>OX326965.1:22062277-23314152 GCA_946800305.1 Medicago arabica | reverse complement strand
CCATCCAACTGTTGGGGGCTTATGCTCTGGAATGCTTAGCATTTAACGCGCGTAAAATGGTACCACATGCATAATGCATTTGTCATTGTCGATGTCGCATTGTCGCAGTCGTTGTCGTCGGTCATGTCGTTGGTGTTCATTGCTGATAATGACATTGTTGTTGCTGTTGTTTAATGTTGTTGAAGATAATTATGTTGCTATTATATATGTGTATATTTATTCACATTATATATGAATTGAATAATGCATGTTGTAAGATGTTGTTGTTTCATTGATTTGATGAATTATATATATTTATTATTGATCGTGTATCTCACCCCTCTGCTTGAAAACGTTGCCTTCCCTATGGGTAACTTGCAGGTAACGAAGATTAGTAGGATGATTGACTCTATGTCTAGGGCTCTGATACATATTAGGATGGGGGTCGTCGCGAATGTTTCCTTATTCTTTTATGTATCTTATCCATGAAAAGACTATGTCGTGGAAGTTTATTATTGTTGAAAATAATATTTTATAACTGTTGAGGCTGTCGCGTCATTTTTCGGAGATCAAGACTATTTGATTAGCGTTTGACTCACTATTTTATTTCACGACTGAACATTTAATTTTTTGAAAGATAGTGGAAAAATGTTCAAATACCACTTTAAAACAGATTTAGGGTTCGGGCGTTAGTTACATAAAGGGAAGGTATTAGCACCCTTCATGTCCGTAGTACTCTACGGGAACCTCTTGGTTTTATTCAATTTATTGTGCTACAACTCGCTTAGTTTGAAAAAAATGGAACTAAAAAATGATTAAAAAGAGACCTAATTATCTACATTTTTTATTGATTTGAGAGGACGAGCGTCCTTTGCCTACGTACCCGTGAGGGATCAAAACCTCGTAGTTCGGGGTAAAAATTGACGTTTGATGTGTTTGGTTGATTTTAATGTTTTTTTTGAAAATGTTTTTTGAGAGATAGAAAGAGCCGAAATGGCGAAATGTGAAGTCGATTGATTTTAAATTTGAAGAAAGTAAAGGTCTAAGTATGATTAAAATTGATTGAAAGTTTGATTAAGAAAACTAAAGATAAGAAGGATCACTTGATTTGAGAGTCAATGTTTGTTATGAAAATGTTTTTTGTGTTTTGTTATTTTGAATGTTTTTTGTTGTTTTAAATATTGAACTATAATAAAATAAACTAACGGAGCAGAAAAGAATAAAAGCGCGGGGAACTCACAGTGGCGTTGGAGCACGTGAGGAGCCTTAACCTAAAGTACGAAGCTTAAAAGACAATGCATAACCCACATACGCACACATGCACCTAAGCTATTACAAAAAGCCTAATAATACATTCTACGGTCTGCGATATAAATAAATAAAATACATCCAAGCCTAAATATACATTCTACATCATTGGTGAAAGAATAGAAAGGTAAAGAAATAAGTACGCATGATAATAAACCTAAACTAAAATGCATGGATAATTTACATTAAGCCTAAACATACATTCTAAATTCTTGCAATAAAATTAAAATAAAATTAAATGACATGATTAAAATATGATATGCATGAGTTCGAAATGTGAACGAGAACATGAAAAACATGCAAGGGTTAGAACTTACAAGCAGGGGGTATTAACAGTGTTAAGGAGGGCGCAGGAATTAAAAAAAAGTGGAATTGGTCTTCTGAGAGGGTTAAGGGGCGTTGGGCTTATGGATTCAGTAGGGGCCATCTGATTGAAATCAGAGGGCCCTGATCAGATCAGAAAGGGAAGCATCAGGGTTGTTGGATCTGGATCAAAAGGACAAAGTGCGAGGGTGCATCATAGCGCATACACCCACGCACACAGGAACACACCGGCCTATATAAAGGCTGTGTGAGGATTTTTCTTTCATTTCTCACTTTGTTTCTCTCTCTACCCTCCTTCTCTCTAGCCTCTCTCTTCTCTCTCCCTGTTCTTCATTTTGGGTTCAGTCCCATGAATTTTCCGGCGAGCCTTATGAAGGCCGCCGTAGAACCCATATTCCAGTGAGGGTTCCGACGGTGGTTGGCCGGCCGGTACGCGGCGCACCACGCCGGAACCCTATTTTTTAATTTTTTTTTGTTCTTTCTTCTTCTACTCCTATTTCTTTCCCTCTCCTCTGTTTTTTTATTTTTTCTTCTCTTATTTCCTTTTGTTTTTGTTTCTTTTTCTATTTTCAATACTTACAGTGTTCAAAAGCCTAGATCTATGGTTTAAACAAAGCTCCCACACAAACAGTTCAAAACCACAGATTTAAGAGTTTTAAAAAAAGAGTTACTACCTTTCACTGCTTCTGTGTCCTGGTTTGATGATCGTGGTTGGTCGCGATGTTGTTGAGAGTTGTTGGTTCGGTTGGTTGGCTTGCTGTAGGTGTTCCGTCGAAATTACTGTGAATTTGTTGCAGGTTTTTTGATTATGGATTTCGGCCGTTCTGTGTGCCTTTCTTCTGAAAATTTTCCTCCCCTTTGCGTGTGTGTATTGTGTGTTATTTATAGAGTCCTGGATTAGGGTTAGGGTTTGTTTGTGAATGCAGAAAAATCAGTGGCTTTTGGATAGGAGGAAAGCAAACTGTTCCTGGATTGTTGCCGATGGATCTGTGAAAACGGATTGGATTTATTGAACACGTGAAAACGCGTATATGCTAACACGTGATACAGGCTGGATTGGAACGAAACGCGAAAACGCGTATATGCTGGAACTGATGAGGCAGTTTTGGATTTGGATGTTTTTTGGACATTATCATATTATTTGGACTTTTATGGACATTAAAAAAAAAGAAATAATTAAACAAGTTAAGACTAATTAAAATAAAATGGAATTAAAAATCAAATGAATTAAAAAGGAATAAGAGATGGAAATTAAGAAATGAAGATTAAAAGAAAAATAAAGAGAGACGAGGGCCCACTCGGAACAAAACATGAGGTATTTTAAAATACCTCTCTGCCGAAATTTTTACTGAAAAAGGTTAGAGATTGGTCAGGGTCAAGTGACACGTGTCGGTGGGATCTTGGGTCAAAAATTGGGGTATGACAGATGCCCCTATTTAAGTTTTTTCGTCCGGAGATTTGAAGATGGAATCTTTGATTTGAACGGACCGAAGATACTTAAATATAAAGTACCCCTATTTTTGATCCTAAGATAATGTGAATGCATGTGACGCAGTTATGAATGCAAGACGACGTAAATGACTTGATTGAGACGAGTAATAACGACGGGATGCCCGATTTCTTTACAAAAAGGGATCTGACTCTGTTAGGGGAATGTAGTTTCACTGGGGATGACACTCGAGGGAACGACAGACTATCCGTTGTTTAGGACTAGCATCTTGAGACAAGAAAGAATGTAAATTTAAGCGGTCCGTTGTTTAAGACTGTTGGTTTGAAAGAAGGTAAAAATGTAAGTGGTCCGTTGTCCAGGACTGTCGGCTTGAAAGCAGTAAAAATGTAAGTGGTCCGTTGTCCAGGACTGTCGGCTTGAAAGCAGTAAAAATGTAAGCGGTCTGTTGTCTAGGACTGTCGGCTTGAAAGCAGTAAAGTGTAAACGGTCCGTTGTCTAGGACTGTCGGCTTGAAAGCAGTAAAGTGTAAGTGGTCCGTTGTCTAGGACTGTCGGCTTGAAAGCAGATAAAAGTGTAAGCGGTCCGTTGTGTAAGACTGTCGGCTTGAAAGCAGATAAAAGTATGAACGGTCCGTTGTGTAGGACCGTCGGCTTGAAAGCAGATAAAAGTGTAAGCTTAAGCGGTCCATTGTCTGGGACTGTCGGCTTTAAACAGTTGAGGACTTGAAACGACAGGATGCGGCCAAACAAGACTTCGGACGGCCGATGCAACCATGTGTGAATGATGTTGTGTATATGTTATGCGTGAGTGAAAGTAATAATGCATGAATGTATGAGTGTGTGAGTGAATGTATGAGTGTGTAGACCAGGTTGTGATAGATAAACTCGACGGAACGAGACGAAGCAGGTAAGATGGGAGACCGGCTGACATCGCAGTCCCCACACTCGGCAAACTTCCTTGAAGATAACATTATTGTGAACTAATCGAAAAATTTACATGGTGAAACCTGGCACAAGGTAGCAATTCTCAATGTTTCCTGGGGAGGAAGCCCGTTATCGACCAAAACTTTGGGTAGAAGTCGCCATTTCGCATAGAGTGCCAATCCATTGGTATGCCCCAGCAGTCATGCTCCTTTTTGTTTTTTTGTTTGTTTGTTTGTTTATATTGTGAGAAATATCACCAAACCTATATTGTAAGAAATATCACCAAGCCTCCACATCCTTTAGGTTTGATTTGACTACAACGTTGGATTCCGCAAAATTCACGGTGGTTCGTTGAAGATCCGTCGAGTAAAAAAGAATAGTGTTTTCTCTTGATTCATTCTGGCATATGTTTCTCAACGAGAGAGAAACAACATTTTCTCTTGTTCCGTTTTTACAATGGCGTCTTCCATAAACACTATAAGTATTTTAAGGAGGAATTATTGTAGTCATCATTGGATAGACTGAAATTGCTTCCATCACACTTTTAGCCAAAGTCATCCTTCCAACTCGTCAACTTCATGCTCACTTGTTCAACGATATAATTACAATTTTTTTTTGGAGCTTTGCCTAGTAATGGAACACCTAAATATTTCCCAAGAGAGATTGTTTCATGGAAACCATACAACTGTAACAATTTATCTTTAACCTCTACTAGTATTTTTATTAGCTAAATTAGTCCAATGGTCCCTCAACTAATTTCCAGATTTCATTTTGGTCCCATAAGTCTTAAAATCAGCATTTTAGTCCCATACTGTATCGAAGAGAGTCTGAAGACTGTATCGAAGAGAGTCTGAAGACTGTACCGAAGAGAGTCTGAAGACTGTATCAGAGTCTGAAGACCATCAAAATCTGAGAACCAAGAGAGTCTGAAGATTATCAGAAGCTTAGTGCTACAGTGAGTCTGAAGCCACAAATTTGATGATCTGCTAACAGTGATCTCTACTGCATTGCTATGCACAAAGAAACTCTAATGGAGTAACGGCTAGCTTCTAAGTCAACTTGAGCTTGGGAAGCACAAAGACAAAGATTGCAGGCCAGTACAGAGTACGTTGTACGAACTCTGTTTCCACTACTCCACTACCTCGTACAGTTTGGCAACTGTGTCTACCGGTATTAATCCTCAAAGGGAATGGAATTCAAATGATGCTATTGAAGGACTATTACCAAATCAAGCAACAGATCAACAATCATTGATCAAGCTTCAGAAATCATCCTGATGCGCTGGATGACTCAACGTCTCTTTCCTACGCCTATATAAAGGATAGAAGACTTGAAGAATTGTTGGACTCTACAACTTAAAAAATTTCATTGCGCTGCTTTCGTATTCAACTGAGTCTTAACAAAAGCACATCATCAACTTAGATTCTTACAAACTGAGTATTCTAGAATTTCTAAGTTTCACAGAAAAACAGAGTCTGTCTTTTGTGTAAAACAGAGTCTGTCTTTGTTGTAATTGAAAGAAATTTTGATTGTTGTCAAGTGTTTCAACTGTATTCAATTTTCTGTAATTGTGTAAAAGTCTCTTGCTTTTGTGCTTGAGCAAAGGAAGTCTCTTGGCTGCGTCCTTGAGCAAAGGTATTCTCTTAGTTGTGTCTTTGAGCAAGGAAGTCTCTCGCCTGTGTGCTTGAGCAAGGAAGTCTCATACTGTGTGTTTGAGCAACTTGTAATTTGATATTACATTTTAGTGAACTCTCCTTGGAAGTACAAGGAGGACAGGACTACTTCCGGTTTGTGGAAGGAACCTGTATAATTGCTTGTGTTCTCTCTTCTCTCTTTATCTCTTGATTATTCCACTGCAATCAGAACCTAATCTCCTATCAGACTCTGATCTCATTCAGACTCTGAGTTTAAAGGAATTAGATTCTCACTCTTCAAGAGTTGCGAAAAGAAAACACAATTCAACCCCCCTTCTTGTGTTTTTCTCACCTTCAGTTGGTATCAGAGCTCCGGCTCTGTTGTCATAGCACTTAACCATGTAACAGAAAAGATCCAGAGAAAAACATGTCTTCCAGTGAACAGTCTTCTTCTGGTGCTACTGCTGGTGCGGCTATTCCATATGACTATGGATCCAATAACAGCAGTAGAAAGGCTGATTATGGAAAAATTCCTAAGTTCAATGGTGATCCTGAAGAATTTTCTTGGTGGAAAACCAACTTCTATAGTTATGTCATGGGTCTTGATGAAGAACTCTGGGACATACTTGAAGATGGTGTTGGTGACTTACAACTTGATGACGAAGGTGCTGCCATTGACCGCAAATTTCACACTACTGCTCAAAAGAAAATCTATAAGAAACATCATATCATCAGAGGGGCTCTTGTCACTTCTATTCCTAAAACGGAATACATGAAGATGAGTGACAAATCTACTGCTAGATCCATGTTTGCTTCTCTCTGTGCTAACTACGAAGGAAGCAAAAAGGTCAGGGAAGCTAAAGCTCTTCTATTAGTTCATCAATATGAACTATTTAAGATGAAAGAGGATGAAAGTATTGAGCAGATGTACTCAAGATTTCAAACTCTAGTATCTGGTCTTCAGATACTGAAGAAGAGTTACATAGCTTCTGATCATGTTAGCAAGATTTTAAGGAGCTTACCCTCTAGATGGAGACCAAAGGTCACTGCAATTGAGGAGGCTAAAGATTTAAACACTTTAAGTGTTGAAGATCTTGTAAGCTCACTCAAGGTTCATGAGTTAAGTCTCAATGAACATGATTCTGCAAGAAAATCCAAAACCATTGCCTTAAAATCAAAAGGAAGGTCTTCAAAGGCTCTCAAGGTTGAAGAGTCTGAAAATGAGTCTTCAGCTTCTGAAAGCTCAAAGGAGGATCCTGATGTTGCAAAGGAAATGACTATGCTTTCAAGCAGAATGCAGTACCTTGATAAGAAGAACAAGAGATTTATGAGCAAGAGCAGTGGGAAGGGGTTCAAAAAGGAGGATCAGAAAGGTTGCTTCAACTGCAAGAAAACTGGACATTTTATTGCTGAGTGTCCAGAACTGCAGAAGGAGAAACCCAAGTCAAAGAGGTCAACCTTCAAGTCAAGCAAGTTTAAGAAGCAGATCAAGAAAAGTCTGATGGCCACCTGGGAAGATCTTGATAATGAGTCAGGGTCTGAGGATGATGATGCTGATGGTGAAGCAAATGTAGGTGTTGGACTAATGGCTACAACCGAATCTGTTAAAGAGACACCTGAGGCAGAATCAGATGCAAACTCTGAGAATGAAACAGAGGTATATTTCGAACTCACAAGATCTGAACTTATAAAATCTGTCAATGAGCTTCTTGGTCATTTTAAAGCTAAGACCACTGAGTTGAAGAAAGTCAAACAACAGCTTGATAAGCTGTCAAAAAGACATAATTCAACTCTGTTGGAATTAGAAGATTTAAAGGAAGAAAATATCTCTTTATTGATCAAGAAGTGTAGCTGTAAATACTTAAGTGAGCAAGATGTTGCTCTGCAAGAATTTATTGCTACTGGAATTGACAGATCAAGGGTTGCATCCATGATCTATAGCACGTATCAGAACAGAGGACAGGGTCTTGGATTCATTGGAGGAAACTCAAATGAAATGACTCTGAAACCTGGTCTTGATGGAGCCAGAAAGGCATTGGAAAAGCACTTTGTAAGAGAGTCTGATGAAGTCAACACAGTGACTCATTCAGAACCTACAACCTCTACTTCTAAGGTTCTGACTAAGTCAAAGTCTCAGAATGTTAAGGTAAAGGGTCTGAAAAACTTTGAACCCAAAGCTTTAAAGTCTCAGACTCTGAAACATTCAAAGTCTGATAAACAGACTCTGAAAAAGCCAGAGTCTGAAAAACCAAAGCCTAAGTTTCAAAGAAGAGAAATTGTGAAAGGTAAGTTGAAACCTAAACCAAACGGTTCTAAACCCAAGGTATGGGAGAAAACATTGCCAATGACTTCAAGACGTAACTTACAAAAGGAGTTCAATGGTTCTAAGACTAACCAAAAAGGACCCATAAGAATATGGGTACCTAAGTCTGAAATTATTGATGATGCAGGTATGTCTAAAAGGACTAGAAAAGCACAAGGCTTGGTACCTGGACAGTGGTTGCTCGCGTCACATGACGGGAGAAAGGTCTATGTTCCTAACCCTAACCATGAAAGAGGGAGGAACTGTGGGATTTGGAGGAAACCAGACTGGCAAAATCATGGGTACTGGAACCATTGGTAACTCTCTGATCTCAATCAGTAATGTGTGGTTCGTTGATGGACTTAGACATAACTTACTAAGCATAAGTCAATTATGTGACAGTGGTTATGATGTATTGTTTAATAAGAACAACTGCACAGTGGTTAACAAGGATGATCAGTCCATAGTCTTCAAGGGAAAACGAAGAAACAATGTATACAAGATAAAATTCTCAGAATTGAATGATCAGAAGGTAATGTGCCTTCTGTCAATGGGTGATAAGAAGTGGATGTGGCATAAGACGTTTGGGACATGCTAACTAGAGATTAATCTCTAAGATTAGCAAGTTACAACTTGTCAAAGGCCTACCAGACATTGACTATCACTCAGATGCTCTTTGCGGAGCATGTCAGAAAGGGAAAATTGTCAAGAGTCCCTTCAAGCCGAAAGAAATTGTTTCAACTTCCAGACCCTTGGAGTTACTTCATATTGACTTATTTGGACCAGTTAAAACTGCATCCTTATATGGAAGTAAATATGGACTAGTTATTGTTGATGACTACAGCAGATGGTGTTGGGTTAAATTTCTGAAAACTAAAGATGATTCATATTCTGTGTTTAGTAAATTCTGCATCCAAATTCAATCAGAGAAGGAAATGAAAATCTTGAAAGTCAGAAGTGATCATGGAGGAGAATTTGAAAATGAACCGTTTGAGGTTTTCTGTGAAAAACATGGAATTATTCATGAATTCTCTGCACCTAGAACTCCACAACAAAATGGAGTTGTAGAGAGAAAGAACAGAACCTTACAAGAGATGGCTAGAACCATGATCCATGAGAACAATCTGGCTAAGCATTTTTGGGCAGAAGCAGTAAACACAGCTTGTTATGTTCAGAACAGAATCTATATTAGACCTCTGTTGAACAAAACAGCTTATGAACTCTTTAAAGGAAGAAAACCCAACATATCTTATTTTCATCAGTTCGGATGTACGTGTTATGTCATGAACAACAAAGTCTACCTAAAGAAATTTGATGCCAAAGCTCAAAAGGGAATCTTTTTAGGTTACTCTGAACGCTCTAAGGCATACAGGCTGTATAATTCAGAAACACAATGTGTGGAAGAATCTATGCATGTAAGATTCGATGACAAAGAGCCTGGAAGTGAAACTCCAGTGCAAGATGAAAGTCATGAAGAATCTCAAGAGTCTGATGATAACTCAGAATCTGATCAGATTCCAGAATTTGAAGATACTTCAGAAGCTGGAACAACCCCTGAAGTTCCTAATGAAGAAGCTTCTGATGAAGCTCAAGATGGTTCTCTGCAAGCTAGTCAATCCAAACAATCTTTCAAATACAAGTCTTCACATCCAGAAGATCAGATAATTGGCAATAAAGAAAGTCCTATGAGAACAAGATCGCATTTCAGACAAGAAGAGTCTGCCTTAGGATTATTATCTGTTATTGAACCAACTTCTGTTGAAGAAGCTCTTGGAGATGAAGAATGGATTCTAGCAATGCAAGAAGAACTAAATCAATTCAAAAGGAATGAAGTATGGGATCTAGTAGCTAAGTCTAATCACAAGAACATCATTGGAACCAAGTGGGTGTTCAGAAATAAGCTTAGTGAACAAGGAGAAGTAATCAGAAATAAGGCCAGACTTGTTGCGCATGGTTACAGTCAGCAAGAAGGCATTGATTACACAGAAACTATTGCTCCAGTTGCAAGATTGGAAGCAATCAGGTTACTTCTTTCCTATGCAGTTAATCACAACATAACTTTGTATCAAATGGACGTTAAGAGTGCATTTCTTAATGGTGTCATTTCTGAAGAAGTATATGTCAAACAACCTCTTGGCTTTGAAGATTTAAAGCATCCAGAGCATGTTTATAAATTAAAGAAATCACTCTATGGCTTGAAACAAGCTCCCAGAGCTTGGTAAGAAAGACTGAGTAATTTCTTGATTCAAAACAACTTTGAACGAGGACAAGTTGACACTACTCTATTCAGAAAGACTCTGAAGAAAGACATTCTTGTAGTTCAGATTTATGTTGATGATATTATTTTTGGTTCTACAAATAGTTCACTTTGCAAAGAGTTTTCGAAAGTAATGCAGGATGAATTTGAAATGAGCATGATGGGAGAATTGAAGTTCTTTCTTGGAATTCAAATCAACCAATGCAAAGATGGAGTCTACGTTCATCAGTCCAAGTATACGAAAGAGCTTCTGAAGACGTTCAATCTTGAGGACTGCAAAGAAATGAATACTCCAATGCATCCAACCTGCACTCTGAGCAAAGAAGATCAAGGAACCAAAGTTGATCAGAAGCTGTATAGAGGTATGATTGGTTCTTTGTTATACCTAACTGCATCCAGACCAGATATTTTATACAGTGTATGTTTGTGTGCAAGGTTTCAATCAGATCCTAGAGAGTCTCACTTAACTGCTGTTAAGAGAATCTTTAGATATCTGAAAGGAACTACTAATCTTGGACTTCTTTACAAGAAATCCTCTGACTACAAGCTAGTTGGATTCTGTGATGCTGATTATGCTGGAGACAGGATTGAAAGAAAATCTACCAGTGGCAATTGTCAATTCTTGGGAGAGAATCTGATATCCTGGGCTAGCAAGAGGCAAGCAACCATTGCTCTGTCTACAGCAGAAGCAGAATACATCTCAGCTGCTAGTTGTTGTACACAGCTACTCAGGATGAAACATCAGCTTGAGGACTATCAAATAACTGAAAACCATATCCCAATTTATTGTGATAATACAGCAGCTATATGTTTGTTTAAGAATCCAATTCTGCATTCAAGAGCAAAGCATATTGAGATTAAACATCATTTTATAAGAGCCTATGTTCAAAAGGGAATTTTAGATATTCAATTCATTGATACTGATCATCAATGGGCTGATATATTTACTAAACCCTTATCTGTTGAAAGATTTGATTTCATAAAGAAAAATTTGAACATGTGCTATGTCTCTGGGTAATATGCGCCTCTGAAAACAGAATTCAGACTCTGAAAATATTCAGAAGCTATTTGGGAATCAGATTCTCTTTTGAGACTCTAATGAAAGCTTCTGATAAATTATTCAGACTCTGGTGAGGAATCTTTAGACTCTCAGAAGCTCGTATTAGTGGAAGCGTGACTGTTAAGTTCAGTAACACCTGCCCCACTATGGTGACAGTTACTTTACAGTTTCTCAGACGTGGCCTGTCTGTATTGGGTAAGAACTCAAAGGGCAATGATTTCATTATGTTAAACAAGTTACCTTCGCTTTGTCCCAATACGTTTACGGCTGCATGCTATATGTATTTATTGTTTGTGTTTGTTTGTCCCCTACTCTTTCCAAACAGTTATCAAACTTTTTCTCTATAAATACATAACACACACAACTCACTTCTCTTTTCACTCTTTGATTTTCTCTCTGAACAAATTTCTTGTTTTTCATTACTTTGCAAAACGTTTTTTGTTCTCAAATCAAACTCTTAGAAAACCCTAATGGCAAGTGATCTCATCCAATCTGGTGTCATAATCAAGTCCGGAGGATCCTATGTTATCAAACCCAGAACAATGAACATCATCAAGGAGACTCTGGAAATTCAAGTTGAATCTCCAGTAGATTTTGGTTCACTCAGTCGTCATGGAGTTGACGTTGCACCTCATTTCTTATCACAAGGAATGATGAGGTACTTTGGTATGTTGAATGGACCAACATATCAGGAGCTCGTTAGAGATTTTTGGGTTAGGTCAGAAGTCTACGACAAAGCTGAAGCTACTTTGGAAGAAACAGTAGCAATCTCAAACAACCCCAAGCTTGTTGGCAAGAACAGAGACCAAATGGGTTTAAGACCGTACAATGGTCTTGAAATAAGGTCTGTTGTGATGGGAATTCCAATAGTTATCACTGAAGAGGTGGTAGCCAGGGCCTGTCAGATGGAGAGCGCTGATAAAATTCAGTGGAATGTCAACAAGAAAAGTGAATGGGCCGTTGTCTGCAACAAGTTGTTATTTGAAGGGAGACCCTCAAATAAATTGGTGGATATGCATCCTGAGCATAGGGTGCTTCTGAAGATTATACTGGACAGTATGCTTCAGAAAGGAGGAGGAACAGATACATTGTCTGTGGATCACAAAGTTCTTCTTTATTTTCTTATCAACAAAATAAAGATCAATTTCCCCAGATATGTGATGCACCACATGTGTTGGGCCATCAAGAAGAGTCAATCAGAAACCAGGAGGCAAGTTCCTTTTGGAAGATTAATATCTGAGATTCTGTATCAAGGAGGCCTCTTGAAGGTCTTATCAGAATCTGGTGTGGTATCAGATATTCATCTAGGAACTGTGACCGGTAGAATCATCAATGGCAAGACTCTGCAGTACATGAAGATTGTCAAGAGATTCAACCCCTCTAAGCATGATATGAGAGAATCCTATGTACAATCTGATTTGATGATGGACTTCCCTCCCATATCCAAAGAAGATAATCCTGAAGTTCTTGCTAGATTTGTGGTGGATTACTTCAAGGAGACCGGTAGAATAATCAACTATTCTGCTATTCCTGAGACTGCTGGAGGAGGACCTCTTAAGGTCAAGGGAAAAAGGACCAAGGAAGTGGTTCTCAAGGAAGAGGAAGAGAAACAGGAGCCTCTCAAGAAAAAGATCAAATCTTCTACTCTTCCTGGAGTTTCAATTGGTTCTCCTTCTGCATCTTCTGCACTTCGTGAAATTAAGGATGGAAAGAAAGCCAAGAAAGATGAGAAGAAGGCTAAGAAAGTAGAGAAGAAAGCAATAATAGGCAAAGCTGACAGAGACTATGACAAGATAGCTCAAGATATTGCTGATTTCCTTGATGCTGACTCTGGAGGTGAAGAGAGTCAGATCAAGAAGAGAAAGGTGGATGTGATTCCTGTGGCTAAGGATGTAGCACAGAAGATAGGTACTTCTGTATCTATAATTGAGGATGAACACACTGCTGGCAAGGTTATGGCAGCAGATTTGATTGCTGAAGAGTTGAAGGAAGAGACTGTCAAGGAAGCTGCTAAGTTGCTTGCTTCTGCTCTTAAACAGAAGAACCCTTCAGAAACTGCAGAAGCTGAGTTATCAGAAGCTACTGTGTCTGATCACTATGCCTCTCCAGAAGCTGGCATTGGCACCTCAGGCAACGTGGCATTTAGCTCATCTTGTTCTTTGAATCATGAGTCAGAATCAGATTCAGAATCTGACAACAAACCCTTGAGCCAAATTCTTCCATCTCTCAAAAATTCATCTCCCTCACCAATCAAACCCATATCATCCCATAACCTGTTTGACCCTGCAGTAGTTGATTATGTTGATTCAACTATGGACATAGTGATTCAAGACAAAATCAAAGTGTCTATGAATCTTCCTGTTGACCATCCTGCTCAACCTTCATTTCTCAAACCACTTCAGGTAATTCAACCTTCTGAAAAGCCTGAAGCAACCATTCAATCCAAACAGCCACCCCCCCAAACTGAAACCATTTGTGTAGACTCTCCAAACACTCTAGATTCTCTTGAAAAACATCTAGGAGGAGAACTACCAAAAACCCCTGCAAAATCCAAATCAACAAAAGCTACTTCATCTGTTTCCAAACCAGACCCTGTACCTAAACCTACAAAGAATCTAACTTTAGCTTCTGCTGAACCTTCAGAACCTGTTGTTGAACCAGCTTCTGAAAATCTAGAACAAGCTTCTGATATTGTATCAGAAACTGTAACAGAATGTAGAGCTAAGACCAGAAGAGTTTCCCAACCTCTTTGTGATCCTATAACCTATTTCCCAGGTTTTGAAACTTTTCTAGCTTTAAGAGCTTCTCAACCCTCAACCTCTGAACCTCAAACTGACTTATTTGATTCAAGTAAGATAGATGAGTTCTATGCTTCTTCATGCAATAAGCTCAAAGAAGTGATTGAGCAAAGGCTTATACCAATACTTAATGTGAGCTATGAGGACAAGTTCTCTACAGTGAATACTGAGTTTTTGGATTTTATCACCAAAATTCAAAAGGCTGCTGCCAGGGAACAAGCTCTTGTTACTGCCAAGCATGTTGAAGAAGTAAAGCGGGCTGAGAAAGTTGCAGTTCTGGAAAAAGCTCATATTCTGAGGATAAGAGATACACCCTTCTTTGATGAAGATCAGTATATTCCTAGAGAATCAGTGGCTTACAATTCCTTGAAGAGGAAATTGTATAGAATTCAAGAAGCTAGACTGGAAAGAGAAGCACATTTGCAAAGAACTGAGGCTCTGGAAGAGATGGTAAAGAAACAGCAAGAGGATCTCCAGAAACTGATGGATCATCTTGCCAAACAAAACCAACCTTAGTTTAATTTCATTTTTGCTTATTTTTTTTGTAATTCTTGTTTACTATCTTCTGAACTTACTTTATGTTTCAATTTATACAAGTTGTTTTTGATTCTATTTGCATTCAATTTTTTTTTGCTCTGAATCTTCTATGTTTTCCCTCTGAATCCCATTCTTCCTTAAAACATGTTTACACCCTTACCTTAAGTCATTTAAAAAGGGGGAGGAACCTGTTCTGAACTTTTTTTTGTTGATGACAAAAGGGGGAGAAGGGAAAGTATTTATGTCAGGGAGGAGAGAAAATTTTTCTTTAATTACATTGCATGTATACGTATAAGTTAAAGGGAAATCTGCGAAAGGTGCTTAGTTAGACTCTGAGCCCTGTTTTAGAATCAATTTTCTGAATATTCTGAGAATGAATTTGATTGATTATGAAAGTGAATTTAATTAACCTGGATAGAACTCAAGATGAGCTTACAAACCTCAACTTAAGAACTATCAGACTCAGGGGGAGTCAGAGCTTACAAACCTCAGACTCTGAGCTTACAAACCTCAGAACCCTTTAAGTCAACTTGTTAATTAGATTAACAACAATTGACCTTTTAAATACTAATGTTTGTCATCATCAAAAAGGGGGAGATTGTTGGAACAAAGGTGTTCAGCAATACCACATTTTGAGTTTTGATGATAACAAGGTATTAAAAAGTTGTCAATTGGATATTGCTAATATTTGTTTAAGTATGCAGGATATCAATTAAGATTTGTATCTTAGAAAGTATTCTGTTTGAACAATGTTAAAGAGCAATAAATCCAGAGAAGCTTGTTGCTTGTGATACTGTATCGAAGAGAGTCTGAAGACTGTATCGAAGAGAGTCTGAAGACTGTACCGAAGAGAGTCTGAAGACTGTATCAGAGTCTGAAGACCATCAGAATCTGAGAACCAAGAGAGTCTGAAGATTATCAGAAGCTTAGTGCTACAGTGAGTCTGAAGCCACAAATTTGATGATCTGCTAACAGTGATCTCTACTGCATTGCTATGCACAAAGAAACTCTAATGGAGTAACGGCTAGCTTCTAAGTCAACTTGAGCATGGGAAGCACAAAGACAAAGATTGCAGGCCAGTACAGAGTACGTTGTACGAACTCTGTTTCCACTACTCCACTACCTCGTACAGTTTGGCAACTGTGTCTACCGGTATTAATCCTCAAAGGGAATGGAATTCAAATGATGCTATTGAAGGACTATTACCAAATCAAGCAACAGATCAACAATCATTGATCAAGCTTCAGAAATCATCCTGATGCGCTGGATGACTCAACGTCTCTTTCCTACGCCTATATAAAGGATAGAAGACTTGAAGAATTGTTGGACTCTACAACTTAAAAAATTGCATTGCGCTGCTTTCGTATTCAACTGAGTCTTAACAAAAGCACATCATCAACTTAGATTCTTACAAACTGAGTATTCTAGAATTTCTAAGTTTCACAGAAAAACAGAATCTGTCTTTTGTGTAAAACAGAGTCTGTCTTTGTTGTAATTGAAACACATTTTGATTGTTGTCAAGTGTTTCAACTGTATTCAATTTTCTGTAATTGTGTAAAAGTCTCTTGCTTTTGTGCTTGAGCAAAGGAAGTCTCTTGGCTGCGTCCTTGAGCAAAGGTAGTCTCTTAGTTGTGTCTTTGAGCAAGGAAGTATCTCGCCTGTGTGCTTGAGCAAGGAAGTCTCATACTGTGTGTTTGAGCAACTTGTAATTTGATATTACATTTTAGTGAACTCTCCTTGGAAGTACAAGGAGGACAGAACTACTTCCGGTTTGTGGAAGGAACCTGTATAATTGCTTGTGTTCTCTCTTCTCTCTTTATCTCTTGATTATTCCGCTGCAATCAGAACCTAATCTCCTATCAGACTCTGATCTCATTCAGACTCTGAGTTTAAAGGAATTAGATTCTCACTCTTCAAGAGTTGCGAAAAGAAAACACAATTCAACCCCTCCTTCTTGTGTTTTTCTCACCTTCAAGATACACATCTCTCAATTTCACTATCAAATAAATTTGGCTAAATTAAATCAATGGTCCCTTAACTAATTCTTTGTTTTTGTTTTGGTCCCTTAAGTCCTAAAATCATCAAATTGGTCATTTAACTCCACTAACTTATGTCAAAAACGTCTTCCCGTCAAAACACTAACTGTGCCGTTAGGAAGTGATTATGTGACACATCCAGATTGGCATCCAACGTGGCAGGTATATAAGGGACATAAGAACATCTGAAACCAAAAATTAGGGTTCCTCATATATTGTCTTCCTCCTCCTCTCCTTCTCGCTCTCTTTGAAATCCTCTTCTTCTTCTTCCTCAAATCTTCTGTTCGAAATCCATCGCCTTCGCCGCCGTCCTTTACATTCGAATATGGAAAATATCGAAGCAAATGAGTCAGTCTTCTGGTTCGGTCGGTTCGAATCTGAGAAAGAGAGCAATTTTTGAATGCAGGTGTGGTGAAGATATTGTTGTTCGAACTGTTACTGATAGTCAGAATCCAAATTGTGGAAAAAAGTTCTGGGGTTGTATAAACTACAGAAATCAGTATGACAAAGGCTGTAGTTTTTCAAGTTAGTTGATGAAGAATTCATTGATGAAAGGGATATGAAGATTGCGAAATTAGAGAAAAAAATACGAAGTTGAAGACTGTGCTTGAGAAGACAAGATTTTGGTTGAAAAATTCTCTGATTTTTGGATTATGTTATTTTGGTGTTTGCCTAGTCTTAGGAACAATTCTAAGCTGCAATGTTAGCAGCAGTTGGAGTAATGTTTCCTTGAAATAGGTTGATTGTTAGATTGTAGTATTTTGGTTTTCAAAGCCTTGATGTATCAATGAATCATGTCTATGTATTGTTGATTATGAATGAATGAATCAATTATGAAATGAATGTCTCTGTATTTTGACTTATGTCTAGTCTTGAATGAATGTCTCTGTATTTTGAATCAATTTTGAATTATGCCTAGTCTTGAATGAATGTCTCTGTATTTTGAAATGGTATGGTCCTTAAATTCGACTAGAATGGTATGGCTAAATTCTACCAAATCAAGTATGCTTGTAATGATTCAATCCCTAATAATATGATCATAGATAATTTTATAAAGTAATGATTCATTCCAACATTGTCACTACATCAAAATTAGCTTAATGATAAAGTACTTGGTCATTAGCATCAAAATATAGTTAAGAACCTAAATTGTCACTGACCATAATGAAGTAGTAATTGGTCATTAGCATCAAAATAAACTTAAGCACCTAAATTGTCACATATCATTACATCAAAAGATATGCACACAGGCATTACATCAAAATAAGGGCACTTAGGCATAGCTGCAAAACATTTTGGCCCTAACAGAAGCTTATAAACTTCTAATATTGACTTGAAGTTGAACCCTTAGCCCTAGAAGAAGCTTTCTTCTTCTTGATGTTTGCTCCTAGTTGTGTTGATAACACCTTCTCCTTGCCATTCCTTTTGCTGGTTTTTGTCTGTTGCTGATTTGAGGTCCTCACAGATGCTGCACCAGTTGGATTCTGTTGCTGGGAGGAACCTCCAGGTGGTGGTGGTGGTGATGGAGGCTGCACTGTCCTGCCTTGCCTTCTTGATGTTACAGCTGTTGGTGGTGGAGGTTGATTTTGAAGTGGTGGTGGAGTTGGATTTTGCCTTGATGTGCCTTAAGCAGAAGTTGGATTTTGGCTGGATGAGGGTTGATTTGGAGGTGGTGGTGGAGGTGGTGGAAGCTTTCAGGTGGACTTGTAATGTCCACTCTCCTTGCACCTATTGCATCTTAGTCCCCATCTTGCCCTCTTCATCATCCTGTTGTCCAACAATTCATTGGCATCCTTGTTTCTTCTCTTTTTTGGTCTACCAGGTTGCTTTTTGATGGGTGGTGGCTGAAGATTAGTGTAATTAGTCCTTTGCCATAAACTTTGAGCATTAGCTGGATAAATTGAACTACTGTAACATGCTGCATATTTTTCCTTCATGAAGATATCTGGAACAAAGTCAAACTTCTTCATACATGAAATAACATGACAACAGGGAAATCCTGTGAGCAACCATTTCCTACAGTCACAAGACCATCTTTGCATGTTGACATGAAACTTGTCACCAGTTAAAGAAACATGCCTAACTTCATAATCAAACTCAGTTGCATGCCTACAATTAAAAACATTTATAAACTTAGTATCACACATAAGCATAGACTTAGTATCACACATTCATAAACTTAGCATTCATAAATATAAGCATTCATACCTGACCAACCAATTGTTAGTGAATGAAGACTCTATGTCTAACTTTTTCTTAATGTTGGATAACACACCATCCTCCAACCTTGCAGCTTTCTGCCTGTTTGCTTCCCATCTCTTCATCAGGTACACTCTAATGTCCTCACATATAGTCACCATTGGCTTTGATCTTGCTATGATAATAGTGGAGTTAAATATCTCTGACATGTTATTCACCAGAGTGTCACATTTTGGATCACCAGTGAATTTGTGCTTGCTCCCATGCTTGGCAGGAATGTTTTTGACATACTCACATTTTGGATCACCATTCGTTTTTGTTAAATATCTCTTTCATGGTATCATTGAATGCATTTTCATAGGTTGCTTTTGCTGCCCTCCACATCAACTCCTTTAACTTTTTCCCAGGATGTTTTTTCCTGAAGTTATTGTACAGATGCCTGACACAAAACCTTTGATCAACATCAGGCAGTAAATCCTTTCCAGAATGTACATCAAATGTTCTTACAACATCTTGAAATTCCTTCTTTGACACAAAATAAGTCCCTATCTCCCGCTCATAGTCACACATGTTTTCAGGTTTCTTAAATGTGGAAAGCTTAAGCTTCCTCCCACCATTTTCCTCTTCATCTTCACTTTCAGGTCCACTATCTAAAACATCACTATTATACTCCTCTTCCTCATCCTTGACTATGCCAGCTTGACCAACATTTTGGTTTGTGTTAATTTGCTCAGCCACTACCTCATCCTCAAACACAGGTTCAATCACAGTAGGTTGTACTCTTTTCCCTCTAGTTCTTCCCTTTTTTCTTTGACTTACTACCACTGGCCTCTGCAGTCACAATAGGTTCTGTCTGAGTACCCTGAGATGCAGCTTCCTGAGTCACATTCTGATCTGATTCACCATCTTCCTGTATTGCTTCTTCATTTATTTCATTAACAACATTCCCAACATTCCCTTCACCTTCAAAAATGTCACCAGCTAAGTCACCTCCTACCACACCATCCCAGTCTTCACCCCTTAACTCTTCCTTTGAATCATTAAAGTTAACTTCCAAAGCACTATCTTCACCTTTATCTTATCCTCCTTCCTCACCTACCCAGTATGCACCATTAAAATCTTCTAAGTTAATGTCAGGTTCACCCCTAAGTAACTCCTCTACAACAATTTGTGCACCCTAATCAGTTTTTGTTCCCTCTCCACTAGGTCCAAAATCATTTACAACCATATATTCCCCACACCCTCATTTATTTAATTATTTAACACTCCATCCAACACAGTGGGCCCCTCATCATTTGTTTCATTCAATTCAGTGGGCCCCACATCCATTACAATATTCTCTTCATTAACCACACCATTGTTCCCTCATTTTCAAACACTGCATCATCATTTCCCACATTTTAGTCTGCCTTTCCCATGCCAACAACATTTCCCTCATTTTGGTCTTCCTCTCCCATGCCAACAACATTTCCTATTGGGTACTCAAGCATGGGAAAGTTCATCACTGCCCCTCTCACATTTCCTGCATCCTCTACTATTTCCTCTATCACAACTCCAGGATTTAGTATAGGGAAGACATTAACTTCATCTAAAGGGTCCAGATTAGCAAAGGGTTCATTTATGGAGTGTATTACATACAGATGAACCCTATCATACATATATGCTAAGTGTTGCATCCTTCTACAACCTCTGTCACTTCTCAACCTAACTAAATCTTCCAGTAGATTAGGGTCATGGTACTAGAGGCTTGAAATCATGGGGTACCCTAGTCTCTTAATAGTTTCTAATAGTGAAAAATAACTCCAGTAATCAGGGTCACATTCTAACATAGTGTGTGTGTGCCATCATATGCATTGTGGTTCCATTCAACAAAATCCCCCCATGGTGAAGTACAAGCAGAAAATACCCTCCAACTGTTAAAAACCGAGAATAATCAACTTAAACCCAATAAATATACACTTAGACCCATTTAAACCGTAAATCTGTTAGAATTTTGTTTGCGAATTTTTTTTTAGCGAAACCCTAACCCTAAACCAACACGAATACCAGAAACCACCAATACGAAAACCAGAAATCACATACAAAACCCATAAACAAAAACCCTAAACTGGGAATACCAACAAACCCTAAAAGTGACAGAAAAACGTACCTAGTGATTAGCAGCTTCACCTTCATCGTCGGATGAATTCATGGTGATGATGATGAGTCGTTCCTTGTGAAATTCGGATTGAAGTTCGTTTTCTCCTTCTTGTTCATGATGATTCTTCTTCTGCTTTTTCTCTCAAAAACTATTGTTTCTAAAACCAGATGAAGTTACTTCTCTTTCTAAAATCTAGACAAACCCTATATATACGTGTCACGTAATCACTTCACTAACGACACAATTAGTTTTTAGACATAACGACATTTTTGACATAAGTTAGTGGAGTTAAATGACCAATTTGATGATTTTAGGACTTAAGGGACCAAATTGAAAACCGAGAATTAGTTAAGGGGCCATTGGATTAATTAGGCAATAAATTTTCGAACAACAAATTAATCATATTCATCTTCAATTGTTCATTCATCTTCTTCTTCACCTGAAAAAACAGTTGCAATTCTACAGTTTTATATGTATTTTTTTTAAGGGTTAGGAATGGTGTGTTCATGTTCATAAAAATGGGTTTATATTTAGATCTGAAACTGGGTTAGTTTTTGTGATGGATTGATGATGGTGAATTTGTGATGATGATGATGATGAAGGGTTTAGATTGGATCCGAAAAATGGTTTTGTTTTTCTTTATAGAATACTGTGGTAGCAGAGGAGGATGTTGATTTTGTTGGAAAAAAAATCCAGATTTGTATTTGTTGATGAAGATATTGAAGAAGTTGTTCAAGCCACTGGAAGACAATATCTCTTTATGAAAATATGTGATGAATATGATCTATGAATATAATTAGTTTATGGATTTTTTTCTTTCAAATTCTGAAAAAAGGTTGATGAAGATTTGAGGAAGAAGAAGAGAGAAGATGATGAAAAGTGAAAAAAATTAAGTGTTGACGGTTCACTATTATATACAATGGACATACAATCAAATGGTTAAAATTAAATCAAAAATTCTAGACATTAAAAAGCTAACGGAGGGGATCAAATTGACTAACGGAGCAAAACAAGAGAGACCAAAATGCTGATTTTAAGACATATGGGACCAAAATGAAAATTGGAAATTAGTTGAGGAACCATTGGACTAATTTAGCCTCTTTTTTTTTAAAGAGCATACTAGTTTTTTCTTGGCTAACCTGTTGCCCGAATAAACTACAAAAATACTGTAAAATAGTAATTACACACTGCACCTGAACCTCATTAGCCTCACCAAAAAATAGCAAATCATCAGCGAACAAAAGATGAGACACAACCGGCCATGTCCAATAATATGACCTTCTAACTTTAACTCCATCAGATGGTTTTCTACTCCATACAATATACTAAGACTCCATTAATTTGATTTAAAAAAATAACCATGCAGCCAAAATGAACATCCACATTTCTTTTATCATGTGTCTTTTCGTTTCAAGTTCTTTTCGGTTCCTTGGTACACACCACCCCTTTCACAACCAAAGACAAAGAATGACTTTCTTCATTTAGATCGTTCATCTGGTTCGTCTGTAATTATAGTAAATCATGCTTTATACTTCACGACAAACACAATTGATCAAATCATCTCGAACTTTATATTTCACAATATCAACATCATGCATAAGGTTCAACAACGTCGCGTTCAATGATGTTCAAGTTCGAATCAACAGGAGGTTCAACAATGTACGAGAGGTTCAATCATAACTATAAGCACATCAGAGCACAAAACCAAAAGCAATAAATTTAAACTTAACACGTACACATAATAGAAAATGCAATAAAAAATTGCAAATTTTTTAAGTTTAAACAAATAAATTACGTTCCAATCTGGGAACGGATTTTGATTTCCAACCAGTCTTAATTCAGAAAAATAAATGTAAAAATGATAATGTGGCGTTTTAAAAGATGCATTTCATTTTCTTCGACAACAAGCGAGTGTAGCAAGCCTTTAGGAGTTGAACAATGGTGATTTGAGACCTAAATTTCGTAAAAAATAATTGAACTTTCGATGAAAGAGAAGGGTTGAGTGTAAAAGAAGAAATGTAGTTCTCGGACAAAGCGAACGGAAGTTATCTTGGTCGGAAAACAAATGTGAAAAAAAGTTTATTATATTTTTTTTTTAACTCTAACGACTTAACTAAAAATTAAATGAAAATACAGGGACTGGGTGGTTAATTCGACCACAAATAAATTATTCAAGAAAATACTCATGAATCAATAATTTACAAAGTTGGATATATAGCTGCTAAAAATGAAGAGAAACTGCAGTCTTGAGTGATTAATTCGACCGCAAAAATAAATTACTCAAGAAAATACTCATCAATCAGTGTTATTATTATTATATTTGGGTGAAGCTGCAATGATTGAGTGATTAATTCGACCAAAAATTTATTATTTTAGAAAATACTCTCATCAACCATGAATATTATATATATCTAAAGCCGGACATGCCCTTTGCTAAAAAGAAAAAAGGGACAGGCCTTGATAAAAAAAAAAAAAAAAAAAAAAATTAATTAGTGTTACTGGCTATTTCGTGGCATAATAAGTATATAGATTCATGCTTCACGGATTCGATCATTCATTGAGTTATACTCGAATTGGTATATTACTAAATGTGTTATATATTTTTCTGGTGAACACTTGTTGAGAGCTTCTAAACAAGCTCAACACTTATGGAACAAAAAATATTTTCTTGTCTACTTGTATACAAAGAGTTCAAGCCACACATAGTTATGGTATTTGGCCAGTTGGGGTATACCTTGTTATATTTTATCACTGAAGCTTCCTTTAATCATGGAATGAGTCCTTACGTGTATGTTACCTATCGCCATGTTGTTGCTGGGTTTGTGATGCTCCCTTTTGCATACTTTCTAGAGAAGTACGTATACATATATAAATACATTAATTTCATTCTCTTCAAATGCATGCATCTGAGTTCTTAGTTTGTGTTTTGTTGTTTCTCTTGCAGAAATGTAAGACCAAAGCTGACATTTTCTCTATTTATGGAACTTTTTGTGCTTTCAGTGTTAGGGTAAGGACAAATAACAAAAAATGCATGTTATTGTACTGTTATATAAATACAAGTATGAAAACATAATTTATTTAGTATTAAAAAATATTGCAGGGTCAGTTTGACACTGAATATGTACTTTGTAAGCTTCAAGTACACTTCTCCAACTTTTATTGCTTCCATGGTCAACTGCATAGCTTCCCTTACCTTCATTATTGCAGTGGCACTCAGGTTTGAGGTTCTTGATCTTGGAAATCCTCATGGTATATCAAAAGTCCTTGGTACCTTAATCTCCTTAGCTGGTGTTATGACCATGACACTGTACAAAGGACCTATTATGAGCAATTTTTGGCGTCCTCTATTTACTATTCAACCAACAACTGTATCTTCTGTCAATGAGAAGAGCCAGTTTAAGGGTTCACTTCTCATAGTTTTATGCTGTTTTACATGGTCTCTATGCTTCATTATGCAGGTCCTTACCTTAACTCATGATTAATTTTTAGCTGGAAAATTCTAATAATAATTATTTTTCAATAAGATTTTTTTTTCATTTTTTGTTATTTTGACCTTTTCTTAAGGATTCTTCTTATAGCAAGTACCCTTCTTGGTCGATGGATCGAGATCTGACAATGCAAATTTCAAAACATATTTCGATTTCTTTAAATAAGAAAATACGAAGTTTAAAATCGAGATCGTCTAATCTTGGAAACTATTACAACTCTAATATCTTGGTTGTAATTGGAAATTCAGGCATCGACTCTAAAAAGATACCCTGCTCAATTATCACTCACTACATGGATGTGCTTTATTGGAGCAGCACAATCAGCTATTTTCACAGTGATAGCAGAACACAATAACCCTTCAGCATGGATTATAGGGCTCAACATTGACTTATGGTCCACAATATATGGTGTTAGTATACTAAATAATCAGCTCATAACAAGGACATGATTTTTGTAAAGAAAATACTGCAAAATCTAGAGTTCTGACTTTATCAATCATTGATGATAGGGAATTGTTGTGAGTGGTTTGTTGATGTACACTCAACTATGGTGCACCGAGAAAAAAGGACCAGTTTTTGTCACAATGTTTAACCCTCTTAGTACCATATTTGTGGCAATTCTGGCATATTTTGTCCTTGGTGAAAAACTTTATTTGGGCAGGTAACATGCAACGACTCATAGTTCTTTTCATAGTAATAAGAAAGCAATGAATTGGGGATATATCTAGTTTTACCATGAACAACTTTTTTAGCATAATTAGTTATAATTCTGAAATTGGTTTTTTCATAAAATTTTCAGCATCATAGGTGCACTTATTGTCATCATGGGACTGTACTTGTTACTGTGGGGGAAAGAAGGTGACAGAGAGGTTGATTTCAAGACCAAAGGTAAATTGCAGTGCTATAGTGAAGACCCAGAATGCAGAATATAGTCAGTAACTTTAGCTGCAAAGGTGGAAATGTACTACATCCAACTCCAAGTGAGAGAGTAGAATAAAATTTGTACACCACGAGGATTTGTAGGTTATTCTGACTATACATTTTGTGCAAAATCCAAGGCCTCACAAAGTTCTATTTCACCACTTTTACTTTACAAGACAATTTTTCATAATATTGACCAACAAAAACTCCAGCAATGAAAAACTAAATATTTGTATAGTTCTGATTATTCATGCAATTAAAAACATGTCATTAAATCAGAATAGTTATGCTTTCCAAGCAGTATAACCAATAACATAAATAAATAATAATCAAAGATGTAAGAAAGGAGAACAAGACAACTGATTATCATAGTGTGCCATTCATAATTCATCACAAAGTATAGAAATAACAATAAGGGTGCGTTTGATTTGCTAAAAGATAAGGGACTAGACATGACAACTCCAGTTGTAATCCCAATTGTACTGTGTTTGATTGTAAGACTATTACACGGATATGACAAATTGGGAAGCAAGGGACAAGACATACACACCCTTAACACATGTGTTGTATCTCAATTTGATACTAAATTATGACAAATTCTGATTTAATATGATGAATCTCATTTCATTATGGTGCCAACTACTTTTCTTGTCATTTGGTTTATTATGACTTCTGTTCAAGACTTGAAGTGGCAGATGATCCATTTCCCTTGTCTCCACTGCAATTACCCCCCGAACTAGTTAGAACTCCTTCTGAATCTCGCATAAGCAGCTCTAGTGATTACAAAAACTTCGGAGTTACAATGAGTTCTAGGTTCATCAGAGGGTTGTTTAATTGAGGTGTTTACAGGGAAAAAAGTGAAACCTCATGTGCACGGGTGAGTACTCAGTGGACTTTATGGTAACAGAAGATAGTAATGGTGTGGTTTAATGCAGGTTGGGAAGGTAGAAGGTTAAATGTGACGGTGGTGAATAGATTCTATTCTAGGTGTGCCGCATTTGTCTTTGGTGCGACGAGTTAAGGATGGTGATGGTCCCTCTCTTGGTGTTTCTGTTGTAGTCGATCTAAATGTTGGAGGTTGATGATTGATAGTGCTTCATGGAAGAAATTTCATGATGGTTGTTAGAGGTGGAACTCTAGCTTATAGGTCGCTTTGGGTTTTTGAATGGTCTGGCTAGGATGTTCAGAGAGATCATTTCATTGAAAAACTATTTTTTCTAAGAATCAATAATAAAAAAGCAATCGGTCTAAACTGCTACATAAAAAACAACTTCCATGTTTCAAATAGGAAGAACACATATCGTCAAAGAGCATAACATAGCAGCTTATAATACATGTCAAAAGCATCCCAGGATGTTTGGTTTACATATAACTTTTTTAACAAGGACTATCTATCTAAAAGCTCAATTAAACAAAAAAAATAAAAAGAGAGAGAAAATGCAAAGAAGGAATAAATAGAACATCTGAAAGGCCCCAATTCAAAAGTTTTATAATATGATAAAATCAACTTTCATCTTCGTTCCTGAAGCTTGGCATCTTCTACTCTTTACAAACGATTGAGTCAGGAAATAATCAGAGATATTATAACTGTTTGGCCCTTTTAGAGCCACCCTTCTTAGACCTTTGTGTTCCATGTTTTCTCTTGGAGGTAACACTGTTGTTAGCCACAGTGGAAGGGGTAGACTGAGTTGGCACATGATGCCCAGGAACCATAGCAGGGAACCCAACAGCAGGGATTCTGCAACATGAATATGATCAATATTTGTAAATAAATGATAATCTAATTAACATGAACTCCATTAGAGCAGCTTCATAAAACTCACTCTTTGAATGATGGCACCATTGGAATTGACATATCAAAATCACTTTCTATTCATTTAACATGCATAAAGGGAATCTACTTTTTCTCTGAGTTTTGGAATTTCCAGGTTGTATATGTTTTATGTATTTTGCACAAGCACACAAATCTGGATTACAGCAAAAGGAGGTACACCTTTGGACCCAAAAAAAGAAAAAAGGCTTCAGGATGTAGACTTTCATTCTGACAAAACCAACAGGTGGTTTTGTGATTGTTATTATTATACATACAACCCACATAATTTTTTTCCATTTAGATGCAAAAACCTAAACAGCAGTGGTAATGTATCAATTGCGGATAACATAGCATGGTTGTTGTGCTAAAAAATACTATAGTGGGATGACCAGTACATACATAAAGCTCAATAACTACGGTGATAGACCGGTGAGATGGTGAAATATTATATCTTGAATGAGAGAGAATGAAAAGCCCGAACACAGTCATGGTGTTTTTCATAACTGAAAAATTCCTAAGATACTCCAATTAAAAATATCTAATGTTTAATGTTTCATGAGATTTTTTATTGTCAAAAAAAATTTCATTCGAATTTCAGATCTCATCTCATGCGGCACTTTAGAGGCCGCACAACATTAGCTATATTTGCTGCTATAACAGCGACTTCACTACTGCTTGTTTGTAGCAGCCAAGGGGCAAGGGCCACTCCACTACACCACTATTCATAACACTGTTAAACATAAAATAAATTCCTCCAGTACTTTGTATAAAATAAATTCACCCAGTACTTTGTGTTCTGCAAAACCCAATAAAAAACCTAAAGACGCTAACGACAAAAAGCATATTATCCATATTATTCAATATCAACAAACAAGTTGGCATAAATATATCTGTAACAGTAGTCATTAGAAATTAAAGTTACAATTTGGGAAACCATGATAAAGCCAACTGATGAAACTATAGAGCATTAGCACTAAGCAAATTATTTTAGGCCAAGCAACCAAACCATGCAATAATTAAACCAAATAATTAGTGCAAAGTCATTGTAATCCTTCATATGGTTTTACTTTTAGCAGTTGAAATACAATACCTAAGATAAAATAAAATGGCAATGACAATAGGAAAAGAAAAAGAAGCAGAGGAAATATGATTTGCAATTGCAATTGCAAGCCTTACCCAACAAGAGCACAGCAGACTCCTGCATGGTCATGGCAGCACCAAAGCCACCACGCGATTGCAAACAAATGCGCAAAGCATGGTTCTCAGCATAGCAGCACTGAAGCAAATGCTCCAATCTTCTGCATTCCCCTTCAAAATACCTACTCTTCGTCTCGAGGTTTTTCACGTACATCTTCTTCCTCTCTCTTGACTTCACAGCAGCATCCCTGTTCCTCATCTGCCTGAAAATCAGATACCAAAAAACTTGTCTTAAGAACCATAATCATCCCTTCAAACCCCGTCAAATTCTGTTTCAGAGGATATATTACAAAAATAAAGACTTAATTAATGATTTGGTCCTTAAGTTATTTGTTGGTTACATTTTGGTCTCATAAGTTATTAACGTTACAATTTTGTCCCTTAAGTTAGAATAGGTTAATCAAATAAATCCTCACTGTCAGTTTTGACACAAAATGTTAAATATGCACATGTAATCGATGATGTGACAACTTCACCTAATAAGTTGAGTTAACGGTTTTGACGGTGGAAATTTATTTGGTTGACGGAATATAACTTAAAGGACCAAATAACGTTAATAACTTAAGAGACTATAACCAACAAATAACTTACCGGAGCAAATTATTAATTACGCCAAAAATAAAATTGTTTACATAATTTTGGTTTGTTTTACCTAATTTGCTTCTTTGAAACGGGTTCAGGAGGAACCTCTGGAGGAGTTACTGGATCAACTCTGGGTTCATCAGAAGGAACTAAACCTTGATCATCCGACTGAGGGATCGGGTCGATGAGAATATCTTCGAGAAACTTATGATAGTCGGAATCCGATGACGACGACGCAATTCCCTCGGCATTGGCATCGGCATCAGACATGAGAAGATTCTCAATCTCGGAAACAGAAACAGAAGGCGGATTGATATCCTCATCCTCCTGCAAAAAATCGGCGACTTCGTATTCCGCAAAAAGAGATTCGAAATCGATTTGGGGTTCTAAAACGTCCATGCTACCCATAAATTACGAAGAAGAAGAAGAAGTGAGAGCGGTTATGAACAGTGGCGTTGATTGTGTTATCTTGGTGATTAAGGAAAAGTAAAATAAATACAAAAAAGGAACCGCGTAGATTAATTTCAGTGTTATGTATACCGTCACTCGACCAATCAGATTGCATCAATTTTACACGTCGCCTGTCTATCCGTCAACCGACACAATCCTTCTATTCCTTTTACTTTTTAGTAGTAATTATATTTTCTTTTGGCATATCCGGGTTACCCATATCTTTTTTTGGCGGTGGTCGGGCAGTTTGAACTCATGCATATATTATGTGTTGTTTATAGTAATTGAGTTAAGTTTACGATGATATAATTGAGTTGTATCTATTTAATGTGAACAATAATATAAATTGATAATTATATAAAAAAAATAAGGTTTAAATGCATTTACGACGTTTCAAGTTTTTTAATTGTGCGGTTCTCGCATTCTAAATTTAAAATGTAAGACTTTGGTATCTCAAGTATACCTCTTTCTAAATGAGGTTTGTTTGTTCTAGTGTGTGTAGATTTGATGATGAATGAAGAAAGTTATGGATGATGCTTCAAAATAAGCTCCTTATTTCACATCATGAGCAATAGTGTGATGAAGACTTATTCAAGGACTTTAAATACTTAACATCTCCATTGTCTTATCATGTTGGTTGATCACAAATGGCTTCTCAATCATCATTTCATCTTGAAGCACTCTAGTGAGGCAGTAAGTTTAATTAGTTATAGGTAAAGTTTCTTGGAGATTCAAATATGTTTGATCTCTCCTTGAAAATCCTCTCTTACTCTTCTCTAATTGTTTAAAAAATCTCTCTCATATGTTAATTGCGATTACTTTATGGGTAGATGTTTGTTAATCATCTTTTCATCCTTTGCATGCTATTTTCTATCTTGTATCATACCTTGGGGGCTTGCTTGTATTTCAATTGTGATTGTGTACTTTCTTGTTCTTGGATGTTTTTATTGATCTTTGTTAAAATTATTTAATTGCATATCTAATCTTGCATAACCATTTGACTCATATTCACAACATACAATTGTCTGAATTTTTTTTTATTTTTTAAAACTTACATCTTGAATAGATTAAAAGTGATTCAGAGCAAGCTTTGAATCGACTCACTATGAATTGATTCAGTAAAGTTGTGAATCGATTCAAATGCGTGAAAATCAGACTCTCTTTTGCATATGGGTCCCTCTTTCAAAACACTTCTCATATACCCATTTTCTCTCTCCTTCCGAATTTCATAACATTCCTCTCCTCTTAAACCTCTCATAAAACCTAAAATTCACCTCCTTCTACACAAATTCAACCACATTCTTCTCCCACCTAACAATCCTTAAGTTTGTTGATTTTCTATCTCCATTGGTCCAAAGAAGGAGGCGGTATCAAAGAAGGGAGCTACTAGCCAAAAAAGCAAAGGTAGAGGTTGTAACACCCCGTTTTCCCAACATATAATTAGTACTTAAATTTATCAGAGTTCAACATAAAACAGGATGTCACACTACATTTATTACAAAATCATTTCAACGTAAGTGGAGTTAAAACCCACCATTTCAAATAAAACACCTAAAGAAAGTCGCAGTGGAAAATTATTCAACTTTTAATCCAAAACTTGGTACTAGGCCTCAACATCATCAACATAATAAAATACCAATTAAAATGGTCCAATAACATCTTAAAAAGTTACGTAGTAAGGAAAAACAACAAAACATAGAAGATACCCCCATCCCGTTACATATTAGAGCAAGACTCCTATGACGACACGAGGATCAACTCACATCTGCACTAATCCTGGTCACCTGCAAGTTACTCATACGAAGAGCAACATTTTCAAGCAGAAGGGGTGATATTTCACATTCATAAATAATAAGCAACAAATTCAAAATCAGAATTAATCAACATACAACTACAACATTTATTAATTGACAAGAACTTCATGTAAATTCAGTTACCAATTATCAATGAATTACAACAGCAACTATTCAACAATGCAACAATGACGACTCGACAATGCAACAACAACAACTCAACAATACAACGACACAACAACAACTCAACAATATGCAATATATTTATGCATGTGGTACTAACAGAGCATCAAGCTCCCTTCGTTAATGTTGTAATTCGACTTGACAGACATCAAGCCCCCTTCGCTACAACGTGACAGGCTACAGCCCCCTTCGCTTGACAACATTTATACAATGACATAATGATTATTATGCAACAACAGCAACTACAACTTCGTAATTAATCAACATAATATTTTCGACAATTTCACAATTAAACAACAACTTCAATTAAATCATATCAATTCTTCCATACAATATTTTCACACCATTTCAAAGCTACTAGGTATAGGTCATATACATCCATAGTTTTTATATTTAAGCCTAAGGCCAACTCCAAACAGAAATAACTAAAAACGACGCAAGATTTCGAAATGTGGCAGTCTGCCTCTGAACAACTCGCCGTGGCGAGTTCAATTTTTAGGCACTCGTTGTGGCGAGTTCAGCTACTCGCCGGTGGCGAGCAAAAACTGTTGCTCTCGGCTTTTTGATCAATTTTCACCCAAAAATCCCATTTTTAACTTTCCTATGCCCAAATTTGATTCTGCAAAATGGTTTAATCATTCCTAAACATTTAAAGACATTCATTTTCATATAAAACTTGACCCAAAAACATCATTAAGGCAATTAAAGCTTTTTAATTAAGGCTGCTCGCTATGGCGAGCACATTTGCTAGCCGTTGCGAGCGATAACTATGTCACTCGCTATGACGAGTGGGTTTACTCGCCGTTGCGAGCGGCGACAAACACCACTACGAACAGCACGAACAAACATCAGTTTTTCAACCCCAATCCCCTAATTTAACATCCCAAAACTCAATTTTGATGAAAAACATTACCTATTAACATTTTATCATCAGAACAACATCTGTAAACACAATTCATATGATTAATCATTGTTTCAACCTAATTCTCTAAAATCTTCAATTCAACAACAACAATTCAGAATTCATGTTTATGATTAATGAGAGTTAGTCTCACCCTTACCTTAGATTATTGAATTCAAAAGGTTAGCAACTCTCTTCTCTATTCCTCTTCACTTCTCTGACTTCTCCTTTTTTTTTTCTCTTTTTTTTCCTCTTTTCTCAGTTTTGAATGTGTCTGCCTAATTCTCCCTCAACCTTTCCTATTCTTAACTTCCTATTCTCCTTATTTCCCAAACTACCATGCCTCTATTTATTTTAATTAAATATCATTCATTAATAAAAAGTCATACCACTTAATATCATTATAACCAACAATTAAACACCAAAATTCATATAACACAACTTTAAATATATATATATATATATATATATATATATAAAAGACTCTAACTCAATAAAATAAATAATTAAATAATTAGGACGTTACAACTCCACCTCCTCCCTCTCAAGACCAAATTGGGATCGATTCATGCTTGAATCATATCAATCATTTGTGAGTTGTAACACCTCATTTTAATTCTATTATTTTTAAAATGATGTTTGAATATTGTTTACATGATTTTGCATGACATATTTGATATATATATATATATATATATATATATATATATATGATTCTATGTGAAATATATGATATGTGTTATTTTAATTATTTAGTTGTTTTATTATTTAAATAAAATATGAGAAATAGAAATAAGTAGTAATAATATTTATTTAGAATTAAGGGGGATTAATTGTAATTATGTGGAATAAGTGGGAGTTAAGGGAAAGAAAAGAGGGGTTATGTTTTGAGAGTTAGTAAGGAAAGAGTCAGACAAAACATTTTCACGTACAATAGAGAAAAAAGAGAGTTTTTGAGAGAAAGAGGAGAAAGACCAAGAGGCTAGGAGAAGAGCTAGGAAGGAATCAAAAATTGTTGTAGGTTTTCAATTGTTGCTGAATTAAGGTAAGGGTGAGATTCCTTTCACTAATAATGTATATAATTCTGAAAATTTGTGAATTGTGGTGTTCTTGGTTTTCTAGGTTTTAGAAGTTTTGTGTAATTTCTAAAATGGATGAATTGTGTTGTTGATTGTCTGTTTCAGTGTTGTTTTGTTGTCTATGTTGTATACTGAACCCATAAACATCTGTGCTTACACGTTTTGGGTAATCAGGGATCAAAATTGGGTTTTTGAATGATTTAGGGTTAGAGAATTCGAGGATTTACCCTGCCCAGACGACCGTTCGCTTAAGCAAACTTCCCGTCGCTTAAGCGACCATTCAAGGTAGTTGCCCAGAACCTAGCCGAGACCGTTCGCTTGAGCGAGCCTTGAGCGAACTCGCAAGCGAAGTCACCCTCCCTCTCGGCGTTTTGCTCGCTTAAGCGAAGAGGCCTTCACTTAAGCGAAGAAGGCTTTTATCAGCCGCATTTTGACCTTGGTTCATACTTAAGGAGGCTCGTCCGGGTACTCCAAAATGCTTATGTTAAGCTGTATAACCCCTGGTACTAAGCCTTATAGAAACTTCTTATTGCTTGAAAATGAATGATTTAAGTGAAATTGTGCACCTATTGGTGAACCTTGTTGCAAGAATTTGGTCGAGTCCTTTTCGGTTGTAGTTGTAAGGTATGTCATAGTTGATTATGCATGCTAGATGTTGATGTTGTTGTTGTCCTAGTTGTATGTTGGAATACACAAGTCGAGTCCATTTGCATACTCATAAATGTTGGGGGCTTATGCCCTGAAATGTCTATCATTCACACCCGTTGGGGGCTTATGCCCTGGAATGTTCATCATTCACCTGTTGGGGGCTCATGCCCTGGGATGCTTTAACCATCCAATTGTTGGGGGCTTATGCCATGGAATGCTTAGCATTCAACGCGCGTAAAATGGTACCACATGCATAATGCATTTGTCGTTGTCGATGTCGCATTGTCGTAGTCGTTGTCGTCGGTCATGTCGTTGGTGTTCATTGCTGATAATGACATTGCTGTTGCTGTTGTTTAATGTTGTTGAAGATAATTATGTTGCTATTATATATGTGTATATTTATTCACATTATATATGAATTGAATAATGCCTGTTGTAAGATGTTGTTGTTTCATTGATTTGATGAATTATATATATTTATTATTGATCGTGTATCTCACCCCTTCTGCTTGAAAACGTTGCCTTCCCTATGGGTAACTTGCAGGTAACGAAGATTAGTAGGATGATTGGCTCTGTGTCTAGGGCTCTGATACATATTAGGATGGGGGTCGTCGCGAATGTTTCCTTATTCTTTTATGTATCTTATCCATGAAAAGACTATGTCGTGGAAGTTTATTATTGTTGAAAATAATATTTTATAACTGTTGAGGCATTTGTGCCAGGATTATGTTGACGTTGAATTATAATTTTTGAAGATTTATTCCGCTGCAGTTTATGAGAATTTATGTTGTTTTGAAATAAATAGATTATTCCTATTTATGAAATTTTGAAAAGTAATGTAATACTCCGTTGTTGAAATACTCTGATATAATTATCTCTATGATTACGCTGTTGGGTGAACGGGGTGTTACATGAGTCGTATCGCTAAACTCCCTGACTCTCTCTGAATCGATTCACACCAACTCCGAATCGATTCAAGCCTTCATCTGGGCGGCTTGAATCATTTCAAATATCACATGATACGCATCAATCTTCATAACCTCTCTTTCTTTCAAGGCTTGTCATTTTTACTATCTGAATCGATTCACTCTGTTGTTTTTGTTCGAAAATCGTGTCTTGTTACTCCTAACTATATCACCTCATAACTCATAATTCATTGAATCATTTACAACTATTCTCTCTAAATCTCAAAAACTCATTGTTCATACATTCTTCAAGATTAAACACTTTTTCTTAGAATCACTTTATTCTTTGAGTCACATTGATTTGCTAGGGTGCTAATAGGGATTATAAGTTGGTTCTCTCAAGAAGATTGATTGAGCTTAATCAAGACTTCAAAGTGAATTGAATAACCTCATTCCATCTTGATATGTAAAATCTGCAAGTGCACGATTTTATCAAAGTAGTAAAATTATCGTTCCACAGGGAGTTGTTGTAATTATGATTCTCTTTTCAATTTACGATTAGCTGAAAGGTTTAAAGTTTGGATTTTCAGAAGTTGATTGATGCAAAAATAATAATAAAAAGCGCATCGGGATTATTAGTTCATCATAATGACAAATCTTTCACAACCCAAACCTATATCTAATTTTTATGTAAGATCTATTTCTAAAGAAAAATTTCTCTAAGGCATATCAAGGTTCCTTTCGGTATCAATGAGTGTGTTTCAATAACAACCACACCTATTCTCATGGTTGATTGTTATTGAAACTCATTAAGAACGAAACTTTTTTGGTCTCAAGGTTTACTAGACTATTCTCATGTTTCGTAACCCTTGTTTAATCTCACATGTCCAATACTAACCTTCTTCTTTTGATACTTCGATTAGTATTTGAAATAAGAATTAAGAACGGTGAGATTAGATTAGAAAAATAGATTTACATAAAATTAGGGTTCTAGGCTTGGTTTGATAGGATTAGATGATTAGACTCATCCAACAATCCCAAGACAAAGAAGTCTACTCACTCATGTTCATCGTAGATAAAGAGATTAAGAAGATGAAGAAGAACATAAAAGTAAATACCTGAAAGTAAAGAACAAGAATTAACAAGAAAAATAAGAACTTTGATTTAAAGAAATAATTGTCACAAAGAATTACCAAGACACAAAGATGATTTACAAGTCTGAGAGTTCACTAATTTATAGCAAGAGGAACAACATAAATTTGCAACAAATCAGTACATAAATATGCTCCAAATCAGCACATAAATATGGCATAATTTCCCTCTCTTTAGCTTTCTTCTCTATAAAGCTTAAATCATGCATCTTTATCCACTCTTTTTGTTCAAAGACTTGATCATCCATCATTTTAGATCCTGAAATTAAAACAAACAACTTGAAGTAAAATAGTTCTAAAAACAAACTAAAGCACACAAAATTCTATTAAAATAAACACTTAAAAACCAGTTAAATTATGACTTATCATACCTCTAAAGGGCTTGGGAGTCTTTCTAACCGTTCTTGAAGTTGAAGGGGATTCTCTTATTGGACGTAGCATTGAAGGCTCGAGTGAAGGGTTCGAAGGGGTGCACGGGTATTCAAGAATTCAAAGATTCCAAGAGCATCAAATTCAAAGGTTATTTGAAGTTTGGGGGAGTGTTTACATAGGGGTTGAAGAATTGGGTTTTAATTTCAAGGAACTCTTGTAAACTCATTGTATTCAACATTTTTTACATAGTGGATGACCTTGGTGAAGGTGTACTTCATCAAGAAGAGTAGAAATAGCTCTAGCGAGGACGAGAAAGAATGAACTACTATACAAATATCGGTGTTATCTCTCTTCCCTATCCTCTTTACTTTTTATTATTGCATGTGAGTAATTGAATAATTGTTAGGATAAGTGCTAGTGTTGATCTAAGTTGTTTTTCATTGAAAAGATAATCTAATTCATTGAGTTAGGTTTCTAATAATTTGCTTAGAACAATTGATTGAAAAATCTATTCTATTCTTCAATTTCACATGTGTTGTGTTTTCAATTGATAGCTTAGTAGTTTTGTTCATATAGGTTTGGTTTGAAATTGTCTAAAAGTTTTGTATATTGTTCAAGGTTTATTAAAGTTTGATTGTATATAATATTTGTATCGTGAATCTCTCAATTTTAGATTAAATCTTATTGCACATAGATTTATATTTTTGTACATTGTTGTGATTGTTCGCGCACGATTCCAATAGTCGATTTTGTTAAACTCGCTTTTCATCAAAACTCCGGAAAAACTTTTCAAAAAACTATTCACCCCCCTCTAGCTTACTAACTAATTAGCCATATAGACCAACAACATTTTGTTCCAACAATACATTCTCATAATATCCCGTTGAAGCAACTTAATAGCCTGCATATCCTCAATCTTCGATAACATTGGCTGATGGCTCTCTCTAAGACCCCGCATGTTGGAACAATTGATAGGAACCCAAATCATCGAAGAAAAAATATATTGTTGGTCGAAAAACTAGATGTATTACAGAAGGAAACCCCTCGGTAAACCTACAACTATTGCTCATTAAAGAAGAGATTATTCTCTCTCTGACCAACCTAAAAGGTTCAACTTAAAATGATGCAAAATGATTCTCTTACCATTTTCCCCCGCTACACTCATTTTCCTACCCCCACCAACTGCCACACAAGAAATTCTTCCTTAATTTCCCTACTCAACCCCTTTATTGGGATTAGGCCCAAACAAGGCATCCTACCACATTCATAAACCTTTAAAAAAACCAACTCAATTGCATGTTCATAAAAATATCCAATTTTTCATGACGTGAAATATAAGTTTTAGTAAATGGAGAATGTTAAAGAGTGTTCCAAGGACATTGATTAAACATTTAAAATAAGTAAGTTTTCAAACAAAAGATAAATATAATGAAGATTGTGTCTCAACTACACCATCAACAATATGTAATGAATATCGGTGAATATATACTATATATTTTTTTGGTAGAAAATATATACTATATTTACTTAAAACTAAACCTAGACACAACACCTAGACAATACTGGCATTCATTTCATACGATAAGTAGTAGGGATATAAAGTTGATTTGGTGGTTGGGGTGGGAGAGTTAAGGAGTGGAGTGATAAGGAGGTTGAGGGTTTCTTCCCACCCACAACATAAGACAGGTATACTGACAAATATCATTCCAAAAACTAAACAGTAAGTAAACTTATAATCCCCATGGGGAAGAGAAAATTGAATTCAGTTAGAACGAAAGCATGTTATAATCTCGTATACACATGAAAGACAAGGAAAGGCCAACACTAACAGTTAAAAGAGAATTAAAATAAAAAATTACATCAGCAGCATCCCAAAGCCGCACAGTTGTATCAAACGAAGATGTTGCAGCTGAGTTGAATTTGGTCTAAAGCGAACGTCAGTAACAATAACAGTGTGTTCCTCATGCGTGCTCTACGTTTTCAGTGTCTCCATGTTCCAAAGAACAACCTAATGATAAGGGATATGATAAGCATATGTATCTTTTACACAATAAAAATCTGTTTGTTTTGAAAGTTAAAAATGAAAGTGACAAATTTACGGATCTGTTTATAAGTTTAAATTGATATGGAAAACTGATCTATGACTCATTCATTCCAATTTTTCTCCCCATACCCTACGGATACTAAAAGTAAACTTCTGGTGCTACTTTTATTTTCACATAAATACATAATTATTTGATGGTGTTGAATCTCTACTATTCTTTAGTTCATTTGGTGATAGCAGAATATAAGGATCTTTTAGGGTTCTCCTTCCTTTGAATCTACTTTGGATTTGGTTTTCGTTTTTACCTTGGATTTGGTTTTCTAATCACTTCCACTTCAAAATAACGGATTGGATTTATCTGAGGTTTAATTTTTTTTAGACATGATTCTTTTGTTTTGGATAATTGTTCTTGTTATATATAGAAATCAAAATAATAGATTAGATCTTTTATTGTTGACGTATTGTAACATAAATAAATGAATTAGTATCTTCAATTGTTAGTATTAAATAACATTAATAAGTTTATATTCATGCAAGAAGACAGCAGACCAAATGGCTGGCTGGTTCTTTACCATACTTTATCAATATTAACTTATTTGTAGCCCCTTTAAAATTGATTCAATTCTATGACATAGCAAAATAAGGTTTCATCAAGAAACGTTTCTATTAATACTATACTGTATCCATGTTTAAAAAATGGTCATGTCATAACTATGACCTATTTCTGCACAATCCTCGTAAACTAAAGGTTTAATAGCAGTTTTGGCCCCCCTATGTTTTAAGAAGTTGTGATTTTGGTCCCCTAACAAAACAAAATACAAACCAACCCCCAAGTATTGCTCCTTTTGCAGTTTTGGCCCCTTAGGACAATTTTAGCTCGGTCTACGCTGACGTGGCACCCACATCACTTAAGTGAGGTGCTAGTGTTATTTTTTTTTAGTTTTAATTCCATGCTGGCTTTTTAGATTTGAAAAAAATAAAAAAAGGGGAAATAGAGAGTCAGGTCACGTGAACTTTTCAGATGAAACTTAGGGTTAGTCATTTTGGCCCCCTTTCTTTCATTTTCTCACCATTCTTCTCTAACTCTCGAAAATCTCTCTTCTTCTCCATTGTTCTCTTTTCCATAAAATGATTGGCGCGAAAATCAGATAACTAGGGTTCGATTGTTTGAGTTCCCATTTTCGGTTAAGTTTGTTCGATTTTAGGAGTATTTCGAATCTAGGGTTTGTGTTACTATTTTCGGAGAAGATGAAGTGGGTGGATAAAGGCTTGAATCGAAAGGAAATTGGTGAAAGCTCTACTGCTTGACAAGATAAGGAGATTCCTGACAAGATTGCCTCAAATTAAAGTAAGATTCGGTTTTGTCTTTGTTTGTATATAATACTGTAACTAGGGTTATGTGTGTATTTTTTTTTCTTTTTTTCTCTTTGCTTGAATATAGGGTTGTCTTTTTTGTTTGTTGTATGATGTATGTTGCATATAATATTGTAACTAGGGTATGCTTGATTTGTATTGTTTTACTTTGGAGAAATACTTAAACTTGCACATATACTCTTGTACATATTCTAACATATATTTTGTACATATAATTTGTATAAATACTCTTGTACACATATTGTTGCACATATACTACTAACATGCATATGGTTGGTGAGGGTATTGAATACAATAATAATGAGTCATTGAAGGACTTTTTTTAACTTAGCTAATATTATATTGCTTGTAGGGCTATGAGGACCACTCACTGAAGATAAGGTTTAGATACAATTGTTACTTTAAGGGTGATACTTATGAGTATGGGGCAAGTGGGACTTAGATGAAGTTAACCTAATTGACTTGGACAAGCTGGTGAGAGAGATAGGTGTAAAGGTGAACTATATTGACTGGTATGTCGTGGCTGGTGGCAACTCAAAGATGGTCTTAGAGAAATTAAAATTGATGGGGATGTGGTAAGGTTCATAACCGATTATAAGGTTGAGGAGAATGTAACTTTTTACTTGGAACATCTTGATATAGTTGAACTTGATGAAATATATATGAGGATGAGGTTCACTCATTTTCTCCCTTTGAATCTGAAAGTGGAATAGATCCTGAGTTTGTAGCAGCTGAAGGTGATGACTCTTAAGGTGATAGTTTTGATGGGGTGTCTCTGAATGATAGTGACTATGACGAGGGCTTTGACTGGATAGATGTGTTACCCGACCAACTGATAGATCCTGAATCTGTGGTTACTTCAAATGTTCAAGCTTTAGTGGCTGTTGAAAGTTCAATGAATCTTGATGCAACAAGTTTTGAAGATTTTGATGATGAGAATGGAGATTCAGAAGATTTAGAGAGCATATGCTCTTCTGATGAGGATACTGGCCATGGTAAGCAAAAATTACATAAGTTCAAATTGTCTGATGAAATTACTTATGTGAAGGGACAAGTATTCACAAGTGCTAAACTAATTAGGACATTTGTGAGAGAGTTTGCCTTGAAAAAAAGGAAAAATATTTACATTAAGAAAAATGAGAGGAAGACGATTGTGGTTAAGTGTGTGGATAATTGTCCATTCCACATGAGGTTTAACAAAACTGAGCCTAAAACATACTTTGTTTTAGCTAGTTATAACCCTGATCATAACTTTCACTACAGTGGGAGAATTAGATTGATTAGAACTTCTTTGTTGGCTAAGAAGTTGGTACCACTCTTGAAACACACACCTCATATGAAGATAAAGGCATTGAAGGAGGCATGTAAAGATAGGTGAGAAGTGATGTTAAGTAGCTATCAGTTCTATAGGGCTAAGAAGAAGGGTTTGGAGCTTATCCATTGTGCCATAGATGCGCAATATGCGCATATGAGAAACTATGTTGAGGAATTGAGGAGGAGCAATCCTGGTAGCACTGTGAAGATTAAGTGTGCAGTAAGTTATGTAGGGCCAGTTTTTGAAAAAAATATATGTGTGCTTCTATGCATGCAAGAGGGCATTTGCAACTACTTGTAGACCATTAATTGGTCTAGATGGGTGTTTTCTGAAAGGAAGAGATGAATGACACTTATTAGCAGCAATTGGGAAAGATGACAACAATCAAATGTTACCAATTGCATTTGCAGTAATGGAAGCTGAAACAAAGGAAGCATGGGATTGGTTTCTTGAACTGTTATTGGCTGATTTGAATGACATTGATGCAAAAATATGGTCTTTCATATGAGACCAACAAAAGGTATGCAATTGTTAATTATTTAACAAATTTAAAATTAAGTTAATTATTATAGTCTTGTTATTTAAGTATTGTTTAATGATGTGTTATTAAATTGAAGAGACTTGTGAACACAATTGCATCAATTCCTGATGCTGTTGAGCACAGATTATGTGTTAAGCATTTGTATGGGAACTTTAAGAAGAGACATGCAGGGGAGCATTTGAAGGAGGCAATGTGAAAATCATCCAGGTGTACGTCAATGGTTGAATTTAACAAGGCAATGGATAATTTGAAGAAAATTAATGAAGCTGCTTGGAAGGAGATAAGTGAGCATGTACTAGGTACTTGGTCAAGGGCTGGGTTCAGTACTTACACTTGTTGTGATCTACAAGTAAACAACATGTGTGAGGAAATTAATAGTGCGATTGTTGATTTAAGAGAGCATCTTGTTATATTTCTTGTTGATGAGCTGAAAATGTCTATCACAAATAAGATAGTAAGACTTAGAGATTATATGCTGAGGTATAATGGTGAAATTTGTCCAACGATTAACAAGTTGTTGGATAACTATAAGAAGGAAGCTGAGGGTTGGTCTCCAAATTTGAGTGGAGATATGGGTTATGCTAGATTTACAGTTTATAATGACACTGACTCATATGTTGTGAATCTTGGAGAAAACTCACATGCTTGCAGGAAATGGGATCTATCTGGCATACCATGTCCACGTGCAATTGCTTGCATCTGGTATAATCAGAAAAATCCAGATGACTATGTGGCTCATTGGTACAGGTTAGTGAATTTACTATCTAGCTTCTTTTTTTGTTCAGTTTACTTTATAAAACACATTACAAACATTTTACAACTTAAATTGAAAATATATAGAAAATCTACTTTTTTGGCAACTTATGACAACCTCATACTACCTTCTAATATACCAAAATTATGGTCACAAGTTGACCTTCCACCTATCTTGCCACCAAACGTTAGAAGGGCACTAGGTAGGCCCAAAAAACAAAGAAAGAAAGATAATGATGAGAAGGTGAAACATTCTCAAGCTGCTGGTAGTAACTCTTTGATCAAAAGAAGCCAAAACATTGTCAAGTGTGGAAGGTGTGTTGTGCTTGGTCATAATGCTAGAACATGTTATGGTAAACAAGTTGGTGACAAGATGATTCCACCAGGGGGCAATCAGGTATAAACTGTAATATGTTAAAGGATCCTTTCAATGTGATCTTTCAGAGTTTGACGTGAATCTACTGACCAAACTTACTACATAAGTAATGTCTAGACGAGTACACACAATTATGTACATAAAGGATCCAACAACAATTGCATAAGGAATGTTGTTCATCATATAGATCCTTTTCTTTTCTACCTTAGGAAACTGACTAACACTAAGCTTAAATTTGTTAAGACAAATGTGTGATCACAAGTTTTTCATTTGACATTCAAAACCTACCAATGACTCTTGAAATACACTTATTTTTATCTCTTTATTTTTATCACATCTATCACATTATCCTCTATATCCCTATGATCTCTCTCATGGTCTAGATAGTGGTTTCAGTCACACTTAAGAGATCTATATTAAATACGCACTTAGAAATCATCTTTTAAAATAGATGGTTTACATACATTGATAGGAGAGGGGTGTTAATCGAAATTGAATTAGGCTCACTAACGGCCCATCTAAAACTCATGACAAAAAAAAAAGTCTAAAACGTGTTCTATTTAAAACGAGAATACTGCTCCCCCCCTACACGAGAATACTGTTTGGGCATCGGCTAGTTTAATTTGAATCTTTTGACCGACTATGTGTAAATTTCAGTGTTTTTTTGGTACCTCTTGTGCTAAGGAGACTATTTTGTCGGTGTTATCATATTTCATTTTTGCTTATTCAAAAAATAATAATGGATTGAAAAATATCAATCACATATTACATAATTAATTATATTTTTTCATGATATATAATCAATTACATGTTAAATATGTTTTTCGTCTCTATGAAAAAAAAATGATTTTTTTTAAGGTTTATTTTTCTCATAGACTAATTTGGGTCTTCATTCATGAAAATATACTCACTGTTGTTAATTGTAGCTAATGAGATGAATTTAACAAAACTGATACCCATCAACTCCTCTTCTTTAAAAGATTTGTACACAAAATAGTGAATTTGGAAACTATAAACAATGGAAATAGAAGCAAAGAGGTATTCATCTTAGGAAGGAAACATACAAAATATTAGTCCTCAATATCACTCAGATTACCACTGTAACATAAAATTACATTTAAGGTAAAGCAAACTAGATATTCTTCTTAAACCTTGAACAACCATTGAGTATTCTGTATTTGCTCCCAAGTCATCCACTGAAATAAAATGCACAACTGGTAAACCTTCCCTTTCATGCAATATAAATACTCATAAACACAGCAGGCAGGGAGAGAAAATAAACAGTAAAGACATCAATATAAGGAATGGAAAACAATGAAAATCTTACAATCAATATCAGGAAGCTCTTTGTCGTTGAATATGGATATCAACCTCATGGGAATTAATTCACTGAACCCTTCCAAGAAGATCGAATAGTTGTTGTCAACCGATGCTCAGCAACGAAATCAACATATTGATACTTGTTCTCTTCCGTCCACCGGGAATTAACTCATAATCAGTCACCTAGACATGTTCGTGATGTAAGATTTTTACATGTCATATAACTATTTACACGTGAGTATAAAAGATTCGTTTCCGCAGGGATTGGTGTGTCTCATAAGCATTTTAACGTCAAATATCATTTTAAGTGTTTGGGTATAAATTGTTTGTTTGTGTAAAACTATTTTCACTAATCGACATAAAAGTAAAACGAGTAGAGATAGGGCTATTTCGCTTGGGGTCAGAGATATCAACCAAGCGTAACAACTGCAATCTCTCGATCAAATAACGGATTATAGCTTTTTAAACGATATTATCACAATCACTCGACAATATCATTCGTGTCCAAATGATATCGTTAGTTCTAAGGGATTGTTTAAATGTCGATTTCCCGCACGTTTAAACAATCACAAAGTCATGTAGATCGTTTAATCGATGATTTCTCGCCCGATTAAATGACCCAAAAGCATTAAGTTCTAGATTAAAAGTGATTATCAAATATTAACATCTATGTCTAGCATGATAACTTAAGATATATTGTTATTCTAGTTCTCAAATCCAAAAGCATTTGTCAACATCATTTTGAATCTCAATAAACCATTAAACACAAGAATAACAACAATATTGAATAAATAAGCTAGAACCATATATTAAATGATCAAAAGATTACATAATAGCTTGTTTGAATACCTCAAGATCCACAAGGGTAGATGTAGCTACATATGTCTATGATAGCTTTGCAAGGAATGAAGAAAAGATGAAGATTCTATGACAAGATCCATGATGTCTCAACAAATCTTGGCTTGAATCTACTCCTAACTACCTTGCTTTGTGTTTCTCTCTCTAGAAAATGCCCTAATCTCTCTCTAAAACCAGAAAATCAATAAAACAGTGGAATGGTATGTGTTGGAAGAGAAGAGAAAACTATTTATATTGGCTGCCTCTGCGAACTTTCGCTGATAGCCAAATATTTCGCTATCAGCGAAATCATGAAAATCTGCTCTGCCCCAATGGGGTGATTCCACGTGGCCCTTATCCTGTTGAATTTCCTGAATCTCGCCATAACTTCGCTAATGGCGAAATCTCCCTGGAGTAATTTCGCTATTAGCGAAATATTCGCTAATAGCGAATTTCTTCTCTTCTACATCCCAAACTTCGCCATTGGCGAAGTCTTCCTGGAGTATTTTCGCTATCAGCGAGATCTTCGCTAATAGCGAAATTCTTGAGAACTTTGGCACTTTTTCTTGGACCTTGCTTGTCAATTCCTGCACAAATTAGGTAGAATCAGGCATATAAAGCACAATTGGTAAAATTACAATAAATGAGTGTTTTTCCTTATATAACTTGCAAAACAAGTCACTAAAATGCCTAGATTAACACATTAAATATAGTACTTTTGAGCACCTATCAAACTCTCCCCAACTTAGATTCTTGTTTGTCCTCAAACAAAAGAATCAAAAAGGAGACTTACAAGGCTTTGGACAAGATTTTCAACATAATATCAAAAAGTTCATCATAAAAATTTCAAGTGGTGATTCAGATGCAAATGCGCGGGCAAGCATGAAGTTTTCCATCAATTCAAGCACAAACTATAAATGTGAAATAAGTCCTAAGCACAAAGTTCACCTCAAATAGTTTGAATCACAAACACACTTATCTATGAACCACACCTAACACACTTATTTGTAAGTAGATAAAACAAAGTAATAACAATGGATGAGGGGTAATGTACACACACCCAACAATCAAGCTAACATTCTGATTAAGTTATGTGTCCATCCAAATATCATCTCAAAAAGTACAAAAAACATGGATCAAAAGGTCTTTCTTAGGGTTATAACTTGGCCGGGCTACAAAAGAAATGTCATATGTGGGATAATTGAAATCAAAAAGCCTATCATAGAGGAACATTCCTTGGATCAACAATTCAAACCAATACTTCCCTACCAACCATAATGCGCCCTTGGTGATCAATAATAAATCCAATAGCCTTGACAACTTATTCTATTTTTGGTTTTTCTTTTCTTTTTCTTCTCTTTTTTTTTTCTTTTCTTTTCCACGAATACAAACTTTGAAACTTCTAACATATAAACAAATTACTGTTGTCAAGTTACTTTCAACAATTCACCATGATTCTTCACATAGAATACCTCCCTTTCTCCCCAACTTAAACACAACGAAACTCTAATTGAATGTTCCCCTATCCTAAGGCAAGGGACAAAATACAAGAAGGTTAAGGGTTCAACAAAGTGAAAATATCAAAGTCCTAAAACGAGTCAAACATGAACTGAATTTAGAAAAAATTTGGGCAATTTCAATGAGCATTGTGCTCATGAAAGTTGACAGTTCATGTTTGAGGACTTGATTCATTTGGCTCAGATTGGGGTGTCAGATACTCACTCTTCTCACGGGTAGGCCTTATGTGGTCAAAATGTTTCATCTCAAATTCAAAAATGTCTTGATCCTTTCCATGCTTTCATACCATTCAAAACAATTATCAGATTTAACATAACAAAAACAAGTTAGACAATGATTATTGGTCTCCAGCATATAGTATACAATTTGAAGCTACCTCACATTTAGGCTAAGTACTAAGTGGTTCACAAATAAACATGTTTCTGAGAAAAACTAGATGAGATAAAGTTTATGCAAAGTACTCATTTCAAATTGTAGTGAATGCTTAGAAAAACAGGAAATCAATACCTTGGCTTTGCGCTTTATCACAATTCAAATCATTATCACACACTTGAGTTTGCTCAAATTTTGGCTCTTTCGAGCACTTCAACTTTGATGTTCTTGAGCCACATTTTTTTTTTTTTGGAAACAAAAGTTTTAATCCAAAGCATATTAGTTTCAAAACAATCAACAAGCTAAGTCATTAATTAAAAGTTAAACTACTAAAAGCAAAGTACTTAGCACTTCAAACCGTGCTTGGAAGTACACAATTCCAAAATGAAAATCAAGTTCCAACATAAAACGAAGTGTTAGCTAGAATAAGAAAATAAAGACATAAGCAGTAAAGAAACTCTGATCACTGATCATCCTCTCCATCATCGACACCAAGATCCACCTCATCCTTAGTGCCCTCATCATCAGCTGCCCCCACATAAGGACCTAGCCTGTCCTCAGGCCAATGAACAAAGCTCTGAAAAGCCTCTGGAGTCAGCACCGGATAATCTGGGTTGCCAAGATGCACACATGCATTGTAGAAGGTCTGCTGGATACCCTGGTTGCTCCGATAAATGGCTTCATTCTGGTTCATAATGTGAGTGTTCTGATCCCGAACATACTGGTTATGAAGGCTCTGCTCGGACATGAAAGACTGTAGAGAGGAGAAATCAAAGATACCAGCACCAGTGGCTGGTTCATCATCAGAAGATTTGTAGTTAGCGGTTCTCCTCTCTCTCTTTACCAGGCTGGAGATGAAAGTGTCGTCAACCGGATGCTGGAGCTCTTCATCTGCGGGTTCAGGTATGTCCACCCCATTGGCTTGCAGTAGCCCCATAATCAACCCAGGAAAGGTGAGATTAGCTTTCGACCCCGTGGCACAGTTCAAGGCAACACACTTGAGCTCATTTGCAATGATCCGGGCAATGTCCACCTGTGTTCCTTGCAGGATACACCAGATCAGCGGGACAATCTTAATGGGAGCGTCAGAGGTATGACTCTTAGGCACGACATTGTGCACTAAAAATTTGAACACCACACTAGCCTTGGCATTCATGTCAGCATAAAGAGCCTTCTGAGCTTTCCCAGAGGCATTCTTGATGAACCTGCGGTCCTTGAGGAGAATGTCCTTTTCGATTCTCCGGAGGTTCCAATTTCCTTGCGCATTTTTCTGACCATAAGTACATAGGGTAGGTACAGTTGGTTCCTCGGACTCGGGTAGGGTGAGGGGGTTGCCAAGGAAGTCATTTATGACATCTCTGTCAAAACGGATAGTTTTACCCCTCACATAGGTGGTGAAGGAAAACCATCGGCCAAGGTGGTTGGGGAACCGTCTGGTAAAGAGTTAGCATAAAACTCCTTCAACAAATCAAGGTTTATCTTTGTGTAAGGTTGGAGGAGTTTGTCCCATGTTCGCTCCGTGAACATGTATAGGAAATCACAGTTTTGGCCATCAGGGTGAATGTCAAACACTTTCTCTGGCCAGGTTTTGTATTTGTTCATGCTGATGAACCTAGCATGTTGGGCTTTGTGTGGGAAACGGGAGCGGTCATAGGGTGGTGGTTGGGTGGAGGTGGATGAGGAGGCTTTGGTTCGTGGGCGTTTGGTACCGGTTGATTGTGGTTTAGGACTCATCTGCAAAACAACCAGGAAATTCCAATATATAGCATAGAAAGAATTAGAACAAGTATGGGATAATACATTGACAATTTAAAAAAAAATTCAAAATTCAGGGCAATTTCGCAAGAAATTCGCTAATAGCGAAATTTTTAGGCTATCAGCGAAAACACAAGAAATTCGCTGATAGCGAAATTTGCGCCATTAGCGAGTTTCTTCGAAATAGCAAGAAATTCGCTGATAGCAAAATTTTGCGCCATCAGCAAGTTTCTTCGAACTCAGCTTTTGTCCAGAAAAATTTCAAATCATTGCCTGCAATTTTAACCACAGAATCCAGCATATTTCTACATGAATAGTCTCCCTATGTCTCTATAGCACACTAGTGAACAACAAATGAACCCAAATCACAACCTTTGCACAAAAATCATTCAAAACCTAATTTTCCAAAAGTTTCTAATTTTTTTCAAAAATTGAATGTTTAAGGCACAAGGATAGTGATTCACGTTCATGTATACACTACAAACCTATTAGAAACAGTCTCTAATCACAAAAATCTCTAATCCTAACCTAGCCATTTCTACACAAATTGCAAAATTAAAATAGAAATTGGGAAAGATTCAAACCTGTTAAGCAACGAGAATGATGCAAGTACAAGATAATTGATGCAAGGAATGAGAATGCTTGACTTGCTTTTACTAGGAATGAAATTGTGTTTTAGGGTTAGTGAGAGAAGAGGGAAATAGTTTTGAAGGTTTGAGGTTTTCTTATGTTTTGAAACCGTACAAGAGGGGTTGGGATGGGTTGTTGGGCCAAAGTAATGGCCAATTTCGCTATTAGCGAAATCTCCCTGGAGTGATTTCACTAATAGCGCAGAGTTCGCTGATAGCCAAATACCTGTGCAGACCCAGTTTATTTCGTTATTAGCGAAAACTCACTGTGATGATTTCGCTAATAGCGAAATTTGCGCTAATAGCGAAATCTCATGGATGCAGTTTTTGAAATTGCTTCTCTTTTTTTTTTTTTGGCTTTTTAATGCTTATGACTTATTCCTACATGCAATGAAAAAAAAAATGACTTACAAAACCGGGTTGCCTCCCAGCAAGCGCTTGTTTGACGTCATTAGCTCGACGCCTTTTTCACGCAAATCATGGATCATTTAGTAAAATTGTCGACGTTTTTCGATCAACTTCACCACCAAAATAGGGCTTCAATCTTTTCCCATTAACCGTCCAGTTGGTTTTTGTCATTGGATCTTCCAACACCACCACTCCATAGGGCTTTACTTCTTTAATCAAAAACGGACCGGACCACTTGGACTTGAGCTTCCCCGGAAATAATCTCAATCTTGAGTTAAATAGTAATACCATTTGTCCGGGCTCAAAGTTCCTTTTCACAATCCGCTTGTCATGATACCTCTTCACCTTCTCCTTGTACAACTTGGAGGACTCATAGGCTGTATCTCGCATTTCTTCCAATTCTTGCATTTGAAGCTTCCGCTTTTCCCCCGCTTGCTCTTGGTCAAAATTTAGAAATTTTAGCGCCCAAAACACTTTATGTTCTAACTCAACCGGTAAGTGACAAGACTTTCCATACACCAATTGAAACGGTGTGAAACCCGTAGGAGCTTTGTATGCGGTCCTATAGGCCCATAATGCCTCATCAAGCTTTAGTGACCAATCTTTTCGCGATGACGATACAGTCTTCTCTAAGATTCTCTTGATTTCCCGATTGGAAACTTTGGCTTGACCGTTGGTTTGAGGATGGTAAGGTGAAGCAACCTTATGCTTAACTCCATAGTGTTCGAGGGCTTTGGCCAATTGTGAATTGCAGAAGTGTGAGCCACCGTCACTGATGAGCACTCTTGGAGTTCCGAAGCGGATGAAAATGTTTCTCTTGAGGAATCTGACCACTGTCTTACTATCGGCTTTTGGGGAAGCGATTGCTTCAACCCATTTTGACACATAGTCCACACATACCAAAATGTATTCATTTGAGAACGAGGAAGGAAACGGTCCGACAAAATCAATACCCCAACAATCAAAAACTTCAACTTCTTGCATAATTTGCAAGGGCATTTCATTTCTCTTCGCAATTCCTCCCGTCTTTTGACAATTTTCACAATTTTGGACATGTTCATATGCATCTTTGAAAAGTGTGGGCCAATAGAACCCAGCTTGAAGAACTTTCGCTGCCGTTCTTTGACCGTTGAAGTGGCCACCATATGGTGAGTTGTGACATTGCCACAAGATCGCCTTGGCTTGTTCTCTCGCAACACATCGTCTCAAGAGTTGATCGGCTCCGGTCTTGAACAGATAGGGGTCATCCCACAAATAATGAGTGGAGTCTCGTAGAAACTTCTTCTTCATTTGATAATTGAAATCCTCCGGTATGACACCCTTTGCTTTGTAATTTGCCATGTCGGCAAACCATGGCCTCTCTTGCACCATGAGTAACTTCTCATCCGGAAACTCTTCCCGGACCTCTTGTTCCTTCTCGGTCACTTCAATGTTTACAAGCCTTGAAAGGTGATCGGCCACCAAGTTCTCTGTCCCTTTTTTATCCTTGATCTCCAGATCAAACTCTTGTAGCAAGAGCATCCACCGAATGAGCCTTGGTTTAGAATCGGCCTTGGTGATCAAGTACTTAATTGCTGCATGGTCAGTGAACACAACAATTTTTGAACCAATAAGATAAGAACGAAATTTCTCTAATGCATATACAATGGCAAGCAATTCTTTTTCGGTAGTTGCATAATTGATTTGAGCATCATTTAAGACCTTGCTTGCATAGTGTATAGCATGAAAAACTTTGTTCTTTCTTTGGCCTAACACGGCACCCACAGCATAATCACTAGCATCTTACATGAGTTCAAAATTTAGGGTCCAATTAGGAGCCGTGATTATGGGTGCGGTTGTCAAGCTTTCTTTCAAAATTTTAAAAGCATTTAAACATTCTTGATCAAATTCGAAAGACTTATCTTTGTTGAGCAAATTGCTCAATGGCTTTGCAATCTTTGAGAAATCTTTGATGAAGCGCCGGTAGAATCTGGCATGACCAAGAAAACTTCTTACCCCTTTGACATTTACGGGCGGTGGAAGCTTTCCAATGACATCAACCTTAGCTTGATCTACCTCAATACCCCTTGAAGAAATATTGTGACCAAGGATAATACCCTCGGTAACCATGAAATGACATTTCTCCCAATTGAGCACCAAATTAGTTTCAACACACCGCTTCAGTACGATGTCCAAGCTTTTCAAACACGAATCAAAAGAGGAACCAAAAACCGAAAAATCATCCATGAAGACCTCCATGCATTTCTCAGTTAAATCGGAGAAGATGGCTTGAACACACCGTTGAAAGGTAGCGGGTGCGTTGCACAAGCCAAAGGGCATTCTTCTATAAGCAAAAATACCAAAAGGACAAGTGAAAGCCGTCTTCTCGTGATCTTCCGGGTTGACGGTGATTTGGTTGTAGCCGGAATAGCCATCAAGGAAACAATAGAAGGCTTGATCGGAGAGTATTTCAAGCATTTGATCCATAAAGGGCAATGGGAAGTGATCCTTCCTTGTAGCTTGATTGAGTCTTCTATAATCAATGCACATTCTCCATCCGGTGACGGTCCTAGTTGGAATCAACTCATTTTTTTCATTTGTGATCACCGTCATACCTCCTTTCTTTGGAACTACTTGAACCGGGCTAACCCATGCACTATCCGAGATCGGATATATCATACCGGCTTCTAGTAGCTTCACCACTTCCTTGCGCACTACCTCTTTCATTGTTGGATTCAAGCGGCGTTGCAGTTGTGCTACCGGCTTGAAATCATCTTCCATCATTATTTTGTGCATACAATAAGATGGACTTATCCCTTTTAAGTCGGACAACTTCCACCCTATAGCTTCTTTGTTGGACTTTAAAATTTCCACCAAACTTTCTTCTTCCTTGACGGATAAGGAGCTACTTATGATGACCGGTTTGACATTACCATCTTCAAGAAAGACATACTTGAGATGTGATGGTAAGACTTTTAACTCTACCTTGGCATCTTCAACCTTAGATTCCTCATCGGACCCATCTTTCAACTCCTCAAGTTTAGCATGATGAGGAGGAATTTCCTTCAAGGTATCTAGCTCCTTTAAGCAATCTTCAATTTCTATTGCTTCTTCGGTACCATTAACATCAAGTGCATCCGTCAAAGCACTCTCAAGGGGCGTTCGGTTAAGAAATTGCTTCTGATTGGTCATGATGACTTCTTCGGTTGCATCCACTTTAAAACATGCGCCCTTATCCTTGAAGTACTTAATGGCATCACGAATATTGAAGTGTACCTCTTCATTATCAAACCTCACATTTATGATGTTGTCATCGAGGTCAATCATCATTCGTGCCGTTTGCATGAAGTTTCTTCCCAATAGAATAGGCACATCGTCATCCTCCTCAATATCCATAATCACAAAATCGGCCGGGAACACAAATTTGTCAACTTTTACTAACACATCTTCCGCTATTCCTAGAGGCTTTGCGAAGGATTTATCGGCCAATTGCAAGGTCATCCCCGTTCGCTTCATGCATAATTCACCAACTCTTTTAGCGACAGACAAAGGCATGAGAATGATGCTTGAACCAAGATCAAGTAGTGCCTTGCCAACATCGGTGGTTCCTATAGCTACCGGTAGAGTGACTCTCCCCGGATCTTGTTCCTTCTTTGGCAACCTCCTTTGAATGATGGCACTACAGTTTGCATCAAGTTGGATGACTTCTTCATCGTTGACTCTCCTCTTCTTGGAAAGGATATCTTTCATGAACTTAGCATACGCCGGCATTTGTTCCAAAGCTTTTGAAAATGGAATATCAATCTGTAACTTCTTGAAAAACTCAAGAAACCTTGCGTATTGCCTTTCCTTGTCTTTCTTTGATGGAGCTTGTGGGTAAGGTAAATGTTGAATCGACACCTTCTTCTCAACTTTCTTCTTTGTTTCCTTCTCATTCACCACATCTTTCCCTTCTTTCTCCATCTCATTCTTTTCAACTACTCCTTTTTTTTCTTTTTTTTCATTTTCAACTAAGTCTCCTTTATTCTCTTCCTCTCCTTCTCTCTCAACACCTTCCTCCTCATCAACTTCCTCAAAATCAAACTCCTCTACAACCTTCCGCTCCACTTCCAAATCATCAACACTTATCCCTCGGCCAATCACTTTGCCACTTCTTGTTGATATGGCTTTGCAATGCTCTTGCCCTTTTGGGTTGGCTTGTGTGTTGGCGGTGAAGGCTCCCCCTTGTTGGTTAGCTTGAGCCATTTGTTGTGCCATTTGCCCCATTTGTGTTTCGAGGTTCTTAATAGAAGCCTCGTTGCTCTTTTGGTTAGCTAAGGACAATTGCATGAATTGGTTCAAGGTCTCGTCCGTGTTTGGAGGACGGTTTTGTTGTTGTTGAAGGTTTTGTGGTGGATATTGATAATAATTGTTTTAAGGTTGTTGGTAATAATTGGGTGGTTGAAAGTAGTGAGGTGGTGGTTGTCTCCATGGTTGGCCAAATGAATTTCCTCGTGGAAAGTTGTTGTTACCCGGATATCTCCCTTGATTAGAACTACCGGCTTGTTTCCCTTGTTGTGGATTTGGCCTTTGTTGGTTTCCCAAAAAATTTACCTCTTCTAAAGATGGTGGTGGACAATAGCCGGTGGGATGATCACCGAAACACAACTCGCAAGCATTTACTTGTGAAGAACCCCCATCTTTTTGGAATTGCTCCATGATTTGCTTGGGTAAACTCTCCATTTTCTTTTGCATTGTGTCCATTTGTTGAGTGAGGAGTTTGTTTTGTGCTAAAACCGCATCATTTGTCTCCAATTCAAGAATACCTGCTTTCCTTTGTGAAGGATTTCTATTATGAGAAGATTTGCGAGAGTTAAGCGTCATTTGATCAATGATCCTTATGGCCTCTTGTGGAGTTTTCAACATTAGAGAACCATTTGCCGAGGCTTCTAACAAAATCTTGGATTCACTTTGAAGACCTTGGCGGAAAAGGAAGATTTGCATTTGACTATCATAACCATGCTTGGGACAATTCCTCAACAAAGATTTGTAACGCTCCCATGCATCACAAAGTGACTCACTAGCACCTTGACTGAACGTTGTAACTGTCGTTTTAGCTTCTAGGTGCTTATCCTCCGAAAAGAACCTCTCGGAAAAAGCTTTCTCCAATACCGTCCAATCGGTCATGGTTGAATTTGGTAGATCTAAGAACCATTCTTTAGCTTTCCCTATCAATGAAATAGGAAATAATCTTGTGAACACATTCTCTTCATCCGCTTCACTAGCTCCAAGTGTACCGGCTAGACTATAGAAGGTGGTGAGATACTTGTATGGATCTTCGTGATCTAACCCAGAAAATGGATGAGACGTCATAAGTTGAATCATTCCCGTCTTCATCTCAAATTGCCTAGCATTCGGCCTCCCAAGACGAGCGAGTCTTCTTGGACTAACCCAACATGGAAGCACATTTTCTTCTTCATTACCCTCAGGTGGTGGTAAGGCATTCATTGTGATGTCTTCTTGGCTTCTTGGAGGAGATGTTGGAGGAGATAACTCTGGAGATGATTGTGGAGATGCGGTTGTGGAAGGAGGAGAACCGGAAGTTCCTTCTCGTTGAGCCAGCCTAGCCAATATCTTTTCTTTCTTTGTTTTTGATGTTGTTCCTACGAGCTGTTTTCTCTATTTCAGGATCAAACCGAAGTTGGCCTTTTGAAACGGTACCTCGCATAAACAAAGTTCAGAAGACTATACCAGGTGGTTAGCAATAAAAGAAACAATGAATGATATATGGGTATATATGTACAAGAAATAATTTTTGTGCAAAATTGCTTAAAATGATAAGATTGTTACACTACTTATGACACTATTGCCAATCCCCAGCAGCGGCGCCATTTTGATGTAAGATTTTTACATGTCATATAACTATTTACACGTGAGTATAAAAGATTCATTTCCGCAGGGATTGGTGTGTCTCATAAGCATTTTAACGTCAAATATCATTTTAAGTGTTTGGGTATAAATTGTTTGTTTGTGTAAAACTATTTTCACTAATCGACATAAAAGTAAAACGAGTAGAGATAGGGATATTTCGCTTGGGGTCAGAGATATCAACCAAGCGTAACAGTTGCAATCTCTCGATCAAATAACGGATTCTAGCTTTTTAAACGATATTATCACAATCACTCGACAATATCATTCGTGTCCAAATGATATCATTAGTTCTAAGGGATTGTTTAAATGTCGATTTCCCGCACGTTTAAACAATCACAAAGTCATGTGGATCGTTTAATCGATGATTTCTCGCCCGATTAAATGACCCAAAAGCATTAAGTTCTAGATTAAAAGTGATTATCAAATATTAACATCTATGTCTAGTATGATAACTTAAGATATATTGTTATTCTAGTTCTCAAATCCAAAAGCATTTGTCAACATCATTTTGAATCTCAATAAACCATTAAACACAAGAATAACAACAATATTGAATAAATAAGCTAGAACCATATATTAAATGATCAAAAGATTACATAATAGCTTGTTTGAATACCTCAAGACCCACAAGGGTAGATGTAGCTACTTATGTCTATGATAGCTTTGCAAGGAATGAAGAAAATATGAAGATTCTATGACAAGATCCATGATGTCTCAACAAATCTTGGCTTGAATCTACTCCTAACTATCTTGTTTTGTGTTTCTCTCTCTAGAAAATGCCCTAATCTCTCTCTAAAACCAGAAAATCAATAAAACAGTGGAATGGTATGTGTTGGAAGAGAAGAGAAAACTATTTATATTGGCTGCCTCTGTGAACTTTCGCTGATAGCCAAATATTTCGCTATCAGCGAAATCATGAAAATCTGCTCTGCCCCAATGGGGTGATTCCACGTGGCCCTTATCCTGTTGAATTTCCTGAATCTCGCCATAACTTCGCTAATGGCGAAATCTCCCTGGAGTAATTTCGCTATTAGCGAAATATTCGCTAATAGCGAATTTCTTCTCTTCTGCATCCCAAACTTCGCCATTGGCGAAGTCTTCCTGGGGTATTTTCGCTATCAGCGAGATCTTCGCTAATAGCGAAATTCTTGAGAACTTGGGCACTTTTTCTTGGTCCTTGCTTGTCAATTCCTGCACAAATGGGGTAGAATCAGACATATAAAGCACAATTGGTAAAATTACAATAAATGAGTGTTTTTCCTTATATAACTTGCAAAACAAGTCACTAAAATGCCTAGATTAACACATTAAATATAGTATTTTTGAGCAACTATCAGTTCGTCAAGATTAGACTAAAGATGCACTATCCATCCAATATAAAATATCAAAAAGTTTAAGGGCACAGTCAATACTTCTGTCCGTTCATATAAGATCAGTTTTTCCTCATCTGCATCAATGCTAAAAGTAAGATCCAGAACATCGCTGATATCATTCTGCAATTATACCGGAAACAAGATATTATCATCCCATTAACAATTAACAAAATGTGATGACAATACTGAAATAAGGGGGGTCTATGTAAATTACACTTGCATTTCAAATTTTTGAAATAGTCAGGGTGAATGGCTTCAATTCAATATCATGATATGTAACCTTGACCCCAAGTATGTGCTTGTAGAATGAGCATCAAATAGTGCTTTACCAACCTGGATAAGGTAGAAAAGGGTAAGTAAGAATCATATCATATATGACCAAAAGCAAGGATAAAGAGCAGTTGCAAACACGCACTCACCACTCTACCAATAAACTTGAAATAAGATAAATGTTTTGTTTGATAAACAGAGTTAGGGTTTGGTTAAAAAGTTGACTCATTCCCCACTCTCTGGACAACAATTGATACCACTCTCTTGTAAATCCTCCTGCATCAATACCTTCCCCTCAAATCTTGAGTTGGTCTCATGCGAAGTTGGTTATAAGAATCTCCTAGAACATATGCCCTTCTTACAGATATTCTTAACGGGCTATGGTGATGTCATGTTGATGCTTAACTTTTGATCGGAAGTGAGCGCGCTTGTTATCAAAATCAATAAATCTTGGAACCTTCAGCATGAGTGAGAAGGTTGAGAAGCAGAGGAACTAGATGGCGAGACGAACTCAGATGTAGACTTGGAGTACGACTCTATTTTGCTTATGCAACAGCTCAGCTCCTGCCACAATGGTTCTAATGCTGAATTGATTTGCCAAACTTCTGAAGAGCAGTAGAAGTAACTCTATCACCATGATCCTCAGTTAGGGAGGTGACAAGGGAACTCAAGGCTTGCAAAGCTTGAAATTGCAGCTCCATCAGTAGATGAGTACTAAGAAGAGCTTTCATAGCCTCACTGAAGACACGTAACTCAGCCATTGTAGAAGATGTCAAGTTTTGAACTGCTTCAGCCAGCTCAGTAACGAAAAGCTGACAATGAGTTGGAGCAATGGCCACCGATTTCTTCACTACCTCCGCAACAAGAGTATATGCATTATCCGACAAACTGAAAGAAATGCATAAAATATCAGATCAACCACAGCATCACTAAAACATTAACTTTGTAAATATGTCACTACAACAATAATAGCAAGAACAATCTGGTCTGATGATGAATGATACTAGTTGTGCAGTTGGTAAAAATGCAAGAAAATGTACATCGATAACAAAACCAACATAACTGATTGTAAAATTATTTAGGAGAACTCCAAAGTAATTATTTATCATTCCTACCCTCAACCAGAACCAGGAACTCTTAGCAAGATAGATAAATAAACTAGGCATGTTAGCAAAAGTAGAGACAAATGGACCAGCACAAATCAACAAACAAAGGCCTATAAGCATATCCTTCGTGTGCAAGCAACGAGCACAGGAGCCGGAGTTCAGATTGTGGCAAGTTACTCAATACCCTCTAAGACTCTGATTCTATAATATTATCAACTGGTGTGGGTTTGGATGAATCATTAATTGTATTAGACGCATCAGCCATAGAAGTTAAAATACCAGAACATGCATTCATTTCTGCCTCGACAGCAGAAATTTGAGGACCCGACGATGGCTTTGGAGTCAAAATCAAGAATTTATCAGATAGACTGGACTTGCTTCCAGCACTATCGATGATTACATCCAGTAAATTTAGCAGCTGAAAAAACAAACACAAGTACAAGGTATATCATGTCAGCATTGTGTATGCATATTAAATTGAATAGCATATAGGCCAATAAAACCAACCAAATCATCACCTGCTCAAGATGGGCTATGCTCCTCAAATAAAGTGGTTGGTTCAAAAGAGCCAAAAGCATTGCAATAGAGATGTACCCTACCATTACTTTCACCTATATTGACTTCATCTTCAACAACCATCACGGCTTTTCCACGTGTGTCACTCGTGTTATTTGGTTCTTTAACGCAGGATGAGGAAGCCTAGACTGAAGCAAACTTTTTGCCACATATAGATGATTACGAGCATGATAAGTGAGGGTTTCAGGTACTCGTCAAGACAGCAGTGGGGGTACTCTTGCGTGATTAAACAATATGAAAGGTATTCATAAACTAATTTATTATTAAATAACGAAACGAAGTGCCTAATTACAATTACAATTATTATTGAAAGGAGGTAGGTAGGAGAAGTAGCATAATTACAATTATTATTGAAATAAGCATAATAAACATTCTATCAAAATCAGACTAAGGACCAAATGTAACGCCCTATTTTATTATTTATTTATTTTATTGAGTTTAGATATCTTTTTATAATTTAATCGATTTATTTTGATAAGTGATATTTTGTTATGTTATATGTTGGTATTTATTAGTATAATATATATGTTATCTGGTGTAGAAATATATATGTTATTTGGTATTTGTTATAGAAATATATTTGTTATCTGGTGTAGAAAATATATAAATATATATATATATATGTTATTTGGTGTAAAAATATATTTGTTATTTGTTATAGAAATATATTTGTTATGGAAATATACATGTTATTTGGTGTAAAAAATATACTTGTTATTTGATATAGAAATATATTTGATATTTGTTATGGAAGTAATTTATATATATTTTTAAATAGAATATTGAGTTGAGGGACTGATTTAGGGATTTAAAAGAGTTTAAGAGAATAAGTGAAATAAGATAAATTAGATAGAAGAGATATTAAAAGGAAAACTAGGTTAGAATTGTACAGAAGGTACAATTCAGTTTTTGGAGAAAAGGGAGAAAAGTGAGAAGTCAGAGAAAGAGGAGAATCTTGTGAGAAGAGGAGCAATCTCGTAGAATCCGATAGTCTAATCTAAGGTAAGGGTGGGATTTCCTTCAATAATCATAGTATATAATTCTGAAATTTGATGAACTGTTGTGTTCTTGAGTTAGGGTTAGAAAGTTTATGTTAATTGATAAAATGAGATGAATTGTGTTGTTTGATGCATGTTCCTATGTTGTTTTGATTTTTAAATTGCCTATTTGACCTGTAAACATCATTGTAAATCATTTTGTGTGATTAAGGGATCAAAAATTGGGTTTTTGGAGTGAAAACTGTTCTTTCCCGTATGCGAATTCGGCCACCGATTTTCTGAAAGCCAAAACTGGAAAAACACTCATTTTTCACCCGTTTCTGTTTTGAACTAGCTTTCAGTGTAAACATGAAAGTTGTAGATAATTAAGTTAGCTTTCTAATGCCGTTGGTTTTACTTCAAAAAGATTTATAGAACTTGATTTATGGTCAAATTACTGCACGTAGGTCACAATGAATATTTATGATGTTCAGCACAACCATTCCCGAATTTGAAATGAAAACTGGTATTGATAGGTACAGAATTGGTCTTAGGTGTAAACACGAAAGTTGTAGGTATGGATGTTATCTTTTTTATGGACTTTCTACACAACTTTTTCGAATTTGAAACGAAAACTGGTATTGATCGGTACAGAATTGGCCTTGGGTGTAAACATGAAAGTTTTAGATAATTGTGTTAGCTTTCCAGTGTCTTTGGTTTGACGTAAAAATGATTTTTACTTTTTGAGTTATGATGAAAATACTCCAAGGAGGTCTTAGCGAAATTGTACGGTGACAGCATTCTCTGTTTCATGTTTTTGCGTCTTTTTCACACGTCTCTCTGTTTTAAATTGGTCTTTGGTATAAATATAAAATTTGTTGATGATTGTGATATCTTTCTAGTATCCTTGGTTTGACATGGAAATATGTTATGTATAATTTATTATGTTTTTACAAAGATGCATGATGAATTGTTGATGTTTGAATACGATGTTATGTGATGAATTGTTAATGTTTGAATATGATGTTATATGATGAATTGTTGATGTTTAAATACGATGTTATATGACGTTGTTTATGATTAATGAATATGAAATTATGATGTGAAGTCGTTGTCGTTGTCGTTACCACAGTTGTCGTCAATGTCTTCAAAGTTGTAAGTAGTTTGTCAATGTTGTTTAAGTTGTAAGTTGTTTGTCGATGTCGTTGAAGTTGTTGGTCGTCAAAGTATTGGTTGATGAGTCCATGCATAGTCATTAAAATTGAGGGCTGATGGCACTGAGAGCTTTGCTCTAAAAGATGAGGGGTGATGTCCTTGAGAGTTATTACTCTACCACGATGAGGGCTTATGCCCTAGGAGCTTTTGCTCAATAGCGACGAGGGCTCATGCCCTAGGAGTATATTTTTGCTCAAAAATGACGAGGGCTTATGCCCTGATTGGTACCACATGCATATAAGTTGTCAAGTTGATGAAGTTGTTGTTGCATATGTCGTTGATATTAAGTTGTCAAGTTGATGAAGTTGTCGTTGCATAAGTAGTCGAGTTGAGTTGTCGATGTTGTTGTCGTGTTGTCAAGTTGTCATTATATTTAATGAGTTGATTGATTATAGGAAGCATCTATGTTGTATAATTATTGTTTAACATTGTTAAATTTGTTGTTATTTATGTTGTTAAATTCTTTTAAAGAATTATATGCTTATTATTATAGAATGTGAAATTTCACCCATTCTGCTTGGAAATGTTGCTCTTCGTATGAGTAACTTGCAGGTGACTAAGAATAGTGTAGTTGAGAGTAATCTCCGTCGTGTCGTCTAGGATGCTCTGATACGTAACGGGATGGGGATTGTTTTGTTGCATGTTTCCTTGTTACGTATTTCCTTTTAAACAATGTTGAAATATTTTTATGAGAATTTATTTAAGATGTTGAAGATGTAGCCTTTTAGAGCCAAAGACTATTTAAGATGTTGAAATTATTTCCGCTGCATGTTTGTTAAATTTTTATAAAAGCAGAAGTTTTAATAAATAACAATTTAGCTATATTTATATTTGTTGGATTTTTGTAAAGTTGAATGTGACACTCTGTTTGTAAGTTGAAAAACTCTGATTAATCTATGTTATTTTAAAGTTGGGAAAACGGGGTGTTACAAAGTGCATCACGGATTGTAGAGTTAACCCAAAGCCTCGTAAGGGTGCAAAAGTTGACAAGAAAGAATTGAAGAAGATCAAGGTGAAGAATAGAGAAGTTGTTGAGAAAGTCGTGATCGATTGGAGAGAGTTGGTCGAATCTCCTACGGAGGAATCATATGCAAGTAATTTATTGAAATTCAAAGAGGTATGCATGCCATTTCCGGAATTCATAAAATATGTTGAAGAAACGGTTTTGAACCTTAAGGAAAAATTTGTGAGGGCATGGACGGATAAAGTCTTGCATCTAGGATGTAGAACCACCAACATTGTTGAATCGGCTCATGGAGTATTGAAACAATATTTGAGGAGTAGCGTGGGTGATTTGACATCATGTTGGGATGAAATAGACAAGATGTTGGCCGTGCAATTTGGTGAGATACAAGGAAGTTTTAGGAGGAACAAAACGGTCTTTGAACACAAATACAAAAAATCAAGATGATGAGAGAGTTGGAGGGTTATGTATCTAGTCGCGCATTGAAATTTATCTATGATGAATTGCAACGCTCCAAGACATTCGGCTTTGAGAATGAAGATTGTGGTTGTGTGCAAGCGACATCGTACAGGTTACCTTGTGCGTGTATTATTGTCATGAGGTGCAATCAAAAATTGCCTCTTGTCTTTGATGATATATATCCTCATTGGAGAAGGTTAAGTGTACAAGGAGAAGAGATTGATGAATATTTTTCCGTGGTGGAAGAGTGGAATGACATTCAAGAACGTCTCAAGACAAGCTCTTACAATATGAAACTCCACATCAAAGAGATGATGTGTATGATAGCCTTTCTGGAAACCACAAATATGTGTCCACCTTCAAAAAAGGCGGTAACCAAGGGAGCACCTAAAAGGAAGAGGACTACACTCAAAGTGTCATCAACTGGTCGAATCCTCTCTAGGTGGGATACTATTGATTCTCAAAATCCGGATAGTCAACCTTCACAACCCAAGAGGTCACTTCTAAAGAGAAAAGATGCACGCCTTGACACTTAATCCCGCTCACAAGCTTCATCCTCTACTTCAAAACCGCTTTGGAGCATCCCTTACATTTCACAAATTCCAAATCTCATGAGACCTTTTGTTGAAGACATTGTGAATGTTAAAGGGGATGGTCATTGTGGACTCCGGGTCATAGCTAGGCACTTGGGGATGGATGAGGAAGATCATGTATTGATTCGTCATCAACTTATTCATGAGTTGAGAACTCATAAGAGTGACTACATGCCGATATATGACACGGAGGAGCGTTATAACAAAATCTTGAATGGTTTACACCCTCCAAAATGTACATTTAGTATTGCGCCGGTAGATAAGTGGGTGACCACTCCGGATATGGGTTACATTATTGCGACTTGCTACAATAGAGTCGTTGTTCTATTGACTTTGCCCGAAACGGGTGGTGTATGTGAGACATATTTCCAAATCTGAAGTGCTCCACCACTTAATCCACATGCCAACATCATGTGTCTTTGCTTTATTCCCGGCCACTATCTTCATGTTATTTTGAAGGAAGGGTGTATGTTACCACCGAGTTGTACAAAGTGGATGTCCAACAAGATTGGTGAGGCGGAGAAATGACATTTTGAGTTTTTGGATAGACAAGATGCATTCAATGAGCTCATGTCCACGGAGCTGAAGCCGCCAAAGAAACCAACAAATGAGCACAATCCAATATTTTATGATAATACTCCCACTCTGCAAAAAAAGGAACAAGAATTTGAAGTGATGGAAGACATTGAAGTAAAGGAAAATCTAGGAATGTCACTAGAATTCTTAGTCAATCTTCCACTATGCAACATCGCGTGCGCGTGGCATTCCCCTACTATCTAAAGGTGAGATCTGAATACCATTCGACGTGTTACAATCCTTAGCGCCATACAACTTTCTCGTATCTGGAATTGGTCACGACGCGCTTGTGTGGGATTCGTTTAATCCACATGGCATCACGCTATATCTCGTAGAATATCCTAAGTGGACCATTTCTGCTCCAGGACCGTTCCTGTTAAAATGGAGGTATGGTTCTTAAATAAAAATAGGTCCTTAATAAAATAAAAATGTAATTTTTTAATAAGAAGAAGAAAAAAAGTTTTATTGTGTTTTTATTATAATTTTTTAATAAGAAAAATAATGTTATATTGTGTTTTTTTTTTTTGTAAATATATAATTCAAATCCGTTTATCATTGACTTTTTCTTCACTAAATGTTGCATGTTACTCCCTCCGTCCCAAATTATAAGTAAAAAAAACTCATTTTTTTTGTCCCAAATTATAAGCAAAAAAGACCAACTTTTATCATATTTAATTATATTGTTTCAAAAAATTATCTTTTTCAAAGGAAAATTAAATGCAAAGTGCATTTAATTTGCTCTCTCTTTCATTTTTTCAATAACCAACAATTAATGAAAATTGTTTTTACATCTTCTTATAAAACTTATTTCAAGGATAACACAAGAAACTATTTTATAAAGTACTATGTTTTAATTTTTTTAATAAGTGTGATTTTTTTTTCTTATAATATGGGACGGAAGAAGTATCTTTTAGTTTATCTCATTTATCTTGGAACTTTCAATCTATTAAACAATGTGAACAAGATACTTTGTAATAGATTGAATTGAAAAATGCAAACAAACAATTTTCATGCCAATTAATCTTCCTTCTTTTTAGTGATTTATAGAAAAACTTGAAACTTTGAATTCTTACATTTTTTCTATCTATGCAATGCAACATCTCTCTGCCCAGTTTTGATTATCATAGGTTGCAAGAGTTGAGCTCGACAGATTTAAAAAGGCTTAATAGGTCATTTGGTCCCTTAATTAATTTCAAGTTTTCATTTTGATCTTAATGGGATCTCTTGTGAAGATGATCCGAAATGATGGTGATGATGATATTGTTGTTGTTGTTGATGGTTGATATTTCTGGGTAAATGATGAAGGTATAATGTGATGTTGAAGATGATGAAGAAGAGGAATTGAGAAGATGAAGAAATGGAAAATTAATTAGCCGTCGTTGACTCACCGTAAGATAAAATAGACATGCACAATCCAAAGGTCCTTCTTTAGGAAAAAAAATCAAACGGTTTAAATTAAAATAATTAATATGATCTATGGTGGACCACTCTTAAAGTTGGTCTACCATAGACATTTAAGGTTAAACTTAACGGTCAGGGATTTTTTGACCGACGGAGGGGAAATTAAGGGACCAAAACGTAAGTTTTAATAATTATGGACCAAAATGAAAACTTGAAATTAATTAAAGGACCAAATGACCTATTAAGCCATTTGAAAAAGATTGAGGTAAGTACAAGCTTGAAAATAATCATTCAATTGTGAAGGATAACTAAAGTATCGTAAATGATTGGTTTAAGAAGTGGTACTTTGTTACAACCTCTTCAATGATGTCATTTTGTCTGCAATCAAATGTTCTGCTGCTAATATTTGTTATAAGGCTTATTTGATCCGATGGTCCTCTAATTAATTTCAAATTTTCATTTTAGTCCCACAATTAATAAAACGTACGTTTTGGTCCCTCAGATTTTCCTCCGTTTGTCAAATAAATACCAACGATTAACTTTAACTTCAAATGTCTATGGTAAACTAACCTTAAAAGTGGTTTATCATAGACCTTATTAATTTTGTTAATTTTAACCATTCGATCTATTTATCATCATAAAAGAGGACAGTTAGATCTTCACCTTCTTCTTCTTCTTGTTCATGATCTTCGTAAAAACAATTTGATTACCAAACTACCCTTGTCATATCTTCATCTTCTTGTTCATATATCCAGCTTCAATTCAATTGATTTCTTCAGCTTCTTTTTTCAATGGGTATTTAAATCCAACAACAACATAAATTAGGGTTCCTCTTCCTCCATTCATCCTCTCCTTCAAGTTTCCTCTTCAATCCCTCTGCAAAATCGAATCTTGTTCTTCATCATTTAAAAAAAAAAAACTTAATCTTAAACTCTTCTTCTCTCAAAAACTCATAAATCCCAAATTATTTCTTAAACTCAAAAACTAATGCTCACTTTTTCAGCCTCTTAGATTTATTTTATTTTTTTCATTTTTTTCTCTCACAAAACATTTAACTCCTCACATAAATCATAAAACCAAAAAAAATCATGTTACAGCGCATAATCCCCTTTGTTAATCCCCCTTTGCTGAACCCAGTATCAATCTCGTAATCCTTTTAGTTCAATCGAACCCATTTGCAGAAACAACAAAGCATCAATCGAACCTGCTGTCATGGACTAAGGGGGGGGGGGTGTATTGGATTATGATTCCAAGAGATTTTAAAAGATTTTTTTATCATGAAAAAGTCTTGTGGTATTCAATCAAGACTCTTTCCAATTTAAAAAAAGTCTTGTGGTATTCAATTAAGACTCTTCATCACTTAAAAAAAGTCTTGTGGTATTCAAAATCATTCAAATTTCGAATGATTGTTTAATAAATAAGATTTTGATGGATTTTGAGAGATTTTCTAGTGAAATTTTAGCATACAAAAGTATTTCATGAAAACATGAGATTTCTTAAGATTGTTTTCTTTTATTTTATATCTCTCTCCCCTCTCTCGCATCCCTTCTTTCTCACTCTCTTCTTCTCTCCCTATCTCTTCCCTCCCCCTCTCTCTCTTCTCTCTCACTCTCTCGTTTCCCTCTCTCTCCTCCCTTCTCTCTCTCTCTCCCTCTCTCTCTCTCGCAAGCTCTCCCGTAAAAAAAAAAAAAGTAAAATAAATAAAATAGTCTACATGGAGATTTTATGAAAGAGAGTGTGTTCGATTTTGTGAAAAAAAAGTGTGTTATGATCATATTTTCCAACGAGTCATTGAAATTCATAAAATCTATTGAAATCCATTAAAATCATTTCAAATCCTTTAAAATCTTATGAATTAAATCCTGCAAAGTCTTTTAAATCATCAAATTCTGTAAAGTCTATTAAAATCCTCAAGACTTTTTTAAATAAAAATTGTCCTTTAAAATTCTAATCCAATACACCCCTAAATGGAAAAAGAGGAAATTTGTTGATTTAATAAAAATTAACTCTAATGTAGTGAGCAATAGAGTAACAGTACACTGAAATTAAGAAGAAAAAACAATGTATGCAGCTAACAATTGCAGCTACTGATATGGGAATAAAGACCCAAGAGATGAGTCATGAAATATTCCTCCCCTTTCTCATAAACCTTCTATTCCCTTACTTCCTGAATTTGTGGGATTTTTCTAACAGAATGATGAGTTGTCCCAGCTGAGTCACGCTCTCCATGTGCTTCCAATCTTCAGATCGTTGGTTTCAATCAAAAGAGTTATGTCATAAACTAAAATTTGATGGTGTAATCTTAGCAGTAGATCCCAGAAAAAATGATGTGGATTTATGAGTTGGAAGAGTTTAAGATTAAGTTAAAAAAAATAAAAATACAAACTGTGATATTAATTTCTGATTTTCTGGGTTGAGTTTGAAGATTGATGAGGTTGTATGAACAAGATGATGAAGATGAGAGGGATGAAGATGAAGAAATGGGAAAAAAGTTAAGTGTTGTTCGACTCACTAAAAGATACGGTAGACAAGCATGATCTAACGATCATCTTTTAATAAAAAAGATTCAAATGGTTTAAATTAAAAATATTAATAGAATCTATAGTTGACCACTTTTAAGATTGATCTACATACGTATCATTTGGGGGTAAACTTATTTGGCAAACGAAGGAAGTGAGGGATTTAAACATATTATTTATTTATTGTGGGACCAAAATGAAAACTTGAAATTATTTGAGGGACTAATCAATCAAATAAGCCTTGTTATAATTATGCTATTATTTATTGTGATCAATCATGCTTGGTAGATTCACAGTCCCTTATCCATCGAAGATCATTTTATGTTCGTTTTCACTTGGTACTGTTATTATTTGATCAAAGATATTCAATTAACTCTCTTTTGGCTTATTGTTGTGGTAACGTCTCTTTCATTATTTATTACAACCAATGCCTCTGTTGTTTTTAATTTGTTGTTTGCATAAGATAGTATATCTTGAGTTTTAAAACAAAGTAGACTGCTTTAGGAATTGAGCCCTCTTTTTAGTTTAAAACTTTTGAGCCCTCTTTTTTTTTTTTGTATTATTTGATTCTGATCTTTAATCAATATTGTTCATTTCTCTTGGGTTGATTGTGGTTTTAAAATACTATTCTCTCACTCACACACAATCAATTGATTAACATTGCTCGACATGAATGGCAATTTGGTGCAGATACGGATGAGCTTTTGATATATGTGTGATGAAAGACAGTGTAGTTGAGAATGATGTTAAGCTTTCAAAGTTCAAACAATGCATTGAAGAGTGGCCGTGAATATTCTCTTGATGTCTCTAAGCTTAGGAATACATTACTATTATCTATTGACTATGTAGTTGAAAATCATCTTCCATTGTTTACAAGCATCTACATAGTACTTTGCATTCTGCCTTTTTTGGAAAACACGGTATGGAAGGTAAGAAGTTAACGGTTAGCCTATGCACTTGTACAACCAAATCTAAAGCAAGTAAAACTGCGAGTAGAGATAATCTTGAATTTTATAGTAATCTTCACATAGAGGACCTTCAATAATAATTTGCTGAGTACCAGAACCAGCACCCTGTTTAAAATATATGTTAATGAATCAGAATCTTTATCTGAAAACTGAATATATAGCCGCAGCTGTATTCGAAAAGTCATTTTCCAAAGAAAATATAAAATTTAACAAATGTTCAGAAGAAGCATTTACCTTCTGAGTTGCATCCCCAACCTTCCGAACAGTTACATATTCACCACAACGCAAAGCCCCGCCAGCAAATTCCACCTACAAAACTTATCATGTTATGTCAAAAAAATTTATAGGCTTGATTACAGTCATATTTTTACTCACTCACGGAACGGTCCCCCATTTTAAAATCACAGTTTTGGTCTCTTTTTTAGATTTTTAAATTAAAAAATGGTGATATCGAAATTGAAGTTTTAAGGGGGTTTTCTGGTAATTTAATGGTTGGTGATAATTTGACATAATTGAGTTGCATGACACATCATTTAAAACATGTCACATGCACAATTCTGAGTTGAAAAATATGAAAAAGGGACCAAAACCGCGTGATTTTAAATTGGGGGGATCAATTCCGTAGATGAGTAAAAATAAGAGGTGGACCAAAACTGTAATTAAGTATTTTTTATAAAGTAGAAAAGGTTCAGATTTAATTGAGTCAAATTTCAGTTTCAGAACGCATGGTAACCCACATTTTCAATGCTAGGGAAATGAAATGGAAATCACTCCATTTAGGAATAAAGAATCAGTGCAAGAAGGAATTAGTAAACTAGTACTAAATCTATAAATGCAGAATTACCGGAACACCCTTGGTGGAGAGGAACTGCTTGAAATCTGCCAATTTCAAATCACCAACAAGAACAGATTTATGTGGATGAGGCGCTCCGGAAACGGGGAGAAGCGAAAGCATGTCATTTTCTGTCTTCCCTGCTTCAGCATCAACCCAAGCAATTTCATATTCTCCCAGCTGCAATTGAATTTATGTTTATTATTCAACACGATAACTGGAGGACAATTTGTATAAAATGAATCAGTTCACACATATATTATATACCTTTTTGAAGAGTACACTACTCATTAACTTCTCAGATAATTGAACCTATAACCAGAAAAGCATAACATGATTAATTTTGACATGTTGGACAGCTTTTTCAGCAAATGTACAAAAGTGTATGTCATTGCACCTTATAAGCACATAAATCAGAGGTAACATCAATAGTCTCTTCAATTTGGGGAGCGTAAACGTGAGGACAGACATTCTTTAGACAGTGCTGCTTCAAATGGTCTGTAGCTTCAGCCGATCCATGCACCAAAACCTTCAGGACAATAGTGAGATTCATCATCATGCATGATATAAAAATAACAAAAGCAAATGATACAATGATAAACATGACAGATAGACTGCTTAGAGTGGAGTTGCCAATCCCGAAATTGCTACAGCAAGATGGCTGCTGTACTGAAGAATATAAATTATTTGTACAAAACATTTTATAAATGAGAAAATAAAAATATTTCTCAAAATTAAAGACTAGTACACAATTAATAGGAATGTGAACATAAAATAGAATATATACTAGACGTCATAGATAAGAATAGAACACATTATATATGTAAACAGATAAATTAGAGAAATACAAACATTAAAGTAATAAAGTGTGAAGGAAAAATGCAACACAACACATAAACAAACAAAATGCGCATAGTTATCATTAGTATTCATTTGATAGCTATCAATTTCAATAGTTAGCAAAATTGTCACAGCTTAAGCTTTGGACAACACACAGCCATAGTTATCAAGTGTGCATTTCAATAGAACTTAATACTTTAAGTAGGCATCTTAGATTTTACATATTTTCAAATTCCAGTGCCTTTATAAATAATAAGTTATAACCCTAGTTAGCTAAAATCCTAATTTGCTGCCCCTACTGAAAATTGCAGTTAGAAGGTCAAAGTATTCTTTGCTTAAAATATTGCATCAGTGCAGTCAAATAGTGGCTATAGGGTAGTGAATTTTAACAAACTGCTATTGTTCTGGGATATGTGATTTAGTACAAAGTGTTGACAAACAGTGGCTATAGTAGTGCTAATAGCACTATAGGGTAGAGGAGGGATTTTAACAGAGCACTATTTTCCGCAATCCGCGGTTGACAACACTTTTTCACATCAATTAAAAATTAAAATAAATTATTTTCAATATCATATGGTTTTTAATGGTGGAAAGATATGGCAACCTATGAGTTCTGATCTATCCCCCAAATACAAGTACGTTATAGAAGATTTATGATGTGCCCCTGTTGATTGAATTGAAAAAGACCAAAAAGATCCATACCAGCTTTAGGGGAGCAACATGGGAGAGAATGTTCTTAATTGATCTTCCATCTGAACGACCTTCAAAATCCATGTAAACCAATGAACATCTGACATGGACCTAGACAACAACAAAATCAACACCATCATAAGTAGATTCGGCCCATTTAAGATTCATACAAGTAGAGTAATAAATGCAGAAGTTATTACAAATACAAGAAATGCAAGTGTAAATCCACGATCGAAACAAGTTTCCTTGCCCATAATAGTCTATGTGTTTTGCAGTCTGAAATGTATATGTATCTTAGAATCTGGGTTGAACTTAACCCTACAAACCTGGCTTATAAGGTGACGGATGTCTCCCACTTATAAACACATTATCAGGTCATATCTCTCTAGTGTGGGACTCTCAACACCCCCTCACACCCATGACTGGACATCTAGAGTGTGACCCGAGTGGCCCAGTGGATCTAGGATAGACATTAATACCATCTTAGAATTTGGATTGGTCGAACTCAACCCTAATGCACACGACAAAGCTTAGAATTTTAATAAATCATGAATGTGGTTTCAACTCTGTAACCTATTGCATCGATGTTCCGCCTAATATATTGAATTTAAGGGATAAAATAAGATAAAAATGCCAGTAAGATAAACTTCCGTCGGAGACTATATTCTATCTAACTACGGAGCAAATAAATAGTTTGGGAAAAATAATCAGTTGCAGGACTAATACAGATGTTAGAAAAAACAAACATAATAGCATCTTTTGTAAAATATCAAAGACGGGAGAGGAGACTTTTAATATTTGCAAAATAATAAATTTGGTGACAAAGCCAAAAATGGAAAAGGCGATCCAACTTCATTCATCCAATCAATATATGAATATAGCAGTAATAAATTCCAACACAATTCCATAAAATTACCGATCACAAGAACACGGAACATAAAGATTTAAGAAAAAGATAGGGAGTGAAGCTTACAGTCCTTTCATCAGATATAACTTTTGATGGCTTTGTATCAAATATCAAACTTGCAGCACTTTCATCTAGTTTTCCATTTAAATCACCACCTACCTAATAGAAAAATATAGGAAAATGATAAACAAGTATTATTTTTCATAACATAGGGTTGGAGTGCAAATACCAGCAAACGTTTCTAATCACCTATAAGAAAACTTAGATCACAGCAAATATTTTTCATGGATAGAAGACAAATGTCTAACATTCCATATTTAAGTCATGGGGAAATAGTTAAAGACTAGCTTTTCCATAAGCTGAACGTATCATATCTTATCATTTATAACGTTTCCACTCCTTTTCAATCCAATGATGTCATTAACCTTTATCAATGTAAAATATAATAACCGTTATAAGCTTTTCCTTTATAATGTGGTCTACAATAGACTAGTAACTCAGAACGGAAACATATGATATGAACACTAATGCCATTTTGAACAGGAATAGATATTTCTAAAGAAACTGGGATGTCACGAGGCTGATATTTTAAAGTGGAAACTTACATTATTTGCTGCCTGGTCCATGTCTTCCTCCTTAATTACATAATCATCTGGATTTATGACTTCACCAAAATCATCCCATTCTGTTATATTCTCATAACAGGGAAACATTGGGGCAACACTAGATGAAGGGGGAACAAATCCATCAATAAATACATCTCGGTATCCTCCATTTTTAGGAACAGCCACTGCAAGTGCAAATTAAACTACTTAAGGGGTCGAAAGAAACATCGTAAAAGAAATACAAAATATATTCGGAGATGCATTATATTACACACACACACACATATGATATAGCTATTTTAAGGTAGATATAACATGATTATATTATACAAATTGCATTGTAATATTACATCAGCAGGTTCAGAACACAATGATAAAAGTGTCAGAAATGTTAGCTCCAAAATTGATTTATATTATATGGCTATTAAATGTAGCTTATTTAATAGATTTCAGTGGTTGTTTTGTAACAGAAGGGAATGGATGAAGTTATTTATTCTTTTGTTATAACACTCTGTGTAGCACTTTCCAAGACCCCAAACTAGTTAAAGATAAATAGATTCAGCTAATAATAGTAGAAAAAAGTATACATGACCCAAAATGGCATAGTTAAATAAAACAGAAAAGAGAATTAATATGATATGAGGAAACACAAGTGGATAATTCTAAATACCTAAGTGAATGCATTTAACATAAAAACAACACCAAATTTGTCATGATTTGTAGTGAAAGGAAGAAGGAAAAAAAAAAGGAAAACACTTCTAATCATTAGCTCCAAAATAATTAATACAATACATACCTTCTGGTGATGGTTGACTATTGCCAGTATCAATGATCATTGGATCGATAGCATTATTATCAGCCCCTTGAGATGCTTTAAATTCTTCCTCTTTCATAAGACTTGCTTTTAAAGCTTCTTCTTTCTTTATTCGGTTTTGCTCTTCCTCATAGGCAATTAGCTCTTCACCAACCAAAGGAACTCGCTTCGACACAGTGACTTTGACAGCTTTTGGAGGTGGATCAACTTGAAGCATACGAGCTAGTGTGCCAAACTATGCATTGTATACATAAGGATCGATTGAAACATAAGATTAACAAATATACAGTATTTGAAGAAATGATTTAATTGAAATGAATAGTTTATTATTGTCGATCAATCATACTCGTTGGTCACTAAAAATATTTAACTTTAATCATATCTACCTTAAAAATAATAAAAAAGGATGAATTGTGTATACTAGATAGTGTATCAAAATGTGGGGCCTAACTCATCCTTACAAAACCGGTTTTGTAAGGATGAATTAGGCCCCAGATTTCAACATGGTATCAAAGCCTATCCAAGATCTACCATTGTCGGGATTCCACATTGCCTTGGGTCTGAGCGTGAGGGGGGTGTTGGAAATCCCTCCCCGAGCGTGAGGGTGTGTGTTGGTAATCCCACCTTAATTGTGATCTGCCTCTAGTTGCCTTGTGTTGTCTTGTCTTTGAGGGGGTGGATTTAGTCCCACATCGGTTATAAAGAGTAGGCACTCCACACCTTACAAGCCGGTTTTGTAAGGATGAGTTAGGCCTCAAATTTCAACATGGCCTCCTCTTTATAAACTCTGATCAAGCTTCCAATCTAACTTATGTGGGACTAAATCCACCCCCTCAAAGACAAGCCAACACAAGGCAACTAGGGGCAGATCACAATTAAGGTGGGATTACCAACACCCCACTCACGCTTGGGGGGGATTTCAAACACAAATTTAATCTTTTAAAAAAATACATCACAGATAAAAATAAAATAAGTCGCATGACCCAAGATCCTTATTCCGTTCTCACTGCCCAAAAGACGTAAAACAAACTCTCAAGCACTATTAGCCCCCTCACGCTCGGGGCGGGATTTCCAACACAAAATTAATCTTTTAAAAAAATACATCACAGATAAAAATAAGTCGCATGACCCAAGATCCTTATTCCATTCTCACTGCCCAAAAGACGTAAAACAAACTCTCAAGCACTATTAGCACAGATATAAAGCATTTTCTAATAAAATATGAAATATTAATGAAGGCTAATGGGATAAAAGAGATAAATGTGCTAAAATTCAAAACATAGATAATAAAAGGAAAACTAAATGGTACGAGGGACGTGACGACGAAAAGCAACAAATTCGAGTTAGCCATTGGATTAAATTTTCGACAAGATTGTACCTTAGATTTAGATAAGAGAATTGTTGGGAGTATATCATGTTATATCTACCTTATTGTTAGTATGTTATGTTAGTAGCCAGAGTTTATTTTCTTTTCGCAAACTCGGTATCCAGCCTAAGGACCGACTAACCCGAGGGATCCAATCCCACCGTCCACATGCGGGGGTACCCATTTAATGCCAGAGCATAGCTCTATATGGACTTAGCCCACTAAAATTGGCACCACGGGGAATCGAATGTGAGACCTTTAGAGGAGCACACTCCAAGATCCCAAGCCAACACCACAAGGCCAACCCATGTGGGTTGTTAGTAGCCAGAGTTTGAACTCTAGAACTGCTTCTCAAACTCTTTCAGTTGTTCCAACTCAACCACTTGAGCCACACATTGGGGATGAATGTACAGGACTTAGTTGTTTATTGAGTTGCCTAATCTCCACTCTCAAGCACTCTTGCTTCACTTTCTTTTAGGTTCCCTTGACCAAGAGTAGGAGTTTTCCAATGAAGTTCTATCACAAGAATACTAAAACACAATACATCTGAAATGTTTTTATTCTAAAGAACTCTTGCTTCACTTTCCTTTAGGTTCCCCTGACCAAGAGTAGGAGTTTTGCAAAGAAGTTCTATCACAAGAATACTAAAACACAATACATCGGAAATGTTTTTATTCTAAAGAGTATACCTGGCCTCTTTCAGTAAAAAGCACAAGATTTTTGACATCGTTCCCCCACTCAACAAATATATCATGTGAAAAACCTGCTTCCAAACTTGCCATGGATGCTAGAACAACCTATACAAGATATGTGTATCAGAATCAGTAAGGAAGCAGGCCTCATAAAATATTAGCATAAGAAATCATTCAACCTTTGGACCGTCAGGAGCATTGTCGAGGTCAGCCTTGCTAACCAGAAGTGTGATATTCCTGCAGGTAGGCATTACAGTCTATTTTAAACACAAGATAAATGCAGAAACTAAAATAAAAGGAGATTAACTTTTGAGCTAATGGAGGTGCATTGCCGGTGTAAATTAGTTTTACACCAACATCCAAAGACAATTCATCATATTGCCACATAAACCGATTTTTCAACAACATTTTAAAAATAACTAAAATATTTCTTCTTGGAAATTGGTGTAAAACTAGTTTACACTGAAAGTGCATATCTCCCTCTTTCTTAAATATTTGTTTAATACATATATAGAAAAGATCCTCAAAGTGTGTGTGACAACCTGTAGGTTATTAAAACTCATCTTTCACCCATGACTGAACAAAATCTTCTATTTTAAAATATCACAAGAAACTCATTACTTTTAGGTTTGAAATTTTAAACAATAAAAAGGCATGGTAGCATCCCCAAGAACAAAAATGCAATTGACATATAAATATCTTGCTCCCAATATAAATCAAGGAAGACACAACTTACTTCAGAAGAAATATATTTTCACGAGTTTGTTCAAAGGACTTCGCTATGGAATCACTCATCCACTCAAGGAAACTTTTCACGTAATCAATAGTGCTGGATGCAACATATGTAAGAAAGTATATAGGATAGTTCAAGTTTTCATCCGCCCAATACTGCAAACAGCAAAATCTGATGTCAACACATGCATGTACATTTAGGAATAAACTGAGAAAGAGATAATAAAAGTGTAATTCTTTTCTTGTACCGACCGATTCCAGCATCAGAATAAGTTCCAATATTCGTCCAGCAGTGTCAACAGGTAGTAACACATTGCCACCTGCCCTTAGAGTCTTCTTTAAGATATCTAAATAATCAACAAGATATATGATCAGAAAAAACAGAGTATATAGTCTAGACAGTTTTCTCATTTCGTGATGAAGACTTTTTAATGCTTGCATGCCTTGTCTTTGAATATCTCAGGCATAAAAATATTTCAGTTTTTCTCTTAATAGCAACTCAAGAAAACAAAAAATGAAAAATTCACCTTATTTCTGTCAAAGTGTAGCAATTATAAGATTTAAATGTTAGTTACCTCCAAATTCTTTGTCCTTTTGACGTCTGTACGGCTGATTATTCAGAGCATTATAAGCATCGGTTATTAGAACAGCCGGGCGAACAAAAGAACCTAGAACAGTTCCGTTCAAATGCCTAGTGAAAATTAGATTGATAAGTAGCTTACTTTCTTGTTGTTAAATTTTGGAGAAGTAAAAAAATAATTTACCTTTCTTTCCTATGATTGAAATCAACAGCATATATGACATCCTCACCATCCTTTGTAATTTTCCATATCGTACCTCCCAAAAGATGTCCAGCAGTATGTGGTGCAATGACGATTCCCTCTCCCTTTCCTAGTATTGGTTAAAATGAACATGATTGATGGTAACAAACACATAATAAATTGAGGAAGGTGTTATGTCATTGTTACCTGAGAGATGATGATTCTGAGCATATGTTAGCCTTGTTACAGTTTGGAAAGCGGAATCAATATCATCTAGAGTGAAGAGATCAAACTCGGACACTTGCTTTCTTGAGAGGAAGTGGTCATACATAGTGAGAAGTCCCAATCTATAAACAGGCTCAGTTGAATAAACAGGAGCAGAAAGTCCAAGATGCTTAATGGCATATGGTAAGGCGCCAAGGTGAAGTGTATCGGGATGTGAAAGTAAAACAGCATCTATAGTTGATGCTACCCTGGAAAGGGGTTGAAGGAGTGAAGGGTTGAAGTGGTCGTTCCAACCACAGTCGATGAGGATGTTGAAAGAATCAATGGAAACCAAATAAGAGAGAGGGTTTTCATTGTAAACTCCACAAAGTGGTGTTACTTGCACCGATGTTCCCATCTGCTTCTTCTGTATGTCAAAATAATAACATAAAAACCGATAAGAAGCAAAAAGGAAAATGCATTCAGAGATTTGAACAAACAACTGATATACATAAATGCGAATCGGATTCATTCATTCAGACATTTGAATAAACAACTGATATCCAATCCAATTACATGAAACAAAAGCATCAACTTTTTAACATTCCGAAATTCCAATTCTAACTAAAAAACAACTTGGTCATAACAAAATTTCATTTCCAATTCCCAATTTTGAAACCCTAAAACAAGAAATTGGAAAATCAATTGGCTTACCTTAGAGTGAATAATGACAACTGAGAGAAAATTAGCTGTGACTTGTGGTCACACACACTGGTTGTGAGAGAGAGTGAGAAGAAGAGAGCATGCGGTATCGTTTGATTTTTTTATCTTTTATTTTAAAAAAATCGGGGAATAATCATCAGGTGTAGCTATATGGAGACATTTATTTTTTTTAAAATGAATATGAACCATTGGATAAGGGTTGGATCAAAATACTTTTTGTTTTTTGAAGGAAAATAGCTTATAGCTTTTTATTAAAAATCAACGTCGAAATACAATGAGGTGCATCATTAAAAGTATGGGGACTAGCTAAGAAAGTGGCCTCTCGTGCAAGAGTGTGAGCGACCTCATTCGCTTGTCTCCGACTAAACTCTACCTTGGAGTTTTCTAGATACATATCACGATTTCTCTGACACTCGTCAATTATTGCTCCAAACTCGGATATATCATTGCCACCTCTATTAAAATAATCTACAACCTACTTGGCATCCAACTCAAAATCAACATTAGTGAGTTGTAGTTCATGCACCCAACGAATGGCGTATGAAAGTCCCAAAGCTTCTCCAACATCCGATGGACAAACAGGATTCGACCACATTGTTCTTGCTCGAATAAATTCTCCAAATTCATTCCTGATACAGAATCCAAATCCTACACAATTTAATGCTTCCAAAAACGACGCGTCAATGTTGCACTTTAGCCTGCCATGGATTGGTTTCTGCCATCGATTCTGCCCAATCTGCACACTGCTGGACACAAATTCTGACTGCTGCACATCTGTAATCGGATCAGCACACCTGCCAGTCATTCCACCTTGCTGTCGCTTGCTGTTTGCTACACGCCAGTTGACCAACAGCTGCTGTGCGCGTGAAACAATGGCCTGCGATGTCTCTACTTCATTCTGCCATAGTCGTAAGTTACGGCTTTTCCACAAACTCAACAATACCGAAGCAAATAGCTCAGCTTGAGCATGAGACAGTTCTTGTAACAATGCGAAAATGAACTCAGCCGCTGTGTTATTCCGCAGCATTACCGAATTCACTTTGCTTAGATAAGGGTTGAATCAAAATACTTATTATATATCTTCAACACTCAATTACTTTCTTTTATTCTAGTGTATTTATCTTCACAGCCACACAAGATTACAAAAAATTCAGTTTACTCTAGCAAAGATTCACATAACACCACTTAGGACAATTATCAAACACCTAAAAGGCAACAAAAATTCATTCATCCTAAGCCAATAGATGAAATCTAATCTTTTCAAGGCATAAATAACGCATAGAAATCCACATTAACTCAACAACAAAAATTGCATTTGAGAAAGAAAAAAATCACCCAAAATCAAAATCGATGAACTTACTTGATTGGAAGAATAAAACGAAAATGAAGAAGGTTGAGTGAGTGAGAGATGATGCGTGGTCGAGATATAGAGCGGTGGACTTGGCCGTGAGAGATGTGACCGCCGGCGGCAACGAGCAACTCCGGCTATTTGAGTTCAGTGCTTGTTTCTGATGGAAAAAGAGCTGAACGAATTCAACTTGGTGAATGATGATGATGGGGCAGGGGGAGCACTTCGGTTTAACGCGGGAAAAGGCACGTGCCTTTGCCCCAATCATCAGCTGACACATGGTAGTGCCTTAGTTAATAATTTATGTGAGTCTGGAAACTTAAAAAATGTTTATTTTATTTTATAAGTGTTAATAATTTTACTAAATTCAGTGTACTCATTAAGATATTGGTCTTATACCAACTCGTAGTAAATTATATCTGCAAATACCTTGCATACATAATTTTGATTGTCCTTAATTATATGTATAAGCCGAACAACGTCAGATAAATACACTAATTTAAAATAAAAGAAAGCAATTGAGTGTTGGAAATGTGTATTAAGGAATTTGATTCAACGTTTATCCAATGGTTCATATTCATTTTAAAGGAGAAAATAAAACTATGTCTCCTACGGTAGGAGGCCTATTCAAGTCTCCCATCGTAGATGGAGCCAATCTATTGATTTCTTCATTTATATAATTGCCCCCTCCTAATATATATTTTTTATAGTTTAACCAAACTTTTTTAAAGGGTAAAACGATCCAAAATTTATCATGTGATGGCTTAAAATTGTTCCTTTTTTTTTCAATACTGCCCTCTACATCATGAAGATGAACAACACACACAAGAAGGGGGTTGAATTGTGTGAGTCGTTTCTTCTTGTACGTGTTAAGAATAAATCTGGATAGAATTTAATGTTTCAGATTCTGACTCAGAGTCTGAATGCAGCGGAAATAAATAACACGCGGATTAAAGATAAAGAGTCAGAGAGAGAAGAAAGACACAAATCAATTTATATTGGTTCCGCCCTTCAAGGTGTTACTCTTCGTTAATTCAATCCATACATAGTTCATCATGCAAATAACACGTCACATCGAAAAATACATTTTCAAAGGAACTCAAGGTTCCTCAAAACATAATCTAATAACATAAATAAAATCCCAACAATCCTAATCAGAGCACCACTGGACAAGACTGTAAAAGGAAGCGGTAAAAGACGAGTAGGATCCAAAGCCACCCTCGAAAAACTCACGACAACTATGCATCCAACCTGCAACAAGTAGGGTGAGAAATATTCAACTTAAGAAATAATACGAACACGTGTATAACATCAAGGTAAACAATTCATCATACACGCAAGTATTCATCATAATCACGCATGTTCATATTAGTTCTCATATAATTCACTAAGTCGAGATAACAAACTTGAATCATCATCACAAGATTATAAACATGTAATCACGTGATCAAATAATCGTCAAGTTGAACACATTGCATTCACACGTCATTGTCATCGTCAAACCACGCATTTTTCAAATAGTCACACATAGTCAAGTACACATCTTCCGCATAGAGTCATATGTAATGCAATGTCATGAAATTGAAACTGAAGGCAGTGCAAGTGAGGAATCTTAATTCTAGTTAACCCCATATCACTCCACATGTGATTGCAGTGATTTCCCCATCATAACAATATCCATAAAAATTAAAATGTTCAACATGGAAACGTCTTTGTTTCACATCTATTTGAATTGAATGTAGAATTCTAATCACACCCCCAAGATACTTTGGTTTTCAGTTATCAAGGCAAATAAAAAATAATAACTCTGAAAGACTGCCTATATGCTCGCATGTATGTTATTTCAAGCTAAGAAAAATACATTATTTTTGTTATATTCACTTGGTAACTTCAATAAACTTAATTGTGCGCATAAAAAGTGTTGCAGGCTAGAATTAAACAGTTTAGAGTTGCTTTCAATATCAGATTTAGTAAAATCAATAATTCATGGGATGCTTGTCTACTCTTTCCATGTTTATCTTTGGCCTCAAAGGTTGTTGCGGCTTCTTGACTCATGGATAAAAAATAATATTTGGAGCGGAGATGTTCATACAAAAAAGGTTTGCACGGTGGCGTGGAAATTGATGTGTAGGCCGTGGGCGGAAGGTGGTTTAGACATCAAATCCACACGTTTGATTAATGAGGCGTTGATTCTCAAACTGTCTTGGGATTTAATTGCAAATGAAACACCATGGTCGAATTTATTAAAGAGAAAATATCTTCCTCTTGGCCAGCCTAGCAAACGTTACTTTAAGTCCTCGGTTTGGTCGGGAATTAAAGTTCATATTGGCACGATGCTGCAAAATTCCTTGTGGATAGTTGGTAAAGGAGATCATATTCAGTTTTGAACCGACAGTTGGCTAGGAGAACCGCTGGTGGATTTGTTGAATATTGCAACGGAATTCCGTGGGCATCTCAAAGGAATGTTGTCGGAAGCGATTGTAAATGGCGCCTTGTTGTTGCCTACGAACATCACTAACTTTGGGGACATCAAAAGCCGTCTTGCTGATTTTGTTTTACCCCATATTCAGTTCCAGGACATTCAGGAAGTTTTGGTTTGGATGCACTCAACGGATGGTAAACTTTCAGCGAAGCATGCTACCTCTTTTTTGTGCTCGCAGTCAACAGTGAAGCCTTGGGCTGTTTTAATTTGGAATGCTACCATTCCTCCTTCCCATTCATTTATTTATTGGAGGCTTTACCATGGTAAAATGCCTAATGATGAAAATCTTAGAAACCGTGGTTGCAATGTGGTGTCTGTTTGTAATTTATGCTTGAAAATAGATGAAACTTCTGAACACCTTTTTCTTCGCTGCCATTTTGCTTCTCATCTTTGAAACTGGATTGGTGGCAAGCTTAATTGCATAATTGATACCTCTTCAGTTGATTCTCTCATCTCTTGTATACCAGCAAGGTGCTCCTCGCAAGTGTCAGACATTTATTTAGCAGCAGTCTTGCATACTATTCATACCATTTGGTGGGTTCGTAACTCCTTACGATTTTCTCTAGTGACGCCATCTTTACATGCCGCAAAAATCCGTATACATACATCTATTGCAATGTCTGGAAATGTCTCTAAGGGTAAGTGTTTGCTCTCGGATTTTGATTTTCTTTATTCATTTGCGGTTGCACATCATTGCCGTAGAGTTAAGGAAATTGCCTTGGTTTTATGGAAGACCCCTGCCTCTCCTTGGCTGAAAGTTAATACGGATGGCTCGGGGATTGATGGACATGCAGCCTGTGGGGGGCTGTTCCGTGATAGTTTAGGCACCTTTCGTGGTGCGTTTTGCTGTAATATTGGGTTACAGTCTGTTTTTTATGCGGAGGTAATGTGAATTATTTATGCTATTGAGTATGCTGCCCGTAATGGGTGGAGAAACATTTGGCTTGAAAGCGACTCCACCAGCGCCTTGCTGATTTTTTCAAACTCTCTGTTGGTTCCTATTATGTTACAGAATCGATGGCATAATGCTCGACGATTGGGTGTTCAAGTTATTTCTTCTCACATTTTTCGTGAAGGAAACTGCTGTGCGGATAAATTGGCTTCTTTGGGTCACTCCATTGTGGGTGCGGGTTGGCTGGACATTCTTCCCTATGAGTTGAGGCTTGAGTTCTTTAGGGATAGATGCGGTTTCCCTAATTACAGACTTCCTTGATTTTTCGACGGACTATGTTGTTCTTGATGTTTTATTTTTCTGTTTTCTTTTCTTTGTTGTTGAAGGGTTTTGGTCTAACCCCCATCTTTTGTAATTATTTTTTATCTTTTTTAATAATTTTTTCTAAGTTTGGCAGTATAAGATGGAGGTATCTCGGGGTGGCAACCTAGTTGGGATGTCGACGGCGCCTCTTGATGTTTGTTCATGCTCTTTGCTTATCATAAAAATTTAATTGATTATCTAAATATAAATCTAATTAGTCTTATTACTTAATTTCATCACTAATTAATTAAGGATTCAAATTGATAAATAGCTAATATAACTATTATAAAGATATTTGCTCACATAATGAAATTGACATGTAATTAAATTATAAAATATTTCAACAATCTCTCACTAGGGCAACATATCTTGATAATTTTATAAGAATCTTTTAGGCGTGTGTAACACCCCGAAAATCCCAACTTAAAAATTTCATACATTTAATCAGAGTATATTACAATATTCAGGATGTCACATATCATAAAATCTTTAAAAACAAAACGAATAATAATTCATTTTCATCAATATTCAAAACATAGCAGCGGAATCATAAACGTCTCAAAATCTTAAAATAATAATTAATTCTTGGCACAAGGCCTCATAAACATCTCAAAATCAAGTTACATCGCAAACATCATCATTTAGTCAACATGATACGTAAGGAAAAAGAATTTAACAAAAACCCATTCCGTTACATATCAGAGCATTTCATACGACACCACAAGGACCTCTCACATCGTCGAACCTAAGCTTGGTCACCTGCACTTGCCCACGAGGCGGCAATTCCAACAGAAGGGGTGAGATTCACAACAATTATATTAACATATAATTCAAATAATTATGCTTAACAATAACAACTATAATCATCACATATAACTGAAAACATCTCAAACATCTACGTATAATAAATCATCTTAGCACATCTTCACATAACAAACGTCTCATAACATCTCAGACACAAGACTCGACAATGCAACTCTAACATCTTAACATCATGCCTGTGGTACCAATATTTTAACTTTAATAAGCTTCACCGTCTCAAATTATGCAAATGCATGGACTCGACTCTTTATTCTTAAACAAGTTACACCCAACATCTTAACATCCAAATACGACTCTTTATCGACACATGCAATTATACAATACATGGCAGCAGCTCAGCACACTTAACATATATATTTACAGCACATAGTTATCGTCGCAAATATCATCTATACTTCATTCATAAATTTCACTTAATAGGCGTTTAATCATAGATTAACGCCAACAATTAAAATCATCTGACAGCGTCATTACAGGTTCTAATTTAGGTCTTAAACATCTCTAATACTATCCAACGGTCTACCCTCAAAGCCTCGCTCAAAACAGAGTTATAAAACTCAAGTTATAGTGGTCTGAGACCGCATTGCTCGCTATGGCGAGTGGTTCTGCTCGCCACGGCGAGCTGTCAAATTTTCATTCTGCCAGTGCTCGCTACGGCGAGTGATGTCGCTCGCCTCGCGCGCACTAAAGGGGTCGCTCGCCACGGCAAGCTCAGCTGCTCGCCTCGCGAGTGTTTACCTAACTGCTCGCCACGGCGAGCGGGTCTGCTCGCCACGGCGAGCTATCGCAGAGGGGTTACGGGTTCTCTCGAAAACCAGCCAAAACTCGTCCAATTCTTCATGTTATGCTTCTAATCTCTCATAATTATGACCCTAGTGGTTAATCTAGGTTTTGTAACAGGTTTCTACATCAATTCGCATCATTATAACATCAATTCATCACAAAATCCATTAAACCCTAACTTTAGAACTCTCTCTAATCCCTTGGTTAATCACAACAGATGAATTACAGTATAATATAATCGAAGTTAGGCTCACCCTTACCTGGTATGTGTGCAGAATTGGGGTTCCCTCTTCTCTGGCCACTTTTCTCCTTTTTTTGTGTGCAAAAGTCTGTAACGTACTGACTGTTTCTCTCTAAACCTAACTTCCTTTTATACCTCTTACTAATCTCACTTATTCCCACAACTTTATCTTATTTATGAAAACAACCCCATCTCTCAAAATTATTGTTACAACACCCTATCTTAATTTTCATATAAATATATATTTATTAACATCACATATTTTATTTTATTAAACAATAAAATAAACATCACACCACAACATCATCTCATACGTCGCAAACATCATTAAAATCATATAATATATAATAATATACTATATACTCTAATAAAATAATTAAATAAATAAAGTGGGCGTTACAGCGTGCATCAGAATGTTATTTGTTTTTAGATTTATCCTTTACAATCTGGTTCACCTCATACATTAATAATGAGACCACTGCGATTGTTGCCATTGACGTATAATGCAATAACCTCAATGAACACCACATCAACACACTTGATTACATAAATCAATGTGAATGAGTGACATGGAAATTTAATGTAATGTGATCTTTATATCATGCTTATTTCCAACTAGCCCAATTAAAAGTATAAGTGAGATCAAACTAAAGCCATTTAATCAAGATTTGTACTATTCATATCGTAAGCTTGGTAATTGTTTTAAAAACAAATTCAAAATTGGATTGAAATTTGAACCGTCTAATTGCTATTCATTGAACAAGATTGTCTTAATGTTATGAATGTTCTATTTTAACACTATATAATATTCACTTTTTTATTAAATAAAATCATTGCGGATCTCAAACTTCAGAAATTAATCTTATATGACACTGTATGACCCACAAAGAGATTCATCCAATAATATAACAAATGTTAAAGAGATGCATAATATTTCGCATTCTTTGTTAGTCATATATCCTGGTGTAGATAATCACACTCTCTTTAACACTTCATCTGATTCTTTATATAAGAGATCAATGAATCAACATTGCTTCATAATATAAATAAAGGGGTTTGCTACAATAGACCCACCTTTTTTCATGAAGGTCTATGTTAGCAAGTTGCACTTTTTGCCTCGGACTAATATACCTTGTTTTTAATTTTTGAAAAGGTTAATACTAAAGGACAAAACAGTAATTTGCGTTTAAATGTTATTAATTTTTCTAGTTTTGAGTGTCTTTTTTATCTTCCCTAGTTTTCTTTACTGGTTTTTACGTCAGTGTTCTTCCACCCTCTTGTTCATAGTTCCTCAATTATCTTGTTTGCGTTAATCTTTTACAGTCCTCAAATCATATTCACCAGCTACTTGTAAAAACACTCTCCATTTTCAATTCAAATGTCAATGACTCAAAAGTTTAAACCTAACCAATATAAAAAATAAGCTAAACAAATCAATCTCAAGCATAATCAGATATAGCAAGGACCCATTATGGGTCTGTTATACAACTCCGATGGTCCACGCCATGATTAAACCTTCAACAAACATAACTGCATCCACTTATGAACCCAAACCGCTTTCTCAACACTTGCTGGAAGATTAAATATGGAAAAATCGATATCATAGGACAAAAAGAAAAGAGAAATAGTCACATATGGATGCAAGACATATTATTATGGAATGAGACAAAATTGTTGGGATTTATTTTCCGAACATAGCAACGTGAAAGAGAATAGTGACAAATCAAAATTACTACCGAGAACCATGGGCATGAGAATGGAGGCCAAAAAGACACTCAAAACTAAGATAATTAAAATAAAAAACATTATTTTACTGTAAATCTTTATATCTAATCATACTTATTTCTAATACGAATAACACTGTTAACAAAATTTGCAAACCCTAATCCTAATGATTTATGGCGCCATTGTAATGTGGCCGTTGATTTTCATCTATGTCAATCTCAACCGTTAATTATGTACTTCCAATACTCATTTATTGCAGATTTCAAAATTCAAATCTCCCCCTAACCATTGGAAATCCATCAGCATTCAATGCTAGCCTCTTTCCAAAGTATTCAATATCAATGGTGCATCTGTGGTTGTGTCACACGTGAAATTTGTTTCATTTTCCAAAAACCAAAATTTATCTCTACCATCTCTTCAACTTCAATCTATTTCTCTAAATTTTGTTCATATCTCTCCCTCTTTTTCTTCATCATCCCTTACCTGGATCCTCTTTCCTACTCATTTCTACTCATCACTGAAGACAGGCCACTCCTTACTCTCTTCCCATTTGTCCCTCTCGCCCAAAAAAATTTAACGTCATGCTCATCACTAGGAACAACCTATATCTCAGATTACTCCTAATCAATGGTCGCTGAAATCTATCGTGGTTGTTGAAATTATAGATGTTGTTGCTATCTCTGACCGGGTCTCCCACTCACTCAACCTTCAAAAACCTCTTCCTCCTTGGTTCTTCTGTAGGTAACTTCTAATATTATTAATTTGTATCTTCATTTCAAATCTATATTCCCTAATTTTTTATTTAATTCTTAAAACTGAAAAAAGAATTGTCTTATTTTTCTTCCAGTTTCTTTTGATTTTTCTTCAATTATTTCCTTAATTTGTTCAATTTCGTTTTTTTAGTTAATTTTTAGCAACGGTTTGATAATTTCATTCTATTGTGCCAAACCACATGATGTGTAATGTGTAATGTTCTTTGGTGTGCAAATATAAAAGAAAACTTGGCTAATGAGATGTTTAGTTTTAATCTTCAACTTTTGTTGAAATGGATGTCCATCTCTCAGTGTATTTTATTTCTTTTCAATTTAAACTTGAATTTTCAAATGTAGAGATAACTTTTGTTGCAATGGTTGATATCTCTCACTTTCTTTTATTTCATTGGAAGTTGTTATGTCTGTGGCCGTTGTTGTCGGAGATTTCGGTTGCTTCTTTCAATTCATAAGTGTAGGAATTTATTTTGTAGCTTGATTGAAAATTCTGCAGGAAGGAATGTTAGTTCAACAGAAATGTTGGTTTCAATTAATCACATTTACTATTGGTTACTCTAATTCTTTGGAATTTTGCGGCTGGTGTATTTTCAGTTAAACAAAGTTAGGAGTAATAATAGTGTGATAGATGCTCATAATGATAAGTGTGATTTTCAGTCGGCTGTACTCATTTTGCCTTGCTCTTGATTTATTGTACTACCAATTTAGTATACAACTATTATATTTCTCTAAAATAAAATAAAAATTATGTTATATATGCCAACAAGAAATGTGAGTGACTTGACTACTCATCTAAATTATTTCAGGGCTAAACTTTTGACTCATGTGTAGAATTTTGTCTGGGTGCTTTTTTTTACAAAGATTATCCCATGAATCATTCAAATATATTGTAGTTGAAAATTCTAAAATGGAAAATGTTATTTCTCTAGAAAAATAGCATCAAGAATTTTTCAAGACACATGTAACAAGTTTTAATTACATGATTTATTTGTTCACTTCTGATTTTTCAGTCACACCTCCGTGAATTGTGGCAAATAGTGCATTATGATTGGCTGCTCTTTATTCTTAAAGAATTTAATTGCAAATGAAACACCATGGTCGAATTTATTAAAGAGAAAATATCTTCCTCTTGGCCAGCCTAGCAAACGTTACTTTAAGTCCTCGGTTTGGTCGGGAATTAAAGTTCATATTGGCACGATGCTGCAAAATTCCTTGTGGATAGTTGGTAAAGGAGATCATATTCAGTTTTGAACCGACAGTTGGCTAGGAGAACCGCTGGTGGATTTGTTGAATATTGCAACGGAATTCCGTGGGCATCTCAAAGGAATGTTGTCGGAAGCGATTGTAAATGGCGCCTTGTTGTTGCCTACGAACATCACTAACTTTGGGGACATCAAAAGCCGTCTTGCTGATTTTGTTTTACCCCATATTCAGTTCCAGGACATTCAGGAAGTTTTGGTTTGGATGCACTCAACGGATGGTAAACTTTCAGCGAAGCATGCTACCTCTTTTTTGTGCTCGCAGTCAACAGTGAAGCCTTGGGCTGTTTTAATTTGGAATGCTACCATTCCTCCTTCCCATTCATTTATTTATTGGAGGCTTTACCATGGTAAAATGCCTAATGATGAAAATCTTAGAAACCGTGGTTGCAATGTGGTGTCTGTTTGTAATTTATGCTTGAAAATAGATGAAACTTCTGAACACCTTTTTCTTCGCTGCCATTTTGCTTCTCATCTTTGAAACTGGATTGGTGGCAAGCTTAATTGCATAATTGATACCTCTTCAGTTGATTCTCTCATCTCTTGTATACCAGCAAGGTGCTCCTCGCAAGTGTCAGACATTTATTTAGCAGCAGTCTTGCATACTATTCATACCATTTGGTGGGTTCGTAACTCCTTACGATTTTCTCTAGTGACGCCATCTTTACATGCCGCAAAAATCCGTATACATACATCTATTGCAATGTCTGGAAATGTCTCTAAGGGTAAGTGTTTGCTCTCGGATTTTGATTTTCTTTATTCATTTGCGGTTGCACATCATTGCCGTAGAGTTAAGGAAATTGCCTTGGTTTTATGGAAGACCCCTGCCTCTCCTTGGCTGAAAGTTAATACGGATGGCTCGGGGATTGATGGACATGCAGCCTGTGGGGGGCTGTTCCGTGATAGTTTAGGCACCTTTCGTGGTGCGTTTTGCTGTAATATTGGGTTACAGTCTGTTTTTTATGCGGAGGTAATGTGAATTATTTATGCTATTGAGTATGCTGCCCGTAATGGGTGGAGAAACATTTGGCTTGAAAGCGACTCCACCAGCGCCTTGCTGATTTTTTCAAACTCTCTGTTGGTTCCTATTATGTTACAGAATCGATGGCATAATGCTCGACGATTGGGTGTTCAAGTTATTTCTTCTCACATTTTTCGTGAAGGAAACTGCTGTGCGGATAAATTGGCTTCTTTGGGTCACTCCATTGTGGGTGCGGGTTGGCTGGACATTCTTCCCTATGAGTTGAGGCTTGAGTTCTTTAGGGATAGATGCGGTTTCCCTAATTACAGACTTCCTTGATTTTTCGACGGACTATGTTGTTCTTGATGTTTTATTTTTCTGTTTTCTTTTCTTTGTTGTTGAAGGGTTTTGGTCTAACCCCCATCTTTTGTAATTATTTTTTATCTTTTTTAATAATTTTTTCTGAGTTTGGCAGTATAAGATGGAGGTATCTCGGGGTGGCAACCTAGTTGGGATGTCGACGGCGCCTCTTGATGTTTGTTCATGCTCTTTGCTTATCATAAAAATTTAATTGATTATCTAAATATAAATCTAATTAGTCTTATTACTTAATTTCATCACTAATTAATTAAGGATTCAAATTGATAAATAGCTAATATAACTATTATAAAGATATTTGCTCACATAATGAAATTGACATGTAATTAAATTATAAAATATTTCAACAATCTCTCACTAGGGCAACATATCTTGATAATTTTATAAGAATCTTTTAGGCGTGTGTAACACCCCGAAAATCCCAACTTAAAAATTTCATACATTTAATCAGAGTATATTACAATATTCAGGATGTCACATATCATAAAATCTTTAAAAACAAAACGAATAATAATTCATTTTCATCAATATTCAAAACATAGCAGCGGAATCATAAACGTCTCAAAATCTTAAAATAATAATTAATTCTTGGCACAAGGCCTCATAAACATCTCAAAATCAAGTTACATCGCAAACATCATCATTTAGTCAACATGATACGTAAGGAAAAAGAATTTAACAAAAACCCATTCCGTTACATATCAGAGCATTTCATACGACACCACAAGGACCTCTCACATCGTCGAACCTAAGCTTGGTCACCTGCACTTGCCCACGAGGCGGCAATTCCAACAGAAGGGGTGAGATTCACAACAATTATATTAACATATAATTCAAATAATTATGCTTAACAATAACAACTATAATCATCACATATAACTGAAAACATCTCAAACATCTACGTATAATAAATCATCTTAGCACATCTTCACATAACAAACGTCTCATAACATCTCAGACACAAGACTCGACAATGCAACTCTAACATCTTAACATCATGCCTGTGGTACCAATATTTTAACTTTAATAAGCTTCACCGTCTCAAATTATGCAAATGCATGGACTCGACTCTTTATTCTTAAACAAGTTACACCCAACATCTTAACATCCAAATACGACTCTTTATCGACACATGCAATTATACAATACATGGCAGCAGCTCAGCACACTTAACATATATATTTACAGCACATAGTTATCGTCGCAAATATCATCTATACTTCATTCATAAATTTCACTTAATAGGCGTTTAATCATAGATTAACGCCAACAATTAAAATCATCTGACAGCGTCATTACAGGTTCTAATTTAGGTCTTAAACATCTCTAATACTATCCAACGGTCTACCCTCAAAGCCTCGCTCAAAACAGAGTTATAAAACTCAAGTTATAGTGGTCTGAGACCGCATTGCTCGCTATGGCGAGTGGTTCTGCTCGCCACGGCGAGCTGTCAAATTTTCATTCTGCCAGTGCTCGCTACGGCGAGTGATGTCGCTCGCCTCGCGCGCACTAAAGGGGTCGCTCGCCACGGCAAGCTCAGCTGCTCGCCTCGCGAGTGTTTACCTAACTGCTCGCCACGGCGAGCGGGTCTGCTCGCCACGGCGAGCTATCGCAGAGGGGTTACGGGTTCTCTCGAAAACCAGCCAAAACTCGTCCAATTCTTCATGTTATGCTTCTAATCTCTCATAATTATGACCCTAGTGGTTAATCTAGGTTTTGTAACAGGTTTCTACATCAATTCGCATCATTATAACATCAATTCATCACAAAATCCATTAAACCCTAACTTTAGAACTCTCTCTAATCCCTTGGTTAATCACAACAGATGAATTACAGTATAATATAATCGAAGTTAGGCTCACCCTTACCTGGTATGTGTGCAGAATTGGGGTTCCCTCTTCTCTGGCCACTTTTCTCCTTTTTTTGTGTGCAAAAGTCTGTAACGTACTGACTGTTTCTCTCTAAACCTAACTTCCTTTTATACCTCTTACTAATCTCACTTATTCCCACAACTTTATCTTATTTATGAAAACAACCCCATCTCTCAAAATTATTGTTACAACACCCTATCTTAATTTTCATATAAATATATATTTATTAACATCACATATTTTATTTTATTAAACAATAAAATAAACATCACACCACAACATCATCTCATACGTCGCAAACATCATTAAAATCATATAATATATAATAATATACTATATACTCTAATAAAATAATTAAATAAATAAAGTGGGCGTTACAGCGTGCATCAGAATGTTATTTGTTTTTAGATTTATCCTTTACAATCTGGTTCACCTCATACATTAATAATGAGACCACTGCGATTGTTGCCATTGACGTATAATGCAATAACCTCAATGAACACCACATCAACACACTTGATTACATAAATCAATGTGAATGAGTGACATGGAAATTTAATGTAATGTGATCTCTATATCATGCTTATTTCCAACTAGCCCAATTAAAAGTATAAGTGAGATCAAACTAAAGCCATTTAATCAAGATTTGTACTATTCATATCGTAAGCTTGGTAATTGTTTTAAAAACAAATTCAAAATTGGATTGAAATTTGAACCGTCTAATTGCTATTCATTGAACAAGATTGTCTTAATGTTATGAATGTTCTATTTTAACACTATATAATATTCACTTTTTTATTAAATAAAATCATTGCGGATCTCAAACTTCAGAAATTAATCTTATATGACACTGTATGACCCACAAAGAGATTCATCCAATAATATAACAAATGTTAAAGAGATGCATAATATTTCGCATTCTTTGTTAGCCATATATCCTGGTGTAGATAATCACACTCTCTTTAACACTTCATCTGATTCTTTATATAAGAGATCAATGAATCAACATTGCTTCATAATATAAATAAAGGGGTTTGCTACAATAGACCCACCTTTTTTCATGAAGGTCTATGTTAGCAAGTTGCACTTTTTGCCTCGGACTAATATACCTTGTTTTTAATTTTTGAAAAGGTTAATACTAAAGGACAAAACAGTAATTTGCGTTTAAATGTTATTAATTTTTCTAGTTTTGAGTGTCTTTTTTATCTTCCCTAGTTTTCTTTACTGGTTTTTACGTCAGTGTTCTTCCACCCTCTTGTTCATAGTTCCTCAATTATCTTGTTTGCGTTAATCTTTTACAGTCCTCAAATCATATTCACCAGCTACTTGTAAAAACACTCTCCATTTTCAATTCAAATGTCAATGACTCAAAAGTTTAAACCTAACCAATATAAAAAATAAGCTAAACAAATCAATCTCAAGCATAATCAGATATAGCAAGGACCCATATGGGTCTGTTATACAACTCCGATGGTCCACGCCATGATTAAACCTTCAACAAACATAACTGCATCCACTTATGAACCCAAACCGCTTTCTCAACACTTGCTGGAAGATTAAATATGGAAAAATCGATATCATAGGACAAAAAGAAAAGAGAAATAGTCACATATGGATGCAAGACATATTATTATGGAATGAGACAAAATTGTTGGGATTTATTTTCCGAACATAGCAACGTGAAAGAGAATAGTGACAAATCAAAATTACTACCGAGAACCATGGGCATGAGAATGGAGGCCAAAAAGACACTCAAAACTAAGATAATTAAAATAAAAAACATTATTTTACTGTAAATCTTTATATCTAATCATACTTATTTCTAATACGAATAACACTGTTAACAAAATTTGCAAACCCTAATCCTAATGATTTATGGCGCCATTGTAATGTGGCCGTTGATTTTCATCTATGTCAATCTCAACCGTTAATTATGTACTTCCAATACTCATTTATTGCAGATTTCAAAATTCAAATCTCCCCCTAACCATTGGAAATCCATCAGCATTCAATGCTAGCCTCTTTCCAAAGTATTCAATATCAATGGTGCATCTGTGGTTGTGTCACACGTGAAATTTGTTTCATTTTCCAAAAACCAAAATTTATCTCTACCATCTCTTCAACTTCAATCTATTTCTCTAAATTTTGTTCATATCTCTCCCTCTTTTTCTTCATCATCCCTTACCTGGATCCTCTTTCCTACTCATTTCTACTCATCACTGAAGACAGGCCACTCCTTACTCTCTTCCCATTTGTCCCTCTCGCCCAAAAAAATTTAACGTCATGCTCATCACTAGGAACAACCTATATCTCAGATTACTCCTAATCAATGGTCGCTGAAATCTATCGTGGTTGTTGAAATTATAGATGTTGTTGCTATCTCTGACCGGGTCTCCCACTCACTCAACCTTCAAAAACCTCTTCCTCCTTGGTTCTTCTGTAGGTAACTTCTAATATTATTAATTTGTATCTTCATTTCAAATCTATATTCCCTAATTTTTTATTTAATTCTTAAAACTGAAAAAAGAATTGTCTTATTTTTCTTCCAGTTTCTTTTGATTTTTCTTCAATTATTTCCTTAATTTGTTCAATTTCGTTTTTTTAGTTAATTTTTAGCAACGGTTTGATAATTTCATTCTACTGTGCCAAACCACATGATGTGTAATGTGTAATGTTCTTTGGTGTGCAAATATAAAAGAAAACTTGGCTAATGAGATGTTTAGTTTTAATCTTCAACTTTTGTTGAAATGGATGTCCATCTCTCAGTGTATTTTATTTCTTTTCAATTTAAACTTGAATTTTCAAATGTAGAGATAACTTTTGTTGCAATGGTTGATATCTCTCACTTTCTTTTATTTCATTGGAAGTTGTTATGTCTGTGGCCGTTGTTGTCGGAGATTTCGGTTGCTTCTTTCAATTCATAAGTGTAGGAATTTATTTTGTAGCTTGATTGAAAATTCTGCAGGAAGGAATGTTAGTTCAACAGAAATGTTGGTTTCAATTAATCACATTTACTATTGGTTACTCTAATTCTTTGGAATTTTGCGGCTGGTGTATTTTCAGTTAAACAAAGTTAGGAGTAATAATAGTGTGATAGATGCTCATAATGATAAGTGTGATTTTCAGTCGGCTGTACTCATTTTGCCTTGCTCTTGATTTATTGTACTACCAATTTAGTATACAACTATTATATTTCTCTAAAATAAAATAAAAATTATGTTATATATGCCAACAAGAAATGTGAGTGACTTGACTACTCATCTAAATTATTTCAGGGCTAAACTTTTGACTCATGTGTAGAATTTTGTCTGGGTGCTTTTTTTTACAAAGATTATCCCATGAATCATTCAAATATATTGTAGTTGAAAATTCTAAAATGGAAAATGTTATTTCTCTAGAAAAATAGCATCAAGAATTTTTCAAGACACATGTAACAAGTTTTAATTACATGATTTATTTGTTCACTTCTGATTTTTCAGTCACACCTCCGTGAATTGTGGCAAATAGTGCATTATGATTGGCTGCTCTTTATTCTTAAAGAATTTTTGATGTTATTTTTCTAAAGATATATCATTATTCTTCTAAAATACTAAAGTTTTGATTATAAATGACCCGTGCATCGGACGGGTCAGAGGTCTAGTCCAAAGGTACATTTGCAAACAACACTTACAAAACCCTAAACCAAGCACATTTGGCGCTAAACACAATTAGCTACACCTAACCACAATTAATGCAGCACTAGTTCAGTACTCATGTTCCAAATTCAAATTTCCCCCCAAAATAACCCCACTAACAAAAGAAGCTTTAGGCCCTTACATCTTCCAACCACATTCATTATAATTTGTAGTTACAACACATGCAAATCACGGTTGTACGTGTTGATAAGCTTAGTGTTAGGCAGAGGATCAAAACTGATTTAAGTTTAATGACTGTTAATGTAGCCCAACCCACTGCCTTATGAAATTCTTGCGTATTCCCAATTCTCAATTCCACTATGTATTAACATTGGGAAAAAAAACATTGGTAACATACATACAACTAATTATTACAGGTCCCTGCATATACCAGCTGAAACTCTCCCCCTAAAAAACCGTGAATGACACATTTGCATTGAATTCTCTTCCTCCTCCTCCTCACTCATCCTTCTCTACTCTCATTCTTCCATCAATTCTCTTTCTCTCACCTCTTCCCCCTTCTCAATTTCTCAATCCACCATTTCTTTCCATCGACTCACTCTGAACCCCAAATGCACCCTTCATTACCAAAATCCCCTTCCCCAAATCTTCTTCGTTCAATCTCATCAAAACTTCTTCAGCTGACATTAAGAATGCTTCCATTCCTCCTCTATTTCATTAAATTCCACCTATCATTTTTGTATTCTTCTCTTCTAAAAAGAGTTTCATTTCAGCCCCTTTTTAGTTTTGGTTACAAGAAAAATACGAAGGCAACGGAGGGGACGAACACATTTCAGTCCCTTTTTTTTTATAGGCTTATGGTTTAGGGTAAGAATGTTTATATTTCTTTGAGTAGATCTATTTTGATTTCAATGGATTCTCTCTCTGATTTTCTTATATGGTTTAGGTCATTTTTTCTTTAGGTGACTTATAATTCTTCTATTATCTCCAATGATGTTACCCAGTTGAGAAAAAAATCACGCCTTTATTTTAGGTGAGCCTTGAAATAACTTATCTTCAACACAGACTTTTTTTTTAATCTCTGGATGTATTATTTTTTAACCTTTGTACATGATTAATTGCTTGCTTTGGTAAATTATTCGAGACATTTGTTTTTCATAAGTGAGATCTCCTCAAACCTTCCATTTTCCCCTGCTTTTGTTTAGCTCTACAAGCACATGTGGTTGTTTTGCTAGCGATAATATTCAAAGTGTGAGAGCTGAAGTTGGTCCTGATTGTTTTCGCTGGTATTTTCAAGTCTCTGTTGAGTATTGGTTATTATCTTTGTAGATTTTATAGTTGGTCCTAAAACAAATTAAAAGTATCGTCACACATTGGTATTTCCATATTTTGTTTACTTCCTTTTGATGTGTTTACTTATTATTGTTTCATTTCTCTCAAATCAGATCACGGACCAACTGAAAGTCAAGTTTCATATGTCAGTTATATTATCGAGCTTTCAAAAGGAAAAACAAGTGATAAAAAAACCAACAAGGGCTTCAAAATGTGAGGTTGTTTTGTGCGTTTTTTGGTCATGTTGCAGTTTCACTTGGCACTGGTTTTTTAGTTAAAAGTATGTTGTTTTTGGGTGCTAGCAGGTTTTGGTTGTTTGTAGTTTTTTGTGTATTCTTTAGCCTATTGCCACAAGTTTTTGGTATTACAATGTTTACATGAATTGTAGCAACATGTGTGAACATATTTTGTTAAGTCAATTTTCAAACCAGATAAAGAAAGTAAGTATAAAAAATGTTTTCTTGGCAGTCGCATAAACACCTATATTGCTCTAAATAAGGAACAACTTTTTCAAAACAAGCTTCAGATTAAGGTGCATATTTTCATAATGGTCGTTGGTTGTTAAAAGTGTTATGGACTCTTATAAATAGAGGTGGTCTCCTCCTTTACATAAACGTGGACTCTCATCCTATACAAACAATCGTTATATTCAACTTCTCTTTTTGATGATCTTGGAATGAAAATTATCCTATACTATCATTTGAAATCTAATGGTTGCAACTAGAGGTTATACACTCATCATTAATCACTAATTAGAGACATATATCCTTTTTATGAAGGTTCATGTATCTTGTTGATAAGCCACATGCTGCTACATACTTGATTATTGTCTTCCTCGATTCTTTTATTATATAGTTGATATTATAGTTTTTTTTAGACAGCTCAATATATTAACACAAACTCGACATAAGACGTGCTAAAGTGGAAGACAACGATACAACAAAACAGGCTGAAACAGAAACTTTAGCAACAGCTCACATCTGCTATCACACAACATTATGTCCCGCCCACAACAACCAAAAACCCTTATGAAGACACCAAGACCAGTCCCAACCGAGGCACAAACTAAAGCAATGAGGCTGAACCAAAACAGGAACAGATCACAGATGCTGTAGCAGCAGCCCCCAACACCAAACAGAGAACAAAACAACCCCAAAAGTGAAGTATATAACTATAGTTAATACTTCACTTTTGGGCAACATGTTTTCAAGTTATACACTCGAAGTTTTCAAGTTTTATGTGAGCAACATTTTTGAAGATTTTTACTCATCTTTACATATCTACTTGCAAACAATGTATATGACCCGTGCGGCAGCACGGGTAAAAAGTCTAGTTACTATTTTGTCCCTCAATTTCAACTTTTTAAAAAATCATGAAATATGTATATTTGTCCAAAACAAAAGGTGCAGGTTGCTAAAATGGACCTTCATAAAAAATGGTGGGTATATTGTAGCAAATCCCATAAATAAAATATTCAATTTTGTTGTCACAATTGTATTATTATTGTTGTTGTCATTTTGTTTTAAATTAATTAAAATTTGGTTGGTTCCCACTTGACAACAAATCAACACCATTCATTTCGCGTCTCGTCAACTAGCAATTGTTGCCATTACAGTCTGCCTAGTTCACTCGACGGAGGTCATGGCGGGAACCACCGCCAATTTACTCATCCTTACGCCGCATTCTTCCTCATTCCCTCGTCCAAACCCTCTATTATATCTCCCTTCTTCCCGCTCTCGTCATCTTCACTCCGCCGTTAAATCCCTTACTCTACGCCACCACCGCCCCACTCCCTTCAGACCATGTGCTCAATCCCATCAGGGAGATGGTAGTGGTGGTGGAAGCAAAGAGTCAAAAGGATTGAGTTGGGTTGAACCCATTTTGAGCTTTGCTAGGGGCAATGTCTTACCTCTAGGTGCCTCTCTCCCTCTCTATCAATGCTTTTCAAATTTTCCATTTCATTAGGGGATTGAGATTCAGTGACTTTAGGGCGGGATAGTCACGCTGACTTTCCCACTTTAAAGTCACTGAATCTCAATCCCTAATTTGGTATGATTTTTTGTCAAGGACTAAATTGGGTCTTTTACTCATTTGTAACTTCATTTGGTTATGTTTATGAGGGATAACTTGACAGTGCTGTTTGTGTTCTTTTGAGGAAATCTGTAGCTCTGATTTCTGCGGTAACGTTAGGATTAACATGTCCTAGTCTTGGTTGCGCTGTTGACAAATATCATGTATCCAAAATTGGGCCGTTTGGAATTTTTGTTATCTCAGGTTAATGTTCGAGCCTAATCTATTTGTTGTTGTTGTTTTGATTTTAAGACAACCGGGTATTTAAGTGAGTGTTCTGGGTTCTATGGTGTGGTTTATCTTGTAGGCTTGGTGTTGCGAAGTGAAGAAATTGGTGCAGCTGTAGAAGCATGGCCTGTTGGAATCTTTGGGCTAGTACGTATCAACTTTCATTTTTTTATTTGTAGAATACTTCACTACTGCCTTGTTTTGAAATGCTTGCGTGGATTTGATCCACGTATACTCTCGTTGTTTAACTGGAGTGTTGCATGATGTTGCTCCAAATTTATTATCAAATTATATATACCCCTATGTTTTGTTTTTTTACACCCTGTCAAACACTATCAACAATCTTGTGCAAGGAAATTAAGGAATTTCTTATAATGGTGGCTCTGAGTTTTTACTTTTGTGGTCAAGAATAAATCTCTTGACATGTAAGATTCAATTGTTGTATGCCTGTATGTTTCTTTTTTTAATACAATAGCAACTACTACGCTTCATGGTTCTAGGTGGGTTTCACTGGGTCACTCAATTGATACATGTTAGTTTCCTAAAAACACACATTCTATGAAAATAGAAATATAGCTGGTGATTTGTTTATAATACAGAAATTTAAAGGCAAGAACAAATAAAAAACGCAGCTCGTTAGGGAGAGACACTCTCTCTCAACAACAGATACAATACAGCCTCTCACTCCAAAACTATCAGAATATTCACCCAGTACATGATATATAGCTGCTCACAATATTATAGCTAACTCGCCCTCATGCTTCATGAACCTCACTTGAGCAATTCCCCCCGACATTCAGCATATATGATTTCAAGTCTCGTATTTCTAACTTTGGGCCTACTCTTGAAAACCTTCGTTTCACATGACTATTGATCAACGGTTTCAAGATTTGGATATCTATCTAAACCATTGTGTGCTATCAAATATGGGTCATCTCAAAACTTGTCCTTTTATGTTTGCACATGTTTCAAGGACATTAACTTAAGTTTTCTTTTTAATGTCTCATTTTTGTTCTTTATGCAGGTATCTATTTTATTTCTTACACCATATTTTTCTAGGATAATATTGCAAATTCATCTCCAACCTCAAGAATTTATTACAGGTTTAGCCATTTACATTCTACTCTAAGCATAAGTTAATGTTAGCCATTTACATAGTACTTCTTTTGTCATAATGTTGGATTGCTCTGAGCTTGTGTATCCTCATTGGGAAATTTGTGACCTCAGATCTTTTTAAAATTGAATAAACGGTACTGGAATTTTGACTTCCTTGTGGTACCTTGTAGAATAATTGCCTATATTAATTGACTTCTATGTGAAAAAGCTATTACATGTTTGCGAGCATTAACTGTTAATTGGAAACTCAAATGATTCTACATCATTGAAAATATCCCCTTTTGTTTGATACATAAAAGCCAGTTTTTGCCTGAAGCTGATAGTTTAAATCTTTAGATTGTTTATTTCTCCAAAAAGGCTCATATTTGATTATGTGTTCAGTGGCCCCTTCTTGTTATTAAATCAAATTCCAGCTCAAAATTGTCATAGGTCTATGAAGTGACCACTGATTAGCACAAAATACAAAATTATTTCAAGGAATTTTTTTCTAGACACCTGAAAGGTTTATACACCTTGAGAGAGATAAAGGTAAGAGAAAGTGATGTGATAGACGTGAAAAATTGATGATTTGATATGAAGAAAGAGATACAGAAAAAAAGAGGTGTTTATGAAAATTTAGGGTGTCCAAATATCATTATTATTATTTAAAATCCACAATAGTAGCAGTTTAGTAGGCCTATGACTGACATCTGGTTGCGGAGGCATGACTATACAAATAACCTTGCAAGTTGCAATGTTTGCCATTCTAGTAACTACTCCTAAATTAAGATTGTCTTTAAAGTGCATAAGGTATATACACCCTGGAATTTTAATGGTTTAACTTTTTTTAAGTACTCGATGTATTTTAAATTCTGTTTGGATGCACTCTTCTGCACATTACAGCCATACACACTCTAGACGAGCCTTGTCGATCTCTCTATATATTGAAAAATCCCAAAATGCTGAAAACCAAATTTCGTTTCCCACCAAATTCTTGCAAAAAGGGCACCCCTATGCTTTACTCTAAAAAAAAATATCAATCATGGAAAAGTTAAATGATTTCTATGTTGAGTGCTCCCGTGCCTCAAATTGCTAAACAGCTATGACCATAAAATCTCCCAACAAGTTACTACCTAGTTACTACCGTGCTATCTCACAATTCTTGGAAAGGTGGAAGATAATTTCAGAACTTTTATAACACCTCAAACAATATCTCTTTCTCTCTCAATTTTGTTCTCATATATTGCAAATATCCAACGACTTATGGTCTCTAATTTATGTACTATTCCATCACAATTGATCTCATAGTCACCAATCTTCATACAATTCAAGATACAGATTTTCTGGCTTTCTACAGGGCTAGCCATATTTTGCTGTATGCCAACTACATTATCAAGTGGTGTCGCACTTACCCAGGTAATCATTATGTTCTCTTCTTTCTTCAGTTACCTTTTTTTGTTTTTACTTTCTTTTCCTATAAATTTTATATAGCACTTGCAATGGAGTTGGTTTTTATCTGAGTTTTGGCACTTTGATTCTGCAGCTTGCTGGAGCAAATTCTGCACTGGCTCTTGCAATGACAGTAATATCTAACTTGTTAGGAATATTAATTGTAAGTCTTGAATAGTCTCTTATTTATCAATCATCTCAATTTTAAATTTGTTTTGCGTTTCTTTGCGAAGTTCTTTTGTAGAATAATCATATCCTATGTTTAAATTTTAGGAATTGAATGGAAAGAAAAATGTGAGAATCTATATTGATAGAAAATATTGGATCTTGCAGAGAAAACTTAAGAGTGCCTTGCTTAGGATCTTAGGAGTAAAAAGATGAAAGGAATCTTCTTGTATATTTAACAAAATACTTATATAGAAAACCAAGAGTTGTAACACATGTTTAAGGAAGTAATTCCGAATTAGATTGATGAACTAGTGTTTGGATTTATGGACTTGAAACACTACTCTAGGAATATCAGAAATAACCTCTAAAACTTCCTTATTACTCCGAAAGGTCGAGAGCTTCAAGTTTATCACAAAAGTAAAAAAACACAATTGTTAGCAATTAGGATTCATCTACATGAAGATACCCTTAACTTGATCTTTGTATATGCAAAACTTTGGCTCAATATTTTTCATTTGAACCTTTGATATGATAATATGAAATCTGACGTTGAGGTTGCCTTGAATGATAAAATGAGGAATGCTAGGGACACTCTCTTTTCAACACTCTCTCTAACACTCACCCTCTCATTGGATGAAATTAATGTAGGTCCCGCAATTTTAAGTGAGACCCATTTTCAAAGTGAGACCCACCTTGATTTAAGCTAATAAGAGAGTGATTGTTAGAGAAAGTGTTGAAAAGAGTGTTGCTAACAAGTAGCACCACTATTATAAAATACAGGTTTTTAGTCATTGCAATTTGGATTATGGAAAACAGGACTCTTCCAAATGTAAACAACATTTTTCAAACATAACAGAAGCAGAGAAGGATAAAGAAATCAAACTCAGATGACATTTAGTGATTGCCCTTGTCCACCATGGTCACGTCTAGTTTCCACTAAATTCAGTAGGATTTTCACCATGTCAAGTACTCTTTACAGCTTGTTTATCCTTTTCAGGCCTTACTATCGAGTATTCTTTAATCCACAGCCTCTTTCAGGCTCATAGTCATAGGTCAAGTATTCTTTCATGAGGTAGCTTCTTCGAGCTAAGACACTTTTTCACAGTCTATAGCACAACTAGCTAGCTTACTATCTCAAAGTTTATAATCGAAGAGTGACAAATTTTTGGTGCATTGCTCTAAAAACAGTTAAAAGTGGATTATACTAGTAAAGAGCCAAGGAAACAACTACAAACTGATAAGGAATGGATAATATCCCTCCTCTGATTGATCAAATCAAACACTATAACTTTATACAGCCTGGAAACTGTTGGGACAGACCTTTGGTATAGTTGGCAGCTTTGTGGTACAATATCCAGCTTTTCAAGCTAGACTAACCATTATTAGAGTTTAACAGTTATTTATACATGTGCTTAGTAACCTAACTTTGCATTAGAGTATAGTTATTTATATATAAGTTTATTAGGTTATTTTATACTGTTGGGAAGAACCTATCTTTCTTGTATTGATTTTTATTTGTAGACACAGGGAGACTAAAAATAGTGAGTCAAACGTTCCTTTTTGTATTCTTCTCTTCTCATGATTTTCTTTAACAATTAGTATAAACAAGAGTTTATGTCAGCGTTTTGCATCAACCTTGTATACATGTCATATCTTCACATTAATAATGTTATGTCTCTCTTTCTCGTTTGTCATCAAGTTTCTATCATTTCAACTGGCTTAGTTGTGATTTTATTTATCCTTCTTTGTTTTTCTATCATTTTGAACAATGTGAAACTTTTAGTCTCCATATTGTTTTCTCCATCTAATCTTTTTATTGTTTTCAATGTTGGATTTTGACAATAGTTCATCTTCTTCTAGATTCCATTTTCCATCACAAAATTTGTAGCTAGTGGAGTTGGAGTGACTTTACCCACCAAGCAGTTATTTAAAAGTCTTGTTCTTACCATATTAATCCCCCTTATTTTGGGAAAGGTAATTGAGTTTTATATCTTTGATACAGAATATGCTATTGTTGAATACTTCAGAATATGTCCTCCTTCCATGAACTTACTGCTAGGTTTCTTTTTGTTTATGAGGTTGTTTCACTTTCTGAAATTGTAATGCTGATTTTCGCAACTATGTTGTGGTTTGACAATGATATAATGCATAATGGAATTATTTGTTTTTTTTACTATCATGAATCATCTCAAAAGTTAGGTTGTTTTATGAAAGTGCGTGAGTGGTTTTAAATCTAACACCCCACTTATGCAAGAACTCTTTGGGCTTAAAGTATGAACAGCTTAAGCACAACACCCAAACCTTTTGATGAAATTCACACTTAGAAGAATGGATCTGGGGTCCACAAGGAGCAACTCTGAAATGTTTTTGATTTAAACTTTGATATCATGTCATGAGTAAAATATCCCAAAAAACTAAGCTATCACGTGAAAGCACATCGATGATTTTTATCTAACACCTCCATTACAATTTTTATGGATTATGCATTTTCAAAATTAAACTATTATGCGAAAGCACACGGATAGTTTTTATCTAATACCACTATTACTATTTTTATGGATTAGTATTAGGCAATATGATTGGGCAAGGGTGTTAAATTGTATAGTGTACCAAATTAAAGTTCAATAATTGAGCCAATTTACTGGCCATATTATTTAAAATGACTCTTCAAATATCCTATCTTGCCACTTTCTTCTTTTTTGATTGCATATATAGTTTTTGGTATTTTATCTTTTACTTGTTGACCAAATTGATTTAGTTGCATCATTTCATTTATCAGAAATATATGGAGTTGTAAACCCTGGTTGTAGTATGCATTTCTGTATTTCTTGTCAACAGTTTAAATTTTGTCTGAGGTCTGTACTCAAATTATTGTGTTACACTCAGTTCGTTAAAAGTATTTTAATATTTTTCATTGCTTTGAATGGGCAGGTTCTACGTGAATCTTTTAAAGGTGTGTCCTATTTTCTATGCTTGTTTGAGCAGTTTGTTTGTCACTTGTTTTGACAGAAAAAAAGTGATTCTCATTGTTATATTAAGAAATGATGAGTAGTGAAAATGAAATTACAATGCCGTTTTCTAGAAGTCTTTGTTGCAAAGCAGTATACAATAGTTATGGGCAAGTAATTTTGTATTATTTGCTTCCATTTCACTTGTAATTATTTCCTCATATTTGACCATTGTGTCAAGTGAAAGTTGGTCAACATAATCCCTCAATACTTAAGAACATAATACATAACAACTGATAAAATACAATAATCCATGTAATATAGATGTCAAGTGAAAGTTTATGTACTTTGTTATATTGTATAACTATAAAAGTTAAATGCACCTAATCTTAAAATTATGACCGTAGAAGCCTCCGTAAAAATATGGAAGTGCTTGATGATGAATATCAAAGAGACATTGATAGGCTAGTTATTGTAGTTAAGAAGTTTGTTAATTAATTTGTTAATGGGTTAGTTAGTGGGTGTCTATGTTGTCAATCGCGCCTCTATTGCAGCCGATCACAGAGCGGTGGTGAGGTCCTGTGCAACACCTTCCACCAGTGAGCCACGTTCAACAGGTGTGGCGGTCACAGCTGCAGATCACGGTAACTTCACATTCTCGTTCGGGGCGCAATCCCATGTTTGCGTATGTGATTAGGGTTCACAGGAGGAATCTCACAAATACCCGTAATATTTAACCGATTTTAAGGGTATATTGGTCATTCCGAAGAGAGATTAAGTTGGTTAGTTAGTTTGCTGAGTTAATAGAAATAATAAGGCATATGGCCTATAAATAAGGAAGAGAGATTAGGGGTTTCACATAGGTGCCATTGGTCTTTGGTTTCTTTGTTTCTATATCTCTCTTAACCAATCATTCTCTCTCATCTAAATAATTTATTTTAAACATTCATCCATAATTCTTTCTCATCTAAAATACACTAAAAAATGACACCAAAAGCCAATGACACATAGACTTGTGGCCTTTTAGGAATTGGTGAAGTCCAAAGTCTCTTGAATACTTTGGGATTTTTCACATTGTAAACTGGGATCTTCCCTTAATTCTTCTTCTAGACTAGTTGCTTTCTATTATAATGCTGCGAAAGAGAAAATCATAGCGTACTATTCACTCATTCACTTTCACTTTTCCCCCTCGGCCTTATTCATATATATATATATATATATATACACACACACACAGTTATATAATCATCCTAGTGTCAGCGTGATGACTCCTTTACCATCCCGTATATTGATATACAGTTAACTGCCTTAACTTAATCACTTTCTGGTGTAAGAGACAAAATAATGATTAGTATATGCATAAAGGAATGTTGGGAATGTGACATGCCTATATGCTACATTGCTGCTTCCTTGAGCTGATTATTTTTCTTTTTATGTGGAGTTGGTGAGTCAGATTTAGTACACTTTATTTTAGATTTGATTAAATAGGGTAAGTTTCATAGTTAGGTACCATTGTGAACGTGATTATACGATATCGCTTCCCTACTGCATGTATTTGTTAATATACCAGTAAGTGAAAGAACAAATTAGAATTGTTTGTGCTCATGGAAAATATACCTTTGCCCTTGTTATTGATAAACTTGTTTTATGTCTTTTTTCGGGTGTTCAACTGACAGGTTCATATACTAGTAGTCTAATTTTTTTGCTCTTTATTCAAGGAATGTCCTGCTCTCTTTTGGTGTTGTTTCACTAATTTTCTATGCAATAATATGATATTTGTAAAATCAGTCAAAAGAATATATGATATTTGTAGAAACTATTTGTCTTGATCAAACTTGCATTACAGATGTTGCTGACTTTGTTGACAGAAACCGTAAGCTTTTCTCAGGGATCAGTGCATTTTTCCTTAGCCTGGTAGGAATTTGCTTCATTCTCTTGAATTATTATATTTAGCTAAACTTTTTATATAAAAAAGGGATTTAAATGGTCTATCATTAAACATGAGTTGTAATAGGATATTATTATGTTGTCTGATCAATGTAGTCAAGTCTATGTAGTGGGAGAAGGTTTTGGTGGGTGCCGTTTGAATCATTGTATTTGGTTCAGTGTTTTATTATCAAGGTGTTACTGAAAAATTATGGTTTATTCAAAAATATTATCCTGCAGGTACCTTGGATACAAGTGAGCAAGTCAAGGTCACTTCTGTTAATGGTGAAGCCCAAAGTTTTTCTTGTAGCTATTGGACTGGGAGCGTACGTCTAGCATGCTTGAGCTTGCTTACATTTTGGTTAACATCATGTGATAATGCAATATGTTTGTCATTAATTTTCAATTTATTAATTGGTTGTTTTGGAAATATTAATTGAGTGAAAAAAAAAACCATATTATGCATTTCATTCTACAACTAATAGTTTATCATCTATGTGCCTGGTGCTGTCATTTTCTACCACACGGACCTCAGAGTGGCACTCACTTTGGAGTTTAAAATAATTAATATCATCTGTTGATAAAGTAATTAATGATTGATATTAGAGACACATCATATCAAATCACAAGTTTGTTAAAATAACAACTCTTGATTTGCTCACTTTATTATCTGCTTACTTTAGAGGAGCCAAATCCTTTTCAATTACATACTATTTTCTGATTGCCTGTATATGTTTTAACTCTACTTTCACGGGGGGTGATACTTGACCTTAGGGGGTCCTCTGCACATGCATATTTAGTCTTCTGATCACATTAAGTTTTGTTTAACAATACTCCGGTCTTTTCTTTGACGTAATTTACTAAAGGATGCTATTCTTAGGATTTGTTATTTAGTTAGGTTAGTAAATCAGTGGGAAAGTTAAGAAGATAGTTAGCATAGTTAGCTCTATACATAAGATCATTCATTGTATAATTTACATATTATCAATTACAATGTTACCTTCAGATTTTGTGTTCTTTACATTTCATATATGCATATAATTTGGAGCCACGGCACCCTCTGATTACCAACATAATTTGTTAGAGAAAGTATTCGAGGGGACACTAGTATGCAATTTAATTGAATTAGTCACTGTGGGTTCGTCGTTTTAATGGACATCCGGCATACATGGAGTTATGGTAACTAACACTGACTTTCACGGTGCATTGCAGACTTCTTCATCTGACCTTATTGGTATTCAATAGCATTGCTGTTCGGAGTCTTTCAATTATCTCTGGTGGTAGAAAATCAACTTTTTCCCGTGAAGAAAATGCCAACGCACTCATACTAGTTGCAAGCCAGGTGAAAACTCAACCAGTTGTTTATTACTTTCTCAAGATTGATCACCCATGGAATTAGTTTCAGTTTGCGACTTAAGAGTCACTTTCTGACAGAATCTAGCATGAAAAAGTTGTCCTTCATTTGATCTTATCTCCAAACACATGTTTTCATATCTTTCAGAAAACATTACCAGTGATGGTAGCGGTTATAGAGCCACTTTGTGGTGCATTTGGAGAATCTGGGTTACTGGTTCTTCCTTGTATTGCAACACATCTAATCCAGGTGATTGATTTGTTTTTAACAGTTTCTTTTAATATCTCATCCTCATGCTAACCCGAACACCTTGTAGATTATTGTGGACTCTTTTCTTGTCAACTTCATGCGTCGCAAAGACAATCCCGGTAATGTCAAGGTGGCTTAAGAGAGGAAATATTAGTCAACGTCATCATTGATTGTCGTCTTTGGATTGATATGCTGGAATATCGCGAAACACATCGAGCTGCACATGGATATAAGAGTGTTAACAATTTGCATGGCATTTCGTTTTCAACCATGAGTAGCCAAAATTAGTATGCTCTTGTACATTGTTCATTCTGGCAGTCTGTCCCAGCATATTGTTTCCGATCTTTATTTTTGGTCCGTCCCAGCATATAGTTCAATATAATGGATATGGTAGACATAATCTCTGATTTCTATTCACTTATGGTGGATTTCTATTTATGTCTCTGTCCTTATACCAAGTAATCATGTAAGCAGTCCCTTGTACTCTTAAAAATGGCCTATCCACCACTCATTATTGGCTTTTCTGAAAAGCAATGTATATAAGTTCCTTTCATTGTTTCTGTTTAATTATATTTGAGTTAAATATATTTTGATCACTGCAAAATATTAATCATTGAGTTCATGCAGAAATTTTCTTCTATATTGCTAGTTACTTATTTCACTTATTATTATTATTTTGAAATAGTTGTCGTTTATGTCTGCTGGAAAGAAGGAAAATCAATCAGGTACTTGCACTGTCCTCCAAAATGACTAATGCCCATGTGGCAGCTAAGTTAATTATTTTAATATGATAACATTATATTATATAAAAATAAATATTAAATAAATATCATCATTAATTGTCAGTTTTAAATTCACTACACTATTCATTTTGAGTCTGGCAATAAACAATTTCGAAATGTCCTTTTCTGCGATTTTTTTTACCAACATTCCTTAATTTTTAATTTTCCTAATTTAGTTAGGTAGTACTAATGTTCAATGGAGTGGAGTGAAGGTAGAACCTACTTTCCCGCACCTACATTCATTCTACACTAGTACACTATACTCCTTGTACCATCTTAGGATTTCTACGGGGACTTCATAGCTCATAAAAACTAGTAAATCTAATATTCATCAAATTTGGTTGAAAATTATGCATATAAAAAAAAAAGTCATATATTATGTTTTTGCTAATAAGGGTCGTACATTTTTTTTTATTGATTGGTAATTTTTCAACTTCACAAAAATAATATAATTTAAATTTCCAGAAGTAATTCTCCTAAAAAAAACAAACCCAGAAGTAATTTTTATGAAATACACACACATATTTATTTGTAAGAGTTTTATTATAATTTTATAGAGATGATGACTATTCTTCTCAGTGTATTTTGAGCAATTTATCTCTCCTTTTTATAGAGGAAAAAAAAAAAAAAAGACATCTACATGGTTTCCAATAGCATAGTGCCGACGTGATACTCTTGGAAAAATATTTTACACACACATTAAACACATCCCAACGCATATACTTTCACCTCTATAAATCTTCAAATATTTCAATTTTACCCATCTTACTATTTAACCTTTTACACATTAATTTTTCACCTTTACTTTTAAAAAAAGTTTAAAATTAATGTTTTTCATTAATTATTTATCGTTTATGTTTTTCATATGTTAACGGGGCATGTTAACATGACTTTTTTTATTGAAATATCTACAAGAAGTGTCATATTAAGGCTCTGTTTGATAAAAATAAGCTATAAGCTAACTGATAGCTGAAAAACTAACTGATAGCTGATAGCTTATAGCTGAAAAACTCGCTTATTAAAAATAATATGTTTGGTAAAATTAGTTGATGAAGTGACTGATTAATTTAAAGTGACATAAAAGTACATGTATGTTTATTTTTTTTATAAATTACATTTATAAATATTTTTAACTAATATATTTATCTTAAATATGTAATTTATTTCAAAGTATTTTTTATCTTTAAAATGATAACTGTGATTTATGAATTTAACTGCTATATTTTTTTGACAAATCTTGTCTGACTTCATTTTTATATCTTTTTTATTTTTATTTTTTTATGATTTTTTCTTCCTATTTGAATCAGTAAATAAATTGAAAGAAAAAAAAATTATAATATGATTTTGTAAGTTCAATAGAAAGTGTCCCTTTTCGAATAATATTTCAAAGAACAGAATTAATCCTTAAAAGAAATAACAAGAGTTAAAAAATAATTAAAAAGCAACGTTAAAAAAAGAGAGAATTAAAGAAAAAGGAACTAAGAAGGTGGGCAGTTAAGGCCTATTTTGTGGGCAGTTTATTTTTATAAAAAATAATATTAAAGGCTAAAAATAGAAGAAAATATAAAAAGCTACAAGCTATAAGCTCAAAAGTTACTTAAAATAGCTTCTCGCAAAAAGCTATAAGCTCATGGGAAAAACTTGTTACCAAACACGTCACGTTATCATCAAACGAGCTTATAAGCTAATCCAACAAGCTATAAACTAGCTTATTTGTGTTACCAAACACAGCCTAAGTCATTTTACGTAAATCGAGAAGAAATTGTATAAATAATAATAAATAAATAAAAGAAAATAACAATGTTATCAAAATAATATAGTTAATTGTAAAAAACAATTAATATAGTTTTTTTTTTTTTAACAAGACAAAATGATATATATTAACAAAAGATTCTGCTCCTTAGCACAAGGAGTGCGGAGGGAAGCAGAGCAAAATTACAACATCCAATCCTTAAGTTCAGAATAGAGGTAAACAACAGTTAGCCAATCCCCAAACAAACAAGGGGTTGTTGCCACCACATATGGTAACCAAAAAGAAAACAAACATTTTTAGCTTTCAACCACGCTAGTGAAGTGATTTTTACCTTTTCCATAAGTTGCATGACTGATTTAACATTATTAGAAAACAACCTATGATTCTTTTCATTCAAAATAGTCCAAATGCAACAGTGCCAAATCATATGCAAGAATGAATAACGAGGAAGAGTGTACCCTCCTGAAGAATATCTAAATTGATTAAAATGCTCCATAACATGTTGAGGGTTGACAAAATACACACCTAGCCAAGTCTTCACCTGTTGCCAAAGCGAGTCAAAAGTAGGACAATGAATAATAAGATGTTCTGTTGTTTCATGTTGGCCACAACCTGAAACACACAATCAAGAATTAATAGGAATAACACCACGACGCCATAAGTTGTCCTTTGTAGACCATCTGTTGCGGAAAAGACGCCACTCACATATAGATACCTACAAAGGAATGTTTTTATGCCACACCGCTTTGGAAACGACATCATGGTCGTGAATCTTCTGCTGCATGAGCATTTGATACACACCACAAACTGTGTATCCATCGTCTGTATTCGGACGCCAAAGCCAAACATCCGTACTAGAATCATGTAAAGACACATTAGCAAGTAAAAGTTTCACTTCCCCCACTAACTCATCCTCCTACGCCATCAACTGACGCCTCCATCCCCACACCTCTCCTTCCTCCCCCCACCCTAAAGCATGCATCTCTCCCACCGTTAGGTCCTTGTGAGTGGACAAGTCATACAACCTCCTAAATCTCTCCCTCAACGGCACCGACCCCACCCAACAATCCGACCAAAAAATGTATTAAAGCCATTACCTACACACTTCGTAATGTTTGCTTCAAACCAACTCCCACCCTTAACTCCTATCCCCTCTTGGATTTTCACACTCTCTCGCCACCACGCTGAACCCCTCCTACCTCCATCATTAAGGCGCCCTCTCACCTCACCATACTTGGAAGGCAGAACCTTAAACCACATACCATCCCTATCAACAAGACACCTCCAACACCATTTGCCTAAGAGAGCAATATTAAATTCGTTCAATCACCTTAACCCAAAAACACCAACCTCTTTACTCAATACAAATAAAGTTTCAGTCAACCCAAGCAATTTTCCTAATGCCCTCACCCCACCCTAATTTTTTATAATTAAAATAGATTCAATGGAGCAGATTATACCTGAGGGAGCTCTGAAGAAAGAAAGGGCATAGACAAGCAATGAAGACAAGACAAATTTAAGGAGAATCAAGTGACCACAGAACGACAAGTTTCTGCTCTTCCAATCAGATAATCTAGACTTTATGCGATCAATAACATGTTCCCAAAAAATCAAACGTCTAGCATCACCATCAATGGGGAGACCAAGATACATAAAAGGAATTCTCCTTATTTTGCAAGATAAAACAGATGCGGCTTCACTCAACCAAGACTCATCCACATTAATACCAACAAACATACTCTTGTGGTAATTTACTTTCAAACCTGACATAACCTCGAATAACATGAGAATCGCCCTCAAGACTCTTACATTCGCCCAACTCTTAGTTCCTAGCTATAATGTATCATATGCGAATTGCAAGTGAGAGAGCATAGTATCAATATGTGCCCCAACATAGTACTGATAGAAATTTGGCAAGTGTACCAAAAACTATCGAAGTAGTAATAAAGATCGTATCCACGAGGACTTTATTAATCTCAATTTTAGCATTAACGTTATTATTTAGGATGTGTAAATGTTATTTTGTTTGCCCTAGGCAGTAGATTTGGGTGAAATAATAAAAAGATAAAGTTTGTTTGGAAGATTAATTTGAGATGAATGATTAAGTCGGTGGATCCACTATTGCCCTATATGAATCGTTTACCTCCTTTTACTTCTCAATGATTATTCGTTCTCTAAGACAAATTAACTAATTAGTTTTAATCAATCTCTTTACTCAAAACCCTTTCCTAAGTTACAACCTTTTAATCTCTTAAACCAATTGAATAACCGCGGAAGTTAGGTCTGAACGTTAATTCCTAAGTCATAACTCGCAACTTCCTATCTCTAGTTTCATATGTAAAGTTAAACAAAATTACTATTTCAGGATTAACAGCTAGGGTTAGTAGTCAATTAATACCTAAGATCAATTAACATGATTGAAAGAAGCTAGGGTTAATAGTCATGCAAACAATCATAAGAAAAGCAATGAACACAAATAATTTAGAATAAAGAATGAATAATATTGATAATAAAGAGAGTATCAACTACTGATTCACATATTACAATAGGTTCGTCATAACTCAATCAATCTAAAAGTTTAGCTACTCATAACTAAACAATCATAAGCATAAACAAGAGAAAACATACATAAATTCGGACCAACTATGAGTTGGTATGAGATTCAGGGCTTGTTCTTCAGTCTCCTGGTGTCTCATATGCTTAAAATCACAAATATAATCGGTACCCTAATCCTTGGCCGCATCTGGCTTTATATAGAAAGAATTTTAGGGTTGCAGAAAATCCCATCATCGTGCCACGTCATGAGACAATCGTGGCACGATTTCTTCATTAATCCGACATGGCAGGAAACTCAACAAACCATCGTGTCACGTTTCGTGGTCCATTGTGCCACGAAAATTCCAGTAAGTCTCAATGAGTTCCACATCTTTGCAATGTGCCACGTTGAAACACAAACGTGGCACGATACTCTCAAAATTTCCTGTATTCTTCTTTAGCATCTCTTTTGTGCTCTTGTTCATCTTGATCTGATTTAACCATGTATTACAACTAATTGACTCTCTATATGCCATAAAAACGACATAAACATTACTAAAATACTAGTATTGACGTGTAGTCATCACAACCCTAAACTTAAACCATTCCTTGTCCTCAAGGAATCTACTTGTGAATGAGAAAATAGCAGTAAGATAACAAATTACCAACCACTGATATGTTCAAAGAGTTCACGCCTTTCCGATGTAATGATGTACCAGATGCCTAGTTCATACCTCCAAATCGAGAACTCCACGCATAAGTTTGATAAGGTTCTCTCAGTCAACATGTAGGTCCGTTGTATTACCATAAGTTTGAAAATTTTCTAAACTGTCAATCAAAGTCAGAGTTAAGTACACACTTTTAAGGTTTTTTAAGGTTACAACGGGGCTTAGGTGAAAGGTGAATATATTTGAGAAAGTAGTATTATAAAACAACAATAGAGTTAAACTCATTCTATTTGGATATCTCGATAAGAACATTATTTTGGTTAAATTTTTTTAATAGTAATAAATTATAGTTATCTTTCTCAACAATTCGAACATAATAACATTATTTTGGTTAAATTTGTTTAATAGTATAATTAGTGGTAGTTTAATAGAAAGCTTATGTTTGTAGTTGATTCACGCGAGGGAATATATACTTTTCCAACTACGGACGGAATACGTTGAAAGTGAATCACATGAGATTAATTAGAGAATACGGTTGACAAAAAATTATTAATATTACATTCAAAACTAAAAATTACTCCTTTCATTTTAAAATACATGTCGTATATTTTTGCAATATATATTATTCACATGATTTGCTTTAACCATATTTTTTAATTAATATATAAATACAATATAAGAGGTTCGATTTGTCTCGATAATTATTTTTAAAATAGTAAATTTATATAATATTTTACTTTAAATACTTATATACATTAATGATCAAAATTATGTGCGAACATATGTGAAGTGGTTGATTGCATTGTGTATTTTAAAACGGAGTAAAAAATTTAAACAATTTTTGTTGTCAATATCACAATTAGGTTGGGGAAGATGGAGTATATATATTAACTTGAGCGTGGGCACTAACATAATTTTGATTGGTTCTATGTTTCAACTCAGAAAATGGTGAGAAGAATTGCATCAATTTTGTTGATTGGAATTTTGGGTTTAGCATATGAAGCCATTAAACCTCCACCCCCAAGAACATGTGGTTCACCAGGTGGTCCACCCATAACAGCACCAAGGATAAAGCTGAGAGATGGAAGACATATGGCCTACAAAGAACATGGTGTTCCAAGACAATTAGCTAGCAAGAAGATTGTATTCATACATGGGTTTGGTTGTTCTAGACATGATGCAGTGATTGCAACAAACCTTCCTAAGGTAATAATTAAGTAACATTGGTTTAGTTAATTAAGTTTGATTTTGATGATTATTTAGTATTTATTTATTTTTTAAAATTTGGTTAGGGGTTGCTTGAAGAATTGGGAGCATATGTTGTGTCATTTGATAGACCAGGGTATGGAGAAAGTGATGCTGATCCAAAAAGAAGTGTAAAAAGTTTGGCTCTTGATATTGAGGAACTTGCAGATAAGCTGGAATTGGGATCTAAGTTTTATGTCATGGGATATTCAATGGGTGGACAAGCTGTTTGGGGTTGCCTCAAATTCATTCCTCATAGGTAACACTGTTGATGCTCCTTCTATCCTATCATAGACCACACATTTTTTTTCAATTAGCCTGGTGGTTCGAACACCTTCCCCTGCATATATAATGCAATGTCCCTACCAATTGAGCTATGCTCACGGAGATTTTTTTTTTTAAGTGTATCATAAAAACAATATTTTTAAATAGACAAATTACACAATTCGTCACAACTCACAAATGTTCAATTTTAGATAACATTTTTTTCATTAATTTTTGTTCAATTTAATTTTTTATGTTATAAAAGGTAAATGTTGTTCGAATTTTTTATTAAAAAGATAAAAAAAATTCATCAAACGCACAAAAAAACCTAAATCTTTATCATACATATCTAGAAACCTATATTTCATCGAAAAAGTTCCATAAAACCAAAACTCAGAGATCTATTGTTCTACCTAACCTTGATCATCGTTTTCCCACCCACTCAAACAAAAAACAACTATGATTTACATGAATGATGAAAATGACATGTCATTATAAATAAAACTCAAATTGAATAATGGTAAAATTTCTAAAACTTGTGAAAATAGATGACTAAAATCTTGTTTCGGTTCCTAAAAAAAAAAGGTGGGGCCAGTATTGAATTTAAATCAATTTAAAATATCCTTACATAAAATGTGACAAAAAATTTAAATAATCCTTCAAATAAAAAAAAAGTATTAAAAGTAAATTAATCTAAATAAATAAATATACTTTATTTATTTATTTATTTGTCATTTAGTTCAATCATAGTTGAACGAGTAAATACCTTAAATAGTTTTTGTAATTTTGGTGAAATTTGAAAATAGCAACTATAAAATAGAAACAAAGATTTCATCAGTGTAACTTTGGATTCTTCATAGTTGAATCCTTTATAGGGACTATTTTACGTTTCAACATTTTACCAAAGACTATTTTCAAACTACGCCCAAATATTTTTTAAAACCATGAGGTTAAAATATGAGAAATAAAAAATTATAAAGATTGTTTAATTTTTTTTTATAAAGATAGAATATGTGTTTTATTTTTTACATGGGTTATCCTTCCAAAGTACATAGGTTATTTGAGATATTAACCTTAATTGAATCAATTGAATAATGATATAAATGCTCGTGGATTCATCTCATAGAGTGTACACATCTTAAAAGAAAAAGAGATATGATAAAGTGTGAAATAAGTGTAGGAGAATGTAAAGTGTTTGAATTATATATTGACAAAAGTAAAATGCAAAAAGTAACCATGGGAAAAAAATTGTACACTTAATTTTACTTAAGAAAGTAAATTAATATTGGTTTGTATGACAACAGACTTGCTGGGGCAACATTGATGACACCAGTGGTAAACTACTGGTGGCGTGGGATTCCTTACAACATGTCCACAAAGGCCTATTATGAGCAACCTGTACAAGACCAATGGGCACTTCGAGTTGCTCATTATGTTCCATGGCTTACATTCTGGTGGTTTACTCAAAATTGGTTTCCTACATCAAGTGTAGTAAAAGGCAACCCTGCTGTTCTGTCTCCCCAAGATTTCTCAATTGTTTTCAACATGTCTGTTAACAAAGAACATCGGGTACGTACTGTACTGATTTATATATATATATATATATATATAATCTAACGATTATGATTGATCGACACTGTAAAATATCTTTATACTGATACTTAAAAGTTAATGCAGTCACAAGTGAAACAACAAGGTGAGCATGAATCTATATGCCGTGACACGATAATTGGATTTGGAACTTGGGATTTTGATCCACTTGATCTTGACAACCCTTTCCCAGATGATACAATCAAAGTTCATCTATGGCAAGGTGCTGATGATAAGCTAGTCCCCGCTACGCTGCAACGATATATTGTTCAAAAACTTCCATGGATTCAATACCATGAATTGCAAGGTGCTGGACACTTGTTTCCAAACGTCGAGGAAGTGAGTGCCGAAATCCTCAAAACACAATTGATGGATACAAAGTAGTGCACGAAGTTAAATTACCGTTGTTAATTTTGGTATTTTTCTTTTTGTGAGGGATTAGTAATGCTCTTAATAAAAAATTTAAAGGCTTGTTATTTGCTTTAGATTCTCGGATCGATAGTGTTTTGCGCCGTGAAAATTGGAAGTGACATTTTACCGTTAACATTTACCAAAATTTGAAATAAACATGCACCAAGTTCAACTTAAGACATGAACCTATTTAGTAATTGAGCAAACTTATACTGTGCATTTATAATCCAGTATTGCATACATAATTATTGTGCTCAACTAAAATATAAAGTTGTGTATTTGTGTTTGTGTCCGTCAGCTTATAAGTAAATGAACTTTTCGGTTACTATGGAATGGAATCCATATGTTGGTTTATTTTTCATTCTGTTGTTCTTTTCTCTTCAGATACCCTTGAATGAAAGTTTTTATGTTATTTGGGGGAAAAATTGGAGAAGAAAGGAAGCATGAAATTGATTAGCAAGATGAAAATGTGTATAGTTTCCAACTCTGAAGCATTCGTGGATAGTATAACGGTACATGTTTTTCGGTCATTAACATTATGATTATGGAAAACATGATTCTTTGCAAATGTAATATGCAGAACTATCAAACTGAAGCCATTAATCAAACAAACATCTTAACATAATAACAAAGTGGGATAAAGAAATCAATCTCAGACGACATATATACTGGTTGCCCTTGTCGTCCGCCTCAGTGGCATCTAAATTTTGTCGGATTTTCACTATGTCCAGTAGTGTACTCTTTACAGCTTCTTTATCATTTTCAAAGCCTCTCCAGATTCATAGTATTCTTTGCTAAGACAAGACTCTTCTGCGGTCATTTACATAACTAGGTAGCTTACTATCTCAAAATTTATAACACATGAGTGACAAATTTTGGATGTATAGCTCTAAATGAAAGCACAAGTAAAATGAGATAAGGAAACAACAATTGCAAACTGATATTTTTATTGAGTTTCTGTTGCATTAGGTCTCTATTTCCGTACTCTATTGATCAACTCAAACATTAGAGTTGTGGAAACCGTTAGTTAGGATAAGCCTCTTGGTATAGTTGGCAGCTTTGTGGTCCACCTTTCTAACCGACGGACTATCCTTTCAACCCAAAGTGTGCAAAAAAGGATAGCCAATAATTACAAAAAGAATGACAAGAATTAATTTTGAACCATGAAGCACAAACTCCGACACAAAGAAGATAAGTCGAAAGTCGATACTGTTAATTTGAAAGACAACGACTTGTAGATACCGCCAATTTGAAAGACGAAGGACACCGACACCGCTACATATATATTTATTTATTTATTTATTAAAAGATCAAAATTAAGAATCAAAACATATACATATGCATCTAAATTAAGCAATTTATTTCATTTCAAAAAGTTATAAAACAATATTCGATATTCAAATTTTTTATTTCTTCATCTATTATAAAATAGTTGGAAATGTTATATCAAAATTAATGTCTTTGAACCCCTCATGTACATATTTTTAAGTTTTGTAGATGTGTTTGAGACATGTCTAAGAAGACATCCATTTTAAACCCCTCATTAGAGCATATTTAATACATCCATTTTAAATATTTAAATGGTCTCACCTGTGCACATCACCCACTTGTATTTTTTTAATAGTAGTATCTAATCGACAATAAATCTCTCTAACCTATATCTATATAAATTTCTCATACAGAACTCATTAATCATCTACAAACAACTCAACATCATTACATTTCAATATTTTAATATTAAAAGGATGTGCGTTCTATAGGAAGAAATAGTGTTTAATGTAACACCTCTTCGACAATAAGAATACTTTTTACGCACTAGTTTTTAAAAAGACGACCCTCCTATTGTGAACAGCCTTAAGACACAAGATAACAAAACCTTTATAAAAAATGTGTATTATTTAAACAATCGTGACACATTTATCAAACAACCACAAATCTACAAAGAAAAAGGAGAAGTAAAATATGAATATAAAAAAAAGTGGTCACAAAAAAGTTTGTAGAAATATGATTTTTCTTAAAAAAACCTCTAGTAACATATGTGTATGGTCCACACTCCATACCACCCCGCAAATCATGCCTTGATGAAACACTTTACTTCAACACCAACCCCTTTCACTCTACATAACATAACATAACCCTACTCTTCCTTAACTCACTCCACTTCCATGGCAACACCAATGACTCATTTGCTTTCTTTTTTCATGCTGTTCAGCTTCTTCCACTGCACATTATCTCTTCTGGACCCACAAGATGATGATGTTGGGTTTCTAGTTGAACCTGATGATGTTAACATCGTCCAAAACAATAGAGATTCTAGCAAGAGATGTGACTTTTCTGTTGGAAAATGGGTTTATGATGAATCTTACCCTCTTTATGATCCTAACTGCCCTTATCTCAGTACTGCAGTTACTTGTCAAAAGAATGGGAGGCCAGATTCTGATTATGAGAAGTGGAAGTGGAAGCCAAGTGCTTGTTCCATTCCAAGGTCTGTTCACATTGCCACCTTATTGTTTTCTTCTATACATACACTCTCATTTAATCAATATTTACTTATTTATCATTTTTTTTTATATATTTAGTATATATATGATCCATCATTGTTATGCACAGAAAATTAAAATTTGAGAAATACTTAGTGATTTGTTAATAAGTCCAAAATATAATTTTTTTTAAGGAATGATGCATTCAATAAAATAAAACTTTAAAAAACTATTTTTTTTACCTAAAATTTGTCAATTGATTCTTTTTTTTAATATTTAACAAGTGTCCTCGGAGCACTTAAAATTTCAATAGTAGGCTTGCATCCATTTAATTAATAAACAAAGTTTACTAATAAAAAATGGTTTAATTGTGTTGGTTTGAGACCTTAAAGTGTGCTCTTCTCAAAATCTTATGTTTGATTCATTCTGTATCAATTTCGGTGGATTGATTATATAGAGATTTGCTTTGACTTTAAATGAGCTCCCCCGCAAGTGAACAGTGAGATTGTATCTCTCGGATTAGTCAGTCTTTAAGTCGGATATTGAGTTCTAAAAAAACATGGTTGGACTTTTTAGTTAATTAATTTGAGTATTTACCTTGACACAAGTAGTCATAGTATATTCTAGATTTTTTAGGGGAATATATTCTAGATTTATTATTCAAATTTGTGGTACTTTTGTCACTTTTTTTATTTTTGTCAATGCTAGTTTTTATCAACTCTGAGTAGGGGAGTGGAATGTGGGATGTTACTATGTCATTCCAACCCTCCATTGATCTCAGTTTTTAACCCCATCTCCTAAATGCATAACTTCCATAGTCATGGCTTTTGTGTTATAGTAATTTGTACGGATATGGTAAGCTTGTGGATGATGAGTTTGTGGATGGAGTAGATGATCTAATTCATCCCTAAAATTGTAAATGTTGGTCATTTTAGTCCCCAAATTTCGTGAAAATGCAACTACGTCTCCTAATTTGTAACATGTCAGTCATTTTAGTCCCTGAAGTTTTTTCTGTCAGAAGGTATGAGCTAGACGTCGCATCATTGCGAAGTCACAAGGACCATTTTGCCTGAAAATATTTGTGGATTCTTATTAATGTGGTTAAATTGAAGAAAGACTATTTTTCTAGCCATTAAACCACCTTCCATTTTACTTATTTTAAGGACTATAAATGACTGATGTTCACGATTTCATGACTAAAGCGACAGATATTTACAATTTCAAGAACCAAATTTGTATTTAAGTAAATGAATTTTAACACTTTGGTATGAACAAACTCCTGCTTGTAAACTTAACTAGTTTATTACCTCTGTAGGTTTGATGCACTAAGGTTTCTTGGAAAAATGAGAAGGAAGAGAATAATGTTGGTGGGTGATTCAATAATGAGAAATCAGTGGGAATCTTTAGTATGCTTAGTACAAGGTGTAATACCAACTGGTAGAAAAAGGGTGACCTACCATGGACCTGCAATGGCCTTCCATTCAATGGTAATGAAGACATTCGTCAAACACATTTTCTTTTCTTCCTTTGTAAATTATTGACATCACATTTTCTCTGGTAGGATTTTGAGACATCAATTGAGTTTTTATGGGCACCACTGTTGGTGGAACTGAAGAAAAGTCCAGAAAACAAGAGAGTCTTACATTTAGATTTGATTGAGGAGAATGCGAAGTATTGGAGAGGAGTTGATATCCTTGTATTTGATTCAGCTCAGTGGTGGACTCACTCCGATAAAACAAGCTCGTAAGGAAGATTCTTCATCAATTAATATTCCACCTTCTCCTCATATCATTCTATTTTCTCCATTTCCCCTCTTAGGACAAACTACTTAATCCAGCATTTATCATTTAAGTAATTATGTAAAAGATATTTTTGCAACGAAAAGTAAAATTAAGTCAAATTGTTTTCGTAAACTATCTTAGAAAGCTTATGGGAATAAGCCAAAATCAGCTTATGGACATGGGATAAGTTGCTTTGATAAACTTTCTAAAAGAGGCTTAATCTTAAATTTTCAATAAATGCTTCACATTTATATGCTTCTTTCTTGACTCATACAGGTGGGATTACTACAAGGAGGGAAATAATCTGATTGAAAACATGAATCTTATGGTTGCTTATCAAAAAGGACTCAGTACATGGGCAAGGTGGGTGGATCTAAATCTAAACCCTCAAAAAACCAAAGTCATTTTCAGAAGCATGTCACCTAGGCATAACAGGTACTATATATATACTTTTATATGCCTGAAACTTGTTTAACTTTGTCTATACAATAACAACTAAAGTCTTATATCTCACTAAGTAAAGTTGATTACATGGATCAAACGACACCATAATATTCTAACGGAAATGATGTTTATCGCCAAACCAACCATTGAGCTCTAAATCTTTCTTATCAGTTTTTTTTCGCCTATAGTTTTGTTTTTGGCATTTCACTGTCTTTTGCGATTGGGTTTTTTATGCAGGGAAAATGGTTGGAAATGTGACAATCAGAAACAGCCTCTACCATTTTCCAGCCTTCAACAACATGCTCCCGAACCTTTAGTAGTGCTCCAAGGAGTGCTGAAGAAAATAAGGTTTCCGGTATACCTGCAAGATATTACGACAATGACTGCCTTACGCAGAGATGGACATCCTTCAGTGTATAGGAAGGCAACCAGCCAAGATGAGAAACAAAGAATAGGCCATTCCTCCGATTGCAGTCATTGGTGCCTTCCTGGTGTGCCTGATATTTGGAATGAGATGTTGAGTGCGCTGCTTTGACAGTATATGTAATAGATCTTAAGATTGTAATTAGGTCCTGAACTAATATACTTTTTGTAATTAGGTCCTTTTGTTACACTTCCATTAGTCAACTGTTAGTCAGTATGTAATGGAAGGACCTAAAGTTGGCAGCATTGTAAGCATATAGGATGAGTTTGATTTGGTTTTCAATCATCAACTTTCTTGAGTAAAGATGGTTGTGAAGTCGACATGGAGGATTTCATTAGAAAAAGTTGGTGGAGGTGTCAAAGCTGCTGCAGTCTGGTTTGTGTATCTTGGATTCTGCAACTTGGTTGGCGTTCTGCTGTGGTGGTGGCGTGGTTTTTTTTTTCTTCTCTTTTTTCTGCAGAAAGTTGTGCTAGTTTTGGTTCAATACCTTCTTTGTTTGCTGGAGTTCTTTGTAGGTGGAGGGGCTTTGGTGTGTGGTTTTCTGTTTTCCATGTGAATCTATTATCAGTTTAGTAAGTTGCATCATATATTGTCTTAAGAAGTCAAACTAGTCTACTGATATTGACATCAGATAAAGAATCGAACTAATACATTGAGAGGAGTATGAATACACTCCAAGGTCCTAAACAACACCATTCGATCAACTCAAGTACTTAAATGGTTTTTATTCGGAGTTGAGACTATATAAATACTTCTCCTTAAAAAGATAACTTGAGTCGTGTATTGTGTTGCTCGACATCATTAATTTTTGCAAGTGACCATTTGAGGCACTTTTGGTTTGGTTTTTTACTGTGTTTAGATCTTTTTAGTTCTTGACCTCTATAGTCAGTCATGCCTGGTGTTTCTTATGTATTGTTTGGTGTTTTTGTACTGCATAGGTTCACCATCTTTGTACTTTTTGTCTGTACTTGCGCACGCATTGTGTCTGTCTTGCTGTTTCAAATAAAAAAAGTAGGAGGATCTAATAATAAAAAGGATAAGAATATTAGTTCAAGAATGTAATTATAATTTTTTTAGTTAAGGATTTATTTAAATATGTTCTCTCTCTCATCTCTCTACAATTTCTTAACTCTCCTCATTGCTCTATTATCTCTCTCGTTTCTCTCAGATGTATTATATCTCTCTCTCGCCTATAGCAAAGTGATGGAGAACCAAATTACTTGACTACTTGTTAGATTTTTAGGTATTAGATTGTAATATGCTCTAATCTCACCACTTTGTTTTTTTTTTTTTCAAATAATGAGGTTTAATTTATTAATAAGGGATTTAGTCGAAGGAATCAGTAATTGAAAAAGAAAAATACTAAACAAAACTTATCCCATCCACACTGTAATGTAAGCTTTGTCCCACTTTTGTGCTTCTTGCCCTTTACAAATCAGCATTTAGATTTATGAACTTATTATTGGTAGCACTGTAAACTGGGATGGGATAGACGGGTGTGGTTATCATGCATAAGCCAAACTTATTCACCATGCATAAGCCCAGACCAGATCCGGCCCACTAACACCAACCCAACCGAAAATTGCTTTCTCCACCACAGAAAATTGCTTTCTACACCTAGAGCAAAACAAAACCAAAAAGAACGGAACCTTTTTCATTTCATGCGCCTGTAACAACCTCACCGTCGCCTTCATCACCGTCGTCGTTTTCCACCATCATTATCACCGTCGTCATCATCATTATCACCGTCGCATTTCATCATCATCATCATCACCTTCGTGCAAGCGTTCTCAACTTCACGAAAGCATCTTCATCATCATTACGGTTGTTTGAAACTGGACATTGAAACTCAACAAAACTCATCAAAAATGAAATTTAAACAGGTTTGAACTTATCTTGTGCTTTCATGTAGTTACAAAGTGTTTCTGTTAGTAATTACAATGGTTTTTGTTTAGTTTGGAAGTAATTGCATCTGTGTAACCCTAAATGGAGATTTTAATTTCGAATTGGGGAAAATCAACTCAAACAAATGGTTTCAGAGTGTTTAAATGTGCTTATTATAGTATGTTTTTGTTCAAAAATTATGCCAAAACCAATATGCTGTGTAAATGGTTTTTGCTAGTTATACGCTGAAACCTTTTTAATGGTGAAATGGTTTCAAAGGAATGAAGGTTATTTGGCTGCGGATTCCTAGTTATACGCTGAAACCTTTTTATTTGCTGCTGTCGTGTTTATGGTTGAGGAAATGAGATTACCCAATTTCAAGTTTCCCTTCATGCTTTTTGGCTGCAGATTGCTCATGTTCGTTGGTATGGTGTATAATGATATTTTTATTGGGTTGGTGGGGCCTCACCTTCCTGGAGACTCAACAATATTGAACTTGTTTGTTAAATCAGGGCCAAAACACTATTTTTTTGATTGCTGCTGTTAATGTTTTTTTTTTTGAATGGCAAATGTTAGTGGTTAGTTGTTAGATTAATTTTTTTCTCCTTCACCCGGGTTTGAACACATGACCTCCAACTCCTTATCCCTTAGCTCAAACCAATTGAGCTCCTTTGAAATGGTTTCAAAGGAATGAAGGGAATTTGAAGGAAAAAGTATGTTTTGTTTTTCTATAAGATAAATTGTTTATGTTGTTTTTAGATATAGCAAATTGAAGATATTTTGTACATCTAAAAATCAAACTTTCTTAATGGTTGAAATTGCCTTCAATTTTTCCCTTAGATATATGGGTTAGATTCCCTTGCTTATATAGAATGGAATAATTCTAGAATGTCATTCTAATTCACTGCTGTACTTTTCTGTTAGGGCTCACAAGTTTGTTAGGAATACTAACATTTGTTAATTGCCGTTGAAAAAAAAGTAACATCTGTTAATTCTTTTGAAATGCTATATGTATCTCAAGGAAGAATGGATAAAGGCAAGAAAGATACTCCACTTATGGAACATATAATTTTCCAATAGTATTCTTTTTGCATTAGTACAGACCAGAGTACCTTTCAGTAACATGTTCACCATTCTTTGTATACACTAGATGTGTTGGTACCAATAACTAAGATCAGGATAGATATTTCATACCAATGTGAAAATGGCTACGAAGTTGTTGGGGACAGAGACATGAGCTTTGTGCTCTTATCAGGATGAGTGGTCTTCTCTAAGACTTGACTTTTGTTGTGCTTTGTTTGTGATTCGAACAGAAATTGGTACGTATAGAAGAACATCTGTTGATAGATGTTAGCCCTAGGAATTGAGTAGAATTTCATCATAACATTAGCATTTTTGTTCCTCCTTTTTCCCTCATAGATTAGGTAACAAATATAGCTTAGATATCCCGTAGATTTGGTTTTAAAACCATTTTGCTTGGGAAATGATTTCTGGTAATTGTTTTCTTTGATCCAGGTTAACAAATCTAACAACCTAGGGACAATTCCAAACTTCAGTCTTGGACTTACACCATCAGAGCATGAGCAAGCATCTGATGACGATAATGGAAAAAAGAATGGTAAAAAGATGAAAAAGAAGCCGGATCAGATAAACCGTGGCAAAAGGAAACAACAATCTGATGAAGGAAGTTCAGATGACAAAAATGCAAAGAAGAGTGGTAAAAAGATGAAAAAGAAGGCGGATCAGAAAAAACAACAATCTGCTGGAGAAGAATCTAATGAAAAGAAGAATATTTTTGTATACATATTCTTACTTTGTTAATACTATAAAATTAAAAACAATAGGAATTTGTTAATACTGTCTGAAACCATTTGGCACAAGGAATGGTTTCAGAAAGTTTTACAATAAAACCATTTGATGCTGGTAATTGTTTTTTTTTTATCCAGGTTAACAAATCTGATGAAGCAAGTTCTGATGAAGAAAATGGAAAGAAAAACTTGGATGTCGATCAACGATTGATGCACAAGCTTAGCATACCTAAGGTCTACGACCTTATGAAGTCAATAGATGGAAAAAGAAGAAAAGACCAGATAATTCAACTTTTGAATGACAGTGGGTTTGGAGGAATGGTACATATATGCAAATGGACAAAAATCCACACATTCTTTGTGGAATGGGTTGTCAGACACTTTGAAAAGGAGAATATGTGGATAAGACTGAGCAAGACAGATGTGCTCCCATTGAAAGAAGAAGATGTGCATAGAGTGTATCATCTCCCAATGGCGGGGGAGCAGATCAACATTAAACTTTGCTCAGAAGCAGCAATAAAGAGACTCAGGGTAGAGTTAGGATTGAATGGTGATTATTCTCCATTTGTCAAGGCGACAGAGTTGGAGATAAGACTGAAGATAATGGAGAAACCAAAGGCATGGGTAAAGGGTGCAATTTGTCTTATAATTCAAAACATTTTGTGCCCCACTAACAGCAGCTTAATTTCTCTACATTATGCTCAAGTATTAGAAGAGGCTTCATCTTATAACTGGTGCTCCCATGTTCTCCAATATATGAAAGACGGATTGCAAAATCCGGAAGTGGCAAATCCATTAGCAGACTTCCACTTCCTAATGGTAATCATTCTCTCTCTCTCTCTCTCTCTCTCTCTCTCTCTCTCTCTCTCTCTCTCTCTCTCTCTTTCTCCCATATTTGTATTTGTATGTTGGCTGCGGTAATTTTCTCTGTTTTTCATTTATTAAACCCTAAAATCTTTAATTATCAAATACGTTAAATGTTGTGGAGGCTAAACTAAACTAAATATGTTAAGAAAGTAGCATGACTTTCGTTTCACTGCTGATTTCGTAGTTAGATTGCATGGCATTGGTACCTCGAAATAGGATCTTAGGTTCTGTTATCTAGAGTTAATTTGCGGTTGATGCGGCACATATGCAGGTTAGGAAGATTGCACCTCAGAGTTGTGTTTGAGATGTACTCATGTAGTGTTGAAATTATCCTTTAGAATGCAATATATGTGTTCTTAGTTTGTAATATTGATTTCATTTCTGTTTTAACTCATCTATTTGTGCTGCATTTTTTATTAGTTGGAACAAAAAAAGTCTGCAATGGTAACTGTGTTCTATTATATTTTCTTGACTTATTAGTATTACAAGTGGGTTTATTAATAACTGTCACATATTTTCAAAGTAGTATAACCTTTAAAATATTATGGAGGGTACTTTGATCCTAATGTACTCTTCATGGTACCAATTGATACAAATAGAACGAAGGAAGAATACATTAGCTTCAAACCATTATATATATTCCTATTTTTATGTTGGCTAAAACCATTAGCTTCAAACCATTCGATGTACATAATTGTTTCATTGGAACTGCATGCATACATAGACTATAGGATCATGATGAAGAAGATGATGCTAATTATTTTGCAGATTAATTACATGGAGAAAATGGGGAAGAGAAGCCCATTCCTTACAGGAAAATATAAGCAGCCATCGCTTCGTGATTGGGATGTCAAGTCGGCAAACCAAGACCTTCAGAAGGTGCATGAGCTTATGGGGCTGGATAAAGGATTGACAGTTGGGGTCAAAAGACTGCAGAGCACTGATGATGGTCTGCTTGTAATGTGTTTTGATGCAGATACATGTCCACTATCTAAGGTGAGAGAAAATTAATGATATTCATGCAATGTTAATGTATAAACCATTAATTTATCTTAATGGTTTTAAGATGTTATACAGTAAAACCATTAGTATTGTTAAATAATTTTACTTGCTAGTTTAAATGTTTTTCTTCATTTTTGTTTTAAACTGATACATAAAACAATTGCACCATAATATTGTCTTTTTATGGTTTCAAAAATCCTAACAATACATGTACATAACCCGATTGCAGGCAGAGGAGCATCTAAATTATTGTAGGGATTGCATACAGGTCTACACTAGAACCGCAACAACCTTGCAGAGGAGAATAGTTGAGGCAAATGCTTCTACTTCTGCAAAAAATGACCTAGTTTCACCAGAAACAAACACATCCAATGAATCTGAAACTGAGGAGAATAAGACTTCAAGTACTGAAAAGTCTGCGAAAAATGATGTAGTTTCAGAAGAACCAAGCACAACCAAGGAAGCTGAACTAAGGAGAATAAGAGTTCAGGTACTCAGAAGGGGGTGAAAGTACCTGAAACTGATGATGAAGAAGTTGAGATTGATGTGAAGATCATTGATGATTCAGTTAAAGCAGCATGCAATGTGGGAATGACATTGACACAGGAAACTATCTTGAAGTTTCCAGAGTTTTTTGAAGCTTCGAATGCAGGGTAAGAAATGATTATATATGATGTGTTTTAATGGTTTTTTATTTATGATGTGTAAAACTATAATAACAATCTAATGGTTTAAAAAATCCATCTTAAACCATAACTTTTAAAGTGTTTGTCAATGGTTTTGATATGTGATGTCTGAAAACTAAAATGTTTTTTAATGGTTTCAGGTTCAATACAAATGATTCAGAGACTCCAGCTTCAGCGACACAGGAAACAATCTTGAAGTTCCATGAGATTTTTGATAATGATTCAACGAAGAAAGAATGCAATCAAAGTGTTGCACTTATGTTGGTACCAGATGTGACGGATGGGGAGAAGCCTACAGAATGTGACTCAAACGTTGTTATAGAGTACGAATCAAGCAATGTGATAATTGTACTTTAGAATTGATTAATTATATTCTGCACAATAACAATATTTAATTAAAATCTGCAAAAATAAACACTCTTATGTAATATTATTTGACAGTGCAACTCCACTAAAGTCAGTGATGCCAGATGAAATAATTGACATGAACAATGTCCAAACAGTCACAACAAAGAAAAGAAAGAAGCATAATATGCTTTATTCTGATAGCACATACCCTGAGCGTCGACGTGCAGTGAAGAAATCAAAGTACCTTGACAGCCCGTATGATGATGCTATCCACGAGTCTACTGCAACTGAGTTGCAGAAAAAATTATCAACATATGCATGGAGCTTGGAGCTTGATCAGTAAGTGAAAAAAATTTCTTATTTAGCTGTTATGAGGAAGCATTTTGCCGAGTCATTAATGTACAATGTCATAGTTCACATAAGTGAGATGAGTATTAATTATAGTCATGTTAATTATAGTCATGTTTTATTTGGTTTGTAAGCTGTTGTTTACAACTATGTTTGTATGTTGGCTGTTTGTATGTCAAAACCAGTTTTCACAATGAATGGTTTCATAAAGTTTTCCTACAAAACCATTTGATGTAAATAATAGTTTTCTTTGGAACTGCATATATATACTATAGTTTTCTTTACTGTTCATTCCAAAATATATGATATTTCGCGATTGATCTTTTGGATGTTTGTGTCTGCCTTTGATGAGTGAATTCATGTAAATGTATCTATCTGCATAATGCTTGATGAAATCATGTTTCTAGTACTACAAATCCTAAAATGCTTAATAATTGTATAGGAATGAGCTTCTGTACTGCTCGGATAATAGGGCTCATAATTATTCTCTGGAAAGGCAAGACTTGTGGTCGCTGCAGCAAGACGAATGGGTGTCATGCTTTGTGATCAATGCCTGGGTCAACTGCTTAAACTGGAATCAACAAAGAGACAGGATGACAAGACTGGTTACACCCATGATTAACTATGTATGCATTATATTCCATGAATATTAATGGTTTATTTTACTCATTAAGCTGACTAATTGATTTTACTGATTTATTTTTATATAAATAGGTTGACCTCGAAAAATCTGGTGCCTTTGACAAAAATAACCCAGCTTCATTCACAACATTTATCGAGAGACTAAGCAAGTTCAAATACTTGGATTGGAAATCTATCGACCCTAACAGTCTAGAATATGTAAGTTTTAGTTCAATATGGTTTTTTAATTTTAGTGCATGTTTGGGTCTGCAGTAATACTCTGAAATACTATTGGTGTTGTACGTCTGAAACCATTTAACAAAAGCAATGATTTCTGACACTTGTCTTACAAAACCATTTGATGTACATAATAGTTTTCTTTGGAACTGCATACATAGACTATAGTTTTCTCATTTGATGCATTTCACATAGTAAATAATAGTTTTCTCATTGGAACTGCAGATCATGACACCAGCTTTAATTGGGGATCCGGGAAGTCATTATGTGTGCTTCGTCGTGAATTTGAAGACCCAAAAATTTGAATTCTTGAACAGCTTGACGGGAGATAAATTGCACACAAAGAATGGCGCACCCACTGTATACAAGGATATGTTTGATGTCTGGCTGAACGAGGTGAAAGTATTTGTGGCAGAAATTTATAAGCGAAGAAAAATCCGAATGCCCTTCAAGTTTACCACATTCAAGTGGGATACACCAACGATGCCTAGTCAAGTTGATAAAGACAGTTGTGGAGTTTTCTGCATGAAATTCCTTACTGAATGGGGAGGTGACAACACGCAACTGGATTCTTTCAAAGGTTGGTCAAAAATGAAAAAAATTGGGAAGGCTGCAAAGATTATGGATCTCAGGATTGGAATTTGTTCAACAATATTAAGTGACACAAGCAATTGCAGAAGAAAACTTGTGGAGAATAAAGCAAAAACATACTATGAAAAAAAGCTTCGAAAGCTAGCAAGTTGAACATGGCATGTAATTTCTGTTGTTGATGAATTTATGGACTAGTTTTAATTTTTTTTTTTATTGACTTTGTACGGTAAAATTTAGTTCTTGATTTTGGTACTATGAAAAAAAGCTTCAAAAGTTAGCAAGTTAAACATGACATGTAACTTCTGTTGTTGATGAATTTATGAATTAGTTTTAAAGATTTTTTATTGAGTTTGTATGGTAAAATTTAGTTCTTTCTTGAGTTTATGAATTAAGCCACACTTATAACTAAACCATAAGTATGGCTTAATAGTTTCACTAGTGTTGTATGTGAAACCAGCAGTACACCTCTTATGCTGTACTGAAACCATAAGTAAGGTTAAATGGTTTTGATAGTGTTCTTTGTGAAACCAAAATAACTGCCTTAAGGTTTTAAATGAAATTATACTTTTGCTTTATTTTATGTAATTTTTTCGTGTTAAACATACGAAGTTTCTAAGAAAAGTAACATAATCAGTTCATTTTATTTAATTTTTGGCCAAATAATGTTCAGTTTAATTTTATTTTATTAAAATTAGATGTATGGAATACTGAAACCATAAGTAAGGTTAAATGGTTTTGATAGTGTTCTTTGTGAAACCAAAATAACTGCCTTAAGGTTTTAAATGAAATTATACTTTTGCTTTATTTTATGTAATTTTTTCGTGTTAAACATATGAAGTTTCTAAGAAAAGTAACATAATCAGTTCATTTTATTTAATTTTTGGCCAAATAATGTTCAGTTTAATTTTATTTTATTAAAATTAGATGTATGGAATACTGAAACCATAAGTAAGGTTAAATGGTTTTGATAGTGTTCTTTGTGAAACCAAAATACCTGTCTAATGGTTTGGTAACAAAATATAATCATAAATACGTAAAAACCAACAAATGTGAAAATGTATAGTTTCCATAAGATAATATTCAAACCAATACATAACAATCAAGAATTTGATATAAAATATAGTACAAACTTATCACATATAAAATAAGTGACCGCTTTTTTTCTTTAAAGCCTTATCATCTTTCCTAACTTAAAACATAAAAAACAATCAGTGCCCGCTTAATTTGTTAAAGCCTCATCATCTTTCTTTTGCTTCTTCCGAGCTATAAGGAATTTCTGTCTTTCTCTAACTTTTTCATAATCACTTTTAAGTCGCTTCTTTGACCTAATTGGATTTGGTCTTTCTTTGAACTTTGGTGCAGTCCCAACAGATGGTTCACAGACAGCAACTGCTTTTGAAGACTTAGAAGGCGTAACGGATAATCGATCTGTATGAATACCTTTAGCAAGTAGAAACTCCTCTGCCTTTTTCCCTGCTTCAATAACACCGTTGAGAAATATTTCAGATGCCTTCGGATCTGCGCAAACACGTGTAGAAAGCTGAACCGTAACAGCACAAATTTGTTGATATCGTTGTGCTTGAGTGGTGTCTTTAGTGCCAACATTCATGGTAGATTTCAGCTTATCAATAGACGGACGCACATCTCTAGTCCACCGCTTTAAAACATATTGTGCAGGTATAGTGTTCAAAAAATGATATTGCACATGACCACCTAAGACCTCCAAAATCTTGAAAACATGTCGACATAAGAAACCCCGGTTCTCAAACATACGACATGAACAAGTAAAACTTTTGCTCCTAATGTCGACTGTGACAACCCTTTCATCAAGTCGATCATGATATTCAAACCTTGGGGAAAGGTTTTCTTGAAGTTCTACATCCAAAACATCAACATTCGAAACCCTGTCATTATCATTATCAACATCATCATAATTATCATCAACCTTCTCAATTGTGAAAACTTTGAAGAACTTGTTCAATTCAGACCCTTTTGTTGTGTCCTCCTCATAATAGTATTTGAAGGAAAGGTCATACTGTCTGTGAATAAATGCAAAGCAAGATGGTGTATACTTGTTTACAACGGACCGCATAAGCTGACTGTTGGGATAATTATTTTTTGTTCTAGTGTTTGCAGCCTTGAAGTCCAAATCAGCATGATTATCCCTCATTCTCTGAACCATAATGTTGAAATGACTAAAGAATCGAACAAGTAAATGGTCTGGCTGCAAAAATCCACAAAGAAAAGCATTGAAAGACTCGCTTAACTGAGTCGTTTTCAAACCAGCTGTAAAATGTGACCTCACCCAAGCTGAAGACCAATGCATACGATTTGCATGGGTTTGGACAAGCCACTTAAAGTCCGAAGTAGGCCTTCCATTAAAACAGTTTTTCATCATCTGATCCCAATTGTAGTCGAAATCTGATTCATCTTCGACATTTGAAACCAAATTAGTTAACTCATCAAAAAATGCACTGTTTGCACGAGAGCTGAGATTTTTCTTTGCATTCTCTCCCATGTGCCATGAGCAAAGACCATGAAAAACACCTTGAAAAATATTCGGAATTGACTTCAACAACGCACCAGCCTGGTCTGTGTATATGGTTTGAGGTTTCTTATTGGACATACACTTCAAGAAAGTTGTAAACAACCAATCAAAAGTAGCTGATGTCTCATCATACAGTAGCGCAGAACCAAATAACACACTCTTACGATGATTGTCAAAACCAATAAAGGCACCTGAAATGTAAATGAACCAAATCAGAACAAACTACAACATATCTAAAAATTATAAAACCATTGTGCTGTGGAAATGGTTTTGGTCAGTTTTACTCCAAAACCATTGGCTGTATTTAATGGTTTTATTTGATCATCCAGGTGACTCATCGCAATCATAAAAAGCCAACAACAAAACAGAAATCTAATTTAGGCAATGTGCCAAGTGATTGTAAGGAATAATGTCAGTAAAAAATCAAAACAAGCTGCATTTTAAAGCCACCTACATTTTGAGTGCGTCAGTTGTGAACTTGTGATCAATTCCTCAATCTAAATATAACATAACTAGTAATGGTTACATTGACTGAGGGTGAGTCTCACGAAACCATATCTTCTTGTCTAAACTAGCAAACACAGAAAAAAGCTATTTTATTAATCACCCGTAAGAAAACACCTATGATCTTTGCATGGCTGTACAGAGCACAACTTCTCAAACGAGATGTCTAAACTCGCAAAGACAAAAAAAGCTATTTATTTATCATCGATAAAAAGACACATATGATCTTTCCATGGCTGTACAGAGCACAAATTCTCAAAGCAAGATAGGATCACACATAAACCAGAACATTCAATTCTAAACCTTCAATCAATATGGACATTCAATTCTAAACACACACAAGGGCAAAATTGACACACATAAACCAGAACCTTCAATTCTAAACCAGAACATTCATTCAAATTTTTATTATGAAATTAATTCTCAAATTCAAGAATATAAGAATTAAAAACTGTGAGAAGTACAAAATACTAACCTAATGGGCGATATTTATTGTTTGTTCGGTAAGTTGTATCAAAACTGACAACATCGCCAAATAGAGCATAATCTTGTTGCATAATTCCATCTGACCAAAAAATACTAGCTATGTCTTCTGCAGCATCAACTTGGATATCATAGTAAAAACCTGGTTTCGAGAGAGCTTCATTTCTAAAGAATTCTTGAATCACAGTTGCTTCACCAGCCACCATCTCCTTTTGACGAGTTGTCATTAGATAGTTCTTTAAGTCCGAAAATCGAAAAGGAAGATTCTTCGTGCCTCCAACTCCTTGACCCATAACTTCATAAGAAGTTCTCATCGACATTCCAGCTTTAGAATTTATTAAAGCAAGTTGTCCTTGAACTTCATTTACTTCTCGAAATGATCTCAAGTAGCGCAAATGCTCTGGTTTATGTAATGGATGACAGTGAGCAACTTCCCACCTATATATCTTATAGACATTCAACGCTTCATCCAACTTCAAATATATTCCAGCTTGACAACCAACCCTTTCCTCTGGTTTTTCTTTAACTTTCACATACTCAACAAGAACTGGACTGTCACATGTTGCCCTGTTGTTAGGATTAAGCAGACTTCCCTTCTTGAAACCTTGTTTGTTACAAGCATAACGCACATAATGTACCTTATCCGATTTCTTATTTTGTGAATTGTTCTTGGACTTCAACATACTCCTAACAGAGAATCCAGTGTTATATGCATAATTAAAATAAAAATCTTCAATCTCTTTTATAGATTTAAAGACCAAAGACTTCCATGATTCTTTATCACTAGGGGAGTAACATTGAGAACTATCCACATCAATAACTGAATTTTCAACCGTCAATTGTCCACTCTCAGATGAAGTTGATATCAAATCCATTGAAAACAGCAACAAACACTATTAAGAACAAAAAAAACATTAGATATGATAAATTGAAACTACTGAAAAACTCTAAAAAAACTATGCTAAAACCATTGGCATGTGGATATGGTTTTGGTGAGTTCTACTCCAAAACCATTGGCCTGTTGATATGGTTTTGGTGAGTAGTAAACTAAATTACTACAACTGAAGTTGTGCTCTTATCCCTAACATTCATACTCCATAAGTACTTTTAAATGATTCAATCATCAGTTTTATAGAATTGAGTTAAAAAATGACAGATTGAATATTCACATTGAGTTAAAAATATCACAGATTGAATCAAATTAACATAATTGATCCTTTACTTCAGTTGTATCAACTGAAGTAATCAATTGAAGTAAAATATCACATATTCCAATGATTCAATCATTGCAATGATTCAATCAAGTAAAATTCTTACTACAATAGTAATTTGCAATGATTCAATCATCAGTTTTATCAAAGAATTGATCCTTTACTTCATTTTTATCCCTAAAATTCGTATACATGATTACCTCGCCGGAGAAAAACGTCGAAGCGAATAACGTCGGAGCAAGGTGAGAATCACGTCGGAGAACCGAGAAAGGCTGAGAATCAAGTTGGAGCAGTGAGAAACAGTGAGAATCGCGGTGCCGGCGATAGATTTCTGAATCGCACGAATCAAGATGGAGAAAGCGAGCGAGGATGAATCACGTCGGAGAGAAAGGTGAGAATCACGTCGGAGAAGCGAGAATGCTGAGAATCACGTCGGAACAGTCAGAAACGTGATCGTGAAACGGCGCCGGCGACGGAATTCTACAACGCGATCGTGAAAGGGAACAAACACACTGTAGCAAGCTGAAGCTCAAGATTCGAACACGTCTCCAACATCTAACAGTTGTGATATGTTTGAGCTGAAGCACCAGATTATAACACATGTCCCTGATCTAATGGTTCAGATTAGCTTATGCATGATGCATAAGAAAATCCTTATGCATAATAACTTACACCGGGATAGACCTTCCATCACTTTTTGAATACTTGTGGAAGTTAAATAAACACAATTCAAAACTGTTTAGAATAAACCCTCTATCACTTTTATATTACATATGAATCAACTTTTATTGCATTCCAATGAGCAGAAAAGTCAAAATACCTTCATGCATTTGTAAAAACACCTGAAAGGTTGTCTATTAATTAGATGTATAGAGATGCTACCATGGAAAACAATCATTAAGAGAGTTGATAATTTCTGTCCAAAAAAGAGTTAAAAGTTAAAGTATACCCTTATGCTTAATATGTGACAGGACATTATAATTATGTTTGGTTCAATGCAAACTATTAAGAAAAGCCTTTTTATTTTATATTACATATGAATCAAGTCTTATTGCATTGAAATGAGTAGAAATGTGAAAATACCTTTAGAGTGTGTTTGGATGAGGTAATTGAGAAATTTTAAAGAATTTAGAATTCTAGGTAATTCAAATGATTCAATTCAATTACTTTCATTTCTCAATATTTTTGTTTGGATGGAGTGATAAAAAATTTCATTGTCATCATTTTTGGGCAACTTTTATAAATTTGAATTTTTTTGGGCCAAAATTGAAAATTGGGGTCAATTTGTAAATTTTAAAATTTTTGATGGGTCAAATTATAATTTTAAAAAAATTTGAGGGGTCAATGTGCAAATTTTTTGAAATTTATTGGGGTCAAACTGAAATTTTTGAAAAATTTGAGGACCAAAATGAAAATTTTGAAAAAATATAACAATGAAGAAATTTGAAATTCTTAGCTTTTAGGTGTCATTTGAAATTCTCTAAATTTAACTTGAACAAAATGATTCATAAATTTCCATCATTTTGAAAATTCTTTAAATTATCATCCAAACAATGAAATTCACCTCAAAGTATTTAAATTTCCTCAAAACATTCCCTCATCCAAACACACTAGCCTTTTGTTAAATCACCTGTTAACAAACTAAATTATTTGTGTAGGAATCTCAAAATGGCTGAACTGGCTCAACAAATTGGTATCTCTCTCTCAAATTCCAAATCTGACCAATAGATGTAGAAAGAGCAGTTGACTTCAAGATTTTTTTTTTTCCTGCCATAACTACTTGAGTTGATAACTTTGTTTGGGGAGAAATATGAGAATTCTCTTGAACCATAGTAAAGAGGTAACCACTGTTATATAGCTCTTATGATGGCATATGGTTGTATTAATCTTCACTCTATATTCAAAATGATAAACAACTACACACTAACAAATATATACATGCATGTTTCTTTTATGGCATTCAGAAGTGTGACTTTCATTGGATTTGGAGAAACACTTCATACTTTTTATAATGTCACTTTGAAATAACTACTTGTTGCCACTCTTTTATTTTCCAAATTAATAATATGCCAATAACTAGTTTATATTATTTGAACACTTCAAGTTTTGAGTATGCCAAAACACTTGGTGATGAGCCTTATTTATACTACTCTAGGTAGGCTTTCCATTACAAACTAGAAATATCTAAAGACAAAGAAAACTCTAGAGATATGGACGCTCTCCTTCATATGACTAGAGGGATCTAGAAACATTAAGATTTTCCTAGTGCTTAATTTTATTTAGTAGAGTATCTAATAGCTTCCTTATTATTCCTTAGTATTCTAGAGACTTTCTGATTATTCTTTAGTGTTCTAGAGACTTCCACATTATTCTTTATTATTCTAAAGTCTTCCATATTATTCTTCATCATTCTCTATCGTTCTCCCCGGGTTGGATGATACTCGTCCTCGAGTCAAGATTTTCTTGTTCATCCTCAAGACAACATTTGTAACCTTCTGATATAGGATGAAACGAGCAATTATTGAAAACTTGTCTTCGACTACCATTTTAGAATCTTTCAGCTTTCGAGTCCAAAGTAAGCCTAGGGAAAAATCAATAGTAACATCTTTTCAAGGTGGCTTAGGAATTGGACGAGGCATGTATACCTTTGTTTTCTTTTTGAATAGTTCCTTTGCAACTAAAATTCTAAGTGGATTGAATTCCTCTTTTCCTTGATTGAATTCATTGAGCAGTAAAGTGCCAACTTGATTAACTTCCTTAGTATTCTAGAGACTTCTTTATTATTCTTTAGTGTTTTAGAGAATTCCACATTATTCTTTATTATTCTAGAGCATTCCATATTTTTCTTTATCATTCTCTAAAATTGAGTTATTGTAAGAGTTATTGATTCTCGGAGAGAGACAGAGGGTGAGGAAAAAGTTATTAACAGGCATGTGAGTTTAGTGATCTTGCCATCAGCATAAGATTCTACTTATAAAAATTCAAAAGCTATAATAATGCTTGGAACTCCATCATAGTTCAGAAATCATTATGATATACTATGTATTACTAAATGACAATCAAAATTAATAAACTACGTCAAGTCAAAAGAGGAAAAGCTTAACCTCTTGCTACCATTTTGTAAATATATCACTACTACTATCCATGATTTGATGTCGACGTGTATTATCGGAAGGAAAAAGTCGCATGATTCTTTTATTATCAAAGGTTTTGAATTTAGCCAAGTCAAAAAAAATTGTGAATTTAACTTATTTTTAGAGTTACATGTAGGACAACACAAGGACGTGGATTCTACCTAAGGAGTTCAAATCCCTTACTACTTGAACAAATTTATCGTGGTTTTGAATTTAACTTTTAATTAAATTATAGTTTATACGAGGTGGTTACTATAGATAATAAAGAATAGATAAATAACAAATCATAAACTTATTGAAACAGAACTTTCAATTTTTCTCACTTTCATATCTCCTTTATTTAGAAGAGCATAATCCTTGTTCAAGTAATACTTCATACTATTAAATCACTTGATCACTTTCAATAGTTCATCCAAATTCTTGTTGTTACAAGAAAAATAGTAGAAAAAACATGAGACAGTAAAGCATGTGATCTGCAGCAATTATTCAGCAATGCAGATTACCTGCAATTATTCCTTCCGGAAGATAAATTCAATAATTTAAATAGATGGATACCTCCGCACTTAAGATGAGCGAGTCTAGCCAATAGGATACTTCACCGATAAAAATAATATATAGAGGGCACAAACAACTTGAGAAAAAACATGAAATCAATTGAAACTATTTGTTTTGTAAACCATCTAACTTTCTTCCAAGGAAAGGAAAATAAAATGGAAAAAGGAAGAATCCTGGAAATAACTAACTATCTTAATAAAAATAAACTACAAGCTGATCCCGTTTCATTTGCTCAAGCCAAGCTCCTAAAACTGAATATTTGCAGAAGATGTGATAGGTCCAGAAGATGCAAACTTCTCTGTAATCATCTCAGATGAGGAACTCTTCAGTATGACTTGGACCCATGATAGATCAGGCTCTTCTTTCCCAATGATTTTATGTTCAAACGAGGATGCATTGTGCATTTGGCGACTTAGTTCGTCTCCATTTACTGACCAATCAGACATCTCATTAGGGGATCCCAAATAAGACCATGGGTCCGTAGGTGATCCAACAACTGAGGAATGGATGGAACCAAGTTCCCTAGAACTAACACTCTGCAGCTGTTGCTGCTGTTTCTCACGATGAGGAAACGCAGACATTTGAGGGCTCAGTGGGGAGATTGGTTCAAGACTTCTAGGTGACAGGCTACCGCATGAAGGGACACCAAATGAAGCCTGTAAAAGACGATGCTCAACAGTCTTGGGAAACAGCATATTAGTATTTGAAGGCGTAAACATACTTTGAAGTTGTTTAAGCTCATTCGTAGCAGCTGATTTATGTGAAGGGGAAAAAGCAGAAGCCATTGCTTGGTCAGAATACCTGGGAGATGACAAAATTTCCGCAGAAAGATGTCTTCAAGATTTGATGGAGTTAGCGCCTTAGACCGACAAGAACTAGGACCGGGTTGTGAGAAACAGCTCAAGTCTTTCATAAGGTGCTGCTGCCAATCTAAATAGCTCAGCACATTGAAGTCTTCAGGCAGAATGTTGCAAGCACGGAAAGAAGATCCCAACCGATTAGATTGAAAATTGCTTCCTAGAACATTTTGCTGTGCCCAAGCAGCACTTGAGAATGAGATGCCATTTCCAGAATGGGGCATAGGCTGGGAAAAATTAGATGGATGCAATGAAGAGACTGATGGGGGTGAACCAACCAAAAGATTCACTGCAGCAGCCATGTCCATCGCATTAAAAGCAGAGGCAGGTGAACGTGGTGAAGGAACGCCAGACCCAGTTAATAAATGCGGTGGCCTCAATTCCTTTTCATTGTGTGCGAAAAAACACACCTTTTTATTACAACTAGTCTTATCTTTACAGAGTCGTGTTCGATACTGATCTGGGTGTAGCCAGCACTCGAATATTCCATGAGCATATTCACACTTATCTCCGTGCCTACAATCCCCTTTCCTGAATTCAGGGCAAGGCATACAGCTGTAATAGAACCTCCTAAGGTCTCTCCTCTGAGCCTTCTCTCCGGGATGCACATATGGACACTCAGTCCAATCATGAGATTGTGAATGGGAACAACGAAGGACCTTGAAAGAAAACATCCGAAATTCATCGCTTGCATACATGCTGTTTTTTATACCAGGAAATGATGGATCAACTGGATACTGTTTCTTCTCAGTAAATTTCGAATCCACCACAGAAGATGGTGGTGACACTGCAGGAGAGTATGGCAAAGACATCCCATTTTCAAGCAAACCAGAACTAGAAGAATCAACAGACGCCGAAATAGAGAAGTCACCAACAGATCTATTATCAGAGGCATTATCGAAAAGAAGTTTCTCAAGAACTACTTTGAAGCCTTGCATATTAGGAGGAACAACAATGACATCAACAGGACGATTTCCATTGCTATTGACACAACTAACATTTGCACCTGCGGATATAAGAATCCTCACAACATCAACAACATTAACAGACCCAACCAGAACTAGAAGAATCAACAGACGCCGAACTAGAGAAGTCACCAACAGATCTATTATCAGAGGCATTATCGAAAAGAAGTTTCTCAAGAACTACTTTGAAGCCTTGCATATTAGGAGGAACAACAATGACATCAACAGGACGATTTCCATTGCTATTGACACAACTAACATTTGCACCTGCGGATATAAGAATCCTCACAACATCAACAACATTAACAGACCCAACCAGAACTAGAAGAATCAACAGACGCCGAACTAGAGAAGTCACCAACAGATCTATTATCAGAGGCATTATCGAAAAGAAGTTTCTCAAGAACTACTTTGAAGCCTTGCATATTAGGAGGAACAACAATGACATCAACAGGACGATTTCCATTGCTATTGACACAACTAACATTTGCACCTGCTTGATATAAGAATCCTCACAACATCAACAACATTAACAGACCCAACCAGAACTAGAAGAATCAACAGACGCCGAACTAGAGAAGTCACCAACAGATCTATTATCAGAGGCATTATCGAAAAGAAGTTTCTCAAGAACTACTTTGAAGCCTTGCATATTAGGAGGAACAACAATGACATCAACAGGACGATTTCCATTGCTATTGACACAACTAACATTTGCACCCGCGGATATAAGAATCCTCACAACATCAACAACATTAACAGACCCACCAGAAGCAGCACAGTGAAGGGCAGTACTTTTGTTCGCCACGCAAGCGAAATGCACATCAACCTCCGGATACGAGAGTATAACCTTCATAACATCAATACTACCATAAGTGGCAGCAACCATCAAAGGAGTTTTGTGCTCAAGAACAATCTCCGTGGAACCATTTTGTCGACCGTACCAAATCCCCACCTCGTTAATTGAAGAAGCCTTCTCTGTCTAAAAGAAGCTTAAAACCTTCAGAGTCATTGTGAGAAGCAAGTACCAGTAAACTCGGAAAAGAGTATTTGATATTAACAGCTAGTGTTTCCATATCCTTGAAAGTTGAAACTTCTACAGTTAACTGGACACAAACAACCATAAAAGAATCAGCTATACTACTAGAACATCAATCAAAATACTCATATCAGATGTGACACCGTATGTATTTATCTCCGCCACTCCTACTTTTTATCTTCTACACTTTCCACACAATTTTAAATTACGCACAAAAATTCATAAGACACACATCAATATTTTCATGTCGAAACATAATTTTTTTCTAAAAAATATTAGGAACTTCTTCATCTAAGCCTTCGAAAAATGAGATTTCAAGACCAATGTGTATTCAGGGATTTTTAGAAGTTACTGCTTTTAGATTATAATAATTAATAACAACAGATTTTTCGAGCAATTCATCAAAATAGTACATGATTTATTATATACTTTTATACACATTTTATAAGTTTTCAACGAAAAATGGAGCCAAATATGCTAGAAAAAATTAACCCTGAGTTTCCACAAGCAAACTATATACTATCATGCTATAACAGAAACATTGATACCAAATTATTCAATCAAAATACACGCATCAAAGTATTAACCAAACAAATTATACAGACAAATAAAAAGCTCCTTAAATTAGTAAGACAAAATCACAAAACAGGACGAAATAGATGTATTATTTGAATAAAAAAAAAATTACATGATTTGTATCCACCTTTTAAACATATATGTGAACTTCTCATAAACAATGCAGCATATGATAGAAAATTGAAATTATCCATAAATATAACTCTAGGGGTGTGTTTGATTTTCTTAAAAAGCAAAAGTTTGAACAAGGAGAGAACAAGAATTTTCCTCTCTCACTAAACCATGAACAATGTTTTATACAAGTACAAACTATCAAATATATTAAAATACCATTTTTATTTTCCTAACATAAAAAATACTATCATTTTATCTCTCACGTTCTATAATGTGTCATGTAATGTCTTGTTACGTATGCATTTCGACAAGCAAATATTAATAATGATATACAACAGAAACATTGATATAAAATTAAACAAACAAACAACACATGAGGAATCATCATTCATCAATAGAATTAAGACTAAAAAAAGGTGATCAAAGTATGAGCGATTGTTACCGGTAGCCAGTGGAGAAGATGATGATCGTCTTCGAAAACTGAAAGAACTATGATCGGGGTAAGAAGTGTATGAAACAATGAGATGTGGAAGAGAGAAGGGTTAGATTTAAATCTAGGACGATGATAGTGATGAAACATGAGAGCAAGAGAATAATGTTTTATAGTTCAGAAATTGAAATGGAAATGGAAATGGAAATGTACCAAAATTTCGGGGGAATTTGTATGCAAAAAAAAATACTGCTGAAATAGAAATACTGCTGAGTCAATGTGAAGTCATCATTTGAGTCAGTGTGACGTGTGTCAATGATTGGAATGAGCAAGGACAGGAGTCGATTGTATTCTTCATTATTAGTACATCAAATAAAATATGGAAGATATTAAATTGCCAATTAGTACTCCCTACAAAAACAATTTTTATGTATCCACGTGTAACAAAAATTACACGTGCATCCAACTAATTAGACTAGATCAAGTAGATATTTATAAATATATTTTAGGCTTAAATGCACTTTTCACCCCTTATGTTTCAAAAAGTTGTGATTTTGACCCCTTTTAAAAAAATGGATATTTTGACTCTCTAACTTTTGACCCTCTTTTGATTAACTGATTTTATGTCAATTTCTCAGTCTCTGATGGTGTAAACTGGCATGGGGTAGAATGATGCTGATAAGTGGAGTCCAACCTTGCATAGTGTCCAAACAAGCATGATAAGTGGAGTCCAAACTGATAAGTGGATCCTTCTTTAGGGAGGCCAAAAGTTACACCATGCCAGTTTGGACTCCATTTATCAGCATCCTTCTATCCCCATGCCATTTTACACCATCAGAGACTGTGAAATTGTCATAATCTCCATCAAAATCAGCTAATCAAAAGAGGGCCAAAAGTTAGGGGGTCAAAATATCCATTTTTTTTAAAGGGGGCCAAAATCGCAACTTTTTGAAACATAAGGGGTGAAAAGTGCATTTAAGCCTATATTTTAAGATAAATTAGTGGATGTCTAGACAAACAAATGGGCTTGAGCACCACATATGAAAGTTTAAACCAATATTAACATTAGATATCTTCATCCACCAAAAGGAATGTAACTTGACTATATCTAACAATTGGTGAATGAAACATCCTTGTTCTTGAATAATCGATTGTTTAGGTCATTCCACATTACCCAAGCGCAAGATAGCCAAATAAGTTTCATAAACAAACGACGAGCTCACGAACCACCTGAGGAATGAACAAACTGAACAACATGGTCCTGTAAATGATTCAAATCGATTGATGAGATGCTAATCCACGACCTAACAAGACTCCAAAGGGAAGCGGGACTGGGACATGAAAGGAACAAATGATGAGCCGTCTCTAAGCATCCACAACCAGTCACACATAATTGTGAGTCATGAGAAATGATGTCGCGCGCCACCAAATTGTCCTTTGTCGGCAACCTGTTCTGAAAAAGTCTCCAAACCAAAATAGAAACCTTCAGGGAAACTTGTTTGAGCCAAATTAAATTTGAAGTAGAATAAAAACTATGAGGCTCCTGACTAGTGAGCATAGTGTAACACCCCAAATTTTATATATATATATATATATATAAAACCCTTTCAGCACTTTTGGGCTGTATTTTTCTTTCCAAAAATACCTTCAATTTTCAATACAAATAACACACGTAACAAATAGATAAGCATAAATTTAAATATTAAAACAAATGTAACAAACACGATAGAAATATATATAGATGTCATTTTTTTTCCTTTATCATTTAAAAAGTATAAAAAACTAGATGAATATATTAATACTTACTTTTTCATTATCCCAATTATACCTTAAACAACTTTTTTTTTTATAATAAAGATTGTTGTTGATGTTATTAAAAAAGGAATTAAGATTATATTTTTTTTTATTGTTGGTGTCATTGAAATAAATAATCATGGTTAGTTTAATTTGTTATAACTTGATAGCCACAAACATTTATATTTTTAATTTTAATCAAAATAAAATTTTCATAAAAAAAACACCGTTCATGATTTTCAAACGTTAGCGCAATAAAAAGAATGGAAAGACGCGCAATAAAATGAGTATTATAGTATTGCTGAGAAAAATAGAGCTTTGATAGTTATTATGACTTCGTGGGATTTAAAATGACGAGGAGAGGGATGGTAAAATAATTACTAGGAGTGAGAGGTGAGAAATAGTAAAAATAAGATAGGGGGGGGGGGGGTGTTGTGAAATATTAATATTAATAATAATATGAAACCTAAAACTTTAGTACAAAAGGGAAAACAGAAAGTAAAAGAAAAGAATAAGAAAAAAGAGCAGCATGCGAAAGGAAAAGAGTAGAAGAGGGAGCACTGGTCAAGGAGAAGCAAAGCACAAACCTGCAATTTTTGAAGAATTCGAGGTAAGGGGGAGAAACCTTTCATCATTGGGTAGTAAATGGTAAAAAGGGAGAATTAGGGTTCATAAAACTTTCATATTATTATATATATGAATTATGCAAAGTAGTGATGATATGATGAATGTTGTGATCATAGGAATCAGTAGTAAGAACTGGTGAGGATTAATGTTGAGGATTGGTAAGGATGAAGGTGAGATTGAAAGGGAATAAAGGGAGAAAACTAGGGTTTTGATAAAAGGATTGAAACGAGTAAAAAAATGTTAGAATTAATAAATTGAATAGAGAATTAATGTTTGGATGTTAGGGTAACCATAGGGTGTTAATTGGGTTGAAAATGGAGTCCAGAGAGGTTCCCCAAAACGAAATCGCAGCAAAACTGCAATTTATGTCATCTGTTAGGTGTGCACGGTCGTGCGCCTACATGGCACGACCCGTGCACATTTTCTACCATTTTTCCTGTTTGTGTGTTTTTGAGGGGGCACTGTCATCCCCCCCTTCCCATGCTTAGAAAAACCCATTTTTATTCCCCTCAGTCGAAGTTTTTTCTTGATACATATTCTAATCTTCAGATTAAGAAATAATATATCAATGTTATGGTTCAAATATAAGCAAAGCCAAGTCATCAAAGTGGAATCAACAATTGGTTAGATAAAAAGGACATGTGTCACTTGATCCAACAATGAAGGGATAATTCTAACAAGAAAATATTCCCTTAACCTTCTATAAATTGGAGCAATGGTTAACAAGAAGGATATGAAGAAAAATGATGAAGTCTCTCTTCTCTCCCTTTGATACTCTCTAGTAGAGTAATTGTTAAGTCTTAGACTTAATCTTCTTATATATTTTCCTTTCAATTTTATGTACTAAGTTCACCAACTCTAAGTGGGTTCTCATCTATCATTTGTATCTTTGAATCAATATTCAATTTCCAATTATCCATTTTATTTCATTCTTAATTTTAGAACCCTTACAATCAACTAGGGATTGGCATTTGAATGTGTTCCAGATGGATGCTGGTTCGACAGATTTAGGAACACTTAACACAATGGAAGGTGCAAAGGCATTCCATTTCGACTACAAGAATTCAAATGGTTGTATGAAGAGTCAAGACCAAGAGGTCGAATACATGTAGGAGTTTGTCGAGAAATTTGAAAACATATCAAGACATGTATCGATGACACTAGTTTATGACTGTTTTTTTTCAGTTATTTCTTATTATGTATATATAGTGTTTCTATGTAGGAAATAGGGGTCATAAAGAATTCATACAAACTTTAAACACTCAAACTATCCATGTTACAACAAGAAACGACTATGAAGAACATAAATGATTTTGTGTACCAAATTTTCTTATTTATTTAATCAATCAAATACTTTTTCTTTTAATGTTGTTTGCATTACTTTAAGATTTCTTTTACCTTTCAACATATTTTGATTCGGTCAAAATATTTAGTTATCTTCATCTTTTTAACATTCAAACTTATGAATATGATGAAAATTCAAACTTTTCTGAGAAATAATTGCACAAATATCCTATGATTTCTAGTTTGATCCTCCAAGTAATTAATTCAAAACTAGCGATTGTTTACTAACAATACGGGTAAACAAATTGATGAATGTAAGTTACAATATTACTAAACAATGTGCATAAAAAACAAGCTATATCAAACAAACCATGTACACCAAAGTTTATGCCATGCAAACAATTCAATTTCAAGACCTAATGTAATTGACGATGAAAAAAAAAAACAAGTTAAAGTAATTCATGATGAAATAATAACAAGCGATAGCAAGTTATATTTACCACTAAAGTCTTACCTGAAACACCGACAATATGAAGGACTCTAGTTTGTGCTTGCTTACCTATCATGAGAAGGAAATGTATAAAAGGTAAACAAATGAACACAATATATATATATATATATATATATATATATATATAAGATAGGATCCATTGACACCAGGTGTCAACGGATTCGGTGACACCAAATCTTAAACGTTCATTTCTTTTAATCTAAAGGTCAATAAGCATTTTTCAAAATCTTAACGTGGACATTCAGTATTTCATATATCCTTTCCCAGAAATCCTCACTATGAAGTTCTTCGTTCTATTTCTTTAATTCCCATCTTGTTGAGATTCTCGAGAAAACAATTGTAGGATTCAAATTTTGATTGTCGATTTCCATTCGTTCAGGAGCTTTGTTTCTTTTTTAGTTATTGGAGTGCAACTTATATCTTAAATATTATTATATTTGGGAGAAAGAACAAATTGTTTTCCCCTCAAAATAAAACAAAAAGCAAATTGTTTCGGAATTTCTAAGGATAGATGGAATGATGGATCGGAGAGATAAAAAAAAATTGATTTGTAAAAGGATATTAGGTTAAACATATGAATTTCAATATATTTTCCAATTCAATTCCATCACTAATTGAAAGAGGACTTTTAATTTCTAAAAGCATCAAATTAAATTGATGAAACATCTCAGTAAGTGTACCTAGTGGTGAAGGAGATGAATGAAAACCATAGATAGCGTAAGAACGAAAGAATGAAGCCAGGAGAAGCATCAGGTGTATGCTTAGGTTGGTTTAGGAAACAAGAGGATTTTTAGGAAAGGAGATATGAAATACTTAATGTCCACATTAAGATTTTGATAAATGATTATTGACCTTTAGATTAAAAGAAATGAACGTTTAAGATTTGGTGTCAACGAATTCGTTGACATCTGGTGTCAATGGATCCTATCTCTTTTATGATATATACTAATTTTGAACCACCATTTAAGAAAAATAAGTTCATTTATTTAAAATTTAAATGTAAATGATAATTAAATTTAAATATTTTGCTATTGATTTTATAATTTAGAGTATAAAATTAACTTTTAATAACCTGGCTTTATTATCTTTAGTAATTTTTTACATATTTTAATTTTATTTTAGGTTGTTTCATATTGTATAATAGGGTTTAAAACTACAACTCTATGAAATTGTGAAGAAAAAATAGCAAAAATTACGTATTCAAATTTTGATTATATTTAAATAGACCCACAATAATATTTTTTTCCGAAATGTGTTAGATTATTAGAAATAAAAAAAAATATTGTGGGAGTAAAATGTAGATTTTAACATAAGAGGGGCGGAGAATGTAATTCAAGCTTCTCTTAGAGGAGGGGAGTGAAATTTTTCTAATATGTTTTGAATAGGGAGGGAAGTGTAATTCAAACATTTTTCAGGAGAGGGGAGTGTAATTTCCTCTAAAAACAATAGTAATTATAAACAAATTTAATATAAATATTGATACTTACCTACTTAATTCTGTCATTTGACCAAAAGAGATTATTTTTTTTTTTAAGAAGACTAAAAGAGATTTATAATAGGGACAAAGATAGTACTTTTTATTTGAATAATAAGACTCGCTAACAACATTTACTCTAAATAGCAATGCCACCAACGATCTCCGTTATTACTATGTAGTACTCACACAGTTTCTAAATATATGTCGTAGTCCATCACACATGTTTATTCCTCAGGTACAATGTTTTAGTGGAAAGAAGTGATTTTTCTTTCTTTGTGGATTTGGAATATGAAAATTTACCAGACTTCTGTGTTAATTGCAAGAAACTTGGCCATCATGTGGATATTTGTAAGTTTATGAATAAGGATTTTGGGCAAGATAATATTGAATCGGTAAAATAACTCAGAAAGGAACAAAAAAAGGTGCATATCTAAGTCAGGGATGGTCGAAAAGGACGGGGGAAGGATGCAGAGGTTCATACAGTTGTGGAAAATACAGATGAGAATGTTGAAACTAATGTAGGAATCAATAAGGAGAGGAGTCAAGTGGAGTCGCACGTTGCTGGCCCTAGTGGTACTAAAGTCGTCAATCCACCAGAGCAACATAACAAATTTAAGGCTTTAATGTATATAGATGAAAAAGCTAATCCAGTAGATGACATGAGAGCTCAAGACAAGCAACCGGAAGATGAAATCAACGAGGAACTAGATCAAAGAAGAGCTGACGTAGTACAAGAAGATAGCACTCGCGAAGCAATAGGAGGTTGAAAAAATAGATAATTATAGGCACTACGAACAGTGAAAACATTAGATGATTCAAATATCCAAAGCCATCTATCAACCTTCTCAACTTGCAAATTCACATTATGAAGCAATATCAACAGTTCCCCCACCGCCTCCTCCTCCCACGCAAACAACCTCTGCCTCCAGCTCCACGCCTCTCCCTCTCCACCCTATCCCAACTGACACATATCAAAAACCTATTTCCCCTTAAACAAGGACAACTCATATAACCTGCTGAACTTGACACGAAATGACAATCCCCAAGCCAAGCATCAGACCAGAAAAGTGTATTCTTCTTGTTACCTACTGAGCACCTAACATGATCTCTGAACCAACCCTCCCTACTCATAGCGTGAATATCACGCCACGAAATAGAAGACTCACGACCTCCCCTCTTCACCTGCCCTTCCTCAACACTGTATCGCGCCGAGAACTGCCTAAGCTTTAAACTACTAATATCCTCAAACACCACTTCCCTGACTAAGCAAAATTAAATTCTATGATTCTCCTTACCCACAAACCACCAACCGTCTTACTCATGCAGACAAAATTCTAGTCCACCCAAGAAATTTTCATTTGGTCATCACCCCCCCCCCCCCCTCCCAAAAAAACATGTGTTATCGATTAGTTACATGTGTTATTTGTTTTAAATATCGAGGGCATTTTTAAAAAGAGAAAAAGTCAACCTAAAAGTGCCGAAAAAGGTTGTTTTTATCATATATAGAATAGATTCAATAAATAGTGTGAACGATAATATTTTCTGTTTTACTTACCAAAAAATATCCTTAACTTTTGGTTATTCTTTGACCAACCATTAAAAGAAAATGGAAAATTGATGGAGGACCTAGTAGTATATAATAAAGTATGAGGAGCGACAAGGGACCAATATGAGTGCGAGAAACACTGCAAACATACAGAGAGATAGATAGTGGCACGAAAGAGAGAAATACAGAGACACAGACACAAAAGTCTCTTTCACCTCAGTGAGCAAATCAAACGAAAGGGTAAAATTTCCACTTCACCCTGAATTGTCAATTTTCAATCCTTTCTCTCTCTAACTCTTTGTGCTGATTGTGTGTGTTATTTTTCCATTAAAAACTCAATTTCATTAAAATACTAATTTATTGATATTAAGTCTTTGTAACAATATTACTTTAATAATAACAAAAAATCATGATCTTGGTCCGCATCTATTGATGTTTGCGCTGAGATTTGTGTATGTATTTTAATTGATAGTGTGTGTTGTATTGAAGTCGGTTATATCATTGTTGTTGTTATATTTTATTGATTTTGTTTCACCCCATGTCACAAGTACAAAATTTCAGATCGATAAAAAATTTAACACATTTATGTGTATTTTTATTTGGCTGTTATAGAACATAAAAACTTTTTCTTTTGAAAAAAATAAAACATAAAATCTTGACCATAGATTCCGGTCATTTTTGTGTTATCTTTTGTTCGATATTAGTGTTTGTCACTCACCATTTGATACTCTTTTTCTTCTTGGTTTAAAGAGAACAAAGAAATGGTTGAAGCGTTTTTATTTCTTCGAGAAATTTGGTCTCTAAAAGAAGAGGAACAATGAATTTATGTTTTCTCAATTTATTCTGAAATCACTGATTCAGGTTATGTTGAGGAACCTCTAGAATTTCTTCATCCCTTCACTTTTATTGACTCTTTGTTTTCTACCCCACTCTCTATTTGCTCTTTGTCATTATGAGCAATTTTTGTATGATTCCAGCTGTTTCAATGCGATCGAGGTAATAATGTTTTCTTTTTAAATGATTTTTCCCTTTATTTTTTCATTCATCGGTTACCAGAATAATTTCTTCAATATCAGATATTATTATCATTATTATGTCTTTTAAAATTATTTTTTATTATAATTTTGCTTATTGATTTATGGATTCTGGGTTTAACGATGTTTTTGTAATTTTTCAGGACTTGTAGCCGAGTTATGTGTTTTCGAGGATTTCATATACAAAATTTTTAATTATCGTTTTGTTCTTGAGAGGGGATCTTAATTGAGATTTTGAGAGATTTTTTCAACATTTTTGTGTTTGATTCATTTTTTTAATATTTAAATTTCCATTTTATACAAACTTTCTGAGAATTTTGAAGGGGTTACTTTAGGGTTTTTGTCAAACTAAAAAAAAATTAAATATTTTTTAAATCACCATGCATGGTTCTAGAAAATCAAGAGGTAGACCAAGGCCTGACTCTTTGAAACAATCCAAATTGATTACAAGGAAGTTGAAAGTTGTTTTTAATGATCCAGAGGCAACCGACTCATCTGAAGATGAGTCACAACATGCAAGAACAAAGACAAAAAGAAGCTTCGTTGAGGTCACTCTCCCTCCTCTTGTATCTGCAATTTCTTTGACTTCTGAAAACAATTTCTCTGAGCCAAAGACTGTAACAGGGGGAAAGGCATGACGGTAACAGTTTCTTTGACTTTTGATGATGATGAATTTGCTGGTTGGATTGAAGGTCCCTTCCAAAACAACATATCTTATATCTAAGTTTTGTAGTCTCCTAGGAGTGAGATTTGGAAGTAGTATTCTAGATTCTATTCATGTTATGTAGTTTTGGGAGATAATACAAGGAGACGCATAATCAAATTTTGGTTGAGAGTGATTCTATTATCATTTTGAGTTTATATTTAATATTTTGTTTACCAAGGAGTTTTAATCTTTGGTTGAATGTCACAAAGGATCCTTTGGTTTTCTTATGCTAACAACGACATCCTAAGAGTTCTTGAACTTTTCTGTATTATTAGTAGTATTTTGATTTGAAAGTTCTTCTATTGCTGCGTATGAATGAACCTTCAAATATATTGGATACATTGGTTTTTTTCTTTTCTATCGATTGATGTCTATAAGCTTGTCTATGTAGTTTTACATTATTAACATTAATCCATTTCTTCCCTTATATTGTGAAAAATAGATAAATGACAAAAGTGTTATCTGAATTCTGAAATTAATTTAAGGGACACATTGTGTAATTTTATCTAAATACTATTAAGTTGAAAACATAAACTAACTGTATCTTTTCCAAAGGATAAAATTATAAAAACAAGAGTAAATTACCCTCCCCTCCTCTCAAAGATGTTTGAATTACACTCTCCTTTCCTTTTATGTTAAAATATACACTCTCCTCCCTTGAAAAGTAAAATTTATACTCTCATCTCTTATAAGATGCTTGAATTACAACCCCCTCCCTTAATAATTAAATATCCACTACACTTTAATCTATTTTAACATAAATAAATATTTTTATGATATATACTAATTTTGAACCACCATTTAAGAGAAATAAGTTCATTTATTTATCATTTAAATGTAAATGATAATAAAATTTAAATATTTTGCTATTGATTTTATAATTTAGAGTATAAAATTAACTTTTAATAACCTGGCTTGATTATCTTTAGTGATTTTTTACATATTTTAATTTTATTTTAGGTTGTTTCATATTGTATAATAGGGTTTAAAACTACATCTCTATGAAATTGTGAAGAAAAAATAGCAAAAATTACGTATTCAAATTTTGATTATATTTAAATAGACCCGCAATACTATTTTTTCCGAATTGTGTTAGTTATTAGAAATAAAAAATAAATATTGAGGGAGTAAAATGTAGATTTTAACATAAGAGGGGAGGAGAATGTAATTCAAGTTTCTCTTAGAGGAGGGGAGTGAAATTTTTCTAATATGTTTTGAATAAGATGGAAGGGGATTGTATATTTTAACATAAGAGGGGAGGAGAGTGTAATTCAAACATTTTTCAGGGGAGGAGAGTGTAATTTCCTCTAAAAACAATAGTAATTATAAACAAATTTAATATTAATATTAATACTTACCTACTTAATTCTGTCATTTGACCAAAAGAGATTATTATATTTTTAAGAAGACTAAAAGAAATTTATAATAGGGATAAAGATAGTACTTTTTATTTGAATAATAAGACTCGCTAACAACATTTACTCTAAATAGCAATACCATCAACGATCTCCGTTATTACTATATAATACTCACTCAGTTTCTAAATATATGTCGTAGTCCATCACACATGTTTTTTCCTCAGGTACAATGTTTTAGTGGAAAGAAATGATTTTTCTTTCTTTGTGGATTTGGAATATGAAAATTTACCAGACTTCTGTGTTAATTGCAAGAAACTTGGCCATCATGTGGATATTTGTAAGTTTGTGAATAAGGATTTTGGGCAAGATAATATTGAATCGGTAAAATAACTCAGAAAGGAACAAAAAAAGGTGCATATCCAAGTCAGGGATGGTCGAAAAGGACGGGGGAAGGATGCAGAGGTTCATATAGTTGTGGAAAATACAGATGAGAATGTTGAAACCAATGTCGGAATCAATAAGGAGAGGAGTCAAGTGGAGTCTCACATTGCTGGCCCTAGTGGTACTAAAGTCGTGAATCCACCAGAGCAACATAACAAATTTAAGGCTTTAATGTATATAGATGAAAAAGCTAATCCAGTAGATGACATGAGAGCTCAAGATAAGCAACCGGAAGATGAAATCAACGAGGAACTAGATCAAAGAAGAGCTGACGTAGTACAAGAAGATAGCACTCGCGAAGCAATAGGAGGTTGAAAAAATAGATAATTATAGGCACTACGAACAGTGAAAACATTAGATGATTCAAATATCCAAAGCCATCTATCAACCTTCTCAACTTGCAAATTCACATTATGAAGCAATATCAACAGTTCCCCCACCGCCTCCTCCTCCCACGCAAACAACCTCTGCCTCCAGCTCCACGCCTCTCCCTCTCCACCCTATCCCAACTGACACATATCAAAAACCTATTTCCCCTTAAACAAGGACAACTCATATAACCTGCTGAACTTGACACGAAATGACAATCCCCAAGCCAAGCATCAGACCAGAAAAGTGTATTCTTCCTGTTACCTACTGAGCACCTAACATGATCTCTGAACCAACCCTCCCTACTCATAGCGTGAATATCACGCCACGAAATAGAAGACTCACGACCTCCCCTCTTCACCTGCCCTTCCTCAACACTGTATCGCGCCGAGAACTGCCTAAACTTTAAACTACTAATATCCTCAAACACCACTTCCCTGACTAAGCAAAATTAAATTCTATGATTCTCCTTACCCACAAACCACCAACCGTCTTACTCATGCAGACAAAATTCTAGTCCACCCAAGAAATTTTCATTTGGTTATCACCCCCCCCCCCCCCCCCCCCCCCCAAAAAAAACATGTGTTATCGATTAGTTACATGTGTTATTTGTTTTAAATATCGAGGGCATTTTTAAAAAGAGAAAAAGTCAACCTAAAAGTGCCGAAAAAGGTTGTTTTTATCATATATAGAATAGATTCAATAAATAGTGTGAACGATAATATTTTATGTTTTACTTACCAAAAAATATCCTTAACTTTTGGTTATTCTTTGACCAACCATTAAAAAAAATGGAAAATTGATGGAGGGCCTAGTACTATATAATAAAGTATGAGGAGCGACAAGGGACCAATATGGGTGCGAGAAAAACTGCAAACATAAAGAGAGATAGATAGTGACACGAAAGAGAGAAATACAGAGACACAAACACAAAAGTCTGTTTCGCCTTAGTGAGCAAATCAAACGAAAGGGTAAAATTTCCACTTCACTCTTAATTGTCAATTTTCAATCGTTTCTCTCTCTAACTCTTTGTGTTGATTGTGTGTGTTATTTTTCCATTAAAAACTCAATTTCATTAAAATACTAATTTATTGATATTAAGTCTTTGTAACAATATTACTTTCATAATAACAAAAAATCATTGATCTTGGTCCGCATCTATTGATGTTTGCGCTGAGATTTGTGTATGTGTTTTAATTGATAGTGTGTGTTGTATTGAAGTCGGTTATTTCTTTGTTGTTGTAATATTTCATTGATTTTGTTTCACCCCATGTCACAAGTACAAATTTCAGATCGATAAAAAATTTAACACATTTATGTGTATTTTTATTTGGCTGTTATAGAACATAAAAACTTTTTCTTTTGAAAAACTAAAACATAAAATCTTGACCATAGATTCCGGTCCTTTTTGTGTTATCTTTTGTTCGATATTAGTGTATGTCACTCACCATTTGATACTCCTTTTCTTCTTGGTTTAAAGAGAACAAAGAAATGGTTGAAGCGTTTTTTTTTTCTTCGAGAAATTTGGTCTCTAAAAGAAGACGAACAATAAATTTATGTTTTCTCAATTTATTCTGAAATCACTGATTCGGGTTATGTTGAGGAACCTCTAGAATTTCTCCATCCCTTCACTTTTATTGACTCTTTGTATTCTACTCCGCTCTCTATTTGCTCTTTGTCATTAAGAGCAATTTTTGTATGTTTCCCGTTGTTTCAATGCGATCGAGGTAATAAGGTTTTTTTTAAATGATTTTTCCCTTTATTTTTTCATTCATCGGTTACCAGAATAATTTCTTCAATATCAGATATTATTATCATTATTATTTTTTTTAAAATTATTTTTTTATTATAATTTTGCTTCTTGATTTATGGATTCTGGGTTTAACGATGTTTTTGTAATTTTTCAGGACTTGTAGCCGAGTTATGTGTTTTCGAGGATTTCATATACAAAATTTTCAATTCTCGTTTTGTTCTTGAGAGGGGATCTTAGTTGAGATTTTGAGAGATTTTGTCAACATTTTTGTGTTTGATTAATTTTTTTTAATATTTAAATTTCCATTTTATACAAACTTTTTGAGAATTTTGAAGGGGTTTCTTTAGGGATTTTATCAAACTAAAAAAAATTAAAATATTTTTTTCACCACCATGCGGGGTTCTAGAAAATCTGGAGGTAGACCAAGGCCTGACTCTTTGAAACAATCCAAATTGATTACAAGGAAGTTGAAAGTTGTTTATAATGACCCAGAGGCAACCGACTCATCTGAAGATGAGTCACAACATGCAAGAACAAAGACAAAAAGAAGCTTCGTTGAGGTCACTCTCCCTCCTCTTGTATCTGCAATTTCTTTGACTTCTGAAAACAATTTCTCTGAGCCGAAGACTGTAACAGGGGGAAAGGCATGACTGTAACAGTTTCTTTGACTTTTGATGATGATGAATTTGCTGGTTGGATTGAAGGTCCCTTCCAAGACAACATATCTTTTATCTAAGTTTTGTATACTCCTAGGAGTGAGATTTGGAAGTAGTATTATAGATTATATTAATGTTATGTAGTTTTGAGAGATAATATGAGGAGATGCATAATCAATTTTTGGTTGAGAGTGATTCTATTATCATTTTGAGTTTATATTTAATATTTTGTTTACTAAGGAGTTTTAATCTTTGGTTGAATGTCACGAAGGATCCTTTGGTTTTCTTATGCTAACAACGACATCCTAAGAGTTCTTGAACTTTTCTGTATTATTAGTAGTATTTTGATTTGAAAGTTCTTCTATTGTTGTGTATGAATGAACCTTCAAATATATTGGATACATTGGGTTTTTTTCTTTTCTATCGATTGATGTCTTTAAGCTTGTCTATGTAGTTTTACATTATTAACATTAATCCATTTCTTCCCTTATATTGTGAAAAATAGATAAATAACAAAAGTGTAATCTGAATTCTGAAATTAATTTAAGGGACATATTGTGTAATTTTATCTAAATACTATTAAGTTGAAAACATAAAATAACTGTATCTTTTCCAAAGGATAAAATTATAAAAACAAGAGTAAATTACCCTCCCCTCCCCTCAAAGATGTTTGAATTACACTCTCCTTCCCTTTTATGTTAAATGTGTTAGATTATTAGAAATAAGAAAAAAATATTGAGGGAGTAAAATGTAGATTTTAACATAAGAGGGGAGGGGAATGTAATTCAAGCTTCTCTTAGAGGAGGGGAGTGAAATTTTTCTAATATGTTTTGAATATGATGGAAGGGGATTGTATATTTTAACACAAGAGGGGAGGAGAGTGTAATTCAAACATTTTTCAGGAGAGGGGAGTGTAATTTCCTCTAAAAACAATAGTAATTATAAACAAATTTAATATTAATATTAATACTTACCAAAAGAGATTATTTTTTTTTTTAAGAAGACTAGAAGAGATTTATAATAGGGACAAAGATAGTACTTTTTATTTGAATAACAAGACTTGCTAACAACATTTACTCTAAATAACAATGCCACCAACGATCTCCGTTATTACTATATAGTACTCACTCAGTTTCTAGATATATGTCGTAGTCCATCACACATGTTTATTCCTCAGGTACAATGTTTTAGTGGAAAGAAATGATTTTTCTTTCTTTGTGGATTTGGAATATGAAAATTTACCAGACTTCTGTGTTAATTGCAAGAAACTTGGCCATCATGTGGATATTTGTAAGTTTGTGAATAAGGATTTTGGACAAGACAATATTGAATCGGTAAAAAAACTCAGAAAGGAACAAAAAAAGGTGCATATCCAAGTCAGGGATGGTCGAAAAGGACGGGGGAAGGATGCAGAGGTTCATATAGTTGTGGAAAATACAGATGAGAATTTTGAATCTAATGTAGGAATCAACAAGGAGAGGAGTCAAGTGGAGTCTCACATTGCTGGCCCTAGTGGTACTAAAGTCGTGAATCCACCAGAGCAACATAACAAATTTAAGGCTTTAATGTATATAGATGAAGAACCTAATCCAGTAGATGAGATGAGAGCTCAAGACAAACAATTGGAAGATGAAATCAATGAGTAACTAGATCAAAGAAGAGTTGGTGTAGTAGTACAAGAAGATAGCACTCGCGAAGCAATAGCAGGTTGAAAAGTTAGAAAATTATAGGCATTACGAACATTGAAAACATTAGAAGATTCAAATGTCCAAAGACATCTATCAACTTTCTCAACTTGCAAATTCACATTATAAAGCAATATCAACAGTTCCCCCACTGCCTCCTCCTCCCACGAAAACAACCTCCGCCTCTAACTCCACGCCTCTCCCTCCACACCCCATCCCAATTGACACATATCAAAAACTGATTTCCCCTTAAACACTAACAACTCATATAACCTGCTGAACCTGACACAAAATGACACTCCCCAAGCCAAGCATCAGACCAGAAAAGCGTATTTTTCCCGTTACCTACTGAGCACCTAACATGATTGGTGAACCAACCCTCCCTACTCATATCAATAACTGATTTCCCCTTAAACACTAACAACTCATATAACCTGCTGAACCTGACACGAAATGACACTCCCCAAGCCAAGCATCAGACCAGAAAAGCGTATTTTTCCCGTTACCTACTGAGCACCTAACATGATTGGTGAACCAACCCTCCCTACTCAGAGCGTGAATATCACGCCACCAAATAGAAGACGTGAGGCCTCCCCCTTCACCCGCCCTTCCTCAACACCGTATCGCGCCGACAACACCCTAAACTATAAACTACTAGTATCCTCCAACACCATTTCCCTAACAAAGCTAAATTAAATTCTCTGATTCTCCTTTCCCCCAAACCACCAACCTCCTTACTTCTGCTAACAAAATTTGAGTAGGAAGACTTTACATATGTCTGCTTTGATGGTTAAAGAGTTGGAGTTGATTGAGCAGTTTCGAGATTTGAGTTTGGTTAGTGAATTGACGCCGGATGGTGTGAGGTTGGGTATGTTGAAGTTGACGAGTAATATTTTGGAAGAGATTAAGAATGGTTAGAAGGAAGATTTGGAACTTGTTGATCGAGTGGTGTTGGTTAATCAAGGTAAAGGTGCGGATTTCAGATTGGACGAGAACAGTGTTTTGATGTTCCGTGATCGAGTTTGTGTACCGGATGCACCTGATCTTAAGAAGAGGATTTTGGACGAAGGTCACATGAGTAGTCTGAGTATTCAAGCAGGAGCGACTAAGATGTATCAGGATTTGAAGATATCGTTTTGGTGGCCTGGAATGAAGAAGGAGATTGCAAAGTTTGTTTATGCTTGTTTGGTTTGTCAGAAGTCGAAGATTGAACATCAGAAACCGTCAGGTTTGATGCAACCGTTGTTTGTACCGGAGTGGAAATGGGATAATATCTCTATGAACTTTGTTGGAGCGTTACCGAAGAATGTTAAGGGTTTTGATTCAATTTGGGTGATCGTTGATCAATTTACGAAGTCGGCTCATTTTATTCCTATCAAGACCGGTATGTCTGTGGAGAATTTGGCTGAGATCTACATTGAGCAGATTGTCAAGTTGCATGGTATTCCTTCTAGCATTGTGTCAGATCGGGATCCGAGGTTTACTTCTAAGTTTTGGGAGAGTTTGCAAGCTTCTTTGGAAACTAAGATAAGCTTGAGCTTTGCTTATCATCCATTGACGGATGGGAAAACTGAGAGGACTATTCAGAGTTTGGAAGATTTGTTGAGAGCTTGTGTTTTGGAGCAAGGTGTCAGTTGGGTCAAATGTTTACCGTTGATTGAGTTTACTTACAACAACAGTTTTCATTCTAATATCGGTATGGCACCGTTCGAGGCTTTGTATGGTAGGAGGTGTAGAACTCCGTTGTGTTTGTATGAGTCAGGTGAAAGTGCTTTGTTAGGACCGGAAGTTGTGCAAGAGACTACGGAAAAGGTTAAGATGATACAAGAGAAGATGAAAGCGTCTTAGAGTAGGCAAAAGAGTTATCATGATAAGAGGAGAAAGGATATTGAGTTTCAGGTTGGTGATCATGTGTTCTTGAGAGTGAATCATGTAACTGGTGTTGGACGTGCTTTGAAGTGTAGGAAGTTAACTCCTCGTTTTGTTGGACCGTTTGAGATTGTTGAGAGGGTTGGGGTTGTAGCGTATCAGATTGCGTTACCACCATCTTTGTCAAATCTTCATGATGTGTTTCATGTGTCTCAGTTGCAAAAGTATGTGTATGACGCGTCTCATGTGATTCAAGTGGATGATTTGGAAGTAAGGGATAATTTGACCGTTGAGACTTGGCCAGTTAGGATTGAGGATCGCAAGGTGAAGCGTTTGCGAGGAAAAGAGATAGTTTTGGTGAAGGTAATTTGGGTTGGACCAACTTGTGAGAGTGCTACATGGGAATCAGAGAGTAGGTTGAAGGTTTCGTATCCGGAGTTGTTTCCTTCAGGTAATTTTCGAGGGCGAAAATTCTTTTAGGGGGGGAGAGTTGTAACAGCCCGATTTTCGTTAGATTTATTTTAATTAATTTTTATATATGTGTTTACATGTACGTGTATGTGATTAATTGCCTCTGTGTGTATTTTGGTTGGGATTATCGGAATTCGGTGTTAGAAGGGTAGTTTAGTCATTTTAGACTGAGGTGTATTTTGGTCATTTATTAAGGGAACAATTTTAGTATACTTAGAATTGACATTATTTAAGTATTTTTGAGGTGAATAGTTTCTTTGCTAAGACTAGAGGTACTTAATAGTAATTATTTTGATTTGGTGATAATTAGACATTTTACTAAGTTAGTGAGTAGTAACATTTCTAATTAGATGTGAGTGGGTTAAGCCCATTAAGGAGAGGTTTAACCCAACCCATTTAGGTAGTGACTATATAAGCTTAACTTAGAGAGAAACTAGGTTAACTTTGCATTCATATTCATAAGCTAAAGAGGCTAAAGGTAGAGAAAGGGGTTAGAAAGAAGAACCAAGAGGAATCAAGCTAGAAGCAAGGGGGAGTGAAGGATTAGCTTAGCTTTGTGAAGAAAAGAGGTAAGGGGGTTAGATTTCATTAATAATCTTTTAGTTCATCTCCTTCCCTAATTCTTTGCATAAGTGCTTATTTTGAATAAGTGTTTTTCATGAACTTAATTTGTTTAATTCTTGTTCATATGATCTAACTATGTTTGGGGTATATGAATTCGTTATTGATTAAATTGTTAACATGAAAATTGAATGATATAATGAGATGATGTTGGTTATGTTGTGTATTGTGTTCAATTGATGAATATTGATATGTTGTTGTTGATTTATAGTTGAAACTATGATTACATGTTGTTGTTGCTGTTGTGATATGTTGTTATTGTTGATTGAAGCTATAAGTATTCATAATCAATGAACTTGGTGTGAATTTGTATTGTTCTGGAGGTTTCATGAAAAATGGGTCAAGTGGTGATTTTTGTTGAAACGATGTTTTAATTCAAGTTTCATATGGGTTTGAGTGTCTTTTTATGTTTAGAAACGTTTAGACAAACTTTGGGAACAAATTTGGGCATTGGGGAATAAAAATTGGGATTTTCTGCCAACTGACACAACTCGCCACGGCGAGCTGGAGGCGAGTTGGAGGCGAGCTGACGAGTGACTACTGTGTCAACTCGCCGTGGCGAGTTGCTCAGTGCAGTCTGTAACACCCCGTTTTCCCAAATTCAAAATTTCTCAAATAAATCAGAGTATCATATAAAACGGAATGCTACATTTACTTAAATTCTCCAAAGGGGAATAAATAAACATTTATTCTGGTCAAAATAGTTCTAACATCGCAGCGGAATAAGTTCAATGTTAAATAAATCGTTTTGGCACGCAGGCCTCATAAATAAGACTCAACATAAATTAACTGAAATCTTAAATTATAATCAATACGTAAGGAATAGAAAGTAAACATAAAGGTTCCCATCCCGTTACGTATCAGAGCTCCTAAAGGACACGGTGAGGATAGCCACTCACAACGGCAACAGCAACAAAAGCTTAATCACCTGCACTTGCCCACAAGGCGGCAATTCCAGCAGAAGGGGTGAGATTCTCATAACAATAGCATTAAACATATAAAATATAATTACAATTAACAGCATAACTTCATCATCATATATCATAATAACAATCAAGTGGCATCTTAAACAACATCATAAATCAACTTAATAGTTTGACTTGACAATGCAACATCGACTCAACTTATGCAACTTAGACATCTTAATCATGCATGTGGTACCATATTGAGTATAAATATACTCCTAGGGCATAAGCCCTCGTCGCTATTGAGCATAAAAATACTCCTAGAGCATAAACTCTCGTCGCTGTTGAGCAAAAGCTCCTAGGGCATGAGCCCTCGTCTCTGGATGAATATGCATGGACTCAAACTCTTAAGCTTAGACATCTCAAATAAACTCCAATAATTTGGATTACAACATCATGAATCTTATAACAACGCATGCAGCTTTTAATTAATAAAACATGGCAGCATGGCAGCAATCAACATCTCAAACAATAGCAAGATCGTAAACGTTCACATACGTCGTCACTTAAGATTCAGAAAAGCATACACAAGTGTATAGGTCACAATAACAAATCAATTATCAGCTAACAGCTCTACATACCTCAGTACTTAATTCCCAAACCAGGGGTCATCTCATAACTAATCGTGCGACAAGAGTCGCATTATTCTACGGCGAGCTGGGTTGCTCGCCTCGCGAACATCAGGGGTACTACTCGCTATGGCGAGTTGGGTTACTCGCCTGGCGAGCTCCTGGGTGTTGCTCGCTACGGCGAGTAGTGTGGTCGCCTCGCGAACCCTCTGGGGGTTACTCGCTATGGCGAGCTGTTCTACTCGCCTCGCGAGCTGATGAGTACTCGCCGTGGCGAGCTGACTGCTCGCTGTGGCGAGCGGCGACAGAACAGTTACGGGGTTACGAGGGTTTTCACCCAAAACCCCAAATTTCATCCTAATTCTTCAGATTTTCGACTATAATGATGTCTAAGAGTTATTCTAATGTCTGTAAACAGTTTACTACGTCAACGGTACAGTTTTTCATCATCTAATCATCAATTTACCACTTTTTGACCTAACTTTTAATTCCTAATTCTCATGAATTAAACCTAGAATTCGCTAACTATAGTCATGAATTACACGTTCTAATGATATTGTAATGAAACCTCTCCGGTTCCTCTCTTCCGTTTTCTCCCTTTTTCCTCCCAAAGCTCTGAATTGTACGTTCTGTACAATTCTAACCTAACTCCCCCCTTTTAAACCTCTTTTTGTTTGTTTTATTTTATCTTATTTTCCCCACAACTATATCTAATTATAAAACAAACCCACAACTTATTATTTGTTTTATATTTCTAATCTTATTTTATTAAACAATAAAATAAGTCACAACACATCACATAAGTCGCATAATATCTCGAATATCACTTAATTCACACAAAATCATATAAATATACTATATACTATATAAAATAATTTAAATAATTAAAACGGGCGTTACACAGTCACTCATATTTTGTCGTTTTTGAGGCTTTGGGTCGATCTGAACCATTCCGAACTGATCCTTTGATGTAGTTAAATGTAATTGAACTTTTTAAACCTCTGTAAACATCAAGTGAATGAGAAATTGGACTTGGTTGGGTGATTGTACCTCAAGCTTTTGGAAACGTCAAAATATCGATCTTTTTCCGAAACTTGTTTTTCTTTAGGAAAAGGAGTGGGGTTAGGGTTGTATACTATATACAAGATTTCTAAAAATGGTTGTGAATGAATTCAATGATGATTAACTTGTTTTGCTTTGAAAAATTGAATTCTTTTTGAAAAGCGTTAAAAGAGGCTAACTTTGTGATTTCTATGATTCCGATGTAATTAGCCGATGAAACGCATATGTATGTTCAACTGCACACATATGTGATCTAAGAGCATACATAGCCGAGACATTAGTGTTGTTTCATTTTGAAAAGTATATATATATATATATTGGTTGTTTTGCTTAACCATAGACGAACTTCGTCAAATTTAATCCTTAAGACCGATTATCTCAGAAACCTTTTGTAAATGGCTTTGTATGAATATTTGAGGATACATGAATGATTGCTAAGTGTTGAACATGATGACTATCATGAATTGGTAAATTTTCTCTGTTACATGAATTGTGAGGAATTATGTGAAGTTGATAATTGTTAATTCGTTGTTGATGTTGAATTAGTATACATACTTGATTGAATGCAATTGGTGGAAGTTGTACACTTATAGCCGTTGAATATAGTCGTTGATTTGTTGAGAACATATGCATGGTTGATTGAGTCATATGTTCATTCATCATATGTCGAGTCGGATGTTGATATTCATATAGCCGTTGATTATAACCGTTGACTTTGATGTGTTTGTTGCATCATAAGGTGTCGACCTTGAGGAGATTGGTATCACATGCATATAGAAGTTGAGTCTAGGCGCATAGCATGAATTGGCATGAGTCGTATTTGCTTATGTGTTGATGATGTTTTGGCGATAAATGTGTTGATGCATTGTATATCATGATGATTGCAACATTGTGTTGATGGATGATGTTATAGATGAATGCACTTGTTGATTGAGAATTAATTAATGATGTTCAATTCAACTGTTTGTTATTATTGATTATTATTGATGTGAAGTTAACCCTTAGTGATTTTGACCGCCTGCCTTTCCTTATGGACAGGTAGACGGAGTGCAGGAGTAGTTTGCTTGCTTGGTGAGTTGATTCGAGGATAGTGGATGCTTCCTCTACCTTTCTGTCGAGTTTAGATTTAGGCTCTGATTAGGATGTTGTCGTTGTACTTATTGTTTTGATTTTTTGATGTTGATTATTGCCCATATGTCGGGACTTGGAGATTTATATGTTCACATGTTGGATTAATTGATGTATGATTTATATCCGCTGCAACTGTTGAGAACTTATATATATATATATATATATATATATATATATATATGCATGCATGTTGTTTTGAATTTGGTTGAAGGCGTAGCGTCTATTTCTTGAATGTTTATTGTATTCACGTGTCTTATCGCTTTAATAGAAATAGGGCGTTACATTATCTATTTGTTACATCGAGGGCATTTTTAAAAAGAGAAAAAGTCAATCCAAAAGTGCTGAAAGAGGTTGTTTTTATTATACATAGTATAGATTTAATAAATAGTGTGAATGATACTATTTTATGTTTTACTTACCAAAAAAAATCCTTAACTTTTGGTTATTATTTGACCAACCATTAAAAAAATGGAAAATTGATGGAGGGCCTAGTAGTATATAATAAAGTATGAGGAGCGACAAGGGACCAATAAGGGTGCGAAAAACAATACAAACATACAAAGAGATAGATAGTGACACGAGACAGAGAAATACAGAGACACAGACACAAAAGTCTCTTTCGCCTTAGTGAGCAAATCAAACGAAAGGGTAAAATTTCCACTTCACTCTGAATTGTCAATTTCAATATTTTCTCTCTCTAACTCTTTGCGCTGATTGTGTGTGTTATTTTTCCATTAAAAACTCAATTTCATTAAAATACTAATTTATTGATCTTAAGTGTTTGTAACAATATTAATTTAATAATAACAAAAAATCATGATCTTGGTCCACATCTATTGATGTTTGCGCTGAGATTTGTGTATGTATTTTAATTGATAGTGTGTGTTGTATTGAAGTCGGTTATATCATTGTTGTTGATATATTTTATTGATTTTGTTTCACCCCAAGTCACAAGTACAAAATTTCAGATCGATAAAAAAATTAACACATTTATGTGTTTTTTTATTTGGCTGTTATAGAATATAAAATCTTTTTCTTTTGAAAAAATAAAACATAAAATCTTGACCATAGATTCCGGTCCTTTTTGTGTTATCTTTTGTTCGATATTAGTGTTTGTCACTCACCATTTGATACCTTTTTTCTTCTTGGTTTGAAGAGAACAGAGAAATGGTTGAAGCGTTTTTTTTTTCTTCTAGAAATTTGGTCTCTAAAAGAAGACGAACAATGAATTTATGTTTTCTAAATTTATTCTGAAATCACTGATTCGGGTTATGTTGAGGAACCTCTAGAATGTCTCCATCCCTTCACTTTTATTGCTCTTTGTTTTCTACTCCGCTCTCTATTTGCTCTTTGTAATTAAGAGCAATTTTTTTATGACTCCAGTTGTTTCAATTCGATCGAGGTAAGAAGGTTTTTTTTAATTGATTTTCCCTTTATTTTTTCATTCATCGGTTACCATAATAATTTCTTCAATATCAGATATTATTATCATTATTATGTCTTTTAAAATTATTTTTTATTATAATTTTTCTTATTGATTTATGGATTCTGGGTTTAACGATGTTTTTGTAATTTTTCAGGACTTGTGGCCGAGTTATGTGTTTTCGAGGATTTCATATACAAAATTTTCAATTCTCGTTTTGTTCTAGAGAGGGGATCTTAATTGAGATTTTGTCAACAATTTTGTGTTTGATTCATTTTTTTTAATATTTAAATTTCCATTTTATACAAACTTTTTGAGAATTTTGAAGGGGTTTCTTTAGGGTTTTTGTCAAACTAAAAAAAATTAAAATATTTTTTAAACCACCATGTAGGGTTCTAGAAAATCTAGAGCTAGACCAAAGCTTGATCCTTTGAAACAATCCAAATTGATTACAAGGAAGTTGAAAGTTGTTTATAATGATCCAGAGGCAAACGACTCATCTTCAGATGAGTCATAACATGCAAGAACAACGACAAAAAGAAGCTTCGTTGAGGTCACTCTCCCTCCTCTTGTATCTACAGTTTCTTTGACTTCTGAAAACAATTTCTCTGAGTCGAAGAGTGTAACAGGGGGAAAGGCATGTCTTTAAGTACAATGTCAAACCAAGAAGAAAGTTGTTCCAACAATAACTTCTCCAAAAACAAGGAGACAATTTTCATCCAAATACCGATGCGTCTATATGAGGAAATGGTGAAAATGGGCTGCTGAGATTCATATTCCTTTAAAAAATGTTAAATTTTGGTTGGGAACTTACAATACCGCTGAAGATGCTTCTCAAGCTTATGAATCCAAAAGGCTTCACATTAAACTTGAGCGTCAGGCAATGGAAGCTGGAAGATGCTTGACTAAGGGTTCTTCTGCAACCCCTCTAGTTGCAACATTGAACAAGAAATATTCTGCAAATGTTGATGTTTCTAATGCTTTAGTGTCCGGGAAATTCTCAACTACTAAAGACTCTGAGAGCTTATTCTTACAAACATCGCCTTCTTCCGTGCTTGAGTTGGATACCTTAGCATCCAATTCAATTGAGAAGGTTGATGTTCCATCAAACAATGTAGCTGCTCTTGTTGATGAAGTAAGTGAAATGCTGACTTGTCAACTTTAAGAGCTAAAAATTCCAAATATGAGGCCAGTTGCTGTTGAGAATCCAATTGGGACTGATACCAATCTTGGTTTGGGATTTGGTTTTAATCGGTTTAACATTGATGATTTTGAACCAAATTTTGAAGAATTTGGTGACTTAGGTGACTTCGAGGATATTCAAGTTCATGGTTTTGATGACAATGAATCTAGTGAGCTTCCTGATTTTGATTTTGGTGATAATGATGATGATGAATTTGCTGGTTGGATTGAAGGTCCCTTCCAAGACAACATATCTTATATCTAACTTTTGTAGTCTCCTAGGAGTGAGATTTGGAAGTAGTATTCTAGATTCTATTAATGTTATGTAGTTTTAGGAGATAATATGAGGAGATACATAATCAATTTTTGGTTGAGAGTGATTCTATTATCATTTTGAGTTTATATTTAATATTTTGTTTACCAAGGAGTTTTAATCTTTGGTTGAATGTCACAAAGGATCCTTTGGTTTTCTTATGCTAACAACGACATCCTAAGAGTTCTTGAACTTTTTTGTATTACTAGTAGTATTTTGATTTGAAAGTTCTTCAATTGCTGCGTATGAATGAACCTTCAAATATTTTGGATACATTGTTTTTTTTCTTTTCTATCGATTGATGTCTATGTGCTTGTCTATGTAGTTTTACATTGTTAACATTAATCCATTTCTTCCCGACACTTGTCAATAGCAACTGTATAATTATTCAGTAACTTACGACTCCACTTATTTATATTCTTCGTACAACTTTTCAGCCCAGACAACATGTGCACATTTGGATAATTCTCCCACCCACCAATAACTATGTTCTCAAAATTCTATTCCACTGGCCATGCATTCTCGAACTTAAACTCCTTATTTTTCCTTTCCTCTTTGTTCCTCATGAAGATTAAGTAGAATTGGATAATGATCTGATTGGTGTGATATGATATTATGCAATTGACTGTGACAGAATGTATCATGTCATGCTTGTGTTGCCTTTGCTATATACGTAAATTATTTATTCCTTCCTATTTTACCCCATGTATCTTTCACCCATGTAAATGGATATCTAGAAAATCTAAGATCAATCAAACCACTATCATGTATTGCCCCCCGAAAACCCATTATCCTCCTTGGTGGATGATCTACTCGGCTCCTTTTGTCTTTATTTTACAATAAATCATTAAAGTCTCCTACAACGCACCATAGTAATGAATTATCTTGCGACAATGTTTGATGCATGTCTTGAGATGTCCATCTTGTCTCATTTTGTGGATACCCATAAAAGCATGTAAACCTCCATTTGGGATAATGTGGATGACTCAATTCCATGTTAATAAAATTTGACGAATAAGTGATGAGATTGCAATCAAAAGGGTGCTTCCAAAGAAATTCCAGTCCCCTGTTCCTTCCAATTTTGTTAACAACAAAAGAAGGATCAAAGCCTAACTTGTTTCGGATCTCCTTTATTCTAGTTGCATGAACCAAAGTCTCGCAAAGAAAAATGACATCTAAGCAATACTTATGGGCTATAATGAAAATTTTCATTTTTTATAATTTTTTGGTATTATTGTTTTTTCATTAGAGTCAACATTGCAATTAAGAGTATTTTGGCTTACATCAATTTGCATTAATTTCTAATCATGAGGTAATGATCGAGTAATAACCCTTTATCCTTCCTCTTTATTCTTATCATCACGTAGCCTTTTATATATTTAATGGCGCCAAATTGAATGTTCTTCCCTTATATTGTGACTATTTTTTAATCATTTCAGCAATCATATCTTTCCTATTATTTTGTTCAGGTGTAACTGCTCCCTCACTGGCATCAATTACATTTTTTACCAGTCACATTACTTGCTGCACTCACGGGCATTTCCTTTCCCTAATTCGAGTTATGAACTAACGGAATGCCTTCCTCCGCCACCCATCTGCTTCCATCGTCAAAGTTCCTTCGACGATCTCAAATTCAGACCCCAGTTTCTTAGGCCATCATCTTCCTGGAACAAATATTAAACTGTTTGACTTTTTAGTAAATAATTTCTTAATTATGAATCTTTAAAGAGTGCCCTTCGAACACTAGTTAGCAAGATCCTTTTTATTTTCCTTGTCTAAAAGTATACTTCAAAACACATTTTTACTTTTAGAAACATGGAGAGAGAAAAAAAGCTGCAACCTAATTGTAAATTCAATATTTTCAGGTTACTTCCAATTTTTTATAAATCAGGGTGGTAAAGGAGCTGATATTAGTCACACAAGTGATTAAGAATTTACAAATCATGGTGGTAATTTTATTCTTGAAATAGAGGTATCTTGCTGTTTGAATTTTTTAAGCTTTTCCCCCTTAGAGTTCTCTCTCTTGGTTGCTGGAGCTTTTGTCATGGTGACTTTAAGTTGGTTTGTTGAAGTTCAAGATTACTTATTCTTTTAGGAGTTCTTTGACATATTTGTTGTTGTTTTTGGTACTCTTAGGGGGTTTTCTCTTTTGCAGACTTTGATCTTACCCTGTATTTGACATATTTATAGCATATTTTATACTTTGAGATGCTTTTTATTATATAATTAAATCTTCTTTTTGCCTCCTAAAAAAAACTAATAATATTGTTAGATGAAAGTACAAAGATGGCAGATATGCAAACCGTAATAAAATGGAGAAAGTAACCATACAAATAACAAACTTCCCCCTATTAGATGTTCAAACTAGTTGAGCTATCAAACTCCCACCCTCGCATCCTCTCGAGTGTAATATGCTATTTTCAAGTGAATGTGGCTTGATCTAGGCTTTGTTTGGTAAAAACTAACAAATAAGTAATAAACTATCTTATAGCAAATAAACTTATAGAGGATGAACTATAGGCTAAGGCTACGGTTAGCGATTGAATCATGTCTCTTACGGTACATCAATAGCTTGAATTAGATTTCAAAACAATATGGAATATCATTCCAAAATTCATCAGTGTTTTCTAATTTAAAATATCATTCTTTTTTGTTTTTCAGAATTGGAACCCAGTGTAAACATAAATAAGATAAATTAACCCAAAGATTAATTAACATGACAAAATTTGGAATTCTCGTCTTTTGGATTGTGAATTTCCATTGAACATCATCACTCTAGCGATTGGTCAAACTACTAACAAACAAATAATTCCAATTTAAGTGAATTTTCCATCACAATGAGAATTATTGTGCAATAACTTGATTCTATGTTGAAAGAATTAAAAAAATGCAGAAAAACGAGGTTACATTTTGGTTATAGATTAGAAGTGGGAGGACGACTTTGAATGAGATGAACCATGCAAATTGTGATATAAGATGTACAAGAGACAGCGAGAAAGGGTCGATAATGAATGAGAAGAGGGATTGAGAGAGCCTTTGGCGAGTAGACGGTGGTGGATCGACGACGGCGACGAGTGGAGGCACCGTTGGGAAGAGTGCGACGGTGAGTCGACAATGGTGATAGATCGACAACAGCGAGGAGCGGAGGCACCGCTAGGTCAAGTGGGATGATGAATCAATAGCGTTGGTGATTCGCCTGCCGACGAGTGAGTCACAATCGAACCAAGTGGGTTTGTTGAGTTCGATAAAAAAGTTTGAAAAAAAAAATAGAGGAAGGATACAACGGAGGCACCCTTACCATACACTTGCGAAAAATTCCTAATGCACGGTAAGCGACATGTTAAGGTCGCGCACCGTAGAAGGCGCCTGAACTATAAGATAACTTATAGTTGAACGCGGATAAGTTAGCAGATTCAATTTTTAGTGTTTGGTAAAGCTAGCGTTTGATGTAGCTTATAAATATGAAATGACATAAAAAAAAGTGTCAATTTAATCAATATTTATTTTTTTCAATTAGGATTGCAGTGGTAAAATTGAGATAAAAGGTGATAAGCTATAAGCTACTTAGATTAGCTTATCACAACATGCTATAAGCTCATAAAAATAAGATATAAACTACGAGAAAGTGATCGTTACCAAACATGTAGTTTTTTGTTAAATGAGGTTATAGGACATAAGCTATAAACTATAAACTCAAAAACAAACCTTACCAATTAAACCCCTAGTGTTGCCCCACTTATGCGAGTTATTTGTCTATTTTGCCATTTAAAAAAACACATGATATGAGTAGTAAGTGTGACAAATATTAAATAGTTTACAACATGTTCTAGTAAGTGTGACAAATATTAAATAGTTTACAACATGTTCTATGTTTAAGTCTATTCACTATTATCGTATTGAAAGAAAGAAAAAAAACTATATCTATCACTGCAACAAATATTAAATAGTTTACAATATGTGATAATAAATTAGGGAATATTGAATATAATTTCTCACTGCAACAAATTCGTTCATATAATTGACAAAAAATGTGGATATCTTTGCTCCAAAGAAATGGAAGACACCTGTATAGCTAAGCATCTTTCTGTGCAGTAATTGCACAAGCAAAAAATAATCTCACCATCTCTTGCTGCTTGCTATATATCCATAATCACACAGTAAAGAATTACAACAATGAGCCATCTGCATTCTTGGCACTTTCTCTTACCATTGTCTGCACAAAGAGCTCCCCAGCTCGGTATGAAGATCGTACCTGCACAACACAAATATAGTGCTCACGATCAAAATGACGGAAGTTTAATGATGACAATATGATCAAGAAATCTATCCAAGAAGACAGTTAGAGGCACAGTGCACATTGTTTTAGTCCATTTAGGTAGATTTGTTGTTTAATCGCACAAGATTCGTAAGCTATTGTTATTAAGACATATACCAAAAGAAGGGGTGCAATGATATTTTAATGTGTCTGTTAAGAGCTTACCAGTGGGCCGCTGGCTATATAACGAAAACCGATAGACTCTCCATATTCTTTCCAGAAATCAAACTTCTCAGGCGTAACATACTCTTTCACTGTCAAGTGCAAGGGAGTCGGCTACAACAAAAACATTTTCAGTAAGTATATCCCTCAACAATGTGGTCATTGATTAAATTAAACATGAAGATCATGTGAATGATTAGCATCATCTTTAACCATGGACTGAATTTTCAAGTTCATTTTCTAAGGTTATGAGAAACTAACCTGCAAATACTGACCAAGAGTCAGAATATCCACATTTATGGCCCTTAAATCCATCATTGTTTCCTTCACCTCATCATCGGATTCGCCAAGGCCTAACATTATCGAAGATTTCGTTATCATACCCTCCTTACTTTGTTTTGCATGGTTTAAAACTGCCAAGCTTTGTTCATACCTGCAACCATACTACACATAAGAAATGGAACTAATGATGATTCAGAATGAAGAAAAACATGCCTACAAAAACAGAATGTAAGTTTTAAACCATGTTCACTCATATTAGTAGAGAATTAATTGAACAAACCACAATCAATAGGCTTTTATTATGAAATTTCCTCCATCTCTTTCCCCTGTCCCCAATTTTAGGGATATTAATATTGGAAAATGAGGTAACGGGAGAATATATTATTGTATATGAAATTGAAGAATAAGGTTACTGGAATTTATAATGTATGATTTTTGGATATGCTTCCCTACTTAACAAGTGAAAAAAGAAGATATAAAGAATTAGAAAATCCAGTTGAAAATTGAGTATGATATGCAAAACTAATTTATGAATTTTTCTGTTGAAGTTTTAATACATTTAGTCTGTGATATCTTATTTTCTAAATTGCCTCATATTATCATTTTATACAAACTAGTTATCGCATTCAAAGTAGCCCTCATGAAAGGCTGATGTAAGTTTACAATACATAATGAAGTAATGCACATTTTAAAATTTATTTATTATCATTTCATACATTACATATATAAATTTACATTATTTTTTGGTACTGAAATTAAAAAATTATCATGGAAATATTTATTTTCTTACTTACTTATTCTAATTTGAATAGCTTTTATTTTACTTTTGAGTAGGTACCAACATTTTAGGGTTCACCAACAAAGTAGTTGAATCAGCGATGCAACTTACCCAGCCCTGGGATCTCTAACAATTCGTTGGAGCCGTTTGACTGTTTCAATGTTGTGAGCAAAAACATCTAAACCTGAGTGAACCAGAGTTTCTACAGCCTTAAGATCACCTCGAAAATCAGAGGTTAAACACTCAACCATGATTTCAGGTTTGATATTCTGCAATAGTAATCAAAAAAAGATTATGCTCGAACTTGTAAGTACTCACAATTTGCATTATATACCTTCTGTAAAATGCATCTTTAAACAATAGAACTATATATCAATGCACCTTCATAGCTTTCACAGTTTGTGCAAAATGCCCACTTCCTCCATCAGGTATATCATCGCGGTCCACACTTGTTATGACAATATAATCCACGCTGAAAATTCAGGAACTTTGTAAGCCAGCAATAGGAGATCAGTTATATGGACCAAATAAATGCTATTAACAGGGAATTATATGCGAGAAAATTGGTAAGTAGAATTTCATATAGCCGTGCTCTATGTAAGAATGAGAGTTGCAGAATGTGTGTGCACGTTCTGAATGAAATAAAAAGTAAAAACCATCAAGATGATTTCTTCAGAGCTTATCTAATTCAGATTTTCATCAGTATCATACAAATTACTAAAATATTTTGGACAATGTGAAACAAAAACCAGGTTTAGATTTTTATTGTAATGTCTTAAAATCATTCACTTATTGACCTATTTAAAAGCTTATGCCCGTTAATTTATGTAATGATCTATTAGTCTTAACTCTTGAAAAATGACTATGATGTAAAATAAGTCAAGCCTTTGTCTTACAAGATCCTTGTGTTTGGGAAACATGTCAGGTCCGTCTAAGACAAAGTTTGGGTTAGCTTATTCGTAACTCCACACATGAATGAATGCGTTGGCCGTGTGCAGATTGTTAAATAATGCTTCAACTCAATATACTATACTAATATGCAATATACATACCCCCAACTGGCAATGGCCTTGGCAGTATTTTCTGGTTCCATAGGATCGGGAGGTGCAGGGTTTCTGCTGGTCTTCACGGCACAAAATCTACATCCGCGTGTGCATGTATCCCCGAGAACCATGATTGTAGCAGTTGCAATACCATCCTCGCCTCCATTCCAACACTGTCCATCAGAATGCAAAGGTCTCAACAATTTAGACAAGAAACATAAAAGTAGAAAACATTTTTCATCAGTTACATTTAAGTAGTTTTGTTTCTGTTTTGTTTCATAGATATCTTTAGCATGTTTGATTACTTATTGAGTCTAACCATGGCACTCAACAAAAAAATAGTCTAATCATGGTACACAAAACCCAATATCAATATCTATTAATCCATGGTTTAGTACAACTACAAGCAGAAGGATTGCTGTCTAAAACTCTACCAACCTTATGAAGAACAGGACCAAAATAAAATAAAAATACATAATTGTGTTAAATGGCAGTGTTTTCAAACACAGATAGCAGTAAATACCGTATTGTTAAAATTCCGCTACACAATAGTGCTAATGGCACCACTACAACTGCTATTTGACAATATTTTGTACTAAATAGCATATCGTTAAACAATAGCGGTGTATCAGATTCCGATGCATCCAAATTCCACTATACTATAGCAGTATAGCACCACTAAATGTGAAATATATAATATAATTAAAAGCTATAATCAAATATTAAACAAAACCAATGTAGGCTCTCTGTTAAATTGGCTCTCTGATTAGTAAGTCCAGCTTGCTTTCACCGGCCGATCTGTTCTGATCTTGCACTGATGTAGGTTGAAGCTCTACATAGGAGTGGATTGGTGTATATTAGGAATGTTACAGTGTACTATGATGGAGGTTGGGTATTAATGTCGGATTTTTTTTCTTTCCTTTTCTCTACTGATATGCATGCGTGATTGTGTGTATAGGTGTGGTGGGGACTCTCTTCTTTTCTCCTAGCACTCTTAACCATAGAATTTTGCTTGATCTGTCCGGTTGTCTAGCACATGATAGTGCAAACCCTCTACAAATCTTCATAGAAGGTGCGTAGATAGAGCATGTCGACCTTGACGCTGTATCAAACGCGTTATTCAATAATATAACTACTATTTATAAAAAATAATGTAGGCTCTCTATGTCACTGGTAACCCCTAAGTTATTATCAAATATGAAAGAAGCGTGTAAATGTTCATACCAACAACACTCACAAAGACACCAAAACACTGGCACATAGACACTAATAATAATTTGAATACAACTAAAAGTGTTGATCTCGTGACACCGACACAACATGACACATGTTGGACACCAAACACGCTCGCAATGTGAAGTGTAGTTCAATGCTACATATCTACACGCCACTATCTATAACTTTGTAGTTTGTTCCCCCAAATTACTTGCTAAGCAACCCATCACATAAAAAACTAATAGCATAAAAGGGAAAGATACAAGTAACTTATATGAATCAAAATGAAGCAAAAATTACTTATGTCAAAAATCAATTTTTCAATTAACCCACTAACCAAACTCAAATTTCAATCAAAAACCAAAATTTAAAAAAACCCATTTCATAAAAAACTAAAATTTTAATAACCAGCAACCACTTAACAAAAAGAGAGGGAAAAAAAATATACCTCTCCAATATTGGGGCACTGAGCTTCCTCACAAACAGTGTTAAGCTTCAACTGAGAGATAGATTCCTTAATCTTCGAAAATCTTTCACCTTGAGGAGCTTTCTGTCTCAACCACGCAGGTTTCTTCACATTCGGGTCTCTTCCTGTGAATGGACCCAACCCACCTGGGTAAGGTCCATTCTTGTTCTCTGATTCCATCAGCTTCGACATCGCCGACACAGACAGAGGTTGTTGTTGTTGTTGTTGCGGTGAGACAACAACCTCAGAATGTGAAAGTGATGGATCATTGGCTTGGCATCGAAGTGTGAAAGTAAAAGAGGAAGGTTTTGTGGTTTTATGAAATGGGTTTGATGAGAATGAGAAAGAACAAGGTTGGAGAAGTGATTGATGAAACATTTTAACAACAACTTGTGATTACGAAGAAAAAAGAACAAGGTTGGTTCGGTTCGGTTCAATTGTATTTACATTTTGCAGTTGTCGTTTGTAGAAGTGTTCTGTTGAAACAACTTTGGTTACTCCGAAGACAAAAAAATAATTGTCTTATTAAAAACACAGAGACGAAAGGAATTGACAACTATACCCTTGTCAACAATTACTTCCTTTTTAGATTCATTCATTTAATGATGTACGTGGTTTATATTAGTTTCCGACTCATACTTAATTTTTTGTTTTAATTTGTAATCAATACTCGTGAAAAGGTTTTTGAATCAAAGATGAGTAATGAGGAGGAAGAGAAAGAAAAGAAAATGTGTTCAGTGGTAGTTGAAAAAGTGGGAGGTAGATCATCAGTTATAACCTGCTTATCTAGATATCCTCTCAAGTTTATCACACCAAAAAAGGTTTTCATTTTCAACAATCATCTTTTGTTATTTTTATGAATCATGTTTTAATTTGTGTACATATTGTTGTTGACCAAATGTTTTTTTTTTTTTTTTTTATTTGCTTAGGTGGGTCCTTCCAAAATTGATGCAGTTTGGGTTTATGTTCTTAATTATGGAGGTGGAATTGTATCTGTAAGTTCTATCCCTTTTCTGGTTTTTCACCATTCACGCTGCCTTGATTTTTTTTTTTGTTGCATATGATTTTGGACTGTGTTTGCTTTATGAGCATATGATTTTTGACTCATACTTCATTTTGCAATACATGCGAGTCGTTGTTCAAAATAAAATTGAACTCAAATCGTTGTGCTATCTATTTTGGATGAATTCGCAACATCAATCCTGATTCATTCTGATGAAAATAGAGATTCCCCCTTAACTTTGTGTATCCAATCACTTCTTTTGTAAACTAAATGACTTACATATGGAATTACGTTGAAGTTCATAAATGACACGGGGTATGTTTGTATTGACTTATTTCAACTTATCAACTGACATAATTAGTTGTGATACTGTTTGAGAGAACGTATGAAAACGACTTATGATAAGTTCATAAGTTGTTTTTCAGCTTATTTTCATAAGCTCTCCAAGATATCTTATGAAAACAACTTATTTATTATACAAAACAGTTTGATTTTATTATAGCTTGTGTAATAAAAGTAGCTTATTTATAGGCGCTTATATGATAAACGCATATAAGCGTTTATGCTATAAGCTACAAAATAAGTTGTTTATCCAAAGCAAACCATATTCACTTATGTTTTTCATGCCTCACTTGTTTTTACTTCAAATTAAAAAGGCCATATTTTATTGATCTGATCATATGTCTTAAATTAAAAATAATATATCGATTCGCAATATGTAAAATAGCTCTTCTAATTCACAAATTCAATCTTGATTTTGATAACCATGCTTGTGAGGTGCAGGGTGATCAAATTTCATGCAAGTTTTCTGTTGGGGATGCTTGCACCATGGTGTTAACTACACAAGGTTCTACTAAGGTTGGCTATTTTTCCCCCTCTTTTATTGATTTGCTACTTTTTCTCTTGAAGTGATTTAGTTTGAACTTTGCTCTCTTCTGGGTCAAATGCTTATGAATATCAATCACATTATCTATTTGATAAGTTGTTTTGGATTCACCCTGGTGTTTAGCTCAGCTTATCTTCATGTTATTGATAATGTTGTAGTTTATATTTTAGGTCTATAAATCTGTGGGATCCAAGTGCTCTCAACAAATATTAGAGGTAAAGAGACTGTATCTTTCTCTTGATTTTCTTGCTTTTATGCTTGTCATTATTCACTTGACTAATCATTTTACTGTACCTGATAGCCAGTAAGATTTATAGTTGTGGCATAAGTATCACATCCTCTGTTCCATAACTATTGATGTTTAAGATTAGTGCTCATAGATTAAGAGAAATTTAATTAATGAAGAACCTCTGTGAAAGTTAGACGTCGTCAATCCAGCTTCAATCTCTATTTTTGTTTTCAATAAGTATTCATGAAATAGTTACATAAAGTACAATTGGAAAATACAAAAGGCTAAAATATGGTTTTGGTCCCTGCAAATATGCCTAGTTTGGGTTTTAGTCCCTGTAAAAAAAAAATTGTTTTTGGTCCCTGCAAAATATGCCTAGTCTTGGTTTTGGTCCCTGGAGGGACTATTTCCAAAAGTAAAATATTTTGCAGGGACCTTTTTCAAAATCAAAAGATTTTGCAGGGACTATTTATCTAATAAATGGGTTCAATCATCATGTGCCATGTGTGCAAATCATCACAAAAGTGGGGCCAGGGACCAAAACCAAAACGAGACATATTTGCAGGGACCAAAAACAATTTTTTTTTTTTTACAGGGACTAAAACCAAAACTAGGCATATTTGCAGGGACCAAAACCATATTTTAGCCAATACAAAATAATCAGTTCATGGATTTCTAAAACATTACTAGTATAAAAAAGGCTAAAACATCAATAGTTTGGAAATGAGATCATACTTTTGTTGAGATTCTAATATTCTGAGGTTTTAGTTTTTTATGGCATAATAATACACTTCTACATTTTATTCCTTTTCTTTTTTGTGGTTAAGATTCGAGTCATTTGACTATTTTTGTAGGACATTAGACTTATTTGTTCTATACAAACTCCACTTAATGTTAAATTGGACTATTTGTGGGTTTATTAGTTCCAACTGACAACAGTTAAATTCATCTGTGTAGTAGGCTAGAGTAGGAAGCAATGCGCTTTTAGCCATCATTCCAGATCCTGTGACATGTTTTTCCACCGCAAGATATTATCAGAAACAAATCTTCACTGTGTGTTCAGATTCAAATTTGGTCATTGTTGATTGGATTACTAGTGGGCGCCATGAAAGTGGAGAAAAATGGGATTTTGATTTATATAGAAGCACAAACAATATATTCTTCGATGACGGTCAACCTTTGTTTCTGGATACGGTAATAATTTTGCTGTTGTCCTTGTGAAATGTGTTAAATAGATTTCAATTTCAAAGAGATAATGCCACTTAAACGGCTAGGCTGATTTTAACAAATGCATGCATCATACTGTTCCTTATCACATATTCCTTTGAAGCCTAACCAATTATCTTCAAGACTCTAGTTGGTTTTGTAGCCCTTTCAATCTGGCAGCATTAGATGTGGATTCGCTCATTTTAGCTCCTAACATGATCTTGTTATTCAATGAAGATAGGCAGAACATTCAGATTTCAGACCCTGTGCTGGAATGAGGGATCTTGTAAAGGAAATGTCAACTTTCTATACGGAGTGTTTTATCTATCTCGTTTCAAAATAATGTCATCGTGTTAGGAGCTAAAATGACAACATACCTCTTGCACTTGCTTGAACTTTGAATTTATATAGTTGCAAGAGATTTTGAAAAAATGCAATATATTCTATTTTTACTGAGATTGATATCCTTTCTATTTTTCTAATTAATTGGCTTCTTGTCACAAACAGATGTTACTAGAGAAAGACAAATTTGGCCGTGTAAAGGAACACATGCAGGACTACCAAGTTGTTGCAATGATTGTACTCCTAGGGTGAGTGATTGGTGTTGCCTTACTTTTTAGATTTGGGTTTTCTATCATGGTTCTTTTTATGACATGATTTTTTATTATAGGCCAAAGATACAGTATATCCAGAATCTAGTGCAAGATAACGTGAAAAGAATTATGTCTGAGCAATTACATAATCCTTCTGCTGCATTGAGTCACCAAAAAAACAAAGCTGACTTTTTCACGACAAAGCCAACATTTGTGGCTTCTTGCAGTGTCTTTGGTCCTAAGGTAAATTATAAATTAACTTCAGGTTTATTGTTTTTATTTTTTTACATATTTCGTTTATTTCTCAAACTTCTGGTTATGAGTAGTACTTAAGATTAGAATTGTGTTATTTTGAAGTTCTGCTTAATTCGTAAGTCCCAAAGATTCCTTACGGGCTTGATTGTTGCGAATGGCTAGCCTAGAACTGTGTTACAGGTCACATTTTCTACCTTGCTTTCTGGTAAGTTTTGCCAGGCAAGTTATGGGATGATGATTATAATTTGGAAATTCAAAGAAGTATAGTTTGGAGGGTCATGTAATGTAAATAAAGTTTTTAGTATGCTACAGAAAGCTTTTTCTTGAAATTCAAATACTGAATTTTAAGAACTTTCCTTATTCATGGTTCAATACAAAAGAATAACGATTCCATTGGCTTGTCTAACTCTCCTCTCAAACATTCTCTACTGCTCGGTAGAGACTGGACTGAGCAAAACACTGAACAGATTGCGTAAATATAATAGATATTGTGTTAAGAACTTACTTTTTCCTGATAAAACAATGTAGACTAGCTTCTTGCATGAACAGAGAATGCAGAAAATACAAAGACAAATCTAAGTTCTGCAGTTGCATATAACCTCTAGCCTAAACCCATTCCTTTTCCGTCTCAATTCATGCCTACCTTGCATCATATATCATTTGCTATCTTGTTTTCATCATAATGAAAGGTGCTATGATTGGTTAACCTGCCTTTCATGACTCTGTAATGTGGTTTAGTTACGAATATTGTTGGATCAACCTGCATTTTTTGTGCAGAAAATTGGTCTTGTTGTTCGGGTGGCTTCTGTGACAACTGAATCTGTTTACAAATTTCTTCGACAACAATTGGCTCCCTTGGAGCAAATGATAGGGGTGCCACCATACAGATAGACTGAAGTGTATCCGAAGGAACATTAGGGTTTTTATTTCAGATCTATATTTGTATAATCATTTTACATTCCTTTTGTTCATTGTATATTATATATTCATGGTAATAAATCTCCTTTCAATTTAAAATGGTGCTATACTTCATCTAACTGAAGCCATATTGGTATTCTTTTATAACTTCTCTTGCCTTGCGGTCATAGCTTGTTGCCAACAAACTTGCAACTCTTATTACTCATCGTTCACTTGCAAAAAACTGAGTTAAGTTATGAATGGCCTTATCATGAATTAGTAGCATTATCATAACTGAGTAACAAAAATTTTATTTTTTTTGGATCATAAGAGGGCCAAAGCACAAAAACAAAACAAAGTTACATCATAATCAATCGAGGAGTAGACACTACAACAATTTCAGCTAACAACAAATGTCTAACTTGACCCGGAAATAGCTCATAGATAATCAATGATCCACTTCCATCGCAACTTATATTAGCCAAAGCATCTGCACAATTATTATCCTCCTAGTAAGAGTGACAAACTCTAACCTCCCAATCCATCTCTAGCAACTTATGAACTGGGTAGCAACTCTGGTGCTATTTTGGTACAATACTCCTGTTGGAGGAAAAAGAATGCTCGAGGCTTTGGACTTGATAAAATTAACAAAATACATTGAGATTTGTCGATTTCTTGCTCCCTTAGGATAATATCCTCCCTACAACCCTTGTTAGTTTTGGATTACAAATACTCTTATATATTATCAAACAAAACAATACGTGGATATCATTTCATTAAAAAAGAAAAATATAATCAAGAGAGAAAATGAGATTAAGAGAGAGATAGAGTTAGGAGAAGGAAGGAGAATAGAGAAGGAGAGGATCCACCTCCATTTCTTTATGAGAAATGACAACTGTTATTTAGTATATGAAAAGAAACGCAAGAATGACAACATGGATGTTGTCGTCATGATTTACTAATTATATTTACATCGTTCTTGTATGGTAATAAAACATGGCCAATAGAAAAAGAGAAAAAGAAAGTTGTCACAAAAGATATCACTACTCGAAAAGCCTATCTCAAAAGCATTTTCTTTAACAGAAATTTCATTTGTAGTAAAGCTAACAATATTTGGATTGATGTGTGTATAAAGATTTTTCTTTGATTTACAATAGCATTTCTAACCTCTAGGTTCACAATCAAATGCTTTCTGTAAAATTGAAACAAGTTGTTCTACACTTTGTTCCACAAAGTCTACATTTGGAAGATGAAGACCTATATTATATTCGTCTTCAGAAAAGTTTACTTTCTTCAGTGTTAATTTATAACTGATATCAGCTGATGTTGGGGGACCTCTTGCAATCGCCGCCTGTAAAAGAAAACTCAGTTTAAGATGCAAGAGTTTACAAGTAGATGCATAAATTCATGACAGGAGAGATAGATAGAGAAGTTGTAATTTTAGTGGTTAGAGATATGACAAAAATCCATTCATTTTGTTTTCACCTAACATGATTTTAGGAATGGTTTGTTTTTGGCTAAAATATGGTTTTGGTCCCTGCAAATATGCCTAGTTTTGGTTTTAGTCCCTGTAAAAAAAAAATTGTTTTTGATCCCTGCAAAATATTTTGTTTTTGAAAATAGTCCCTGGATGTGTCACGTGTGCAAATCATCACAAAAGTGGGGTCAGGGACCAAAACCAAAACGGGACATATTTGCAGGGACCAAAAACAATTTTTTTTTACAGGGACTAAAACCAAAACTAGGCATATTTGCAGGGACCAAAACCATATTTTAGCCTTTGTTTTTTAACTTGGTACAACTTATGAGAGTAGATTTTGGGTTACGATTCTACATATAGGCTATGTATATGGAAGGTCAATATATTGACTAGCTAGGCTGGCTCCATTCTTCTTTTCTTGCTGAAAAGGCAGAAATTTATGAACACACTACATATAAGCACAAGAAATGCTTACAACAGTGGCAAAACCAGTACATAACACATCCTACATATAGTCACCATCATTCCCATTACATGATACATCCAATAATACATTATAGTCCTTCCTACATTATAAAGAGCTCTTCATCCCTCCCATTACACATAAACAACGCCTACTACTGTCCCTCTTCATCTTCCAAAAAACATTTCTTCCTGGAGTACAGCACCACTGTTACTTGGGACTGTGCCATCAAAGTACAGCAGTAGCCCTTTGAACTATCTACTCTATGCATTTCCTTTATCCGGTCCACCCCTGTCATAATCCTATATGTGTCCTCACATATACTGTATGTGGTCAACAGAAGCTCGGCAACCATCTTGTTAAACTGGTTTGTATCCCCCTCACTACATCTTTGCAGCTGAGCCTTCCTCTTCTCCTCCCGTCACCACTTCAAACAGAAGTAATACCCATATCCAATTGTTTTCACTGCACTTTAATGGATTCAACACATATTATGATAACTGGACTATATACATTCACTCAAGCTAGATAAAACAGGATATTCGTATGGGAAAATCACCTTATTTCAATATACAATTCCTAGACACATCAAATGATTTACACTTCACTGAGCTGTTGTGTACCCAAAACTTTTTGCCTTTGATTGCAGTACCTTCCGGTATAACATCTTGACCTCCACTATCTTTTCCCATAGAAAATCTTCATTTGCAAATATCATAATGTTCCTAGTTTTTCAAATAATTCATATGTTGGCAAACCAAACAACAGCTATCTCTTTTGTCGAATCACTCTTCCTTCTTCCATCAAAATACAAGTTGGGCAAGGTGATCACCACCTACTTTAACCATAGCTGTCAAAATGCCAAGCTTCTTTAAAATAATACTACCCCACACCATGAAAAAATAGGACATGTGAAGAATAGATGATTAATAGTTTCTAGTTCACCACAGCCTCCCACACAAAATATAGACAAACTCATATTGACCCCATACTTACTTAGGTTGTTCTTTGTTGATAACCTGTTTTGGACTAACCTCCACGCTAAGACTGAGAATTTTAGTGGCATCACCTTATTCCGAATATCCAAAATTACCAATTCAAAATCTCTCCTACAACTGCTAAGAATTTGACATGCCTTTTTAACTGAGTACTCACTACCACACTTTCGTCAACTCATTCCAACCTTTCCTTATCACCCTCCTTTAACTCCATACCTAATATCGCTGATTTGTATAGTGTTACCAACTCTTCCTCTCATTGAAATAAGATTTCCCTCCACCTCCATTGAAATTCCTGCCCACCTTTCATCGCTACCATACAACTCAGCAACGGATACCTCTGCCCACCACTAATCTGTAAAATTTACTGAACCGGTCTCTCAACACACACCCTTCTACTCAAGGGTCCATCCAAGTATCTCTCCCATCTCCAATATTTGTTTTAACATACCATACAACCAGCAACATATATATCATACCAGTGTCAACTGAATTTAATTCCCTCCACCAAAACGAACTAGAACTGTTCACTCCCTCCAACCTTGATCCATATTTATGAAATAACACTATGAAATGCAAACTATTTGTTTATCTTTTTAATCTCAAGTCATTTATCTAAAGAGCTATCTTAAAAAATCTCAAATTTCTTATCCATATACCCCTTTCTATTGGTCTACATATTCTGTCCCACTTATGAGGCTTAGTCCATTCTTAATTTTGATAGTAGATTTTAGGTTTACAATTGGATACTGCAAGAACATCTTGAAATAAGTTTTCAACCAAATCATCCCACAGAGATATTACGTGAGCATGCATGCGTTGAAGTTTGCATGAGAGTGCATTCAACATCACCTGTTTGAACTACCTTAATAGCCTTCACAGGGCAATGGAAATTTATTGAACTCTTTTACCAATTTGAACTTGAAATCCAGCAAAATGGGTTTCTTGTCTCTGTAATTGAAATCTAAAGTATTCCTGTTACTACATGATCCACCATTCAGTAGATTGTTGCTATGTGTGTAAGTTTCATGCCATTATGAAACACTATCGTAGGAATTGTTGCAATGTGTGTAAGTTTCATGCCATTATGTGGTAGTTCCCCTTAATTTCAGTCAAGGGAATGGAAATGAAATGCTAACAATATTGATGCAAAAAGAATGTCATAAGTAAGGAAAAAATTTGTGGAGTTCCATGTGATCGGGAAGGACATTACACTTTGTTAATGATTCATTCAATATCCACAATTCCCCTACCCCTTTAACGTTGTAGTCATATAGGTAATAACCCAAATAAAAGTTAATGAGGAACTCACACAGTGTCTTTCTCCAAGTTCAATCAACCAAAATCTCCACAAAGCCATAAACTTCCCATCCATTGTAGCTGATATATTAGTCCAGTTCGTGTGAGAAAACTCCACTCTGTTCAACCCTTCAATAAGTCCACTCCCCATGGCTTTAACATATGCTTCCTTTAGGCTCCAATACCTGCAAAGCAGATACATCTTTCACTTTCAGTATGGCCCCCTATTCCGTTCGAAGAATCATATTACATTTAAAACAAATTCTAGTAGTGTGGTGGTAGATAGATAACAATATCTTATCAGATCAGACACTATCACATATTAATATCTTTACTAAACAACTTCAGAGACCATTTTGTGCGCTACATTATATAACCAAGAACTTGAGGTCGATCCACAACATAATGTTTTGCTGAAGTATGTGACAAACTGTGATAATTAAAATTAGGAGAATGCTAACCATTACCTTTGGGGCATTGGTTAAAGTACTAAAATAAGTAAATTTGCATCGAAAAATGGTGTAATTATTGCTAAGAAAAAATGTAAAGACTTGTATTTCCAAGACAAAGTTTCTATTAATGAAATCCTTAACCATTGCCCTTAGGGCACTGGTTAGCAAGACCCTTAAAATTAATACGAGCATTAATTCATCCCTAAAAACTAATTGGGCATCTTGCATTTAAGATGTGCACATAACATCTCTTCAAACATGAAAAGATTGTAATTACAGATATATTACAGATATTAGAGAAATATGAACAGAATTAATTTAAATTCTGAACTACAAACATTTATTTCTAACGACAAAAACGGTATAGCCAAAGTATAAGCATTGGTCATAGCATATGTACCTGTAAAATTGAATTAATACATCATGAGAAGTGCCAGCATTGACTATGTTATCCCATTCCAAAGTTGAAAAGTAGGATGAAAAATACTTGATGAATTCAGCAACTGTTTCACCTTGTGGCATATCAAAGGAGACAATATCTATCCCCACGAGGCATAAAGGTTCAGATGCTATGGCCACATAGTCTCCATGATGAGATACATTGAAATTAAAATTTGGGAATGTAAGACCCAATTTATCATAATCCTGAAATGAAACAAGTGGCACATAAACTGCATTGAATGATGATGATGATGATTATGATGATAAAAGTTGATTGATTGATACCAATAAATCCAAAAAAGGTTTGGCTTGGAAAGTTCGTTGAATGATGAAATTATGCTGAGGGAGAAAGGGTTTATTGATGAGATCATGTATAAGTGCATATTGAAGCATTCGACTGATAAGTGCTCTTTTACGGTCTTCCATTTTGAAAAACCTGGCAAAAGTAAAAGTCAAAAATTCATTTATTTGTATTACGAGATTGAGAGAATAGAAGGTGTAGTACCTGGTAACAGAGGAGTGTTCTTGGGATGGGAGGAGGGAGAGGGCAAAGGAGAACTCATGGGGTTGCGGGTCCCACTTTGATATGTCCACCACCCATCTCCTCACTCCTTCCTCCATTCAAGTCAACTCACTCACTTACTCTTGTTTCTCACCACACTCCTACTCTCTTGTTTCTTTATTTCTTATTCTTCTTCTTTACTATCTTGATTTTCGTGCAAATACATATTTTTTCCTTGGAAATTATGGTTGTTGAAATAACACTCGTCTTTTTAAAATTCTTTTGATCTTTCTATTGGATAGCTCTATTTGACCACTAATTTATAGATGGTAGGCAGTGACAACTTTATGATTTACTCCATATTTATAGTACAACCTCAAACATTTTATTACAAAACCGAGTACCTCCATCACTAATGATTGATCTAGGTGCACCAAACCTTCTAAGAATATTTTTAATTAAGAACTTGGTCACTACCTTAGCATCAGTAATGGGGAGTGTCATTGCCTCAAGCCATTTGAACCCATATTCAACCGCTACAAGAATATATTGGTTGACAAATAGATGGTTTGAAAGGACCCATGAAGTATATTCTTCACACATCGAAAAGCTCAATTTCAAGGATGTCTTGCATTGACATTTCTTGCTTGCTTAATATATTACCAACTCTTTTGCATCTATCACAAGTTCTTACCAAAGCATGGACATCATTAAAGAGAGTTGGTAAAAAATAACCTCCTTGAAGTACTTTGGCTGTTGTTATGTCTATTCCAAAATGTCCTTCATATGTTGAGGCATGACAATGTTGAAGGACTTGTGGAATTTCTTCTTCAAAGGCATATCTTCTTAGAATTTGATCCTAGCACTTCTTGTAGAGGAAAGGCTAATCCCAGATTTACTTTATTGCCTTGTGCTTGAATGCCCTCTTTTGGTAATGCTCTAAATCAGGAGGGACAATTCCACACACCAAGTAGCTCACACGTGTGTTGTTTGGGGGGGGGTTTGAATATTGTATTTCAAAATGTTCGAGAGTTTAGGGAAACCGTGTTTGAAAAAGTCTTTGACCAATTGGATTCGGGTACGATGTTGATAACAAAAATTTAAGCAATGAATAATACAACAAGATTTACTGTTGAATTGAGAGATTCAATTGCTAAATCTCAATACAATCAACTATCAATAATTATCAACATAATTTACAAAACAAGACAATTCTAAAACCAAACATAAAAGCAATAAATCAAACTATTACTAATGAACACAAGGTATGAACTTGATTGAATTCAATTGTGATCAATATTGAGCTAGAAAGGAAACTTAATTTAATGAATCAAGAATAGGTTTACAATTAAAGTATTGATCACATTCAAATCAATTAGCAACAATTATCATAAATTCATATACATTAATTAACAAAAAGTAAACGAGGATAGGGAATAGAAACGACACCGGTATTTATAGTGGTTCCTCTTTCGTCCTCGATTCGGGGTACATCCACTATTGATAGAAAACGTCTCTATCAATGACTTCCACTATAGTTGAAATTTGATTATAATATTGTGATTACAGGAATTCCTTCAATTACCTTAATTTTCAATTCGTATGCAACCACAACCTCAGTCTTTAAACAACCCTTGAAACTGATGATTCTCCAAGTCTTCGAATCATCAATCACCCATGCAATATTTGTAGTTCTTCACCTCGAACTCTTCTTTGCTATGTTGGGTGCTTGGATCCCCTTGAACTTAAGAAGATTAGAAAGAACCCTCCATTACCCTTGGAGGTGGAATGTAATTACTAAATTCACTTTGAAACCTTGATTCCCAACCAAGATCCTTGGAAGAAATCAACTTACAATCCTTATAGAACTCTAGCAATCTATGACTCAAAAACCATAATGATTCTTAGAAAAAGTGCTCAATTTGAAGAACAAGTGGAGAGATGTTTGAAGACTCTAGAGAGAATAGATGCAAATGATTCAGTTATTTGGGAGATGTGAGGATATGACTATATATAGAAATGAGTGGCAAGTGAAAAAATTTATAATGAGGAGATGTTGAATCAAATTACATATATCTTGAATCGTATTAAACATGTGAAAAAGAGTGAATATGGAGCTATGAAGATCGATACGAATCAAACCATATGTGATTTGAATCGATCCTGATCAGATGAATGTTGATACGATTCAAAGGTTTGTGAATCATATCAACACCTAGAAAAACAAGTCCAGAAAGAATTCATGATACCACTCAAAGGAATATGATTCGATTCACTAGTGATACGATTCGAGAAACCATGATACGAATCAAAATGCATGAAATACACAAAGAAGATGCAGAAAGAAAGCTTGATATGAATCAAAGGATTTTGAATCGAATCATAAACATAAAAAAAAAAAAAAAAAGTTTTGCCACTATAAGGAAGATTTTAATGCATATGAAAATATTTGACATCTAAGAATCACATGACACAAGGAGACTGAAACGCACCGTTTCACTAAAAGGTATGTATTATAAAAAAAATAATTAAATTAATTAAACAATAATAAAATGGAAACACGGAAGCTTCTACACACATTTCATTATACTCATTTTCTCTTCCCATTCTACTTCACTCTCGTCCCTCTTCTCTGTTCCTCATATTTCCCTTTTTTTTTTCTTTTCAACTCATCAAATTACTTCCAAAAATCAATCACCTATAAGAATATTTTATTATCACTTGCCTAACACTTACCAAAAATTTTCTTGAATAATTATCTTCTTTCATAATTAAATTTAAAAAAGGTCACAATTCAAACCCCCATTTCTTACGACGTTTACTGCTACTTCATGTTTATTAATTATGTACCGCAAATTTAATATCTTTTTAAATTACACAGTATGATAGTTTATTTTGGCTTGTAGATTACCTGAATAAGAAATTGATTTGTTTATGCATATTGAATGAGATTTCTATGTAAAAAAAAAAGTATAAAGTTAGTAAAGTGAATTGTATATAACTTGATCAATCTTTATTAAATAGTTTGCATTCTTTCACCAGGAAGTCTCGCGTTCTATTGAGAAATAAGACCGTCATATTCTCACATTTCCATGGTGAAGCCTTGTAATACATGCAACATGATATTATTTTTTTAAAAAGGGTTAAACACTAGCCCACCTAAATTGACACTGACAAGTATTGAACCTGCGAGTTTGAGGAGGAGCACACTCCAAGATGCAACATGATACTTATTGTGCAAATCGCAACTGATGCAATAAAATCTGGATCTCCTAGGGCCACAAAAAATAGTTAAGAACATAGTTTTTGTTGTTTTAGCACTTGCTATCTCTTTAAGGTCATTTTGCTAAAAAAGAGTTGTACCAGTCAACATTTGTTTGAGAGCTGTTGAATTACTATTGAATTTCTTGACTACTTTATTCACAAACTGTCCAAAGTTATTTTTATCCAAATTTTCTTTCTTATCTTCTCTCACCCTCTCTCCCTTATCTCCCTTTATGATATGAACCTCCAAAAAGTGTCCAGCAATCGTAAGTGTTTCCTCATTCTCTTGACTAACGCCAAGCTGTGTTTGAGAGGTGTCCAACTTGTGTCTAAAGGGCGTCCAAAAGGCGTTACTATCGGAAGAACGTCTGATACATCGCACTGTATTATAAAAGCTGTGTGCTTTATTATTTGTAACTCGTTCCCTTTCCAGACATGGCTTGTTCAGCCATTCGGAAGAACAACTCAAATATCATTTTCATTCTTTTGTTGGTATATTCTTGCAATAGCTTGAACTCTTCATCCCTTTTCTGGCAGCACATTCTCTTTAACTCGTGCAGCTGCAACTGCAAGTCTAGTTTCTTGTACTCCTCTCTCCTAGGATATGTTCTAGAGATCGTTTTTGGTTAGGTCTAAATCTGATAATTGTCATGGAATGTGGTATCTATTTGGGCACCTTCTAGATGATAATTGGTGTGTGCCTACTGTTTTGGCATTCTACTTTATGTACTTTATTTTCTTTATCTCGTTCACATTGTGTATTTGCCTTGAAATACCCCTGTTTTTGTTTAGTAATGCTTCTCTAATGCTGTTTCAAAATAAAAAGGATAAAATTACAAAAGACTGGATATAAATACCCAATTTTGAACTTATGAGTTGGCTATAAGCTTTCACAATTCATCCATGTGATCATGTGATGAACAATATATGTCATTCAATCATCATTCGTAGCATTGATTCCATTCTCTCTCTGTCCCTGCACATGCTGATTAAGTCCATGTACTTCATTGCATCATTAGGTGACAGCCCTTCAACAAGGAACTTTAACAACCCACTATGTGTTGCTTGCATCACATCAAAACATTGCTCTAGTGCTCTCTCATCTTGCTCTTTGCTCAACTCTACTGCCTCCATTAATGGAAGTAATTCCAATTCCTCTTCCATGAAGTGTTGTTTGCATTGATCCTAAAGAAATTGGATCCAAAATATCTATCTAATTTAGACATCAAGTTCATATCTATTTTTGTAAGATAAATAAGTATAATATATTTTCATGAACTATTAAAACTTCCCTTTTCTCTACTATAATTAGATATTCTAAAAGTTCTTTCCAGAACAAAAAAATAATCTGTTCCAAAATTGCTTTCCATTGACAAAATGTGTATAGGAAATATTCACATAAATAAAGTTCCAAATGAACTAGGTATAGTAACAAAACCATTATATACATGTCTCCATATAATTTATTCTTAGGAATTAGGCTTATTTACCTGAAATGAACTGAGCCTAGTAGAAAGATTGTACAAAGTCTCTCTGTAATTGGGGCTTCCTGAGTCTAAAACCTCAACAGATTTGATGATTTCTTTGATGCCATTCATGATAGGCAGGTCCCTAGCATGTTCCTCTTTTGCAGCCTTAGATAGCCCTGCGTCCACATTAACTCTGTCACCTGGCTCAAGTATTGCTTCAAATGCAAGCAATCTTCTTTTTCTGTGTGTTTAGCAATGCTGAAATCCTACTAACAAACTATCAACTCTTTTTCCCCTATTGTTAAACAATACTCCCTATGATTTAAATTCCAATCACTCTTTTAATCTTATTAAGAAGACAATTAGCTAATAGGACAAGTTGGAGTTCCCAATAAACTCTAATTAAACACCCATTGCTATAAGTTCTCTAGACTTTTAAACTTTTGAAAGTCATGATGCACACAATTAAGCTATGTTAAGTGTGTTGATCTAGACTTGCTAACATACAGTTTTTCTTAATGTTGAAGATCGATATTTTTTTTGTAAAGTTCGAGGTTCGAACCCAACCCCTGCATACAAAATACAATGTCTTTTATATGATGTCCTTAATGTTAACCCGTCTCACTATACTTAACCTATTATGTTACGGGTACCAAAGGCGATGTCATAGAAATATTATGTCATAGAAACTACCTCTTTCAACACATTTTTGGGTTGAAATTTTCTTTCTAAAAATACCATTTTTGAATACAAATAACACATGTAACAAATAGATAAAAATATATTTAAATAATATTATAACAAATGTAACAAACACGATATGAATATATGTATATCTGTTTTTTTCCCTTCCCTTTATCATTTAAAAAAATATAACAAACTAGATGAGTATATTTATACTTACTTTTTCATTATCCTAATTATACCCTTAAACAACAAACATTTATATTTTTACTTTTAATCAAAACTAAAATTTCATAAAAAAAATACCGTTAATAATTTTCAAACATTACCGCAGTAATTCGTGCCCGTTTTTCGCTAGTATTATATAATAATCATGACATTCATCTAAACTATTTTATTACCTATTACCGTCAATATTACCTCGATATGACCCGTGCTATGCGTTAGCATGGGTCGATGGTCTAGTTACAATCATAAATTGAAACGAGGTACTACTAATCAATGCACTAAATACACTAAACAAAATGAAATTCAATATTGCTATTGTTTTTATGTACCTCGATCAGCTTTATCAAAGATAGGAAAGAGAACTCTCTCTTCCATTTGAGCATGCTCCATCATCACTTCCAACAATTGAGAGTAACTCCTTGCAAATTTCCTAACCTCCATCTTCCAACTCCCCATCTTCGGATCAACGGCCTTCCTCCCTCTACGTGTCGCCAGATCCTCCGCCCATCTCACCAACCTCTCCAAATGCCACGTCACGCTCTTATGCTGCAACCGCGTCACTCTCACCATCAACGACGTCGTTGCATCCTCGCTCTCAACGCTACCACTCACCGGCACCACCGACGACGATACTGGATCAGCCGACAAGTCCGGAAACCGCGAGTCGATAAAGCGTAGAAGCGCGTCGCGGGAGCCTGGCTCGAACTCCGACCTCATTGGAACCGTGATTGAATTCTCCCAGTTGGGTTGTAACCTACGCGCCGCCGTCTCATACAGCGGTGGTGACGGTTTTGAAGGTGTAACGATGTCCGAGGAAGTAGTATTTTGGAGAATGGCGAAGCGAATGTATGTAGAGAAAATACTATCCGGCGTGCCGTGTAAACGGACGGTGGGGTATACGGTGGCTCCGTCGTTGGGTAAAATCTCCGCCGTGAGTTTTTCAGTTGAGTTAATACAGTTTCCCATTGGATAAAATAAAATGGAAACTTTGAGAAGGATTAGATTGCAATTAATGTGGATTTAGGGGAAGAAAACAGAAAACAGGGAAATGGTGTTAGAATCAGAATGTTGGTAGGTGGAAACAATTTAGGGAAGAAAGAAGAAGGATAGAAGGTGGAAGAAAGTGTTATAATTGAGAAAAATGTTGTGTGTTGTTTCATGTGTAAATGAAGTGAAGGCGACAAGATATTAAAGTGAGTGTAGTAACATGTGGGTTGACTTAGAGATGAAGCAAGGAAAGGAATCATGTCATGTGAAGTGATATAGTGTTAATGTGCTCTCTATCAAGTGATTTGTCATCTATTATTATGACTTGTAAATTGTGATGTTTTCTTTTGAGGGTGCTGCTGACCGGGCACCGGTTAAGCATATCATAAAAATGAATTATTATTATAAAAGAAAATTGATTTTAAGATAAATTAATTACACAATTTTAATGCATTATCTACTATATAATTTTCTTTTTCATATCTTTAACCAGTGCTCCGAGGCACCAGTTAGTATTTCCCTCCTTTTTATTAGTCGCATACTTTATCTAATATATACACAAATATGTTTTGTATCATCGGATTTATAAGTTATATCATATCATATCATATTTGATCAAATGGTAATAAGAATGAATATAATTGTGAAAACAAACACCCAAACCCAATGGTGTAATACCATCAATTATACTAAGATGTGTATTAATAATTATTTAGAAAATATTAACGGGTGTCTCTGGGCATTCTTTAAGAGCTTAAAATAGTATCATTTTACGAAAATTTGTGTATTTAATTCATTAAAAATTGAACTGTTTGACTTTTTTAAGGAATAACTTCATGTGTGATAGTATTAACGTTTCGTTGCCCTAACAAAAATTATGCAAGCAGACTATCAATGAAGACGTTCTTAAGATAAAACAACACAACTATAACTGTATCAGAGTATGTAAGGGTTCTCAGAATTGAAAATGTAAAATATAAAGAATTGTAATTGATTATTAATTCAAAGATAAAATTGATAGATGAGAACCCAATTAGAGTTGGTGTTTTTAGTATATAGAAGAGAAAACGAAAGAGATAAAAGAAGACTAAGTCATTGCTCTGCTAGATAGTACCAAATGAAGAGAGGAGAAACTTCATCAATATTCTTCATACCCTTCTTGCTAATCATTGATCCCTTTTATAGAAGTTAAGAGATTATTTCTTGCTACAATTATCCCTTAATTGTTCGATCAAGTGACACATGTCCCTTTTCTCTAACCAAACGTTGATTCCACTTTGATGACTTGACTTGCTTATAATTGGATCATAACAGAGTACTACATACTGTATGATCCGTTCTAGAAACACACATTTAATATGGTACAAGACAACTCTAATGTGGTATTGTGACCACTCTATGGCGGTATTGCATCATCTCAAATATGTTGTTTTCACCATTCTAACCTATAAATTCTCCAAGGGCATACAATATTGAACGAAACTATATTTTTAAGAACATTCTTATTTTTGAAAGGACAATATATCTCGAAAGGGACCATGCTCTTGAGTATTCTGAATTTCAAAGAGATTATGGTCTTAAGAACTATCTTTAAATATGAAAAGACAAAATTAAAAGAGGGAGAAATTGGCTCAAAAGTGCATCGAGCGGACAAAGGGAGAAGAGAGCAGAGTTCTTGATAACTCACTAGAACTTTTGCTGTGTGGATTAGTGAATGTGGAACACTCATCATTTAGTGAAAGAACTAATGAAACAGCCAAAATGGAGGTTCGAGAAACCATTGTGGAATCAATGACATGATATTGCATCACTAATTGCACATTAATGACAATTGTTCTGGACCGGTCAAAGACCCGGGCTTAACCACTTAGGCCCAATAACAAACCAAGCCCAAATGCTGCATTTGGCAAATTACTCACAACACACCCCTTCCCTGCGAGGGGGGTGCTTGGAGAAACTGAGACCTGTTCAAACGAACAGTAACGTCTCTTTAACCACGTTCCCGCAAATATAACACCGGCGTTTACACTTTTGCTGACTTCGTAACCTCCGGTCACACGTGTGCCTCATAACGGCTCTGCATTCACCCACCTCTATAAATAGAAGGTTCCTCGCAGCCTCCAAGATAGAATCTCATACACTCTTAAACCCCCTCATTCGGTCCAACGCTCACCGGAAGTATAAACAACCACTGTAAACCACCACATTCAATCTAGCGCCGACAACCACCTTTTGATACAAGCTCTTCCCGTTTTTTACATACAAAATACCAAAGCTTTCACATATAAACCATGGCTGTCAACGGTGCTGCACCACGCATCTAAAGCATCGTCCAATGTCATGACCAGGACGAACGAACATCTTCTCCATCTCCTGCACCGAGCCCTCGAAGAGGAACAACTCCGACGAGTGTTCATGCAGAGATCCCACTGCAAGAACGACCAATCTTTGGCCCTTCGCGACATGAAGAGATGGTCAACAGTACCACGGATTCGCAGATCAACTTCCTACTCCGCACGGTCAAACGTCAAATAACGTTGGCTGAGGAACAAAGCAAACGGATTGTCGAACTTTAACAATCAAAGAGGCAGCTGGTCCACATTTGTGACACTCCTTCCCCACACTGTAACAGAAGAGGAAGGATCCCCCGTCGCTTCAAATCTAGGTCTCCCAAACGTTCCATCAACGTGTGATCTCCTAGCCATAGGCGGCGGTCACCAAGGAGAAGGTCACCAAGACGCTCCTCACCTAGGCGGTCTCCTCCGAGAAGATTCCCACCAAGGCGGAACAGACGCTCTTGGTCACTGTTATCCTGTATTTTCGACAGGCTATATTAAATGTGGTCAACGAAGTTTGACCCAAAACTTGAAGAGAATGAAGCAAGCTCAATTCTCAAGATTCAACTGTCGAAGTGAAGTCCAGAAGATATGTTGATCGAGAGGGTGGTTCGATAGAGTAAAGAAGATGTCGAAGGAAGGTTGACATCGAAAGGGGAAGTTGAGTAGCGGTTTCTCGTTGAAGAGGCATTGTTTGGATAGAAGTTAACAACAACAATTATTGTCTCAAATGTGTCTGTAGGCAGTTATTTAGTAAAAATATTGTTTTCCTCTATGGAAAACGGGTCACAATTCAACCATACTGAAAACTTACACGCTCAAACTAGTTGCCCGCACAAGGAGAAACGAGCAAACATGTCCTAATGTATGAATCTGTGTACCACTTTTACATTCATTTTAATGCAATTCTAGTTTAACTTTTAAACTCTTTTTTTAGTTTAATCTTTGCTTTTAAGCCTTCGCATCGATCCCTTGAAGATAATCTCGACAGGTCTCACCCTGTGTCTGGATTTCGATGGTTATATTCGTAGTTCGCCACTTGACACACGAGCACCATATTTTTCTTGAAAACAATCAAGCATAAAATGCCTTGAGATTTGTTGGTTGATCTTGCTCGCCTTTGTGCTTTTTGTGAAATGATGACGTGACATATTAAACTCTTTTGAATAATTGATTTAATTGCATGTTTTATTGCGTTCAGGGTTTAAAGGTGTTACAGTTGGCGATGGTGGTGACGAACAAGTTCTTGAGTTGTTGTTCTTGGTCTAGGTTTTTTTTGTACAAGAAGAAAGATCTAAGAAATATCAAAGTGTTAGTTGTTTTGCTTGTTGTTTCAATTTATGACTTTTATTTCGTTTTGGTACATTGATTTATGATTTTTGTTTTGTTCTGGTCTTCCGATTTATAACTTTTTTTTTGTCCTCCGATTTATGACTCAGCCAAATTTTTGCCACATCAGCCTCTATTTACCACATTGGCCTCTATTTGCCACATCAGTTTTTTTATAACAACAACTGGTAATAGAGACGAAAATAAAAAACGTTTGCATCTTAGAAGCTTGTCTACTAGTTTCATGTGTAAGTCCTTATCGTGATGCAGAGATTTCATCCATTAAGAAAATAATGCGGGAACGAATTAAAAAAACAAACATAATAAAAAAGCCTATTTACATAGTATCTTAATTTTTTTTTTGTTACAACATAGTATCTTTATTTATTTTTATTCTCTCTCTCACAAACCAAAAAAATAAATAAAAATTGAGCAAATAATTGCAACAATATTCTCTCTCAAAAAAAAAAATTGCCACAATATTTGACCAAAATTCTTACTAGATTAGTTTTGATCAAAGTGCATGTGGGGTTTAGCATGGGAAAGGAAACTTGTTTCCCACCATGGGAAAGTTAATTTTGACAATTTAATTAAATACATAACACAAATTAATTAAATTTGGAAAAAACTGGGAGTATTTTTTACACACCATCATCAATTATCATTCTCCTCCATCTCAGTCACCTCCATAAGCAACAACCTCATATCCACATTCCCAAATTCTCCTTCTTCGTTTATATTTTTCATTGTTAATATAATTTCTTTAAAATAAGATAAAAAACAAAAGAGTCTCACATACCACAAATAAAATAGTTGATGATCTTCTAACATTGCCTGCAATGATTTTTAGTCTCAGGTTATGGAAATCTAGAAACCCCTTGTTCTTCTTCTTTGTTTCTATTATTTTTTTATATCCTTTGTTCAAGTATAGATTTTCTATAAAACTGAGATTTTATTGCAGTTTTGCTAACCAATCTGGAAAGGGAAACCATGATATATGGATTAAACAAAGAATCCTGCTCTTTACCCAGCACAAAACACTCTCGTCCTGCAGGCAAGACCAAAATGCCCCTGCGCTAGTTAACTAACGCAAATGTAAAACTATGCGTTAGTTAACTAACGCTACGTGACTTAAGGCACACATGTGTTAATGCTGCGTGGCTTAAGCCACACATGTGTTAAACACTGCGCAAGTTAACTCACGCACATATTTAACATATGCGTGAGTTAACTAGTGCACAGTCTATGCACAGAAGAGGCAGAAACCTCTCTTTTTCCATTTTTTTTCATTTATTCTTTCATACATTCATTCATTCAATTGCATGCATTTTTCATCATTCATTCAAGCAAGTCATAATTAAATCACGAAAAATAACGAAAAATGTCATAAAAGCGCCAAATATACGCAAATGTCATAGGATTGCAACCATATCCTTCAAAATGTCATAAAAAAACCTAGAAAATATCATAAAACCCTACTCCCGTGGACTCCTACTCCTCCTCCGCGGAGCCGGCACCTGGTCAAACACTATATAATCGGACCGGAGACCCTCCAAAATACTTAAAAATAGTGGATTTGAAGCCACCTCAGTAATATCCATTGCATGCTCCACTCTGCCTCTCATGTTGCCGATGACCTGGAATGGATCGGGAGGATGTCTGGCCCACTGCTACTCAACAAGAACCTCCTTGTAAGGAGAGACAGGATGAGGAAGTGCTTGAGATGCGTAGTCAGGAATGGCCGCAAGGGGGTTCACAATAGGATGTGATACTCTAACGAACCATCTCATGTACCCCATACTATGAGACCATGGTTGGTCTTCTGACACCGGTTCACCCCTCTGCTGCTGGCTGAGGATATGTAGAGCAAACTCCAAGAAAGCCTGGGCCACGTCATTTGCCGCAGTAAGCTCAACAGTTGTAGGAGACCTGGGTCGTGTCTGGACATACTCGTACTGCCTAAGAACCCGCTCTAGCAAGTGACGGACCATCCTGTCTCTGCCGACCATGATCCATCTGGAGTACCAGCATATGTCCTAAAAGGGCGTGATGTGTCGCCGTCTCTCGTACGACCTCCAGATGACATGAGAATGATCCATCGCATCAATAACATCTCTATAGTGTCCAGGGTCCGTAAAGCCCCTAGGAGGTTTCCACCGACTCACAAGCGGGGCAAATGTCGGGTCGTACACATCACTAACAACCCTCAGAATGAGGTTCCTGAAGTGCGCCAAAGTCCATCCCTGCAAACACAAAGAACCAAATATATATCAACACAAGTATTATACAAACAAGGTAAAAAAGAAGAAAAACAAGTTAAACAAGACACAAATTTACGATCCAATAAGTAAAAAAGAAGAAAAACAAATATTACCACAAGCAGGGTCATGTAACCACCACAGGAGGCCACTAATGAATCGGAGGTCAGAGATAGCTGCTCGTACAGGAATGCAAGCCCCATCCCACCCCATGACCATCCGTCCAACTCGTCCATGTCTTGAAGCGTAAGCAGCCACAACAGATTAATGTTTTTGCTGTTCTTGCGGGAAAAAATGGTCCATCTAAGTAAGAGCAACAAAAACGCCTTAACGCAGGCCAGCCTAACTTGAGCCTGCTCGTCTTCCTCCTCCTCTATGTCAATCTCAACCATCTAATTACACCTATGCAAGAGCTCCTCGTAGCGCCTCTTCAGTACACCAAATGAGATATACGGACCACCATGTCTGGTCATCTCCCTAGCCGCATCCTCCACGGAAAAAAGCAGACCCCCTGCATCATCTCCATCCCCTCGTCACAGGTTAAATCTCTATCAGGAAGGAGCCTCCCAGTGACGGAGATGCCTAGGAGACACGCCACATCATCTAGTATGATGGTCATCTCCCCAACAGGTAGATGGAAGCTGTTGGTCTCCTCTTGCCATCTCTCTGACATCGCACAAACGGGACCGTGAGAGATGTTCTCGTACCCACTACTCAGGAGGGGAGTTAGACCATACATATTCACTACATCCTAAAACCAATCGTTTTGTGCTCCCGGCTGAGGCACCATCAAGTTTTTAAGGCTCAGTTTCTTCCCGTGTGAGATACCTTTCACCCAATGTCTTTTCCGAAACTGAAATGCAAAAACAAAAAACACCAAACAACACCGTTAAATAAATAATAAGTAAAATTAACTTTAAATATATTCTAACATAAATAGTAAAAAAAAAGTAAAATAAACATTAAAATATACTTACATCGGCATCGACCCATATAATGCATGCCACATGTCCATCAAATCGAGGTAAAAGCGAGAGGTTAGAAGGCCCCCCTGCATAGCCGTCCGGTCCAGCCTCGTACACCATCCTCGGCACCCCCTGAAAACGACCCCCACCATCATCATCCTGTTGAGGCTGAGCCTGCTCCTGCTGCTCAGGCTCCTTAATATGAGGCTGCTCCTCCTGCTCAACAATAGGCTGCTCATGATGATGATGCTGCTGATGCTGATACGCCTCAAACTGATATTGGTGAGGCTGAGACTCCTCAGACTGATACACCTGAGGCTGAGGATCCTGATAAACCTGATACTGCGTCAGGTCCATCGCCTGAGATGGACCAGTCTGTGATGAAGAGGGCCCAGCATCATCAACACTAGCAAGTCCCGTGCCCCCCACTCTCCCTCGACCTCGACCATGTAAAGGAGGGACTACTGCTTGCTTCTCACTCTGTGCACTACCAGTAGAGGTAGGCCTCCCTAACCTAAGTCTGTCAGTCCTCTCCCTTTGAGACATATCTGCACAACACAACATTTTAAAAAGCGCAAAATCAATGACACATTTTCACACAGACATTGTGTCATTTCTAACAATTCAAGAACAACACTAAAGTTTCGACAGTGTCATTTCAATCCGTAATTTACCACATTGTTGTCAAACATACTATAATCAACATTAATAAACTATATTCTAACTAATTTCATCATTAGCAATAAAAAGAAATAACCATTTTGACATTTGACCAAACACATAGAGTGCAATTTTTAAACAACTAAGAAATCTAACAATTTCTAAACCCTAAACTAACAAATCGTACCATAAACAACATCTAAACAACAATTCCTAAGTTAAATCATCACTAACAATCATAAAAACTAACATGTAAAATTTTTAAAAACCTAAAAATGTTAAATTTCTTAAAAAATTTGGAAATTTCAACCAAAAAAATGCAATGAAGTAGGATAATCATCACTTACTTGATATTGTGGAGGAAATTTGCTTTTAATGACGCAAAAATGATTAAATTCGGATTTGGGGCGAAAAAATTCGAAGTTGGGAAGTTTGGAAAATGGTTGCTGTGTTGCTGATAAATGACTTAAGTAACACTGCGTGACTTTACATGCGCAACACTACTTAAGTTGCGCACAAAATGTCACGTGCGCAAGTTAAGTCACGCTGCGTGACTTAACTTGCGCATGAGCATTTTCGTCAGTTCAACTAGACGGGAGTGTTTTGTGCTGGGTGAAGAGCATGATTCTTAAACAAAAACACTTAGAATTGGAATAGGATTAGCATAATAATTTTAAATTTTATTTTTATATATCAAAAAATAATTATGAGTTTGGACATTTTATTTTTAGATTTTCCTCATTCCATTTACAAACCTTTTATCTGATTGTGATATGGATTTTTGTGTATTGATTATCTAATTTTTCTTTATCTTTTAATTTTTTTCTTTGAAGATTTCAACATCTTAGAAACCAGCCTTCTTGCTCATAACTCAAAAACTTCTATTTATCAAGAAAAAAAGTTTTGATCTGCGGTAATTTCACAATTGTTGCGTTTTTTCTAGTCTGGGTTGAAAGCTTGGTTATGACATTGATGGAGTGAGAAAGTCCATTGAGGTGGTGGAGGCTAGGATAGAGATGTGTTGTAGATGGTGGGTGATTAGAAATGACGTAGAGAAACTATGATAAAATTGTTTTCTCTACTTAATCAAATGGTCAAAATTAGCTTTCCTGTGATGGAAAACAAATTCTCTTTTCCATGCTAAATGTCATCCAAAATGCCTGTTACTAAATATCAATTTTCCTTAGATCACTTATTGACTTATTGACTTAAAGAATGATTATCTTCTATTGTTTTAATAATAATTTGTGGAATTGTTTTTCTTTTTAGAGGAAAATGATTTGTGGAATTGTTGAAGTTTGTAACCTAGTTATATTAAGTATGGATGTCAAACTTTGATTAAGTATGGATGTTGCATGAAACAGATAAAAGACATCAATTAATTGCAATTTTTTGAGGGAAAGTTGATACAAAACAAAGAATACACCATTGAATAAGATCATCATATTGCCAATAATTAATCATTTAAATGAACATCCAGATAGCTTGTAAATCCAATTATATCTAGTAGTTGATAGTTGGATTTACAAGTAGTTAAAACAACAACTCGGTAATCCTGTGAGTTTATCTCAGTTGGTAGGGATATTGCATACTATATGCAGAGGCCGGGTTTCGAACCCCAGATACTTCATTTCTCCACAATTTAATTGTATGAGCTTTAACCACTAACTACTTGACAAAAAAAACAACAACTCGGTAGTTATTAACTACAATGTTTACCCTATTCACACAAGTGAATGTGATTAACTTCAACAGATTCTGGACTTGATAGATCTAATCCTAAAATTGAAAAAGGATTATAGTATTCTCTGCAATGATTTTCAATGTTGATCCTTTCTGGTCTCAATGATTCTCTACAAAGAGGACAAGTGTGGTTTTTGAAAGCAACCCATTTATCCAAACAATGCCTATGATACATATGGTCACACTTCAATACTCTAATATCATCCCCTTCTTCTATTTTGCATAGACACACAACACATTCTACATCTTTCTCTGGATCAGGGATGGACTCATAATTGCATATATTGTACATTTCTCCAATTATTGGAAAATGAGAATCATGGAGCTTATAGAAGGGATAATAGGTAAGAAAATCTATTGCCCATTTTAGATGAGTGTATACTAGAGTTAAATATTCCATGACCATGCTAAATGTTTGGGGTAGAGGAATAGGATTACAGGATTCTTGGATATATTCTTGTTTTGTGCTTGGAAGAAATGGGAACTTTTGGTGATATTTATAAACAAATGGGTGGTATAGACCGTGGAAATATAGATAAAAAAATCATAGACTAAGGTCAACTAGTGACAGCTTATTTTGGAACTGAAACCACATGCTTGGTTTTATATTTCTTGTGCGATGTTCTTAAAAAGTTGTTGAAATTTTAAATTAGAGTTGTATTTTTTTGATAATCTAATATAATAAAAATCATTTAATTTTAATATAATAAAAAAAATGGTTATGATGATATTTGAACAGGCTAGATAGAGAGTTTTTGACTTGTGATAAATCATATGTTCTTCATGTGACAAAACCAATAATATATTCTTTAAAAAAGAAAGAGCAATATAATATATATATATATATATATATATATATATATATATATATATATAATATACATAGTAATGCTGGTCAGCAAATACTTGCCACGTTTTTTTTTGTGAGAAACCGTGAAATATAAAAATGTAATTAGAAATAAAATAGACACACCACCAAATGAAAGAAATAAAATAGACAGGTTCAGGAGAGAGAGAGAGAGAGAGAGAGAGAGGAAACCATTGCCCAAGGAACAAAGCACGTTCTACAAAAAAAAAATCATAGAAGTAAAAGATGGTGTTGGGAGAGTTGAGGAAGTGATTCTCTTTCGAGAAAATAATTTAAATTTGATTTAAGAGTTGTTTATTTGGAGGGTAATAAAATGGATATTCCACTACTAAGGGTATTATTAGTCTTTTACTCTGTTTAAAGAATCTAAAATGTGGGGATATATTAAGGTGTTTATTGGAGGTCAATGATCATAATAATTTTGATGGATGTCGTGGTAAGTGGTGGTTAGTGATGGTTATGTTTTTTTCTTGATCTATGATGGTACAAGGTTTTTGGTTGGCTTTTGCGGTTCTTTGTAAGGTGTTTTCGGATGAAGGTGCTTGGGAGAGTTAATGGCGGTGTTTGGGGTTTTATTCCCGACTGTTTTTCAAAGGTTGTTGGTTGTTGTGTAGGTTTTTAAGTTGGTGTGCGGAGGTTGTGTGCGAGCAGCGGAATGTGGGTGGTGAAAGTTGTTTTTTGTGAATTGTGACGATGTTTGAGGATTTGGGTACAACTTTTGTTTATGTTGTTTCGTTAATCGTGGTGTTAGCTTTATTTTGGTGTTTCTATTTATTGGTTTCGGAGATGGTGCCGTTTAATTTGGGAAAGAAGAGTTTTTTCCCATCATGGGAAAGTTAAACCAAGGTCATAGATTTAATACTTTTTAATTTGGATGGCTCAGATTTATCACCTGTTAACTTTTTGTTGGGTTATATAAAACAAAAATTTTGACCCCACCTCATAATTAAATATCATTTTCTCTATTATATGTAGGAGTGGGCTTTTGCAATAATTTTTGGGCCCGTTAGTAACGTTGTTTCGGATCATACATGTGTATATATACTATATATAAAGAAAACTACTCCTTTCAACGTACTTTTGGGTTAAAATTTTCTTTTCAAAAATACCCTTAATTTTCAATACAAATAGCACATGTAACAAATAGATAAGAATAAATTTAAATATTAAAACAAATGTAACAAACACGATATGAATGTATGTATATCTGTTTTTTTTTTCCCTTCCCTTTATCATTTAAAAAATATAACAAACTAAATGAGTATATTTATACTTATTTTTTATTATCTCAATTATACCCTTAAACAACTTTTTCTATAATAAATATTGGTGTTCGTGTCATTAAAAAAACAATCATCATTCATATTTTTACTTTTAATCAAAACCAAAATTTCATAAAAAAAATATCGTTCATAATTTACAAACGTTAACGCAATAAAAAGAACGTCTTTTCGCTAGTGTATATAATGAAAATGTTACAACCTTGTATATGCTTGTTAAATTAGGATTAGAGAATATGTATATATGTGTTAAGACAAAAAGGAATAAAAAAAATTAGGATTAGAGAATATGTATACAACCGAAAAATATTTTTTTTATTTGATTAATGCTAAAAGGAATAATCAACTGATAAAAATGATAGTTGATTTGTTTGTTTGGAAAAAACTGATAATTAATTGATTTTTAAGAAAATGATGTGTAAATAAAAAAAACTTGGGTGGAAAAAATGCTCAATTGTAACGATGATATGTTCATTTCCTTCCTATGTAGCATTACTCGATGTTACTTTTAGATTCCCTTTTGTTTATCATTTTTTGTTTACTGTGAATATTAGCAAATGGAGGAGCAGTTCAAGACTCTAATTGTTCTGTCTCACTATTTAGAGGTATGCATCAATTAGTTGCCATGACTTAAGCAGTTCAAATAAATCATAAATTAATATTCTTCTCTTCTTTAGACTGGAAGGTTTCGTCGATTCTGGATTAAGCTCCACATACGCCTCAATCAAATAAATAATTGAACATAAAAGCACCCTCAAACAGGAAATTAAATAAATAATTGAACATAAAAGCACCCTCAAACAGGAAATTGATAATACTGCACTGCAATTTTAAGTTAAAAAAAATAATCATGTTCACCTCTGGGTCATCTCCAGCGAATTCAGTTTCTGACTCTTCATCAAAAATAGTCAGAATTTCTTCTAGATCCATTATGTTTGCAGATTGTAATACTTAACATAATTAAATAACATAATTAAAACAAAGTCGCATAATAGTGAACTAATTCCCATCTAAAATTTATAAATTTCAAATGTCAATTTCACATTACAACATTTCAGAATGAACAACATTTATTTGTCAAAAAAATAAAAAAAATACCTACAACATTTCTTCATTTCAGAAATGTTGTAAGATAACAAATCAATGTAAATCTTACCTTTCTTTATGTTTGGGAATGAAATTTGTGTTAGATCTAATTGTTTATGTCTGATTCAACAACACTTTAATCTAATTTTAAAACTACCCTTGCAGAAATTATCAACTTGTTGAACCAGAGAAGAAGGGTCGATGTTCTTTGTTCGAATATTCAAATGATGGGCGAGAAAAATCTTCAAATGATGTTAAGCTTTGTTTATGGGTTTCTTATTGTAACGCCCACTTTATGTATTTAATTATTTTATTAGAGTATATAGTATATTATTATATATTATATGATTTTAATGATGTTTGTGACGTATGAGATGATGTTGTGATGTAGTGATTATTTTATTGTTTAATAAAACAAAATATGTGATGTTAATATATAAATATTTATATGAAAATTAAGATGAGATATAATAACAATAATTTTGAGTGATGGGGTTGTTTTCATAAATAAGATAAAGTTGTGGGAATAAGTGAGATTAGTAAGAGGTATAAAAGGAAGTTAGGTTTAGAGAGAAACAGTCAGTACGTTACAGACTTTTGCAAAAAAGGGAGAAAAGTGGCCAGAGAAGAGGGAACCCCAATTCTGCACACATACCAGGTAAGGGTGAGCCTAGCTTCAATTGTATTTACTGTAATTCATCTAATTGTGATTAGCAAAGGAATTGGGAGAGAGTTTTGAGAGAATTCATAAGTTAGGGTTTAGTGGATTTTTGGATGAACTGATGTTATAATGATGCAAATTAATGTAGAAACCTGTTACATAACCTAGATTAATCACTAGGATTATAATTCTGAAGGATTAGAGCCATAACATGAAGAATTGGACGAGTTTTGGCGAGGTTTCGAGCGAACCCGTAACCTGTCTGCGATAGCTCGCCGTGGCGAGCAGATAGGTATATACTCGCGAGGCGAGCAGCTGAGCTCGCTGTGGCGAGCGACCCCTTCAGTGCGCGCGAGGCGAGCAACATCACTTGCCATAGCGAGCACTGGCAGAATGCAATTTAAGTAGCTCGCCGTGGCGAGCAGAACCACTCGCCATAGCGAGCAATGTGGTCTCAGACCACTATAACTTGAGTTTTATAACTCTGTTTTGAGCGAGGCTTTGAGGGTAAACCTTTGGATAGTATTAGAGATGTTTAAGACCTAAATTATAACCTGTAATGACGCTGTAAGATGATTTTAATGGTTGGCGTTAATCTATGATTAAATGCTTATTAAGTGAATTTTATGAATGAAGTATAAATGATGTTTGCGATGATAACTTTGTGCTGTATATACATATGTTAAATGTGCTGAGCTGTTGCCATGTATTGTATAATTGCATGTGTCAATAAAGAGTCGTATTTGATGTTAAGACGTTGTGTTAACTTGTTTAAGAATAAAGAGTCGAGTTCATGCATTTGCATAATTTGAGACGGTGTAACTTTTGCTCAAAGCGACGGTGGAGCATTTGCTCAAAGCGACAGTGAAGCTTATTTAAGCTAAAATAATGGTACCACATGCATGATGTTAAGATGTTAGAGTTGCATTGTCGAGTCTGGTGTCTGAGACGTTATGAGATGATTATTATGTGAAGATGTTTTAAGACGATTTATTATACATAGATGTTCGAGATGTTTCTGCTATATGTGACGATTATAGTTGTTGTTGTTAAGCATATTTATTTGAATTATATGTTAATATAATTGCTGTGAATCTCACTCCTTCTGTTGGAATTGCCGCCTTGTGGGCAAGTGCAGGTGACCAAGCTTAGGTTCGACGATGTGAGAGGTCCTTGTGGTGTCGTAGGAAATGCTCTGATATGTAACGGGATGGGGTTTTGTTAAATTCTATTTCTTTACGTATCATGTTGACTAAATGATGATGTTTGCGATGTAACTTGATTTTGAGATGTTTATGAGGCCTTGTGCCAAGAATTAATTATTCTAAGATTTTGAGACGTTTATGATTCCGCTGCTATGTTTTGAATATTGATGAAGAATAAATTATTATTCGTTTTATTTTTAAAGATTTTATGAAATGTGATATCCTGAATATTGTGTTATACTCTGATTATTTAAATGAATTTTTAAGTTGGGATTTCGGGGTGTTACACTTATCCTGTGAGTTTTTTTCCCACATACGCGAGAAGAATAAGAAGAACAAAATTATATGTTTTAATCAATCACCAATGTGTTAAAATGTGGTGTAATGAAGAAATGGGGAGTGCAACATGTGTTAAAATGTGGTGTAACGAAGAAATGGAGTGCAGCAGTAAGCTTCAAAACAACATTAAAATAATAAACTGATTTTTATATTTGTTTTTTGTTGCCTGTTCAAAACCGACAGGTGTCTTGGGTAAAGGGACTTTCCCATGGTGGGAAAAAAGTCTCCTTTCCCAAATTAAATGGCACCTTCGAAGATAGCCCTTTGTTAGGAGACATTTTCTATAGGTTTTTTGGATTTTTTTCTTTGATTTACGGGAGTATGGGTTTTCCATTGGGGACTCTCCATCTATCTTTTGTATATTGCTACTTTAAGACTCCTAATCTAGCACTCCTTATGTTGGTTAAGATTCATTGCGATTTTAATAAATTCCATTTTTGTTTTTTCAGAAGAAAAAAATAATAATAATTTTGATGGATTAGGAAAAAAACTTTGCAGATAGGTGAACTCTAGGGGTTGAAATAAAAAGGAAGCCACTCTACTCCCCATAAAAAGGAAGTCACTCTATTCTCCACAAGAAAATGAGCAATTTTTGTATGATCACAACCACAAATATAATTGATTTAGGCACATATACAAATAGAAATAAATAAAAAGAAAAAATATCAATTTATTGTTATTATAATTGAAAACATTGGTTAATGTCCATTGTTGTTTGTGTGCCTAACTTATTTGAACTTGTGTTTGTAACTATCTAAGAATTTTTCCGGTAAGAGTTTAAGCGATTGAGAGAATTGAATTCCTGAAAAAAAAACGAAGCCTGAATATATTTATTCAAACTCATTTAGGATAAAAATAAAAAATTGTTGATTCCTAAAATTCTGAAATAGTGTTATTAAGTCTTGAGTAAATTACACTCCACTCCTCTGAGAAATGTTTAAGTTACACTACCCTTCTGTCTTATGTTAAAACCATCTTAAGTAAAACATAGTAGAAAAAATTTCACTCCACTTCCTTGAGAGAAACTTCAATTACATTACACTATCATATGTTAAAATCTACACTTCACCCCCTTTATATTTTTTATTTCTACGTTTAATAATAATGAAAATTTTCGAACACAGAACGATGAAAAAGAGTGTGGATCCATTTTATTATAATCAAAATTTGAATTTTCTCTACGTTTGATATACAATATTATTAACATAAAGTTTAAAAATTTATTATAAAATATGTTACAAAACAAAATTAATTAATTTTTTAAAATTACTAAAACCAATACAATCTGGGTAATCAAAAAATGTATTTTATATTCTAAATCATTAATTTGATGATAAAATAATCAAGCTGTTTTTTATCATTAACATTAAAAAGAAACGAATTACTTTTTCTTATATGATGGATCAAAATTTGTAGATATCATAAAGATAAATAGATATTTATTTATGTTAATATGGATTTTTGAAATGTCATTCTTTACATCCTGAATCATCATACCACCTATGTGAATTCATGAAAAAAAGTCAACTATAAGGTAAATGTTAACCGGTGTTCCCAGAGCACTGGTTAAGGAATTATAAAAAGAAATGATTTCTTGAAAATTATGTATTCTATGTTTAAAAGTTAAAAAATTGCATTTTTCAATGCAAACTAGTATAGCGACATGTGCCAAGCATGGGGAAATAAAAAACTTTTTTGCTTAAATGTATAGATTTTATATTATGTTATCTTAAAGTTATAAGTGTAGTTATAATTTAAGTTTGACATGGAAAAAATATCATCTTAATTTTGTATATATTTTGAAGTATCTAAACATTGCACATAACGATTAAAGTATTTGCATTTATACTTATACTAATTATTTGTAGCATAAGATGTACTCATTGTTAAACTTAGCATATTTAATATTTTTGCAAAAATACGCCACCGTACTGTATATTATTATTTGCTGACATAATGTATTTTATTAATCATAAAAACTAAAATATTTGTATTTTTTTTATATAATAGTCAGTGTCAGATGTATACATCTAGTCTGTGAATGCAAACGTTAAATTTTTTACGGGTGTGTATAAATATAGTTTGGGATACAGAAACGCCGATTGTTATTTGTTTTTATTTTTTACAAAACCAATGGTCTAATATAAATATTGTATTTTAGAGTAACAATGATGTAAAAAAAAAAAGTTCCGCGTATTGTTATACCTGATAAGTGCATCAATTAAAAGTCAATGGCAGGAGGATCTGCTTATATAGAAATTGCATGTCCTGTAATGACCAGTATGCCTTACAAAGAATTAAAAAAACGACTTCCAAGTAATACGCAACTTTAGTTTTTATATCAACAACAATTCTAAAACATAACCAAAGATCATACTTTTTGAAAAACTTCACGATACACAACATTTGTGGTCTCCTTGCAAACATTATTATCTTTATCCAAGATGAGCAGCTTCAACCCTAATCTAGAAGTAACTCGAGAGACAACGACATAGAGTTGTCCATGCGTGAACACGGGCTTAGGAAGATAAACTCCCACTCGAGATAAAGATTGACCCTGACTTTTATTTATTGTTATTGCAAAACAAAGCGTCAATGGAAATTGCTTACGCCTGAATTTGAAGGGTAGTCCTAGATCAATCGGAATAAGATTCATCCTGGGAATGAATACCCTTGTACTTTCCCTTTTTCCTGTAATTACGGTAGCAGCTATCGTGCTCTTCCCTAGATGTATAACTGTCAGCTTCGTACCATTACACAGTCCATTGGCCTTATCGATGTTTCTCATCAGCATAATTGGACATCCTACCCTTAGTTTCAACCGGTGATTTGGAATTCCAGAGCTCTCAATATCATTAAGAAATTCCGTTGTGAACCACTCGCTCTGGACATCAAAATTTTCACCCGATCGACAAACAGAATCAGAGCTTAAATACTCTTTCTCTTCATCTGGGATCAGTGATATCATATATTCGTTAACATGCTCAACTGAATCAAGCGTTGGTGCGAGTATTCCCCTTTCATGGAAAAATAGCGGGTCACCGAGGTTATCATTCAAATCGGGATACACAAAGTCTATAAGTAACATCAACGGATTTGTTGTGTCCGATATGAGCAAATCTTCAGGAATTTCTGTCTTCATTTCACCATTCTCATCCGAAGCGTCGTTGTCGTCTCCAATTGAGAGTATCTACTTGCTAAAATTAGCAATTTCTTCCTGCTCTGCAGGTATCGAAGATGCACTCAATCTCATATTAACAGTAAGCCTCAACACATTACAATAAGCCCACATCTTTGAACAAAATTTTAATAAAAATATTACTTTAAATTCAATTGAAAATTCACACAAAAAAAACTATATCCCACAAAGTTAGTGAATATTTAAGTTATTTGACAAATAAATCAACATAAATTTAAAGTAAACTTAATATATATTATAAAGTTTTTTTTTGATGAAAAGTATAAATTATAAATTTAAAAGTAGTTTTTGTAAAAAAAAAAAAACTATATAGTTCTATTAAGATAAAGTATATGAGTAGTTTTGTTTCAGGGGATAGGTTTTGGGTAGCTTAGCTAGTTTGAGTTTAGGAATAAAGAGTTGAAAGGTCAGGGTTTCAAACTTTGATGAATGCGTAAATATTAATCTAACAACTAATTGCCAACATCCGTCATTAAAAAAGTATAAAGTATATATAAATTTTTGTTTGAGGGAGTGGGGTGTTGAGGTTTTGGGTATCTCGGCTGGTTTGGGTTAAAAGATAAGTAGTTGGAGTCATGTCGTGGGTTAAAACTTGAACGAAGGATTAGATACCTCTAGCACAACTTATGTCCTTTTTTGCTCTTTAACCGGTTCCATTGATCTCTTTTTTATCTAACCCCCCCTCTCTCTCTATATATATATATATGTGTGTGTGTGTGTGTGTGTGTGTGTGTGTACACACACACTACTACTAATATTTAGATGGGTTTTCCATATAATTATGATGAAGTTAATACCAAATAAGTAAATTATATGCATTCATATAGCCGTACTAAACACATGTAAGAAATTTGTATATTTTTCTCAACTCTCGATTTTAGTGATTTTTTTTATATCCATCCGGTATCGCTCCATCGCATATCGTGGTAAGTGGATCACTTTCATAGTCGACCTCCTAAGCACAAAACTAAATTGATTATTAGTAGCTCTAGTTTATTTTCTTAGTCTTTGTTCAATCACTCTTTTCCATAACTTTATGGCATGACTAATAATTTAGTTCCTTTATAATTTGCACAATTTTGTATATCCTCCTTATTCTTATAATTATAACTAAATTGTTTTTCCCCATTTATCCGACATTCGCTTTGCCCTCATAATTTTGTTAACATTTTTGGCGAGTCACTCGTTGTCTCTTTCTCCAAAACTTTCCCACAATTTAACCGGTATGTTTGCAGGCCTAACTTTCTTGTCATAACTCATGTTTTTCGGCGTTTCTTTTACCTCATATTCTTGAATACCACAATAGTAGTTATAGTTTCAATCCTCCTATCAAATGTCTAGCATGTTAGAGTCTGATAAGATCTCATAACCTTCATTAAATCAATTATGGAAATAATTCTTCCATTATCCTTTATCGAAATCTCTTGTCTTTCTTTCTCGCCCCTTAGCAAGACTATATATAGATTTTTCTCCCTCCTTGGTGCCTAAGAATTGGTATAATCCATCAAAAGTTAGAGTTATTGCTTCGTTCAACACATTCGTGGTCTTTTTCTTAGGTCTTGTAATTTTCCCAAATTTCAGCACATTTACACATATGCTGCTCTTTAAAACATTTCATTTTGATTCTCACTTTTCTTTGAACATTTTAGTTCCACCACAAAGTTCCTTTCCCCTAGATCCTAAACCTCTTTATTCTCCTAATGACTCTTCTGCTACTTTTTTCAACATTGGTATAATATCTTAAAGCTAATGTTTGCAATTTATCATTTGATTTGCATGTTTGGCGAGTAAATCTCTTAGTTTGTCTTGGATAACTCACTTAGCTATTTTTTTTCTTTAGATGGGTTGGCTTTGTGGTATATCTGTATGACTTTTTATTGGTTACGACTTTATGCAGACTCTATTTTTAGATAGCGACCATATAAGTTATATAATCTCATCTTTATATAATCTCACCTTGCGTTTTTTTTATTGGTGAGATTATATAAAGATGATGTGAAATCATTAACACTTACATTGTATATTTAATATTTTAGAAAAAAATATTATTGAGCAAGGGTGAAGTGTCATGTCACCAAGCTCTTTTTTTTTTTTTAAAGAATGTCACCAAACTTTGGTGTGTTGGAAAGTTGAGAGAAAATACAAGAAATGTTTTGCTTATTATTTATAGCTTAGATAATAGCGAATTGGGTTAACTTTTCACTTATCAACAATTTATCAACTTTTTCTTTTGCTATTGTTTCAAGTATAGTAGTATAATATCAAACTACCAACAATTGCAATCCATCAATATTGTTGCCTCCACATTGAAATTGTCATTAATGATTTTTATTCATTTAATACAGAATTAACATTTTCTAATAAAGCACTTCTTAGTTTCTTTATAATAAAAAATATTCATTTTGAATTATGGGGTTTTCAAATTCAATATTTTGTTTTTGTGAGTTAATGGTAGTAATTAACATTAGGATACTAATTAATAAAAATTGAATGGCATTTGTACTTCGACTCAAGATTTGTTTTGGTCAACTTTGAGACTGAAATTTGAAAATAATAAAAATATTTTCTTTTAAAGTTGATTTACTGATTTAATAATATTTTAAAATATTACACCAATATTAACAACATGATATGTAAAAATTTGCAGCCTATTTGTTATATTTTGTGATCTACATTTTTTGAAAATAGAAGTATTTCAAAGGTAAATTGGTAATATGTTGTCTATATCAAAAGAAGAAACATTTATTTTGGTGAATCATCTCTTATTTATAAATGTTAACCCGAACGCAATATTAACCCTAGATTTAACATAATTTTATCGTCTGATTTTACTATATTAACCATAGATTTAATTTAATCAAAATGTTAATCTCTTACTTATCTCTTATTTATAAATGTTAACCAGAACACAATATTAACCCTAGACTTAACCTAATTATATCGTCTGACTTCACTATATTAATCGTAGATTTAATTTAATCAAAATGTTAATCTCTTACTTATCTCTTATTTCTAAATGTTAACTCAAACGCAATATTAACCCTTTATTTAACCTAATTATATCGCCTGATTTTACTATATTAACCCTAGATTTAATTTACTCAAATTGTAAATCTCTTACAGATAAATGTTTACCTGTCTCGCTGTACCTAACCTAATTTTAACCTAATTTTTATGAAATACTGAAATACTATACGACAATCATGACATTCATTTAAACTATTTTGTTATCTATTACCATCAAATATTATATTACATTCGATATCGATATGACCCGTGCGTTAGCACGGGTCTATGGTCTAGTTGTATTAATTTTAGATGCCTTTGTTAATTTGGGGGGAAGATATTTTGACTACATTTTAATGCATATAGAATTTTTTGGGCAACATTTTAATGCATTCTCCTTATTTTGTGATTAAATAATGCTCCCTCTTGTAAAAAAAAAAAAGTAACGCTTCCAATTATGCGTTTCTATAAGTTTTAGACAGATTAATGAACGCGTTTCAACAAATATAGTATAATAGATCAAATTAAAAGTAATATTACTGCATATCAATGTATTTAAAAGTGAGATTTCATTGTTATTTTCTTTGATTCAGTTTGATTTATTGAGTGAATTATTATTATATGATAGACATTATTCAAACTATCCTCCATCTAAAAAAAAGTTATTCAAACTATTATTTTGTTTGACAAAACATGGTTCAAAATATTATTTTGATTATTATTCTTCAATTTGGCTTGTGTTATAAATACAATTTAAATCCTTAAATAAATATACGATTTTCTCCTACACATCATTTGACTCTACTTTGAACATGTAAGATTTCTCAACCATATCAAGGATTTCTTTAGGAACACACTACACATCATTTCCCTCGAAAATACCTTGGTGTCACATCCGGAACGAATTCAATAGGTGTCATATTCGATTTAATCAAAAAAAATTATAAAAAACAAACAAAATATCTACTATATAAAAAAAATCTTTTGTAAAAAAATAAATAAATAAAACCGAAAACATAACAAAACAAATAATGCCAAACAACCTTGTTCATATCTCTCGCAAACAACAACAAAACGATTCAAACCTGATATTTCAATTTTTCCGAAAGGAAACATCAGAAACAGAATCGATTTTCGATGTCATTTGAATTGTGAAGAGATAAGAATAAAAAACAATAGAAAAAGAAAAAACTAAAAAAAATAAAATAGAAAGACAAGAGAGGCTATGATGTGAAAAATATCGTTAAGCCACAAGTTTAATTTATAGATTTCACAGAGTAATTTGGTAATTACACGCGGCCTGTGTTTTGCAATCATTTTCTTCAGTTGCATCTATTCCATAAAAATAAGTTTAATTCCACCTTTTTTTTTTGCTTATCATCCCATATTTGATTTGGTTTCCTTTTTTTTTGGTTGACTTCCATATAAATTAATTAATCAATTGTTTTAGTTGTCACTTTGAATAAAATATCTTTGATATGCTTGACCAAAAAAAAAAAAACTTTGATATGAATAAAATATGATTTCACATATTTTTTGTTATAAAAAAATTGTCTCACATTATTTGTTAAAAAAAAACATTGTCTCACATCATCATTATTATATTATTGCTAAAATAAAAATACAAATAAAAATTAAGATATTGATATTTATTCATAATTGTTTGACATTCAATAAATATATAATATCAAAATGTCTCACAATTCACAATATTATTAGAATAAAAATAAAAATTAGTTTGTTTCATGAAATCATTAATTTCATAAATTTATTAGTTTATATATATATATATATATATATATATATATATATTTCAATAAAATATATATTTGACATTTTTTTAAAGAGAATTATACTTCAAATAGTCTTAACCAGACAAATAGTGTCATATGACTATAATAATAAAGCTAGTTCATTTCATTAAATCCATTATTCCTTTTTTCATTAATTGTCAAATGCACGAAAAATGCTTGGTTTGATTTATGATGCCACATGTCACTTTAAAAAAACAAATGTTTGGTTTATGATGCCACCCGTCAACACCAAGAAAAGAGAAAATTACTTCCATATTGGGACTTGAAAAAGGGTCTCAAATTTATATAAATATAAATATAGATTATATCTTTTTCTACTTTTAATTCAGGGTCACCGGTTAACAAAACCTGTAAAAAAATATTAATTGGAGTATCAATTAATAATTGAAGATATCATATAGATATTTATTTATGTAAATATTGATTTTTTTTAAAGGAGTAAATATTGATTTTTGAAATGTCATTCTTTACATCCTGAATCATTCATACCACCGATGCAAGTTCATGAAAAAGTCAACGATAAATAAAAGAAGGTAGTGTTAACTTGTGCCAAAAAGAATAAATGTTCTCTAAATTTTGTGAATTCAATTCATTAAAAAGAGTTAAATATTAAATATAATTCACACATTCCAATAAAATATTTCTATATTTGATTCATTAACTTGTGCCCTAATGCAAGTTAGCATTTTCCATAAAAGAAAGATGGATAGGAGTAGCAATTGATCATTGAAGATTCTCTACTGTTTTGTGTACATTGTAGATCCAATTTAAAACTAAGAACATTAACTCCATTTTAAGATTGAGCGTTCTTCAGTTAGATTTATGATTTTATGGTTCTTCAATACTCAATTTATGTCCTTGAAAGGATTTTAAATTTTTCTTTTGTTTTTTTTTTTTTTTCAGTTTGAAAAAAAAAAGTTTTTTATTTTGGGTAGTAAATAAATTTTTGAAACTAAACATTTGTGGTTCAGTTAAAAAAAAAAAGATTTGTAATTTTGGGTGGAAAATGATTTTTTGAAGCTGAAACATTTGTGGTTAAGTTCTTATAGTTCGGTTCAGTTCTTGACAATTTAGTTCAGGTTAGTAATTTTTTTGTATAATATCGGTTCGCTTCGTGATCTATCGAAATTGGTTAGTGTTTGGTTCGATGTTTTTATTACTAGGCCTAATAAATAGTCCAGTGACGATTAAACAGAAAACTAAATGGGAAAAACACATATTGAAGAAGCATGTATAATCGTTTTTTCAATTTTAGATTGCCACAATCTAAAATCTATACCATTAATATATTGAAATGTTTGCAGCATAACATACGCACTCTTCCGTTCAATAAAAAAAGTATAGAGTCTTAGCAAAGATGCAAATTGTTCAACAATGCAATTTTGTTTAGCAAATTAAAAATAGCGATAATGAACTGACTTGAGAGCTTCAAACCCTAGTCAAAAACGAGGGGGACATGGTCTGACAGCTAAACTTTTCTTTTACTAAGAGTTACATATCAATAAAAAACTCTTCTTCGACCACAAACTCCTTCCCCAAATATGGTCGAAACAAATCCCTTGTGCCTAATGCTAAGGCACCTGTGGAAAAATGGGTCCATTTGACTGGACAAATCTTTCATCCTCAAAAAGGAAACAAATCTTTCATCCTCGAAAAGGAAAGACGGTGATGGGTAATACAAGTGTTGCTAGCACAAAGAACCTAACTGAGTTGAAGAAATTTCTCTATAATAATAGTTATAAAGGAAAGAGCTCTATGACAAGGACCCACTGGAGAAGGTATCAGAGGCCAGAAAAAGGTTGCTGCCTTGGAGTATGTTGGTGCTAGTTGTTCCTAAAGGAAAACAAAAGGTGGTTGAATTGGCCAAAAGGCCAGTACAAGAGAGAATTTTTTTTCTCCACTACCACCTCTAAAGGAGAATCTTGTCGAAGATGGTGACCTAGACCCTGACTTTCTTAACTTAGAGCCAAACTTTGATGTTATATAGAATGTGGTGTCAATCCTCTCCGCTAATTATGACATAGTGTCTAAAGTGGAAGACAATGAGGAGGATTTTGACTCCAAGGATATGGCCAATCACAAGCCAATGTGTTATTATGTGACAAATTATGGTTGTGGTGAAGAACAACAAGCTATGTTTGAAAAACCAAATGGCTCCATGAAAAGCCACTTAAAATCTTTGTTCATTTAAGCAAGAGTTGACAACATAGGAGTTAACATAATATTGGTATGGAGGAGCCGCAATGTATCTAATGCCCCAGTTCTTACTGAAGATGATTGGTATGTTTGACACATATTTGATGCCCTATAACATAGTTATGTCGAACTATAAGGGCAAAGTTTGCCATTCCTCGGGGACCATTCAAGTGGATTTAACTATAGGGACCATTGTAAGGCCAACTTTGTTTATGGTGGTTCCCTCAAAGGACAACTTTAATCTATTGCTTGATCGAGAATGGATACATGATGTAGGTGTTGTGCCTTCACCCATGCACCATAGAATTGCTATCTGGAGGGAGGATGGAACTGGTCGAAACATAGAAGCAGTCCAAAGCTATTTTTTAGCTAAGGTTAATCATGTGACAGAGAAGACCTTCGATAAAAACCTGGCAAACATTGCACCATGATGTTCTTTTGTGATTCTGGTTTTGTTGACAAAAAAACAAATGTGTGTTCTGTTAAACTTCATTCACACATAGATTTATGTGGGAAAGATATGTTGGGTTATTATATTGTGTTGGTTGCATTTTGTTAAAAAGAATTTATTTTCCCTTCTTTGGTTTTTACGTGAGATCTCTGAAGATTTGATTGAAAATATGATTCATGTAACTTGTGTTCTTAAAGAGGCGTGTGTTTCAAGAAGCTTCTTATGTCGGTTTGTGCTTTAACGTGTTTTAGTTTTTAATGTCATAAACATTTAAGGTAATAATATATTTGCTTCTAGAAAATTTTGAAGGCTATATATACGATTTGGTCTGCTGATTGTTTAGCCTATGAAGAACAAACACATGCATTCTCTGGCTATATAAAGGAAAACACAGTCTGATTGAAGATTGATAGAAGTTGTCATTTAGAAAGAGTGTTATTTTAGAGTTTCGTGTCTTTGTTAAGCCTTGTGCTCTATTTTTGTATACCTCTTTGTGTGTTGTCATAGATTATCAAAACACATAGATGATTTATTTTAGTTCATTTGGCGTTGTTAAAAAAGAAGGGGAATCTTTGTCTATTTGTTGGAAATTTAAGGGAGTGTTCATTTTAAAACTAGAGGGGGTGTTAATGCCATTTTAACAAACATTAGGGAATGTGGGTGCAATTTCCTAAATAATTAAATACAAATGATTTTTTTTAATGGCAATTAAATATAAATGAAAAGAAAATATATTCACCCACTATGACTGGTGGTTTATTATGGACCATGAGTGGATTTGTCCAACTTGAAAAGGACCACTAAAATTCAACAATGAAAAAATCTACCACTCCCCCCCTGCAAAATCCACTCCCGCCCTGCAGGCAGGACGAAAATACCCCTGCGCAAGTTAACTAGCGCAAGTGTAAAACTGTGCGTTAGTTAACATGCGCTGTGTGACTTAACTTGCGCACTTATTTATGCAAAACAACTTTGAGGATCTCTTTTTTCAAAACAACTTATTTGAAACAGTTTACTTATACAAAACAGAGATCCTAAAAAGTTGTTTTGCATAAAAAAGATGTTCTAAACAAGTTGTTTTAAAAAATGAGATCTTGATAAGTTGTTTTGCATAAATAAGCTGTTTTGAATAAGTTATTTTGAAAAAAGATATCCAAATAAGTTGTTTTGCATAAATAAGCTGTTTTGACTAAGTTGTTTTGACAAAAGAGATTCTAATAAGCTGTTTTGTATAAATATGCTATTTTGAATAAGTTGTTTTTTAAAAAGAGATCCTAATAAGTTGTTTTGCATAAATAAGTTGTTCTGGATAAGTTGTTTTGAAAAAAGATATCTTTATAAGCTGTTTTGAATAAGTTGTTTTGAAAAAAGAGATCCAAATAAGTTGTTTTGCATAAATAAGCTGTTTTGAATAAGTTGTTTTGAAAAAAGAGATCCAAATAAGTTGTTTTGCATAAATAAGCTGTTTTGAATAAGTTGTTTTGAAAAAAGAGATCTAAATAAGTTGTTTTGCATAAATAAGCTGTTTTGAATAAGTTGTTTTGAAAAAAAAGATTCTAATAAGTTGTTTTAATAAGCTAATTTGAATAAGTTATTTTGGAAAAAAAGATCCTAATAAGCTGTTTTGCATAAATAAGCTGTTTTGAATAAGTTGTTTTGACAAAAGAGATCCTCAAAGTTGTTTTGCATAAATAAGTGCCCAAGTTAAGTCACGCAGCGTGACTTAACTTGCGCACGTTATATTTGCTGCACAGACACTGCGCAAGTTAACTTGCGCATGTGTTAAATCTGTGCGCAAGTTGCGCATGTGTTAAATCTGTGCGCAAGTTAACTTGCGCAGTGTCTGTGCAGCAAATATAACGTGTGTAACATCTCATTTTTAATTCTATTATTTTAAATGATGTTTGAATATTGGTTATATGATTTTGCATGACTTATTTGATATATATATGATTTTATGCGAAAATATATGATTCATGTGTGATATATATATATATATATATATATATATATATATATATATTATGTGTTATTTTATTATATAGTTGTTTTATTATTTAAATAAAATATAAGAAATAGAAATAAGTAGTAATAATATTTATTTAGAATTAAGGAGGATTAATTGTAATTATGTGGATTAAGTGGGAGTTAAGGGAAATAAAAAGGGGGTTATGTTTTGGGAGTTAGTAAGGAAAGAGTCACACAAACATTTTCACGTACAGTAGAGAAAAAGAGGAGAAAAACCAAGAGGGCTAGAAGGAGAGCTAGGAAGGGATCAAATTGATGTAGGCTTTCAATTGTTGCTGAATTAAGGTAAGGGTGGGATTCCTTTCACTAATAATGTGTATAATTCTGAAAATTTGATGAATTGTTGTGTTCTTGAGTTAGGGTTAGAAAGTTTATGTTAATTGATAAAATGAGATGAATTGTGTTGTTTGATGCATGTTCCTATGTTGTTTTGATTGCTATATTGCCTATTTGACCTGTAAACATCATTGTAAATCATTTGGGGTGATTAAGGGATCAAAATTTGGGTTTTTGGGTGAAAAATGGTGAGAAATCGTCAAAAAACGGGGCCCAGTTCGCTTAAGCGAGCCCCAAGCGAACTTCCAAGCGAAAGTGAGCTTGCTCTCGACGTTACGTTCGCTTAAGCGAACCATCCTTCGCTTAAGCGAACTGCACAGTAACAGCATTTCCTGTTTCGCGTTCTTGTGTCTTTTTCACACGTTTTTGTTTTGAATTAGCTTTCAGTGTAAACATGAAAGTTGTAGATAATTGAGTTAGCTTTCTAATGGCCTTGGTTTGACGTGTAAAAGATTTTTAGATTTTGAGTTATGATGAAAATAGTCCAAGTGGGTATTCAGAAAATTTTAAGAAAACTTAGCATAACTAATTCTGAGTTAGTCCAAAACTTATGGCTGGTTTCCCAACTTCAAACTTAGGTATTTAGGAATTTAGTTGAAGTGTTTTATGAGTATTTGGCTCATGTCTTATTGATCACACTTGCTTGTTGTTGAAGAATGTTTTGGTCTGATATGAATGTAGTTGATTAATGTATATGTGTTATGTTGATGAATTCTGTCGTAAGAGTTGTTGTGTCAGATTTTGACTAAGTTGTGGAATGTGTCATAAATTATTAGGCACATATGTTGTTGTCGTAGATGTAGTTTTAGTTGTATGTTGATATACACAAGTCGAATTCATTTGCATACTCATAACTGTTGGGGGCTTATGCCCTGGAATGCTTAGCATTCACACCGTTGGGGGCTTATGCCCTGGAATGTTTATCATTCACCTGTTGGGGGCTTATGCCCTGGGATGCTTTAACCATCCAACTGTTGGGGGCTTATGCCCTGGAATGCTTAGCATTCAACGCGCGTAAAATGGTACCACATGCATAATGCATTTGTCTTTGTCGATGTTGCATTGTCGTAGTCGTTGTCCTCGGTCATGTCGTTGGTGTTCATTGCTGATAATGACATTGTTGTTGCTGTTGTTTAATGTTGATGAAGATAATTATGTTGCTATTATATATGTGTATATTTATTCACATTATATATGAATTGAATAATGCCTGTTGTAAGATGTTGTTGTTTCATTGATTTGATGAGTTATATATATTTATTATTGATCGTGTATCTCACCCCTTCTGCTTGAAAACGTTGCCTTCCCTATGGGTAACTTGCAGATAACGAAGATTAGTAGGATGATTGGCTCTGTGTCTAGGGCTCTGATACATATTAGGATGGGGGTCGTCGCGAATGTTTCCTTATTCTTTTATGTATCTTATCTATGAAAAAACTGTGTCGTGGGAGTTTATTATTGTTGAAAATAATATTTTATAACTGTTGAGGCCTTTGTGCCAGGATTATGTTGACGTTGAATTATAATTTTTGAAGATTTATTCCGCTGCAGTTTATGAGAATTTATGTTGTTTTGAAATAAATAGTTTATTCCTATTTATGAAATTTTGAAAAGTAGTGTAATACTCCGTCGTTGAAATACTCTGATATAATTATCTTTATTATTACGTCGTTGGGTGAACGGGGTGTTACAATTGGTATCAGAGCAGGTCGGTCCGTCCGGCCAAGTAGTAGAGTCGAGTCGAGCCTAGTAGAGTTGTGTGACAATTTTGTATTGTCCTTGTTGTCCTGATTTGTTATTGTTGTGTAGAATCTTTGAGGTTGATCTTGTATGTTTTCCGTTGACGGGTATGGATGTAATCCTTGGTATGAACTGGTGGGAATACAACCATGTCCATACAAATTGTTTTAGAAAGACGGTGTACTTTTCCTCTTTCGAAGAAGAGAGTGGAACCGAATTTTTGTCTACTAAGCAGCTGAAGCAATTAGAACATGATGGGAACTGGATGTTTTCCTTGTTGACGTATTTTTCCGTGGAGAATCAAGCGGTAATTGACAGGCTGCCAGTTGTAAATGAATTTCCAGAGGTTTTTCCTGATGAGATTCCTGATGTGCCGCCAGAAAGGGAAGTAGAATTCTCAATTGATCTCGTTCCGGGTACGAAGCTTGTGTCGATGGCTCCTTACCGTATGTCAGCAGCTGAGTTGGCAGAGTTGAAGAAACAGTTGGAGAATCTACTTGATAAGAAGTTTGTAAGACCAAGTGTTTCACCTTGGGGAACGCTGATATTATTGGTTAAGAAGAAGGATTGTAGCATGAGGCTGTGTATAGATTACCGTTAGCTGAATAAAGTGACGATAAAGAATAGGTATCCACTTCCGAGATTTGATGACTTGATGGATCAGTTAGTGGGTGCTCGTGTGTTTAGTAAAATTGATTTGAGATCAGGTTACCATCAGATTAAGGTGAAGGATGAAGATATGCAGAAGACGGCGTTTAGGACGCGATATGGTCACTATGAATATAAAGTGATGCCTTTCGGTGTTACTAATGCACCTGGTGTGTTCATGGAGTATATGAACAGAATTTTTCATGCTTTCCTGGACAACTTTGTTGTTGTGTTTATTGATGATATTCTAATTTATTCTAAGACTGAAGAGGAGCATGCAGAACACTTGAAGATTGTTTTGCAGGTGTTGAAAGAAAATAAGCTGTATGCCAAGTTGTCGAAATGTGAATTCTGGTTAAGTGAAGTAAGTTTTCTTGGCCATATTATTTCTGGTAGTGATATTGTTGTTGACCCATCGAAAGTTGAAGCGGTATCACAATGGGAGACTCCTAAGTCAGTTACGGAGATTAGAAGTTTTCTTGGTTTGGCTGGTTACAACCGTAGATTTATTGAAGGATTTTCGAAGTTGGCACTTCCTTTGACTCAGTTGACCTGTAAGGGTAAAGCGTTTGTATGGGATATTCAGTGTGAGAATAGTTTCAATGAGTTGAAGCAACGGTTGACGACAACTCCGATTTTGATTTTACCGAAGCCAGAAGAACCTTTTGTTGTTTATTGTGATGCGTCCAAGTTGGGCTTAGGTGGTGTACTTATGCAAGATGGTAAGGTGGTAGCTTATGCTTTGAGACAGTTGAGAATCCATGAGCAGAATTATCCTACGCACGATTTAGAGTTGGCTGCTGTGGTTTTTGTGTTGAAAATTTGGAGACATTATTTGTACGGTTCCAGATTTGAGGTGTTTAGCGATCATAAAAGTTTGAAATATTTATTTGATCAAAAGGAGTTGAATATGAGACAGTGAAGGTGGCTTGAGTTGTTGAAGGACTATGATTTTAGTTTGAACTATCACCCAGGTAAGGCGAATGTGGTTGCGGATGCTCTGAGCAGGAAGAAGTTGCACATGTCTGCTATGATGATTAAGGAATTGGAGTTGCTTGAGCAGTTTAGAGATTTGAGTCTAGTTTGTGAACTGGCACCTCAGAGTGTGCAGTTGGGTATGTTGAAGATCAACAGTGAATTCTTGAATAGCATCAAAGAGGCGCAGAAAGTTGATGTCAAGTTTGTAGACTTGATGGTTGCTAGTGATTAGACTGCAGATGGTGATTTTCAAGATGATGATCAAGGTGTGTTGAGGTTCCGAGGCAGAATTTGCATTCCGGATAATGATGAGTTGAAAAAGTTGATTTTAGAAGAAAGTCACAGGAGTAGCTTGAGTATTCATCCGGGAGCTACAAAGGTTTATCACGACTTGAAGAAAATGTTTTGGTGGTCCGGGTTGAAACGTGATGTTGCGCAATTTGTTTATGCTTGTTTAACTTGTCAGAAATCTAAAGTTGAGCATCAGAAGTCTGCGGGATTGTTGACACCGTTAGTTGTGCCAGAGTGGAAGTGGGATAGCATATCCATGGACTTTGTAACGAGTTTACCAAATACTCAAAGAGGGCATGATGCCATTTGGGTTATTGTCGATAGGTTGACGAAGTCGGCACATTTTATTCCGATCAATATTAGTTATCCGGTAGCTCAGTTGGCGGAGATTTACATTCATAATATTGTGAAGTTGCATGGTGTTCCGTCAAGCATTGTGTCAGATAGAGATCCGAGGTTCACTTCGAGGTTTTGGAAGAGCTTGCAAGAGGCTTTGGGTTCAAGGTTGAAATTGAGTTCGGCTTATCATCCGCAAACATATGGTCAGTCGGAGAGAACAATTTAGTCATTAGAGGATTTGTTGAGAGTGTGTGTACTTGAACAAGGCGAAGCTTGGGATAGTCATCTACCGTTAATAGAATTCACGTACAACAACAGTTACCATTCGAGTATTGGTATGGCATCATTCGAAGCTTTGTATGGTCGGAGGTGCAGAACCCCTTTGTGTTGGTTTGAGACTAGTGAAAGTGTTGTGTTGGGACCAGAGATTGTTCAGCAGACTACGGAGACGGTCAAAAAGATAAGAGAACTGATGAAAGCGTCGCAGAGTCGACATAAGAGTTACCACGACAAGCGTAGAAAGGATCTTGAGTTTCAAGCGGGAGACCATGTGTTCTTGAGAGTCACTCCTATGACCGGTGTGGGTCGTGCATTGAAGTCTAAGAAGCTAACTCCAAAGTTTATTGGTCCGTATCAGATATCTGAGAGGATTGGAACAGTGGCATATAGAGTGGGTTTGCCACCACATCTTTCGAATTTGCATGATGTGTTTCATGTGTCGCAGCTGCGGAAGTACGTAGCGGACCCTTCACATGTTATACCAAGGGATGATGTGCAGGTTAGAGACAACCTTACGGTGGAGACTTTACCGTTGAGAATTGATGATCGCAATGTGAAGAAGTTGAGAGGCAAAGAGATACCTCTAGTGAGGGTTGTTTGGGGAGGAGTAACTGGTGAAAGTCTAACTTGGGAGTTGGAGAGTAAGATGCATGAGTCTTTTCCTGAGTTGTTTGCTTGAGGTAATATTTCGAGGACGAAATTCTATAAGTTGGGGAGAGTTGTAAAATCTCATTTTTAATTCTATTATTTTAAATGATGTTTGAATATTGGTTATATGATTTTGCATGACTTATTTGATATATATATGATTTTATGCGAAAATATATGATTCATGTGTGATATATATATATATATATATATATATATATATATTATGTGTTATTTTATTATATAGCTGTTTTATTATTTAAATAAAATATGAGAAATAGAAATAAGTAGTAATAATATTTATTTAGAATTAAGGAGGATTAATTGTAATTATGTGGATTAAGTGAGAGTTAAGGGAAAGAAAAAGGGGGTTATGTTTTGGGAGTTAGTAAGGAAAGAGTCAGACAAACATTTTCACGTATACTAGAGAAAAAGAGAGTTTTTGAGAAAAAGAGGAGAAAAACCAAGAGGGCTAGAAGGAGAGCTAGGAAGGGATCAAATTGATGTAGGCTTTCAATTGTTGCTGAATTAAGGTAAGGGTGGGATTCCTTTCACTAATAATGTGTATAATTCTGAAAATTTGATGAATTGTTGTGTTCTTGAGTTAGGGTTAGAAAGTTTATGTTAATTGATAAAATGAGATGAATTGTGTTGTTTGATGCATGTTCCTATGTTGTTTTGATTGCTATATTGCCTATTTGACCTGTAAACATCATTGTAAATCATTTGGGGTGATTAAGGGATCAAAATTTGGGTTTTTGGGTGAAAAATGGTGAGAAATCGTCAAAAAACGGGGCCCAGTTCGCTTAAGCGAGCCCCAAGCGAACTTCCAAGCGAAAGTGAGCTTGCTCTCGACGTTACGTTCGCTTAAGCGAACCATCCTTCGCTTAAGCGAACTGCACAGTAACAGCATTTCCTGTTTCGCGTTCTTGTGTCTTTTTCACACGTTTTTGTTTTGAATTAGCTTTCAGTGTAAACATGAAAGTTGTAGATAATTGAGTTAGCTTTCTAATGGCCTTGGTTTGACGTGTAAAAGATTTTTAGATTTTGAGTTATGATGAAAATAGTCCAAGTGGGTATTCAGAAAATTTTAAGAAAACTTAGCATAACTAATTCTGAGTTAGTCCAAAACTTATGGCTGGTTTCCCAACTTCAAACTTAGGTATTTAGGAATTTAGTTGAAGTGTTTTATGAGTATTTGGCTCATGTCTTATTGATCACACTTGCTTGTTGTTGAAGAATGTTTTGGTCTGATATGAATGTAGTTGATTAATGTATATGTGTTATGTTGATGAATTCTGTCGTAAGAGTTGTTGTGTCAGATTTTGACTAAGTTGTGGAATGTGTCATAAATTATTAGGCACATATGTTGTTGTCGTAGATGTAGTTTTAGTTGTATGTTGATATACACAAGTCGAATTCATTTGCATACTCATAACTGTTGGGGGCTTATGCCCTGGAATGCTTAGCATTCACACCGTTGGGGGCTTATGCCCTGGGATGCTTTAACCATCCAACTGTTGGGGGCTTATGCCCTGGAATGCATAGCATTCAACGCGCGTAAAATGGTACCACATGCATAATGCATTTGTCGTTGTCGATGTCGCATTGTCTTAGTCGTTATCGTCGGTCATGTCGTTGGTGTTCATTGCTGATAATGACATTGTTGTTGCTGTTGTTTAATGTTGATGAAGATAATTATGTTGCTATTATATATGTGTATATTTATTCACATTATATATGAATTGAATAATGCCTGTTGTAAGATGTTGTTGTTTCATTGATTTGATGAGTTATATATATTTATTATTGATCGTGTATCTCACCCCTTCTGCTTGAAAACGTTGCCTTCCCTATGGGTAACTTGCAGGTAACGAAGATTAGTAGGATGATTGACTCTGTGTCTAGGGCTCTGATACATATTAGGATGGGGGTCGTCGCGAATGTTTCCTTATTCTTTTATGTATTTTATCTATGAAAAAACTGTGTCGTGGGAGTTTATTATTGTTGAAAATAATATTTTATAACTGTTGAGGCCTTTGTGCCAGGATTATGTTGACGTTGAATTATAATTTTTGAAGATTTATTCCGCTGCAGTTTATGAGAATTTATGTTGTTTTGAAATAAATAGTTTATTCCTATTTATGAAATTTTGAAAAGTAGTGTAATACTCCGTCGTTGAAATACTCTGATATAATTATCTTTATTATTACGTCATTGGGTGAACGGGGTGTTACAACGTGCGCAAGTTAAGCACGCAGCGCATGTTAACTAACGCACAGTTTTACCCCTGCGCTAGTTAACTTGCGCAGGGGTATTTTCGTCCTGCCTGCAGGGCGGGAGTGGATTTTGCAGGGGGGAGAGTGGTATTCAAAAATCTATTAAATTCAACCGTGACCACTAAAATGATTGGCCCAACTTGAAAAATTTCAAGATTCAAATTGCACAACTAGGGGAGGATGTATTGAATTAGGATTGTAAGAGATTTTAAAAGATTTTTTAATGATAAAAAAGTCTTGTGTATTCAATCAAGACTCTTTGCAACTTAAAAAAGTCTTGTGGTATTCAATCAAGACTTTTGTCATTTTAAAAAAGTCATCAAGACTTTTCATCACTTTAAAAAAGTCTTATGGTATTCAAAATCATTCATTCAAATTTCGAATGATTGTTTTATAAATTGGATTTTGATGGATTTTATGAGATTTTCTAGTGAAATTTTATCATGAAAAAATCTTTCATGAAAACATGAGATTTCTTGTTTTTCTTTTTAAATCTTCCCCCTCTCTCTCTTCGTCTCTCTTTCTCCCTCTTCTCCCTTCTCTCTCTTCTCTTTTCCTCTCTTCCTTCTCTCTCATCTCATCCCCTCTCTTTCTCTCCTTCTCTCTCTCTTAAAAAATAAAAATTTAAACAAAAGTATGTATTGAGAGAATATTATGATAGAGAGTGTGTTGTAATCATTTTATTTCAACGAGTCCTTGAAATTCATAAAGTCTTTTGAAATCTTATAAATCCACAAAATCTTTTCAAATTCTTTAAAATCTTACGATGTAAATCCATATATATCCAAATTGTAAATCCTGATAGTCTTTTAAAATCATTAAAATCCTACAAAGTTTTTTAAAATCCTTGAGACTTTTTTAAGCAAAAATTATCCTTTAAAATCCTAATCCAATACACCTCCTAAGTAGATTATTGGTCCAACTTAGACCACTAAAATGACGTATAAGAGGTTTTTTTTTTTCGGGTAAAAAGGTGCTGTACATTAGAGGCCGTAAACATATGGTAGTAAATTCATTATTCATTATTAAGTTTAAGAAAATAATTCAAATATATTGAAATTAACGTCATTATTTTTTATCGAGTAAATAGGCAATTTTCCCCCTGAAATTGTAAGTTTAGTCAATTACCCCCCTGGCATTAACAAAACTTCAATTACCCCTGTGAAATTACATAACATTAGTCAATTATCAAGTAAATCTGGATTTTTTTTTTACGGTTATGAGCAATTACCCCCTTGAAATTTAGCACTTATGTGCAAAATACCCCTTGAACTTGATTTTTTTTCTTCTTATCCTTGATTCAAAAGATATTAAAAACAAACAATTAACACTAAGAAAATAAAATTGAGAGAGGTAATCCAACTATGAGAACACATAAAATTATGTATTCTGTAATTCTTTGTTTTCTGTTACAATCACTAAAATTTATAAGTGTTGATAACATTATGGTTTGATGATAAAAGTTAATGATCCTTTCATGCATATTAGCTAGCAAATGTATTGCTACTTACTAAAAGCTTTGTTGGAATTGTGTTGGGTATTTGTATTGGCTGCATTGTTGCTAAAACAAATATTCATTTAATGTGTAGTTGGATACTATGTTCCAACATGGTTTAGGCATCCATATGTGACTTTGAACAGAATGTTCCAACATCCTGACACGGTTCAGTGTGCCTGAGTTCATGCCTACTTGTACGCGCTTTATCTTTAAAAGGAAACAAATTTATTCAATCCTTAATGCCTGGTTTTAATTAAAGAATGAAAACCCAACTACAACCCGATTTATGACAATAAGACATACAACTAGCACTACTAGAAAAGAGCCAATTAGCGACAAAGTTCCGTCACTGATGGTTTGCGACGAGGAAATTAGAGACAGATTTATTAAATCCGTCATTAAAATTCGTCACTATTTCAACGTATTTTTGCAGCGTAGAAAGTATTATAATCTTATTTTACTTATTTAACAAAATCAAACACTAAAAGAGATCACACAACATGCTTCACACTTATTAGAACTTCAAAGAACTTATAATGCTTATATCAAGTGCACCTCTTACTGACATTGACCTTAAACTCTTTCATACGAAGAATCGCAGAAACCCTAGGAGTAACAGGGTGATCTTCCACGACCTGTATGCGAAACCTCCATAATACAGCAGCTGCAACCATTTTCATTTGAAGAAAACTAATATCTTTCCCAAGACAGCTTCTTGGACCTGCATTAAACGCGATGAACTTGTAAGATGGTACATGTATAATTTGTCCTCTTTCCGATATCCATCTCTCAGGCCTAAATTCCAGGCAATCATTCCCCCATGTTTGTTCCATCCTTCCCATTGCATACAAAGAGTATAGTAACTTTGTATTTGGACTAACATGGTCTCCACTAGGTAGTATATCAGAATTAACTGCACACTTGTGTTCAAATGGTATAGGAGGATAAAGCCTTAAAGCTTCACATATAGCTCCATGAAGGTAAACTAGCTTATCAAGCTCTTTCACATTGAAATTTGTGATCAAATTATCCTCTTTTATTAAACAGTTAACTTTGATCTCTTGAATAATTTTAGCTTCAACAATAGGATGAGTTGATACAAGCCAAAAGAACCAATTTAGACCTGAACTAATTGTTCCATTACCTGCAGCCAAGAGATTGAGAGTAGTGTCTCTAATATAAATCTCATTCATTTCCCCATTTCCCAATCTTTCCTTCATTAGTTCATTTACCAGGCAATAATGAGATTCATCCACACCTTCATTTCTTTTGAGTATTCTTTTCTCTTCAAAACCTTTGCAATAAGTTATACATTTGTTCAAGAATTGGTGAAGATTTTCTTGAGCTACCATGCCCTTCTTCTCTTGACCAATTTGTAGCCACTTTTGTAGCTTCCAAATATATTTTGGAATATAGTGTCTAGAGAATAGCAAATCCTCAAGCACACTAACAGCTTTTACATAAGCAATATCTGATAACTCATTGTACTTGTAAGGTAGGGAATTAGGATCGAATCCAAATAAAAAAGTGCAAGTAATATCAAAGGTAAACCTCTCAATAACATCTTGTAAATCAAGTACTTTTACTTCTTTGGATGCATGATCAAGAAATGGTAACAGACAATTCTCTAGCTTCTTTTGAATGTTTTGTTGATAGAATATCTCAATGTTTTTGTTTTTTAGCAATGAATGAAATAGTGCCCTTTCTTGTTTCCATTCATTGGAATCCAAATTGAAAATACCAAGACCTAGAACTTCACAAATCTCATGGAAGTCAGATCCTTTCCCATAGTTACTGAAATTCTTGCTGAGGATGTGGTGCACATTCATGGGATCACTGGTGAAGATAATTGTGGCAAGATTTGTGAACCAAGGTCCTTTAAACTGAAAAGTACCTCTATGTTGTTTCAAAACTAAGGTTGCAAAATCATGAACTTTGGATAGGTTATTCAAAGCTGATGGTAGCATGCCAATTATTGGCCAATTTGGTAGAGTTACATTTTTGTTGCTTCTCCATATATTGTAAAATATGATGAAGAGAATTGCTAAAAATAATGTAATATAAGGAAACATGGTAGTTGTACTTAGACAAAAGTGCTTCCTCCCTCCCTTAATATAGGAGTATTTTACAAAAAAAAAAAAAAGTGTTTCTATCATGTGTAAATTTTAACATGTTCAAAAGTTTATAATAGTAAATTTGTATTGAAACTAGTACATTTTGTATTTATTATACAATTTTTTAATAAATAATTGTTGTTCTTCGATAAAAACTTATTACTATTAGTTGTTTTAACATGTACTCCATCCGTCCTAAATTGTATGACGTTTTGGGCATTTCACACATATTAAGAAATGCAATTAATATTGCGTGGAAAAGAGATATTATAAGTTATTTTACAAAATTGTCCTTAATAAATAATATATGAAAGATAAATGAAAGAATTGAAAGAAGAGAGAGTAATAAATAATTAAGGTTACACATTTGGGGTTGATCTAGTGGTTGACTTGAGATCTTGGAGTTTGCTTCTCTCAAGGTCTCAGGTTCGATTCCCCTTGATGCCAATTTCGGTGGGCAAGTCCATACAGAGCTTGTTCTAGAACGGGCCCCCTGCAAGTGGGCGGTGGGATTGGTCCGCAAGTGGGCGGTGAGATTGGTCTCCTCGGATTAGTCGATCCTTGGATCGGATACCGAGTTTTCAAAAAAATAAAAAATTAAGGTTATAATAAGAAAAATAACATTAATGTTGCATTGATATTGTAAAACGACATATAATTTAGGACAATGTTTTCAAAAAAATAAAAAATTAAGGTTATAATAAGAAAAATAACATTAATGTTGCATTGATATTGTAAAACGACATATAATTTAGGACAATTTTTTTTCTCTAAAGCGAAATACAATTTGAGACAGAGGTAGTATAACATTGTACATGTTAGACAAACCCTTACAAAAGTTATGAATATTAAGAAAAATTGTTTGAGTAATAAATTTATCTGAAAAATGCGTAACTATTATTAAATTGCCTTTTATATATATATAAATGCTTGTTTTTTCTTTTTCTTTTCGTTTTCTTTTTCTCTGATAGTTATAAAAAAGATAAAGTGCATAACGTAAAGAGAAAAGAGCATAGAAGAAACACACATGAATTATCTTGGTGCACTCTACAACCTGGAGTTAATCTAGTCCCTTCGCACTTGAACCTCGAATTAAACTAGAGGGCTTTCTACTTCGGACTAAAGGATAATCTAAAATACACAAAATTCTTCAAATGTTTACACAAACTTAAAGAGTAGTAAACTAAATTGAGCATTATACAATTAAATTATATCTTCTTTTTTTTTTTTGAGGGAAAATTATATCTTTTCTATTTACTTTGAATTCAAATACTTTGGTATCATCAAAAAGGTTATTGCTCTTTACCCCATTTTTGTTTAACAACAACTTAACTTCATTTTTGCTCAATCAAACATTGATTTGTTTGCTTTCTAATGTAGGCCTACTTATTTGTTTTCCGAAAAGTTCTAACCTTTTGTACAAGATTTCACCTTTATTCTAGATCTAATGAACTACAACGTGGATTCTAATGTTATCAGTTAATATTTTATTTGTTCATTCTTTAACAAAGGCTCGACTTTTTTTCTAGATCGATGAACTATATCGAGGCTTCACTCTTGATAACCCAAACTTTTTTTTTTTTTTTTTTACAAAGGCCTAATATTTCTTTTGTATCGAATGAACTACAATGAATGCTTAACTTGTGATCTAACCTTTTTTATGGATTAGAGGAACTACAAAGAGGCCTCACTTGTGATTAGTCGAACATCGGTTTGTTTGTTTTTTCGACAAATGTCTGATGTTCTTCTGCATCGAGTGAACTACATCAAGTCTTTAGTTGTTATCACTCAAACTTTGATTTGTTCATTTTTTCCACAAGGATCTGACAAGTGAAGCCTTGTTATTTTATATGATGCTGAAGAAAGGTTGATTGTTGATACGTGAAGTCTCGTAGTTGTAGCTCATTTGATCCAGAAAAAAAGACTGGAGCATTGTCGAAAAAAGAAGAAACCAAACATTGAATAATCACACGGAAAACTTCATTGTAGTTAATTTGATTCGGAATATTTTTGACGAACTGATCTAGATAAATAATACGACTATAATTTTTTTGTAAAGGATAATTTTAAAAAAATAAAATGTATATGTAAAAAGACATCAAACGAATATATACATATTTTTTTTGGAATGATTGACTACTTTCATATATGATAAATGTTTTTAACTACGAAGCTGAATCACTTAAAAAGAAAAAAAAACTAGGAAGCTGAATTGTATAATACACCTAGTAATGTTTTTATTAGAAGTACAATTGGTTAACTTTTATTGGTGTCGGTAAGTTACCCACATTTTTTCAAATATAATATAGAAAAATCCTTTTTAATTATAGGTTTTCTATTTATGCTCATTTAATTTGACCTTTGATTAACCATATAATGGACCATGCCAAAAAAAAGATCCATATATGCACATTGAATTTGAAATAAATGAAATCCATCCACCCGTACTTCAACAACTTGTTTAATGGCCATGCATCCAAACTTCAAAAGTTTGTGGTCTATTATCTATATGTGCTAATTAAATTTGACATTTTATTATTGATAGGGAGTTATATGAACACGTTTTTTTTAACACTTTCTCAAAATCACTCTTTTAATGTGGTCCATATATGCACATTAAATTTTATGTAAATGAAGTCTACCTGTACTTTCAACCACTTGTGTTGGAACATAGGTGTGATGTTGAAAAATTAAACACCAAGTAATTATATTTGATCTAATCTCATGTGAATTGAAAAAAATAGAGTGTGAGGGTCCCACATAAAATAAAACACACACATTAGTAGTGTTTAAATTGCGGTATTTAATTAAATACTTGATAATGATAAAAATAATAGGAATTATTATTTTTATTCATGAATATCCTTCATTTAAATCCAATTAGAAACAAGTTCCATTTTGATCTTATCCGTTAGAGTAACTGCTGCCGCAAATTTTGCTAAAACAGTTACAAAATCTCTATATAAATAGAAGACTCTACCCAATTCAAAAAATACACTAAAGAGTTTCATTGAGTTGTCGGGAACTCTTTCTCTCTTCTCCTTCGGAATTAAGAATGATTTTAAGACCATAGTCCCTTTTCGGTTAAATATCCCTTCGAAATTAAGAATTGTCTTAATTTCATTGTCCCTTCGATATTTTTGTGCCCTTTGGAATAAGTAATAACTAGCAGCAAACCCGTGCTCCGCACGAGCTAGGCGTCGAAATGTGGGTTATATGTTAAATGTTATTTGCATTTAGAAAAAAGAAGAAAAAAAAATTAATGATGAAGCTGAAGTTAAATATAAAAACATTAAAATAGATGTTGTTAAATATTATAAAGTGTTGGATTTAACATAAGTCAAAATATTACAAATAATAGAGATTGTGTTAATGATAAAGATGACGTTAATGTGACCGTGTTTTTTATTTATCATTTACGAATCCTTAAAAAAATACATCCTTTAAAAATATTTTTATTTTTTATATAAACTCAATTTAACTAATTACAAACATTGGAATAGTCGTAACTAAATATTATATAGTGGCAAATTAAAAATATGGTAAAATATTAAAAAAAAATGATGTTTAACTAATTACAAACACCGGAATAGTCATAACTAAATATTATAAAGTGGCAAAATAAAAATATGGTAAAATATTTATAAAAAAAAATACGACGTTAACTTTCCAAGTGACGAATCTCAAGCATATACAACTTATACCGTTGTTTTGGGACACCGGGATTATTCAGCAAAGAAGAAAATAGACGATTCCAATTGTAATATTCTAGCAAAGAGCGCATCCAAAGAGGTTCCACTTGAACTCCTCGTGACCGTGGTTGCTAAGAATGTGGTTGATAACAGTCAGAATAAATTGGTAATTGTCGAAATAAGTAATGATAACAGCCAGAACAGACCTGTGGATGATCTCTCTAACCATCCTTCCCATAGTTGCCTAGTTTGTAAAAAGACCTTGAGTTGGTTCAGAAGTTGATGAATAATAAAAATATTGATTATGAGGTCTCATCCACTACTTACATCTCAAAGATCCGGAAGAAGAAGAAAAAAGCTCAACCGAGTTGTCTACCAAACCTGCTTCTGGGGTTCACCTTCTTCCATTCCTTAATTAATATTTTCTATTGGGATATTCGACGTATAAATCCAATGGTTTCTTTTGACCAGGTTCCTTCGCTGCTCATTATCGTTGGTCAAGAATTTGGTTGGAGAAAGATTCTACAAGCACTTAACTGACTTTTAGATATCGTTTTGGTCTGCCGATTTATCCCTTTTCTTAATTTGTTTTTCCGATTTGCTTCTCTTTTCGTGGATTTTAGTTTGGTCTCCCACTTGTGTATCTTTTTCCACTTTTTTATTTTATATATTATAAATAAGATTGTATCATTGTTAATGAAAAAAAGGTCGTTTGTTTTGGAAGAACATATTTATTGAAAAAATAAAATATGTTCAAAAAAATACTTCATTTGTGGATTAAAATGAGAGTATAATAGAAAAAAGAGTTTCAAAAATTCCCTTTCATAATTTCATATTTTTAAAGACACTTTCTTAATTTCATGTTACCATTCTAAAACGATAGTTAAATAAAAACAAATGGAGTAATATTTAGAGAATAAGTGATCTTGACATTCAATAATTTAGAGATTGTTTTTATATAGTTTTTGAGTTGAGCCTGTTTGGTACGAATTAAAATAAAAATGATTTTGACATTCAATAATTTAAAGATTATTTTCTAGGGATTAATAATTTATTTTGTTTAGATACAACTATATAAAAACAATATTTTGTTTCAAATTAATCTCAATCTTTCCATTAATATTTTTTTTCTCCTCTAAATATGATTTTTTGTTACAAAAGACACCGAAGGTAAAAACATGCTTAGGTGTCAAATAATTAACATGGGGCAATATTATGTTTTTGCTAGTTATTAACTTTCATATATAGAGAATAGATAATCAACAACAATCAAAAAATTTATAATATGACATGGTGGCCTGACTTTTTCGATTCTCCGTTGTTTTCGTAAAATGTTTAGATCTACAAGTTTCAATGTGTCTTGTTTGTCTACACTCTGGTTTTTCATGCTAAAAAGAGCTTTTATGCTTGCTTATTTGTTTAGGGAGTTGTTGGCACTTGGATTTTGAAATCGTGCTGACGGTCGATTTCATTAATTGTTTTTCGCAGAGGTTCACTTTTCATATTTGTTTAAAACTGGTTTCGCGCCGGGATCACTTGCTTATTAGTGAATTTTTGTTAGGGTAGATTTGAGTCGATCAAATTGGACTGATTTATTATGTTGTATCCCCGTTTTTTGTTGTACATGGGTCAGGTCTAATGTTGTCCTCAGACTCTTTATCTATTTCTTTTTATTTAATATAATTCTTCTTTTGACTAAAAAAAAATAAAGAAAAAACAAAGGCAAATTAATTTTAGAAAAGAAGCAATCTTAAAAATGTGTAATTTTTTGAAAAGTAGGTATATGCTTGTAATAAATATTTTGTACATTTTTTTAACTCTTTGTATATTTAAAAGTTGAATTATAAGAAAATTTATTTTGATTGGTATTAAGATTAAGTTTGTTTGTTTTATCGAGTGAATATGTTTTAATTTGATTTTATGAGGAAAAAAATAGGGAGAAGTTGAAGCAAAAGACACAAAAATATATAATTTTGATGACGTGTGAAAAAAATTAAGAAAGCGTAAGATTGTATTTTTGGTAGACATTAAGTTTCATAATTTGTTTTGGGTACAAAGTTTCATGATTAGAGAAAAGAAGATTGTAATTTTTTTTAACTCTATAAATATTTAGAAGTTGAATTATTGAAAAATTTGTTTTGATTTGGATTAAGATTAAATTTGTTTGTTCTTTAAAAAAAGATTAAGTTAGTGTGTTTTATCAACTATGTTTGTTTTAATTTATTTTTAGAAGAGAAATTATAGGGGGAAGTTGAAGCAAAAGACACAAAAGAATATAATTTTGACGACGTGTCAATTTTTTAGAAAGAGTGTAATTGTATTTTTGGTAGACATTAAATTTTATATTTAGATAATAGATAGATAATAGATATCGTGTCAAACGAATATATACATATATTTTTTGGAATGATTGACTACTTTCATATATGATAAATGTTTTTAACTAAGAAGCTGAATCACTTAAAAAGAAAAAAATACTAGAAATGTTTTCATTAGAAGTACAAGTGGTTAACTTTTATTGGTGTCGGTAAGTTACCCACATTTTTTCAAATATAATATAGAAAATCCTTTTTAATTATAGGTTTTCAATTTATGCTCATTAAATTTGACCTTTGATTAACCATATAATGGACCATGCCAAAAATAAATCCATATATGCACATTGAATTTGAAGTAAATGAAATCCATCCCCCCGTACTTCAACAACTTGTTTAATGGCCATGCATCCAAACTTCAAAAGTTTGTGGCCTATATGTGCTAATTAAATTTGACATTTTATCATTGATAGGGAGTCATATGAACACTTTTTTTTAACATTCTCTAAATCACTCTTTTATTGTGGTCCATATATGCACATTAAATTTTATGTAAATGAAGTCAACCCGTACTTTCAACAACTTGTGTTGGAACATTGATGTGATGTTGAAAAATTAAACACAAGTAATTATACTTTGATCTAATATTGTGTGAATTGAAAAAATAGAATGTGGGGATCACACATAAAATAGAACACACACATTAGTAGTGTTTAAATTGCGGTATTTAATTAAATACTTGATAATGATAAAAATAATAGTAATTATTATTTTTATTGGTGAATATCCTTCATTTAAATCCAATGAGAAACAAGTGCCATTTTGATCTTATCCGTTAGAGTAACTGCTGCCGCAAATTTTGCTAAAACAGTTACAAAATCTCTATATAAATAGAGGACTCTACCTAGTTCAAAAAATACACCAAAGAGTTTCATTGAGTTGTTCGGGAACTCTTTCTCTTTTCTCCCTTTCTTGACTTGTGTTGATGAGTCTTTCTTCTCTTCATCTCCTTTTTCTGTCCCTTCGAAATTAAGAGTGTTCTTAAGACCATAGTCCCTTTTCGGTTTAATGTCCCTTCGAAATTAAGAATGGTCTTAAGTTCATAGTCCCTTTGATATATTTATGTCTTTCGGAATAAGTAATAATTTAAGATCATAGTCCTTTTTCGGTATAATGTTCCTACAAAATTATGAATGATTTTAAAATATATTCTTCTTCGATTCTTGAAGAAGTTAGACATTAGAATATTTGAGTGATATAGTATCATAGTTGGAGAAGTTAATAATTAGAATGGTGGTAACACCATATTTGAGTGGTCACAACACCATAATAGAGTGGTAACAGTACCATATTAAAGTGGTTTCAGTGTTAAAAGAGTGGTTTTGGTACCATATTGAAGGTGTATTTCTCGAACGGTTTTCTACAGTGCAGTAGTTAATCGAACAGTTGTAGTTGGACTTGTTTTATCCTGGAGGCGGCGTGGTTGATAGTCTGCCTTGCACAATTTTGAGCAGTGCCACAAAACGTTTTAAAGAGAACGACCTGGTCGTGACTTAACCTAGTAACAACTTCGGTAGATAATAGAATTTGGAAATCCAAATACAACAGTTTGGAAATCCAAAAACAACAATTTTAAGACGTTTTGATCTGCTATGTCTACCGAAGTAATTACTTATTGAGGTTCAGTTGTCCATAAATAAAACAAGGATAAATCAGGCTATATCAACACTAAGAAATTCACATATCGTTTTTAATAGTAAAGCGTGGAGTTAAATGTGGATAGAAATTTGTCTCTCGGCTGGTAAAAAATTATGCTAGTCAAATTCTCTTTGTTTGATAGAAGTATCAATTGCTCCTCTGCCTGTTATTTATGCAACCAACAGCATGAAACTAGTTTTCCTAAAAAATAAAAACAGCATGAAACTAGTAACCGATTTGGTTATGGAGTATAAATCAGTTTGCTTCCCGACACCTCTTGGAGTAGCTACTGAATAGTCTTGATATAATCAAAGTTAATTTATTGGACATAAGGAATGTACCGTGGAACATGAGCACAATTTTGCCATCTAAATGGTCGTTGCTATATATATATATATATATATATATATGATATGATATGTGAACATTGAAAAATCAAAGATTAAAATAGAAATTATATGAAAATTTGTTCCAAATGTTTCGTATAAAAATAAGAAAGAATCTGAATTTCAGATTTTATTGAATAAAACTGAGTTGATTCAGATTTCAAGAGAGACTTGTGTACCATGTATTCTTGTGGGAAAAGACTGCGCATTCGATATATGTTCATATCCATAAGAGTACTAGTACCTTTAGCCGATGTTCATAACTTGGTAGTAAATGGATGTGAAAGTTGCCTTTTTTGTGATGAACTAGAAGAAGAAATCTATTTGAAACAACCTGAAAGTTTTGTTATTCATGAACAAGGAAACAAGGTCTGTAAGTTAGATAATTCTTTGTGAGGTCTAAAATAAACTCCTACGGAATGACATGAAAAATTTGACATTCTAATGTCATCAAATGAGTATAAAGTGAATAAAAGTGACAAATGTATTTACAACAAATATGAAAATAATATTTGCACGATCATATGTTTCCATGAAGACGACTTGCTCATAATTGGTTTAAATATTCATGTTATGAATTATGTTAAATCATTGTTAATCAACAACATTGATAAGAAAGACCTAGACGAAATTGAAGTAATTCTTGGTTTCAAGATTACTAGATCAGAAAAGAGAACTTTTTTGATGAATCTCACAAAGTTGAGAAGATCTTAAGGAAATGTAATTATTTGAATGTAAACTTTCAAGCATATATTATGATCCAAGTGTAAGAATTCGAACATTTGAGATGGATTTTGACAAACAAAATATGTGAGCATCATTGGCAGTCCTTAGGTATGCGATTGAATGTATTAGACCCAACATTGCCAATGTTGTGAAACTCTTGTGCAAGTTTACTAGTAGACGGATGAGAAACATTGCCATACTATTGAAAGAGTCATGAGGTTCCTTAAGAAAACTATGACTCTAGGATTAAATTATGACGAGTAACCTATTGTACTTAAATGTTACAAGATATAAAATAGAACATCCTTCAGATGAGTATCTAGCGACCAGTGGCTACACATTGAGCATAACTGGAGGAGTTGTTTGTTGAAACAAATGATATTAACTCAGTCCACTATAATTATGAATGATTTTAAAATTTATTCTTCTTCGGTTCTTGAAGAAGTTAGACGTGGTGTAATACCATATTTGAGTGATATAATATCATAGTTGGAGAAGTTAATAATTAGAATGGTGGTAACACCACATTTGAGTGGTCACAGCACCATAATAGAGTGGTAACAGTACCATATTAAAGTGGTTTTAGTATTAAATGAATGATCTTGGTACCATTTGAAGGTGTAATTCTCGAACGGTTTTCTACAGTGCAGTAGTTAATCAAACAGTTGTAGCTGAGTTTGTTTTATCCTGGAGGCGACATGGTTGACAGTCTGCCTTGCACAATTTTAGGCAGTGCCACGAAACGTCTTAAAGAGAGCGACCTGGTCGTGACTCAATCTAGTAACAACTTCGGTAGATAATAGAATTTAGAAATCCAAATACAACAGTTTGGAAATCCAAAAAGAACAACTTGTTTAATGGCCATGCATCCCAACATTAAAAGCTTATGGTCCCGGTTGAAATTGTTTGAAGTAAATAGTCCACTGGTCTTTATTATAGGAGAAAATTGTCTATATTAATTAAGAATTGGATAGGTCATTTATCGAATGAATCTCTAAAATAAAAATTTCTTATTGAGTGGAGTATATTTTGTTATTTTTTTATATATTAGAAAAATTAAATTAGCCCACCAATATTCGCATAAGAGAGAATCGAATCGGATACTTTGGGTATATTTTTTTAATGAGTTTTTTATCATATGCAAATTTACATATGTTAATAAATTCAAAATAGAAGGTTTGTATTGGTACTTGTACATTTTCTATTAAATATATAACTTTTTAACAAGTATATAACTTTTTAAAAAAATTATAATTTTTAAAGTTAAAAAAATTAACACGGTTTTTTTTTAAGGAAATATGCTAAGATGAGAAAGCAGTATCAATATTACACACTTGTACCTACCTGGCGAAGGCTGCTGCCATATGGGAACATTTACAGATGCATAGTTGCCGACGACGGATGAACTCCTCCCTCCAACAGGCTCCTGCGCTTGCTGGGAAGAAATGGGACCAGCTGCGGTCGGAAAATTGGCCAGCTTCCACTCAACAACCATATTCTTAGCGCGCTCAACTACCACAGCACCAACCTCCGTATCATCTCATACTTTAAGATTCTAGTGCTTCCAAAGGCTCCAAAACAGTGAAACCATTCGTTGATTAAGCTCAGCAGGCAAGATTTACAACAACATAAAAATAGCATGCTGTTCCTAAAACCCTAATGCTTAGCCTATAAAAGCTAACCTATATATGTATGAAGTCAATATACGCTGTTCCTAACCCTAATTACTTGATCACCATGCTGATGTCGTTTCTTGCTCGATTTGTTCTGCCACTATTTTTTTCCTCCCTAATTTGTTCTTTCTTCTAAATCTTTTAAACCCTAAAATATCATATTTGTGCAAGGAACGGTAGGAATGATTATAGGCTCATATTCGGAACCATCATCGTCGACTTTAAATTAAACGGTAGCTTCTTGATCTGTTCCTCTTTATTTCTAGTTTTTTTTTTATTGTTTCACATTTCTTGACCTTTTCACATCTTCTGGATAGGCTAATTTGGTTTTCTATTATTTTTGCCATGCGGTGTTCTTGTTCACACTAATATGCGTGCCCGTTCATGGAGAGTAAAAGAAAGATTGTAAACTAGCTAGAAAGTGGTTCATCTCAAGGTATTCATTGTTTTATTGTTTTATTTCAATGTGTTTTAGATTAAGCAATGCAAACTCTAAAAAGAGTGAGTCTAATTAAGCTGGGAGAGAGTGTGAAAGTAAAAGGTAAATAATTTTTGATTAGATTTTGCTACTCACATTATGTTTGTGATATGAGCTACTAATTAAGCTTTAGTACTTTTTTTTTTTTTTTGTATTTGTATTTGAGTTAGCAGGATAGATTCTTACTTTATAATTGTTGAAAATTTTGTTGGATAATGGCTGAGCTGTCTTCATAACTAGTGAAAGGTAGAGTTTACCTTTTGTCAAGATATCCTGATTTTTTTTCTTCTTCTTATTGTTCTTGAAGCTTGTAAAACATGACTACACTTTATCGAATATGTATCATTATATCATTTACTTTCCAACTTTTAAGATGGTAGAACTATGGAAACAACCAGCTAGAGTGCGTCAAGTGCCATTAAGTGAAAGTATCTATACTAATATGTATGAAAAATACTTAAACAATTATTCTTATGACATTGTTTAAGCATTCAAAAGTAGTAATTTTTATATTAAAAATTATGTAGTTAGGACTTTTATATGTGTTTGACTTGTATTTTTAAAGCAAACTTTTTTTTGTATCCTTAAACAATTCTGTTGTATCCATTATGTTAGTCAAAATCAATATTTATGGACAATTGACACTGAGTCAGTGACCTTGGGGATTCAAACACAAGAATAATATGAACTCAACATTTTTTTAAAATAATTATATAGAATAAAATAAATATTTTTTAATTTATTTCTCTTCATCTTCCTCACTGAATTCATCATCAAATCCATTCAATCCCTAGAAAAACCGAACAAACTAATTCTTCCATATTCATCATCCTAACCCACCTCTAACCTCAAAATCAAACATAAAAAATTCAGAAAATATGACCAAATAGAAGAAAGAATAGAGTTTGGGAGAACCAGAGCACAAAAGGAAACAACAACAACAACCAACCGAGTCTTACCCTAATGGAGTCGACTACATGAATCAAAAAATTCATAATATAATATCATAAATCATATTTTGGTCCAGCACTTTAATCTTTAAAATTAGTGTTCTATCAAACACTAGTTTAACCCAAAAGAGGTGGACATTATTATTGTTAGGCTAAAATATGGTTTTAGTCCTTCCAAATATGTCTCGTTTTAGTTTTAGTCCTTGTAAAAAAATATGTAGAAAAAGATCCCTGCAAAATATTTTGTTTTTTAAAATAGTCCCAAAATATTTTGCAGGGACTTTTTTTTCTACAAAAATGGGTTCAGTCATCATGTGTCACGTATGCAAATCATCACAAAAGTGGGGCCAGAGACTATTTTAAAAAACAAAATATTTTGAAGGGACCCTTTTCTACAATTTTTTTTACAGGGACTAAAATCAAAAAACCAAAACAAGACATATTTAGGGATTAAAACCATATTTTAACCTTATTATTATTATTGCGTGTAGAATAGTAATTTTACCCTAAATGGTGGACATTAAATTTAGTGTTCTATTACGTTTGTTATTATTCCTTCAAAGTGTATCCCCTTTTTTTCCTATGGAAACAGTTCCACACACTTTACAAAATGAAACTCCTGAACCTCTGAGCTTTTATTTATACTATTTAGCCAGTATCTAATATTTTTGTAGCTCTTTTTGTTTTCGTAGACCATGACACTAGCATAACTACATATGTCAAGGTTTCAATACTCATAGCTTTTCATTAACACGCCTATGAATTATGATCACATTGGTAGTTTGGCAATTTTCAAGTAAGTATGATTTTCTTTTTGCTTTTTTCTATTTAAATATTATAATTTCTTACTGTCTAAGATAAGATCAATATAATTTTGACAACTCTTTTAGTTATTTGGCTGAGCCACTTGGTGTGCCCTTTAATTAGTTTTCTTAGATATGGTTCCAAACAGCTAATGTTTGTAATATAATGGCAACCTTTGATACTAATTGATAACATCAGGGACATTTCTTAAATTTTTGAGCAGCAATCATCTTGAACTCAAGATAAGCTCTGCATATAGAGTAATTTGGGACAAGGTGAAGGTCTTTATACTTCCACGAATTTCAAGTGAATGCACATGAAGAATCTCAACAATTTCAAGGAACCTAGAATAAGGCATATTAGTAGGAATGAGACAACAATAAGGAATGGTGAGAGATCTAGCAACAAGAATGCAACACTTTTTTTCCATTATTTAAATAAATGACCTTTTTTCCTTGGTCAATGAACAATGATGATAGGGTGATGGCAATTAGATAAGGCAAGACAAATAGCCTTTTTGGTTAGGAAAGGATTGTTTGAGATGATAGAGGCCATGGATTGTGTGTTGAAAAGGAGGAGAAAATTCCAGACATCATTAGAATGAGCGGCATAACTTAGTGTCTTAGTAACAATGGAGAGTCTTCCTGTGTCAACCCGAGTCGTAAGAGTCAATAATGTGGCAATGCACTCTTCCGTAGTTCCTCAAACGCCTCCATTATTTTCTCTTAACCCCAAATATGGTAACGCTTGTGTCAATAATTGTCCAAGACATTTTGCCATTCAAATCTTTCTCCAACGCCGGAGTTGTAAGAGTGCATTGCCAATATACTGACTTTTACTACTTCGATTGACGCGACAGACTCTCCAATATTGTTTCTAAGACATTCCGTTCCACCACTGATTCTGACAATGTCTGGAATAATTTTCTCCTCTTTTTCGACACTCAATTCATGGCCTCTATTATCTCACACAATCCTTTCCTTACAAAAAAAAGCTATCTATCTTGCTTTATATGATATCCATTTCTCTATCATCATCGACCACGGTAAAAATGGATTTTATTAAAATAGAAATAGTGGAAATAAGTGTTGCATTCTTGGGCTATATCTCTCACCATTCCTTATTGTTGTCTCCTTTCTATTAATATGCCTAATTCTAGGTTCCCTAAAGTTACTGAGATTCATCATGTGTATTCGCTCTAAATTCGTCGAAGGATAAACACCCTCGCCTTGTTCCAAAATACCATGTATGCAGCTTTTCTTGTGTTCAATATGATTGTTGCTCAAGAATTTAAGAACTATCACGTGATGTTATCAATTGGTGTCAATGGTGGCCATTATATTACTAACATTGACTGTTTGGAACCATATGTGAGAGGTAGGCAATCAACAACAAAGATGGGTTGCGACATGCTAGGGTGAGAAACGATGGGTGGTTAGAGATTGGGATAAGAGATTTCTTCATTTCACTCCTTAAAGTGGACGAAGTCCATATGAGTGTTACGGAGACACGTGGTTCTCTTTCGATGAGAGATTTTTTTGTTGAAGGAATAGAAGTCGGGACAAAGAAGACAATTAAGCAACATTGATTAAACTATGTGGACCACAACCTTTAACTAAAACCACTTTGCCTGTTCTCAAGACTCGTGCTTAGGGGTTGTGGGCTGTCAATGTTCTATTAAGGGCTTGCTAGCCCACCACAAATGCTTATGGGCCCTTTTTTTGGACGCGCCTTTGCCCTTTAGCACCGAAACCACCTTCCCCATATATTGGAGCTAAATATTTGGCCAAAGCATGTAGAAGCATCTAGCACGTGCGCTTCTTGACCTAGGACATGTTATGCATTTTTATTTTCAGAAAACTGAGTGTTCATCATGTTCATGAAATTTTAATGTGATGAAGATAACTGTCTAATTCGACAGAAATCACCAAAATGTGCAGATTTTAAAGTAAATGAAGACTTTGAAAATAAAAGTGAAAAACTTGAAAGAAAGTAATTTGCATTGCATTTATAAATAAATGGTTCATCAACTCATGTTACATACATTTTGTTACTTTTTTCTCTCTACGTTAGATAATTCGAGTGTGAAGAACTTTTGTTAATGATTTGTGACCCTTTTTCCTATGAAAAACTAGTATATATACGCAAGAAAATAATTGAAAAACCGATGGTCCTAAACTATATGTCTTCAACGTATCTGGATTTCCTTCCACGTGTTTGGACCTTTAATCTTGCCTCTTCAAATTGGAATCAATTCCTTTGAGTTGAACTCAAAGACTTGTCGAATCTCTTTCCATTAAATCTTGTCGACTTCAATTGTATTTAGTATACACTTGAAGAAACTTTCCTTCGACTCAACAAGCTTCGTGTCAAAAATAAACACTTAAAATACGGGTTAACAAATTGTTGATTAACTTGTAATATGAATTGTAAAGATGCCAGATTATAATTGAGTTATTCCGTGAGATGCTGCATATTTTAACCATGCTATTTATTTGTGAATGTGTTGACTATACTGATAGTTATTTGCAAATTGTTTCTAATTTGCATTAGGAGTTTATACGCTGTCTGTATATTCCTTTTAAGGGATTGTGCGTGTATTCATGTTCACCAATGAATCGTTACTATTTTCGCTTAAAATAATATACGATAATTTCTTGGTGATTTTTATAGGTATGATAGTTATAATGAACGTATTTTTACTTGATGTGTTTGAGATAATATGTTTTAGATGATGAATTGAATTGATGAGATATTAAATGATGAGTAGTGATGAGTTATTTAACGACATGTAAAGAGAAGTTGTTAGTTATGTGTATAGACGAGTAATTATATGACATTCATGCATCATTGATCATTGTCGAGTCTATTTGAAAATGTGAATTTAAAGATGGGTTGGATAAAATCAGAAGCATACCTCTGATATCTAAGATGTAGGTTTGATACCACATGCATATATGGCCGAGTTTAGGAGCCGTGAGTCTTGGAGGATGACGTAGAGCCTTTCTCATCAATTTTTATCGTCGTTGGGAGTTTATTTTTGTGTCAATGCTCGGATTCTGTAACACTGGGGATTGGGGTTCTCTATATTTTTTTTTTCAGACTTTAGTTTGAGATTCATGTTCGAATTCAGCTTGATTGTTAAGATCACGTGATTATGTTTTGGACTTATTTTCAATGTACTATTTCTAATCAAATCGAAGTTTTTGAACGATGAGAATATCTGACACCTGTATATGTTTAAATATTAATTGTATTTCTTATATAGAAAATACTAGTTGGGATTAGGATTCTACAATCATTCATTTGTACTTGAATATCTCATGACTACTTAACCAAATCAAAGCTAAGCTCGTGATCTTTAGTGCTGAATCCATATGATTGTTTTCAAATTTTATTATATTAATCATTCCTTTGTACTTGTATATTTCATGACTACTTAACCAAGTCAGAGCCGATCTCGTGATCTTCAGTGTTTAATCCAGATGATTGTTTTGAAATTTTATTATATTAATCATCCTTTTTTTTTTTTTTTGTCAATTAATTGTGCCAACGTTAACGCATCTAACCATGCATATGATCATCATGTCCTGAAGATGGCTTGGATTTCTAGCCATAGATTATGCTTTGTTAACAGGTGGCGTTTCACATGGGAAAGCCTAAAACTTTCTCACCATAGGAAAGTTTATTTTTGTGGTTAGATTAAAGAGGAGCATAGATTTTATGATGGGTTGCTCACACTATATCATCCACCACCATTCTCTCTTCTACACTCACCACCACCACCATCCTCTCTTCTACACTCACCACCACAATATTTTTTTCACTATTGTTTCTGCCTTCGATGAATTTAATGCCTAACCCACCACCACCACATAGCAAATCCACCGTCCATACTGGGTTTCAATTCTGCTCTTTAATTACGACCAGAAATGGTGACCGGAAACTCGTCTGCGGTGGTGTGCGGTGGCTCTCCGGCGAAGATGTCCAGAATGCAAGAAGTAGAATAATAGGAAGATCTAATAACAAAGAACAGAAAAGAACACAAATCTGATGTTTGTTTTTCTTGAGCATGTTCAACATGGCCGAAAATAGCTTCTAAAATTGTGATATAAAAACTCAAATATCCCCATTCCAGATCTGATGCTATTCCATCACGTGATGGTCCAGTGTTGACTGTTGGGACTGACTCTACTTGTCAACAGTTTGTGGAACGCCCGTTTTAATTATTTAAATTATTTTATAGAGTATAGATAATATTTATATGATTTTGTGTGAATTAAGTGAAGTATATGATTTATGTGATTTTTATGAGGTGTTGTGACTTATTTTATTGTTTAATAAAATAAGATTTGAAAATAAAATAAATGTTAAGTTGTGGGTTTGTTTTAGAATTAGATAAAGTTGTGAGGAAATAAGATAAAATAAAACAAAAAGAGGTTTAAAAGGGGGAATTAGGTTTAGAATTGTACAGAACGTACAATTCAGAGTTTTGGGAGAAAAAGGGAGAAAACAGAATAGAAGAACCAGAGAGGTTGCTGCTCAATTTTCTTAAGGTAAGGGTGAGCCTAGCATTGCAATTACATTAAGCTTATGATTCATGATTATAGTTAACATGTTTAGGAGTATTTCATGAGAAATTAAGAATTAAGAATTAGGTCAAAAAGTGATGAATTGATGATTAGATGATGAGAAACTGTACCAATGTTGTAGAAAACTGTTTACAGACCATAGGATAACCCTTAAACATCATTATAGTCAAAATTGGGAAGGAATAGGATGAAATTTGGGGTTTTGGGTGAAAACCCTCGTAACCCCGTAACTGTTTTGTCATCGCTCGCCACAGCGAGCAAGCAACTCGCCACGGCGAGTGCTCCCCTAGAAGGCTCGCGAGGCGAGCAACCCACTCGCCATAGCGAGCAAACCCTAGAAGTATCGCGAGGCGAGCAATCCACTCGCTATAGCGAGCAGCCTCTGTGAAGGTTCACGAAGCGAGCAACCCAACTCGCCATAGCGACCTACCTGTGATGGCTCGCAAGGCGAGCAGTTCAACTCGCCGTAGCGAGTAACCCTTGTGATGGTTCGCGAGGCGAGAGAACCCACTCGCCATAGCGAGTAGTTCTGTATCAGACTACCTTTTAGAATAATGCGACTCTTGTCGCACGATTAGTTATGAGATTACCCCTGGATTAGAATTAAGTATCTGAAATATTAAGACAACCTGTAGAGCTGTTAACTGATGTTTGATTTGTCATAGTGACCTATACATTTGTATATGTTTTCTTGAATTATAAGAGATGATGTATGTGAATGTTTACGATTTTACTATGTTTGAGATGTTGATTGATGCCATGCTGTCATGTTGTTATTAATTAAAAGCTGCATGTGTCGTTATAAGGTTTATGATGTTGTAATCCAAATTATTGGAATTTATTTTGAGATGTCTAAGATTTAAGAAGTTGAGTCCATGCATATTCATCCAGAGACGAGGGCTCATGCCCTAGGAGCTTTTGCTCAATAGCGACGAGAGTTCATGCTCTAGGAGTATTTTTATGCTCAATTGCGACGAGAGCTTATGTTCTAAGAGTATATTTATACTCAATATGGTACCACATGCATGATTAAGATGTCTAAGTTGCATAAGTCGAGTCGAGGTTGCATTGTCGAGTCAAACTATTAAGTTGAAAGTATGATGTTGATTATGATGCTGATTAAGATGTTACTTGACTGTTGTTGTGATATTATGATGATGAAGTTATGTTGTTAAATATAATTGTTGAATTATATGTTTAATGTCTTTGTTTTGTGAATCTCACCCCTTCTGCTTGGAAATGTTGCCTTCCCTATGGGTAACTTGCAGGTGATTAGGCTTTAGCTGCTGTTGCTGTTGTGATTGACTACCCTCATTGTGTCCTTAGGTGCTCTGATACGTAACGGGATGGGGATTTTTATGATTATTTTCTATTCCTTAAGTATTACCTTGAACTGACATGAATAAGTGGTAGTTTTAAATTATGTTTAGACTTTTGATTAGGCCTGCGAGCCAGAATTATTATGTTAACTTGAATTTTATCCGCTGCAAAATTTAAATAATTTTGACTAGAATAAATTATTATTTATTCCATTTTTGAGATTTTAAGAAATGTAGCATTCCGTTTATGTGATACTCTGATTTAATTATGAAATTTTGACTTTGGGAAAACGGGGTGTTACAAGTTTGCAAGTCAGGATCAGGAAAATGGTATTGAAACCATACCTCAACAAATAAACCTTTCAGTTGATGGTGTTCCTTGCGAGGAAGAGATAAATGTAGACTCTAGTGTTCAGGATCCAGGTGAGGGCCTGCAAACTAATGAGCCTATGTCAATGGAGGAGAGTGAAAAAATATTGTGGTGGTGGTGGTGAGTGTAGAAGAGAGGGTGGTGGTGGTGAGTGTAGAAGAGTGAATGGTGGTGGATGATATAGTGTGATCAGCCCATCATAAAATCTATGCTCCTCTTTAATCTAACCACAAAAATAAATTTTCCTATGGTGGGAAAGTTTTAGGCTTTCCCATGTGAAATGTCACCTTGTTAACAACATGTTTACCAAATGATTTGGTTGCTTGAGCTTGATGAACTTGTTTGATAATTGACGACCACTTGTGATATCCTTAGAGATGTTGTTCATCTTTTTTGACTTAGACGACCAACCATTACATTAAAACAAGATGATTGACTTTATTCTTTCACTTTTAATGGACTAACATGCATGCTTGTAGACACATTTATTAGACAACTATCCCATTATTATTAATTGGTTAATGATTCAAATTGACCTTATATTATACATGATGTCCGAAAAATGACCATGTAAACACACACACACTACCCTATGTAATTTGAGATTCTTCTTATTTTTACCCTCTTATAAAAATGACCATGTAAACACACACACTACCCTAAGCAATTTGAGATTCTTCATATTTTTACCCTCTTATTTTTCCATGTAGATACAAAGTCAAAAAAAGTGACCTAAAAGTTGAATTTTTCATGATATTTTGCAAACATATTTAGGACTTCAAAATATGACTTTTCACATAAAATTAGAATTTTTTTGACACGGGATCGATTAATTGTAAATTTTTAAACCGCCAAAACAAGGGTTAACAGGTCTTTACCCCCTCTGATATAGGTCATTTCCGGTTTTCCCCCTGTAAAATTATTTTTTTGATTTACCCCCTGTAAAATATTTTTGTTTTGATTTACCCCCTAATAAGCCAAACAAAAACCTATTTTATTTTATGGGTTAATATGTGTTTACCCCCCTATAATTTGGGTGAGTTCCGATTTACCCCCTTGTAAAAAATAAGATAAGATTCCAACCCTATAAAATAAGATTCTTTGATTTTAACCCCTGAACCACGTGACTGTGCAGAATTGCTGACGTGGCGAGCTGAGTGGCATGCTGACTGTATAATTAATTTTGTTTTTCATTTTTTTTAAAGGTACACATGGCATTTGTGCCTATTTATAAAAAAAAAAATTAAAAAATTAGTAAAAAACAAAAGATTCAGATTTTTTTTTATTACGAAAAATATTTTCCAAAATTTTGAAAAATATAATTTCCGAAAATATATATTTCAAAAATTTTTAATTTTCCATAATGTTTTAAAAAATAAAAAAAAATTCGAAAATTTGGAAATATATATTTTTTGAAATTTAATACAAATATTTTTTTTCGAAAAATAAGTTTTTTAAATTTTCTCAACAAAATAAATCTGGATACTAATTTATTAAAAAAAAAATCCACTATAAAAAAAATGAGTACTATTCGTAGCCTTTCCAGGCCAATCCACTATAAAAAAAATGCACGATTATTAACGTTAAGTTTTTTTGTCAGTCATGATTTACTAATTTTCTCTTCATATCCCTTTTAATCAATCTAGATGGATGGTTACGACTTTTCCGCGAATACATTTTATCATTTACTTGCCTTTTTATTTCCTATGGACTCACTTCTTGATTTGGGATTCGTCCATTTATCTCATTTTATCTCTTAATGGAGATTCGTTAGAATCCTATAATTCTTAAGAACTTGCCAACTTTATTCATTTATTGAAGTTCCTTTTAAGATTTCTATAGTAATTCATTTGAAATATATTTGTTGGAACAACATACAAATATATGAGGTAACTGTGAAAATATATATATGACAGTTTAAGATAATACAATTATTGTTTGAATAAACCAAGATGTATTGTACTTTACGATGAGTATTATCATGATACACTTATACTTCCTTTGAAAGCATGAATTTGAACGATTATGACATCCATTTAAGCATATTATTTTGCTTACTTGACTTAAGACAACCAAACGATTGTGATCTTCTATAAGAAGGATTTTCTAGAGTCCGTGAAGGTTCAATCCTTGTTTGGTCTTCAACTTCTTATAACTAGAGGCATCATGAAACTCCAACCTACTTCCTTTGACTTAGAGTGTTGATTAAGTTAGAGTGTTGATTCATATACCCGTGTTACATTGATTGGAGGCATGGAACACTTCAATAAACTATTAGTAGACAAATTTTTCATTTGCTGTGATGATGGAACATCATATGATATTTTTGGCTATGTTTTTAGTTATTTTCTTTATATATGAAGGAAAATTAGAATTCATTTAGAGAAGTTGTCAATGATTGGAGGAACTTTTTGTATTGTTTTCATTTAAGTCATCGTAATTCGGTTTTATCCTAAATCATGCAAGTCCTTAGGTTTTTGAATCTTTTTTAGTGAGAAATCATGTAAATTGGCAAAACAAGACATCACGTGAAGGATCGAGGATATGAAGATTGAAAATCAAGTTCTTAGAAGGTCTTTGAAGACAAATCAAAGTGAAGAAAATTCATTTCAAGTTCCAAGGCATTGCAACGGAAAACACTCGAAAAAAGGACGAAACAACAAATTTCGTACATGATGGGATGCCATAAGTGCACCTACACACAGGCCATGCGACCCTGCACATGAGGCAGCCTTGGCTACTACCTCATGCGCCCCTACACACGGTGTGCAGACAAGGAGTTTTGATTGCTTTTTTTTCAAGTTGTTTTAGTTTAAAATCTGTATTTTCTTCTCAAATAATCAATCAAGTTTTTTTCAAGTCATATACTAATAATCAATCAAGTTAATTTCAACAAAGACGGAAAGGGGATTCAAGGATTCCCTAATCGTTGTTACACTTCTAAAGCACAAAACATAATCTTGCATTGAGAATGACAATTAAAACACTGCAATCACTTCTAAATATTCTCTTTTATTAACTTTCAAATAAATTCAATCTAATTACCAAGTTGAACGACAATCTATGTGGAGAAGATAACTTACTACTTTATTACCTGAGACCGATTTGGTGCACTTGTTAGTTTCATCAACACCTCGTTGTTAGTTTCTTATCATCAAAACCTCACTAGATGAAGATGTATATGAATCAATCGATCCTAACAATTAATAAATAAATACTTGGACATTGCAAGGATTACATGTGTCATGTCTTATGTTCAATTAGAGACATTAGAATGAAGGGAAATGACTTCACATTAAATTATGACCAAAAAAAGATCAAATTGAATCACCGAATCTAAAATAAATTAGATAATAATGATGCTTCCATTCATTATCTGTAGTTAGGGAAAAGACGGACACTAAAATAATTGTCTATCAGTCTTTTCTATTTGTATTACGGTATTTCAATTTTGATGGAAACTTCTAATGCCTGACACATAAAATAATTAATCACAAATTATTTAATTAAATTAGATTTAATTAATTAAATTTTGATACACATTAGAACTTGGGCTTGTACTATACAAGGCCCATTATTGTCAGAAAAAACTATACAAGGCCCATTAGGGCAAAGTGAAGAAGGATGATGAGTATATAAACTAGAAATGGATGTGCCGCTTTATTCTCTCCCAAGAAACACTCATTTGTTGTGCTCTTCCAAGTTGTTCTAAAGGTGTGGGGATGATCATTCTTTACGTACAATAGTTGTAGGATTGTCTATGATGGTTAAAAAAAAGTTTATTCATTGTGCCAAAAACTATTATTATGATTGTTGAATGAATGATTGGTGATGAATTGAATATAGAATTTGTTTAAAACTAATATGTGTTGATCAATCCAATGTTAAGTTTATTTGATTAAATAAATAAGCCAATCAATTAACTAGAAGCGTTAATCGATTAAGTTATCTGTAGATCATTGATAATTGATATTTTGATGTTTATTATATTTTTTAAGATTCAATGCTTGTTAATATATGTTATAATTGATAAATGATGATTGATGATTAGTATGACTTGATTTCTATTAAGACAATTGATGAATGAAAATTGATTAAGTTGAGTTTATTTTTTTGAAGGTGGTTACTGGCGTGGACTATAAGATTTTTTAGATACTTTTTTTGTAATGTGCTAGTATGCAATTGAGGGAAACCTTTTTTAGATACTTCAATTTATATTGAGATTTTTTTGTAATGAGCTGACCTAGATTTCATTTAACTAGTTGTGAAACCAATTTTTTATTTTGATGTGAAAAGAGAGACCATTGGTGCTAGTAAAATCTAGAACTGTATAATGTTTTAGACAAAATGAATATACCCGCCAACAAATAATTTTCTATCCCATATATGAAGCATAGTCTTAGATTTATAAATGGAGTTACCATAAAATTGTTGTATGTTTTGTAAATGTTGTTCTTATAGTTACAACTGTTAAATAACATTGACTGTTTTATAAATGTTGCTAGTAAATACAACTTTCCACCAGTATGTTGTTGCCTTAGTTGCTTTTCATGAGAGGACCCTTTGTTAGGGTATGTTTGAGAGTTTAAGAAGGAATGAAGGGATGACCCTCATTTTTCAACTATCCACTTCATGTGTTTAGTTTTGTTTGTCCATCTGTAGGGAGCCTAAATTACTGTCTTTGGATTCCTTAGGATCAAACAACCTGCCTTCTAAGTTAAGTACGTTGAAAGCTTCTAAGTTCACTAAGATGACCTTCCTAAAGATCTAGATTCACTCGCTTATTGAGTTTAGTATTCTCTAAACATCTTTAGAATGAGTACTATTCGTAGCTTTTCCAGGCCAATCCACTATAAAAAAAAATGCACGAATATTAACGTTAAGTTTTTTGTAAGTCATGATTGTTTAATTTTCTCTTCAGATCCCTTTTAACCAATCTAGATGGATGGTTACGACTTTTCCGCAAATACATTTTATCATTTACAAGTCTTTTTATTTTCTATGGACTCACTTCTTGATTTGGGATTCGTCCATTTATCTCAATTTATCTCTCAATGGAGATTCGTTAAAAATCCTATAATTCTCAAGAATTTGCCAACTTTATTCATTCAATTGAAGTTCCTTTAAGATTTCTATAGTTATTCATTTGAAATATATTCGTTGGAACAACATACAAATATACGAAGTAACTGTGAAAATATATATATGACAGTCTGAGATAATTCAATTATTGTTTAAATAAACCAAGATGTATTGTACTCTACAATGAGTACTATCATGATACACTTATACTTCCAAGTTCAATTAGATGATCAAGTCATGCTAGTCCTTTGAAAGCATGAATTTGAACAATTATGATATCCATTTTAGCATATCATTTTGCTTACTTGACTTAAGATAACCAAACGATTGTGATCTTCTATAGGAAGGATTTTCTAGAGTCCGTGATGGTTCAACCCTTGTTTGGTCTTCAACTTCTTATAACTAGAGGCATCATGAAACTCCAATCCTTTGACTTAGAGTGTTGATTAAGTTAGAGTGTTGATTGATATACCCGTGTTACATTGACTGGAGGCATGGAACACTTCAATAAACTATTAGTAGACAAATTTTTCATTTGTCGTGATGATGGAACATCATATGATATTTTTGGCTATGTTTTTAGTTATTTTCTTTATATTTGAAGGAAAATTAGAATTCATTTAGAGAAGTTGTCAATGATTGGAGGAACTTTTTGTATTGTTTTCATTTAAATCATTGTAATTCCAAGGCATTGCAAGACGGAAAACACTCGAAAAAAGGACGAAACAACAAAATTCGCACATGATGGGATGCCATAAGTGCACCAACACACAGGCCATGCGCCCCTGCACATGAGGAAGCCTTGGCTACTGCCTCATGCGCCCGTACACATGGTGTGCGGACAGGGAGTTTTGATTGTTTTTTTTTTTTCAAGTTGTTTTAGTTTAAAATCTGTATTTTCTTCTCAAAATCCCTAAGTAATGATGTACTATAAATAGAGACCTTTGAAGTCTCTTTTATTCATTCAAAAAGCGAGAGGTACAAGACAAGGGTCAAGCATCAGAGCTTCAAGGCAGAGGATCTCCATCATCCTCTTGTTCTCGCTAGGGTATATTTTTCTATTGTGTAATGATGTCGTTTTCCATTAGCAACTAAACCTCTTTGATTAGGGTTCCACGATGAACCCCTTCTTATTTGTTGGATTCGATTAATAAAGATTTTTATTCAATTTATGATCTAAAACGCTGATTTAACTTGTATATGTATGTTTCTATACCACATCTTAAATGTATCATAATAGGATTGACAACCCTAATTCCCTCCGACCCTGACGCTAGTAAATTTCTTAGTTTCTAAATTAAATTCTTTTAATCAAATCTAAGTGTGAACTAAGGGCTATTACTTATCTTAATGGAACACTACAATTGTAACTGGATGAGTTGTGGCGATATTAAAATTAACTTCCAATGATTTATCATGGGGTCATGTTCTACTTTCTCAAATCAAAAAATGACAAGTCATATACTAATAATCAATCAAGTTAATTTCAACAAAGACGGAAAGGGGATTCGAGGATTCCCTAATCGTTGTTACACTTCTAAAGAACAAAACATAATCTTGCATTGGGAATGACAATTAAAACACTGCAATCACTTCTAAATATTTTCTTTTATTTACTTTCAAATAAATTCAATCTAATTACCGAGTTGAATGACAATCTATGTGGAGAAGTTAACTTACTACTTTATTACTTGAGTACGATTTGGTGCACTTGTTATTTTCATCAACACCTCGTTGTTAGTTTCTTATCATCAAAACCTCACTAGTTGAAGATGTATATGAATCAATCGATCTTAACAATTAATAAATAAATACTTGGACATTGCAAGGATTACATGTGTCATGTCTTATGTTCAATTAGAGACATTAGAATGAAGGGAAATGACTTCACATTAAATTATGATCGCAAAAAGATCAAATTGAATCACCGAATCTAAAATAAATTAGATAATAATGATGCTTCCATTCATTATCTGTAGTTAGGGAAAAGAAGAACACTATAATAATTGTCTATCAGTCTTTTCTATTTGTACTACAATATTTCAATTTTGATGGAAACTTCTAATGCCTGCCACATAAAATAATTAATCACAAATTATTTAATTAAATTAGAATTAATTAATTAAATTTTGATACACATTAAAACTTGGGTTTGTACTATACAAGGCCCATTATTGTCAGAAAAAAACTACAAGGCCCATTAGGGCAAAGTGAAGAAGGATGATGAGTATATAAACTAGAAATGAATGTGCCGCTTTATTCTCTCCCAAGACACACTCATTTGTTGTGCTCTTCCAAGTTGTTCTAAAGGTGTGAGAATGATCATTCTTTACGTACAATAGTTGTAGGATTGTCTATGATGGTTAAAAAAAAGTTTATTCACTGTGCCAAAAACTATCATTATGATTGTTGAATGAATGATTGGTGATGAATTGAATATAGAATTTGTATGATACTAATATGGGTTTTATTATGCTATTTGTGTTGATCAATCCAATGTTAAGTTTATTTGATTAAATAAATAAGCCAATCAATTAACTAGAAGCGTTAATCGATTAAGTTATATGTAGATCATTGATAATTGATGTTTTGATGTTTATTATATTTTTTTAAGATTCAATGCTTGTTAATATATGTTATAATTGATAAATGATGATTGATGATTAGTATGACTTGATTTCTTTTAAAACAATGATGAATGAAAATTGATTAAGTTGAGTTTTTTTTTAAAGGTGGTTACTGGCGTGGACTACAAGATTTGGTTGGTGATCATTTCTTAAGTTTTAAGAGGTAAACACGAAAAACTATTATGTAATTCTTGTAGTTTTATAGTGATGTAATCAAGGTGATTTTTTGCTTTCTACATTGATTTTAAGAGAAATTTTTAAAAATTAAACTCTGGATTCCGCAACAAAATCATTATAGGGAAGCATGGATTGTAATTTTTACCAAGTTGTGCAGTGATCCATGGTGTATACATTTTACTATCATCATTTTCGAAGAAAACCATGAGCATGAGAAAATTATTATTAAAGTGATATAATTGTCATCTTAAAAATGTTCTTGAGATATGAACTCTGTCCCTTAAATTATAAAGTACGGATTTTTTTTTTATTGCCATGTGATTTTTGATTATATCCATTTTTATGATAGAACTTAGTAAAAAATATAAGAGATTACTTTTCTTTTCTTTATAAATATAAGAGATTATATGCATTTTGATTGATTATATGCATTTTGACCAATATCTATCTCGTTGACCAATATCTATCTCTTAAAGTTATCCGCATTGACTATTAATACCATAAGAAATTAAGAATTAATGTTGTTCATTTGACTATATGCATTTTTTTTTATCAATTATAGCAACGTAATTTTCTATGTAATTTTTTCTAAATGATTTGAATTAATTACTTATAAGGGATAGATATTGGTCAACGAGAATATAATACAGTAAAAAAAATATTAATTTAAATTATCAAATTTATTTTAAGAGAAAAACACACACCTAAATGAATGTAATCAATTATTTATTTGTTATCAAACAAATAAATTTATAAATTAAATAGTATATTTAATTATTTTTCTATAAAGAAATGAATTTAACTCTTTTCAAAAGAAACTAATTCGTTTCAATGAAATAGTTTTATACAATATCACTACCCCAAAAAAAACGAAATAGTTTTATACAATATAAAATTATTAATTATAAACTGACTTTTTGACCTAAAATTATAAACTAATTTATACTATTATAGTATCATTTAATTTTGGTCAACAATTAATTTAATTAAATAGTTGGATGCATCTTCTTAAAAAAAATTATTAATTAAATAATTGGATGCATCTTCTTAAAAAAAATTATTAATTAAATTATTTCAAATATATATTTATTATTTATTAATTTTTGTTCATGTGGTCTATTGGTTAGAAATTTCACCATCTAAGGTGAATATGTTACATGTAGAGCGTCCGGGATTCAAAAATTATTTCAAATATATTAAATATGATATAATAACATGTATTTACTTATTAAAATATTTATAATTTATAGTATTAAGTAAGGTTAACATTTTTTTATGATATTAAGTAACATTAATATAATAAGGTGTATATTAATCACACAATTACAGATGAATCCAAATGATAAAAGATTTAAACCCCTTAAACAAGTGATCATGAGTTTGATCTCTTACTTGTGTGTATCGAGAAAATCTATTTGGTAGAAGAGAATCCATCTTATGTAGCCTATAGATTATTTGATGGAAATAGGTCATAGTTAAACAACTATAAAAAGTTCGTACCAATAACATTTTAACAAAAAAACCATATAATTAAGAATATTAATTAATATTCACATAAAGTAATCCATTTGGTTTGACTTGATGATATTGACCTGGGACCTTGTAATGTGTTCATCTCAAGACCTCAGATTTGATTCTCTCTGATACCAATTTTAGTGAGCTAGTTTAGCTAATTTAAAAAAAAAAAAATCATAGCAAGTTACTCATTTTTAGCAAAATTCATTTTCAAAGTCAAGGATATGAAAAATTTAAACTTTTAACGTAACTATTTGCAAAATGTATACTTTATTTTTTGAAAAAAAGGAAGTCAATTTCAATAGAAAGAAGAAAAACATTATATAGAGGTATTCCACACTGAGTTTGTTTCATTTATCCAACATTCATTTAGTTATTATCTATGAGAGATAAACACTAATGTTAGATTAATACAAATCATTTTAATAATTGGATTTAACTAATATTTTAATTGTGTTTATCTTTCTCATTAATGGACGATAAATATATATAACATAATAAATCATCCAAACCCAAATCTTTCTAGGTAGGTTGTGAACAACTTTGTTAACTTTTTTTTTTTTTGGTGTCTTGTTAACTTTTCTTTTTAACCAAATTCAACATGAATCTAGGATATCCTTATCCATTAGCATAGTCTAGCTTTTTTTGTGATGTCATCTCCCACCAATTTGCTAACTAACTCATGAGTAACCCTCTCTGAGCCGATCCTACTAGTCCATTAGAGAGCATATAAAATACCCATGCCCTCTCCTTCTAATACTAAGTAGCTTAGGTGGGAACAGGATTTGGTGTTGTAACAGATCTCAGCCGTCTGATCTTCAATCGGTGGTTGAGATCATACTGTATGAAAACCGAACAGATAAATCTGAACCGTTGGAGATGCAACATTAGAACCTTACATTTCAGCTCTTACAATGTGACCATTTTACTTACCCAAGTTGACTCGCTAAAATTTAAAATCCTTTTGTTCCAAAAATTTAAAACCCTCTTTATGGGTAATTAATTATACTATCTATATATACATGTTGGATAAAATACAATATGATTATGAACATTTAATTTCAGTTCATTCTCGTCTCAACTAAATCTTTTTTACATTACCATTGAATACGTTCTAAATATTTCAAATATTTGATCTACCATATTCATAATGACTAATTAGAAAATAAACTTTTTTTGTAAGTAAAATTTTGTTACATTATAATTTTTTGTCACACGATATTCAATTCATCACTATTAAATTTTTGTTGTTGTATATTCTTCATTGTTTAGTGTTTTTCTCTTCCAAATTAAACCTTGTGACAAAGAAGAACTTATCCATTATCAATAGGAAACAAATTAACAAAAATAAAACCTTAGTAAACAACATCATATTCGGTTTGTCTCATATGAGACCGTTATGAATCCATGCACATGACTTTCCACGTGCCAAAGAACAATATCAACCTAATAATAGGTAATGTTCGTTTAACAATTAAACTCCACTCGTTGTCATGTTCCGCCAGATTTGGTCATTATTATAATCAATCATTAATCATAAATAAATAAATAAATATATATAAACAAGTACACTACACGAAGTTTATTGTGAATGTTCACTTTCACAAACGCTGTGAATGTAACAGAGCGACAGAGAAAGATTTAACAAAGGTCTTTTTCTTTATCTCTCTCTGTGTTTTATTTTCTTTCACTTTCAATCACACTTTTTAAGGAAAAAGACAAAAAAAAAAAAAAAAAAAAAACATAAGACAGTGAAACCAACGAAGCTCATTGATTATGATTGTTTTGAACACCCTTTTGAGTCGCATTCATCAAAATTTAACCACTTTCATCTTTATGATATTTTCATAAGGCAAAGTTTTGAATTTTAATTGAATATTGGATTAGATAAATATGAATTTTTTTTTATTTTTTTTTTGTGATTTGTGATTCTAGGTAATTTTCTTCTATAAGGTGACTTGGATCATTGAAAACATTGTTGATTTTTGCAGGGTGTGATTTGTTACGCAGAAAAGATGAAGAATTCACCTTCAGATCAAGGTTTTTACATTGAGAGTGATGATGAGGAAAATGTATTAGGAAGACAAGAGAATGATGGAAATCAATCTGACTATTCCAATGACTCTGATGGAAATGAAGGAGAGAGGAGGCCCAGTTCTTACAGCATGGCATGGCCTCAAAGTTACAGGTCAGTTACTTCGGTCCAATGAATTGTTTTCCTCTTGCATGAAACATGATAGGATGGTGATTTTTTATGTATAGTTACACTGTTATCCATGAGATACCACAATTTCAAAATAAACTTTAGTGAGGTGGCAAAATAGTGAATTTTTATTGGATGTTAGTGCGAAACTGTTTTACGCTGACAATTCATATCATGTAAGTCGAATTTGAAATGAAATTGATTTGATTAAAATTGAGTTGAAGTAAGATGATTGATATTTGGATGAGTTTTGTTTTAACTTCAGTGTAAATTTTGTAATCTAGTGCAAACTATAGTTCATTTTATCAGTTATAGTAAAATTTCATTAGTGATTTTGTTGAAGCTCGAGGTGTAGTTTTTATTAGAATCATGGTAGAAAATGGTGTTTCATCAAACTGTCTACCAATCCGAATATGCACAAAGTAAAATAAAGGTTTCGAGGTAAAATCAACCATCCCAGGTTTTACTAAAGTCATTCTTGACAAATACAAAATCAATTTTGATAGTTTCTTCTGTAAAACCAAGCACACAATCAATGGTTTTTCTTAAGGTTTTAAGCTGTGGATGCGCTTTCTGAAAAATCATGCCTTACTAATGGTAGTATATGATCAATTTAACATGAAACTGTTGGGATTAGCTTCAGTTTATAGTGAAAACAGGATCTATCTTATTGTCATATATATTACCAAAAGTTTAAGTAAATTTATCACTCTTGCTTTTATAGTTTCTGTTTTATCATTTGATTGCAGAAGTTTACCACCACAAGTTAAATGCGTTAAACCTGAAATCTAGTTCTGATGTTGTGATTAAAATTCCAGGCAATCCATTGATCTGTATGGTAGCGTGCCATCGCCGAATATAGGATTTCTTGGAACGACATCATTGGCAAGATTAGGCAGTTCTTTTCTCGGTTCAACTTTGACAAGGAGGCCAACTGCTGAAATTTTACAGCCAGAGAAAAAGCCTCTGCTACCACCGTCGGTCGACGAGCAGCAGCGCCGTAGCTCTCAGATATTGCTTCCTCCCCTACCATCTAGGAAGTCTTCAATTAGGAAGGATACTCCCAAGATATGTCATGAAGTTAATTTTCCTGGTCAATGCACTTTTGGACAAGCTGTGCTTAATGGTAAGTACTTAAGTAGTGGAACCTTGTGTGATATTTAGTTTCATAAAAATATATCAACCCCTCTTTACCTTGGTGAATATTTTAAAAATTTGCCATCGAAAGAAGAGGTAATTAATGGTAAATTTATATTACATTTCTCTAATAAAAATGAAGCACACTAGTTGTTAGATTATACATGAATTGCCTAGTGAAATTGAAATATTTATCGATGTTTATATTTGGAAGAATAGTTATTAATGGAAGTGCTTGAACTTTTTCCTCTCTTTATGTACAAAACTTATGACATGAATCATATAGGATTGAAGGCATTTTGTTTATAATACTTATCTGAGTTATCATAGCAATTTACCATCTTCACAATAACCAATCAAATATATATGCTACATTAAATAAACTGTTTTGTATTGAATTGAACTCCCATTTCCATAAGGACTTCAGTTTGATTATGAGTCGGTGCATATGTGAATGTTGCAAATTGTGGATTTTTCACAATTTTTCACTGAAAAACTGAACATGTCTTATGCTTTATTTTCTAACTTCTATAAGCTTCATCTGTTATGTGAAGGTAAAATATTGATTTTTATATTTGTAACACGCCACTCCGCATAATAGCCCTTGAAAGGCTACCTACAAAAAATAACACTCTTTTTCAGCACACTTTCTTATCGGTTGAAATCCAAATGAGCCTGATAAAAAAGTGTGTTGCTAGTGCTACAGCCTCTGCCTTTTAATCTTAAAACAGGAATGAATAGACCCTTTTATGAATAGAGAAAAATGAATGAAAATAGATTTCTCAATTCTCATTGATAAATTGAGTATATACACACAAGAGTGTCTCTATGTTAGCTTATTATGTGTAACAAACACAAGATTACTAACTCTTAACTAACTCATGATTACTTGTTGCACAAGTCATCATTCTCTAACTAACTGCCTAACTATCTAATGATTACTTGCTACGCAAGTAATCCTTCCTTAACTTATATGGTGTGATAGACCCACCATAATGTAGTATTAATGTTTTTATTCATATGTTTTGTGTTTTGCTGCAGGCATAAATGCTCTTTGTGGTGTCGGAATCCTTTCAGTCCCTTATGCTCTCAAAGAAGGTGGATGGGCTGCACTTTCAATCTTACTGATATTTTCAATATTTTCCTTTTACACCGGCTTGCTGTTGCGTTATTGCTTGGACAGTCAACCTGGACTTGAAACTTATCCTGACATTGGCCAAGCTGCTTTTGGTACTTATGGACGTGTTGTCATTTCAGTACGTCCTTTTTACATATTCTTATTTTCCATCAACTTAATTTAGAACCATTATTTCTATTGTCTTACCTTCCTTTTTATTTTTCATTTGTATGATGCAGGTAATATTATACATGGAATTATATGTAAGTACATCTGCCTTCACTCTCCGTTTATAAAGATAATTTAAGAGAGTATCTATTTAGATTTAAAATTTTCATATTATTGCTAAAATTCTCCCTTGAAAGTGTTACTTCCCATAGTTTGTAGATTCTGAATTGAAAATGTACTAACTACTGGATTTAAATAAGAATTAATTTATCTATTATTATGCAGGCTTGTTGCATTGAATACATAATTCTAGAAAGTGACAATCTATCTTCATTATTTCCAAATGCACACTTAAGTTTGGGTGGATTTGAATTGAATGCACACATTCTGTTTGCAATCTTGAGCACATTGGCCATTCTTCCCACTGTTTGGCTTCGGGACCTTCGCATTCTAAGTTACATATCAGGTAAAAATGCTTGTTTGGAAATAACACTTGTTTGGAAAGATGACTATAGTACTGAATACATTTATGTCATGTTGTACCAGCTTGTGGAGTTATCGCAACGGTTGTAGTGGTACTGTGCTTGTTGTGGGTTGGAGTGGTAGATGATGTTCCCATGCATACAGAAGGAACAATAACACTAAGGCTTTCAACATTTCCTGTTGCTGTTGGTCTCTATGGCTACTGCTTCGCTGGACATGCTGTGTTCCCAAATCTGTATACAGCTATGGCAAATCGAAATCAATTCCCTAAAGTACTCTTGACTTGGTAAGCAAAACAACTTATTCAACTACTAGATATGTAAAATGTTAATCAAGTTCGCCCTTTTGTATGAATGTATTATCAAATATATCATTAATGTGTTATCGACTTTACCAATTTAATGTCATTATAGTCCATGTGAATGTGAATAACAATAGAGGGAGGAATTAATTAACATTTTGTAATTTGAGAGTATATTTTGGAATATCGTTGATCTGTTCGATGAAGATCGAGAAATGAATGCGGTTGTGCTTGACGTTCCATTGCAATGGAAGTTGATCGCGAATTTCGCGGTGGTCTTCACGGCGGAGGAGAACTGTGTCTCCAAGCACGTTAGAACTCTGACGCCCAAATCAGTGAGAAATGAGGTGGCTATGTGAAAAATAAGGTAAAAGTGATTCGTACCTCGGGGTGAAGCTATGTCACCCTTATATAGGCGTGAAGGAGAATAATGTCTCCGTGAAATGCGGCGCCCTTGCAGGAGGCGGTTAGAGATGGCCTCAATGGCTCAGATGGGCCGAGGCATGCTCCAGTGCGGTATTCCACACGGAGCTTAACTTGCTCCATCACCGTCGTGGGCTAGTCTTATTTGGGCTTAGGCTCGTTGGGACTTGTAGCCGGTCCAGAACAATTGTTAATGTAGGGGATTATGTTGATACAGTCCTACAATATTAAGGAGGAAATCGAGTATTTACTAAAATTAGACAAATATTTTAAATGTAAGAAATAAAATGAAAATGAGAAATTTGTAATTAAAATTTAAACAAATTTTATTTCTTCTAAGTTTCTTTTTTTGAATCTAATATGTACAAATGTTTTTTCGTGCAGTTTTGTTATTTGTACAAGTATGTATTTCACCGTAGCTGTTGTGGGATACTCAATGTTTGGAGAAAATACACTGTCTCAGTATACTCTTAACATGCCTCGAGGATTAGTAGCCTCCAAGATTGCTGTGTGGACTACGGTATTCTACTATGCTCATTCTACATTATACTCAACATGTTTTCTTATTAAACTTTGCTACTTGGTTAGAGAAATTTCTAACTTTATTTATCATATGTTTTGTTTTGCAGGTGGTTAATCCATTTACCAAATATCCTTTATAAGTTCTATATCAAATCATGTTTTCAATTATTGTCTCATACATCTCCACCTTATCTTAGTTAGTTCTAATTATATCATTGACTATATTCATTGATTTTGCATTTTTTTTAAGATTATTTTGAATCTTTCCTCTAATTTATGTACCCTCTAAGATGAAAAATGAATGTTATTTCTTAATTAGCACCACATATGCTTTGAGTCTAACTCCAGTAGCACTGTCACTAGAGGAATTGATACCACCATATAATCCAAACTTTCAGTTCTACTCCATCTGCATCAGAACTGCACTAGTGGTTTCTACACTGCTTGTTGGCCTTTCAGTTCCCTTTTTCGGTTAGTCTTTCGTTCTTCAAGTTAACCGTCTTTTTAATATTTTGTCTACTGATTCTGAATCTTCATATTTAAATCAAACAGATATCAAAGAAATATGATAAGGTTTAAGATTCAATTTCAATTTTAATACTTTAGTAAATGATTTTATTGTTGCACTGTTTGATTATGTTTTTGCAGGTTTGGTAATGTCATTAATTGGGTCTTTGCTCACGATGTTTGTTGTAAGTTTCTTTCATTAACCGTTTGATTCAGTTTCTTTCATTAACTAGCCATATATATCATTTAGTTGATTAAATTAAATTCAACTTTGTTGGATGCAGTCCCTTATTCTACCATCTGCTTGTTTCCTAAGCATCAAGGGAGGCAGAATCAAGCGCTCTCAGGTATAACGATTGTCTCAAATTATCCAAGTCGTATATTTACTGTTTTATGTTATTTCATATAACGTGTTTTGACAATCCAAACGACTTGAATCTGAAGAAAACTTGTAACATTACAATATAGCTTTAGTCTGTTTGGAGTAGTTGATACATTGTGATTTATGTCTGAGGTGGACGGATAGTTCAATATGCAAACAATAGGGCGTGTTTGATTAGAGAAAAGTTTTCTGTTTTTATTTTGTATTATTACTGATAATCATAATAGCCCAAAGAAATTGAATATGCGAACAATAGGGGGCGTTTGATTAGAGAAGAGTTTTCCATTTATATTTTTTACTTTTACAAATAATCAGAATAGAAGTATAGTACCGCCTTATTTTCGCTTTGTTTCTTGATTTCAAGGATTTGTATAGGCAGAGTCAAAATAAGTTGTACATTGTTAGTGATACAAATCCATAAAATTAGGAAATGAATTGAAAATAAAATAGTTGTTTTGTGATTGTCCGTAAATCCATATAATCTCCGTCACATAATTTGTTGGTCTTGTACAATCAGGTTTAAATAAACAAAGGCTTCATGAATCGTATCATACTGTGCTGATACCGATGCATCATTAAACACAATGTACTTTTTTTTTTTTGAAGTAGAATGTACTTCTGTTATGTAGAAATGCTAGACCATCATATATTTTTTTTACAAGACCAAATATTTTGAATCATTTCTTGTTCTATAGTTATTATGATAACCGCCAATCTCACCATCTTTTTTTTCCTTTTCATATTTCTACAGGTACTACTATGTGTTACAGTGGTTATAGTAGGTCTTGTATCATGCGGTTTTGGATCATACTCAGCCATCTCGGAGATGATTGTGGAAATGTTTGCATGAAGTTTTGCGGCTTAAATCCTGGATTATGACATTTGTCTGCTATTTTGTTAGCCAAATTCCAGTTCATATAACTGCTTTAGATAATTTCATTTCCAACCCCAAATTTTGAGTTAACTTTTCACTCTCAGTGGTTTCTCCATTTTGTTACTTTTACTTGTGGTTATCGCGGTTCTATTACCATATCACAAAACAAAGTTTTGCTCCCTTTTGATGTTTGGTGAAGTTTATCATATACTGTGGCAGAGAACCAAATCTGAGATTGTTTGAAGAGATCAAATGTTTTATTAAGGGGAAATTTTGATGCATAGAATTGTGGATGATGAATTGATAAATGCATTATTGCATTTGAATGAGATTTTTGTTTTAACAACACAGTTAAAACATTTTTGTCTCCTTGAAGTGGCATACAATCTTGCCTTGGCTAGCAATACATTGCTACCACATTTGCAAGATGCAGCTTATACTATTTCCTTGATTTGTTTCCTACTTTTCTTTGATCATTTTTTTTTATATATTCGAAAATTTAGATTAGGGGAGACACATCCTCGTGCAAGGTTACATATAACCTACCAATTGGCGAGTTTGGCACCAAAATCCATGTCACAGCGCATGTGAACGTAAGGCCTAACCATTTGTACCATCACAATTTGTTTCCTTGTCTGTTCTTCATAGTATGCTTCTGAAAATGATCAAATCATGTTCATTAGTTAGAATCCCATCAAATGAGTAGTGGTTATAGGCTAATAGGGGGTTATGAAACTAGTTAGTACACGTTTAAGAAAATTGAGGGTTAGTCTCATACTTAACTTCGTTAGCATCTACATGCAGTAGAATATTTATTTACTCTAAAAACACTTTGTGATGGATGTAACAATTTTAAAACTCATCTCACTTGATTGAATTAAAAAAATCTTATAAATACACATTGGCAACTCCTATGGATATTTTCTGACATGTTAATACTATTTTTTTTAGATGATTACATGAAAAAGTTATGGGTCACGCTAACAAGTGTCTTTAAGACACTAGTTAAAGATTAAAAAAAGAAAACATTTGCTAAATTTTATGAAAAAAAAGTACCACTTTTTAATATTTTAAGTTGAATACACAATTTTCCAATAAAATATCCATTCAGCTTCTTATAGAGACTATAATACATAAGTATTTATAGAGACATAAATGACAATAAGAAAATATATTGTTCTGAACCGGTCAAAGACCTGAGCTTAATCACTTAGGTCCAATAACAAATCAAGCACAAATGCTACATTTGAAAAATTACTCGCAACATACCCCTTCACCGTGAAGGGGTGCTCAGAACAACTGAGATCTGTTCAAACGAACATTAACGTCTCTTTACCCATGTTCCCGCAAATATTTCATTGGCGGTTACACTTCTACTGATTTCCTAACCGCCGGTCACACGTGTGCCTTACAACGGCTCTGCATTCACCCACCTTTATAAATAAGAGGCTACTCGCAGCCTCTAGGGTAGATTCTCTCACACTCTCAAACCCCCATAAACTCTACTGACTTGAGCGTCGGAGTGTATGTAGGTACACACCCTCCATTTGGTCCAACGTTTACTGGAAGTATAAACAACCACCGCTTTCAATCCAGCGCCGACAACCACCTTCTGGTCAAGTACGATCATATATTAAGAGACTTATATAACAATACTAACGAATTATTTTAACGCAAGAGACTATTTTAACTAATATAATGCATTATCAAAAACTATTTCAAAATTTCGATACATTAAAAAATTATTATGGTCGGTGGTTACAAGTTTTCTTACTTTTCTTTTTGTATGGTTTCGTTCATGCCCCATATTCTTTATTTTAAAAAATATTTATAGATAATTAGTGGTTGTTGAGGTGTAAGCATGGTTATTGTTTTAAAAAAGGCTTATTCAATCTTGATTGTTTCAATTTGATCCTTTAACTATAATTTGTATCAATTTGACTCTCTATGTTTTGCTTTGTTACTAGTTTTAGTCATTCATGTTAGTTTCTCTCAAAAAACGTTAACAAAAAGGACTAAAACTAATAACGGAGCAAAACATAGAAGACCAGATTGATACATAAGTTAACAATTATTTAAGAGAAACTAACAGAAAAGACTAAAACTAGTAACAGAGTAAAACATAGAAGATCAAATTAATACAAATTATAATTAAATGACCAAATTAAGCCAATCAACTAAGTTAAGGGACCGAGATACACCCGTGCTTTTTCATGCCTTTCGTTAGTTAAAAACACATTATTTTCGTTTGAACCTAGAGGGAGTAAAATAAACCAATAAATAAAGTTTGACTATGGTGAGGGAAAGATGATTTGGTGCGCAGTTGATACAATACATTTGGCTTCTCTTCTCTTCTTCCATAACCAGCAAACAAACAAAAACAATGGCGCAACACGTTGGATTTGGGTCCCACCTTCACCTTCATCAAACATTCTTGTTCACAAAAACTACTACTTCAATAACCGAGTCAAGTTCAACTACTATCTCTCTTCCTCCTCCGTGCTTCCCTTCGTCCTCGATTTCCGTTTCATGTTCTTCGTCGATTCCATTGAGACATGCGGAAGGAGATGATTCTGTTGTTGTTTCGTCTCTTCAACCAATCTGCAGCGAAAACCATTTCAATCGTGTTCTTGCTCAGGCTCAACAATCTCAACACTCTCTCCTCGTTGTTTGGTAACTACATTCATTCTTATTCTTCAATTCATATACCACCTTTCGTTGTTGACTATATTTTTTTTTTTTAAGTTTTTGAATTCAAGACTAATTTTACCTAATTAATCAATTTTGTTTCGAATCAAGATAGAATAATAAACCTATGAGACCTAGTTTTGAGAGCGGTGAATTTGAACATACTAACTTAACATTAAACGTTACAGAAATACCTTTTTGACTGAGTTCGATGAAAATAAGATCAGCGTGCCGATATTTTCAGACTTAAGACCGATTTATAACAAAAAAAGTTAATGTGAACAGTTCAAACTAGTTTTAGATGGTATTTGGCCTATTTACAATGTTTTCAGGGTTTACACATGAGTTTATGTGCACAGTTCAAACTAGTCAATTAGTGTTTGATGGTAACATTTTTTTGAGGAGAGGTAATGATTTTACATATACAATGGTATTAACAAAATTACATTTTGAAGCTATTAAGCATTTTAACCTTCTAAGAGTTGATTAATGATGTCATGCAATAAAGAAAGCCCTGTTAGGATCAAAATACTTGTTTCTGTGTTATGGTAATTTGATTTGAGCTTTGTAATATTCCTTACGCATTTAGGAAGCCTTATGTTTTAGTAGACCAAATTGTCACATATTGCTTGAGAATCGGACTAGGAGTAGTTTATAAACACCTATTCTCTTCAACCCACTGAGACGCCTTTTAATTAAGTATGAAACCATGAGAGATTACACAAGATTCAAAACGGACAATACCTCTGAAAAGCGGTGTAGCGGACTTGAGGTCTGCATAAACATCTTATTTTAGCTGTTACATTGAATGATAAACTTATATTTCTTTCATTTTTATGTTTAACGAGTAACTCTTTTTATGGGATTTGAGCTGAGTTTATTGGTTTGCAGGATGGCTAATTGGTGCAGAAAATGTATATATCTAAAACCCAAATTGGAAAAGTTGGCAGTAGACTATTATCCAAGGTGAGATTCCATTTTGTTTTTTAACTATCACACAGAACTGCAATAATGGTTCATTATCAAGAAAGTTGTTGTGGAATATAAATACCTATATTAGACATTTTTCGGGTATGGGATTGGATATATAAAATTGTGAGTGCTGTTACAGAGGGTTTTTTAACTTTATCCATCAAAAGTTGTAATAGCAATGGTAAAAGGGGTTGCACCTTTATCTTTTGAAAAGCTATAGTGGGAGAGGATTTACAACTTGTCTGCTCAAGATTTTATTGCAATGTGTTTGTAGGGAATTTGATCCCTCATCCAAGGAATTTGGCATTTGTTTTTTATTATCACACAGAACTATCATAGTTTCAAAGTGTATCTGTCACAGACATTTACATATGCAGAATTTTTCCTTTGTAACACCTTAACGTCCATTGTGAGTGAGAAAATTTTCTCTAGCTTTAATGTACTTTATTCTAAGAATTTGTTCCTTGTGTACATGCAATCCAATTTATTTATACTGAGATAAGACATTAAGCAAATGAGCTAATCAAGGACTCGTCTGGTTGACTGATATTAATTAACATGTGATACTAAGTTCTCTAAATTACTTCTCAAGCTGAAGCATATTAAACTTGTTAAAATACAAATAAATAAACATGCAAAAGAATGCCAATTCCTATTTTGACAAGTGTTTGTAGATTCTTATTTTATTAGCTGGTTCATGTTTTAAATATAATCCTAATCATTATTAATATGATGGATATGCGTGTTATTTTTTTTCAAAAAATAAGAATCGAAGTCATTAAATAACAAAAGAGTGTGTAAGGGTAGCTGATTATCAAGCAAGTTCTTTTGGGATATAGTCATATAAATACTGATATTAGGAATTGTTTTGGGTATGAGATTGGAGATATAAAGCTGTGAGTACTGTTGCAGAGGATGGTTTTCAACTGTATCCATTAAAATTTGTAAAGCCATGGGAAAGGGGGTTTCACCTTTATCTTTTGACAAGTTAGAGAGGGAGAAGATTTTAATACATTGTTGTTCATAGGGAAGTGCTCTCTGAACCGTGCAATAAGGTCACCCATAACACGGCTCTCCCACTTGAGTGTTCGATCCCTTTTCCAAGGATGTTGGCATTTTGGTATTAATCATGTTAAATTGTGTTGCTGTGTTTGTGATTCTTTCGCTTGTTACTAGTATTTATCAAACATGTGATATTTCCAAACACAAATAATGCCAAGATTTAAAAACATTTAGCCTCCTCTAATTCATGAAGCTTAGGAAACTCTGCCCTCTGAATGCATATCCCTTGGGTATTTGACTTTTTTCTAAGTGAGGCCCCCTAAATCTTCGTGCAGCTTCTCCTAGATTACATTCCAGGCACATGACACAGTTTTCATTTTTCAACCATTCGCTTTAGAGATCCAATCAACCTCCATGCTTGTCTTTCCAGCTCTGGATCTCATACCACTTAGTAATACTAAAAGCCACACTTAACTAATGCACACAATACCAATCCCGAACTCTTTTGACAGCATAATAGAGACCACCAGTCCAATAAGCATGTCACCACAACCACTTCAAGTTGCAGTTGACATCATCAGGCAACATTGCATTTGCTTCAACTCCTTTGAAGTTGTGTACAGAAACCTTAAACAGCAAACAGGAACAGCAAAGCAACATGAACATCTGAGAAATTTCATTGAAGACATGAGAACTACAGATCCCAAATCATGGAACGACCTTTACAGCCACCTGCTAGACCTGAACAACCCATATTAAAACCTAAACCATCAAAATCAGCTCAACAATGATGAATGACACCATCTACATTATTAGGTTGGGGAAAAAGCACTTGCTTGAACAGCAAATAGGCTTCCACAAACCTGGGCACAAGTATCCTAAAATGCAGCAGCCATACTCACAAGCAGAAAGCAACTGTAGGATATGCGCAGACAGAGACAATAGACCCTGATCATTGTGGATGTTAAAGCTCTAGTTATGAAAAAAGACAAAACTAGGAGAAATTCTGTGTGTTGTGTATGCGCAATCATCTATACTTGAGTGCATTAAGGAAAGTAGCTCAGAAAATTTTGATTACAGAGCTAATGAACAGCTACTAATCATAGTTGATTTATATTTTGACTTGTGTCAAGTACATAGTCACATAATACGCAATTCGCGCTGGTACGCGGTACGGGTTCACGGTACGCGACATGAGAAGAATTTGGTATGCATAGGGGTATAGAGCTTCAGTACGCGTCGGTTCGTTGTACTTGTACTATTTTAAGTATAGTAAGCTATTTTAATATTGCAAACAAGCAGAAGAATCATAGTAGCAAGTTGTAACAAACTTTTTTTATATTCACTTTTCTTTTGTTTTTTTTTTCCTTTTATATCAATGTTATTTTGCAAAGGAAGTTCTTTTTCTCCAAGCTCCAAAGACGTTTTTCTACAAAATTTATTTGCTCTACCAGAGATTTTCCTTTCTCTTTTATCTCTTACTCAACATCTTCCTTTTTCTTTGATTATCAGTCACTTGTCTCGGTTCGCCAATTTTAAAGAATTACAAGGGAATTTGTGCGAACCAATTCGCAAAAGTACCACGAACCGGTACGCAAGTACCAATTCGCGGTTCGCAACATGTCAAGAGAATTGTGTGACTATGGTCAAGTATGATAATGATTCTGGGCTGCAAGCATGCTAATGAATCCAGAATTGTATTCTAATACTTTTAATCAACTTATATTTGTGAAGATACTTGTATTTTAGAGTATAGTGAATACAATTTACATGTGTAATTTTTTTTTGCTGTCGTCACATTTTAGTTCAGAATTTGTCAACTCAATCAAGGGTATGTTTGTTAATTTCGTGTAGCTTGCAATTCTACAGTGTGGATGTTAATGCAGTTTCACACAAACTTGTTGCTCGTGCTGGTGTAACTGTAAGTTGATCATGCTTGCACATTATTTTCATTCTTTTAATTTGCTATCTCAGTTTTATGTGCAAAGTGTGTTGATATTTGTCTGTTATTAAATTAATGTAACATATCAGTGTCTCACAAACAGATGTGCTCATGTGTGTTCTTCAGCAATAAGTACTGTATTTATGTGGGTGGATCACATGGCTTTTTCTTAAAAAAATTAACGATCTAAATTATGTGTGTGTGGCGTATTGACTTGAGAATGGAAAGTGATCTAATTCGAAGAGAAAGAGAACTGTTCCATGATAGTTGATTGAATGACAGACATTAAAAGGAGAAAATTCTCCATATATTGGTATCTTCAACAAAAGAATTTTCTTTTTATAACTAAGCTACTACTTGGATCCCTAATAATAATAATTAATAACATTCTGCATGAATCTTTTTTCTACCCTCTTCTATTATTTCAGCTAAGCCTTTATTTTAATTCTTAACCACCCAATCAATTACGTCCTGGGCCCCTTTTGGAAAGAGAGTATATAAAGGGAATTACTGAATTTGAAATGAAAGAAAGAATAAAGAAACTTGTATAGAAACATTAAGGAAAGATCTCGTATTATACTCGGCATCTATAAATTGTTATGTTTTCACAATCCATGATTGTGAAGGTTGTTCAGGATCTTTTAAAGTTGTTGTGCCTTTATAAAATTGTTTGGTATCTTTTAAACTGTATGATTGGAGAAACACGTTAGCGGCCGCACACTAAAAAGAATTGATCTAGTCGAGCATAACTCAATAAAGACAGGCATATGAAGATTAAGGGAAACTAAAGGAAAATTCACGAAAAGAACCGTTCAATAAAATTGGTGCTTGACCGAGCATATTGGTATCATTTGAACATTATGTTATACTGTCAATCTTATCTAGTTGAAATTGGTGGTTGATTTTTTATTTGTTACTGTGTTGTTTTACTGGAGGGACGGGGAATCATATTGAAAACATTTGAATGATTTCCTGGTTTTATTAAGCACAAATGGCAACTGGCTTGAACCACTACTTGATGTAGCCACTGCATGTTATATATCATTCCCATTGTTGTATTTGCTTCAACTAAATGAGCTATTGAGACATTTTTCTTATAATACTTTTTCATCCATGTATTGCATGTTGTGGACCTCTCAATCATCATTGTAGAAAATGCCAACCATACAAGTAAGCACCGTAGCGTTTTATTTGATAAACTTGTTGTATTCTTCTTATGCCGGTGGTTTAAACGTTTCCTTTGCAGCTATGGAAAGACAGCAAGAAACAAGCTGAAGTCATTGGTGGGAATAAAGCATATTTGGTAATAAATGAGGTTCAGGAGATGATTGAGAATGAGTGCACTATGTGAGTTTTTAGCCCATAAGACATTTTATGTGATTTTATACAGCTTTCCGCAGAAAATGCAACAAAAAGAGCTGTGATTTATGCTGTTTTTCCCCATCGTGATGTTTAGATTGTAAGATGGAAAATGTATATAATTGGATGGATTGGATTGGAAGACAAAAACAAGAAATGGATATAGATAAAAGAACAATATAGTTGTTTGATTTAGATATGGAGAAAAATATTCCTCTGAAAAAGTGTCCTTCAAGAAAAGGCTTTCTTTTCACACAAACTAGTTATTTTAGTGACTTCTTCCTATTCAATTTCTCTTATTTATCGTTCCGAACGAATCACTTTTACATGTCTTTTCTTATTCTACATTGAATGTATTTAAAATTACTAGAATTGATCCCTCAAAAAAAAAAACAGCAGCAAAGTTAAATAACAGCAAAGTTCTGTTGACATAATCTGTGTTTGTCAAGATCAATCGTCCAGCAAAGTACCTCTTGCTGCAGTTAATGGAACAATGCTATCGTTCACAGGATAAAGCATTGCAAGTCCAAAATCCAAAACCTTTGGAACCAAATCTTCATCTAGAAGAATATTATGAGGCTTAATATCAAAATGTAGGATTTTTATATCACAATCTTGACGCAGATAACTCTATCCCACGAGCTATTCCGAGAGATTATTAATATATTTTCTCATAAGTCAAAGGGTCAATTCTTTCTTTACGGAAATGTATTTATCCAATGACCCATTTGGCATGAATTCGTAAACAAGCGCACTCTTTTCTCCTTCAACACAGTATCCCACAAGACAAACGACATTAACATGATGTATTCTTCCAATAGTCTCAACTTCATTAATAAAATCTTGTCCATTATTAACATTTGACTTGGTCAACATCTTTATCGCAACATCAGGGCCCACTTCTTAGCTTTCCTTTGTATACAGCACCAAAGACTCCTTGACCTAATTTCACTCTAAAACCTCCGGTCATCATGTTCTTGATTTCTTTGTATTCATACCTAATATGATTTAGATTGCTTTCTATCAAAAAGTTTTCAATGTTATCGATAAATGTCTCCTTCTCCATTTATAGATAAATAGCACAAGTAGAACTATAACTCCAAATAGAAATTTGACTCCTATGAATAATGGTGTAACATTTCTTCCTATACTTATTCCTCCATCAAAATATTCTTGTGCTAAATGTGATTCTACTTCCAAGTCCTGCATTGATATTTCATTATTTTGTACTAAAATGGTGAACTTCTGATCATTATTTTGTTTGGATGATCCGTTACATATATAACTGACCCTGCTAAAATAATGGAAAAGCATTAAGCATATGATAAATGTTATTCCACTAAATCTTAGTCTTAGTGAACCATTGACCAAGTAAAACACAATTAACGTGGTAAAGTGAAACGGTTGAGAAAATTAAGCTTTGACTACGCACTATTATCGTTACAAAAATTTGGAAATTAAATATTAGAAAATAAACCATAGATTCCATATTACGATTCCACGCACACTTAAAAGTTGCAAAGTTCTCTCATACTCGAAACCCTAATCTTTGCGTTTCCACCCACACTTCACGTAACGTATTGATCAGAAGATTGAGAAATCTATGGCTCCAACTATTCTCAAGTTTTTTCGTAAGAAAAAAAAAACTACTCAGAAGTTTGAGAAATCTATGGCTCCAACGAATGAAAAGGTTAGTATCTATGTTCCAGATGACATCACGTTCTCCATTTTGTCAAAACTACCTTTGAAATCTGTAAATCGGTTTACTTGTGTATGCAAATCGTGGACTCTTTTGTTTCAAAACTCTTATTTCATGAACATATTTATAAAGAATATGGCTTTGAAATATCATTCATTGAACGACGAATCTTGTCTCCTCCTAAACCATTTTGACTTATCCGATGGTGAATGGAAGTTGTATTTACTTTCTGGTGAGAGATTTGAGAATAAAGTGCCACTGAACTGGCCAAGTATAAGTATTTTCTACAACCATTACTGTTGTCTACGTGATATTTTAGGTTATGCTATTGATGGCACTCTTTGCTTCGACCATCATTCAACTATTGTATTGTGGAATCCTGCCACCGATGACTTAAATATTATTCCTAAGAACAAGGCAAGATTTAATGATGAATTTAAAAGTCGTTTTATTATTCATGGATTTGGTTATGATCAAATTAAAGATGATTATAACATCATTCACTATGTTGAGTACATTGGAGATTATTTCAAAGCAGCACCGCCGCCCGGCCCTTATTGGGACATATATAGTCTAAGGCGTAACTCTTGGAAAAAACTTCATGTTGATATGCGAAGGTGTTATCCGAGGTCAAAAGGTGTTTGGCTTCACTTGAATGGGGTGTACCATTGGTGGGGGGAAACAAATAGTGGAACATATGTGGTAACATTTAACTTGAGCAATGAAGTACCTATTACCACTTTCTTACCCTTAGATTTGCATAATTTAAAATGGATAAATAGACACTTGGATTTGTTAAATGGACATGTTAGTATGATCTCAAGCTATGCAAGGACCGCTTTTTCTTACCATATATCAATATCAATTTTGGGTGAGTTCGGTGTGAAGGAATCATGGATTAAGCTCTTTGATGTTGGACCCTTATCCGACATTGAGTATCCTATTGGAGTATGTAAGAAGGGCAATATATTCTTCATAAACCGTGACTATGAATTATCTTGTCTTGATTTAACTACCGGGATAATTGAAAAAATTGGTGTTAAGGAAGGTACTCAGGCAGTAATTTATGATAAAAGCTTTCTTCCGATCGGTGGAATAAATAATTAGTTGCTTTTTGGCCTAAGTTACAAGTGTTGGCTCTCAAGGTTTATGATTAGGATTTAACATTTTATAATTTTTGGCTCTCAAGGTTTATGAGCATAGTTATTTATTATTAGGATTTAACATTTTATTATCAAGTTAAATGTTTTGGTTCTGATTTCTATTTCGATTGCATGAGTAATCTCTTATTTATCTATATAAGTATATATTGAAGGTTCTTCTCTATTTTATGCTAAGTAACAAATATTGAAAAAGACAAGTCCCCTTACAAGACAAGACGTACAACCTCAATGAAAGACTGTGCCCCAAGTACAAGGTGCCACAACACAACTGAAAGCCTACAACTATTCCAAGAACACGCCTACGTCTCTAGAACAAAACCACAACACAAAAGGCAGAAAACCGAATCAAAATACACTAATCAAGGCCGCATCACAACCTATCAAACCGAGTCACCCCTCATACAGTAATTATCTTCTCTACAGAAAACCAGAAACACAGGCCACCAGCAAATCCACTGTCAGAGACTTAAACTAGAGAAAACAAACAGCAGCCAGAGGGCACCAAACTCCGCAAATAACCCTAAACCCTCCGTTAGTTTTTAATATCAAATGTCTAAGGTGAACCATGTTTAGTGGTGGTCCACCATACACCTTATTAAATTTTTAAATTTTGATCCTTTGATTTTATTCTTTAAAAGAAGATGGTTGAATCATGTAGGGTCTTTTGTATTTTAGTGTAAATCACTAACATATAATATTTTCCTCACACTTCTTCGTATTCTTCTCCCATATTCTTCATCATCTCCATCAATATTCAAATAATCCTGATAAAACCAAAAAAACAAAACACTTGGAGAATTCCAGAAAAACTAAAAACATTTTTTTCTTCAAAAAAGAAAAACTAATTTTGCAACAACATGAATCAGAAACAAAACAAAATCAATTTCTCAAAACTCATTTGACAAGGGAACCATCTGGTTAAGGAAAGAGAATATAATTGATAAGAAAACTATGCTTTAATGGTTGCTATTATTTTAGATCCAAAGAGAGAGACAAAAGTAATTAATTTTTTTTATGATTTGCGCTAGGAGTTGCGGATTGCCTATGTTATATTTATTATCAAGTATAAGAAAAATCTTAATTACTATGGCATATGCTAGTAATGTTTTAGTTTTGATTGTTCTGATTTCTATTTCGATTGCATGAGTGATCTCTTATCAATCTATATATATATATATATATAAGGTTGTTCTCTATTTTATGAGTAACAAATATTGAAAAAGACAAGTTCCCTTACAAGACGTACAGCCTCAATGAAAGATTGTGCCCCAACTACAAGTACAAGTCTGCCACAACACAACTGAAAGCCTGCAACTATTCCAAGAACACGCCTACGTCTCTAGAACAAAAACACAACACAAAAGGCATAAAACCGAATCAAAATACACTAATCAAGGCCGCATCACAACCTATCAAACCGAGTCACCTCTCATGCAGTAAATATCTTCTGTACAGAAAACTAAAAACACAGACTACCAGCAAATCCACTGCCAGAGACTTAAACTAGAGAAAACAAACAGCACCCAGAGGGCACCAAACTCCGCAAATAACCCTAAACCCTAATCATAAAATTTTCTTGATCCCAAGACCACTCGATAAAGAGACAAGAAAACATCTTCAACCGAGCCAATCCTCATCTTCACAACATGACCTTCACCTCATCCAACTACTTTGGACCCTTAGTCTCATTTGCAAAAATCACACCAATTCTAGACTTCCAAATAACCCGTAGAGTTGTATTCCATATCGACCAATAACTCTTCTTGACTTTCTTGTATGATGCCATCCCACTCGAGTAATCAAATAGAATAAACAAGAATCGGAAGCATAATCATGACTAGAGCAAGCCAATGAAACACTACGTACCAAACTAGTAATTGGCAATCACAATGCAAAAATAAATGTAATGAGGTTTCCACCCAATGCAATGAACATAGTCCTTAATATCTTCAGCTAGTATCACTCGACGGTGTTCTAAATTATTTCTAGTATCACTCGACGCTGTTCTAAATTTTATCTCGTTGAAATTCTCTTAAGAAGTTTAAAAAATTAAAAAGCTATAACCATCAACGGAGCTAGACATGTTCCACAAATAGCCAAAACTTTACCTTCCAAGCAACTTAACCTATCCTCTCACACCAACTCAAACAACATCCTTTGCCAAGAAAAAAACCAACTCCTCTCTCCAACTCTTCCCCTTAAATCGGTACCGTCAACTCTTTCTGATCGGATATGGTAAACAAACAGGGAAATTTTTCACAAGCCGGACATCCCCAATCCACCTATCTCACCAAAACCTAGCAAGACATCCATTTCCCACCTTTCTTCTAACCTCACTAGTGAATCAATTGTTATATTTCTTGATTTAGGGTTTGCTGCAATAACTTGACTAAGAAGATGATGAACATGAACATGATGAAGTGTATATAACTTGATTGTTGGGAAGATGTTGCTGCACTTGAAACCTGAAAAGTTTAATGGTTATGCATATAAAACTCAAAGCACATGGGGTTGTCACACTAACATTTAGGTTCGATTCGCCCTCATCAATAACTGTATATTGAATGCAATAGGAATCATCGGCGAATCCTCTTCAAGATACTATGAGTTCCTTGACGTGTATTGCACAACCACACCAAGCGTATCTCCTAACATTATTTTACAGATTTATGGTTCCAGCAATTCACTCATGCATTAGAGAATTGATGGATGATTTAGAGTAAGAATGAGGAGAATTATGTTAATGTAACAAAATTTTGTTGTTGTGTGTGTGTCAAGTTAATGCCCAAATGTCAAACATTTATAGTGCATCATATGACCCTTCACATGAGATAAAACACTCTTTGACTTGAATCAATGATATGATTCATTAAACACCATTTTTTCAAAGGTTATGATCATATACACTTGAATCAATGCTAAGGTTCATTAAGCACCAAGTGTTTTGGAGCAATTGAGAAAAATAACTTATACAAAAACATTCTTATGATTGGAGGAATAAATAAATATTTGTTTTGTGGCCTAGGTTTTGGCTCTCAAGATTTATGACCACAGTGTTTTGGTTCTGTTTATGCAATATGGGTTGTCAATTGCCTATGTTAAATACAAATTTATATGAATATATATAGTGACTAAATACAAATTTTTGACAATAAAATGTCTTAATTTGGCAATAATTATTTTATAAAAAGCACATTTATATGAATATATTTCATTCTCTGTGTCACGAAAGTGAATTAGCTTCACTCGAATAAGAGAAGCAAACACATTAAATTTGAAATCCAAATATTTCACTTGTCAAATAGGACATTGAAAATGGAAAATGCAGCATATCTTGTTATATCAATACATGACATAAAAATAACTAATGACTCAAATAGAATAGTAACTTACATCCCAATACAAGATTACAAAAGTATATACTAATGTCATAATCTAGGATTTCAAGATCCTGATTAGAGAGTAGAGGTCAATTACAAAATTATATATTAATGTCAAAATTTTGGAACTCAAGATCCTCATTGGAGAGCAGAGCAAAACAATGTAGAGATTACCTGCAAAACAAAAAACATGAAAAACAATTAGAATAGATGATGAAAAATTACAATTTATTCATAAATGCAATAAAGCCACGAGACAAATGCTAAGATTGGTGTGCTAAAAGGGAGACAGGCCGCCCTTGATGTAAAAGGTGAGGGTGAGGATTTGACAGAAGATGAACTTGTGGAATTACATGGTGTTACTTTAGATATCCACTCTTTTTCTCGGCTTAATTCTAGTATTTGTTGGCAACAGTCGAGGTTAACTTGGTTACGTGATGGTGACACCAACTCTAAGTATTTTCATTCGGTTTTGGCTAGTTGGAGAAGACACAATTCTTTAAGTTCAATTTTGGTGGACGGTGCTTTGGTGGAGGGCGTGCAGCCCGTGCATGTGGCCGTTCATTCCCACTTTGCCTCTCATTTTCGTAAGCTCAACATGCAACGGTCAGGTGTTGGAAACATTCAATTTCGTGTTTTATCTTCGAGGGAGAGAGGCGCTTTGACAAAGCCCTTCTCAGTCGACGAGGTTAAGGAAGTTGTGTGGGATTGTGACAGTTTTAAAAGCCCGGGTTCGGACGGTATTAATTTTGGTTTCATTAAGGAATTTTGGCCTGAGTTGAAGGGTGATATAATGAGATTCATTACCGAATTTCATAGGAATGGAAAGCTGTCTAAAGGTATAAATTCGACGTTTATTGCCCTCATTTCGAAGGTGGATAGCCCTCATTTCGAAGGTGGATAACCCTCAATATTTAAAGTATTTTTGACCAATATCTATGGTGGGGAGTCTTTACAAAATATTAGCAAAGGTATTGGCGAACAGGTTGCGACAGGTCATTGGTAGTGTGGTGTCAGAAGCTCAGTCTGCTTTTGTAAAAAATAGGCAAATTCTTGATGGCATTTTGATTGCTAATGAGGTGGTGGATGAGGCCAGAAAATGTAAAAAGGAGTTTTTGTTGTTCAAAGTGGATTTTGAGAACGCTTATGATTCAATGGATTGGAGGTACTTTAGATGCAGTTATGGAGAGAATGTCATTTCCGACATTGTGGAGAAAGTGGTGTTTGTTAGTGGATGGCGATCTGTTTTATTGAATGACAGCCCTACTGATGAATTTCCTTTTGAACGGGGTCTACGCCAGGGTGGTCCTCTTTCACCGTTTTTGTTTTTGTTGGTGGCTGAAGATCTGCATGTTATTATGAAAACTATGGTTGAGTCGAAATTTTTTAAAGGTTATAGCATCAGGAGCGCAAATTATGTGGTTGTTTCCCACCTCCAGTTTGCAGATGATACGTTACTGATTGGTGAAAAGAGTTGGGGAAATGTTCGTGCTTTGTGAGCTACCCTTGTTTTGTTTGAGGCGTTGTATGGATTGAAAGTGAATTTCAGCAAAAGCTCTGTGGTATGAGTTAATATATTCGAGCCGTGGTTGACTGAAGTTGCGTTCGTGCTGGGATGTAAGGTTGGGAGTTAGGTTCCCTTCTTGTACCTGGGTATTTCTATTGGTAATGATTTGAGACGTTTGTCATTTTGAGATCCTATTGTTAATCACATTAAATCTAGATTTTCTGGTTGGCATAGTCGCATCCTTTCTTTCGGTGGTCATCTCATTCTCCTCAAGTTTGTCCTAACTGCTCTGCACGTCTATGCTCTTTCCTTTTTCAAAGCTCCATCAAGTATAATCTCTTCCATAGAATCTTTATTGAATAATTTTTTTGGGGGGGTTGTGAGGGACATAAGAAAATAACTTGGATATCTTGGTCTTATGTTTTTTCGAAAAAGGAGTATGATGGGTTGGGGGTTAGGAGGTTGAGTAAGTTTACTGTAACATTGTTGGGTAAATGGTGTTAGTGTTTGTTAGTGGATGGTGATGCGTTGTGGCGTAGGGTGATGGTGGCTAGGTATGGTGTGGAGAATGAGCGGTTGGAGGATGGGGGCCATAGTTGTTCTTCTTGGTGGAGGAAGATAGTGAGAATCCGGGATGGGTTTGGTGTTGGTCAGGATAGGTGGTTTATGTCTTGTGTGCAGCGTAGGGTGGGAAACGACACAAAGATGTCGTTTTGGTGTGATGGTTGGTGTGGATGTGTGTTTTTCTGTGATTCTTTTCGGTGCCTCTATGATTTGGCAGTTGACAAGTCGATTACGGTCAGGGATATGTTTTTGTCTGGGTGGGAGGATGGGGGTGAGGCGTGGAGTTGGAGCCGTCGTTTTTGGGTGTGTAAGGAGGAGTTGTTAGATGGGTGTAGGGATTTACTATTGACGGTTCATTTGCAGGATACTATTTCAGATGCATGGCAGTGACATCTGGATCCTATAGAAGGTTACTCTGTTCGTGGCGTTTATGAATTGCTAACATCTAATGAGCATGTTCATGTCTCTCCCAACATGGATTTAATATGGCATAAGCAGGTTCCTTTGAAAGTATCCGTTTTTGTTTGGCGAATACTTCGTGATAGATTACCAACAAAGACAAATTGACGACTCGCAGTGTCATTTCTCCAGAGGCTCGCTATTGTATGGCGGATTTTTTAAGATTCGCTGATCATTGCCCCTACCATAGTTAAGGATTTAAAAAAGAAAAACACTTTCAGTTGAAAGAAGAATATACAATTTCCAAAATCATATCCTAACTAGTGCCCCATTTCCCTATATAATGAGTTTTTAGGTATTCTGATCTTTAAATTGTATTTTCTCTCTCTTATTTTTGGTGCTCCTTCACTCTCAAAACCAATGTGTACACTAAAATAATAGCTGTATTGAGAAACAATGTCGAAAACTGTATGTCCAAATAGCTGAACTACATAAAAAGGCTGAGCTGATTTCAATAGAATTTGTGAGCTTGTGACGCTATCAACCTCTTCCATTTTTTCCTGGGACGTTAATGGCATGCTTTGTCCCACTTAGGCTTGTTGTAAGCCCTGCTACGTTGTTACGTGTTACTTGTCCATAAATATATTCAAGTTTAGGATTTGTTTGGTTATAGAATAGGCAAAAGTGAATCTATCAATATCGTGCACATGACATGATAATAATAATGAACCAATATTTGACAACAAAAACTACAAAATCACTGGCAAAGAGTCAACCGGAAGCGGTTTCTATAAAAAGAATTGATAAAATCGAATAGAAGGCTTATGAAGCATCCAATGAGAAGTTCCAGAATCTGGCTGATCACTTTCACCAGCACACAACGCACCAAAAATACATGTACAAATTGCTTTAGTAATCTAAACTAGGCTTAAATGCTCAATTGGTTACTTAACTTTTCAAGTATCGGTTTGGTCTCATAAGTCATAAAATGTTCGTTTAGGTCTTGTTCCTTATCTTAATTTAATTCGAAAAAGCGTTAAATTTTGGTCCCTTAACTAATACTAATCAAATAAGTTTAAGGACCAAACCAATATTAATTAAATAAGTTAAGGGACCAAAATTTAACATTTTTTTGAATTAAATTAACATAAAGACCAAACCGTTACTTTAAATAAAGTAAAGGACTTAAACCGACAACTCACTTGGGTTGAGCTAGTGGTATTGACTTGCGACTTAAGACTGTATTCCGACTTTTTATTACTTATTGGACCAAATTGATACTTGATAAAGGACTAATTGAGCATTTAAGTCTTTAAACTACTAGAGTTATCAACCCCAGGATAAAATAAATGAATTGCCACACTGAATATTATCAATAAAAACCAATAATCCCCCAAAACTGTCCTTAACACTGCACAAGTCCCTTGCTAACTCATTGACTCTATCAAATTTTACCCATCAAATTTTGATAACTTAAATTATATAGATCAACTTGAAAGATAAATAGAGAGAGGGACATACTCAGTGTGATCGACCTATTTGTGTGTGTTTTACAAACTCAACAATGATTTTTCAAATCAAAATTTGTAGAGAAGAAGTTATGTAGATTTGAGGTGTCTACTTCTACATTCACACCTTTATTCCACAAGAACACTAAGGCTCTTCTATTTCGAAGAATGGCTTAATACATGCTTTGGTCCCTTAACTTATTTTTAGATTTCAATTTGGTCCCTTAACTTTAAACTGTCTCAATTAAAGTGGTCCCTTATGTTAATTTTTGTCATTTTGGAATGCCAACATGGACAAAGTTAACGTTTTTTTGACAAAAACTAACAGAAGGGACCATTGAGTAAACGGAGGTATATTAAGGAACAAATTGAGACAGTTAAGAGACCAAATTGAAATCCAAAAATAAGTTAAGAGACCAAAGCAAAGCATGTATTAAATCTAGAACAATTAACTTAAAACTGGCTTAATACTCTTCACATTTAATCCAAACCCATAACCTATACTATACTAGATCAGAATAAAACCTTAAATAAACACCAACATCCAATTACAATGACATAAGTTCACAACAGTAAAACAACATAGCAAAATCCAAACTCAAATTACAACAAAAGAGAATAAAAAAGTTATCAAATTCCAAACCCAAATTCTTTTTTCTAAAAAAAACAAAGAAAAAAGAAAACCTCATTCTTTTACTCAATACCTCCATAAGCCTCCAAATTCTCCCCAGTGAGTCTACAAAGCCTCCATTCCTGCAAAACCTTAGCACCCATATCTTCATAAAACCTTATAGCATTAACATTCCAATCAAGAACAACCCATTCAACTCTTCCATAACCCATTTTCACAGCTTGTTTCGCAACAGCAGTAAGCAACATTTTCCCAAATCCTTTCCTTCTATAACACTCTCTCACAAACAGATCTTCAACGTAAAACCCATGTTTCCCCAAAAAAGTTGAATAGTTAGGAAAAAACAAAACAAACCCAGCAACGAAAACTTCATTACCATGTTGAGTTTTGAAGTTTTCTTTCTCTGGGTCATCGATTGGGAGGTCTAAGGTAACAGTTTTTGTGATGGGTTTGTAAAATGGGTCGTTGTCGAAATGGGTATCGGTGAAAGGGTTTTGAGAGACTTCAAGCATGAGCATGGTGGTGGAATGGAAGGGTTTGTTTTCAGGGGAGAAGAGAGTGGTGGAGTAGGAAGATTCTGTGGCGGTGAAGAGATGTGTGAGGCGTTCGAAAACGGCCATTTGATGCATTAGTTTGTGGATGTAGGGAACGTCGGAAGGGGTGGCTAAGCGGATGCGTGTGAAAACTGGGTGGCGTGGGAGGGCGGTTTCTGGCATGGTTGATGGGGGTTCCGTCGGTGGTGGTGGCGGTGCTGCGGCGGCCATCGGTGGTTTTTGTTTTTCGCTTTTTCTTCTGTTTGAGACTTCTAGAGATTGGTATACGTGTATTGGTATGGTGTGGTAAGTGGGTGTGCTATAAATGCGTGAGGATGGAAAACAATTTTTTTTGGTAGACAGGCCGTTACCCGCACAATGTTAATTAATTTATCCATCAATTTATTCGTTCCATCAAATTTTTTTGTTAGTCAACATGACGTTTTGTAAATACCTAACAAATTTTTTTAATTGATTAACGGATGAGGTAAATTAATTAACATTGTGCAATTTCAAAGGCTAATTGAAGTTTTGTTAATTTCAAAAGATAATTGACTGAAGTTACAATTTCATGAGGTAATTGCATATTTACTTAATATTTTTTACATTTCTTTTATTAGAAAAAAAAACTAGAAAAAAATGTTTAATCGTCAAAAAAGTCTTCTACAAAAAAAAAATTAAATATAATTTTAGTTCTTATAAAATTACAAGTTTTCTGGTTTAGTCCTACAAAAATTTGATTCACTTTTAGTTCCTATTTACATTTTTTAGGGACTATTTTAGAGGATTAAAATTATTCATTTTTTGTATAAAGTTTTCGAAAGAAGAACTATTTTTGCAAACTACAATATTTTGGAATATTAAAATTGCCATTAAAATTTTATTGGGACTAAACTTAAAAACTCATGATTCTTTAACCCTTATCTTTTTAATTTTATATCGTCAACTTAAAATAAGTAACGTGAATTGTATGACGAAACGACAATCCATGTGATACGATACTCTACTGGTCACTTTATTACATTGTAAACGATTTGGTACACTTGCCTAATCCGACCATCTAGTTTTTGGCATCGTTGTCGAGGATTATTGATATTTTCGACTAAGCGATTCAAATTACTTATTTCTATCTTTATTTTTTTTGTCATTTATTTTTCAGTCATTAATTTTTCCCCATTTTATTTTTCTGTTTTCAAAAATTCAAAAATACCAAAAAAAATCAAAACATTTAAAAATACAAAAAATATTTAGCCCTAGCTGAGTCATTTATTTTTAGAGTCGAGTATCATTTAGTTTGTTTTTTTAAAGGTAGCATCATTTAGTTTATTGTCACTGACATAGTTTGTTTTTCTCTTTTGCATTTAGTCTATTGTTATTCATCTAGTACTAATCATTTTTCTTTTCTGTTCTTTTAGAAACTAACCCATTTTATTTTTTATTTTATTTTTAGAGTCGAAGTTTAGGTTTTAATTAATTGCATTGCATTTAGAGAGTCGTAGTAAAAACAACAAGTTGTTAGAATACCTACATTAGGTCTAGTCTAGTTAAATTATGTCTTTAGTTAAAAGAGTTTGCCCATTCAATTTTGCATTTAGGATTAGATTAACATTTAGTCACAGAGTCATAATTAGTGTTAGGATTTATAAGTAGTAAGGTAATAACCATAGTATTGCTATAAAAACAAGTAACAATCATAGTAGTTAATTAGATCAAGCATGTAACGCTCTGAATTTTGATCTAAGACATTACGTCTAAATCATTATTTCTATTTTTCTAAAAATCGCTACTATTTTATTTGTCATCAATAAAAAAAATTCAATAAAGACCTATACAAAAATTATTAACATAAATATCAATAAAATTACTTTTAAAATTACATTTAGATCAAAAATCCAATTTGTCCCCGTACACACTTCAAGCAAAAACTTCAAAGCATAGACCATCTATTCTTTGGTACCTAAAATGTTGTAAGAGGTCAATTTCCTTATCCAAATTGGTTCATACTCAAAGCACAAGAACAATGTCATAAAATAGATAGTATCAAAACTTCTCAATCAAAAAGAATAAGAAAAACTAGACTTTTGACCCATGCACGCACGGGTCCTATCGACCATAATAGAAATCGATAAATGATCTTTGACCCGTGAGATACACATGCATCTATCAATAAACACAAATTAGATTATTAAATGAGAGGGAAAATATTAGGTTAAAATGTTGCAGACTTAACAAAATTAATAAATAAGAAAATAAGTGTATTCTGTTTGTAAACGTATTAAATAAGTGTACAAAATATTGTCAAAAAAAAGGACGCATTTTTTTAGTATTAAATAAGTGTACAAAATATTGTCTAAAAAAAAGGCAATAGGATATGAATGATGCATTTTTTAAGTATTAAAGAAGTGTACAAAATACTGTGAAAAAAAAAGCAAGAGGATAGGAATGATGCATTTTTTAGGTATTAAAGAAGTGTACAAAATATTGTGAAAAAAAGGCAAGAGGATAGGAATGATGCATTTTTTAGGTATTAAATAAGTGTACAAAATATTGTCAAAAGAAAGGCAAGATGATAGAAATTAAATTGGTGCAATGCATTTTTTTAGATGAAATTTGTTAGGTTAGGTTAAATTACTACTAACCTAATACAGAAAATGAGAGGGAGAATATTAAGTTAAAATGTGCAGACTTAGGTTAACAAAATTAATAAATAATAAGGATACATCCAAGTCATATACTTTAAGAAAAGTTTACACACATTTCCCTTGCAATAAAATAGTTAATTCAATTGCCAAATCACAAATATATAATGGATTCAAATGAATATTTTGCCTAACATGCATGCTCTTAAATACTACATGATCCGGATATAATCAACCCGCCACTAAAGCACCACAAAGAAATAACCCATCACTAAAGCACCACACATCACTAAAGCACCACACAGATGCATATGCTAATGCATGATCATGAAAATAAATGCAATCCCTGCCACTTATGCACCACAATACAATATAATATTAACCCGCCACTAAGGCCCTGCACAAAAATAATATATTTCTCACATCACAATGAACATGACCAAATACAATATTTCCAATAAAACTCCCATCTTCATATTTTTCCTTTCTTTAGTTATAAAAAATATACATTTCATTCCAAACATCATGAAAACATATCAACCATAACAAGATAAATATATTGTTCCACATCACATCATTAGACACAAATATCATTTAAAACATAATTAAAACTAATAATTTTTATAAAAGATTAGATCTTACCATGTAACTACATTTTTTTTTACCAATTAAAATAGATTTTTCAAAAGACAAGAATTTCTATCACTATTTAATAGCACATCCCTAGCACTTAGTATGAATGCATGGGGAAAAAGTGCTTACCTCAAGTGCTTTCCTTCCTAAGTCACGACTCTAATTCTCAGTTACAGTGCAGACACAATTTCTCTCACTCCAGTCATTATTTTGACGATCAGACCATTGAAAATGAAGACCCATGTGCTCTGATCACGTTGTCCAAAAACTAGCCTGATCGGACGGTGAACAAAGGCATGGTCGTAATTCTACGATGACAGGTTTGATAAAAACGGAAATGGTTTCTTTCTTTTGTTCTTCTATTATATTCTAAAAAAGGTGGGGAATGTAAAATTAGAATGAGAGGGTCAAAGGAAGGGACTGAGACTTGACCAACATATAGGAGGAGGCTGCATATTTCTTAATGACGGCAAGGCAAGACAATGACCTAAAATATTGCTCCTAAATGTTGAATATTTTCTTGGTTTAAAATTCAGATTAAAAAGTTTCATGAGATCGTTGGTTTCATCTAAATGTTAATACCTAAACATTCCAAGTCTATTTCTCTATCTTTAGGTTAAATTCTTTTCTAAAGGCAAGAATCTCTTAGGTATTTTATGTTTCCTTTCAGAATACATAAATGTATCTCAATAACAACCAATTCTATTCTCATGGTTGATTATTATTGAGACCCTTTAAGGGTCCGTTTGGTTTGAGAGCTTTGTAGGGGATGGGAGATTTTTAATTTGATGTGTTTGGTTCAATTTGTAGAAGGGGAGGGGAGGGAAGGGGAGGAGAGCAAATCTCTTTAAAATTTTATTGCATTGTCATAATTATCCTTAAATTAATTTCAAATCTCAATATTAACCTTGTAACAACTTTTATTATTATTAGATTATATTATTTTGTAACAATTATATTATTAGTAGGTTATCTTATTCTTGTAACAAATTTTATTTTGTTATATTTTCCTTATAACAATTTTGATTATATATTAAGAGATGTGCTAATTTTTTACAGAAGTAATTGGCAAAAAATGCAAGGATTACAAAGAATTTCTCTTATAAAAAAAATATGATGCAAGGAGCAAAATACATGAGCCAGTTTGAGGTAAAATAAACAACTTAGATATGCGTTACTCTTTCGTCGGTTTCTGAAATCATAAAAACTAGGAGTTTCTTTTATTTAATTAAGTTTAAGGGTAAAACGGTAAAATAATCTTAAAATCCCTTCCCACCCCTCCCCTCCCCTTGCGAACCAAACACGTTTTTAATTAAAAATATCTCCCCACCCCATCCCTCCATTAAAATCCCTCCCCTCCCCTCCCCTCCTAATTCTCGAACCTAACGGACCCTAAGTGCGACAATTATAACCTCAATACTTCACAAAACTGTTTATTTGGGGTGTTCCCATCAAGTTTTATGTCGTCTTGTCTAATTTGATTTGTTCCAATATCAAACTTCATCTTTTGATCCTTTGTTTGATATTTGAAATGAAGAAATAACAACTATTAAACTTCACATTTCGGTCATTCGTTTAACACCTGTTATTGAGTTTGAAAATGATGAAATTAGATTAGAAAATTGAAGTTAAACAAATAGATATTTAGACGTGGTTTGAATATGATTAAGTCATTAGACTATTCCAACAATCCCAAGACTAAAAGGTCTACTCACACATGATCATAGTAGACATAAGATTAAAGTAGAAAATAAATTACACAATTGTAAATGACTGAATATAAAGTGCTGGAAATGTAAAGAACAAAAAAGTACTCCCTCCGTCTCAAAATAATTGTCACTTTATAATACTAATGTATCATTTTTTTTTCCATTAGTATACCCCTATTTATTGAATTTCATCCAACTTAACCACTCCACTAACTACAATTAATAAGGTTGTTTTAGTAAATGATACTAATTTTACCATCAAAATCAACACAATTAACCATTTCCTTAGTAATCGTGCATAAACCTTTAACGACTAATTTTTAGAGACGGAAGGAGTAAATAGCAAGAATGTAAAAAGTGTAGAAAATAACAACAAAAACTTAGAACAAAATGATGACTTTGATTTCAAATGTATATCAAGTTCTCAATGATCCAATCTCCTTTACAAGTCTGATACGAGCCATATTTATATCCTAATTGTTCTTCATTATTTTTACCTGAAATCAAAACACAAACTTTTGAAGTAAACTAGTTCTAAAACGAGACTAAAACACACAAAATTTTATTGAATTAAACACTTAAAATCAACACAAATTATGACTTATCAAACTCCCCCATGCCTGAATCCTTACTTTCCCTCAAGCAAAAGGCAAAGAACATTAGCAACATAAACAACAAAAACAAAACAAATTAAATTTTTTATTTCTTCCAAGGCTTTGTTTTCAGCGTGCACTTACCATAACCTCAAGTGATTTTCATGATCCTTTTCAACCAAACAACAAGTTTCAAGCGAGTGTGTGTGTGGAGTCCAGCTTTTTACTGCGCATGTGTAAGAGGTACTATGAGGAAAACAGGTTCTAACTTCAACACTAAACAAACCGAGAAAAAATTCTTATTCATTTCATATAACAAAGGTGGAAATTCTTTGGTCACTTGACATTAACTTATTCGGGGAGAAGGATAGAGAGCTATATAAGGGTAACCTTATAACCATTGCTTCTGTATCATGGGAATTTATTTGATGTCTTGGTAACCAACCAGTTCGGGGAACTGCAGAAACTATATATGTATTCAGGGTCAGTTGTAACGCCATAGTCGTTATTTATTTATTTTCGGTTGATTTTTAATAAGTTTATATGATTTAAATGATTTATGTTGATTTTATGGTGTAGTGTATTTTATTATATGATTATTTGATAATTTAATTGAATAGGTGAGAAATAATATTATTTGAAGTTTTGGAGGTTAAAAAGATAGTATGACTTTTATTAGTAAATTAGAAATAATATAGAATTATTATTTATTTAGAATTAAGGGGGTTAATGAGAATTAATAGTATTAAAAGGGGGTTTAATGAAATAGGAGAGGTTATGGTTTTAGTAAAAGGAAAGAAAAGTCAGAACAAACATTTTCCACGTACAATTGAAAAAGAAAGAGAGTTTTTGAGAGAAAGAGGAGAAAAACCAAGAGGCTAGGAGAAGAGCTAAGAAGGGTCAAAATTGTTGTAGGCTTTCAATCTTTGCTGAATTAAGGTAAGGGTGGGATTCCTTTCACTAATAACGTATATAATTCTGAAAATTTGTGAATTGTGGTATTCTTGGTTTTCTAGGTTTTAGAAGTTTTGTGTAATTTCTAAAATAGATGAATTGTGTTGTTGATTGCCTGTTTCAGTGTTGTTTTGATGTCTATGTTGTATACTGAACCCATAGACATCTGTGCTTACACGTTTTGGGTAATCAGGGATCAAAATTGGGTTTTTGGATGATTTAGGGTTAGAGAATTTGAGGACTTCCCCTGCCCAGACAACTGTTCGCTTAAGCGAACTTCCCGTCGTTTAAGCAACCATTCATCGTAGTTTCCCAGAACCTAGCTGAGACCGTTTGCTTGAGCGAGCCTTGAGCGAACTCGTAAGCGAAGTCACCCTCCCTCTCGGCGTTTTGCTCGCTTAAGCGAAGAGGCCTTCGCTTAAGCGAAGAAGGCTTTTATCAGCCGCATTTTGACCTTAGTTCATACTTAAGGAGGCCCGTCCGGGTACTCCAAAATACTTATGTTAAGCTGTATAACCCTCGATTAGGTACTAAACCTTATAGAAACTTCTTATTGCTTGAGAATGAATGATTTAAGTGAAATTGTGCATCTTTGGTGAACCTTATTGTAAGAATTTGGTCGAGTCCTATCCAGTTGTAGTCGTAAAGTATGTCATAGTTGATTATGCATGCTAGATGTTGATGTTGCTGTTGTCCCAGTTGTATGTTGAAATACACAAGTTGAGTCCATTGCATACTCATAACTGTTGGGGGCTTATGCCCTGGAATGTCTATCATTCACACCCGTTGGGGGCTTATGCCCTGGAATGTTTATCATTCACCCGTTGGGGGCTTATGCTCTGGGATGCTTTAACCATCCAACTGTTGGGGGCTTATGCCCCGGAATGCTTAGCATTCAACGCGCGTAAAATGGTACCACATGCATAATGCATTTGTCGTTGTCAATGTCGCATTGTCGTAGTCGTTGTCGTCGGTCATGTCGTTGGTGTTCATTGCTGATAATGACATTGTTGTTGCTGTTGTTTAATGTTGTTGAAGATGATTATGTTGCTATTATATATGTTGTTGTTGCTGTTGTTTAAAAACTCATGATTCTCTAACCCTTATCTTTTTAATTTTATATCGTCAACTTAAAATAAGTAACGTGAATTGTTTGGACGAAACGACAATCCATGTGATACGATATTCTACTAGTCACTTTATTACATTGAAAACGATTTGGTACACTTGCCTAATCTGACCATCTAGTTTTTGACATCATTATCGAGGATTGTTGATATTTCCACTAAGCGATTCAAATTACTTATTTCTATCTTTATTTTTTTTGTCATTTATTTTTCAATCATTAATTTTTCCCCATTTTTATTTTTCTGTTTTCAAAAATACCAAAAAAAAATCAAAACATTTAAAAATACAAAAAATATTTAGCCCTAGCTGAGTCATTTATTTTTAGAGTCGAGTATCATTTATTTTGTTTTTTTAAAGGTAGCATCATTTAGTTTATTGTACATAGTTTGTTTTTCTGATTTGCATTTAGTCTATTGTTATTCATCTAGTACTAATCATTTTTCTTTTCTGTTCTTTTAGAAACTAACCCATTTTATTTTTTATTTTATTTTTAGAGTCGAAGTTTAGGTTTTAATTAATTGCATTGCATTTAGAGAGTCGTAGTAAAACAACAAGTTGTTACAATACCTACAATAGGTCTAGTCTAGTTAAATTATGTCTTTAGTTAAAAGAGTTTGTCCATTCAATTTTGCATTTAGGATTAGATTAACATTTAGTCATAAAGTCATAATTAGTGTTAGGATTTATAAGGAGTAATAATAGGTAATAACCATAGTATTGCTAAAAAAAAAGTAACAATCATAATAGTTAATTAGATCAAGCATGTAACGCTCTAAATTTTGATCTAAGACATTACGCCTAAATCATTTTTTCTATTTTTCTAAAAATCGCTACTATTTTATTTGTCATCAATAAAAAAAAATTCAATAAAGACCTATACAAAAATTATTAACATAAATATCAATAACATTACTTTTAAAATTACATTTAGATCAAAAATCCAATTTGTCCCCGTACACACTTCAAGCAAAAACTTCAAAGCATAGACCATCTATTCTTTGGTACCTAAAATATTGGTGTAAGAGGTCAATTTCCTTATCCAAATTGGTCCATACTCAAAGCACAAAAACAATGTCATAAAATAGATAGTATCAAAACTTCTCAAACAAAAAGAATAAGAAAAACTAGACTTTTGACCCATGCACGCACGGGTCATATCGACCATAATAGAAATCGATAAATGATCTTTGACCCGTGAGATACACATGCATCTATCAATAAACACAAATTAGATTATTAAATGAGAGGGAAAATATTAGGTTAAAATGTTGCAGACTTAACAAAATTAATAAATAAGAAAATTAGGGTATTCTGTTTGTAAACGTATTAAATAAGTGTACAAAATATTGTCAAAAAAAGGACGCATTTTTTTAGTATTAAATAAGTGTACAAAATATTGTCTAAAAAAAAGGCAATAGGATATGAATGATGCATTTTTTAAGTATTAAAGAAGTGTACAAAATACTGTGAAAAAAAAAAGCAAGAGGATAGGAATGATGCATTTTTTAGGTATTAAAGAAGTGTACAAAATATTGTGAAAAAAAAGGCAAGAGGATAGGAATGATGCATTTTTTAGGTATTAAATAAGTGTACAAAATATTGTCAAAAGAAAGGCAAGAGGATAGAAATTAAATTGGTGCAATGCATTTTTTTAGATGAAATTTGTTAGGTTAGGTTAAATTACTACTAACCTAATACAGAAAATGAGAGGGAGAATATTAAGTTAAAATGTGCAGACTTAGGTTAACAAAATTAATAAATAATAAGGATACATCCAAGTCATATACTTTAAGAAAAGTTTACACACATTTCCCTTGCAATAAAATAGTTAATTCAATTGCCAAATCACAAATATATAATGGATTCAAATGAATATTTTGCCTAACATGCATGCTCTTAAATACTACATGATCCGGATATAATCAACCCGCCACTAAAGCACCACAAAGAAATAACCCATCACTAAAGCACCACACAGATGCATATGCTAATGCATGATCATGAAAATAAATGCAATCCCTGCCACTTATGCACCACAATACAATATAATATTAACCCGCCACTAAGGCCCTGCACAAAAATAATATATTTCTCACATCACAATGAACATGACCAAATACAATATTTCCAATAAAACTCCCATCTTCATATTTTTCCTTTCTTTAGTTATAAAAAATATACATTTCATTCCAAACATCATGAAAACATATCAACCATAACAAGATAAATATATTGTTCCACATCACATCATTAGACACAAATATCATTTAAAACATAATTAAAACTAATAATTTTTATAAAAGATTAGATCTTACCATGTAACTACATTTTTTTTTACCAATTAAAATAGATTTTTCAAAAGACAAGAATTTCTATCACTATTTAATAGCACATCCCTAGCACTTAGTATGAATGCATGGGGAAAAAGTGCTTACCTCAAGTGCTTTCCTTCCTAAGTCACGACTCTAATTCTCAGTTACAGTGCAGACACAATTTCTCTCACTCCAGTCATTATTTTGACGATCAGACCATTGAAAATGAAGACCCATGTGCTCTGATCACGTTGTCCAAAAACTAGCCTGATCGGACGGTGAACAAAGGCATGGTCGTAATTCTACGATGACAGGTTTGATAAAAACGGAAATGGTTTCTTTCTTTTGTTCTTCTATTATATTCTAAAAAAGGTGGGGAATGTAAAATTAGAATGAGAGGGTCAAAGGAAGGGACTGAGACTTGACCAACATATAGGAGGAGGCTGCATATTTCTTAATGACGGCAAGGCAAGACAATGACCTAAAATATTGCTCCTAAATAATTAAGAACAAATTCGTGGTAATTGAATGAGATTATAACTTTCTTGAGGCAAATGAAAAGAGGTACAATAGACCTATCTTTTCAACTAAGAGTAGAGTTAGATTTTGCCAAGTTGGAAAGTTTGGAAAGTGTTTGTACTTGTGTAAATGAGAATTTAAATAAATGGAAAGTTGAAAGAATATGGGAGAAGATCGTAAGAGCATAAGGGCTGATAGATGGTGGGTGTAACACCTGACATGAAACCGCAAGCGTACGGTTCTTATCGAGTAGTAAAAATATCGTCCACAGAGTTATATGTAGTTACCGATTTCTTTTTCAGTTGTGATTGGTTGAAATGATTAAAGTTTAAAAGTTGAATATTTTCTTGGTTTAAAATTCAGATTAAAAAGTGTCATGAGATCGTTGGTTTCATCTAAATGTTAATACCTAAACATTCCAAGTCTATTTCTTTATCTTTAGGTTAAATTCTTTTCTAAAAGCAAGAATCTCTTAGGTATTTTATGTTTCCTTTCAGAATACATAAATGTATCTCAATAACAACCAAACCTATTCTCATGGTTGATTATTATTGAGACCCTTTAAGTGCGACAATTATAGCCTCAATACTGCACAAAACTGTTCATTTGGGGTGTTCCCATCAAGTTTTATGTCGTCTTGTCTAATTTCTTTTGTTCCAATATCAAACTTCATCTTTTGATCATTCGTTTGATATTTGAAATGATGAAATAACAACTATTAAACTTCACATTTCGGTCATTCGTTTAACACCTGTTATTGAGTTTGAAAATGATGAAATTAGATTAGAAAATTGAAGTTAAACAAATAGATATTTAGACGTGGTTTGAATATGATTAAGTCATTAGACTATTCCAACAATCCCAAGACTAAAAGGTCTACTCACTCATGATCATAGTAGACATAAGATTAAAGTAGAAAATAAATTACACAATTGTAAATGACTGAATATAAAGTGCTGGAAATGTAAAGAACAAAAAAGTACTCCCTCCGTCTCAAAATAATTGTCACTTTATAATACCAATGTATCATTTATTATTATTTTTCCATTTGTATACCCCTATTTATTGAATTTCATCCAACTTAACCACTCCACTAACTACAATTAATAAGGTTGTTTTAGTAAATGATACTAATTTTACCATCAAAATCAACACAATTAATCATTTCCTTAGTAATCGTGCATAAACCTTAAACGACTATTTTTTAGAGACGAAAGGAGTAAATAGCAAGAATGTAAAAAGTGTAGAAAATAATAACAAAAACTTAGAACAAAATGATGACTTTGATTTCAAATGTATATCAAGTTCTCAATGATCCAATCTCCTTTACAAGTCTGATACGAGCCATATTTATATCCTAAAACCACAGACCAGGCATTAACCACGAATTACAAGGCTTTAATTGGAGAATTCTAAGAGTTTTTATCATTAAAAAGTGACTGCATAACGCACACGACCGTGTCAAAGGGATACATGGCCGTGTCAAAGGGACACATGGTCGTGTCAAGCAAGAAAAATTGAACTGCAGGAATCTGGGAAGACACACGGTCGTGTCACTAAGACACACAGGCGTGTGTAGTCATTCTGGTCACAAGACACGACCCCATCAGTAGGGTCACACGACCTTGCACAAAGTTGATACGGTCGCGTCAACTATAAAAGCTTTGGAACTTGATTTTTCTCTTTCTTTCTTGGATTTTTATCCTTGACTTTGGTCCACCATCATTGTTCTTCATTATTTTTACCTGAAATCAAAACACAAACTTTTGAAGTAAACTAGTTCTAAAACGAGACTAAAACACACAAAATTCTATTGAATTAAACACTTAAAATCAACACAAATTATGACTTATCAAACTCCCCCATGCTTGAATCCTTACTTGCCCTCAAGCAAAAGGCAAAGAACATTAGCAACATAAACAACAAAAACAAAACAAATTAAATTTATTATTTCTTCCAAGGCTTTGTTTTCAGCGTGCACTTACCATAACCTCAAGTGATTTTCATGATCCTTTTCAACCAAACAACAAGTTTCAAGTGAGTGTGTGTGTGGAGTCCAGCTTTTTACTGCGCATGTGTAAGAGGTATTATGAGGAAAACAAGTTCTAACTTCAACACTAAACAAACCGAGAAAAAATTCTTATTCATTTCATATAACAAAGGTGGAAATTCTTTGGTCACTTGACATTAACTTATTCGGGGAGGGGGGCAGAGAGCTATATAAGGGTAACCTTATAACCATTGCTTCTGTATCATGGGAATTTATTTGATGTCTTGGTAACCAACCCGTTCGGGGAACTGCAGAAACTATATATGTATTGGGTCAATGATGTCCCTTATTTATGATTTTCGCTTCTGCCCCCAATGGTTTTGAGCACATAGACATTTTATTTTGACATTTTTATTCCCCACACTAACTTATACTACTTTTACTTTGAAATTTTTTGAGGGTTGGTTTACCACTGAAGTTAGAACGTGTTCCTTAAAATACCTACCTACACACTTACTAAATGACTACAACTTTGTGATTTTCTCAACGAGAGAATTTCACATTGAAACTGATGCAGGTTTAGTAAAAAACACTCAAAACACAAGATTTTATTTACATGCACATTTCATCCTTAAACTCAGTCTTTGGAAGAATTTTTTTTTATTTTGTATAATAACAAACGTGTTCTTTAAAATACCTACCTACACACTTACTAAAAGACTACAACTATGTGATTTTTTCAAAGAGAGAATTTCAAATTGAAACTAATGCGGGTTTAGTAAAAACACTCAAAACACAAGATTTTATTTACATGCACATTTCATCCTTAAACTCGATCTTTGGAAGAAAAAATTATTAATTATTTTTTATTTTTTATAATAACAAACATGTTGCTGCTTACTCTGCCCATCACTTAGACAACAAATGAAAACTCAAACAAAAGGGAATTAGAAAACTAGAAGAGGGTAGGGAAGCTCACATTTTTCTTCGGCATTTTCTTGCAATCAAACATAACCAAAACTCCTCACACTAAAACCATGTTTTTTTATATAATTTTGGACATTTATTTCTTCGTAAAACCTGCAAAAACTAAGAAAACAAACACAAGTAAACCTGTGGATTGCCTCCCACGCAGCGCTCTTTTAACGTCACTAGCTTGACGATCAAGAGTACTTTCAAACTAGATCATACAAACCCTTATGTGAAAATGATGCTAGGAAGCATTCATTCACACAATAGTCAACAACATCAACCATACAACATGAGCCTTGAATAGAGGGACTCTTCATCAAATTTGCAATCTCAAATTTCACTTTCTCATCACCTACATGAAATGCTAACCTACCATTCTTCACATATATAACAACACCTGCAGTAGCAAGGAATGACCTTCCTAGAAGGATTGGAACTTGGGAATCCTCCTCCATGTCCAATACAACAAAATCCGCCGGGATATATATTTTTTCCACCTTAATAGGGATATCCTCAAGAATTCTGACAAGATATATAATGAAACAATCAACCAACTGCAAGGTTGTCCTAGTAGGTTTTAACTCATGTATGCCAAACCTCTTAAAGAGGGATAGGGGCATCAAGCTTACGTTAGCCCCTAGATCACTCATGATTCTCTCAATGGTTTCGTTCCCAATCACACAAGGGATGGAGAAACTTCCGGGATCTTTAAGCTTTGGAGGCAATTTCTTTTGTATGAGAGCACTACATTCATTTGTTAAAGCTACTGTCTCATCATCCTCTTTTTTTCTTTTCTTTGACAAAACGTCTTTCAATTTTTTTGCATAGAGAGGCATTTGAGACAGAGCTTCGGTAAAAGGACCATTAATGTAGATTTTTTTTAGCATGTCAACAAACCTTTTAAATTGTACATCCAAGTTAGATTTAGCAAGTCTTTGTGGAAATGGTATTTTGAGCTTGTATTGTGGTGGTGCACTCGACTTTTCAGCTTCCTCACTTTTTTTCATCACTTCTCTCACCCTCTTTAGTCTTTTTTCTCACTTGGGGCTCCTCTAATTTCCTACCATTCCTAAGGATAACAACATTTAATTAGGTTTTGGGATTGGCTTCAGGCTGACCCGGAAAGATTCCGGAGGATTTTGAGGAAGAGGCCACTTGTTGGGCTACTTGAGAAATTTGAGTCTCAAGCATTTTGTCGTGAGCAGCAATAGAATCCACTTTTGAGGTCAATTTTATGAGATAGTCATTCAAAAATCTGGTTTAATTTTTAAGTTCTTGGTTTGGCTTTTGTTGACCCATCACAAAATTTTCAAGCAAAAGTTCCAAGTTAGATTTTTGAAAGGCTCTCTGGTTGTTTGCAAAACCGGGTATTGCTAGCTGTTGTTCAAAAGGATTTTGAAAATTTCTTTGAGAATACTTAACAACGCTGATGGTTCTCTCATTTGTCCACTGGTAGTGGTTTTGAGCCATGTCTTTGATCAAAACATATGTTGCTGTGTAATTTTTGTTCATCAAGGAACCACCTGCAGCTGCATCAATACTCATTTCCGTGGTATACAAAAGACCATTGTAAAAAGTGTGGACTATCAACCATTTCGCTAAACCATGATAGGGGCATAGCCTTAGCATTTCTTTGAAACGCTCCCATGCATTGTAATGAAATTCCCCATCTCTTTGAGTGAATCTTGTTATTTGATCCCTCAATTGAGCAGTTTTGTTAGGGGGAAAGAATCGGGCAAGGAATGCTTGCCTCAACAGATCCCATGATGCGAAAGAACCATTTTGCAAAGAATGAAACCATGCACTCGCTCTTTCCCTTAATGAAAAAGGAAAGAGGTGCAGCCTTATGGCTTCCGGTGTTACTCCATTTGTTTTTAAAGTGCCACTAAGTCTTAGAAAAGTAGCGATATGGAGGTTTGGATCCTCAGAGAGGGATCCTGAAAATTGATTTTGCTGCACTATATTAAGTAGCGCAGGTTTGATTTCAAAATTATTAGCATCAATAGATGGGTACACAATAATAGCTTGTGGCTCTTCCGTAGAAGGGGTCGCATACTCTTTAAGAGTGTGTTCCTCAACCATATTGTTTCTATTACTGCGTGCTTCTCTTCTTCTCAAATGAAAGTACCTTTCAATCTCAGGAACAAAATCGCCAAGACTTTTTGTTCTTTGCATTCAAGAACTACAGAATCCAAGAGTTTAAGTTAAAAAGAAAAAGAAAAGTTTCAATCTAATAGGTACTAAAAAGTCAGTCGATATTACTAACTTCCCGGCAATAGCGCCAAAAAATTGACACGAAGCCGCAAGCGTACGGTTCTTATCGAATTGTAAAAATATCGTCCAGAGAGAGCTATATGTAATTACCGATTTCTTTTTCAGTTGTGATTAGCTAAAATTATTAAAGTTTAAAAGTTCAATAGTTTCTTGGTTTAAAATTCAGATTAAAAAGCGTCATGGGATCGTTGGCTTCATCTAAATGTTAATACCTAAACATTCCAAGTCTATTTCTCTATCTTTAGGTTAAATTCTTTTCTAAAAGCAAGATTCTCTTAGGTATTTTATGTTTCCTTTCAGAATACATAAATGTATCTCAATAACAACCATTTTCTCATGGTTGATTATTATTGAGACCCTTTAAGTGCGACTCTTATAGCCTCAATGCTTCACAAAACTATTCATTTGGGGTGTTCCCATCAAGTGTTGTGTCTTCTTGTCTAATTTCATTTGTTCCAATATCAAACTTCATTTTTCACTCCTTCGTTTGATATTTGAAATGATGAAATAAAAACTATTAAACTTCACCTTTCGGTCCTGCGGTTAACACTTGTTATTGAGTTTGAAAACCATTAAATTAGATTAGAAAATAGAAGTTAAACAAATAGATATTTAGACATTGTTTGAATAGGATTAAGTCATTAGACTATTCCAACAATCTCACGACTAAAAATTCTACTCACTCATGATCATAGTAGACATAAGATAAATTGCACAATTGTAAATGGCTGAATATAAAGTGCTGGAAAGGTAAAGAACAGAAAAGTAAATAGCAAGAATGTAAAAAGTGCAGAAATAATAACAAGAACTTAGAACAAAATGGTGACTTTGATTTCAAATGTATATCAAGTTCTCAATGATCCAAGCTCCTTTACAAGTATGATATGAGCCATATTTATAGCCTAAAGCCAAAGACCAGGCATTAACCACGAATCATAAGGCTTTAATTGGCGAATTCCAAGAGTTTTCATCATTAAAAAGTGACTGCATACCGCACACGGCCGTGTAAAAGGGACACACGGTTGTGTCAAGAAGGAAAAAATGAACTGCAGGAATCTGGGAAAACACACGGCCGTGTCACTAAGCCACACGGGCGTGTGCGGTAATTCTGGTCACAAGACACGACCCCATCAGTAGGGTCACACGACCTGGCACAAAGTTGACACGGTCGTGTCAACTAAAAAAGCTTTCGAACTTGATTTTTCTCTTTCTTTCTTGGCTTTTTATCCTTGACTTTGGTCCACCATCACTTGGAGTGTCCCCTGGTTCTAGGCTTTTGCAGGTTGAAAGGGGGCGAAAAGGGCGTGCTTCCGCTTTCGTGGTTGTGGTTTTGTGACTTATAATATCCTGAATGGAGAACTGGATGCCTTTGTTCCCTTTAACCGTTTTGAGTTGGGAGTACTTCGCCATTTAATGGCGGTGCCTTCCCATCTTCATCCTCTTTCTTGGGCTTTCGTGAAAGTTTACCAATTATGGTGTGAGTATAAGCGCCGACAACCCAATTTTCGTCTCTTTTTCACTCTCTTTGGAGTTCGCTGTGATGATGATGCAGTTGTTCATAGTTGGGTGGAACTTTACCAACGTGTCAGATTCTTTGAGGACTATGCGGATCCTCTTGAGAATTGGAAGCACAAATATATGTTGGTCTGTCCCGTGAGTTATCGGGCGCACGAGAGTATTTGCCACGTTCCTTTGGATTATCCAGACGAGGTTGACTCGGACGGTCCGAATCCAGGAGCCATTTCTTCTGGAGATGTGGTGCATAGGCCCCTTTTCCCTCATTTTTGGACCCCAAATCATTTTAACAGGTTGGCCGTTGATTATTCTTTTCCATAGAGGGGTCTTACTCCTTTCGGTCAGTGGTTGAAATCCTCCCTTGAAGACTTTTTTGCGTCATCAAATTAGAGTGGAATTTGGATCCGCGGTGTCCTGGGGGTCCTTTATAAAGGGTGCCCCGATTTATAAATACGCTTTTGATCATTCAGGCGCGGGGGGTTTCTCATCGTCGTGAGATTTTTGGTGAAAGGGTATCCTTGTTTCCATTTTTATTTCTGCATTTTGGTTGTCCCTTATTCTATTGACATATCATATGTTTCTTGTTTTTGCAGATTCGATGTCTTCCATTAATAGTTTGAAGGATTTTGGGCGGAGTTGTGCTCATCCTCCCGTTCCAGGATGTCCCTTGAATGTCTATTGTCCTAGCGAAAATATGCTTTATATGCCTTATGCGGTTCGTCCCCCCTTTGGAAGGTGATTCTTCTACGCATGTCATGTGGGATTCTTTGAAAAGGCTTAAGGCCACCGTTGTAACTGGTGATTCTAGTATGCCACGATGGAGTCTCTTCCTTCCAAGGGTGCTGGGAAAGGTTCTGGAGTCCTTTTTTCATCCCACTTGGCCAATTCCAGTAACATCAATGGTTCAAAGAGTAATGGGGACCAGGTTGATGAAGCGGGGCAGCCCAAAAGATTTCAATTAGGTGAACAAGATGATCGGGGGAAGGAGCTCCCAGGTCAGACTCTCATTTCTGGCTGTTACTCAAGTAGGTTCCGATTCTGTACAGGTTGTGGCTTAGTCGTCCGCTTCCCAACCAGTAATGAAGCTTATTTTTTGGCTTCCAGTAGTTTTTTCGGATACTTTTTCCCTTCCTCATTCTAGTTTCCCTCTTATATGGAGGCCTTATCACCCTGGGATCGGGCTTGGCTGGACCGTATGAACCTTACCCATAAGAGAAAATTGGTGGCCGACAACGCCATTAGTGTAACACCCCGTTTTCCCAACTTTAAAATAACATAGATTAATCAGAGTTTTTCAACGTAAACAGAATGTCACACTTCTTTTCATAAAATCATAAATGGAATAAATAACGATTTATCCTTCAAAATTCATTAACATAAATCTTTTCAAAAACTTTGCAGCGGATTTAATTCAACAACTTTTAAAGTCTCGGCACGGAGGCCTCATCATAAATGTCTAATGAGAAATCTTAAAACACCTCATAGTTCAAGTCCAACTACATAATCATAATTCTTATAAAAACAACACGTAAAGGAATAGAAAATGACAACAAAATTCCCATCCCGTTACGTATCAGAGCACCTAAGACACACGACCGCAACTATTCTTGGTTACCTGCAAGTTACCCATATGGAAGGCAACATTTCCAAGCAGAAGGGGTGAGATTCACAAAACAAAAACATTAAACATATAATTCAACAATTATATTTAACAACATAACATCATCAATTAATAATAATAATTCTTCATATAGTACTTCTTTAACAATACTTCACACAAACAACATAAACAACAACCAACTTCAAATCGCCTATAATGATACTTCATATAAACAATATAATCAACATAAGCATCAAATACATTCATAGCAATAATCATATCACATCTCAACATCAAAATCATCATTGCAACTCAGCATAATGGTTCAACTTAATAGGTTGACTCGACAATGCAACTTCGACTCGACTTATGCAACTCCGACTCGACTTATGCAACTTAGACATCTTAATCATGCATGTGGTACCATATTGAGTATAAATATACTCCTAGGGCATAAGCCCTCTCGCTATTGAGCATAAAAATACTCCTAGAGCATAAGCTCTCGTCGCTATTGAGCATAAAAATACTCCTAGAGCATAAGCTCTCGTCGCTATTGAGCAAAAGCTCCTAGGGCATGAGCCATCGTCTCTGGATGAATATGCATGGACTCAACTTCTTAAATCTTAGACATCTCAAATGAACTCCAATAATTTGGATTATAACATCATAAATCTTATAACGACACATGCAGCTTTTAATTAATAACAACATGGCAGCATGGCAGCAATCAACATCTCAACCATAGTAAAATCGTAAACATTCACATACATCATCTCTTATAATTCAAAGAAAGCATATACAAATGTATGGGTCACTATAACAAATCAAGCATCAGTTAACAACTATACAGGTCGTCTTAATATTTCAGTACTTAATTCTAATCCAGGGGTAATCTCACAACTAATCATGCGACAAGAGTCACATTACTCTAAAAAGCAGTCTGGTACATAAATACTCGCTATGGCGAGTGGGATCTCTCGCCTCGCGAACCATCAGGGGTTACTCGCTACAGCGAGTTGAACTGCTCGCCTTGCGAGCCATCACAGGTAGCTCGCTATGGCGAGTTGGGTTGCTCGCTTCGCGAGCCATCACAGGGGTTGCTCGCTATGGTGAGTGGATTGCTCGCCTCGCGAAACTTCTAGGGTTTGCTTGCTATGGCAAGTGGGTTGCAAGCCTCGCGAGCCTTCTAGAGTAGCACTCGCCGTGGCGAGTTGATTGCTCGCTGTGGTGAGCGATGACAGAACAGTTACGGGGTTACGAGGGTTTTCACCCAAAACCCCAAATTCCATCCTATTCCTTCCCAATTTCGACTATAATGATGTTGAAGGGTTATCCTATGGTCTGTAACCAGTTTTCTACAACATTGGTACAGTTTCTCATCATCTAATCATCAATTCATCACTTTTTGACCTAATTCTTAAGTCTTAATTTCTCATGAAAAACTCCTAAACATGTTAAATATAATCATGAATCATAAGCTTAATGTAATTGCAATTCTAGGCTCACCCTTACCTTAATAAAATTGGAGCAGTAGCCTCTTGGTTCTCCACTTCTAGTTTTCTCCCTTTTTCTCCCAAAACTGATTGTACGTACTGTCTGTTTCTAACCCTAGGTTTTACCTTTTATACCTATTCTATTTGTTTTATCTTATTCCACTTATTCCCTCATAATTCTATCTAATTCAAAAACAGCCCCACAACTTAATATTTATTCTATTTTCAAACCTTATTCTATCAAATAATAAAATAAGTCTATCAATAAAATATCAACGCATCACCTAATCATATAAGATCACATAAATCATCAAAGTGAACTCTAAACTCTACAAAATAATTAAATAATTAAAGAGGGCGTTACAATTAGTGCTTATGAAACAGCCGTTTTATGTACCATGATGGCGGGCTACAAAATGGTTCTGGGGGATGCTCCTGGGCGCCCGACGGATGACATGTCCTGTCTACTTGAGGAAGGGGATAAACGGCTTCGGGACCTCAATGCTACCCACCAGGTTGCCTTGGAAAGGGCCAACGAGGAAGCTAAGAAGGAGGTTCGGGAAGCGACCGAGTGGGAGAACCAGGAGCTTAGTTAGAAACTTGTTGCTTTTGAAAAGATAGTTAAGGAAACTGTTGCCAAGCTTCTAACGACGGCGAAAGAGGCCAAAGAGGAAAAGGATTCTTTTTCTTATTTTGACAAGCAGGTGATGAACCTGTATTGTGAGCGTGACAATTTGAAACAGAAGTTAATCAACAAGTCTTCGGAGACCATTGTTTGGAATGCCCTTGTTGAGGAGGCCCGTGCCAAGATTTCTTTGTTGGAAGAAGAGCTAAAGTCCCGTGATGAGGTGAACAAGCTCCTTTTTGGGGATTTTAAGGTCTTTGATCATGTAGCCAAGATCCCGGCAAGTGGGGAAGCTGCTACTCTAAAACAAGCTTTAACCGGTAAGGCCTTGGTGAAAGGGGAAGCCTTGTCTCATCGAAGAAGGGCGGACAAGGCTGTGGCTCTTGCTGATTAGTGTTGGAAACATGTTTTTATGGACGCCCTTGCCCAAATGGAATTCTTTCAGGATGATTTTAAAGTTGAGCGTTCAAAGTTCATCTTGAGTTGGAAGCCCATCAGTCGGTGCGGTCCAAAGATTAGTCTCTTGGCCAGGGGACCACTTGAATGACTTGGTTGTGTGTATTTTGGGCAGTTGCCTGTGGCGAGGACTTTTATTTTTTGTAATGTATGGATAATTTGTGTAACGAAGGACTTCAATGTTTTTATTTGGTTTTCGCTTTATTTTTGTTTCGGGCTCCTTTTGTTTGTCGCGCGTTGTTATTTTTGCATTTTTTATTCATGTTGCGTTCAGTGGGCGTTGAGACATCCTTTGTTGGCGCATGATCACGCGTCTCCTTCGTCTTTTTTTTCCTCTTCACGAGTAACACATTTTAAATTCATGTCATGTTTAGGTGAGAAGGAAGCTTTCTTCTGATCGCGCGCCTCCTTCGTCTTTTTCCCCCTCTTCACGAGTAACACATTTTTAATTCATGTCGTATTTATGGGAGAAGGAATCTTTCTTCTGATCGTGCGCCTCCTTCTTGTTTTCCCCTTCTTCACGAGTAACACATTTTTAATTCATGCCGTGTTTAGGGGAGAAGGAAACTTTCTTGTAATTAGGCGTCTCCTTCCTCTTTTTCCCCTCTTCACGAGTAACATATTTTTTATTCATGTCGTGTTTAGGGTAGAAGGAAGCTTTCTTGTGATCGGGCGCCTCCTTCGTATTTTTCCCCTCTTCACAAGTAGCATTTTTTTGTTCATGCCGTGTTTAAGGGAGAAGGAAACTTTCTTCTGATCGCGCGCCTCCTTCGTCTTTTTTTCCCTCTTCACGATAATTGATGTCGTGTTTGGGAAGAAGGCAGCTTTTTTCTGAATGCACACCTCCTTCATTTTTTTTCCCCTTCTTCACGAGTAACACATTTTTAATTCATGCATGTTAGCTTGTATTTTCGACAGGCTATAATAAATGCAGTCAATTGAGTTTGACTCAGGTTTTGAAGAAGTCTAAATGATCTCAACTCACAAGCTGGATCGAGTTATGGACTTAGAAAGATTTCACCGATCGATGGAGAAGCTTCGACAAGCAAGCAGAAGATCGAAGAGGAGTTGGTACCAGATCGACAAGCCAAGAAGTAGTTACTGTCAAAGAGAGGTCATTTGAAATTCAAAAGATGTCTAGAGTAGTTATTAACGGTTATGTTTGACGGTTTTTGTATAGGCAGTTACTTAGTATAAATTAGAGTTTTTCATAGGAAAAGTGGGTCACAATTCACATACACACAAGACTTACACACTCAAACTATCTGCATTCATTAGGAGAAACGAGTAAACAAGTTAAAAATGTATGAATCTGTGTACCAATTTACATTCATTTATGCAATTTAAGTTTATCCTTTAAATTCCTTGCAATTTACTTTTTCTTTCTAACAATCTACCTTAATGGATTCGACGTGTGTTTGATTTCGACGATTGCATTCACATTTTAAATCAAGATCATTCATACTTTCTGCAAACATAAACACAATATGCCCTGAGATTTACTGGTTGATCTCGCAAGCCAACCGTTTAGGGAAACCATCGTTTGTTTTCCAAAAACCTAGGTAAACAATGTCGTGTTTAGGGGAGAAGGAAGATTTCTTCTGATCGCGTACCTCCTTTGTCTTTTTTCCCATCTTCACAAGTAACACATTTTTTATGTGACGAAGAATTCCTCTTCATGCATTTTGTTTCATGCAAGGATTGTGTTGTCCATTGGATCACGAGGGAACATGTCCGACCAAGGTTATAGTTCCCCATTTGGGCGTATGGGGCGAGACAGTCGTCCTGGAGGTGGCTAGCCCCCGAGGTGGGTCTGTCACGGAGTCATTTGGCTTATTCCGCACGAGGGTGGATGCCGCCACAACTGCATGATCATTACTACAGGCCTTATTTGTCCGTTCGTTTATTGTCCTATTATTCAAATACAAAGGGAAACACAAGGAAACAAAGTTGCTAGCAGAATTTGCTCATTTTATTAATATATGGAAATATATTTACTGTAGTTTTATTGCTAGTGGATTTATATTGACACTATTGTAGTTATAAATTTATGATAGAAGCGTTTTATTTTCACTTAGCTATTTTGGTGGGCTCGCCCTTCGGTGAGGTTATGGAGGTGCCCGTGTAGAGCAGTTTTATCTGTCGGCGGTGCGAATTCATCCTTTAGTTTTCTTTCCTATGGGGTCCATCTTCTTTGCTGATGTGGCCTCAAGTTTTTGGAAGGCCTTATAGCATCTGTTAGTGTTGTTCATATCTGCATGGATAATGATCACTTCTTCATTGTCTCCAAGAGATTTCATTTTCAGGTGGACTTTTGAGATGACGGCGTCCAATGTTGCTAGTGTCGGGCACCCTAGATTACAATTATAGATGGATATCACAAGGACCACTAGGAAGGAAGTCTCCACAATTCTTTCATCCGTCCCTTCGCCTGAAAGTGACTTCCAGGTTAACGTACCCCCACAGATAGGTGCTAGTTCTGTTGAACCCCTGTAGTTCCGTTCCATCGTACGACTTCAAGTTTGTCTTCTAGAATCCCAGTTTTTCTAACCCGTCCTGATATAGGATGTCCACTGAGCTCCCTTCGTCGACCAGACATCTGGCGACGTCATGTCCTTGGATCCCCACGATGATGACTAGAGGAAATATCTCGTTAGAGTAGACGTTCACCTTTTCTTCGTTCGAGAAGCCAAGCCTAGGACGATTCTTCTTAGCCTTTGGGATTTTTATGGTGGCGTGTACCACCCTAAGCTGTGCGATCTTTCTCCAGGTGTTCCTCTGGTGGCGTTCTGTGGGGCTGTGATCCCTCCCCCATTATCGTGCCTAAAATTGTGCGCTTGTCTTTGCCTTCATAAGCATTGATCTGGCATTGTGTCCCCCCCTGCGATAATGTTCATTTCCTTTCTCGGGGGGACTCTTTTGGCTCCGGGGAGTGTTTCCTAGGGGATTCGTTGTTTCGGGGATTCCTTCATGGGGAGTTCCTTTTCCGCTTCTCGTCCTTTCGGCCGGTGTCTTCTATGAAGCGGCTCAGTTTCCCTCTTTTTATCAACTCTTCTATGATATGTTTTAATGGATTCCATCAGTGGTTGGGGTTGTCTAATGCCCGCCTCTTTGAACTCAGTGACGTAGCACTCCCGGAGGATGGACTCTCGTGATGTGTTCAACGGGGTGTAATCCGTGAACCGGAGGCGCGAACCTTTACCCTTTTCATTGTCGCCTCACCATCTGTCGTCTTTGGCCTTGTTCGATTATTTGTTTCTCAATGTTTCCTCTGCCAACTTTTTCTCTTCGTAATTGATATATGGGCGTGCGTCAAGAGGTCGTTTATATCATTGGCCGCCCGGAGCCCTAGCTCTTCTTTGTACTTACATTAATTGTGGAGGTTGCTATCGAATATAAAACATTTCAGTCCATCATGGGCGCCCCAAAATTTTACGCCTTCCCGGATGTATTGTTCTACATACTCCCTAGAGTTTCCTTTTTATCAAGGCCGCCATGGTTTTTGGTCGTTTTTGTCTTGCAGTAAAGTGGGATATGAATTTGCTACATAATTTCTCCCATGAATCGATATAGTTATCCCGTAGACCCTTTAACCAAATCATGGCGACGCCCTTCAGTGTGAGGACGAACAATTAGCATTTGACCGCGCCTTCACACGGTGATAGTCGAGTACGATATCCAGGTGTTCTACGTGCTCATCCGGATCTGTCGTGCCGTCGTAAATCTCCAGATTTGGTGGTTTTGCGAAAGCGCGGGGAATTGAGTATTCTGCCACTCTTATGGTTAAAGGTCCTTTGTGGCGGCCGCGATGTGAGGGAGAATCTCTTTTTTTGCGGCGTTTCGAAGGTTTGTAGCATTCTGAATGGTGTGGGCACTTTCCGCTACTTCCTTCGTCTAAATCCTCAAGAGGCTTCTTTATTTTCTTGTGGCGGTCCACCAGTGTGGAGGTGGCGCAGTCCACCACCACAGGCGTGGTTCGGTTTTTGTTTTGTCGAGATTCCTCGATATGCGTAGCAATCACCGTCGAAATCTTCTCCTGATTCTTCTCGACGCGTTTGAGTCTGTCATTCTGCTGGCGGAGTAGGATTACTAGGTCCGTGAGGACTTCGTTCATTTCCGGAGGCGGTGGAGCTTGAGGAGACTGAAGAGGAGTGTCTTCTAGTTGTGAGAGAGGTGGATGCATTATTGTTGCATTCAAGGTGGTTGCAGCGCAGTGTCTAGGATATCATCGCTTCCTTCAAGATTCACCGGTTCGAGTATCAGAACCGTTCAACTCTGGAAAATCTCGATCGTCGAACGCGGTGCTTAAAAGGAGGTGTAATAACTCATGGCGGTTCTTCTGCGAGTTCCAGCCATTACTTCAAGAATAGGAGCAGTAGTTGTCGACCGTTACGGTGGAGGAACGTGTAATCCAAAAACAGTTACGGTGGAGATGCACGTAACAGAAAACGGTTACGGTGGAGGATCGTTGGACTGAGGCGGTTTAGGTAATGATCCTCTTCTTCTAGCGCCAAAAGATCTATCTGGTGAGAATGGTTGAGTCGTAATAGTGGTGAAGAAGGCTCCGATGATCGATAATGGTTTCCAGTGCAGCGGCGAAGCATCTTCTGCGGTGGAACAAAAGGTGCTTGCAGGCACGTTAGCACTCCGATGATCAAGTCAGTAATGGAACTGAGAGAAAAGTATTAGGAGAGTTGTGAAAAGTGTTGTGTACCTTGAGGGTGAAGCATGTTCACCTTTATATAGGTGCACTCTTGGCATAACCATCTACGGGTTGTACGGCGGCGTATGATTAGGAATGAGAGTGGACACGTGTAGCGTGATCCCGACAGGAAGGCGTGCTCTGGTGTGGCACGTCGCAGGCGAGTTGTCGTGCTCCTTTGAGTGTGAAGCCTTAAGGCGACATAATATTTTACACGTGTAGCCGTGTGAGTGGTCCAAAACATATATATACAGAGGTGCAAAAAATTTCTTGAAAGGAAAGAAAGAAGAGAGGAGGAAGAACATAGAGAAAAACTAGAAAGAAATATCAAAGGAAGAATAAAAAAGCGAGAGTACGAGAGAGAAGAAGAAAGAATAAATAGAAAGAAGAGATAAGAGAGATGAGAGGTTTAAGTTTTTGTAGAGAGAGAAGTAGGAAGAAAGAAAAAATAAAGAGAGGAGATAAGATAGAAGAATGAAGAAAGAAGTTAGGGAAAAGAAGAGAGATAAGCGAGAAAGAAGACAAGAAAGAAGAGGAAATGTGAATGAGCTACTTATGGTTTGTAATACATACATGTATATAAGTAAGATTTTTTTGTTAAGGAATACATGTGAGGATAAGAGGTAGATAGATATTTTCTTTATAAGGCCAATCTTCATTTGACTTTACTAGTTACACTTGGTTCTTTAATTAATACAAGTTCTACCATTTACCCTTAACCATAACCACTTAGTAACTTTCTTACCCTTTATAATTCATATTAGTTGAACTAAATTACACGAGCAATGAGAGATTCAGGAAAGACAGCGAGCGACGACCAACCTAGGGCATTTTTTGGGAAGCCACGTCAGAGCAATTTGCCGACGGAGAGAGGGGGAAACAGGGTCAAGCCAGGGAGGCAGAAATTTGGGGGGGGGGGGGGGGGATGGGGGAGAATGGTTCGTGGTTAGGTCAAGGAAGAGGAAAATGTTTAAACCAGAAGCAGGAAGACGAGACAGATCGCGGGAAGCAGAGAGGTTTGACAACGCAGGTAATGGGCTGGTATTTCGACAATCTAGGGTTTCTACAGTTTTTCATCGGTCATCTCAAGGTAAGGCAGTTGCGACTTCTTCTAAGGGAAACTCAAGCAATCGTGTTTCCATTAAGAATACGCGTTTGAACATGGAAGGGCTGGCTTCAGATCACGACGGTTTCGAACAACATGGTAACGATAACTCACACATTGGTCATAAGGTTTCTTATTACTTCACCAATTTTCTAGAATGCCTTCCAATTTAATTACTTCGACAACAATTTGAAGTTTGTGGCATTTTGACAGATGTTTTCATCGCAAGACAAGGGAATGCTAGAGGTCAGGTTTATGAATTCGTCGGTTTTCAAATGTCAAGAATGCAGACAAGTTATCTCTAGCCAAATTTAAGGGTTTGGGCATTGAGGGTTTGGGCTCGGGAGGCCAAATTTGACAGGTTTGCAACCAACAATAAGAAACCATTAGTAGTTTCTAAGCCAGGCTGTAGCAAGAAAGAGGGAGTTGGAGGGAAAGAGGAGGCGGGTTTGTATCAAGGGGAGGGAGAAAATAATGTGAGGATTGGTGAGGGAGAAGCAGCGAAGGGAAGGGGAAGAAGAGGGGAGGGAGAAAAAAAAGTGAGGATCGGGCAAGTAGAGGTGAAGGTGCAGGACGGTGGCGGTGGTAGGAAGGAAAATAGGTTAGGAAGAGAGGATCAGCATACGCCTGTGTTGCAGGTAGGGAGAGGGATTCCGAAGGTAGCAAATAAGGAGGAGGTTGTGGTTCTCAATGTTGACGCGGATGGGAAGGTTATAGATCGCTGGAAATTGATGAAGATTTTGAAGAGATTACGATACATCACGCCACTACTTCGGGGGGAATTTCGAGGGATCTATGATTGTTGAAGTATAAGTCTTCTAATGATGATATGGATTGGGCTCGTTCCGAAATTGTGGCAACGGTGGCAATGGATGAAACAATGTTGTCAGTTCAACATCGTGTAGAGGACGCATGGTTTACAAATGTAGAAGTAATTTCTATGGGAGGAGACAAAAAATTTCTTTGTTGTCACAATAATGAGGACATCATTGAAGGTAAATCGATTTTAAAACAGAATAAGCAGCGGATAAATTTTTTTCGATTTTCTTTCCTTGGACCTTTATGAATTTGACATGAATCAGTGATTCGATTGTTACCTCGAAAGTGTGGAGTCTGAAACTGAAAGCTGGAAGAACTGGAATCACGATCACAACAAAGCAAGCAGCAAGCAGCAAAGCCTCTATCAAGTCCACACAAACAGTGCTCCTCCAAAACTCGGTGCTAGCCAAGGAATCAGAAGTTTCCGAGAGCTAGGGTTTCTCCAATAATGAAAAAAGTGCAACCTCAAACTTCAGCAAAAGGCTTCTATTTATAGAACTCTTAGTGTGCTCTGCAAGTTTAGAAGTCACTATTGGGCTTCTGTAAGACCAATAACGAGTTTAGTAATTATGCTAACTAATTAGCGTTATTTACTAAACGCACCCCTTATATAAGTCATACTTATATATTTCTCTTTTGACTGTTCTTTATGTGTGACCCTATAGGTTCTAGTCACGTTGGCAATAATATTAAATCTGATATTTAATACTATAAACAATGAGCGGTATCTAGCAACACATCATTGCTACCCAAGTGACAAGAATGTCAAGTGATCTGACGAAACCTTTTCCATGATAATACTTATGTATACGATTACTCATTTGTCCTAATATCTTTATTGATCTCAATTCATAGATTTTGTCACCATTGTGTAGATCAATATTTATATTTCTTGATTCCGAAATATACTGAATAACGAATAAGTCCAATATCCTATATCGACTTAGTTCGGCATGGCCATGCAGTTTTACAGTCATATTTCATCAAGAGACCTATAGATATATCTCCTGTTTATGAGGAGGGACAAAACCCATATAGGACACTCATGTCCCTCATCATGATTCATCAAGTACCCATCAACCAACGTTATGGTTATCCTTTTACAGACAACGTTAGAATGGTAACAAAGCACTTGAGTCCACATCTAGGGATCATAGTGATTTCAGGTCAAAGAGCGATGTACACTATTATCATTGTGAGAATATCTTATGACAATCTCATAACTTAATATGTAGTATTCTCACGATGGGTCTATCCAGTATAAATATTACTCCTAACATTTATACCTATGTATAGACTTGATATCTCATATCTATGACCCATGAGATGTGGTCATCAGTCTTCATACATAATAGTCTCGACGCTTTATTATTATCCTAATTCATATTAAAGCTTGACTACGGATACATTTAAGAATAGCGTTCTTTATGATAATGTAATCTCATGATTAAGTCACACTTAATATATTATTACACGAACTATCTATTCTAAGGACTTTATTAACATTACTATAAATATATAATAAAGAGTGCCATATATTATTTAATAATAAAAGTCATGATACATAAGATAAGTTTCACATACACTATTGGCCTCTAGGGCTTATACCTACAATCATACATGTCTTTAACGAGGCCAAAAAAAAATTGGAATGCTTTTTTCTGATTTATACAGTTGGATGCCGACAGATGCCAGGTATGAACGGGGTGCGTGGGTTCGTGTTTATGGAATGCCAATTCATGCTTGGAACACAAACTTCTTCAGATTATGTGCTTCGGAGTGTGGGCGATTTATTCGGGCGAACGGATGTACCTTGGATAGAGGCATAATTGATTTTGCAAGAATTCTAATTTCCACGATATCTGTGGAGGTTTTGAATAAACTAGTGGAGGAAATGTTCTATCAAACTGGTGGAGGAGTGGGGTTGCCACCTTGGCGAGGATGCTTTTTTGATGGATGAAGTCAGTGAACAACATGTTTCAAATACTGACGACGTGTTGGAACAGGATGTGGGGGACGGTTTCCATGAGGTGGATGGTGAAGTTGATACTATAGTTGACGATATGCATACGGAGTGGAGGGAACACGAAGACAAAGCTTTTTCCGAGGTTATCAAGAAGAATGAGAGCGCTGAGGGGACGGAAGAGACTAATATGGCAGCCAACAACAATAAATTGAAGGACTTGGGTTTGCATTCATATGGTGAAGCTCCATCTCAACTGGGGCTTTCAGCACCTTCAGTTAGTTTGAAGCAATGCACTTTACAAACACAAATTTGTCCGTTATTTTCTTCTAAAACCAAAATTAAATTTTTTTAACATAAACTCTCTTCCAATCATTGTTAAAGGTTAATTAAATTCATAACTCCCTGTCGGAATGATACTTTTTTTACTACTTTGGTAAAACCGTGGGCTTGCAGATTTTACACATCAGTATGATCAATTTGTGCGCGACAAATGGGCTTCATACATCATAGAGGGTTGGGGCGCTTTTGTTTTGAGGGAGAAACTGAAGTTGATAAAAGGAAGCTTAAAAGAATGGCACCAGAACCATTGTCATAATTTGGAAGCTGAATGTGGTGTTTTAAAGGAGCGGATGTCGACTATCGACCTCAAAGGGGAGACAATCTCTCTTGAGGAAGAAGAAGAAATAGAGCTTCATGAACTTTCAGTCAATTTTCATTCTTTATCGCGCGTTCAAACTAGTAAGTGTTGGCAACAAGCGAGATTAAAATGGTTACAAGAAGAAGATGCTAATACAAAATTCTTTAACGATATCATGTCGTCAAGGCGACGTAGTAATGCCATTTAGTTGCTACAGGTCAACGGTATCCAGATTGAAGGGGTACATAATGTTCGCGAGGCTGTCTATAATCATTTTTCATCCCAATTTCAAAATACAGCAGTAGCGCGGCCTGGGGTGGAGAAGTTGAGGTTCTACCAATTATCTTTGGGTGAGGTGGGTTTTCTTATTCGACCCTTTATGTTGGAGGAGGTGAAACAAGCGATATGGGATTGTGATAGCTATAAGAGCCCGGGTCCAGATGGCGTCAATTTTGGTCCATTTTGAAGGGGAATTTTATGCGCTTCGTAACGTAATTTCATCGTAATGGCAGATTTCCCAAAGGGATTAACACAACTTTTATTGATCTAATTCCAAAGGTGGTTAGTCCTCAACGCTTGAATGACTTCTGCCCAATTTCCCTGGTGGGTTGCATGTATAAGGTGCTAGCTAAGCTTCTTGCAAACCGGTTACGTTTAGTTATCGGAAGCATGGTTTCAGATTGTCAGTCAGCATTTGTTTAAGGCAAGCAAATATTAGATGGTATTTTGGTGGCCAATGAGGCGGTAGATGGCGCACGCCGCCTTAAAAAGGAAATGTTGCTTTTTAAGGTGGGTTTCGAAAAGGCATGTGATTCGGTGGACTTCAATTATTTAGATGCGGTTATGAAGAAAATAAATTTCCCGACTCTTTGGAGGAAGTGGATGTACGAATGTATTGGAACGGCTACGACTTCGCTTCTGGTTAATGGGTGTCCCACGGAAGAATTCCCTTTGGAACGCAGGTTACATCAGGGTGATCCATTTTCTCCGTTCCTCTTTTTGTTGGATGCCGAAGGTTTCAATGTTCTTATGATGTCTTTAGTGGAGGCCGAGCTATTCAATGGGTATAAAGTGGGGCATGACAATGCATTGGGATTGTCGCACCTTCAATTTGCTGATGATACTTTGATCATAGGTGAAAAAAGTTGGTTGAACGTGCGTTCGATGCTGGCCGTTCTATTGATTTTTGAGCAACTCTCTGGTTTAAAGGTTAATTTCAACAAGAGTTTACTTATGAGAGTTAATGTGTCTGATTCTTGGTTGTCTGAAGCCGCGTTAGCTCTGAACTTTCATGTCGTGGCTTTCCCTTTTGTGTACTTGGGGTTGCCTAAAGGAGGGGATCTGCGAAAGCTAGACTTTTGGAAACCGATATTGAACTGTATTCACTCTAGACTGTTGAAGTGGAAAAGAAAATTTCTCACGTTTGGCGGCCGCATGATTCTTCTGAAATCTGTCCTGTCATCCTTACTAGTTTATTTTCTTTCCTTCTTCTAGGCCCCCACAAGAATTATCTCTTCCATCGAATTTATATTTAATTTTTTTTTATTGGGGGGGGGGGGGGGTGTGTGGTGGTGAGGACATTAGAAAAATTGCCTGGGGAGATTGGGATTTTGTCTGTTTATCGAAGGAGGAGGGTGGGTTAGGTATTAGAAGATTACGAGAATTTAATGTGGCGTTGTTGGGTAAGTGGTGTTGGCGTATGCTGGTAGATAAGGAGGGGTTGTGGTATCAAGTCTTGAAGGCTAGATACGGGGAGGAAGGGGGCGGTTGAAGGAGGGAGAGTTCGGTTTGGTGGAGGATGATGTCTGCCATTCGTTCCGGTGTTGGAATGGGGGCAGATAACTGGTTTGAGGATAATGTCCGTAGGGTCGTAGGTGGAGGCGGTAATACTTTGTTTTGGTTAGACAATTGGGTGGGGGAGCCCCGTTACGTGTGCAATTTCCTCGCCTTTTTGATCTGGTTGAAAATAAAGAGGTGGCGGTGAGGGAGATGGAAGGTAGAGGGTGGGCGGTTGGTGGGTTCATGATCCTATCAACGGGTACTCTGTTAGAGGGACTTATCAGCATCTCATGACACTGGTAGATCATGCGGAGCGCTTTTTATCCGATTTGGTGTGGCTGAAGCAAGTCCCGTTGAAGGTTTCAATGTTCGTTTGGCGACTCCTTCGCAACAGACTTCCCACAAAAGATAATCTGGTGCGAATGAGATTACTTCATCATGACGATACAGCTTGTGTGGGAGGGTGTGGCAGCCAAGAGACATCGGTTCACTTCCTTCTCATATGTGACATCTTTGGTAGCTTGTGGAACCATATTTATCAGTAGGTTGGTATTTCTTTCATTCCTCCAGAGTCGATGGCTGACCATCTTCATCATTTCAGTTGGTTAAAGGGTTTAACGCGATTTACTTACACCTTCCTCAAAGTTATTTGGCACGCTACTATTTAGGTCATTTGGAAGGAAAGAAACAACAGGATTTTCAACAATAAAATACAGGATGTGGTGCATTTATTAGAATCCGTCAAGTGTATGTCTTTTTCTTGGTTAAAGGCTAAGTTGCCCACTTATACTTTCAGTTATACTGACTGGTGGCGGCACCCTTTATTATGTATGGGTGTTGGGAAGTAACTCTTGTTTTATTTTTTCGTTGTGCATTTTGGCAACAGACAATTAACTTTGTATTTCTTTTGGGTGGTTCTTTTCTTTTTGCTATTAAGTTTTATGTATGATTGATTTATTTTGTTGAGGTGTAAACCTAAATTAGATACTTAGGTTGTGACAGGGCTTAACATTGCTACTACTATCTGGAAGCTTATATCTTGATATTTATTTACTTATACTAGTAATTATCTGTCTAGGAAGTAAGTGATTAGTAAACTAGCGAAAGATACCGAAATAGAGTTGACCCAAGTAGTAAGTACTTAGGAGGTGACATTACTAATATTGAGTACAATATGTTGAACCTAAGATGTAATTAGTTTTGTTATTAGGGAAACAAGCACCGAGGGGAAAAAACCTCAAAAAGACCATTGCCCTCGACCTTTAGGTAAGGTAGACACTGATAGGGCTGCCCGTTTGTAGAAATACTTAGGGGGGGGGGGGGTAAGGAGAGTGTGCTATGAGTATCCTAAGATTTATAGATGGGTTGACCTAATGGAACATTGTTATTTCATAGACTTTGGAAAAACGGGAAGGCCAATTTAAGTTCGTGTCTCAATTACCTTTGAATTAGCAAGACCCCGCACGTAAAGATCATGGTACGAACAGCAGGTGCAATTATCCATCAGAGGGATAGACCTAGATCAACCGAGATAGTATAGACCCCGCATGTAAAAATCACCGTACGATCAACAAGTGCAGCTTGACAACCGACTAGGTTAGAAAGTCCCAACGACCTCATCACTTGTATAGTCTACTTAAGATAACTAAACGCGGCATGAATGTTATATAATATCCAATAAAGTAAATAGGGGGGATCAAAAAATCCTAACCGTTGTTTCCTTTTCTGTAATCAAAAACAGGTAATTTGCTCTGTTGCAAACAGATAAAAATTGCAATCTCAAACCCTTTTCTCTTTTATTTTATATCGTCAACTTAAAATAAGTAACACAAATTATTTGAACAAAACGACAATCCCTATGGATATGATACTATACTTATCACTTTATTACTTGGTCAAAGATTTGGTACATTTGCCTAATTCGACCGTCAGTCTTCTAAATGATGTTTTAGTGAGTCTTCATGCATCATGTCATACTGGATTATGACGAATAACGTATGTAAGTTAAGTAACACTCCTCTAACTTACATTATTGTGACGATAGGATCCGGTACCGACATGCATGTAGGTCTAGGAAGGAAGTATGTTGCATATAGGTCATCTTAGGCAAACTGTGATAAATGTTAATGTTGTGAATAAGTAAATGTGTTAAAGGTATGCATTTGATGTATGTGTTAATGACGTTTCTGAAATTAATTGTATGGATATTATGATGAATGACTGATGATGATGATATGATGAATGACCGATGATGATATGATTATCTACTTTATTATTCATGTATTCCAATATATGTTATGATGTGAATTCTCACCCATTTGTTGTTTCTTGTGTATTTTGGTGTATGTACCCTTGGGGTACAGATACTCATGACGAAGAGCTTTAGCTTGCGAGATTCTTAGAGAGTGGCGACGAAGATATACTCGTATAGCTATTACTTGTGAAATTAAGTAGTCGAATAAATACATGCTCTGATCTGTAACACTAGGGTTTGTGTTAAACATTGATTGTCTTTAAATTATGAATTTTAAGTATTATGATTATTATGCTATTTTTTCCAAATGATTTTAAAGACCATATATTTATATTTATGAAATTTCTATGAAGTATATTCCGATGTTGAATTCAATTCTCTATTATTCTATTATGTGAAAGATGAATGAATGTGTGTGACATCCTTTTTCGTTAGAACCATGATTATTAATATATAAAATAAACGTTGGGAATTAAGATGTTACATAATTGGTATTATAGCAGGTCGGTCCATCTGTCCAGGTTTATAATTTTGTTAATTCCCTACAGACGGCATGTGTGCATACATTGTTGATACCTGCATACCTTTAATAAGGTATCTAACTACTGGCATGTATAGGAGGAAGGTTGGAAGAAAGTAGCCGAGCGAGGTCTGCTCACTACGAGAGTTCTCGAGAGAGGAATGGTAAGAACCAGGAGGGCGGTGATGCCTGGTGGAGTTATGACGAATATAGAAGAATGGGAGTTTCAACATGAAACAAGTGAGGGAGGCAGCACTGATCCTTTGAGATGTTTCACTTATGGTGTCGTTAAAAAGGGAAGTTTATTCTTTGAAGTGAGAGATTCAAAGTTACGACGGTAACCTTTGGAGTAAGTTTGGTGCTAGTTATAAGTTGAAAGATTAGGAGACAAAAGTTGGGTATTGGTGTTTGGAAACTTAGGAGGATAATATGGGTCGAGAATTCTCAGTTTAACCTTTTAAGCTTAGTCGCGAGTAAGTGAGTTATAACAGAATTATGAATGTGGTTTAGATTAATATGAGTTGGGATGATAATCCTTTGGTGCAAACACATTCTAGATGGGTAGTCGTAAGATGTTAATGCGGATGGTATTTTTGGAGAATGTATATTAGATAGGATTTATTTGCGAATGAGTCATAAAGTTTTGAGAAGGATGAATTATTTTGGGGTAGGAATGATGTGAGGATGATTTTACATGATATTTAAGTCTTCACGTGGATCATCGGCATTTGAAATGAAGATGTCGTAAGAATAGGTGTCTTACCAGGATTGATGACCTAATGGATCAGTTAGCTAGCGCTTGCGTGATTAGTAAGATAGAATTGGGGTCGGGATATCATCATATTCAAGTAATGTCGGAAGATGTGCCCAAGACTGTGAAAGTGAGAAAAACACAAGAAGGGGGGGTTGAATTGTGTTTTCTTTTCGCAACTCTTGAAGAGTGAGAATCTAATTCCTTTTAACTCAGAGTCTGAATGAGATCAGAGTCTGATAGGAGATTAGGTTCTGATTGCAGCGGAATAATCAAGAGATAAAGAGAGAACAGAGAACACAAGCAATTATACAGGTTCCTTCCACAAACCGGAAGTAGTCCTGTCCCCCTTGTACTTCCAAGGAGAGTTCACTAAAATGTAATATCAAATTACAAGTTGCTCAAACACACAGTATGAGACTTCCTTGCTCAAGCTCACAGGCGAGAGACTCCCTTGCTCAAAGACACAACTAAGAGACTTCCTATGCTCAAGGACACAGCCAAGAGACTTCCTTTGCTCAAGCACAAAAGCAAGAGACTTTTACACAATTACAGAAAATTGAATAGAGTTGAAACACTTGACAACAATCAAAATGTGTTTCAATTACAACAAAGACAGACTCTATTTTACACAAAAGACAGACTCTGTTTTTCTGTGAAACTTAGAGATTCTAGGATACTCAGTTTGTAAGAATCTAAGTTTATGATGTGCTTTTGTTAAGACTCAGTTGAATACGAAAGCAGCGCAATGCAGTTTTTCTATGTTATAGAGTCCCACAATTCTTCAAGTCTTCTATCCTTTATATAGGCGTAGGAAAGAGACATTGAGTCATCCAGCGCATCAGGATGATTTCTGAAGCTTGATCAATGACTGTTGATCTGTTGCTTGATTTGGTAATAGTCCTTCAATAGCATCATTTGAATTCCATTCCCTTTGAGGATTAATACCGGTAGACACAGTTGCCAAACTGTACGTGGTAGTGAAGTAGTGGAAATAGAGTTCGTACAACGTACTCTGTACTGGCCTGCAATCTTTGTCTTTGTGCTTCCCACGCTCAAGTTGACTTAGAAGCTAGCCGTTACTCCATTAGAGTTTCTTTGTGCATAGCAATGCAGTAGAGATCACTGTTAGGAGATTATCAAATTTGTGGCTTCAGACTCACTGTAGCACTAAGCTTCTGATAATCTTCAGACTCTCTTGGTTTTCAGATTCTGATGGTCTTCAGACTCTGATACAGTCTTCAGACTCTCTTCAGCACAGTCTTCAGACTCTCTTCGATACAGTCTTCAGACTCTCTTCGAAACAGTCTTCAGACTCTCTTCGAAACAGTCTTCAGACTCTCTTCAAACAGAATGCTTTCTAAGATACAAATCTTAATTGATATCCTGCATACTTAAACAAATATTAGCAATATCCAATTGACAACTTTTTAATACCTTGTTATCATCAAAACTCAAAACGTGGTATTGTTGAACACCTTTGTTCCAACAATCTCCCCCTTTTTGATGATGACAAACATTAGTATTTAAAAGGTCAATTGTTGTTAATCTAATTAACAAGTTGACTTAAAGGGTTCTGAGGTTTGTAAGCTCAGAGTCTGAGGTTTGAAGGCTCTGACTCCCCCTGAGTCTGATAGTTCTTAAGTTGAGGTTTGTAAGCTCATCTTGAGTTCTATCCAGGTTAATTAAATTGTTTTTCAAACGCAATCAAATTCATACTCAGACTATATAGAAAAATTGATTCTTAAACAGGGCTCAGAGTCTAACTAAGCACCTTTCGCAAATTTCCCTTTAACATATACATGCAATGTAATTAAAGACGGCTTTCTCTCCTTCCTGACATAAATACTTTCCCTTCTCCCCCTTTTGTCATCAACAAAAAAAGTTCAGAACATGGTTCCTCCCCCTTTTTAAATGACTTAAGGTAAGGGTGTAAACATGTATTTAAAGAAGAAAGAGATTCAGAGGGAAAACATAGAAGATTCGGAGCATAGATAGAATGCAAAGTAAAAAAACTTGAATAAATAGAAGTAAAAACAAGTTCAGAAATAAAATTACAAAAAAAAAATTAAACAAAACAAAATTAAACTAAGGTTGGTTTTGCTTGGCAAGATGATCCATCAGTTTCTGGAGATCCTCTTGCTGTTTCTTTACCATCTCTTCCAGAGCCTCAGTTCTTCGCAAATGTTCTTCTCTTTCCAGTCTAGCTTCTTCTTGAATTCTATACATCTTCCTCTTCAAATAATTATAAGCCACCGATTCTCTAGGAATATACTGATCCTCATCAAAGAAGGGTGTATCTCTTATCCTCAGAATAGGAGCATTTACCAGAGTTACAACTTTCTCAGCCTGCTTTACTTCTTCAACATGCTTGGCAGTGATAAGAGCTTGTTCCCTGGCAGCAGCTTTTTGAATTTTGGTGATAAAATCCAAAAACTCAGTCTTCACTGTAGAGAACTTGTCCTCATAGCTCACATTAAGTATTGGCATAGACCTTTGCTCAATAACTTCTTTGAGCTTATTGCATGAAGAAGCATAAAACTCATCAATCTTATTTGAATCAAATAAGTCATTTTGAGGTTCAGAGGTTGAGGGTAGAGAAGCTCTCAAAGCTAGAAAAGTTTCAAAAGGGAAAAAAGTTATAGGATCACAGAGTGGTTGAGAAACTCTTCTGGTCTTAGCTTTACATGATGTTACAGTTCCTGATACACTATCAGAGGCTTGTTCTAGATTTTCAGAAGCTGGTTCAACAACAGGTTCTGAAGGTTCAACAGAAGCTAAGGTCAGATTCTCTGTAGGTACAGGTACAGGGTCTGGTTTGGAAATGGATGAAGTAGATTTTGTTGTTTTGGATTTTGCAGGGGTTTTTGGTAGTTCTCCCCCTAGATGTTTTCCAAGAGAATCTAGAGTGTCTGGAGAGTCTACACAAATGGTTTCAGTTTGGGGGGGTGGTTGTTTGGATTGAATGGTTGCTTCAGGTTTTTCAGAAGGTTTAATTACCTGAAGTGGTTTGAGGAAAGAAGGTTGAGCAGGATGGTCAGCAGGAAGATTCATAGACACTGTAATTGTGTCTTGAATTACTCTGTCCATAGTTGAATCAACATAATCAACTACTGCCTGGTCAAGTGGGTTATAGGATGATATGGGTTTGATTGGTGAGGGAGATGAATTTTTGAGAGATGGAAGAATTTGGCTCAAGGGTTTGTTGTCAGATTCTGAATCTGATTCTGACTCATGATTCAAAGAAGAAGATGAGCTATATGCCACGTTGCCAGAGGTGCCAATGCCAGCTTCTGGAGAGGCAAAATGATCAGACACAGTAGCTTCTGATATCTCAGCTTCTGCAGGTTCTGAAGTACTCTTCTGTTTAAGAGCAGAAGCAAGTAACTTAGCAGCTTCCTTGACAGTCTCTTCCTTCAACTCTTCAGCAATCAAATCTGCTGCCATAACCTTGCCAGCAGTGTGTTCATCCTCAATCATAGATACAGAAGTACCTATCTTCTGTGCTACATCCTTAGCCACAGGAATCACATCTACCTTTCTCTTCTTGATCTGACTCTCTTCACCTTCAGAGTCAGCATCAATGAAATCAGCAATTTCTTGAGCTAACTTGTCATAGTCTCTGTCAGCTTTGCCCATTATTGCTTTCTTATCAGCTTTCTTAGCCTTCTTCTCATCTTTCTTAGCCTTCTTCCCATCCTTAATTTCACGAAGTGCAGAAGGTGCAGAAGATGCAGAAGGAGAACCAATTGAAACTCCAGGAAGAGCAGAAGATTTGATCTTTTTCTTGAGAGGCTCCTGCTTCTCTTCTTCTTCCTTGAGAACCACCTCCTTGGTCCTTTTTCCTTTGACCTTAAGAGGGCCTCCTCCAGCAGTCTCAGGAATAGCAGAATAGTTGATTATTCTACCAGTCTCCTTGAAGTAATCCACCACAAATCTAGCAAGAACTTCAGGATTATCTTCTTTGGATATGGGAGGGAAGTCCATCATCAAATCAGATTGTACATAGGATTCTCTCATATCATGCTTAGAGGGATTGAATCTCTTGACAATCTTCATGTACTGTAGAGTCTTGCCATTGATGATTCTGCCGGTCACAGTTCCTAGATGAATATCTGATACCACACCAGATTCTGATAGGACCTTCAAAAGACCTCCTTGATACAGAATCTCAGATATTAATCTTCCAAAAGGAACTTGCCTCCTGGTTTCTGATTGACTCTTCTTGATGGCCCAACACATGTGGTGCATCACATATCTGGGGAAGTTGATCTTTATTTTGTTGATAAGAAAATAAAGAAGAACTTTGTGATCCACATATAATGTATCTGTTCCTCCTCCTTTCTGAAGCATACTATCCAGTATAATCTTCAGAAGCACCCTATGCGTAGGATGCATATCCACCAATTTGTTTGAGGGTCTCCCTTCAAATAACAACTTGTTGCAGACAACAGCCCATTCACTCTTCTTGTTGACATTCCACTGAAATTTACCAGTGCTCTCCATCTGACAAGCCCTGGCTACCACCTCTTCAGTGATAACTATAGGAATTCCCATCACAGCAGACCTAATTTCAAGACCATTGTACGGTCTTAAACCCATTTGGTCTCTGTTTTTGCCAGCAAGACTAGGGTTGTTTGAGATTGCTACTGTTTCTTCCAAAGTAGCTTCAGCTTTGTCGTAGACTTCTGACCTAACCCAAAAATCTCTAACAAGCTCCTGATATGTTGGTCCATTCAACATACCAAAGTATCTCATCATTCCTTGTGATAAGAAATGAGGTGCAACGTCAACTCCATGACGACTGATTGAACCAAAATCTACTGGAGATTCAACTTGAATTTCCAGAGTCTCCTTGATGATGTTCATTGTTCTGGGTTTGATAACATAAGAACATCCGGACTTGATTATAACACCAGATTGGATGAGATCACTTGCCATTAGGGTTATCTAAGAGTTTGATTGAGAACAAAAGAAAAGGTTTTGCAAAGTATTGAAAAACAAGAAATTTGTTCAGAGAGAAAATCAAAGAGTGAAAAGAGAAGTGAGTTGTGTGTGTTATGTATTTATAGAGAAAATGTTTGAAAACTGTTTGGAAAGAGTGGGGGACAAACAAACACAAACAATAAATACATATAGCATGCAGCCGTAAACGTATTGGGACAAAGCGAAGGTAACTTGTTTAACATAATGAAATCATTGCCCTTTGAGTTCTTACCCAATACAGACAGGCCACGTCTGAGAAACCGTAAAGTAACTGTCACCATAGTGGGGCAGGTGTTACTGAACTTAACAGTCACGCTTCCACTAATACAAGCTTCTGAGAGTCTAAAGATTCTTTACCAGAATCTGAATATTTTACCAGAAGCTTTCATCAGAATCTCCAAAAGAGAGTCTGATTCCCAGATAGCTTCTGAAAATTTTCAGAGTCTGAATTCTGTTTTCAGAGGCATATATTACCCAGAGACATAGCACATGTTCAAATTTTTCTTTATGAAATCAAATCTTTCAACAGATAAAGGTTTAGTAAATATATCAGCCCATTGATGATCAGTATCAATGAATTGGATATCTAAAATTCCTTTTTGAACATAGTCTCTGATAAAATGATGTTTAATCTCAATATGCTTTGCTCTTGAATGCAGAATTGGATTTTTAGACAAACATATAGCTGCTGTATTATCACAATAAATTGGGATATGGTTTTCAATTATTTGATAGTCCTCAAGCTGATGTTTCATCCAGAGTAGCTGTGTACAACAACTTGCAGCTGAGATGTATTCTGCTTCTGCTGTAGACAGAGCAATGGTTGCTTGCCTCTTGCTAGCCCAGGATATCAGATTCTCTCCCAAGAATTGACAATTGCCACTGGTAGATTTTCTTTCAATCCTGTCTCCAGCATAATCAGCATCACAGAATCCAACTAGCTTGTAGTCAGAGGATTTCTTGTAAAGAAGTCCAAGATTAGTAGTTCCTTTCAGATACCTAAAGATTCTCTTAACAGCAGTTAAGTGAGACTCTCTAGGATCTGATTGAAACCTTGCACACAAACATACACTGTACAAAATATCTGGTCTGGATGCAGTTAGGTATAACAAAGAACCAATCATACCTCTATACAGCTTCTGGTCAACTTTGGTTCCTTGATCTTCTTTGCTCAGAGTGTAGGTTGGATGCATTGGAGTATTCATTTCTTTGCAGTCCTCAAGATTGAACTTCTTCAGAAGCTCTTTCGTATACTTGGACTGATGAACGTAGACTCCATCTTTGCACTGATTGATTTGAATTCCAAGAAAGAATTTCAATTCTCCCATCATGCTCATTTCAAATTCATCCTGCATTACTTTTGAAAATTCTTTGCAAAGTGAACTATTTGTTGAACCAAAGATAATATCATCAACATAAATCTGAACTACAAGAATGTCTTTCTTTAGAGTCTTTCTGAATAGAGTACTGTCAACTTGTCCTCGTTCAAAGTTGTTTTGAATCAAGAAATTACTCAGTCTTTCATACCAAGCTCTGGGAGCTTGTTTCAAGCCATAGAGTGATTTCTTTAATTTATAAACATGCTCTGGATGCTTTAAATATTCAAAGCCAGGAGGTTGTTTGACATATACTTCTTCAGAAATGATACCATTAAGAAATGCACTCTTAATGTCCATTTGATACAAAGTTATGTTGTGATTGACTGCATAGGAAAGAAGTAACCTGATTGCTTCCAATCTTGCAACTGGAGCAAAAGTTTCTGTGTAATCAATGCCTTCTTGCTGACTGAAGCCTTGTGCAACAAGTCTGGCCTTGTTTCTGATTTACTTCTCCTTGTTCACTAAGCTTATTTCTGAACACCCACTTGGTTCCAATGATGTTCTTGTGATTAGGCTTAACTACTAGATCTCATACTTCATTCCTTTTGAATTGATTCAGTTCTTCTTGCATTGCTAGAATCCATCCTTCATCTCCAAGAGCTTCTTCAACAAAAGTTGGTTCAATAACAGATAATAATCCTAAAGCAGACTCTTCTTGTCTGAAATGCGATCTTGTTCTCATAGGACTTTCTTTATTGCCAATTATCTGATCTTCTGTATGAGAAGACTTGTATTTGAAAGATTGTTTGGATTGACTAGCTTGCAGAAAACCATCTTGAGCTTCATCAGAAGCTTCTTCATCAGGAACTTCAGGGGTTGTTCCAGCTTCTGAAGTATCTTCAGATTCAGGAGTCTGATCAGACTCTGAGTTATCATCAGAATCTTGAGATTTTTCATGACTCTCATCTTGCACTGGAGTTTCACTTCCAGGCTCTTTGTCATCAAATCTTACATGCATAGATTCTTCCACACATTGTGTTTCTGAATTATACAGCCTGTATGCCTTAGAGCGTTCAGAGTAACCTAAAAAGATTCCCTTTTGAGCTTTGGCATCAAATTTCTTTAGGTAGACTTTGTTGTTCAGGACATAACATGTACATCCGAACTGATGAAAATAAGATATGTTGGGTTTTCTTCCTTTAAAGAGTTCATAAGCTGTTTTGTTCAACAGAGGTCTAATATAGATTCTGTTCTGAACATAACAAGCTGTGTTTACTGCTTCTGCCCAAAAATGCTTAGCCAGATTGTTCTCATGGATCATGGTTCTAGCCATCTCTTGTAAGGTTCTGTTCTTTCTCTCTACAACTCCATTTTGTTGTGGAGTTCTAGGTGCAGAGAATTCATGAATAATTCCATGTTTTTCACAGAAGACCTCAAACGGTTCATTTTCAAATTCTCCTCCATGATCACTTCTGACTTTCAAGATTTTCATTTCCTTCTCTGATTGAATTTGGATGCAGAATTTACTAAACACAGTATACGAATCATCTTTAGTTTTCAGAAATTTAACCCAACACCATCTGCTGTAGTCATCAACAATAACTAGTCCATATTTACTTCCATATAAGGATGCAGTGTTAACTGGTCCAAATAAATCAATATGAAGTAACTCCAAGGGTCTGGAAGTTGAAACAATTTCTTTCGACTTGAAGGGACTCTTGACAATTTTCCCTTTCTGACATGCTCCGCAAAGAGCATCTGAGTGATAGTCAATGTTTGGTAGGCCTTTGACAAGTTGTAACTTGCTAATTTTAGAGATTAATCTCCAGTTAGCATGTCCCAAACGTCTATGCCACATCCACTTCTTATCACTCATTGATTGAAGGCACATTACCTTCTGATCAGTCAGTTCTGAGAATTTTATCTTGTACACATTGTTTCTTCGTTTTCCCTTGAAGACTATGGACTGATCATCCTTGTTAACCACTATGCAGTTGTTCTTATTAAACAATACATCATAACCACTGTCACATAATTGACTTATGCTTAGTAAGTTATGTCTAAGTCCATCAACTAACCACACATTACTGATTGAGATCAGAGAGTTACCAATGGTTCCAGAACCAATGATTTTGCCAGTCTGGTTTCCTCCAAATCCCACAGTTCCTCCCTCTTTCATGGTTAGGGTTAGGAACATAGACCTTTCTCCCGTCATGTGACGCGAGCACCCACTGTCTAGGTACCAAGCCTTGTGCTTTCTTAGTCCTTTTAGACATACCTGCAGCATCAATAATATCAGACTTAGGTACCCATATTCTTATGGGTCCTTTTTGGTTAGTCTTAGAACCATTGAACTCTTTTCGCAAGTTATGTCTTGAAATCCTTGGCAATGTTTTCTCCCAAACTTTAGGGTTGGAACCATTTGGTTTAGGTTTCAACTTGCCTTTCACAGTTTCTCTCCTTTGAAGCTTAGACTTTGGTTTTTCAGACTCTGGCTTTTTCAGAGTCTGTTTATCAGACTTTGAATGTTTCAGAGTCTGAGACTTTAAAGCTTTGGGTTCAAAGTTTTTCAGATCCTTTAACTTAACATTCTGAAGTTTTGACTTAGTCAGAATCTTAGAAGTAGAAGTTGTAGGTTCTGAATGAGTCTCTGTGTTGACTTCATCAGACCTTTTTACAAAAAGATTTTTCAACGCCTCTCTGGCTCCATCAGGACCAGATTTCAGAGTCATTTCATTTGAGTTTCCTCCAATGAATCCAAGACCATGTCCTCTGTTCTGATACGTGCTATAGATCATGGATGCAACCCTTGATCTGTCAATTCCAGTAGCAATAAATTCTTGCAGAGCAACATCTTGCTCACTTAAGTATTTACAGCTACACTTCTTGATCAATAAAGAATTATTTTCTTCTTTTAAATCTTCTAATTCCAACAGAGTTGAATTATGTCTTTTTGACAGCTTATCAAGCTGTTGTTTGACTTTCTTCAACTCAGTGGTCTTAGTTTTAAAATGACCAAGAAGCTCATTGACAGATTCTATAAGTTCAGATCTTGTGAGTTCAGAATATACCTCTGTTTCATTTTCAGAGTCTGTATCTGATTCTGCCTCAGGTGTCTCTTTAACAGATTCGGTTGTAGCCATTAGTCCAACAGCTACATTGGCTTCACCATCAGCATCATCATCTTCAGATCCTGACTCATTATCAAGATCTTCTCAGGTGGCCATCAGACTTTTCTTGATCTGCTTCTTAAACTTGCTTGACTTGAAGGTTGGCCTTTTTGACTTGGATTTCTCCTTCTGCAATTCTGGACACTCAGCAATAAAATGTCCAGTTTTCTTGCAGTTGAAGCAACCTTTCTGATCCTCCTTTTTGAACCCCTTCCCACTGCTCTTGCTCAGAAATCTCTTGTTCTTCTTAGCAAGGTACTGCATTCTGCTTGAAAGCATAGCCATTTCCTTTGCTACATCAGGATCCTCCTCTGAGCTTTCAGAAGCTGAAGACTCATTTTCAGATTCTTCAACCTTGAGAGCCTTTGAAGACCTTCCTTTTGATTTTAAGGCAATGGTTTTGGATTTTCTTGCAGAATCATGTTCATTGAGACTTAACTCATGAACCTTGAGTGAGCTTACAAGATCTTCAACACTTAAAGTGTTTAAATCTTTAGCCTCCTCAATTGCAGTGACCTTTGGTCTCCATCTAGAGGGTAAGCTCCTTAAAATCTTGCTAACATGATCAGAAGCTATGTAGCTCTTCTTCAGTATCTGAAGACCAGATACTAGAGTTTGAAATCTTGAGTACATCTGCTCAATACTTTCATCCTCTTTCATCTTAAATAGTTCATATTGATGAACTAATAGAAGAGCTTTAGCTTCTCTGACCTTTTTGCTTCCTTCGTAGTTAGCACAGAGAGAAGCAAACATGGCTCTAGCAGTAGATTTGTCACTCATCTTCATGTATTCCGTTTTAGGAATAGCAGTGACAAGAGCCCCTCTGATGATATGATGTTTCTTATAGATTTTCTTTTGAGCAGCAGTGTGAAGTTTGCGGTCAATGGCAGCACCTTCGTCATCAAGTTGTAAGTCACCAACACCATCTTCAAGTATGTCCCAGAGTTCTTCATCAAGACCCATGACATAACTATAGAAGTTGGTTTTCCACCAAGAAAATTCTTCAGGATCACCATTGAACTTAGGAATTTTTCCATAATTAGCCTTTCTACTGTTGTTATTGGATCCATATTCATATGGTATAGCAGCACCAGAAGTGGCACCAGAAGAAGACGGTTCGCTGGAAGACATGTTTTTCTCTGGATCTTTTCTGTTACACGGTTAAGTGCTAAGACAACAGAGCCGGAGCTCTGATACCAACTGAAAGTGAGAAAAACACAAGAAGGGGGGGGGGGTTGAATTGTGTTTTCTTTTCGCAACTCTTGAAGAGTGAGAATCTAATTCCTTTTAACTCAGAGTCTGAATGAGATCAGAGTCTGATAGGAGATTAGGTTCTGATTGCAGCGGAATAATCAAGAGATAAAGAGAGAACAGAGAACACAAGCAATTATACAGGTTCCTTCCACAAACTGGAAGTAGTCCTGTCCCCCTTGTACTTCCAAGGAGAGTTCACTAAAATGTAATATCAAATTACAAGTTGCTCAAACACACAGTATGAGACTTCCTTGCTCAAGCTCACAGGCGAGAGACTCCCTTGCTCAAAGACACAACTAAGAGACTTCCTATGCTCAAGGACGCAGCCAAGAGACTTCCTTTGCTCAAGCACAAAAGCAAGAGACTTTTACACAATTACAGAAAATTGAATAGAGTTGAAACACTTGACAACAATCAAAATGTGTTTCAATTACAACAAAGACAGACTCTGTTTTACACAAAAGACAGACTCTGTTTTTCTGTGAAACTTAGAGATTCTAGGATACTCAGTTTGTAAGAATCTAAGTTTATGATGTGCTTTTGTTAAGACTCAGTTGAATACGAAAGCAGCGCAATGCAGTTTTTCTATGTTATAGAGTCCCACAATTCTTCAAGTCTTTTATCCTTTATATAGGCGTAGGAAAGAGACATTGAGTCATCCAGCGCATCAGGATGATTTCTGAAGCTTGATCAATGACTGTTGATCTGTTGCTTGATTTGGTAATAGTCCTTCAATAGCATCATTTGAATTCCATTCCCTTTGAGGATTAATACCGGTAGACACAGTTGCCAAACTGTACGTGGTAGTGAAGTAGTGGAAACAGAGTTCGTACAACGTACTCTGTACTGGCCTGCAATCTTTGTCTTTGTGCTTCCCACGCTCAAGTTGACTTAGAAGCTAGCCGTTACTCCATTAGAGTTTCTTTGTGCATAGCAATGCAGTAGAGATCACTGTTAGGAGATTATCAAATTTGTGGCTTCAGACTCACTGTAGCACTAAGCTTCTGATAATCTTCAGACTCTCTTGGTTTTCAGATTCTGATGGTCTTCAGACTCTGATACACTCTTCAGACTCTCTTCAGCACAGTCTTCAGACTCTCTTCGATACAGTCTTCAGACTCTCTTCGAAACAGTCTTCAGACTCTCTTCGAAACAGTCTTCAGACTCTCTTCAGTACAGAATCACAAGCAACAAGCTTCTATGGATTTATTGCTCTTTAACATTGTTCAAACAGAATGCTTTCTAAGATACAAATCTTAATTGATATCCTGCATACTTAAACAAATATTAGAAATATCCAATTGACAACTTTTTAATACCTTGTTATCATCAAAACTCAAAACGTGGTATTGCTGAACACCTTTGTTCCAACAGACTGTGTTCAGGATTCGTTACGGCCATTATGAATATTCAGTGATGTTGTTTAGAGAGTCTAACGCGCCAGGAGTGTTTATGGAGGATATGAACAATATTTTCCATCTGTATTTAGCTCGATTGTCGTAGTATACATGGATGATATTTTGGTGTACTCTGAATTAGACGAGGATCATGCAGAACATTTGTGGATTTTGTTATATACTTTAAAGGAGAAGAGGTGGTATGCTAAGATGTCGAAGTGTGAATTTTGGTTACGAGAAGTAAGTTTAATATGAGGCAAATGAGATGGTTGGAATTATTGAAGGTGTTGGTATAAGCCCTAGAGGCCAATAGTTTATGTGAAACTTATCTTATGTATCATGACTTTTATTATTAAATAATATATGGCACTCTTTATTATATATTTATAGTAATGTTAATAAAGTCCTTAGAATAGATAGTTCATGTAATAATATATTAAGTGTGACTTAATCATGAGATTACATTATCATAAAGAACGCTATTCTTAAATGTATCCGTAGTCAAGCTTTAATATGAATTAGGATAATAATAAAGCGTTGAGACTATTATGTATGAAGACTGATGACCGCATCTCATGGGTCATAGATATGAGATATCAAGTCTATACATAGGTATAAATGTTAGGAGTAATATTTATACTGGATAGACCCATCGTGAGAATACTACATAGTAAGTTATGAGATTGTCATAAGATATTCTCACAATGATAATAGTGTACATCGCTCTTTGACCTGAAACCACTATGATCCCTAGATGTGGACTCAAGTGCTTTGTTGCCATTCTAACGTTGTCTGTAAAAGGATAACCATAACGTTGGTTGATGGGTACTTGATGAATCATGCTGAGGGGCATGAGTGTCCTAGATGGAATTTGTCCCTCCTCATAAACAGGAGATATATCTATAGGCCTCTTGATGAAATATGACTGTAAAACTGCATGGCCATGCCGAACTAAGTCGATATAGGATATTGGACTTATTCGTTATTCAGTATATTTCGGAATCAAGAAATATAAATATTGATCTACACAATGGTGACAAAATCTATGAATTGAGATCAATAAAGATATTAGGACAAATGAGTAATCGTATACATAAGTATTATCATGGAAACAGGTTTCGTCAGATCACTTGACATTCTTGTCACTTGGGTAGCAATGATGTGTTGCTAGATACCGCTCATTGTTTATAGTATTAAATATTAGATTTAATATTATTGCCAACGTGACTAGAACCTATAGGGTCACACACAAAGAACAGTCAAAAGAGAAATATATAAGTATGACTTATATAAGGGGTGCGTTTAGTAAATAACGCTAATTAGTTAGCAGAATTACTAAACTCGTTATTGGTCTTACAGAAGCCCAATAGTGACTTCTGAACTTGCAGAGCACACTAAGAGTTCTATATATAGAAGCCTAGTGCTGAAGTTTGAGGTTGCATTTTTTTGAAACCCTTAACTCTCTGAAACTTCTAATTCATTGGCTAGCACCGAGTTTTGGAGGAGCACTGTTCGTGTGGACTTGCTAGAGGCTTTGCTGCTTGCTTTGCTTTGATCGTGCTTCTAGCTTTCAGATTTCACACTTCGAGGTAACAATCGAATCACTGATTCATGTGTAATTCGTAATGATCCAAGGAAAGAAAATCGAAATTTTATTTCTCCGCTGCTTATTCTGTTTTGAATCGATTTTCCTTCAGAAGGATTATGGATTTTAGCTTAGTTATCATCCAGAAGAGGCTAATGTAGTAATACTTGCCATGAGTAGGAAGTCATTACACATATCGACACATATGGTTAAGGAAATGGAATTAATAAAAAAATTCAGAGAAAATAGTATGGTTTATGAAGTGACGTCTGATAGTGTGAAGTTGGGTATGCTGAAGCTAACAAGTTAAGTGTTAAAAGAAATAAAAGAATGGCAGAAAATAGATTTGGAGTTAGTTGACCGTTTAACACTAATCAACCAAGGAAAGGAAGTGGATTTCAGACAAGAATGAGATTATGATGTTTCGAGACAGAATTTGTTTGTCGAATATGTCAGAACTGAAGTGGAGTATCTTTGAGGAAGGTCACATTAGCAGTTTGAGTATACACCCGGGATCCACTAAGATGTATCAAAACCTTAAGGAGATGTTGTGGTGGGCAGGTATGAAGAAAGATATAGTTAAATTTGTGTATGTTTGTTTAGTCTTGCAAAGGTCAAGAGTGGAACATCAGGAGTCGTCGGGATTAATACAACCTTCAGTATTCTAGAGTGGAAATGGGACAATATTTCTATGAACTTTGTTGAGGGTTTGTCAAATACTGCAAAACAATAAACTTAAGGGGCAAGGAGATTGCATTGGTGAAAGTGACATGGGGAAGACCAGCCGGAGGAAGCATAATATAGGAGCTGGAGAGTCGGATGAAGAAGTCATATCCAGAGTTATTTCCTTCAGGCAAATTTCGAGGAAGAAATTTCTTTAAGTAAGGGAGAGATGTAACTGATGAGATAAATCCGCAAGTGCACGGTTTACCGAAGTAGTAAAAAGAGAGTATCGTTCCGACATGGAGTTGGTTAATTTAATTAACTTCAAGAATGATTAGGAGAAAGTTCAGTTGAGAAAGGTTGTATTATTTATCTAAGAAAATAATAATAAAAAACACCTTGGGATTATTGGTTCATCATCTTGACAAACCCTTCACAAATAACCCTAAACCTAGACTTTATGTTGGACTTATTTTCTAAAGACAAGTTTCGCTTAAGCCTATCACATCTCCTCTCGGTCTCAGTGGGTGTGTTTCTCTAGCAATCACACCTATTCTCATGGGTGATTGCTATTGAAATCCTTGAATGATCGAAACTTTATATGTCTCAAGGTTTGCTAGACTATTCTCATGTTTCGCAATCCTTGTCTAAATTCACTTGTTCCAATATTAAAACTCCATCTCTCGATCCATTGCTTAATATTTTTGATGAATCAATAACAACTTTTAAACTTCATCTCTCGATCCATCGCTTAATATTTGTTATTGATTATAAGAACGGTGAATTTAGATTAGAAAATAGGTTTACATAAAGTAAAGGTTAGAGGTTTGGTTTGATTAGGATTTAGTCATTAGATTCATCCAACAATCTCAAGACAAGAAGAAGTCTACTCAATCATGTTCATTGTACACATAGAGAAGAAAAAGAAGAAGAAGAAGAAGAACATAAATAAAAAGAAGAACTTTTATTAAAAGAACAATTGTCACTTATTATTCTCAAGAACAAAAGATGATTATACAAGTCTGATGGCTCCTCTATTTATAGTCTAACAATGACTTAAACTCTAAGAAATAAATCACTAAAGTGTTGCACAAGAAACCATGGGCTCTTGGTCAGAAATAAACTAAAATAGACAGCTTGTTGAAGAAGCAAAAGCAGCAAAAGGGTATTATGGGGCGCGCCCTACTTCATATTTTGGTGAAGAATCTTCAAACTTTTTGCACAAGATATTTTTGTATAAGATCTTCATATTTTCAGCACAAATTAGCTCCAAAGATATTTTTGTATAAGATCGCACAAATTAGCTCCAAATCTCCTTTCTTTTGCTCCAAGACTCAATCATTTGAATATTCGTTCCTGAAATATAAAAACTTGCAATTGAAGTAAAATAGTTCTAAAAAGGAAATAAAAACAAATAAGATTTAAATAAAATAGACTCAAATATTATATAAAAAACACTAATTATTGACTCATCAGTAACACCCCAAAAATTATAGTTAATGATTTAACGAAGATAACTTGAAGAATTATTGATTTTATGATTATATTGATGTTATGATGTTTTGTTATGGTGCTTAAAAATTATGTTATCTATGAAGAAACAAATTATGATGATTAATGACGTACTAGGAGGATTGATAAGAAGAGGGAGAAAACAACTAATTAAAATAATGTAGGAAATAGGGAAGTGTATAATAGAAGGAAATAATTGAGTGGGGGAGGGAAAAGTAAAAATAATAATAAGTAGAATAGAAAGAGTAAAAGTAAGAGGCTAGCCCAAGTGTAAAAATATAATTAACATTCAGAGTTCCCACATTTTTTGAAACGTAGAAATAAGAGAATAGGAGAGAAGAAGAGGAGAAAACCCTAATTCAAGATAATAGAGCCAAAAAGCCGAGACTTCGGAGATTTGAGGTAAGAGGGAGATTTCTTTCACTTTAGGGTATTTTAATCTATGATGGGGGTATCTTAGTTTTAGTATGATGTGTTGTTGTAATGTGAATTATGATGAAATTATGGTAATGAATGAAGGTAATGATGTTGTTGAACGAATGAAATTTAGGGAGATTAATGTAGGGTTTACGAATTTAAAATTTGATCTTGAAAAGGGTAGGTAATCAAGTAAGATAATGAAAAAGTTAGTGTTTAGATGATAGTGTAACCCTAGGTAATGTTTCCTATCAATTTAGGATCAAACGGGGTCGGAAACAGGGATTTTTAGCCAAGTTAAGAGCAAATTCGAGGGTAAAAACGATGTTTTCTGGTTCTGAAATTGTCACAATTGTGCCACGATTGAAGTCCAACGTGGCACAATTTTTCCAGCCACAAAAAAGCCTTTTCAAGTTGTCACCAACGTGCCACGATGGTAACTCAACGTGTCACGATGCAGAGTGGACTTAGACTAATTTTTGACCCATTTTTATGCCTTCAAAGGGTCCCTAAGATGTATAATAAGGTCCCAAATCAATAAACTTAAATGATAGGAGTTTAATTAAGGGTTATAAGAGTAGTTTCACAAGCCATAATGAATTTAAAATAAGACGAGTATCAAAAGTATTGGAGAAGAATTAAGGTAAGGATATGAGTTATTCGATGACCGTAGTGATAGGAATTATGTGATTAGCCTTAAACGTGATTTGATGAGAGGGAGATATGAATATCATAAGGGAGAATACGGAAGGATAGTTTGTGATAGTTTTCAATGACAAATTAATTTCCAATGTAAAGGTAAGAGCCCTAAACTATTAAATCAAATGAGCGAGTATGTTTAAGTGTCATTAGGGTTGATTATCTCAAAAGCTAGAGAGATTAGGTCGTGAAATGATGAAGGACTTAAAAGCGAAGTAGAGAGAGAAGTAAGAGGGTAACTCAAGAACTAATGAAGATGAAAATATTAGTAAAAAATCTAGAGATATTAGGTTAGATGAGAAGTAGAGAGAGTTGTAAGAGGGTATGTCGCGTCATTTTTCGGAGATCAATGCTATTTGATTAGCTTTTGACTCACTAATTATTTCACGACTGAACATTTAATTTTTTGAAAGAAAATAGGGGAAAAAGGTTCAAAGACCCCGTATTTAAAGAGATTTAGGGTTCGGGGGTTAGTTACACGAAGGGAAGGTATTAGCACCCTTTATGTTCGTAGTACTCTACGAGAACCTCTTGGTTTTATTCAAAGTATTGTGCTATAACTTACTTAATATGAAGAAAAGAGGAAAATAATAATTAAAAAGAGACCTAAATATCTACATTTTTTATTGATTTGAGAGGACCAGGTCCTTTGCCTACGTACCCGTGAGGGATCAAAACCTCGTAGTTCGGGGTAAAAATTGACGTTTGATTGGTTGTGTATTTTTTTAGTTTTCGAAAATATTTTAAAATAAAAAGCCAAGTGGCAAAAATAAATTTGTTTGTGTTTTTTTGATATTAAAAAGAAATTACTTGAAATAAAGTGAAATCGTTTAGACATTTGACTAAGAAAACAAAAATAAAAAGAGGATCACTTGATCTTGGATCAAGATTTATTATGAAAATATTTTTTGTGATTTTTGTGATTATTTGCAAGTTTTTGTTTTTTTTTTTTTGAATAATTAAACGAGAATTAAATCTAACGGAGCAAGAAAGTAAAACGTAGGTTTTTGTGGTGACGTCGGATCACCACGAAAACCTTTAACCTAAAACTTAGAACGATAAAGATAAATCATGCACCCACACACGCACACATGCACCTAAGCTATTACAAAAATCCTAACAATACATTCTACGGTCTGCGATATAATAAATAAAATACATCCAAGCCTAGGTATACATTCTACGGTCTGCGATAAACATAAATAACATGAAAATAAATAATTTACAATGGCTTAAATTAGTTCTAATGTCTTGCAAAAATAAATAAACATAGAAGTAAATATATGCATGCACGCAAAGGGGAATTTAAAATGCATGAAAATAGTAAAAAAAATAAAAACAATAAGACGTTGGGGGGTGCAAGCAGTACAAAGAGGGGTGCAGGAATTGAAAAAAAAGAATTGGGCCTGCAGAGGGGGAAGGGGCGTTTGGGCCTAAAGGATCAGATCAGGGCCGTCTGATCAAGATCAGACAGCCTAGATCTGATCTCCAGTGAGGCATCCAGAGCCACAAGATCAGAATCGAACGAATGGGCAGTGGGGGTGTACCGTAGCACGTAGGCCTGCGCACACTGGATTCGGACGGACCTATATATAGGCTGTGGCTTCAGAAAATTCATTATCCCTCTTGTTTTTCTCTCTCTTCCTTCTCTCTTCCCCCAAAACTCTCTCTTCTCTCTCTTCAAGAACACTTTGAGTGTTCATCTTCCCTGATGAAGTTTCCGGCGAGCGCTCAAGAGCGCCACCGCCTCACCCAGCTGCCGGCGAGGTGAAGGGGGGTTCCGGCGGTGGTTGGCCGTCCGGTGCGGCGGCGCCACCGCGTCGGAACCCTAGGTCCTTATTTTTTTAATTTTTTTGCGTTTTTTTAATCCTCTCCTTCTCCTCTTTCCGATTCTAAACCCTAAATTCCCAAAAAAACCAAACGTTAAACCTAGATCTAAGAAAAGAAACAAGGGTTAAAAAGAAAACTACCTTTTTGTGTTCTTCTTTGCCGTCGTTTTTGATGTATTTCGGTTTGGTTGGATCTCAAATTAGCTTATGTGCGTGTGTGGTGTTCATGTGACCGTGTGTGTGTGTGTGATCTTGGATCCGGCTGTTTGTGGTTGTCGGTTGGGAAAAAGTGATGTGTTGGGTTTGATTGTTGTTTACGGTTCTGACTTGTATTGTTTTTTTGATTCTGTTGTTCAGTCTGATGTGATTTTATTGTGTTTTTGTGTATTGGAAATTTGCGGCCGTAAGTTGTTTTTTGGATGATTTGGTTTTTTGTGCGTGTTGGCTGCCCCCCCCCCCCCCCCCCCCCCGTCCCTTGTGCGTTTTTGGCTGATTCTATTTATAGGGTTTAGATTGAGCTTAGGGTTTGTTAAAACTGCAGAAAATTATGGCCCTTTGCTTTGGATGAAGGCAGTCTGTTCCTGGGTTTGTGACCTGATGCGTGTGATTTGAAAATGCCCATGTGACAGGCTGGGTTTGAACTGGTTTTCGGATTTGGACTTATCAGATTACTTTTGGACAGATATTTTGGACATTAGATAAAAAAACAAATAATTAAATAAATTAAGACTAATTGAAATAAAATGGAATTAAAACTCAGACGAATTAAAAAAGGATAAGAGATGGAAATTAAGAACTGGAGATTAAAAGAAAAAAAATAAAGAGAGATGAGGGCCCACTCGGAACAAAAAAATGAGGTATTTTAAAATACCTCTCTGCCGAATTTTTTACTGAAAAATCGAGGATTGATCAAGATCGAACGGCGTACGAGTGTAGGGTCAACTGACACGTGTCGGTGTATGAACGTAACGATCTTAGGTCAAAAATTGGGGTATGACAGGGTAATTCAGGAAGTAATGAAGATGAAAATAATAATAAATTAGAGTAAAGGATAAATGTAACGATGAGACTATATGAAGAGTATGAACTAGGGTAAAACAAGAAGACACGGTGTTAGAGGTTTAAGGTTAAAAACGACGTTAATGATGTGGCAAAGTTTGAAGTAAGGTACAAAATATGAATGGGTTAAAGAAGTGAAAAAGATGATGATAAGAGGAAATAATGGAGTAGGTGACTGTGGGTAATTGATGAGGATAAACATAGTCTCTTTAAAATAATAATGAGCATTAGGAAGGTTGTTAGGTTGTAGGGAATAAGAGTTATGATAAGCGGTAACGTTAAAGAATTGATGAGGTGTATATAAACGAGGAGAATGAGAGGTGGGTTAAATAAATGGATATGATGAAGGATAATGACCGCGGTAAGGATACATATCTAGTTACCTAAGGTTATTAAAATGAAACTATAACGGCGTAAATAGCATGGTCACATTATGAGTCTAAAACACGAATTAAGTTGAAGGATAATAAGACAAATATAAGAGGGGTTATATAGAGGTTTTAATAAGTGTACGATGTTAGTGGTCTAAGGTAATAGATGACAATAATGATGAACTAATACATGATGATAAGATCTTAAAACTTAATAAGCTAGCCGTATGGACGGAAACCATTACGTGGAGTGACGAGGAAGTCGTAAAAATCTTAAAGATTGAGAATGAAGGATAGAGTGTGTCACTAGGAGTAAAAGATGTAGAGAACGAGGAGTAAACTAATGGTGGGTGCAAGTTATAAATATGATAAGAATATGACAAAATCACGAGTTAGGCATAAGTAGACGAATATAAGGTGTTAAATAATGATGAGTTACTAATGACGTAAGATGATGATGTAAAATGACGTTATGATTTTTAAAGATGAATGGTGTAAAATGATGTGTGAAAAATAATGTCGAATGACATACTTATTTTCTAATAACAAGTGGTATGATGAATAACTGTGATGTAAAGATGATGTGTTGTTTATGTGTCTTCTAAATGATGTTTTGGTGGGTCTTCATGCATCATTTCATACTGTATAATGAAGAAGGACGAATCACGGGTGTAAGTTCAGTAACACACCTCTGACTTACATTATTATGACGATATGATCCGGTACCAGCATACATGTAGGTCTAGGAATGAAGTATATGTTGCATATAGGTCATGTTAGGCGAACTGTGATATGTGCTAATGTTGTGAATAAGTGAATGTGTTAAAGGTATGCATATGATGTATGTGTTAATGATGTTTATGAAATAAATTGTATGGATATTATGATGAATTATTGATGATGATATGATGAATGAGTGATGATGATATGATTATCTACTTTATTATTCATGTATTCCAATATATGTTATGATGTGAATTATCACCCCTTTGTTGTTTCTTGTGTATTTTGGTGTCTGTACCCTTGGGGTACAAATACTCAGGATGAGGAGCATTAGCTTACGGGACGCTTAGAAAGTGGTGACAGAGATATACTCCCGTAGCTATTATTTGTGAAATTAAGTAGTCGAATAAATACATGCTCTGATTTGTAACACTAGGGTTAAGGTTAAACGTTGAGTGTATTTAAATTATGAAGTTTAAGTATTATGATTCTTTATGCTATTTTTTCCAAATGATGTTAAAGACCAAATATTTTTATTTATGAAATTTCTATGAAGTATCTTCTGATGTTGAATTCAATTCTCTATTATTCTATTATGTGAAAGATGAATGAATCTGTGTGACATCCTTTTTCGTTAGAACCATGATTATTATTATATAAAATAAACGTTCGGAATTAGGGTGTTACATAAAGAAATAAACAACTTGTCGGCGGAAAAGATCTGGAACAACCACCGACACGCATAGTCGACTCCCAACTCACAAATGTGGATGAGAAGTACCCTTGAGTTGTAGAACGCTCACGAGACCAAACTCGATCATGTGAAAGAACCACAAACCTAAGTTATGAACCCCCCAACAGCCGAAAACCGGATCCACCCAAACTAGAGCATGGTCTTGTGAACGACTGCAGAACGGAGAACGACATGATCAGACGAAGCAAGAATCTCTCTACTAAGAATAAAACCTTTGAAACTAGATTTTTAACAATCACATAACAAATAGGAATAGAAAACTATCAGACATGGATTGGGTCAATGGTATTTCAGAGAATGAAACTCGTCGCACCACCACCTCTAGAGGCTACATCGGAGAAAAGATGTTTTGGATTTGGGGGGTAGTGCATTGGCGGTTGGAGGTGGCTTAGTGAGAGTTTTGAGAGAAAATTTTGTTCCAAATATTAAGATTTGAATTTTACTATACATGTTCTTGAGGACATCAATATATAATATTTGAATATTATTTTATAAAATAATTTTAATTTCTTGAAAAAGATTTTTTTTTAGTATAATAAAATTTAAATTTATTTATTATAAATATTTTAATCATTACTTCTAAATGCAAGGTTAGAAGTAAATAATTAATCTTACGTATTTAAATTATAAAATTATAAAAAAAAAATTGAATTAAAATATAAGTTAATTTATTACATAATGTATAATATATCTCCATTCTCCATGCATTGTACAATTTCACATAAAAATATCTACATTTTTTGACAAAAACAAATTGATATTTATTCATTCAATTGATAGAGTACATCATTCAACATTGCTAAGAACATAGAGGATGAACTGTGAATAAACTCATAACATATAAGTTAATATTATACAACGGAAAAATGCCTACTAATAATATGATAAAATTAAAGTGATTGAATAACTGATCTTTTAATAGAAACCAAATGAAGATCACAACAAGACATGAAATCAAACAAAGCTGTACAAGACGACCGACAACATAGCCTCACACTTAGATTGAAATAGAGAAAAAGATGAAGAGTGGTGATTTAAGGTAAAAAATTGACCCAAAACCACCATCCCAACAAAAAAAATTAAAGAAAAAACCTAGAGAGAAACTATGACCGACTTATTGGATGATAAAAATCTCTACATAGTGCGCACGCATATTTGATACGTGTTATCCAATTTTATTTATACATAGGAAAATGTATATATTTGTATCATTAATACTGTTTTTTAAAGAAAAAAGAAAAATCATATCTTTATAATTTAGGTAAATTCTTCTTTTATTATAATTTATAGGGTCATATATGTTTTTATTCTCTATAATAGCTCAACATTTTGTGTCTAGTATTTGTAAAATTTACGAACCTGTAGTTAAATCGACTTAAATTTTTTGTTTGCATGTTTAGAATATTATAAAAAAATTGTGCACAAAAAATGAACTCAAATTTTGAACTTTTGCTTTTTAAAAAATTCATATTTAATTTATTATTAAATAAACATGGCTAAATTGCATGTTTGGTTCTATAGGTTTATTTTTGGTTTCAAGTTCTTCCTCTACGTTTAATTTTTTTTCATATTGGTGCCTTATGTTGCTGATATCACCATAAGTTCGTCATCACAAGTTTTGAGTTAATTTTATCTAAAACGTCCAAGTGGAATCCCCTATCCCCAACCCAAAAGTTTTCCATGTGTGCATATCTCTTAGCCACATAGACGTTTTAAACAAAAATTTAACTAAAACGACCAACTTATTTTTATATTATAAATAGGATCCAAACATAATTAACTAAATAAAAATAAAAAAACAATTTTTACAATTTCTCACATTTTAAAAAATATTAATAACTACATTGGTTAATTGAAAGTTAAACTTCCATAAAAAAATTAACAGTCGATAAAATTTATATTAAATGTTTAATTCTTTTTTGTTTTTATAATTATTCATTAGTTTAATTAACTAATTGATTATGAGTTTCAAAAGATGATTGCCTCTTAATAATGCCAATAGCCATCTCATAATTAAAGGCCAATAAATACTCTAAATAAATAATCAGAAGAAAGCCATTTTGGTTCACCATGCATTCTATATAAACTTTTAATGGATGTAAAGTTGTACCATTGAAAAATTCTAACTCAAATTAAAAATAAAAAAAAGGAGAGAACATGAGTTTCACTCAAAGACAAGAGTCGTTGGTTAACAGTTCATGGGAAGCGTTCAATCAAAATCTTCCTTTCTATAGTGTTTTATTCTACACCTTGTAAGTTTTTCTTATCAATATGTTTTTCACTTTATATTTTCCTTTATTTGTTGTATGTTGTGTTTCCAAAGAGATAGTTTAAACATGAATATCTTTGATTGGTTTTGTTAAATAGTATATTGGAGAAAACACCTGCAGCAAAAAATATGTTTTCTTTTCTAAAGGATTCTAATGAGGTTATTCAAGCTAATCCTAGTGCCAATGCTCATGCTGAGATGGTTTTTGGAATGGTGAGTACAATTCAACCCTCGCAAACTTCAATTTTTTTGGTATCCATAAAGTGTATTTTATACCGTTGTCCATCATTTTAATTTTTTATAATTAATTTTCTAACAAACTTTATTGAATTCCCCTCATTTTTAGATAAAATCACAAACTTGTTTGCACATTCACATTATATTAGAAGAGGTAGACAATAATTTGTCAAGGAGAAATACTTTTAGACCATAAAATACAAAGTTAGAGTTATGAATCCAGAAGTAAAATATATTAATCTATGAAACATCATATGTCATTAACTTCTCAAACAATGATTATGATAGTTAAAGAAGTGTTAACAAGAAACTCATCCTATTAACAACAAATTTGTAGGATTAATGTTGAATTCATGCTTTATTGACATCGCTAAATTCTAATTAATATATTGAATATGATAAGTCAAGTATGTACGAAAAATTACATCAAATTTTATCATTATTATAAAGTTATAATTATTATTATTATTATTTCTATTCCTGTTATTTTTCTTTATATCATTACCTTATCATAAAATATTTATTTAATTTTAGGTGCGTTATGCGGCCATTCAACTCCAAGTAAAAGGAGAAGTAGTGCTGGAAGATAATGCGTTAGGGGTTGTTCACACCCAAAACGGGGTAGCTGAACCTCATTTCATGGTATGAAGTATTGCAATTAATAAACCCTTAAATTTATTATTCTAAGAATTGCTTATTTCATAAAATGCCACGAATAAACACCTTCCAATTCAATTATTATTAGAATTCTAAGTATTGTTTTCAACGGGATTAAATAATTAAAGATAATATATATATGAAATTCAATTTCAAAAGTAATAAACCTACACACACATATATATATATATTAAAAACTATAAATATATAAATTTATAAAATATTACATTTTAAAATATAAAGAGTATATAATTTTATTTTTCATAGGGCCTTATTATAAACATACACTACTAAAAAAGCAAAAATTAGTGAGGGAATTTTAGAGAGGGAAAACGTGAAATCCCTCTCTAATTTCGTCACTAAATTTTGCGATCAAAGAATTTGTGAGGAATTTTATTTTTTCCGTCACTAATTTCCCTCTCTAATTTTGCTTTTTCTAGGAGTGATAACAGGATAAAATTTAATAAAATTAAATTTAAGAAATTTTCTTAATTTTTCTTGTCATCTACCTAATTTTTTTATAGAACTAAATTGCTTAATCAAAGCTAAGGATATTGTTGTTATACAGGTTGTGAAAGAAGCATTGCTCAAAACTATGAAAGAAGTTGTTGGAGATAAATGGAACGAGGAATTTAGTGTTGCTTGGGAAACTGCTTATGATGAATTGGCATATGCAATTAAGAAGACAATGATTTAGATATGAGATCGAAAAATAAAATAAATTTCCCTAAAACTTTAAACAAGTTTTCAATAATAATTTTTTCCCAAAATAATTAGTTAAGAACCATTGATGTATTAAGGTATTTTAAAATTGTCGAAAGACTTATATACGTATGCAAATTTCAATTTATAGTTTACGGAAAAAAAGTTCAAACTAAGCTGTGTATTTTGAAAATTTGTTTTGTCTTGTGGTCTTGTTCACCATAATTGGCTAACCTACTCGGTCATTCAACCATACTTACTCAATTACTCAACTAATTTAGTCACTAATTAGTTGAAGAGCCTGATCATAGCCTGTTAACCACTTTTTTAAGATGAAGAGCCTGATTGATTGTTGAAGGCTCAAGGTTTTCCTTAAGATCATGTTTGGTAGCAGGGAAAACCGTCTTGGGTTTAAAAATATTATTTTTTGATCGAGTGACAATAATATTTTGCTGAGTATGATGATTAGAAGTAGTAGAGATGGAAGGGTGAGAAACATTACCAGTCTGTAGATCATTTCCTGTTTGTCCTGCTGAAGTTTGAGTCGTAGGCATTGTTGTTTGGACAGGTGTTGAATGAGTTGACTCAATGAGAGGTTCATGGCTATTGTTAATGCAGGCATGTTGTGTAGAATTATGTTTTTGTGGCTGAACAGAAATAATTGAATGTTTTGATGGATGATGTGTTGGATGTATTGATCAGAGACGAATAAGGAAAAGAATGTTCAACAAAATTAACATGCCTCGAAACATAAATCCTATTTGATAGAGGCTCTAGGCAGTAAAAAGCATGTTGAGACATTGAATACCCTAAGAATATACAAGGTTGGGACCTTGGCTGAAGTTTGTTTTTGGTGTAAGGCCTTAACCAAGGATAACATAAACATCCAAAGGAGTGCATTCTGTTATAATCTGGTTTCATTTTAAACAAGACTTCAAATGGAGATTTCATTTTTATTGTTGGTGTTGGCATCCTATTAATTAAATGGACAGCAGTAGTAAAAGCATAAGACCAAAGTTGTGAAGGCAAGTTCGCATAATGCAAAAGAGCTCGACCGGTTTCTACAATATGTCTGTGTCTTCTTTCTGCTGTACCATTAACTTCAGGGGTATGTGGTGGTGTGGTTAAGTGAGAGATGCCATTATTAGCAAGAAATGTTCTGAGTTTTATAAATTCTCCACCATTATCAGAAAATAAAGACACAATAGGCAAATTGAAATATTTTTCTACAATGGATTTAAATTGAATAAAAATTGAGAATACATCTGACTTTTGTTTCATAGGATACAACCAAACATATTTTAAAAAATGATCAACAATGACTAAATAGTACAAATAACCATCGATTGATCTTGTTGGAGCTGGTCCCCAAACATCTGAATAGAGTAATTCCAATGGTTTGCTACTAGTAAGATGATGATTGGAGAAAGGAAGTTTATGACTCTTGGAGCAATGACAGGAACTACATTCATGAGATGTTGTGAACTTTATTGGAAGATGATGATTGTCAGACAGATGTTTCAATATCTTGAAAGATGGATGCCCTAATTTATGATGCCATGCGGAAGATGATTGAATGCTGGTAGTAAATGCTTTATTTGAGGTGGATGAAATGCATGATGCAGGTAGATGATAAAGGTCTTGATTAAGTGGTCCTCGCAACATTGCCTGGCCCGAACTCAGATCCTTAACAACAAAACAATCAGGAAAAAATTCAACAGAACAATGGTTAGTTTGACACAATTTTGAAACAGATAACAGGTTTGATTTAATATGAGGTACACACAACACTTTTTTAAGATGAAGAGGTTTAAAAGGTGTTTGAATAGTTTTTTGTCCTGTATGAGTTATTGTCAAACCTGTTCCATCGCCGACGATGACCTGATCGGCTCCTGGATACGAGTTGGCCAAGGATAGCTGTTGCAAATCTTGAGTGATATGATGAGAAGCTCCGGTATCCATTATCCAATTTGTATTTGGATGATTTGCTTGATGATTTGCCAAATTAGCTCTTGGTTTGGGTCCATTCTTCTTAGGAAATCCCTTGATGTGATAGCAGTTTCTGGCTGTATGACCACGTTTGTTGCAATATTGACAGACAACTCGGTTATCAGGATTTTGTGGCGGGGAATTGCTTCTATTGTTGTTGTTGTTCTGGTAATTGCCTTTGTTACGACTGGCTGCATTAGCAGTAACAACCACGTTATCAGGAACAACACCTTCAGCGCTGTGATGAATTGTTTCAAAATCCATCAGACTTTCATGTAATTCTGCAAAATTAATTCATTTTTCTCTGCTGCGAAGAACCACTGCTATTTGACGATACTCAGCACCCAATCCATTGAGAGTGTGAATAACCAGATCGGTTTCATCAAGAGGATGATCAATGATTGAGAGTTCATCAGAAATAGACTTAATACCTTGAAGGTACAGAGCCATGGTCTGATTTCCCTTCGTGAAGTTGGATATACGTTGCTTGAGAGCCATGACACGTACACGTGATCGGCTTGCATACATGGTTTTGAGTATGTCCCATGCTTGTTTAGCATTTTTGACAGTACCCAAATGAGTGACTACAGTTGCAGCCACCGATGAAACGATGCCATGAAGGATGAGTTGATCTTGTCGCACCCAATGAGTAAAGGCTGGATTGACAGCAACGGCATCATTTTCCAGATGTTTTGATGGACAGATATTACTGCCATCAACATATCCCAATAGATCATAGCCTGTTAAAATTCCTCAATGGAGAGAAGCTAGTTCTGCAAAGTTTGATGCATTACTAAATAATGGAACCTGGACACTTGTACCAAAACCAGAAAATACAAATCTAGTTGGTTGTAAATGGTTATTTAGAATAAAAAGGAATCCAGATGGAAATGTAGCTAGATACAAAGCAAGATTGGTAGCTAAAGGGTTTACTCAAACTCCTGGTCTTGATTTTAAAGAAACATTTGCTCCTGTTGTTAGACCACAAACAATCAAAGTTGTTCTAACTTTGGCACTAAATCGTGGGTGGTCACTACATCAAATGGATGTTAATAACGCTTTTCTGCAAGGTAATTTAACTGAAGATGTGTATATGCAGCAGCCCCCTGGTTTTGTTCATACTGAATATCCAACCCATGTTTGCAAGCTACAAAAGGCAATCTATGGTCTAAGACAAGCACCAAGGGCTTGGCATGATTCTCTCAAAGCATTTGTTGTTTCTTACGGTTTCTCAACAAGTCTCAGTGATTCATCCTTGTTCATCTACAATAAAGAAGGGGTGCAAGCATTTTTGCTAGTTTATGTTGATGATCTTCTATTCATTTAAGAATGAAACATATTGACATGGATTATCATTTTGTTCGTCAACAAGTTCAGCTGGGAAAACTTCAAGTAGCTCACATATCCACTCGTGATCAACTTGCAGATATTCTCACAAAGCCGCTTCCTCGTGTCAGATTTTGTGATCTTAGAGACAAAATTGGTGTCACAGATGGTGACCCAATTTTGAGGGGGCATAATAGACCAGAATAGCTATAATGTGGCAAATGTAATTTGAATTCAAATATTAGTTGTTACTATAATTGTGGCTCTGACTAATTAGTATCTCCTAGTAGGCTCCCATGAATAATGGTAAAGCATAGCTATCCATTCCTTTGATATGGGAATTCCAGCTTGTACATTGTATCTATATATTGACCAATACTACAGTCAATAAAATCATCCTTTTATCATACTCTTCAATATGCACATACATATTTCATATATTTTACCAAATAAATAAATATGTAAGTGCAGATGCCCTTGATTAAGTGTTAAACTTTGATTTTTGGTTTTGATTAGTGATAAAGAGGGTCCTACCTATTGAGCTGGAAAATTATTTTGCTTTTACCTAGAAGAGAGGAATTGAAGAAAACACAGACAAATGTCGTGCATTCATAGAATACAAGCGAGGAAGTTAACGGAGAATTAACATCATTAAATAGAAGGGATGTGTTTGTCATTTTTGGAAAAAAAAAATAAGGGAGGTTTGTGACTATATTAAAATTAGAGGTATTTGTTCTATTTAATAAGACCTTAAAGGAGGTAAGTGCAATTTTCCTTAAATAAGTAATATGGAATTATCCAATAATATTTTTTTTTCTTTTATAGTTATCCAAGAATTTGTTTACCTAGGATATTTAAATTAATATTTATGTTCATTTTGATTATAGTATATACTACAATGTTTGACCCAATGAAAGAAGCACCCATGTTTCTATTAAAAAAGCAAAAATAAGTGAGGGAATTTTAAAGAGGGAAAACGTGAAATCTCTCTCTAATTCCGTCATTAAATTTTGCGATCAAAGAATTTGTGAAGAATTTTAATTTTTCCGTCACTAATTTCCCTCTCTAATTTTACTTTTTCTAGTAGTGTTTGATGTCCAATTTGCTTGAATATAAAAATCCTCACAAATAGATTGTGGCGATTTTGAAAAACCTAGCAAATCAATTTTAGGTGGTTAAATAAAAATCACAACAATAAAAAAAAAATAGTAAGGGAATTTATAAAAGAAAAACATGAATTTATCTTTAATACCATCACTAAATTTTGCAGCTAGGGATTTTCATTTATTTCGTCACTAATTTTGGGATATGGATCCCCTGCGGCGGCAGCAGTGCTGCTGTTGTGATTTTATGTGTGAGGAGAGAGAAATCATAAATAAAAAAGAAAAAAGTAACGATGAGAAAGAAGGAAATCATGAAAGGGATAGGCGCATAAAAGGGCAGCAGGGAGTGCAGGAGAGAAAAATGTTGCAGATGATCCATTATCCTAATTGTGCTTTTTCTATTGGTTTACAAAGCTTCATAAAATAGCATTGAGTTTTGTGAAAAGCAAAAAGAAAAGAAACAACATATCAACCATAGAGTATTTTCTTAATTTATAGAAATCATTATATACATAATTGCAATTAAAACATCAACAACAAATCTGGTATCTGGGTTGCCTCTCCTAGAAGCAACTTCATATCAAACCCAATTAAAAACTATGTACGACCACCTTGTGTTGCTTTCTCTGTAATTTGTATACAATATTTCTCACATGCTGGGCTACATATATCGATCGTAGCACCGTTCTCTTTTAAGCACACAGGCATGCATTCTTTAGCACAATCAGATAGAGTCTCTGCCTTTATAACAAAGGCCATAGCAATCACCAAGCATATTAGCAAGCCAGCTATTGCTTTCTTTGATGGCATCATGGTTGAAATTTTTTCTTTAATTGAATGTAGCAGGAATAATTAATGATGTATAAGATTGCTTAATTGATTTGCTCAATATATATATGATAAAATAGTTTGCAGGTAACCTTTTTCGGGAAAAAAAGATGATCTTCCTCATGCAAATTAAACAAGTGGTGAGGAGAAAAGCATGGTGAAGAATTGTTAATTTTTTTAACTAACCCTATATTCGTGTGGTATAATTTTAGGTTGCTATTTTAGGTCCTTATTTCTCGAAAAAATTGGTAACAAGTATTATACTGTAATTTTTCCATTTATTATATTTTTTTAATGAATGGTGTCTCATCGCGAAACCGTAGAGTATAATCTTTGAAGTAGTTGATATTTATTCAAAGAAACAGATAAAATTTCGATATAGAGTGGTAAAAATCATCTCATTTGATGACATGAGAGTCCATTGAAATCTTCACCATCTATTTGAAAGAAAGAAGAAAGAGAAATTAGAAAAAAAATGAATTTTTATGGTGTAGATCATAAAACATGAGAGGAAAAAAATTGAGAGAATTTTTACTTTAGTAAGATAGTAGCGATGATATTGAAATGGATATGGAAAAAAGTAGTGAATATGAAGCTCAATGTATTACGAGGCTTAAGGCAAAGATTAAAATGAACTTCGGGGTTTGAACTCCGGCCCCTGCATATATAATTCAATGTTCAGGGCCAATCCTAGGGTATAGGTTGGGGGTGCGACGGCCTAGAATCCATGCTAATTTTTTTTAAGGTGGGGGTGTATTTAGAAATATTTGATTTTTGGGGGTATATATAGCAAGATTCTCTGCTAAGGCCCCAAACATTGACATGATAAAGAGTTGGGCTGAAATTTGTTAATGCTTTTGGCCCTTTTTACGTGATTTGATATATATACCCCATGTGGCATAAAAAATTATGTATAGACCCTCCTCTAAAAAATAATTGGTTGTTCTTAATAATGTGCTAAAAAATTTATCATAGAAGAAATTGGTGATATGTTTTTGGGCCATTTGTTCCTAATAATGTGTTTCACCAATATTAAAAATATCGGTGGTATTTATTATCTAAGAAATTGAGATAATTTTCATAACAAAATAAACTATATTTTAGTTGAAAATTGACCTACTAGTGAAATTAAATCTAATCTTGTCTTTCAAAGATTCCAAAAAAAAAAAAATTATATCAAAATAGTAATGTCAACTTTCTTCAATTGATTGAAAGGATTGCAGAATTGAATTTGATAATGTAAGATCATGCGAAACACATTCATCATTATGAAACCGATGTGAGATCACCACAAAAAAAAAAATCAATGTGAGACGCATCGACTTTTTTGTTTTGTGGTTTTTTTATCAATAGCTGCATTTGACATACGATATTTTGGAGTGCTAAAATTTCAGTCTACTTCACATGTGCTATTGTTCTCTACTTCTACAGTATTTTATTTTGTTTTGGTGTCTATGGAGTATTTGATTTATTTTCAGATGTTGTCTGAAAAAATATTTATTTGGTAGTGAAAAGCGAAATAAAAAAACGAAATGAAGAGCTAATAAAAACACTACAATAAGCTAAAAAAAATTACGATGTATTATGTAAAGGGTCATTTTCTCATATTATGCCTAATGCCCATAAAATTCTAAGAACGACTCTTGCAATATCGATGAAAAATAATATGCATTAAAATATATCAAAACTTTTATTAGAAAAACTAAAACTAAAATTCATCGTTTTCAAAACATAATAACAGAAAAGACAGACATAGACAAAAAAAAAAAAAAAGACGGACATAATTGGGCTTCATTGGTTAAATTTTTCGGCTATTAATTTTTTTTAACTTTCTCGGGTGTCCTATTTTTTTCTTCTCGAAAATACCCTTGGATTCAATAATACGAACGATATTTCGAATATTTCAGATTCTATAATCCAAAATGTGCCAGATTTCAATTGCTTTATTTCATGTTTTTCTGGATTCAACAAATTTTCATTATATAAAATAAAATAAAAGACAATGACTTTATAATTATATCAAAAAATCAGTATGTAGTTGTTAACGATATACATTTTAACTAATCTGCCCCAAACGTTTATGCTACAATCGTTAAGTCTAAGGCTTTCATCCTTTTCAATCTTGACTCCATCTCCTACCTTCTATTCAGGATCAAAATTTTCAACAAGGTACAAATTATCGTCTCCTACTACTTCATATCCCGCCGCCCAACATAGTTCACTTTAGGCTATCATCCTACCGAAATTTCCTTCAAACCATGACTTTACATCTTCTTGATTGTGTTGTCTCCAAAGCAGAAAAGTGGAAGGAATTGGACAACTATCGTTCAAATATACCATCATAAAATGGTTGTCAATCATATGTGTTAGATACTTCATTAGGTCTTTATGCGAAGGTGCACTATAACACCCATACTAAATTTATCTAGAATATTTAGCATGTGCGTTAAACTTAGTACAAGATACATTAAAATTACAATAGTAAAAAATTTATGAACAAATTATAGAATTACTTGTCTTATGCATCTGAAATAGTACCACTGACGTATACAAAAATACATACAATAAGCAAATCATATACTAGTACAAGACAAGTAATCATAAGTCGTCCATCTTCTTCTGCTTACTTCATCACGACATGTCTTGCTTGCGAGCCGCATGTGCATCTGAAATAAAATAAAAAGGATTGGGGTGAGACAGGATGTCTCAGTGAGTTCCACCTATCCTAGACTTTAGGCAATCTCAGGGAACCTATGATCGCCATCTGTTTCTAATCTCAACCCATTTGGGTTTATACTGTTCTTATCTGCATAACTGAGCAATCAGGGGAAAACTAGGATCAATATTTGTATTCTATCATAATGTCTAATCATAATTATAGTCATATTCACATTTCATATCATGTTTATGTATTCATGTTAGAAGTTAGCGTGTAACACACAATTAAAATTGGAGTTCATTTTACGGAATGGACCCGAGTGGAGTAACCCGGGATACATCCCAATGACATGACCGGTGAAAACTCCTATCTGGAGCTAACACCGAACTCCTCTTGTCGTCGTGCAGAACTTACCTTGGAAAAAGGCATGTCCATTACTAACAGGGAACCTCAACTCCACTACTGACAGGGAGTTAGAGAGTTACAACTTAACTAATTTCTTATATTTATAATAATCCTATCATATAAATTATATCGGTCCCCAAAGTCCAAAACTGTCGCGGAACATCGGATGACACGACATAACAAATAATTAATTTGATAATATTTATATAACATATATCTAATATGTTTTCCTGATCAAATGTGTATATGAATACATTCTGCTTAGTGTGTGTGTGTGTGTATCCTTATATTACTTAACTTGTCTAATAAGGCTCCAGACATATCGTTATCATATGTCATTCCTAAAAAAGGTTATACAATAATTCTCACATCATGATAAATAGGTATTGTCATAGGGAAAAACTAACATACAAAACAATAAGCTAAAATAAGTTAATTTATATGATTTCATGGAAAATAAACTACCAAAGGAACTCACCAAAATTTACTTCTAACCACATTCACTTTAGCTTAAGCTTCCCTTAAGCTATAGCCATCTCGAATTTTCCATAATCATTTATGTCAGTTTTCTGCAACAACTTATGCCCAGTTTATAGCTTTTTCCCTTTTCCAAAAAACATAACTCATTTGTTTTCACTCTTACTCCATTCAAATAGGATGTACAAACATTCCTATTTTAGTCCTTGCACAAAAAGTTCGTTTTATTTTCCCATTTAAGCACTTTTGCCGTTGCTAGAACAACTCATCATTTCACAATTTACTCGTATACCAATTAAATATATCTTTCCTAATTTGATCATCACAAAATCATACCTATAGCCGCTCAAATTTCAATTTAAGCTTTTGTCCAAATAGTTTAATTAGCATCTGTTAGGTTTATCTGCATTTTGTTAAAACAAGAGTTCTAGCAAGATGTCTTGACATGTTGGTACGACATCGTATCGTACATTGTTCCGTTTTATTGGAGTTTGATTTTAAGCGTGAGATTCCTGATGATTCTCTAAGATTTGTTTCACGTGAAGAGTTGACCAAGAAACGTGTAGGTTTCAGAAGAAGAGAAAGGTGGTTTATACTTACCGTATTTCTTAAGTATATTGTTGCAACATTGAAGAAAAAATCTTATCTGCTTCAGAATAATTGTGTTGATTTATCGTGATTCAGTTGGATGTCTGGCCCGATTTATGCATCAAGCCCATTCTGCAATCAGGCTATTTAAAGGAAGACTCAAGACCTAATTTAACGACTGAAGCCGCAATTCACAAAAGAGTCAATTAGGGTCTTTAGTTTGTCTTTTTTATTTGTGAGCCACTCTCATATCACTTTGATATTTGAGTTGGACTGTGTAGTTGAGTTGTAAAACTCTGAATCACTCAAAGCTTGTAAGCACGAGTTGATTCTTTGTTTAGGAGAGTGTCTCCATTACTGTAGTTACTATTGAGTCGATCACTGGTATTGTGATTGAGAGGAAGTGAGTAAGGGATCTTATATCTAGGAAGAGTCTTAGATAGAAATTGCACGGGTAGTGATTAAGTGAGAAGCTAGTAGATTGGAGATAGTTTTTAGGGTTAACATGGCTTTACCCCCTGTAATATAGGTCATTTTTGGGTTTTCCCCTTGTAATTTTTATTTACCCCCTGTAAAAAAAATTGTTTCAGAATACCCCCCTAATAGGTCATTCAAAAACCACTTTTTTTCCTTCAAAAATTTGGTTTTTGAATGGCCTAAGAGGGGGGTAAATCGAAACAATTTTTTTTACAAGGGGTAAATAAAAAAAAATTACAGGGGGAAACTCGGAAATGACCTATATTACAGGGGGTAAAGCACTATTAACCCTAGTTTTTATGTATGCGTCGAATTGATATTGCTATAGTGAATTTCCTTCCTGGCTTGGTAGCCCCTAGACGTAGGTGAAGTTGCACCGAACTGGGTTAACAAACAACTTGTGTCGTTTTACTTCCTGCATCGTTTATTTCCATTTGTTGTTTGTTATCTGTGTTATCGCGATGTCTTGAAATCTTTCTTGACATCGCATTTGTCTTGACATCATGTATAACATCTTTACTACGTGCCGGAATTACAGCAAGTTTTGACTTATGCCATATCAATTTCAGTCTAAACTCTAACAAGACGGTTCCAATATGTATAATCAGCCCTAAAAATCACTTACACAACAGCTTAAATCCACAAATTCGGTTAAGGCACATTCCCAAAATAGCTTAAATGACAGCTTATGACTTCTAGATAATTCAATCTCAAATTAAATTTTACAAAAGCAAACCAACCATACATACCTAGCACATAACCCATTCCTACATAAAATCTAGCATGTTAATTCCAAAAATCGATTATGGCAGCTTATTCCAAACAACTTATACACTTTTGTTTCTCTAAATTCGTGTCCCAACATCTAGCAAACAAAAACAACATTAAACTTAAAAATTTAACATCTCAGACAACTTATTGTTTTATTACCTTCTAAACTCCAACCAAACTTCCAAATTCATAAGCTCAAACTACCAATTTCCATGTATTAAGCATCTGCCTTAACCAATCTTCAAACTTTTGTTTCTAATCACCATTTAACACACAAGAAGTTCCAATTCACACGTCAACTCACCAAATAAGCTTAAAATTGAAAGAGCTTCACAAAGGTAATGGAGAGGTAAAGAGAGTTGAGTGAAAGGGAGGGAGGATTAGAGTGGCCCATGAGATTTTCTTTGACCTACTTCAAGGATTTGATGAGAAGTAGAAGCATTTAGCTTAAGATTGAAGCTTGAGGGTGGTTAGGGATGGTGTAAAGGTGATGGGAGGAATGAGTGTTGTGAGGAAGAAAATGAAGGTGGGAGAGTAACGAGAGAGAAAGGAGGGACCGATGAGAGAAAAGAGAAGTGAAAATGGGAAATAAATTTCCCCGTTTTGTGTTATATAAATATATCCACAAGTGTAAATGACTCTTTCCCCCCCCCCCCCCCCCCTTTTTTTAAGTCTTAAGCTTTAATTACCAAAATATCATTCTCATGGAAGTTTTCTCAGATACACTTAAAGACACTAATAATTGACTAAGTTTTAAGCGGGATATTACATGCACCATATAGAGGGAAAGAGGTTTGTGATTGCTCGCTATTGATGGACAGTAAAACTACCATATGCTTGTATCTATGTGCAACGAGGAAACGCATATTCGACATGATCATCCATTTATTTGGTGGAGCAGGACCAATATCATCACCGATCATAGCGTGTAAGACCTCGTTGAATCATTTATTCGACCTAATTAATCAGCGATAACACTAACTATCTTCACTGTTATGCTCTTTTAGAAGTTGATAAAGGGTCATATGATAATTATCAACATAAATGTTACATAGGCTCGCAACTACACATAATCCACAATGACCATCACCAGCTACAACCACCATTTTTTTCAATAAATTCATGCATGAACAACATGATTTGGTCTTTGTGCGAGAATTTGACTTTAATCAAAAGTGGATAGGAGGATTAAGAGACACATTACTTTTTTGTGTACTTTTCCTACTTAACACGGTTGAATTGGTCTGTGAAACATGTATATCTGGATCCTGATAGTCAACATGCTCTCAGAGTGAAGGTGATCACTTTATTGAATGTACAATATGTTTATCCTGCTTTGACGCCCATTTTGTAGTGACCTTTTTTGAAGATGGACACATATAGGCCGTTTTTGTCAAAACAAACTGTCAAAATTGTTCTTTCCTATGCAGCCTCATGTTGTAGTCATCATCTTTGAACCGGACCTGCATTATAAAAAATTGTTAGTTAGAATGCGGTAAAAATCAGAGAAATGAATTTTGTTCATGTTCTAAAACGTTTTGGATTTTATAATATGCCCATATAAACTTATCTCTTATACTATAATCAGAACAGTGACAAACTCCTTTCTCAACTGTAACACCCCGAAATCCCAGCTTTAAAATTTCATTCAAATAATCAGAGAATATCACATAAATCAGGATGTCACATTTCATAAAATCTTTTAAATCAAATCGAATAATAAATTATTCTTAAACAATGTTCAACATAGCAGTGAAATTCATAAACGTCTCAAAATCTTAAATAAATAAGTCTCGGCACAAAAGCTTCATAAAACATCTCAAATCAAGTTACGTCGCAAACATCATAACTAATCAACATGATACATAAAAGGAATAGAAATAATAATAATCTCCATCCCGTTACGTATCAGAGCTCCTAAGACTCCACAAGAACCTCTCACATCGACGAACCTAAGCTTGGTCACCTGCACTTGCCCACAAGGCGGCAATTCCAACAGAAGGGGTGAGATTCATAACAATTATATTAACATATAATTCAAATAATTTATGCTTAACAATAACAACATTATTCATCACGTAGAACAGAAACGTCTCAAACATCCACATATACAAATCATCTTAGAACATCTTCATAAACAACCGTCTCAAAACATCTCAGACACATGACTCGACAAATGCAACTCTAACATCTTAACATCATGCATGTGGTACCAATATTTTAGCTTTAATAAGCTTCACCGTCGCTTTGAGCAAATGCTCCACCGTCGCTTTGAGCATAAGCTCCACCGTCTCAAAATATGCAAATGCATGGACTCGACTCTTTAAATCTTAAACAAGATATTACAACGTCTTAACATCAAATACGACTCTTTATCGACACATGCAATTATACAATACATGGCAGCAGCTCAGCACACTTAACATATATATTTACAGCGCATAGTTATCATCACAAACATCATTTGTACTTCGTTCATAAACCTCACTTAATAATCATTTTAATCATAGATTAACGCCAACGTCTTAAAATCATCTTACAGCGTCATTACAGGTTCTAATTTAGGTCTTAAACATCTCTAATGTTATCCAAAAGTCTACCCTCAAAGCTTCGCTCAAAACAGAGTTCTAAAACTCAAGTTATAGTGGTCTGAGACCACATTGCTCACTGTGGCGAGTGGGACTGCTCGCTACGGCGAGCTACTTAAATTACATTCTGCCACTTGCTCGCTACGGCGAGTGATGTTGCTCGCCTCGCGTGCACTAAAGGGTTGCTCGCCACGGCGAGCTCAGATGCTCGCCTCGCGAGTGAATACCTAACTGCTCGCCACGGCGAGTGATGTTACTCGCCTTGCGAGTTAAACTGTTCTGCTCGCCACGGCGAGTAGGTCTGCTCGCCACGGCGAGTAGGTCTGCTCGCCACGGCGAGTAGGTCTGCTCGCCACGGCGAGCGGTCGCAGAACAGGCTGCGGGTTCGCTCATAACCTCGCCAAAACTCGTCCAATTCATCATGTTATGCTTCTAATCTCTCAGAATTATAGTCCTAGTGATTAATCTAGGTTCTGAAACAGGTTTCTACACCAATTCACATCATTCTAACATCAATTCATCCAAAAATCCCCTAAACCCTAGTTTATGAAATCCCTCAAATTACCTCCTAATTCCTTCGTTAATCATAAATAGATGAATTACAGTAATATAATTGAAGCTAGGCTCACCCTTACTTGGTAATATTGCAGAATTGGGGTTCCCTCTTCTCTAGCCACTTTTCTCCCTTCTTGCCAAAAGTCTGTAACGTACTGACTGTTTCTTTCTAACCCTAACTCCCTTATATAATTCTTTCTATTCTCACTTATCCCCACAACTCTATCTTATTTATGAAAACAACCCCATCTCCCAAAATATTTGTTATTATATCCCATCTTAATTTTCATCACATATTTTATTTTATTAAACAATAAAATAAACGTCACACCACAACATCATCTCATACGTCACAAACATCATTAAAATCATATAATATATAATAATATACTATATACTCTAATAAAATAATTAAATAAATAAAGTGGGCGTTACAACTCTCCCCCACTTAAAGGATTTTCGTCCTCGAAAATCTTACCTCGATTAAACAACTCTGGATATGACTCCAGCATCTTACTTTCCAGCTCCCAAGTTAAGCTTTCACCAGTCGCTGCACTCCAAACCACTCTCACCAGAGGTATCTCCTTGCCTCTCAACAACTTCACTTTGTGATCATCGATCCTCAAGGGTAGAGTCTCAACCGTAAGGTTGTCCCTTACTTGCACATCGTCACTTTGGATCACATGAGATGGATCCGGAACGTACTTCCTCAGCTGCGACACATGAAAAACATCGTGCAAATTCGATAGATGCGGTGGTAATCCAACACGATATGCCACCGTCCCAATCCTCTCTGGTATCTGATACGGACCAATAAACTTTGGAGTCAACTTCTTCGACTTCAAGGCACGACCTACACCGGTCATTGGAGTAACTCGCAAAAACACATGATCTCCTTCTTGGAACTCAAGGTCCTTCCTACGCTTGTCATGATAACTCTTTTGTCGACTCTGCGACGTTTTCATCTTCTCTTGGATCATTCTTACCTTCTCAGTGGTTTGTTGCACAATCTCCGGTCCTAAAACCACACTTTCACCCGACTCAAACCAACACAACGGGGTTCTACATCTCCTTCCATACAAAGCCTCGAAAGGTGTCATTCCAATACTAGAATGGTAACTGTTATTGTAAGTAAATTCTATCAACGGGAGGTGATTATCCCAAGCTCCTCCTTGTTCGAGTACACACACCCTCAACAAATCTTCCAACGATTGAATCGTCCTCTCGGATTGACCATCTGTCAATGGATGATACGCCGAGCTCAGCTTCAACTGAGACCCTAAAGCTTCTTGCAAACTTTTCCAAAATCTAGAAGTAAATCTCGGATCTCTATCTTACACAATGCTCGAAGGAACACCATGTAATCGTACTATCTCCTGAATGTAAATCTCTGCTAACCGAACCATAGGAAAAGTGATATTGATCGGTAGAAAATGAACTGACTTGGTTAACCTATCAACAATCACCCAAATAGCATCGTTCCCTCTTGGAGTAGTTGGCAAACTCGTCACAAAATCCATGGATATGCTATCCCATTTCCACTCTGGCACATCCAACGGAACCATCATACCAGCAGGTTTCTGATGTTCTATCTTCGATTTCTGACAAACTAGACAGGAGTACACAAATTGTGCCACATCGCGTTTCAATCCAGACCACCAAAACAACTTCTTCAAATCATGATACATCTTCGTAGCTCCTGGGTGGATACTCAAGCTACTTCTATGGCTCTCTTCAAGTATTGCCTTCTTCATTTCATCGTTGTCTGGAATACAGATTCTATCTCGAAACCTCAACACACCGTGATCATCTACTCTAAAGTCACCATCTGCAGTCTGGTTACTCGCAACAAACAAATCTACAAACTTAACATCTTCTTTCTGCGCTTCCTTAATATTTTTCAGAAAATCATTGTCAATCCTCAACATACCTAGGTTTACACTCTGATGTGATCTTTCACAAACCAAGCTCAAATCTCTGAATTGTTCCAATAGTTCGAACTCTTCCGCCATCATAGCAGACATATGTAACGTTTTCCTAATCAAGGCATCAGCAACTACGTTAGCCTTACCCGGATGGTAACTCAAATCAAAATCATAATCCTTCAATAACTCGAGCCATCTCCTCTGCCTCATATTTAATTCTTTCTGATCAAACAGGTACTTCAAGCTCTTGTGATCACTAAACACTTCAAACCTCGAACCATACAAATAGTGTCTCCAAATTTTCAACACAAATACCACTGCAGCCAACTCAAGATCATGGGTAGGATAATTTCGTTCATGAATCCTCAACTGCCTGGATGCATAAGCAACCACTTTACCGTCTTGCATCAGTACACCACCTAAACCCAACTTAGACGCATCACAATACACCACAAAAGGTACTTCAGGCTTTGGCAAAATTAAAACTGGAGCTGTCGTCAATCGCTTCTTCAACTCATTGAAACTACTCTCACATTGAGCATCCCACACAAAGGCTTTACCTTTACACGTCAATTGCGTTAACGGAAGTGCCAACTTAGAAAACCCTTCTATAAATCTTCTATAATAACCAGCCAATCCCAAAAAGCTCCTAATTTCAGTAACCGACCTCGGAGTCTCCCATTGCGACACTGCTTCAACTTTAGATGGATCAACTGCTATTCCATCACCAGAAATAATATGACCGAGAAAACTAACCTCCTTCAACCAGAACTCACACTTAGACAATTTAGCATACAACTTTTTTCCTTTCAATACTTGCAAGACAATCCTCAAATGTTCAGCATGTTCTTCTTCGGATTTGGAATATATCAAAATGTCGTCAATAAACACCACCACAAAACGATCCAAAAATGCCTGGAAGGTCCGATTCATATACTCCATAAATACTCCTGGCGCGTTCGTAACACCGAAAGGCATCACTTTATACTCATAATGACCATATCGAGTTCTAAAGGCCGTCTTCTGCATATCTTCATCTTTCACTTTTATCTGATGATAACCCGACCTTAAGTCAATCTTGCTAAACACACGTGCACCCACTAACTGATCCATCAAATCATCAATTCTCGGAAGTGGATACCTATTCTTTATAGTCACCTTGTTCAACTGACGGTAGTCAATACATAGTCTCATACTCCCATCTTATTCCTCTACAAAGCAAACATAAGTTAGAATAATATAACTATACTATTCTAACTCTAAGACACCGTCACTCGACTCTCTAATTGGTCGGACGGACCGACCTGCTCTGATACCAATTGTAACACCCCGAAATCCCAGCTTTAAAATTTCATTCAAATAATCAGAGTATATCACATAAATCAGGATGTCACATTTCATAAAATCTTTTAAATCAAATCGAATAATAAATTATTCTTAAACAATGTTCAACATAGCAGCGGAATTCATAAACGTCTCAAAATCTTAAATAAATAAGTCTCGGCACAAAAGCTTCATAAAACATCTCAAATCAAGTTACGTCGCAAACATCATAACTAATCAACATGATACATAAAAGGAATAGAAATAATAATAATCCCCATCCCGTTACGTATCAGAGCTCCTAAGACTCCACAAGAACCTCTCACATCGACGAACCTAAGCTTGGTCACCTGCACTTGCCCACAAGGTGGCAATTCCAACAGAAGGGGTGAGATTCACAACAATTATATTAACATATAATTCAAATAATTTATGCTTAACAATAACAATATTATTCATCACATAGAACAGAAACGTCTCAAACATCCACATATACAAATCATCTTAGAACATCTTCATAAACAACCGTCTCAAAACATCTCAGACACATGACTCGACAAATGCAACTCTAACATCTTAAAATCATGCATGTGGTACCAATATTTTAGCTTTAATAAGCTTCACCATCGCTTTGAGCAAATGCTCCACCGTCGCTTTGAGCATAAGCTCCACCGTCTCAAAATATGCAAATGCATGGACTCGACTCTTTAATTCTTAAACAAGATATTACAACGTCTTAACATCAAATACGACTCTTTATCGACACATGCAATTATACAATACATGGCAACAGCTCAGCACACTTAACATATATATTTACAGCACATAGTTATCATCACAAACATCATTTGTACTTCGTTCATAAACCTCACTTAATAATCATTTTAATCATAGATTAACGCCAACGTCTTAAAATCATCTTACAGCGTCATTACAGGTTCTAATTTAGGTCTTAAACATCTCTAATGCTATCCAAAAGTCTACCCTCAAAGCTTCGCTCAAAACAGAGTTCTAAAACTCAAGTTATAGTGGTCTGAGACCACATTGCTCGCTGTGGCGAGTGGGACTGCTCGCCACGGCGAGCTACTTAAATTACATTCTGCCACTTGCTCGCTACGGCGAGTGATGTTGCTCGCCTCGCGTGCACTAAAAGGTTGCTCGCCACGGCGAGCTCAGATGCTTGCCTCGCGAGTGAATACCTAACTGCTCGCCACGGCGAGTAGGTCTGCTCGCCACGGCGAGCGGTCGCAGAACAGGCTGCAGGTTCGCTCATAACCTCGCCAAAACTCGTCCAATTCATCATGTTATGCTTCTAATCTCTCAGAATTATAGTCCTAGTGATTAATCTAGGTTCTGAAACAGGTTTCTACACCAATTCACATCATTCTAACATCAATTCATCCAAAAATCCCCTAAACCCTAGTTTATGAAATCCCTCAAATTACCTCCTAATTCCTCCGTTAATCATAAATAGATGAATTACAGTAATATAATTGAAGCTAGGCTCACCCTTACTCGGTAATATTGCAGAATTGGGGTTCCCTCTTCCCTAGCCACTTTTCTCCCTTCTTGCCAAAAGTCTGTAACGTACTGACTGTTTCTTTCTAACCCTAACTCCCTTATATAATTCTTTCTATTCTCACTTATCCCCACAACTCTATCTTATTTATGAAAACAACCTCATCTCCCAAAATATTTTTTATTATATCCCATCTTAATTTTCATCACATATTTTATTTTATTAAACAATAAAATAAACGTCACACCACAACATCATCTCATACGTCACAAACATCATTAAAATCATATAATATATAATAATATACTATATACTCTAATAAAATAATTAAATAAATAAAGTGGGCGTTACATCAACCATCCATTACCTTCTTGACTACTTCTTTTGATTTGATCTTTTTCCCATCTTTGCCTCTAAGATCCTTAACTTTACATTATGCTCTAACATTTTTTCCAATTTGATAATACCACAACATAGAACTAGCCTATGGAAAAACAATATCAACAACTTTCATCAAAGCATTGTCCCAATTAGTGACAACGACTTTGAGTGAAATATCCTTAGAATTCAACAAATCACGACATATCTCAAGAGCCCGAGTGATTTTATCTTCCTTCTCATACATCAAAAAGAAAATGCAATAGAGAACGTCAACTCGGTATAAGTGACACCAATAAACTCAAGCAACGGAAGACGGTATTTGTTGGACTTATAAATCGAATTCAACACAAGAACATTAGAGAACGTGTTAAACTACTTGATGGAATTCGGATGCATCCAAAAGATATCTCTAATATCATCAAAGTCAACATAATTTTTATGGAGATACACATATTTATTCCTAACCAATGATTTCAAGTGATGGCACATTTTTTTTCTAGGACCCCTAATAGACTTCTTATACCAGTGACATGCATTATACATATGCTTGACAATAGTTTAAGTTCAACAGTTCATGTTCCTTAAATTGGTAAGAATATGCCTTTGAGGAACCTCTGAGTCTGTCAAGTCACGAAGGTATATAATTTCATTTGGTTTTAGACTTCCAGTGGTTTTATGACCTTTCAAGTCATTTTCCATCCCATGAATGTGTTTTTTGTCACCAACTTGAAGGCTCCAATCATCAGCAATCAACAAATAACCTCTCACACGAAATAGACACTCATGTTTCACCGAATCAACTATCTTACGTTTGGAAAACTTATTATACTCGGTATATCAACCTCTTCTTTCACATATTAGTGTAACAAATGCTTTTCTAGATTTTCTTTCACACTTAAACTTACATTATAGTAGCATAATTGTTCTCATATATGGTTGTTTATCATCAAAACTTAAGGCGTTATAAAGTGTTCACAAACAACCCACTTAAAATAAAAAGGCATATGTTCTTAATTGAAATTCAATTCAATTGGGAAAGCCAAGAAAACTTATTTAGTAACACATTGTAAATCCTCTCAAAGTAAGAATTAGCTTATATTCATTGTAAGTCGATTAAACTGTCATTGTGACTTTTGCATTGTTATAGGAATTAAAATTGTAAATCATATCAAAGGAGAGTAACCTTGCATATCATGACTTTTTATCTCAATGATACAAACTCACCTCAAGGTGTTTCCCTTCCCATTAATGGCAACTGATTAAAGTCGAAAGTGACTTTAAGTATTTGGGATAGTTTGTCGAGACTTTAAATATTGGTCCTCGCTAGGTAAGAGTAAACATAATAGATTTTGGAGCGAAGATCATTTCAAGGTAAACTCATCATGGTTATGTCATGTGAGTGGCAGAGATCACCAAGGTTGGGCAATTGGAAAATGACGAGGTCATCACAATTGTGCCACCAAGTAAATGGTATGAATGTATGATATGGTAACCAGGTAGTAATAAGGTAATGGACTTACTAAGATTGACGCTTGACGAAATATTTGGGCAGTTTAACTTGGGTATTGTAATAAAGTGATTTTAGTTAAATATGTTTTTTGTGCTTATATCACTCTAAAAATTTGTTACGATCGCGCGTAATGAAGGGGCTACAACTGTAAGAGCTGCATAACTTCATGTTTTGTGTTTTTTCATTTGGTACTGAAATAAAAATTTTGTAATGACTATTTACTTTGTGTCTATTAATATATTTGCATACAAATTCCAACGCTTATTTTATAAATAGGACTATGCATGGCTTGGTTTGGAACCACTTACCACAAAGATCACTTGCATTTTAGTTGAATATAGTTTTTTTCTTTCTTTTCTTTACTTTATTCTACTTATGCTATTTCCTATGAAGAGTGAGTTGTTCTCTTAGGTCTTGGAATAATGGAAAGTATTCCAATGACAAATTTTCCATCATACTCATTTATTTCTTTTGATTAGGAAATACATTAACCTAATCTAGCTTCAAGTACACTATAATCGACCTTCCGATAAACGAGAATGAAGTGTGCCGAAAATTTAAAGTTAGAGACAAGGTTTAAAACATGAGAATAACATAGTACTTTTTTGGGATGTAAGAATGGGTATTCGGGCTTAGTGAGTCAAGCTAGCATGAATTGTCATGAATATATGATCTTTTTTGTTAATAGCCCTTGTTCATTACTAGAGATAGAGTAATCAATAAAATAGAGAAAACAACATCCTTAGGCATGGATTTCCGAGAAAAAAATTTAGGTATGTAATTTGGTTAGTTCGTTATAATAACGACCTTCAATGATTTCGAGGTGCCTTTTACATTACATATTTTTCAAAACAAATATCAAATTGTCCAATCATCTTCAATATTTTATTAGAAATTACAAGAACATCTCCCTTCTCTGTTTACTACTTTCGATGGGCTTAATGGGTTCTAATGTTTAATTCTCAAGGCTCTAGGAACAATATTGGTGTAAGAAAATTCAAAAACATTTGGTATTCAATAATCAAGATATAAAAACTCCATTAATGATTGTCTTTGAGATGGGATGTACCCCACTAGCAAGGACAGTGTGGGAGAACCACTATAATTCTCCAATTAATCTATTTGTCACTTATCTCTTTATAATTCTAAGAATCCAACATATTAATGACCCAATTTAATCAATTATGCATCATTTTACATTTACTTGTTAATTCTTTTTGGCTTTGGCTTAAAATAAGTTTTTAAAAGTTAAGTTCTTTTTCAAATAAGTGATTATCTAATTTTTGTTTATCATCAATATCTTTAAATTAAATGATTCTCTCAATCATTTAATTTGATTGATCTAATTGGTTTTCGTCTTATTATGTGTTATGTGTTTTTCATTGACTTGATTAACAATGAACATCTCATTGTGTTGTACAAATAAGGATAAAATCTAAAAATAATAATTTTTTTCTTGAGAGAAAATAATAACTTTATTGTTGCCTCTACTTTAAAAAAAATTTAAAAAAAATTGTGTATCTATTCCCCTCTTCCCACATCAAAGTATATGGTGTTTTGATTGCGTGCTTAAACACTTTTCAAATGTCGAAGTTATGGCTATAACTATTCCTTTAGGGCGATTACAATAGAGCTCCGTTGTTCAACGGTGAAAATTATGCATATTGGTGTTAGCCTGTAAATTTACAAGGCTCATTTAATATGGACAACATTAGTTGACTCTTATCTTTGTAGGAATCAAAGTCTTTCCTCTCGACCGAAGGAATTCGACAGGGTTTGGACTTGGAGTGAAATGATCTAAAGGCCTTGAAGTTCGACAAGATGCAAGTCAAGAAGGCAAAGTCGGCGAAGTCCAACAACTTACGGTTGAAGCGGGAAGATTCGAATTTCAAAGAGAAGCGGTTTCCTCAATGGAGAATGTGGGAGACAAGCAATTGTCTACAAGGAAGAAATGTTGATCGTGGAGTTAGGCTCTTCCAGTTATTTCATTATGTATAAATAAAAGTTTTCCATAGGGAAAATGAGTCGCAAATCACTTATACAGAATTCTAAAACACTCGAAGTACCGGCGCGAGAGAAAAGAGTCATAAATAATTTATGTAAAGGATTTTTTGAACCACCTTTATCTTTAATGCGTTGTATTTTTATCTTTTTTTCTTTAAGTTTCTGCAATCTTTAACTTAATGTCTTTACCTTGCTTTTAAATTAAAAATAAAAACCTTTTTTTATTGAAAGACGCCACTTGTTCCCGTCCTGTTCGTAAAGCAACCTATGAACTTGATGAATGTTTTCTAAACCAAAGAAATACACAACATGTCCTAGAATTTCTGGTTTGTTCCTGCTTGTAATAACCAAAAATAGCCCTTTGTTGTTTACCAAAAATACGCGAAAACAAATTGGCACGTCTGGTGAGACCTTGTTTGTGCATCTTGTTGGAACAAAGGTGTTCAGCAATACCACGTTTTGAGTTTTGATGATAACAAGGTATTAAAAAGTTGTCAATTGGATATTGCTAATATTTGTTTAAGTATGCAGGATATCAATTAAGATTTATATCTTAGAAAGTATTCTATTTGAACAAAGTTAAAGAGCAAAAAATCCAGAGAAGCTTGTTGCTTGTGATTCTGTTTCGAAGAGAGTCTGAAGACTATTTCGAAGAGAGTCTGAAGACTGTGCCAAAGAGAGTCTGAAGACTGTATCAGAGTCTGAAGACCATCAGAATCTGAGAACCAAGAGAGTCTGAAGATTATCAGAAGCTTAGTGCTACAGTGAGTCTGAAGCCACAAATTTGATAATCTGCTAACAAGGATTTCTACTGCATTGCGATGCACAAAGAAACTCTCAAATGGAGTAACGGCTAGCTTCAAAGTCAACTTGAGCGTGGGAAGCACAAAGACAAAGATTGCAGGCCAGTACAGAGTACGTTGTACGAACTCTGTTTCCACTACTCCACTACCTCGTACAGTTTGGCAACTGAGTCTACCGGTATTAATCCTCAAAGGGAATGGAATTCAAATGATGATATTGAAGGACTACTACCAAATCAAGCAACAGATCAACAGTCATTGATCAAGCTTCAGAAATCATCTTGATGTGCTGGATGACTCAACGTCTCTTTCCTACGCCTATATAAAGGATAGAAGACTTGGAAAATTGGGGACTCAAGAACTTGAAAAATTGCATTGCGCTGCTTCTGTATTCAACTGAGTCTCAACAAAAAGCACATCATCAACTTAGATTCTTACAAACTGAGTATTCTAGAATTTCTAAGTTTCACAGGAAAACAGAGTCTGTCTTTTGTGTAAAACAGAGTCTGTCTTTGTTGTAATTGAAACACTATTTGATTGTTGTCAAAGTGTTTCAACTCTATTCAATTTTCTGTAATTGTGTAAAAGTTTCTTGCTTTTGTGCTTGAGCAAAGGAAGTCTCTTGGCTGCGTCCATTGAGCAAAGAAAGTCTCTTGCTTTTGTGCTTGAGCAAAGGAAGTCTCTTAGTTGTGTCTTTGAGCAAGGAAGTCTCTCGCCTGTGTGCTTGAGCAAGGAAGTGTCATACTGTGTGTTTGAGCAACTTGTAATTTGATATTACATTTTAGTGAACTCTCCTTGGAAGTACAAGGGGGACAGGACTACTTCTGGTTTGTGGAAGGAACCTGTATAATTTGCTTGTGTTCTCTCTTCTCTCTATCTCTTGATTATTCCGCTGCAATCAGAACCTAATCTCCTATCAGACTCTGATCTCATTCAGACTCTGAGTTCAAAAGGAATTAGATTCTCACTCCTCAAGAGCTGCGAAAAGCAAACACATATCATCAGAGGGGCTCTTGTCACTGCTATTCCTAAAACGGAATACATGAAGATGAGTGACAAATCTACTGCTAGAGCCATGTTTGCTTCTCTCTGTGCTAACTACGAAGGAAGCAAAAAGGTCAGGGAAGCTAAAGCTCTTCTGTTAGTTCATCAATATGAACTATTCAAGATGAAAGAGGATGAAAGTATTGAGGAGATGTACTCAAGATTTCAAACTCTAGTATCTGGTCTTCAGATACTGAAGAAGAGTTACATAGCTTCTGATCATGTTAGCAAGATTTTAAGGAGCTTACCCTCTAGATGGAGACCAAAGGTCACTGCAATTGAGGAAGCTAAAGATTTAAACACTTTAAGTGTTGAAGATCTTGTAAGCTCACTCAAGGTTCATGAGTTAAGTCTCAATGAACATGATTCTGCAAGAAAATCCAAAACCATTGCCTTAAAATCAAAAGGAAGGTCTTCAAAGGCTCTCAAGGTTGAAGAGTCTGAAAATGAGTCTTCAGCTTCTGAAAGCTCAGAGGAGGATCCTGATGTTGCAAAGGAAATGGCCATGCTTTCAAGCAGAATGCAGTACCTTGCTAAGAAGAACAAGAGATTTCTGAGCAAGAGCAGTGGGAAGGGGTTCAAAAAGGAGGATCAGAAAGGTTGCTTCAACTGCAAGAAAACTGGACATTTTATTGCTGAGTGTCCAGAACTGCAGAAGGAGAAACCCAAGTCAAAAAGGCCAACCTTTAAGTCAAGCAAGTTTAAGAAGCAGATCAAGAAAAGTCTGATGGCCACCTGGGAAGATCTTGAAAATGAGTCAGGATCTGAGGATGATGATGCTGATGGTGAAGCCAATGTAGCTGTTGGACTAATGGCTACAACCGAATCTGTTAAAGAGACACCTGAGGCAGAATCAGAAACAGACTCTGAAAATGAAACAGAGGTATATTCTGAACTCACAAGATCTGAACTTATAGAATCTGTCAAAGAGCTTCTTGGTCATTTTAAAGCTAAGACCATTGAGTTGAAGAAAGTCAAACAACAGCTTGATAAGCTGTCAAAAAGACATAATTCAACTCTGTTGGAATTAGAAGATTTAAAAGAAGAAAATATTTCTTTATTGATCAAGAAGTGTAGCTGTAAATACTTAAGTGAGCAAGATGTTGCTCTGCAAGAATTTATTGCTACTGGAATTGACAGATCAAGGGTTGCATCCATGATCTATAGCACGTATCAGAACAGAGGACAGGGTCTTGGATTCATTGGAGGAAACTCAAATGAAATGACTCTGAAACCTGGTCCTGATGGAGCCAGAGAGGCGTTGAAAAATCTTTTTGTAAAAGAGTCTGATGAAGTCAACACAGTGACTCATTCAAAACCTATAACTTCTACTTCTAAGATTCTGACTAAGTCAAAATTTCAGAATGTTAAGTTAAAGGGTCTGAAAAACTTTGAATCCAAAGCTTTAAAGTCTCAGACTCTGAAACATTCAAAGTCTGATAAACAGACTCTGAAAAAGCCAGAGTCTGAAAAACAAAAGTCTAAGTTTCAAAGGAGAGAAACTGTGAAAGGCAAGTTGAAACCTAAACCAAATGGTTCCAAACCTAAGGTATGGGAGAAAACATTGCCAATGATTTCAAGACATAACTTACGAAACGAGTTCAATGGTTCTAAGACTAACCAAAAAGGACCCATGAGAATATGGGTACCTAAGTCTGAAATTATTGATGCTGCAGGTATGTCTAAAAGGACTAGAAAAGCACAAGACTTGGTACCTGGACAGTTGTTGCTCACGTCACATGACGGGAGAAAAGTCTATGTTCCTAACCCTAACCATGAAAGAGGGAGGAACTGTGGGATTTGGAGGAAACCAGAATGGCAGAATCATTGGTACTGGAACCATTGGTAACTCTCTGATCTCAATCAGTGATGTGTGGTTCGTTGATGGACTTAGACATAACTTACTAAGCATAAGTCAATTATGTGACAGTGGTTATGATGTATTGTTTAATAAGAACAACTGCACAGTGGTTAACAAGGATGATCAGTCCATAGTCTTCAAGGGAAAACGAAGAAACAATGTATACAAGATAAAATTCTCAGAACTGACTGATCAGAAGGTAATGTGCCTTTTGTCAATGGGTGATAAGTAGTGGTTGTGGCATAGACGTTTGAGACATGCTAACTGGAGATTAATCTCTAAGCTTAGCAAGTTGCAACTTGTCAAAGGCCTTCCAGACATTGACTATCACTCAGATGCTCTTTGCGGAGCATGTCAGAAAGGGAAAATTGTCAAGAGTCCCATCAAGCTGAAAGAAATTGTTTCAACTTCCAGACCCTTGGAGTTACTTCATATTGACTTATTTGGACCAGTTAGCACTGCATCCTTATATGGAAGTAAATATGGACTAGTTATTGTTGATGACTACAGCAGATGGTGTTGGGTTAAATTTCTGAAAACTAAAGATGATTCATATTCTGTGTTTAGTAAATTCTGCATCCAAATTCAAACAGAGAAGGAAATGAAAATCTTGAAAGTCAGAAGTGATCATGGAGGAGAATTTGAAAATGAACCGTTTGAGGTTTTCTGTGAAAAACATGGAATTATTCATGAATTCTCTACACCTAGAACCCCACAACAAAATGGAGTTGTAGAGAGAAAGAACAGAACCTTACAAGAGATGGCTAGAACCATGATCCATGAGAACAATCTGGCTAAGCATTTTTGGGCAGAAGCAGTAAACACAGCTTGTTATGTTCAGAACAGAATCTATATTAGACCTCTGTTGAACAAAACAGCTTATGAACTCTTTAAAGGAAGAAAACCCAACATATCTTATTTTCATCAGTTCGGATGTACATGTTATGTCCTGAACAACAAAGTCTACCTAAAGAAATTTGATGCCAAAGCTCAAAAGGGAATCTTTTTAGGTTACTCTGAACGCTCTAAGGCATACATGTTGTATAATTCAGAAACACAATGTGTGGAAGAATCTATGCATGTCAGATTCGATGACAAAATGCCTGGAAGTGAAACTCCATAGCAAGATGAAAGTCATGCAGAATCTCAAGATTCTGATGATAACTCAGAATCTGATCAGATTCCAGAATCTGAAGATACTTCAGAAGCTGGAACAACCCCTGAAGTTCCTAATGAAGAAGCTTCTGATGAAGCTCAAGATGGTTCTTTGCAAGCTAGTCAATCCAAACAATCTTTCAAATACAAGTCTTCACATCCAGAAGAACAGATAATTGGCAATAAAGAAAGTCCTATGAGAACAAGATCACATTTCAGACAAGGAGAGTCTGCTTTAGGATTATTATCTGTTATTGAACCAACCTCTGTTGAAGAAGCTCTTGGAGATGAAGGATGGATTCTGGCAATGCAAGAAGAACTGAATCAATTCAAAAGGAACGAAGTATGGGATCTAGTAGCTAAGCCTGATCACAAGAACATCATTGGAACCAAGTGGGTGTTCAGAAATAAGCTTAGTGGACAAGGAGAAGTAATCAGAAACAAGGCCAGACTTGTTCCGCAGGGCTACAGTCAGCAAGAAGGCATTGATTACACAGAAACGTTTGCTCCAGTTGCAAGATTGGAAACAATCAGGTTACTTCTTTCCTATGCAGTTAATCACAACATAATTCTATATCAAATGGACGTTAAGAGTGCATTTCTTAATGGTGTCATTTCTGAAGAAGTATATGTCAAACAACCTCCTGGCTTTGAAGATTTAAGGCATCCAGAGCATGTTTATAAATTAAAGAAATCACTCTATGGCTTGAAACAAGCTCCCAGAGCTTGGTATGAAAGACTAAGTAATTTCTTAATTCAAAACAACTTTGAACAAGGACAAGTTGACACTACTCTATTCAGGAAGACTCTGAAGAAAGACATTCTTATAGTTCAGATTTATGTTGATGATATCATTTTTGGTTCTACAAATAGTTCTCTTTGCAAAGAGTTTTCAAAAGTAATGCAGGATGAGTTTGAAATGAGCATGATGGGAGAATTGAAGTTCTTTCTTGGAATTCAAATCAACCAATGCAAAGATGGAGTCTATGTTTATCAGTCCAAGTATACGAAAGAGCTTCTGAAGAAGTTTAATCTTGAGGACTGCAAAGAAATGAATACTCCAATGCATCCAACCTGCACTCTGAGCAAATAAGACCAAGGAATCAAAGTTGATCAGAAGCTGTATAGAGGTATGATTGGTTCTTTGTTATACCTAACTACATCCAGACCATATATTTTGTACAGTGTATGTTTGTGTGCAAGGTTTCAATCAGATCCTAGAGAATCTCACTTAACTGCTGTTAAGAGAATCTTTAGATATCTGAAAGGAACAACCAATCTTGGACTTCTTTACAAGAAATCCTCTGACTACAAGCTAGTTGGATTCTGTGTGCTGACTATGCTGGAGACAGGATTGAAAGAAAATCTACTAGTGGCAATTGTCAATTCTTGGGAGATAATCTGATATCCTGGGCTAGCAAGAGGCAAGCAACCATTGCTTTGTCTACAGCAGAAGCAGAATACATCTCAGCTGCTAGTTGTTGTACACAGCTACTCTGGATGAAACATCAGCTTGAGGACTATCAAATAACTGAAAACCATATCCCAATTTATTGTGATAATACAACAATTATATGTTTGTCTAAGAATCCAATTCTGCATTCAAGAGCAAAGCATATTGAGATTAAACATCATTTTATAAGAGACTATGTTCAAAAGGGAATTTTAGATATTCAATTCATTGACACTGATCATCAATGGGCTGATATATTTACTAAACCCTTATCTGTTGAAAGATTTGATTTCATAAAGAAAAATTTGAACATGTGCTATGTCTCTGGGTAATATGCGCCTCTGAAAACAGAATTCAGACTCTGAAAATATTCAGAATCTATTTGGGAATCAGACTCTCTTTGGGAGACTCTGATAAAAGCTTCTGATAAATTATTCAGACTCTGGTGAGGAATCTTTAGACTCTCAGAAGCTCTTATTAGTGGAAGCGTGACTGTTAAGTTCAGTAACACCTGCCCCACTATGGTGACAGTTACTTTACAGTTTCTCAGACGTGGCCTGTCTGTATTGGGTAAGAACTCAAAGGGCAATGATTTCATTACGTTAAACAAGTTACCTTCGCCTTGTCCCAATACGTTTACGGCTGCATGCTATATGTATTTATTGTTTGTGTTTGTTTGTCCCCTACTCTTTCCAAACAGGTTTCAAACTTTTTCTCTATAAATACATAACACACACAACTCACTTCTCTTTTCACTCCTTGATTTTCTCTCTGAACAAACTTCTTGTTTTCAATTCGTTGCAAAACTTTTGTTCTCAAATCAAACATTTAGAAACCTCTATAATGGCAAGTGATCTCATCCAATCTGGTGTTATAATCAAGTCCGGAGGGTCCTATGTTATCAAACCCAGAACAATGAACATCATCAAGGAGACTCTGGAAATCCAAGTGGAATCTCCAGTTGATTTTGGTTCACTTAGTCGTCATGGAGTTGACGTCGCACCTCATTTCTTATCACAAGGAATGATGAGGTACTTTGGTATGTTGAATGGACCAACATATCAGGAGCTCGTTCGAGATTTTTGGGTTAGGTCAGAAGTCTACGACAAAGCTGAAGCTACTTTGGAAGAAACAATAGCAATCTCAAACAACCCCAGTCTTGCTGGTAAGAACAGAGACCAAATGGGTTTAAGACCGTACAATGGTCTTGAAATAAGGTCTGCTGTGATGGGTATACCAATAGTTATCACTGAAGAGGTGGTAGCCAGGGCGTGTCAGATGGAGAGCGCTGGTAAATTTCAGTGGAATGTCAACAAGAAGAGTGAATGGGTTGTTGTCTGCAACAAGTTGTTATTTGAAGGGAGACCCTCAAATAAATTGGTGGATATGCATCTTGAGCATAGGGTGCTTCTGAAGATTATACTGGATAGTATGCTTCAGAAAGGAGGAGGAACAGACACATTGTCTGTGGATCACAAAGTTCTTCTTTATTTTCTTATCAACAAAATAAAGATCAACTTCCCCAGATATGTGATGCACCACATGTGTTGGGCCATCAAGAAGAGTAAATCAGAAACCAGAGGTAAGTTCCTTTTGGAAGATTAATATCTGAGATTCTGTATCAAGGAGGCCTCTTGAAGGTCTTATCAGAATCTGGTGTGGTATCAGATATTCATCTAGGAACTGTGACTGGAAGAATCATTAATGGCAAGACTCTGCAGTACATGAAGATTGTCTAGAGATTCAACCCTTCTAAGCATGATATGAGAGAATCCTATGTACAATCTGACCTAATGATGGACTTCCCTCCCATATCCAAAGAAGATAATCCTGAAGTTCTTGCAAGATTTGTGGTGGATTACTTCAAGGAGACTGGTAGAATAATCAACTATTCTGCCATTCCTGATACTGCTGGAGGAGGACCTCTTAAGGTCAAAGGTAAAAGGACCAAGGAAGTGGTTCTCAAAGAAGAAGAAGAGAAGCAGGAGCCTCTCAAGAAAAAGATCAAATCTTCTGCTCTTCCTGGAGTGAAAATTGGTTCCCCCAAGACTTTAACTCATATGCCTTCATCAACATCCTCTGCACTTCGTGAAATTAAGGATAGGATAAAAGAAACCAAGGATGAGAAGAAGACTAAGAAAGATGAGAAGAAAGCGAAGAAAGGCAAGGCTGACAGAGACTATGACAGAATGGCTCAAGATATTGCTGACTTCCTTGATGCTGACTCTGAAGATGAAGAGAATCAGATCAAGAAGAGAAAGATGGATGTGATTCCTGTGGCTAGGGATGTAGCACAGAAGATAGGTACTTTTGTATCTATGATTAAGGATAAACATACTACTGGCAAGGCAATGGCAGCAGATATAGTGACTGAAGAATTAAAGGAAGAAACTGTCAAGGAAGCTGCTAAGTTGCTTGCTTCTGCTCTTAAACAGAAGAATCCTTCAGCAACTGCAGAAGCTGAGTTATCAGAAGCTACTGTGTCTAATCACTATGCCTCTCTAGAAGCTGGCATTAGCACCTCTGGCAATGTGGCATATAGCTCATCTTCATCTTTGAATCAAGAGTCAGAATCAAATTCAGAATCTGACAACAAACCTCTAAGCCAAATTCTTCCATCCCTCAAAAATTCTTCTCCCTCACCAATCAAACCTATATCATCCCATAACCCACTTGACCAGGCAGTAGTTGATTATGTTGATTCAACTATGGACAGAGTAATTCAAGACACAATCACAGTGTCTATGAATCTTCCTGCTGACCATCCTGCTCAACCTTCATTTCTCAAACCACTTCAGGTAATTCAACCCTCTGAAAAGCCTGAAGCAACCATTCAATCCAAAAAGCCATCCCCCCAAACTGAAACCATTTGTGTAGACTCTCCAGACACTCTAGATTCTCTTGAAAAACATCTAGGAGGAGAACTACCAAAAACCCCTGCAAAATCCAAACCAACAAAAGCTACTTCATCTGTTTCCAAACCAGACCCTGTACCTGAACCTACAGAGAATCTGACTTTAGCTTCTGTTGAACCTTCAGAACCTGTTGTTGAACCAGCTTTTGAAAATCTGGAACAAGCTTCTGATATTGTATCAGGAACTGTAACAGAATGTAGAGCTAAGACCAGAAGAGTTTCCCAACCTCTTTGTGACCCCATAACCTATTTCCCAGGTTTTGAAACTTTTCTAGCCTTGAGAGCTTCTCTACCCTCAACCTCAAACTGACTTATTTGATTCAAGTAAGATAGATGAGTTCTATGCTTCTTCATGCAATAAGCTCAAAGAAGTTATTGAGCAAAGGTCTGTGCCAATACTTAATGTGAGCTATGAGGACAAGTTTTCTTCAGTGAAGACTGAGTTTTTGGATTTTATCACCAAAATTCAGAAGGCTGCTGCCAGGGAACAAGCACTTGTTACCGCCAAGCATGTTGAAGAAATCAAGCGGGCTGAGAAAGCTGTTATCTTGGAAATAGCTCCAATTCTGAGGATTAGCGATACACCCTTCTTTGATGAGGATCAATATATTCCTAGAGAATCAGTGGCTTATAATTCTTTGAAGAAGAGATTGTATAAAGTTCGAGAAGAAGCTAGACAAGAAAGAGAAGCGCATTTGCGAAGAACTGAGGCTCTGGAAGAGATGGTAAAGAAACAGCAAGAGGATCTCCAGAAACTGATGGATCATCTTGCCAAACAAAACCAACCTTAGTTTAATTTCATTTCGTTTTTTTTGTAACTCTTGTTTGCTATCTTCTGAACTTGTTTTTGCTTACAATTTATACAAGTTGTTTTTGATTCAATTTGCATTCTATTTGTTATGCTCTGAATCTTCTATGTTTTCCCTCTGAATCTCATTCTTCCTTAACACATGTTTACACCCTTACCTTAAGTCACTTAAAAAGGGGGAGGAACTTGTTCTAAACTTTTTTTGTTGATGACAAAAGGGGGAGAAGGGAAAGTATTTATGTCAGGGAGAAAGGGAAAATTTTCTTTTAATTACATTGCATGTATACGTAAAAGTTAAAGGGAAATCTGCGAAAGGTGCTTAGTTAGACTCTGAGCCCTATTTAAGAATCTTTTTTTTCAAAATATTCTGAGAATGAATTTGATTGACTATGAAAGTGAATTTAATTAACCTGGATAGAACTCAAGATGAGCTTACAAACCTCAACTTAAGAACTATCAGACTCAGGGGGAGTCAGAGCTTACAAACCTCAGACTCTGAGCTTACAAACCTCAGAACCCTTTAAGTTAACTTGTTAATTAGATTAACAACAATTGACCTTTTCAATACTAATGTTTGTCATCATCAAAAAGGGGGAGATTGTTGGAACAAAGGTGTTCAGCAATACCACGTTTTGAGTTTTGATGATAACAAGGTATTAAAAAGTTGTCAATTGGATATTGCTAATATTTGTTTAAGTATGCAGGATATCAATTAAGATTTATATCTTAGAAAGTATTCTATTTGAACAAAGTTAAAGAGCAAAAAATCCAGAGAAGCTTGTTGCTTGTGATTCTGTTTCGAAGAGAGTCTGAAGACTGTTTCGAAGAGAGTCTGAAGACTATTTCGAAGAGAGTCTGAAGACTGTATCAGAGTCTGAAGACCATCAGAATCTGAGAACCAAGAGAGTCTGAAGATTATCAGAAGCTTAGTGCTACAGTGAGTCTGAAGCCACAAATTTGATAATCTGCTAACAAGGATTTCTACTGCATTGCGATGCACAAAGAAACTCTCAAATGGAGTAACGGCTAGCTTCAAAGTCAACTTGAGCGTGGGAAGTACAAAGACAAAGATTGCAGGCCAGTACAGAGTACGTTGTACGAACTCTGTTTCCACTACTCCACTACCTCGTACAGTTTGGCAACTGAGTCTACCGGTATTAATCCTCAAAGGGAATGGAATTCAAATGATGCTATTGAAGGACTACTACCAAATCAAGCAACAGATTAACAGTCATTGATCAAGCTTCAGAAATCATCCTGATGTGCTGGATGACTCAACGTCTCTTTCCTACGCCTATATAAAGGATAGAAGACTTGGAAAATTGGGGACTCAAGAACTTGAAAAATTGCATTGCGCTGCTTTTGTATTCAACTGAGTCTCAACAAAAAGCACATCATCAACTTAGATTCTTACAAACTGAGTATTCTAGAATTTCTAAGTTTCACAGAAAAACAGAGTCTGTCTTTTGTGTAAAACAGAGTCTGTCTTTGTTGTAATTGAAACACTATTTGATTGTTGTCAAAGTGTTTCAACTCTATTCAATTTTCTGTAATTGTGTAAAAGTCTCTTGCTTTTGTGCTTGAGCAAAGGAAGTCTCTTGGCTGCGTCCATTGAGCAAAGGAAGTCTCTTGCTTTTGTGCTTGAGCAAAGGAAGTCTCTTAGTTGTGTCTTTGAGCAAGGAAGTCTCTCGCCTGTGTGCTTGAGCAAGGAAGTCTCATACTGTGTGTTTGAGCAACTTGTAATTTGATATTACATTTTAGTGAACTCTCCTTGGAAGTACAAGGGGGACAGGACTACTTCCGGTTTGTGGAAGGAACCTGTATAATTTGCTTGTGTTTTCTCTTCTCTCTATCTCTTGATTATTCCGCTGCAATCAGAACCTAATCTCCTATCAGACTCTGATCTCATTCAGACTCTGAGTTCAAAAGGAATTAGATTCTCACTCCTCAAGAGCTGCGAAAAGCAAACACAATTCAACCCCCCCCCCCCCCCTTCTTGTGTTTTTCTCACCTTCACATCTTTTTAAAAAAACATTCTAAAACCTTTGTTGGAAGAAATTCGTACAACTTTTTCAAAACATTTTTCCAAAAACCTTTCTCGTAAAAATCGTTTTTTGAAGATTAGCAACTATTTTTGGTAAACTCTTTTCTGGGAAAAATTCGTATTTTGTGCATGTATTTAAGAAATGGTAAAACCTTAGAAACGATGACTAAATCCACCTGCGCCATCGCAAACCTCTTCACAAGTACAAACTACACATGCATCTGTCCCTTTAGTGCGTGCTAGTGTATGAACGGCCGTGGAAGCAGACATGGTTAGGCCGATTTCAACGGAAATGGAAGTAACCACTTCCATAACCGCTTCGACAGTAACCGCTACAATGAGACGACCCAAAATGAGAACTTTTGTTCCTCCATTTACGATCGATACAACCATGTCTACTAGTGTTCCTACATCTTCCCATCCTCAAGTTAGACCTAGACTTGATGATAGGTTCATACCTATGCAAAGTCTATCAAGGGAACAACCCTATGGTATGCCGACTTCAATGATGGAAAATTTGCATAATAATGTGTCTGCACCCTTAGACAAAGTAAATCTATTCACGCCATTCAATACACATAGTCCTTCAAGTTCTAGTGTTTTTAGCAGAAGTTCTCTATCAGCCCTAACTACAGAATCTATGATGTTGTTTAGGAAATAATTGGATGAGAGCAATCACAGAATGGTTAATTTGTTAACCCAACAAATCGGTACAATGTTTAATCCTTTGATTCAAAGTAATAGTTACCAAGAATTAACCACTCAATTGGGGAGAATATCTGATTTCTTCGCCCCTCCACATATTGTTTATATACACATCTCTCAGATTCAGAATATCCCTCAAGCCCAAAATATTCAGCCTGCACAAATTGTCAAACCTATTGTTCAAAGACAACAACATGTGCCTCGACCTCAACTAGTCGAACCAATGGTACAAGCGCAACCAGAGGTAATTTTGGTAGGTAGAAATCATGATGCTGACAAATTTGTTAGAAATGTCCAACAACAAAATATCGAAGCACATAATAATATAGCCACTTAGGTTGAAAATATCATGGCTCATAATAACTTAAATGTAGGTTTTCATAGGCCTAGTTTTGTATCTCCTTTGTCGGAATATGTTCTACAAACTGAACTTCCTAGGGGTTGTAAGATTCCTAAGTTGACAACGTTTGCTGGTGATACCAGTGAATGCACTACCGAACATATATCATATTATTTGACGAAAAATTTGAGATTTAAACTCTTCCCAAATTCTCTAAGAAAAAATGCCTTTATGTGGTTTACCACACTTGCACCACATTCTATCCAATTAGAAATATTGTTCCATGAACAATTTTACATGGGTCAATCTAAGATACGTTTAAAGGAATTAGAGAGTGTTAGAGAAAAACAACTGAATCTATCGATGATTATTTAAACAGATTCAAATTGTTGAAGGGTAGGTGTTTCACTCAAGTACCTGAACATGAGTTAGTCGAAATGGTTGATGGAGGCCTAGATTATTCCATTAGGAATAAACTAGACACTCAATACTTGAGAGACATGGCCCAATTGGCCGATAGAGTTCGACAGGTCGAAAAATTGAAGGCTAAGAAAGCCAAAACTCATAAGTTTAGAAGAGAAAAGGTTGCATATATAGATACAAATGAAAGCGACCAAGAATACGACATGGCTTATGAAGATATCGAAGACGGCGAAGTTAATTTCGATGAATTAAAACCTGGCCCTCCTTATACATGCAAAATGTTGAGGCCATCTGATAGAAAAAGTCATGTCAAAACACAAAATGATAAATACACTCTGAAAACTTACACGTTCGATGTAACCAAATTCGATGAGATTTTTGATCTCTTGGTTTTTGATGGTCAAGTGGAAGTACCTAATGGTTTGAAAATTCTACCCCTAGAGCAACGTAAAAAGAGATGGTTTTGTAAATATCATAATTTTTTGGGACATAAGACTTCACAATGTGTGCTTTTCAGGGACCTAGTGCAAAGAACTCTGAATGAAGGCAGACTGATGTTTGGAGATAAAACAAAGCATAAGATGCAAGTAGATGTCGATCCCCTAAAAGACATCGACGAATTGTACACTGAAGTTACACGATGTAACGCGGTGGAAGCCATTGTGGACCCTGTTGAAAAGCTATCTGTTGAAACAAAAAGTGATGTTGCTGAAATTCAGATGGCAGAAGTTTCTGGAAACCCCAAAGGTGCAAACGAAATCATGTTAGGAACTCAGTTTGATGAAGAAGCAAAAATGGCTTATCCCATGGCTGAAGAAGAGCTGATCAATTTCCTTAATCGTTGCAGGCTGAAGAATTCTGACGTAATGCTTTTCCCAAGATGTAGTTTTGTATTCGAAAAAGACGCTACCAAAGGCCTTAAAAGTGTTGTTCCAGATTCTAAGAAAATAGGGAAATGGTCGGATGATCACAGACCAAAGTTTTCTTTCACAAAGAGTTACATCCCTTTTGTTAATAACTCTTCGACCACTAATTATGTTAATAAGAATGGTCAAGGGAAAACTTTTGTGCCCTATGCTAAGGCACCTGTACATAGATAGGTTTGTTTGACCCATAAAAATGTGCATTATGGAAATAATAATACGGTGAAAGAAAATATTAGTAACATTGTTACTAAGAACGTCACCACTAATGCTGAAAATCCAAATGAGTTAAAGAAGTATGTCTACCGTAATAATTACAAAGGCAAAAATCCTATGACTCGAAGTCAATGGAGAATGTATCAAAGGTCCAAAAAGGGGATTGCTTCCAATACTAATGATAAAGCGGTTAGCCCTAAAGGAAAAGAAGAATTGGTCGAAACAGTTTAAAGACCAATAAGGGAAAGATTATCTCTACTTCCTGTCGAGGAAAACACTGTTGGAGATGATGAAATGGATTCATACTTCATGGATTCAGAACTAGATTTCGACGTCGTGTGCAACGTAGTATCCATTTTACCTGCAGAGTATGACGTGGTGTCTGAAGTGGAAGAATCAGAAGAAGATTACAATCTAGAGGACATGGCAAAATATAAATCCATTTGTTTCTATGTAACAGATTATGGCTATCGCGATAGAAAAAAAGCCATATTCAAGAAAACCAATGGTTCCATTTAATGTCATATCAAGCCATTATTCATTCAAGCCAAAGTTGACGAGATTGGATTCAATACAATATTGGTAGATGATGGTGCTGCTGTGAATCTAATGCCTCAATCTCTACTTGAGAAGATTGGGAAATGGGGTACAAATCTAAAACCTCATAACATAGTCCTGTCGAACTATGAAGGAAAAGCTGGATTTTCGCTTGGTGCTCTTCAAGTGAATTTCATCGTGGGATCTGTTACCAGACCAACTTTGTTCATGGTAGTTACATCAAAATCTAACTTTAACTTTCTCTTAGGAAGATAATGGATACATGGAATATGTGTTATTCCTTCATCTATGCACCAAAAGTCATAATTTGGAAGGATGATGGTTCAGTTGAAAATGTCGAAGCTGAGTCACTTAAAAAATAGTTATGGGAACCATTGAAAAAAGATATTGTCGAGACAATTGGTTATGGTTATGAGAACCAAAAACTTGACTACATTTTTATAGATTTCAACACAAGTTACTTCAGGGTATATGACTTCTAAATAGAAATTACAAGAGTGGATGAAGAACAAAGATAAACTGGTTCTTAGCGAACGCCCTTCGACAGAATGTTTAATGGCAAAACTTGTGGGGCAACTAACAAGAGGTTATTCCAAGTTTTCCAATTCAAGTGTCTTCATGTTCGAGGGAGCCATTTTTATATCTTAATTTGTTTGTACCACAATTGTTTATGTCCTGAAATTTTATTACTTGAAAATTTTAAAACAAAAATGTGGCGAATATATTTTTGCAAAGGGGAAGGTTTTGAGAAAAGGGGCTTTAGGTTAAAGGTAAAGTTCATATCGAGCCAAAAGAAAGGTTAAGTTACATATCCACTAAAAGAGTGACACATGGTCGAACTTTTGGTAGGATGATATGTCTCGGAGCTGACATCAGTGTTTTGAAAAGATCAGGCGTTCCACCATCTTTTAAATTGCTGAAGTGGTGACCCACTAATATAGAAAGTGTGAAGCGGAAAGAACAGCTGAAAAGACTCCTCTTGAAAGTCATGATTGCCACAACATTGCGTTTTGGAAAACTTAGAATTCATCAAAAATGCAAAATTTTCTCCTTTAAATACATTAAGTCGAAAATGACATTTTCGAGGGGCAATTTGTTAGCCTGTAAATTTACAAGGCTCATTTAATATGGTCAACATTAGTTGACTCTTATCTTTGCAAGAATCAAAGTCTTTCCTCTCAACCGAAGGAATTCGACAGGGTTTGGACTTGGAGTGAAAGGATCTAAAGGCCTTGAAGTTCGACAAGATGCAAGTCAAGAAGGCAAAGTCGGTAAAGTCCAACAACTGACATCCGAGGCGGGAAGATTCGAATTTCAAAGAGAAGTGGTTTCCTCAATGGAGAATGTGGGAGACAAGCAGTTGTCTACATGGAAGAAGTGCTAATCGTGGAGTTAGGCTCTTCCAGTTATTTCATTATGTATAAATAATAGTTTTCCATAGGGAAAACGGGTCGCAAATCACCTATATAGAATTCTAAAACACTCGAAGTACCAGCACGAGAGAAAAGAGTCATAAGGAATGTATGTAAAGAATTTATCGAACCACCTTTATCTTTAATGCATTGTATTTTTATCTTTTTTTCTTTAAGTTTCTGCAATTTTTAACTTAATGCCTATACCTTGCTTTTAAATTTAAAACAAAAACCTTTTTCTGTCGAAAGATGCCACACGCCCGCGTCCTGTTCGTAAAGCAACCTATGAACTTGATGAACGTTTTCTAAACCAAAAAATGCATAACATGTCCTAAGATTTCTGATTTGATTCTTCTTGTAATAACCAAAACCAGCCATTTGCTGTTTACCAAAAACTCTCGTAAACAATTAGAAAGACGGCATGAGAGTCCATCTCATGGTTTATGATTTGGAAGTTTGAAAACCCATTTTAAATGAGTTGCTTATGCCTACTTTTGTAAATGATCTCAATGTTATCCTAAATAAGCTGAATGATCAAGGGACAAATACCAAATAAACGAAAGTCAAATATGATATTCCCTCCTTCCCTTAATACATGACACAGTTGACTCAATTACGCATACCAATGCATAATTTTGACTTTAAATATTTTGAATAATATATTAGAAAAAATAATGAAAATTTGATATTTTGAAAATACCCATCGAGACGAATCTAACGATATCTTATATGATATTATTTATCTTTGTATCTATACTATATATAAAGGAAACTACCCCTTTCAACACACTTTTGGGTTGGAATTTTCTTTCCAAAAATACCCTTAATTTTAAATACAAGTAACACATGTAACAAATAGACAAAAATATATTTAAATATTATAACAAATGTAACAAACACAATATGAATACATGTATATCTGTTTTTTTTTTCCTTTATCATTTAAAAAATATAACAAACTAGATGAGTATATTTATACTTACTTTTTCATTATCCCAATTATACCCTTAAACAACTTTTTCTATAATAAAGATTATTGTTTATGTCATTAAAAAAAGCAACAAACATTTATATTTTTACTTTTAATCAAAACTAAAATTTCATAAAAAAATACCGTTAATAATTTTCAAACATTACCGCAGTAAAAAGAGCGGAAATACGGGCACGAAGTACCCGTTTTTCGCTAGTATTAATAAAAAAAATATGATCAAAGTAAGTTAAGTCAAAATTACACATTTTCAAACAGGTTGCAAGACGGAGGAAGTATGAAAAAACAAAACATACTCATAGCTTCCCCTGGATTTGATGAGTGTTAAACAACAACTTGCAAATAACAACCTTTGTTGCGTAGATTTAAATCAATCGAAATTAATTCCAAAAGATGATGTATGAAATGTTTATGAATAATTTTATGATCGGTTAAAAGGAAGACATAATTTGGTAGGAGAATTACATGTATCTGATGGTAAATATGTTGTTTGTAATTATTAAAATTTCACATGTAATACACCGTTACAAAGACTCGGTATCCCTAATTGTTCTTATCTTATTGTTTGACCCTAATAAAAGAAGCACTTAAAACTATAAAAGAGCCATTTTCTTTAAATTAATTTAATCTGACGATTTTCATTTAATTTAATTTATTCTATTTATAAAGGCCTTTCCTTTTCAATGTCTTTTGATTTTGTACCTACAAACAAGCCATATTTTTAGTTGAAATTTTTGAGGCCCCCCGATTTTAAGGTCATGTATTAATGGTCTTATTAAACTTGCACAAGATAGACTCTGAATCAAAATGTCATTTTTCCCAAAATAAATTCATGCTTATTTGACTTTGAAATGAGTATATTTCGATATCTCAAGCTAGCAACAGTAAACCAATCCAAGTAGGTTATAACTTTTGATCATTGTTTTTCAAATGTCTTTTAGCGAAAGTCTTGCATGGTCACAAGCTTTTCTGCATGTCATTTATTGAATTAATTCCAACAACCGCTACTGAAGAAACTATTGTGACTGGTTACAAAAAGAAATTGAAGAAATTAGTAACAAATGTTACGCCATGTACTCCATGATTAGGACCTTTAACTGCTCTATATCCACACAAAAGATAATTCGAATAACTTTGTACCGGTATTTCTTTAGAATATAAACCACATAAATTAAGGTCCATTCATCAACAATAATTGTAGTTTGTGTTGTCATACGTTTTAATTAATTAATTAATTAATTTAAATGAACTTTCAAATGCAATTTTACAAAATGAAAACGATCGAAAAGAAGAGGATTAGGATGCTTTAGACTCCTTGTGTCCTATTTCGATGTTTTTATGTGTACAATATTTCAATGACTTTTACTATCTCCGTCTCAAAATATGGATAAATTTTTGAATTTCTTCATATTTTTTTGAGAAATTTTTGTGTTGTCTTGATAAAGTTATTTTTGAATTTTAAATTATATGACACATGTTCACTATTATAAGCAAAATGATTCGTTGATATTATAAAATAATTTATAATTTAGGACAAACTTATTTTCTCAAAACAACTTATAAGATGGATGGAATAAACTTGTAAGAACCATATTAATATCTAAATTCCGATTATATAATCAAGATGTCTTATATTTAAGGACGAAACCAATAATATTATTCAATAATAATGTCGATCTCTATTAGTTACAAGATCCTATGGTAGACCTTTTAGGCAACATAACAAAGGGAGGATACCAAACATAAGAGAATTTTACGGTTCCAAAAGCAGGCAAGGGGTTTCCATTGATAAGGAGGCATTCACCATTTCCCACCTTAAGAATTGAAGGGTCAACTGGTTCTAGAGTTTTGAACCCAACACAAGACAAAGTTAACTGGCTTTGTACACAGTTACAGTCGTTGGTCACAACCACGTTCCACTCAGGCATATTGTTTATTTCTCTCCCACTTCTTGTTGTGCCAATAGTGATGTTACCCAAGGAGCATCCATAGGATCCTAAAAATTTGATTCAACAAAAAACAAAACCAGAAAGAGATACATCACAATTAGAAAAAAATGAAATAACAATGGAAACAACATGCCAAAATTTTTTTATCAAAAATTTTTGGTCTCTCTTTCAAAAAAAATTCTAGATTCATGGAGTTGGAGAAGTGCAAAGCAGGTGAAAGGTGAGAAGAGAAAAAAAAAGAAAGATGTAATTTGATGACAAGAGCATACCTTTGATTATAAGAGTAAGTAAGGTGATAGAAATAAGACACTTGAATGTTGTTGCCATTATTATCTCCATGGTTTTTTGACTTGTGGTTTTCATTGTCAAATTTCCTACTTCTACCTGTCTATTTATAAGAGAAAATTTCGGTCAACGAAAATTATGTGCTTGGTCAAAATTTTAAACCAATACATTAAATGTATTGATCCCTCCACCTTATTTTATAAATTCATTGAATCACCTCCTTAAAAAGAGAAAAGGCCAATGAATAATTTCAAATAATATTAATCTTTTTGTTTAAATCATTATATATTTGATAAACTAAAATAATTTAATTTAAAAAACTGACAGAAAAAAAGAAAAAAATTAATCTTTTCATATTAAAATATTATTAATTTAATATATTATTCTAATATTATTTAATTATAAATGGTAGTCAACGTCGGAGCTGACCGGTCAACGTCAGAGGTCCGTCCCGCCGTCTACCACTGTGAGTCGTCAGAGGAACACCGTCGGTCGCTGAAAATTTGATCGGATGATCGCCGTGGGTCACCAGAGGACCGCCGCAGTCAACAGCGGCGGTCAGGTGACCACCAGCTGCCACCACTGACTACCATATTATTTTAAATTATTTAATTAATATTGTTTAATATTTCTTTAATTCATTTGGGCTTATGTTAAAAATATTATTGGGCTAAAGAAAATAGTTGTATTGGGCCTAGTTAAATATAATTTATTTAGATTGAATTCATTAACAAAACCCTCTAATAATTAATACACCTCTACAATAAAATAATACATTTTAATTTATAGATCAGATAATATTTAATGGATGGATTGGATGATTTTTTTCAATAAAATAATAGTGGACTTTAATGGACTAATGGGTTTTTTGATCCATTCATTAGGATCCAAATCCATATCCATCTAATCCATCCATTTTACCACCTAAGGATAGGGATGACAATTCGACCCAAGCTCATCGGGCACTCGCAAAAATACCCGCAATGGACGGGTAAATACCCGCACTTACGGGTATTGGGGACGGGCTCGGGTAATTACCCACAAACTTGAACGGGCATGGGCGCGGGTACGGGCACTCTAATGCCCAGCCCGCCCCGCAGCCCGCATATATATATATATATATATATATATATATATATATAAATATAATATTATATATATATTTAAATTTATATACCACTAAAATTTATTCATACAAACTTTGGATGCTTTTGATTTGGCAAAATACTATTATTTGCAAAATTGTATGTATTGATTTAAATTCAGTTATGTTTCAATTCTTTTTTTTTTGTTTTTTTTAATTAAACTGCGGGTAATGGGTGCGGGTACGTGCATTTAGATGCACATAGGGCATGGGGACGGGCATTAAAATTGTTGCCCACGAGGGTATGGGTACGGGGACGGACATCTTTTATAAACACGGGTACGGGGACGGACATTATAATACCCTGCCCATTGGGGCCCATTGCCATCCCTATTGCCACCCCTAACAATATTTCTCTTATAAATAGAACGAGCGTGAATATTTATTTAGTACGCATGTTATTTTTTTCTAACATATATTTATTGAGAAATTTTGATTGGCTCGCTTTATATGATGTAATGTGACTTCAATTCTTGGATTTATTTAAATTTCTTTGACAATTTCTCTGAATAAATCACGTCAGGTTTTCAATGACAACTGTAGTAGTACTGTATTTAAATCCGTTTTAATAAAATAGTTAAAATTCATATCAATCCACATATATACTTAGTAGTTTTTATTTATGTTTTGACTATCTACTTTCAATTTCCTGTGAGCTACAATCAAACAACTATTGAACATACTGTCTTGGTAACACCCTTTTTTTTTGGACAAAATCTGGGTAATAGACATGGTTTCCTTGAGATGCAGGGTTGTACTGGAGGCATGGCGAAGAGGACAATCGTTTTAGGGTTCAAAAAAATATCAGAGGTTCATTAAACCCAAAACAAAAAACAATACTTAAATTTCAAAGGGAGATGTCGAATGTTGATGCAAATAATATTTTTTCTCTCATTAAAAAAGTAATCTTTTTTTGATTTAAAAATGTTGGAATTATTAGTGACATTGTTTTTAGAAATGCTCGTACTCCATCCGTCTCACAATATTAGTCGTTTAAGGTTTGTGCACGATTATTAAGGAAATGATTAATTGTGTTGATTTCAATGATAAAATTAGTACAATTTACTATAACACTCTTATTAATTGCAGTTAGTGGAGTAGTTAAATTGGATGAAATTCAATAAATAAGGGTATAATAGTGGAAAAAAAATAATAAATGCTGCATTGGTATTGTAAAGTGACAATTATTTTGAGAAAAAAAAATGTTAAAGAGACAATAATTGTGAGACGGAGGGAGTAGAAATTATTGTTTGATCATTTGGATATTAAATATAAAAAAAACAATGTTTTTTTGTATGAAGTTTAATGTTTTTATTAGATTATGTCTTAACATGATATAAACTATCATCTTCAAACAAATTGTTATCAACATATTATGGGTAATTTGTGGATAATCATCATTTTAACAACATATTATTGATCTCATGTTACCCACGATTAAGCCGTCAATAAAATTACCCAGAACTAATCTCTCTATTATAAATACATATTTAAAAATAATAATAAATCACGTTAATACTTATTATGGTTGTAAAATATCTAAACCATCTAAAAAATAAGCAATAAAAATTTGTTCTTTCTAAAAACATCAGCGGTGAAAAACATTAAGTATCCCGCAATATCAAGCTGGAAAATATGCATAACATGCATACATCACTAGAATCTGACTAAATATTTTAGTTCTGGCAGAGAATATAAATCATGTTCCAGAAGAAATTACAATGTACATTTGCAAGAGAAGAGTACATAAGGAACACATGATGCAAATGTGAATCCATAAGTTTTTGTTTCATTATCTGAGGAAAACTACAATGTAATTCTGTATGTCAGTTACGTGTATTTCCCTCAGTTCAAAGTATTGTTTCATTGAATTGAGTAGTTTCTTGTAATGTTGCATTATGCTCAACAACATCTGACATGCCGATCTGCATATATTTGATGACATGTCATCTTACGTTATTCTTAGCATATTTTTCAGTCTTATTTAGTAGGTTTTACCAGCAAAACAGGGGAGTATTAGAGTAATTGTCGATGATTTCAGGACATTTGTAATGTTTTCTATATTAGAGTATGTAATCAGAATTTTCCCGAAACATAGAAATTTTAGGGTGTTCTTGATGTAACTCACGAAGAAATCATGCAAATCGGCAAAGCAAGACATCCGAAGATTTATGTGGTCCTTGGGAAGATGAATATTGAATATTCAAGAGGCCTCATAAGACTTTACAAAGGGAGGAATTATGTTCCCAAGTTCCAAGACATCTTACTTTGAAGAAAACCCCAAGGCAAGCGAATAAAACAGGCATTTCAGCACTAAGTTTGCAATAAATCGCCTGGGCACACGGAAAAAGCGCTTTAGCGCATGAAGGCGGCCACATAAGCGGCTGGCACATGAAAACATGCGCATGGCGCATGAATGGGAGCAAGGCGCATTGCAAAAAAAAAGCGTTTTTGGTGACTTTTTCGCCCCTGATAACCAGTTATTTTGACCCTAATAATAAGTACTTAGAAGGTGATAATTACTAAGACTGAGTGGTTACTCTGCTAAACCTAGGATGTAACTAGATATAGATTTGGGAAACAAGCGGCTTCTTGAAGGAAATAGACTGAAACCTATTACAACCATTCTTCTTTCATCCTTGGTAAGGTAGACGCTGATAGGGCTGCCCGTTTGTAGAACTACTGAGAGGGTGAGTGGATGTTGAGATACCTAAGATTCATGGATGTGTTAACCTAATGGAATTCTGGCACTTAATAGCCTTCGGAAAAATTGGAAGACCAATTTAAGTTCATGCTTCATTTATTTTTGAATTAACAATAGCCTGTACGTAAGGATCACCGTGCGATCAGGAGGTTCAGTTAGCCATCGGAGGGATAATCCTAAACCAACTTATTGAGTAAGACCCTGCACGTAAGGATCACCGTGCGACCAGTAGGTGCACCTTGACAATCGATTAGGATAGTAGCGACCCAAGACCTCACCACATAGATATCTCGCTTAGAATAACTAGATACGACATATATGTTAATTTAATTATCCAACAGGTAAATAGGGGGGATTCGAAGAATCCTCTAACCACTGTTACATTACTGCAACCAAAAACATGTAACTTGATTTGTTCCAAACAAATAAAAATTTCAATCTCTCAACCCCTAACGCTTTATTTTATATCGTCAAACTTAAAATAATATTACGGATTGTTTGGACGAAACGACAATCCATTGGATACGATACTTACTTATCACTTTATTACTTGCTAAACGATTTGGTACACTTGTCTAATCCGCTACATCAACCGTTGCCGGGGATTGTTGATATTTTGGACTAAGCAATTTAAATTACTTATTTTCTATTTTTATTTTTCAATCATTTATATTTCAGTCATGTATTTTCCTATTTTCAAAAATTCAAAAATACCAAAAAAATAAATCAAATATTTCAAAAATACCAAAAATATATGTCCTAGTTGAGTCATTTTTATGTTTAGAGTCTATTCATCCATTTAGTTTCTTTTCCATTATCGTTAATAACATAGTTCATTCTTTTTTTGCATTTAGTTTGTTTTTCCATTTAGTAGTAACCCATTTTATTTTCCCTTTCACTTAGGAACTAACCCCATTTTATTTTAATTTTTAGAGTCTTAGTTTAGGTCATATTTATTTAACATTGCATTTTAGTGAGTCGTAGTAAAAATAACGGTTGTTATAATATCTACATTAGATCGAGTCTAGTTAATTTAGGTCATTTAGTAGTATTAGGATTAGTTTAATTAATTTGCATTTAGAATTAGGGTTTTAGCATTTAGTACTAACAGAGTTCTAGTTAGAATTAGGTTTTAACATTAGAATTTAGGTTGGATTTGAGTTTGCATTGCATCTAGGAATTAATAGAGTCAAATAACTATACATGAGTTAAACATCATAACCTAATTAAAATTTTATCAAGCGCAAAAAACATCTTTGTTAGGAAATTTCTCAAACTTGCAATTATTGTTTATCATAGGTAACCATGGAAGAAACCAAAAATACACAAGCAATGACAACTATAGAGGAGACTGAGGAACAAAATTTGGATCAATTGATCACTTTGCTCAAAAAGGTTAAGGTGACTACTTCTTTTGCGGAGAAGTTAGAGAAAGAGTCGAGGTATCTTGTGTTGGGTATTTGTATTGGCTGCATTGTTGTTAAAACAAATATCCATTTAATGTGTAGTTGGATACTATGTTCCAACATGGTTTAGGAATTCATACGAGATGTTGGACAAAATGTTCCAACATCCTGGCACGGTTCGGTGTGCCCGAGTACATGCCTATTTGTACGCGCGCTTTATCTTTAAAAGGAAACAACTTTTCCTTAACTTGATGTCCAAGCATGTACAAAATCAGTTCAATTTTATTCCCAAAGGAGCATGAATATTTAAGGGAATATTTGAAAATGGTTTGGACGTTCTACATTTTAGGCTTTTCCATATTTATCTCTGGTTCTGTTTTGTACATCAGATCGATCTGCAATTTGTTACTGAAGCCCAACAAGATTTGTTAGCCCATATTGCTTCAGTATAAAAGGAAGACTCCAAGAATAAGCAAAAATAAGCAAAAATTCATATTTTAGATTCATTCAATAAATGATGTATGTTGTCTACAATAAAGACTACATACATAATTTATTGAATGAATCTAAAATATGATTTTTTGTTTATATTTGTGACCGGAGGGTGTATCGTCTACACTATTATCCATCATCCATTTCATCTTTGATCTCGTACACCGATGCATAATGAGAAGATTGGTCATATACGAGGAGATCCACCTCGGGCTACTGCGTATTTCTCAATGACAATTTACTATCGTGGTTATCTAAACGTCAATCCACATTATCTCGTTCTAATGTTGAAGCCGAATACCTTGGTGTATGAATCTTGTTGGTTATGAAACATACCTCTAGAGTTACATTGTTCGATTCACAAAGCTGGCATGGTATTGTTATAACGTCAATGCTATATCTCTCCCTTGTACTTCACCAAAGGACTTTCATTGGTGCTTTTATCACTATATTTGATTAGAATATCTTTATATTTGATGTAAACATTATGTACAATTATTAGGTAGATTAGTCAATGATTTACATTATGATTAAGTCAATTACATATTAACGTACATAGGCAATTCTGCACATCGAAATAGAACAAAACATAATTCTTATAATAATTAATTATGAATGACAAGTTTAGGGATATGGATGAGTCTCGATGGTACGGAGAGAAGAAAAAATGGAAGAAGAAAAGAAATGAAAAGATACTTTAATGGTTCAAAGTGATGAAACTTAGAAATGTTTTGAATGCTATGAAGCTATGAATACGGACATGGGACACGACACAGATACTGACACGCCGACATAGTTAATAATTTAAAAAAATTATATAAGACGGTGTAATTATAAGTTTCAATGTTGTGTTGGTGTCGGACACAAACATGCCTAATCTAAGGAGTGTCTCTGTTTCATAGTTTGAAAGGGACTTTGAGAGAAGAATGGGCAAATAATGCAGTATGACGGGTAGACTTAGTACTTGTATAATTCATCAATTATTTTTATTTATTTCATTTAATTATTAAATAAACAATTTAAGAGTAACATGTAAATTTACCATTTAGTCTATGAAATCGGTGATATAAGTGGTTTTAGTGACGGTAATTGAGATAATTTGGTAGTGAGTAACTTTCCTATTCGTAGTGATTTGATTCATTTATTAGTTTAAATATTGCTTGTGAAAAGGAATAATCCTAAATACGCATGAGATGTATACGAATTCAAACTCAACTCGTAACAATGTCAAAATTATTAGATCAGATGTTGTGGTCGGGATTTAAACTTTAATTCATTCGTTTATTTGTGGGAGTCCATTTTGTCTATCTGTACAAAAAAAAAAGGCATGACACTTAAGAATGAGAATAAGTTGAGCCGAGTTAGACTTTATAAACTATATATAAGTCTCACCTATCAACAAATTTAAAGTCAAACAAATGTAATTTTTTTTAAGAAGTTTGATTTTCAGAAGCTACTCTTAACAAAGTAATTATTTTTTTCCCTGTTCTCTAAAAAAGACATTTACTTTCTAAACAAGACATTTTTTTTTCCCTGTTCTCTAAGAAGTTTGATTTTAAAAAAAGACATTTACTTTCCCTGTTCTCTAAGAAGCTACTCTTAATAAAGTAATTATTTTTTCCCTTCCTAAAAAAAAAAACAAAGTAACTCCCTTATTTTTGGTGTACATTCAATATTAAAAAAATTATAATTTTAAAAAAAAATGATTTTCTTTTCATTAAAAAACAAACAATCTCTTGCACTTTTAAAAAGACTAATAAGTCATATTAGACTTTCGAAAGTTGGTGATCAATCCTAAAAAAGAATAACCAACGGCATCATAGACTGCCTTCTTTTTTAAATATCTTTTTTTTTTGGGTCAAAGTGGAGTAGAGTTCACACATTTTAAATGTGAAAAATGAGGTATCTTAAATTCAAACCTTAACCCCTGCATATATTTATACAATGTCCGTAAAAATTGAATTAAGATCGCGTTAACTCTTACAAATGTCTATTAGGTGATCTTTTTTTTCTTTGACAAAACATATTAGTAAAATCATGTATCCTTTTATTTTTCATTAATATCGTAGGTAATTTCCTTCGTTCAATCATTCTACGAGTAGTTAATTAATTTCTTTGGCGTACATTCAATTCTTTTGATGTTATCATTACTCCCCCTTCCTCCCTAATTATAAACACCATTTAAAAAAGTTTTATCTTTGAATATAAGCCCTATACAAATTATTAGGCATACTCCTATCAAAAAATAAAAATAAAAATCACAAATTATTGTCCTTGGTGGCAAATCGGTTGGGTTTTGAAACAATGTCTCAGAGTTATCTTTATGAGCTAAAATGCTTCATTTTGGCGTTTTAGGTGGCTTTACGAAGAGGGTTCGATTGAATTTGAATATTAGTTGGCTACCTGATGTAGGTATAATTTGGAAAGAATGAAATGTGTATCTTTTTCAACACGGTGAGGAACAATTGTAAACCTTATGTGAGAAAATTAAGCTTCAGTATTTTTTATGGTTGAAATCGAAATATATTATGTTTGATTTCGATTACCATTAATCCTCATCCTTGCATATATGGTGTTACTTAGCTTGTTTCTCCCTTTTCTTTTCTTGTTATTTAGTGACTTTGTAATGGCACATTGTAACTCTCTTTAAATCTTTTCTAGCACATCTTAGATTAATATATTCCGTTTTGGTCTTTTCAAAACAAAAAAAACTACTAACTTCTTTTAGAATATAAAATGTCAAATTAAATACACTTAAATAAAGATCTTTTAGTAATATTAACACACAAAATAAAAAAAATTATAATAAGGTACGAAGGGCTTATTTTTTTGGGTCCAAGATGCTGTCTATGTACATTAAATACATCAAAAAATTTGTATCGTCAGGTTTGTCTAATAAAGACATGCTAAAAGTGATTCAAGGGAACTCTCATAGTTTTTAATCGATTTTTTTTTGGTTAAGTAACTTTAGTAGTTGAGTTCACACATTTTAAATGTAAAAAAGTGGAGAATTTGAAGTCTGAACTCCATTACTTTCATATACTTACATCATCGACGTTGTACTTGCATGATCAATAATCATGTATCCTTTTCTTTTTCATTAAAATTAAAAGAAATAATAATGTTTCCTTAAAAAAAAAAAAATGTTTACCTTTAAACCAAATTCATATCAGACGCCGCTAATATTAAATATTTAATTCTGTAAAAAAATAATATAACTATCTAAATTTTTTACAACTTTCCTAATATAGCTTTTTTTGTGAAACAAAGTAAAATAACAAAATTGCTTTTAAAGAATTTCATAATGCATATGTACATTCAAGAGAGAAAATTACGAAACAAAATAACAACCCAGTACTGAACTTTTCAAGAAAAAAAAAACCTAGAACTTGTACCATGGAAGGGGTACCAAAGTAGTGTTAGAAAAACACAAGTAATTTATGGAGGGGGTAAATCACTAGTGATTAGTAAAATTGACAATTAAAATAGCCGTTTATAAACCCCTTTTGCAAAATGAAATACTCTTGAAGACTTCGATACAGATCCTTTGGATGAAGCTATTGAGGATCCAGAAGAAGATTTCGAAACACACTGCGAAGAAGAGAAATCTTCACCTGAAAAAATGTAATTGAAATCATCGAAACTCTCTTCTACATCTTCATCGTTATCGCTATCATCGTTGTTTCCCTTCTTTGCCTTAAAATTTCCGAACCAAGGCTTAACGAGAAAGCACGATTTTGGTTGAGTTGAAGGATGTTTTAGTACATGCGTCGGATTCAACTTTGGTGGTGGAGGAATAAAGGGTGGTGGATCGATGTTTAAAGATGACGACGACTCTTCTTTTGGTATTCCCGGTTCTTCTTCCCATTTGAATGGGATCACACTATGCTCATCACTGAAATAGTCACACCTTGAAGATTGCCCAATTGATGGCCTCGATAGCATAAATTTATTCAAATATGATTCAGGCGCTGAATAACTTTTGTTTTCCATTTTGTGGGTAGATGCAAAAGAAATGATATTTCATCTTTCTTATATATACTACAAGGTAGTGTGAGTTAAAGGCTTGATATGCGAGACTATAGTTATGTGTGATTATCACAAATTAAATTAAATCTTTTATTTTTAGTATATTTTTATCCACTTTTACTATTCTTGTTTTTCATGCTAAAGTAAATTTCAATCGACCAAAAGTTATAGCTTAAGTTGAAAGAATGTCAAAATTGCGAGGTCAGATGTCGTTTGAATATTGACAATTATTTATCATTTCGTACATGTGTGTAAATTTTAGTGATTATTTATTATTTCGTATATTTGCCAAACAAAAAGAATGAACTTAACATATTATACCGATTCAATGTGAGTTTAGGGCTTTTTTTTTTATACTGAAAGATGTTTATAGCATTTCGTTAGAAACAATATTGTTTATACAACGCAGAGGATTAAAATAAATGACAGGACTAGCTGATAAGGTAATCTCTCCGGTCAAAGCGTGAGCAACTTCATTTGTTTATCGTCTAGTAAACTCAACCTGAGAGTTCGTTAAGTGATTGGTGAAGAGAGATCGATAAGCCGAAATAATATTGTATATGGAATTAGAATTGTGTATGATTGGATAAAAAAATATATTGTGTATCATTGTGACATAAATTAAATCTTTAATTTATGTTTTCTTTTAAGAAATTTATGAAACCAAAAATTTTGGTCAGGTACCCGTACTTATTACTAGAAAAAACAAATTCAAAATTTAATTTTGTTTGTTACCGTATATTACAATTTTTTACCACTAACGTTGACAAATCTCTGTCAGAAGGAACCTTAATCTTTAACCATAGGAATCATTTCATTGATTTAAAATTTAAATTTACTTAAAATAAATAATATAGATGATAAATTTCATTAAATGATTTCATTATGAGTATTATTTTGGTAGTAAACACTTCTATTGTCACAAATAAAAATGTTTTAACAAATAAATTAAAATAAAAGAGAAAATATAATTATGTCACTAGTCTTAATAAAAATTAAGTAATCCCTCCGTTTTAAAATACATGTTCATTTTGGAGAAATTGAAATAACCAAGAAACCGAATAACTTTTGTTATTTTTGGAAAATATAATTATTTCATTCTATTTTTTCTCTCTATGCAATAAATATGTAAGGGTATTATTGACAAGACAATAATTAATGTTGCATTGAAACTTGAAAGTGACAAGTATTGTGAAACAAAATTATTTTCTAAAATGGACAAGTATTATAAAACGGATGGAGTATTTCTCTTTATAAGTGTGCCTAAATCCAAAATATTTGTGCTTGTGATCATAGAAGTCACGCTCGAATTTTTTTTGCTTACATCACGCTCGAATTTGAATGGTACGTTCATTATTTTTAATGGAATTATACACGAAAATCTTTGTTTATCACATATAGGTAGAGAGTATTAAAATAATTAATTTATAAAACCAGGTCTCTCTTGAGCCGTCACCAAAACCTAATTTTTTTCTCCTTGATCCACCAAAAAGGGTGATTTATAGTCAATTTTTGACCCAACTCACTTCGCAAACTTGTTTTTCTCTTCTTTTTTTGGAAATAAGTTTTTTACAAATATTTTGTTTTTTTATTTTGTGTTTTGTTTATTCTTAACATAAGATTTTTTAGCAAACAATGGTATACCATACTAGTAAGCATAAGAGTTTAAAGTTATACCATAGTTTGTAAGAGAATCGGTGAATAAGCATTCAATGTCTTCTAATTTCATTGAAATAATTGTTGCTTTAGGCTTCCATTCCTTCTGCATACTTGTGTCTTCAATTAACCACATAAACTAAATTCATGGTTCAAACTCTAATGGCTTCATACTCTGATGCCTTTAGACTCTGACTATCAGCTATTGATGGTCTTCAGATTCTAACTTATAACATAGGCTTCCTTTGTAAATTCATTTGCTCTCATTTGTTCTCCCAGAACCAATACCTTGTTTTAAGACATATAAATTTTAGGCAATGTTTCTGCACATTTGAACAAATATTAGCATATCCAATTAAATTTTTAATACTTTGTTATCATCAAAACTTAAGGTGGTAATGTTAAACACATTTTATTCCAACAACCAAAACCTAGTTTTTTCTCCTTGATCCAACAAATGGGGTGATTTATGGTCAATTTTTGACCCAAACTCACTTCGCAGACTCGTTTTTTTTCTTTCTTTCTTTTTTTGAAATAAGTGATTTTCATATTTATTTCGTTTTTTATTTTATGATTTCGTGCGACATTGGTTTGTTCGTCGTTTTTGTGCTGTGTTGTTTGTCTTTCTTGTTTCGTTCAGGTATTTGTTCGGTTCAGATTGTCAGATCAGTTTAGATCCAGCGTAGATCCAATCAATGACTTTGGCGTCGTCCACGTTGTAGATCCGGAGACATGAGTATTCTAGAGACTTGAATATAGTCATATGTGTAGGCTTTTGTACTTTGTCGTTTTATGTTATTAACATGGATGTTGTGAGTTTGTTTGTAGCGAATTTGCATTGTATCGATGTACTCTATCAATTTGAATGAATGAATATCAATTATTTTTGTCAAAAAAAAGTATTAAAATATTTAAAAGTATTTTTTAAGGAAAAAATATTTAAAAGTATTATGAAATTTAGGAAAAATTATAATGACCTCCCCTTAGTTCTATTTGATTGTAATAAACCTCATGTCGTACCCTAATTTTTGACCGATTCATTTTATTTTATTCATACGTTGATCGTTTTTTCAGTCGTCCGTTCGCGCGCGAATTCCCGTAATATCTGCGTTTGTTCGTATCTTGTGGTCGCATTTACTTTTCGTTCGTCGTTTATTTTTAATGTCGCTCGCGTTTTATTTTCGTAATTCTTAATCGCGTTTTGTGCGTTTTTTAGCGTAGCGTAGCGTTTGCGTTCGTAAAGTTTATTTCATTCACGTCGTTGATTTATCGTTTTATTTAGCGTAATTAAGCCGCGTATTTCAGTCGTATCAGACGAAATTTCGGCAGAGAGGTATTTTAAAATACCTCATTTTTTTGGTTCCGACGGGACATTTTTTTATTTTATTATTTGAATTTTCGTTTTTATTATTAGTTATTTATTTAATCATTTATTTTTCCATTTTTATTTAATGTGTTGTTATTTATTTATATGTCTTTTTATTTTATTTATTTATTTTAAGTCCTGGTCCACATGTCACTTTACTATTGGTCCAATCCAACTTTTCCTCCAAGAAAGAGCAAGGGTATTCTGGTCTATTCCAAGCATCAGGTACATAGTGTGTCAGAGTCAATGGATCAATCAGTCACAGTTTCCAACACAAAAAACAGATTTCGAAATTACAAACAAGAAAAAACAGATCAAAAAAATTCTTTTCACCAAGAACAAATTTTTTTTTTAAAAATGATTCTCAGTGGTTCTTTGCAGAACCATCATCATTGAATCTTTTCCTCTGCAATTCAAGTGCGAGTTCATCACCGTTTGGTGACGAACTCAAGCACCGATCACAGAAGATCAGTGAGAGAAGAGAAGAAAAATCCCAAACCCTAGCCATCAAAAAACCATTTCGGCCAGAACCAACAGATCCATAACCAACAATATTTCAGTCAAAACATCAACACAAACCAACAAATCCGAAAAAAATTAACCATAACCAACCGAAATCATAACCAATGCACCAAAAATCATCAAATCCGAACCCACAAATTCACAAATCCAACATCAACCAAATCTGAACCGAAATCATAACCAATGCACCAAAAACCATCAAATCCGAAAACCCTAATCATCCATAACTGAACCAACAGCAAGGCATCAAAACCGAACCAAGAGGAACGGCCAAAAAATGAAAACAGAACCGTGAAGAAAGGAATCCGAACGGAGCACCACAAAAGGAACGGCTAAGAACGTGAGCAAACCGAACGGAAGCAACAATAAGAAGCTTAAACCGAAAACAAAAGAAGAAGAAGCAAGAGGTATTGTTCTTGGCCCTTTATATGTCTTTGTTAGCGTTTTCTTTTTGTAGATCTAGGGCATATGGAAGTGTTTTTGAAAAAACTAATAGTAGATTTGATTAGAGGAGGAGAAGAAGGAGAGTTTGGTATAAAAATTTTAAAAAAAAAAACCATTTCTTACCTCCGGCGCGGTGGCCCTCCGGCCAACCACCGCGCCGGAATCTTTTCCGGCCTTCTTCTCCGGCCTACTTCCCCCTTCGCCGGTCACCCCTTCTAGAGAGAAGGGGGAGCTTTTTTTTTCTGTTGTGTTTTTAGAGTGAGAAAGAAGTGAAGGAAATGAGGGAATTGGACTAGGGTTTTCCTTTTATACCTAGTCCAACTGGGTTCTGGATCAGCCCACGGGTTGAACCAGAACCCGCCCCAGCTCCATATCCAGCCCATTCCCCATTGTTTCTACTGTTTTGCTATATTTACCCCCTTCTGGCTTTCTGCACCCCCCCTGTTTTTCTTGTAGTAGCTTTATTTTACATTTTAAATAATTAATTCATATGATGTTTAAACCATATTTCATGCATTTATTTAATGTCTTAATTTTTAGCATCATGCATTTTTTGCTTAGTTCATAGTTAATTTCCCTTTCATATAATTTTTATTCATTTAAACCTTTTTAAAAAAAAATTTCGTGCATTTCTTTTATTTTAATTAATTAATTCATATGATGTTTAAACCATATTTCATGCATTTATTTAATGTCTTAATTTTTAGCATCATGCATTTTTTGCTTAGTTCATAGTTAATTTCCCTTTCATATAATTTTTATTCATTTAAACCTTTTAAAAAAAAATTCATGCATTTTTGTTCCTTTTAATTTTGTTATTTTGCATTTAGGGTTATTTCATATATTTGCATTTTATGGTCTTGTTGTCTTTAATGTGTTTAAAATTGCACTTTAGTTTATAGAAATAATTCTCATATTAATTATTGCATGCATATTTAAATTTCTTGACATTTATTTTGTTTTATTTTTATTTTTGGTTTAGTGTGTATAATTAGGGAATTGATGTAATTTACTTTTCGCATATTTTTCTTTTGAGACCATAGAATGTATCTAGGATATGTAATATGTAACCGGCACACGCACCGACACGCGCACCGACACACCACTTTATTTATCGCTTTACGCTCTTTTATTTTTATTCCGCCGTTATGCGATTTCGTCGTTAGTTTAGAGAAAATATTTTCTTCAAAAAAAAAGTCAATCAAGTCAAATTCAAATTTCTTTCAAGTAAACCTTGGTATGTAATCCAAGTGATTTTCTTTTTATTTTCCTTAATCAAATGTTAATTAATCTAATATCCACATTAGACATGGATTTCGTACATTTAAAAGTAACCAACTTCATCGTATTTTCTTCTTATGCCTTGAGGCCTCTCATCTCTTCTTAAAACCTTTCTTTCAAAAATGTTAAAATCAATTCAACTCATCAAATAAGTTCTTAAGCCGAACTACTTGATTTTGATCCCGATTTATTTGGGTAAGTAGGCAAAGGGTTTCGACCCTTCCAAATCAATAAAAATAACCAAAAACATGCTTCTTCTTTCTCCCTTCTTTCACTTTAACTCTTAACTTTTTTAATATAAGTAAAATCAATTTAGCGCAAGATTAGAGAATAGGTAGAAGGTTCCTATGGAATACCATAGTCGGTTAGGGTGCTTAATACCTTCCCCAATCGAAACCAACCTCCGAATCCAAGGTCTCAAGGGTTTTTACTCACTTTTTTCCCTTCCCGCGAATAAAAGTTGAGAGTTCAATGATTCAAGGTTCGAATCTAATCAATGATTTTGATACCCGAAAATCACGAGCACAGAAATGGCGACTTCACTGGGGACCTTTTTGAGGGTTAAGCCTATTTTATCTTTCTTTACTTTTGCGCTTTATTTGCTTATGCTTTTGTAAATACGTGCCTAATTGTTTACTTTTTACGTGAGTGGCGAGATAAGTCCTATACCCGGGCTTGAGTGAAATATAAGATAGGAGTGGTAGAATCATAGTGACATGCCGAGAGTATTCTCGTGTGGTGGAACATGTGATATAACCACACTTAGCGGAGGATCTTGAAGTGATATACGTCGGCGTGTGTTGTCGCGCTTAGACATTATTGCTTTTAAGTTTCCGTCGAAGCTAAGGACCTTAGTTACCTTTAACCCATCTTGGCCATTAGGATGTAGTGCGGTGGCTAACCAAGTGTTGTCTTGGTCTTAGTCGATACGCGATGCTACACTCAAACTAGACTCTCCTACGGACGCTGTTGGACCGGGTGTCGTCTCGGGAATCCAATAAAGTCCGGAGGGGGTTGTAATTTGGGAACTGTGTTAGAACCCTGGTTACAAGTGCATCTGAGACCTTAGTCCTTACCAGATGGCGTGTTTACCCTCAGCTCCAACTTTGTGGACTTAACCTCCCATGTTTTCTATGTTCTTTAGCATAATCATGCATACATGCATTCATACATAGATACTCTTTTTGCATCCATTAAAACGTCGAAGGACTTATGTAATCTCTTTTTTTTTGTAAACATATTAGATATGGAGGGTGTTGTGAAGAAAATTGTGAAGAGGACTAAGAAGTATGATTTCAAGAAACCGGATTTGGAGAATTTAAGGAAGCTAGCAAGGAGGTTGACTAGCCCGGACCACTTTCGTGAGCGGTATGGTTATTTGCTTAGTATTCTCAAGACAGATGTCGATGAAGGACTCCTTCATACTTTGGTCCAGTTCTATGACCCACTTTACCACTGTTTTACGTTCCCGGATTATCAGCTTATGCCTACACTTGAGGAGTACTCTTATTGGATCGGTTTACCCATACTCGACAAAGTACCTTTCCATGGTCTTGAACCCGCACCCAAGTTTCCAACCATTGCGGCTGCTCTTCATCTCGAAATCTCCGAGATAAAAGCTAATCTTACCCTTAAAGGAGGTCTCCAATGCCTACCCTTCAATTTCCTATACCAAAAAGCCACTACTTTCTCCGAGAGATCCAATGCCGACGCCTTTGAAGCCATCCTTGCTTTACTCATCTATGATATTGTGCTTTTCCCGAATGTTGACAATTTCATTGACATGAATGCTATCCAGATTTTCATTACCCAGAACCCTGTCCCTACCTTGCTTGCCGACACCTACTTGTCCATCCATGACCGCACATCTAAAGGACGTGGAGTTATCGTTTGTCGTACACCCTTGCTCTACACCTGGTTTACCTCCCATTTACCTCGCCCTAAAATTCGATCTGAGTTCATTCCATGGTCGGAGAAGCTCATGGCTCTCACCCCAGATGATATAGTGTGGTACAACTCGGCTTATGATACTGGAGTGATCATTGACCATTGTGGGGAGTTCTCCAATGTGCCTCTTCTTGGTATACACGGGGGCATCAGTTATAACCCGCTTCTTGCCAGACGTCAGTTTGGGTACCCTATGAGGATGAGACCTGCTTACCTCTTCTTATCCAGTGAGTTTTTCTTGTACAAGGAGGATGTTAATGATAAGAGATCGCAGTTTGTGCAAGCTTGGCGATCCATTATCAGGTTGAACAAGAGCCAGTTGAAGTATAAGTCAAATGTGACTCATGAATCTTATATCGATTGGGTCATTGATAGAGCTGCTCAGATAGGGATGCCTTACCCCCTGCTAAGATCTTTAACTGCAACTATTCCAACAATGCCAGCGCCTTTACCTCCTAAAACCATGGAGGAGTATCAGGCGCGTTTGGTTGAGTCAGAGCGTGAAAGTGCTGATTGGAAAGAGAAATATCATGCAGCTAAGCGTGAGAATGACACTCTCATGGGTCTTTTAGAAGAAGAGAATTGGAAAAATCATAAGAAAGATCAAGAGATTGCTGAGCTGAAAGAGCGCATCAGGGTGAAAGATGCTATACTTGAACAGGTTCCCAGGAGTAAGAAGAAACGCATGGATTTCTTCGCTGGTCCGCATTCAGATCTGGAGGAGTAGTCTGCTTCAAGAGCTTGAGATCTTCATCTGTTGTTTCCTTTTATTGTATTTTCTTAAGTTTTCTATTATGTACTTTGAAGTCTATCCCTTGGCTCAGTTTGTTTAAAAGGGAATTATCTTGTTTTGCTTTTTATTTTTTGTAATGAATGTTTAGGATTGTTATGTTTACAAAATATTGTTTCTATAAGTTCTTCGATGAATCAAAAAATTGCATTATTTTTGCATTTAGCATATCATGCATCATACTGCATCCATAAACTGTCAAAACCGAGTCTCATATTTCTCTCATTTCTGCCTCAGTCAAGGAAAGTGGCCCGGCATATTCAGTACAAGCCTTCTCGCATCCACAACACTCGGGCAATTGTTAGAAAGAAGATGGATTTGATGGAACAAGAGAACAGGGACCTCAAAGAGTAGGTTATTACACTCAGAGAGGGGATGGATAAGTTGACAGTTATGATGGAGGCTATAATGGCCAATCAGGCACAAGCGGCAGCTACCCAGCCGATTCTTGATGTTATCCCGGTTCAACCAGTTCTTGATGCTCAGCCAATTCCTGTTGTTGTGTCTGCTGCACAAAATTCTCCTGTGGTTGTTTCGTCTGCCCAGACTGGTCCTACGCAACCAATCCTTACTGCTACGGCTGCTGGCACTGCGCAGCCCACCCCGGTTGGTTTTTCTTTTGGAGATGCATCGAATATGTACAATGAAGGTCTTCGTCCTTCTGGTTTTGCTTATCACCCTCAGAACTACATGTCCAAAGAGTATCCTTGGAGTATGCCTCTCACAGCTAATGAAGGTGTACGCTTTGCTGGCCCAGAAATGCCAACTCCTTATGGACAACAAGCAACGCCACTTTTTCATCATGGACAGTTATTCCCTCAAGCTGTCATGAATCACACGGCACCCATTGTGCACACTGCTCAGCAGGAGGAAGGACCAATTTATCATTCGGGTAGTGTGGTAGGTGATGACAGAATGGTAAGTCTGGAAGAGAAGTACGACGTAGTGCAGAAAGAACTGAGAGCTCTTCGTGGTAAAGACATCTATGGTCAGAATGTACACGATCTTTGTTTGGTCCCAAATGTGGTACTGCCTCCCAAGTTCAAGACTCCGGATTTCGTCAAATATGAAGGGAACACTTGTCCACAGAGTCACCTGGTTATGTATGTAAGGAAGATGACAGCCTACAAAGACAATGAACCTTTGCTCATTCATTGTTTCCAAGACAGTTTGACTGGTCCCGCACAAATATGGTATATGAATCTGAAGGGTATCACCACCTTCGAGGAACTGGCTAGGGCTTTCATACAGCAGTACAGGTATAACATACATCTGGGGCCTACCCGAAGGGAACTGCAAGCTATGACTCAAAAGGATAAAGAGTCTTTCAAGGAGTATGCTCTCCGCTTTATTCAAAAATCGGCCCAAATCCGCCCTGCTTTGGAGGAAAGAGAAATGGCTGATCTATTCTTTGAAACTTTGAGTCCCTACTACTCGGAGAAAATGATTGGTTGCGCATCGCAGAAGTTTACTGAGATGGTTGATGCGGGGGTTCGCATTGAAGATTTGGTCCGTAAAGGAATTCTGGCCAAAGAAAGTAGTGTATCAAGTGCTTCGTCAGGTGGGTCGTCTAATGGACCCAAGAAATTTGGAAACAGTTATCCAAAGAAGAGTGCTCAGGAAGTCAGTATGGTAGCCCAGGGTGGATCCCAGCCAATATATCCAAACTACCCTTTCATTGCCAATATTCCACCACCTTTTCCAGCTCCACAAAATCAACATTACCACCCACAAACGCCCCAAAGGCCTCCACCATTCTATTCACCACTATATCAACAACCGTATCCGCAACCTTTCTACCAACAACCATATTATCCACCACCACCTCAACAACAACAACCTCGTAATCGAGCCCCACAACAGCCAAATCGCCTACCCAGAAAAGAGTTTCCCCCCATACCCATGTTGTACGCAGACTTGCTACCCTCTTTATTAGCAAGGAATCTTGTGCAGACTAGGCAGCCTCCTCGTCCACAGAACCCACTACCTCCATGGCACCGTGCTGATCTTACTTGTGCCTTTCACCAAGGGGCACCTGGGCATGATGTTGAGCATTGCTACCCGCTCAAAGAAGAAGTTCAGAGATTGATTCAAAGCAAAGAGTTGTCCTTCGAGGACACCAATTCCAATACTCAGAATAACCCTTTGCCATCTCATGGGCCGGCTGTTAATATGATTCAAGAGGATCAAGATTTGAGTCTAATTCTCAGGGCTCAAGATATCAGAACTCCTTTGGTCCCGATTCACGCCAAGATGTGCGAAGCCAACATGTTTAACCACGATCACGATGCTTGTGAAGTGTGTTCGGTGGATCCCCGAGGGTGTGAGAAAGTCCAGGAGGATATACAAGGACTGATTGACACCTCACCTATATTTTTTCAATCATCAACAACCTCTCATGTCGTTACAGTCTGTTAGCTTACCGTTAGAGGAGAAAATCTAACGCCATATTTCTGTTAAAGCGATAAAACACGCGAATAATCCAAATATTCAAGAAATAGACGTCACGTCTCAAAATCCACAAACATGCATATTAAAATTCTCAAGAGTCACAACGGATAAAAATAAGTATATAACATGCATCTCTATAATAGTCAGGTCATAAACTCATAAATACATCAACATAATAATAGTCGATTTACATGATTTCTCACTACAAAACACTCAAAACACCTATGTAGTTGCATGATCTAGGATGAAAGTGAATTACAACGACTCGATTGAAACAATACAATATGTTCCTCAAAACTTTAACAAATTCTCTATCTCTCAACTTATCTGTTTTCAAATGAAAAGAAAAGTACTAAAAACATAGCTAAAAATGTCATATGATGTTCTGTCATCAATTACTATAAAAAGCTCCATTTGTATTGTATTTAGTCTAATGAAGCAGTGGAGGTTGCCAAATAAATTCAGTGATGGAAGGAGCTTTGTCGTGATCTATTGTAACTTTTAAAATCTTTACAATTGTGAAGTCTCTAGTTCAATTATTAGAGACTTTGCACAAATTATAGATGGTGTAGGTGAGAAGGTGGAGGAGGTTGGTTTCCATTGTCAGTGGTGCGCTTGGTGGGGGGTTGCGCCAACACGTCTTTTTGGTATGATAGGTGGTTAGGGGAGGCTCCTTTATGTACGCGGTTCAGTCGCTTATTTGATTTATCTGTCAATAAGTCGTGCTCGGTCGCTACTATGTTTGATCTTGGTTGGGAGGAAGGAGGAGATGCGTGGAGTTGGCGGAGGAGTTTGTGGGCATGGGAGGACGAGTTGCTGGAGGAGTGTAGGATTTTACTTTCCACTATTGTTTTGCATCCTAATGCTCCAAGTAAGTGTCAGTGGCTCCCCGATACTGAAAGGGGTTACTCAGTGCGTACATGCTATCAACTTTTCACATCTTAGGACGTCATCCAGGCGGATATCCCAAATGATCTTATTTGGCATACTCAGGTTTCAGTGAAGGTGACTATTCTTTCTTGGCGTTTTCTTTGTGACAGGTTACCAACTAAATCTAATCTGGTGTACCGTGGTATCATAGCGCTCAAGGCTTCTTTATGTACGGGGGCGTGTGGCCAAACTAAGACAACATCTCATTTGTTCCTGCATTGCACCATTTTTGGCTCTTTGTGGTAAATAGTTCGGTCTTGGTTAGGGGTTACAGGTGTTGATACACATAGCCTTCGTGATCACTTCGATCAGTTTACTTATTGTTTAGGTGGGTTGAAGACACGACGATCATTCCTCTAGCTTCTTTGGCTTGTGTGTGTCTTGGTATGTTGGAATGAAAGAAATAACAGGTTCTTTAATAATACTCATTCTTCTATTCATCAGATGTCGGATAAAGTTAAGTTCCATTTTTTTTTTGTGGCCGAAGGCTAATAATGCCACTTTTGTGTTTGGTTGTCAGAGATGGTGGTCGGACCCGTTATTTTGCTTGGGTATCGGCTGACCTTTGTTGTTGTATTTTTAGTCTGACAGATTGAAATATTTGACGGGTCTTCTTAGTACACCTTGTGTTGTGAAGACTCTTATGGTTTTGTTAATATATACCATTTTTTATTCTTCAAAAAAAATTATTAGAGACTTTGCTTGTGTTAATTCAATTTGAAAAGTACTTGCTATTATATTGAATATGGATGACTTCCAAGAGATAATTTTATTGTTGAAACTTGCCTCATTCCTTCCAAACCAAATAGTGTTTATTAAGTTAACCAAAGCAGCGGTTATGACAATTTTACGCTGTGTGGACCAAGCATTTTCACAAATTTTCCAGATGTCTTCCATAGTGTTAAATTGCATAATAACATTCAAAGATATAACAAACCAATACCATAATTTTACTACAAAAGGACAAGTTAATAATAGTAAACATTGCTAATTCAAAAAAAATAAAAATAGTAAACATTGCACATTGAAGGAAGTTGACCACCTTTTTTCATTGGCCTATCATCAGTTGAAACTTTCTCTTGTATTAATCTCCAAACAATCATTGATTTTGAAGGGGGAATACTTGGAATCCAAATTGTTTTGGCCCACTTTAGATCTTCATGATTGTGTAATTTGAAATAATGGGCTTGCTTGAGATCCAAGTCACCATTTGCAGCGAGTTTCGACAAAATTTGGTCTTCTTCATATCAATTGGGATGGTTGCTTATTAAACATATTGTCTCATATTTGGAAATTTCTGGGACATTGGGTTTGGTATACTCTTTTTACCTTTAAAATATATAATCAGTCACCTTTGAGGTCAGATTAATTCTAGAATTTTAATAATTTTAGTGTTTATTACAATGATAGTTAGTTAAAAGATAGTTATTTTGATGAGTAATTAGGTGTTGAAGAAGATGATTGCTCAAGTTTTTGAAAAGCTTCAAGGAAAGGGGATATACTTTAGGGAATGCCCAAGACATATATGTGTATTAATAATCGTAATAAGAAGATTTTTGTAGTTAATTTTAATAGTAAATTCTCTTAAATATATGTCATTTATGAATAAATTTGATTATCTATAGTATATATTGAATTAATGGACTTTGTGAATTGCAAATTATTAATGTATTGTGTTGATTTTAAATCTATATGTGTATTTACACTTTGTAATATCATGTTGTGTATTATAATTGTGTTGTGTATTATCGTATTTTTTTACCAAATTATTAATTTTGGTCTCATTAATGGATTTTACAAAACTAAGCCACTTTTGCTATGTTTCTAACATGTCATTATACAAACAGAAAGGTATTCTCTTTCAATGATTTATTTATTAAATACATTTGAGTAATAATAATAAATAACATAATTTACTTGAAGATTTATGATGAATATTTAGATGATTTCTCATAAGTTACATTATGAGTTTTTAACATTAAATTGTTAAGTTTGTTGTTGACATAAATATTTATGTTGAAGAATTACATAACTAATAATTTTTGTAAAGGGTTACTCATGTTGTTTCTTATAATACGATGACGTATATAAGACTAAGGATAGGTCCAGTTGGGTCGACTACAGACCTTATGGGATAACAGACATTTTGAACTCCTACCAATAGTTATTGATAACTTATCTTGTTGGAACAAAATGTGTTTAATATTGCCACCTTAAGTTTTGATGATAATAATGTAATAAAAGTTCAATTTGATATGCTAATATTTGTTCAAGTGTGTGAGACTATAGACTAAAATTTATAAGTCTTAAAACAAAGTATTGGTTTTGGAAAAACAATTGAGAGCAAAAGAATTTTCAAAGGAAGATTAGTTGCAGTCAAAGTCTGAAGACCATCAGAAGCTGGCAGTCAGAGTCTGAAGTCACCAGAGTCTAAAGACCTTTAGAGTCTGGAATGAAGAACCTGAAGTTAGCTAAATTGGTTATTTGAAGACACAAGTGTGCATAAGGAATATAAGACTGGAGCAACGACTATTTCAGATGAATTAGAAGGCATTGGATGTTTATCCACTGAAGAAGGACAGAGAAAGGACAGTAATACAATTGTATAACCACTACTCCAACATTTCATGTGCATAGTACAAGCTACAGTTGTGTCTATGTTGGTTAATTCTCCATACAAGGAATGATTTTCAAATTATTCATTCCTAGAACATTAACCAACTCAAGCAATAGATCATTGGTGATTAATCAAGCTTCTATAACGACTTTTTGATGTGATGACACCTCTACATCGTCTCTTTCATACCTCTATATAAAGGAATGAATGCTTAAAAATTAATACAGACTCTACAACATTTAAACTATGCCAAAACTCTGTTGAAATTGTTGTGCATCAAACACTTAGAATTTCTTAACAACTTTCATACCTTAGAAATTCTAGAGTCTTAAGAGTCTGATTTGTTTTGTATTGTGAACACCATTGATTGTATATCAAGTGCTCAAACCAAACTTATTTATGTGTAATTTGTTTGTTTAGAAGTCTCTTGCTTTTTTGTTTGAGCATAGAAAATCGATTGCTTGTGTGCTTGAGTATTTGAAGTACCCTTCTTATGTGCTTGAACATTTGTAATCAGGTTGGATTATAGTGAAATCTTCTTGGAAGTGCAAGGGGGACTGGACTACTTCCGAATTGTGCAAGAATCCAGTATAATTGCTTTGTGTCTTTCTCTTCTCTTCTCTTCTCTCTCTCTCTCTCTCTATATATATATATATATATATATATATATATATATATATATTACTGAAGATATTTTAAGAGGGGGTTTTCAAAATTTTAATCCTCTTTGCGGAAGAAATCCCATTGAAACGGATATTGATTAAATCATTAATCACAAATCAAACACATACTTAAACAATTTAAGGATTCATGTGTTTACCTCTTGAAGAGCAGAACCTTTGTAGTAGAATTGTTTCTGATCACAAGCAAAGCAAAGGAACGATGCCTCTACTTAGTCCACACGAACAGAACTTCTCCGATGACCGGTGCTAGCCAATTCCAACGAAGATTCAGAGAGAGCAAGGTTTAGAGAGCGGCGGCTAGGGTTTCACAACTTTTGTGAATTAGTTTAAGCACTCAAAAAGTTAGTAATGCTTCAGCACAAGGGTTCTATTTATAGAATCACTTGTGTGGCCAACAAGACAACACTTAAGTACACCGTACCTTACGGTGCACCGCGTTTCTCTATTCCTTTTGTAAATTAAATAATGAAGTCATATTAAATTATTTAATTACTAATAAGTCTTACTTATTATTTTATAAATAAGTCCCACTTATTATTTTATAAATAAGTCTTACTTATTTATTTCTCTCATTTATCTGTCCTTTGTGTGTGATTACTCTTTTGTCCTAATATCTTTATTGATCTCAAGGCATAGATTTTGTCACCCTTGTATAGATCAATATTTATATTTCTTGATTCCGAAATATACTGAATAACGAATAAGTCCAATATCCTATATCGACTTAGTTCGGCATGACCATGCAGTTTTACAGTCATATTTCATCAAGAGGCCTATAGATATAACTCCTGTTTATGAGGAGGGACAAATCCCATCTATGACACTCACGTCCCTCAGCATGATTCATCAAGTACCCATCAACCAACGTTATGGTTATCCTTTTACAGACAACGTTAGAATGGCAACAAAGCACTTGAGTCCACATCTAGGGATCATAGTGGTTTCAGATCAAAGAGCAATGTACACTATTATCATTGTGAGAATATCTTATGACAATCTCATAACTTACTATGTAGTATTCTCACGGTGGGTCTATCCAGTATAAATATTACTCTTAACATTTATACCTATGTATAGACTTGATATCTCATATCTATGACTCATGAGATGCGGTCATCAGTCTTCATACATAATAGTCTCGAAGCTTTATTATTATCCTAATTCATATTAAAGCTTGACTACGGATACATTTAAGAATAGCATTCTTTATGATAATATAATCTCATGATTAAGTCACACTTAATATATTATTACATGAACTATCTATTCTAAGGACTTTGTTATTTTGAAACAAAACAAAATCAACAAAGAAATGCCTTATTATTATTATATATTCACAATTATATATTTATATCAATATCATGATACAAAGCCAAACTTAAGAAATATAGATTGGCTATTAGGGCTTACTCCAACAATTACTTTATCCGCTACATTAGACTCAAAATATTGTTCCAGACTCTGAAAAACACACACCTCTCATTTCACTCCCTACACTTTCTATTTTCAAGCCTTCACTCTCAAAACTCTCTCTATTTTTTATTTTATTTTTGCAAATACCTCAGAACCCTAAAATTACTCAGTTATTGCATCTTCATCTCAAGAAGTAGCTTTAGCCATTGATTCTGAAGCTTCAAAATTCATCAAACCAAAAACCATACCTATGGATGAAGATTCACTAAACTTGTTTATAGAACTTGTCGTGGATTTCGGTTCGTTGATGAGGAATGGTTGCAACATATAACCCTTCACTAATTATCAAAACTGGAATAACTACTTCAACATGCTGAATGGTCTGTCGTATACAAAGTTGGTCAAGGACTTCTGGGTTAGAGTTGAGGTATATGATGAAGAGGCTGCTCACAGGGTAGAATATGAAAAGATACTTGAGGATAGGTCTTAAGAAGGCAAAATAAGAGAAGAAATGGGTTTGATAGAATTTACTGATGTTAAAATCAGGTCTGTAGTGATGGGGATCAAGGTAACCATCATTGAGGCTATGATTTCAAGGATTATTGGTTGCATGAATAATGGTTTGTTCTTCACTGGAACTGACAAGGCTATCAATACAAGTGATTGGGGTCCAAGGATTCAAAAGGCCTTATTTGATGGAAGAGAATCTGACAAAATTGTACATATGAGAAAAGAGCATAGGGTGCTTCAGAAGCTGATAATATTAGAGAAGGTGGGGTAGATTACATGTCATGGGATCATAAGCATTTCCTATGCTTTATGGTTACAAAATCCAATTAATCTTCCTGCATACATCTTCAACTATATGTGCATTTCTATTAGAGAAGGAATCAAAGGGAAAAAGACTATGGCTTATACTAGAATTATTTTAGAAATTCTGTATCAAGGAAGACTACTTCAGAAGCTTCAGGATCTAGGAGTTGCTTCTGATGAGGAGCTGGGAACAAGAGCTGGCAAAGTAAACAATGGAACCATACTAGGGAGCATGAAAATCATTGAAAAGAAGAAGATGATTGTCTCTCAAGATGATTTAAAGGTGTCAGTGATTACTTCTGAGTTCTTAGATGATTTCCCACCAATATCTCATGAAGACCATCTTGTAGTGATTGCAGAGTGCATTGATGCATACTATAAGGAAAATGGAGTCCTCATCAGTTGGGGTCAGATTCCAGATCGTATTGGTGTCTTCAGGATTGCAAGTTGATGATCTAACTAAAGCAGCTGAGGGTCTGAAGGATCTTGTTCATGAAGATCTCAAGGAAGATGTGTCAAGGAAGCAAGCTGAGGATATGGAGCAAGTTAAGAAGTTGTCTCAAGATTTGAAAGAGAAAGATGTTGTGGAAAGTTCAGAGTTAGTGACATCTCTGATGAAGGTCAAGAAGAAGTCTGATGCAAGGCCAAAAGCTAGAATTACAGGTATTCATGCACACTCCTCCTCTCCCATAGAACTAAGCTCATCATCATCAGACTCTGATGATGATATAACAATTAGCAAGAAATTTACTAACCTACAAAAAGCCAAAAACCACACACCATCAACCAAACCTCAACCTAAACCAGTTGACCAAAACCTAATCAATGGTTCAAAATTCCTGATGTAGAGCCTCTTTAGACTATGTAACTTGGAGAAGTATTTGAAGGTGATACTGAGATCCCTCAAGAGTTTTTGGACAATTAAGCCAAGCTTGATTAGCCTGATGCTAGGAGATTCAAACTAACTTATAAGAGTCATTGTCTTGAAAGTGCACTCAGAGTTACACAAGCTCTAGATTCTACTATGGCGGCATCTGGTACATCATCATCCTCCTCAAACACTTCTCAACCAAAACAAAGTTCTTCATTTGTAATTGATAATTTATTTCAACGTTTACATGGTAAATTCCCACAAATCAACCTGAACCAAACCAAGAAATAGCCTCTAAAATAGTCCCTAACATTATTGTTTCAGAAATCCAACAACAATCATTACCTTCACCACAAAGAGCCTCTGAACTATTTACTGTTCTCATAGTTTCAGAACAACAACAACAACAACCAGACTCACCTCTTCAAATAGCCTCTGATACACCAACAACTGACCTAGATGTATTAGAAAACCAAACAACAATAACTACATCTGAATTGCCATCCAATCATTCAGTTTCTGATACTTCATCAGTATCATTAAAACCCATAGTTGTTGAACTTATCCATTTTGCCAAACCAGATATAAGCCAAATTGATTATGATGTTCTCATGATCGAGGCATCAAAAGATATAATCCAAACTTCATCTAACCTAACTGTCGCGTCATTTTTCGGAGATCAAGGCTATTTGATTAACTTTTGACTCACTAATTATTTCACGACTGAACATTTAATTTTTGAAAGAAAATAGGGGAAAAAAAGTTCAAAGACCCCGTATTTAAAGAGGTTTAGGATTCGGGGGTTAGTTACATGAAGGGAAGGTATTAGCACCCTTCATGTCCGTAGTATTCTACGGGAACCTCTTGGTTTTATTTAATTTACTGTGCTATAACTTACTTAATATGAAAAAGAGGGAATTAAAAATGATTAAAGAGACCTAATTATCTACATTTTTTATTGATTTGAGAGGACAAGGTCCTTTGCCTACGTACCCGTGAGGGATCAAAACCTCGTAGTTCGGGGTAAAAATTGACGTTTGATTGGTTGGGTATTTTTTTAGTTTTCGAAAATATTTTAAAATAAAAAGCCAAGTGGCAAAAAATAAATTTGTTTGCGTTTTTTGATATTAAAAAGAAACTACTTGAAATAAAGTTAAATCGATTAGACATTTGACTAAGAAAACAAAAATAAAAAGAGGATCACTTGATCTTGGATCAAGGCTTATTATGAAAATATTTTTTGTGATTTTTGTGATTATTTGCAAGTTTTTGTTTGTTGTTTTTTTTTTGAATAATTAAACGAGAATTAAATCTAGCGGAGCAAGAAAGTAAAACGTAGGTTTTTGTGATGACGTTAGATCACCACGAAAACCTTTAACCTAAAACTAAGAATGATAAAGATAAATCATGCACCCACACACGCACACATGCACCTAAGCTATTACAAAAAGCCTAATAATACATTCTACGGTCTGCGATATAATAAATAAAAATACATCCAAACCTAAATATACATTCTACGGTCTGCGATAAAAATAAATAACATGAAAGTAAATAAACTTACATAATGGCTTAAATTACGTTCTAATGTCTTGCAAAAATAAATAACATAGAAATAAATATATGAATGCACGCAAGGGGGAATTTAAAATGCATGAAAATAGTAAAAATAAAAAAATAAGATGCTGGGAGGTACAAGCAGTAAAAAAGGGGGTGTAAAAAGTGAAATTGGGCCTAAGGGACAGGCTGAAGGCGCTGGGCTTAAGGGGTTGGATCAGGGCCGTCTGATCAAGATCAGACAGCCTAGATCTGATCTCCAGTGAGGCGTCCAGAGCCACAAGATCAGAATCGAACGAATGGGCAGTGTGGGTGTACCGTAGCGCGTAGGCCTGCGCACACTGAAGCGGGGCGGTTTATATAAAGGCTGTAGCCTTTGTTTTTTCTCATTTTTCCAGCTCTTTTCTCTCTCTTCTCTTCCTCACTCCCATATTCTCTCTTCTCTCTCATCTTTTCTTCTTCTTCTCCGATGGAGGAGCGGGTGGCCGGAAAGAATTCCGGCGCGGTGGTTAGCCGTCCGGCGTGACGGCGCCACCGCCCCATGGGGTAAAACAGTCTGTTTTTTCTATTTTTTTTGCTCTTTCTTCTTCTTTTCTTCTCTCCTACCCATTTTTGACCTCCAAATTCCCAAACAAAACCCCTAAAACCCTAGATCTAAAGTTTTAAACAAATTACAAAAATATTATCCTTTTGGTTCTTTCCTACTCATACCTCCTTTCTTCTTCCTGTTTCTTTTAGTCTGAATTTTATTTAACAAAAAAACAAATCTACCCTTCTAGATCTACGAGAATGAAAGAAAAGAAAATTATACCTGTTGTGTTTGAATCGGTCCCTCACGTGACAGTCCCTCACGTGACAGTTGTATGTGTTGGTTTGGATTTTTGAACGAGTTTATCGTTCTGACTTGATGACGTCGGTTTGATCTTGTAGGTTTGTGTGTGTTGTTGCGTGTTTCGCGAGGCTGCGTGAAATTGCCTCTGTTGTATTGATTTTGATTGTAGGTTTCCACACTAGAAATTGGTTGTTTGTGTATATGAGTGTTATTGCTGGAAAAATCGTTTTTTGATTTGCAGGTTTTTGGTTATAGGTTTATTTGGCCGTCTCTGTGTTCTGGAAAAATCCCCCTCTCTCTTGTGTTACTGGCTTCTGTTTTATAGTCATAGGTTTTGTTTTTTAGGGTTTGTTACTGATCAGCAGAAATATCTGCGGTTTGGATTGAAATGGACTGGAAATTTGGATGTGAACAGCTGTGTTTGATGCTTGAACTGTTTTGATCAGGACCGATTCTTTTGACTCATTTTCGGATATTTTAGACAATTAAATAAAGCAAAACAAAATAAACATGAGAGTAAATAAAATAAAAAATGGCTAATTAATAATAAGAAATAATAATAAGAGAAGATCAAAGTAAAAGATTAAAAAAAAAGAATAATAAATGGATAAAGAATGAGGGCCCGACTCGGAACCAAAAATGAGGTATTTTAAAATACCTCTCTGCCGAAATTTTCACTGAAAAAACAGTGACTGATCATGATCGAACGGCGTACGAGTGTAGAAACAAACGACACGTGTCAGTGTATGAATGTACGATTTTAGGTCAAAAATTGGGGTATGACAAATGCCCCTATTTAAGTTTCTTCGTCCGATGATTTGAAGATGGAATCTTTGATTTGAACGGACCGAAGAGACTTAAATATAAAGTACACCTATTTTTGATCCTAAGATACTGTGAATGCATGTGACGCAAATCAGGATACTTTGGTAGCAGGTATGCCCCAAATCAGTGGCGTCTGACCGGATGCAGTTACTTTGTCTTTTTCTTTATCCTTAATTTTTGCATAGACCGCCCTTTCGGGTTTTCGGCCTATCAGGATAATCTCTGTTTAATGTCTCTAATTTTTGCCTGGACCGCCCTTTCGGGTTTTCAGTCCACCGAGACGCTCATTTTTGCCTAAGCCGCCCTTTCGGGTTTTCGACTTACCGAGCTGTTCTTATAATTTTAGACAAAATATTTCTTGACTGCATCCGTGTTTACCGTACGCGGAAGTTCTTCACCATCCATAGTTTGAAGAGTCATGGCACCACCGGAGAAGACTCTTTTGACGACGTATGGGCCCTCATAGTTAGGAGTCCACTTGCCCCTGGAGTCGGGCTGGAAGGACAAAATCTTTTTTAGCACAAGATCACCCTCTTTGAATTCACGGGGACAAACTTTCTTGTCGAAAGCCAGCTTCATCCTCTTTTGATATAATTGTCCATGACATAGAGCAGCCATGCGTTTCTCCTCGATTAAGTTCAACTGATCGTACCTACTTCTACGAGACCTCAACTCTCATTAAAACTCTCATTGAAGGGACCTCAACTTCTACGAGAAGCACTGCCTCCATACCATATACCAAAGAGAAAGGGGTTGCCCCTGTCGATGTGCGTACGGAAGTACGGTATCCATGTAATGCGAATGGAAGCATCTCATGCCAGTCTTTATAAGTTACCACCATTTTCTGGACAATCTTCTTTATATTCTTGTTTGCGGCTTCGACAGCACCATTCATCTGAGGCCTGTAAGGAGAGGAGTTATGATGCTCGATCTTGAAATCATCACACAGTTCTTTCATCATATTGTTGTTCAGATTCGTCCCATTGTCTGTAATGATTCTGCTAGGGACGCCATAGCGGCAGATGATTTGATTCTTGATGAACTTGACCACCACTTGCTTGGTCACATTAGCATAAGATGCGGCTTCAACCCACTTGGTGAAATAGTCAATAGCCACTAGAATGAAACGGTGCCCGTTTGAAGCCTTGGGTTCGATCCTACCAATCATGTCGATGCCCCACATGGAGAATGGCCACGGGGAAGAGAGAACGTTGAGTGCGGTTGGCGGAACATGAATCTTATCAGCATAGATTTGACATTTATGACACCTCCTGGCATGCTTGTAACAATCTGCTTCCATCGTCATCCAGTAATAACCCGCCCTTAATATCTTCTTGGTCATTGTATGTCTACTTGAATGAGTACCGAAAGATCCTTCGTGTATTTCATGCATCAGTAAATCAGCTTCGCGGGCGTCCACACATCTGAGCAACACCATATCAAAGTTTCTTTTATACAAAATGTTTCCATTCAGGAAGAAGTTGCCAGATAGTCTTCTTAAAGTTTTCTTGTCTTTGTTGCATGCTCCGGGTGGATACTCTTGACTTTGAAGGAAACACTTGATATCATGGTACCATGGTTTGTCGTCAACCACTTCTTCAGTTGCAAATACATGAGCAGGTCTTTCAAGACACCTGATACTGATTAATGGTACTTCATTTCGACGATTTACTTGGTACATTGAAGATAAGGTAGCTAGAGCATCTGCCATTTGGTTCTCATCACGGGGGATGTGGTGCAATTCGACCTTGTTGAAGAAGGTCAGTAACCGTCTCGCGTAGTCTTTGTATGGAATCAAGCCGGGGTGGCGAGTTTCCCATTCTCCTTTGATCTGATTGATTACGAGAGCTGAGTCACCATAGATGTCAAGGTTCTTGATTCTTAGATCGATGGCTTCTTCAATACCCATAATGCATGCTTCGTATTCTGCCATGTTGTTTGTGCAGTCGAAGGTTAATCTGGCAGAGAAAGGGACGTGGGTACCTTTAGGAGTAATAATGACTGCTCCAATGCCGCTACCATAAACATTAACAGCTCCATCAAATATCAAACCCCATCTTGATTCAGGGTCTGGGCCTTCCCCGAACAACGGTTCGTCACAATCTTTCATTTTCAAATACATGATCTCTTCGTCAGGGAAATCGAACTTTATAGGCTGATAATCTTCGATCGGTTGGTGAGCCAGGTGATCGGCAAGGATGCTACCTTTGATTGCTTTCTGGGAACGGTACTCAATATCATACTCGGATAACAACATCTGCCACCGGGCGATTCTTCCTGTTAAAGCTGGCTTCTCGAAGATGTACTTGATCGGATCCATTTTAGATATCAACCAAGTGGTATGATTAACCATGTAATGACGGAGGCGTTTGGCGGCCCAGGCTAAAGCACAACAAGTTTTCTCAAGCATGGAATAACGAGACTCACAATCAGTAAACTTCTTGCTTAGATAATAAATAGCGTGCTCCTTTCTTCCGGTCTCATCTTGTTGCCCGAGCACACAACCCATAGAAGCATCTAATACAGTTAGGTACATAATCAATGGTCTTCCTTCAACTGGAGGGATAAGAATGGGAGGTTCTAGCAAGTATTCTTTGATGTTGTCGAAGGCTTTCTGACAATCTTCTGTCCATTCAATCCCTTGATCCTTGCGAAGTAACTTGAATATCGGCCCACATGTTGCAGTCATATGAGAAATGAATCTGGAGATGTAATTTAAACGTCCGAGGAAGCCTCTTACTTGTTTTTCTGTTTTTGGAGCAGGCATTTCTCTGATGGCTTTGACCTTGTCTGGATCTACTTCGATACCTTTCTGACTAACAATGAAGCCCAGAAGCTTCCCGGATCTGACACCAAAAGTGCACTTGTTGGGGTTCAGACGGAGTTGGTACTTTCTCAGTCGTTGGAACATCTTCAGTAAGTATTCGATATGTTCTTCTTCAGTGCTTGATTTGACGATCATATCATCCACATAAACTTCAATTTCTTTGTGCATCATGTCATGAAAAAGGGTAGTCATACCTCTTTGATAAGTAGCTCCTGCGTTTATCAAACCAAATGGCATTACTTTGTAACAGAAAGTGCCCCAAGGGGTGATGAAGGATGTTTTTTCTCTATCTTCAGGCGCCATCTTAATTTGATTGTAACCGGAGAAACCGTCCATGAAGGAGAAAACTTTGGATTTTGCAGTACTGTCAACTAACACATCAATATGAGGCAATGGGAAGTCATCTTTGGGACTAGCTTTGTTCAAGTTACGATAATCAACACACATTCTGACCTTACCATCTTTCTTCGGAACGGGCACTATGTTGGCTAACCATTGAGGGTATTCTGACGTAACGAGGAACCCTACGTCAATCTGTTTTTGTACTTCCTCTTTGATCTTGAGAGCCATATCAGGGTGAGTTCTTCTCAATTTCTGTTTGACTGGTGGACATTCAGGCTTCAGAGGCAAACGGTGTACCACAATATCAGTATCCAGCCCCGGCATATCTTTATACGACCAAGCAAACACATCGACATATTCTTTGAGAAGTTCTATCACTTGTTTCTTGACATTTGCTTCAAGTGACGCCCCGATCCTTATCTCTTTCTTGTCTTCTTCAGAGCCTAGATTGATTACTTCTAATGCTTCCCCATAAGGCTGAATAGCTCTTCTTTCTTGTTCAAGTAAACGAGAAATCTCATCGGGAATCTCCTCAACCTCTTCTTCTTCTGCTTCGTATACAGGGAACTCAAAGTTGGGAGAGATCATAGAGTCACGTTGTTCAACGGGTTTATTGGTAATTAATCTGCACATATGTTTAATGATCGATTTTAGAAGAAATGTGTAAATGCAGACCTTTTTGAAGTGATCATGTTTTTTTTTTTTGGTTTTTTGTATTACCATTTTTCTTTAAAAGCACAAAATAAAACAAAAGTCGGAAACAAAACGACATTTTATTGATGATTGTAATTTTTGAAGCAAAAAGCCCTAGATAAATTCACTTTCGCTTGGGGCAGGACGAAAGGATTTTTTTTTTAAAAGCATAAAGACAAACAAGTGCATTACTTGGACAAATGAGCAACAAAAGGAACGTCGACAGCAACCCAGTTATGGTTAGACCCTCCTTGCGTCACAAAGTGGCATGGAATTTCTTCGGGGTTGTCTTCAATGACTGCGTTGGTTTCTGGCGGAGAATGAATGAATCCAGCACTGCGAAAAATTCCTCTCTGTGGCTCAATGACGAACCCTGCCTCGGGGATTCCAGCTGATGAAGAGAAGCTGAGACCTTCTCGATGCTTGTTCTCTGGTAAGCTTAACACTTGCCCCCAACCTGTAGACACACCATCTTGGACTACCCTCTGAGCGTCCTTGAAAGATGAAATAGATGCCCCACTCTTCTTCAAATTCTCTTCTTCTAAAGAAAGTCCTTGAAATAAAGATCCCTCGGTATTGTCGGCACCAATGAAAGAGAAAGCCGACAAGTGGCTTACTAACAAAGCCTCTTCTCTATTCACGGTTACCAGTTTCCCATTTTTCACAAACTTCACTTTCTGATGTAAGGTTGACGTCACTGCCCCAGCTCCATGAATCCAAGGTCGGCCCAATAGACAACTGTATGATGCTTGTATATCCATTACTTGAAAAGTAATTTGGAAAACATGTGGCCCGATTGTAATGGGCAAGTCCACCTCTTCGAGAACAGTCTTCCTCGAACCATCAAAAGCCTTCACCATTACTCCACTTCGTCTTAACGGTGTGCCTTGGTAGGAAAGTTGGCTGTAAGTTGCTTTAGCCATCACATTTAGAGCTGACCCGGTGTCTAACAACACATTCGACAAAGCATCTGTCTTGCAATTCACTGATATGTATAACGCCCAGTTATGGTTCCTTCCTTCTTTTGGGAGTTCTTCATCACTGAAACTCAAGTTGTTGCATGCAGTGATATTCCCCACTATTCCACCAAACTGACCAACAGTCACATCATGGTCTACAAATGCTTGCTCTAACACGCTCATTAAATCTCCCCTATGAGCTTCTGAATTCAGCAGTAAAGACATTATTGATATTTTTGACGGAGTCTGCATCAGTTGATCAATTATCTTATAGTCGCTCTTCTTGATTAGCTTGAGCACCTCATCGAAATCAGAACTCGTACCGGCCCCACTAGACTGGCCTACATCTTGGAGTGCATTAGAAACTTTAGCTTGAACCTCTTCAATTAACGGGGCGCTAACCCTCTTCGGAAACACTGCAGGGATAACACGCCCGTTCCTCAGTACTCTACTATCTTCAGCAATATTACCCACAGATGGCAAAGATGGTATAGGAACCTCGTGACCTCCTTCTATCATAGTGGCATTGTACTTGTATGGTATGACTTTTTCAGAGACATAAGGCATTGGCCCTGGTAAGCAAATCACTAAAGGAGCAGCTGACTTCCGACTGTCAAAGAATATTTCCAAAGGCTCAGGAGTCATGACACACACATCGTCACATTTTCTTTCAACAATTAATTCTCCCCGATTCAGTAATACTTGGATATCATCCTTTACCTCTTGGCAACCCCACGGATCTAGACGGCACACCTCACAGGCGGTGTGGTCATGTTTGAAAAAAGATGCTTCGCATAACCTGGCATGTAATGGAACCAATGGTGTTCGGATATGTTGCACTTTAAGAACAAGGCAAGTCTCTTGGCAGTCTTCGACCATGTTGACAGCTGGAGCACCATGATTTGGTAAAGGGTTGGTTTGAATATTTGGGTTTGAGTCGGTGAAGGTTATTCTCTTTTCATTGATTAGCCTCTGGACTGCATTCTTCAAACAATAGCAATTCTCAATGTTGTGGCCTGGGGCCCCTTGGTGAAAAGCACAAGTCTGGTCTGGTCTGTACCCTGGTGATGGTTTTTCTGGCACTGGAGGAGGTGGTCTAGTTTGGATCATATTTTGTTTGAGTAACCCTGGAAGCAGTTCTGCATAGGTAATGGGAATTGGGTCAATTTGTAACCTTTGAGCTTGTGGTCGTGGTTGTTGTTGTCGATATGGTTGTTGGGGATATTGTTGGTATGGTTGTTGGGGATATGGTTGTTGCTGGTATGGGCGTTGTTGATATGGTTGTTGGGGATATTGTTGAGGATATTGCTGAGGATATTGGTGAGGGTATTGTTGAGGAAATTGGGGAAGTTGATAATTTAGTGGTTGAGTAGTGTTGGTGGCAGGTGTGATGGCAGCAATATGGTTATAGGTTGGATAATTTGGTTGGTGGGCCACCATGTTGATCTCTTATTCCTTCTTCTTTTAAAAACTACTTCCGAACTTTCTTGTACTGCCGGCGGATGTATTTTCTTTCACTAACCGTCCTTCTCGGACCCCTTCTTCCAACTGCACCCCCATGTTGACCATCTCTGTGAAGTCTCTGGGCGCACTTCCAACCATCCTCTCATAATAGAACTGACCTAGAGTTTTCAAGAACAGTTTGGTCATCTCCTTTTCTTCTATACTCGGGCTAACCTGGGCAGCAACATCCCTCCATCGCTGGGCGTACTCTTTGAATGTTTCTCTGTCTTTCTGAGTCATGGCTTGGAGATCACTTCGATCTGGAGCCATGTCCACATTGAACTTGTACTGCTGCACAAAAGCTTCACACAGACTATTGAAAGTTCGGACCTCTGTACGGTCCAGATTTATGTACCACTTCAGTGCGGCACCAGCTAAACTGTCTTGAAAGTAATGAATGAGGACCTGGTCGTCACGTACATACGTGGACATCTTTCTCATATACATCCATAGATGCTCTTTAGGACAGGACGTCCCTTTGTATTTCTCAAAGTCTGGGAGCTTGAACTTGTGGGGTATCTGGACATTTGGTACCAAGCAGAGATCATAAGCATCTTTCCCGAATATTTCCCTTCCACGGAGGGCTTGCATTTCCCGATTCATCATCTCAAACTTCTCCTGTAAGTCGATCACCTTATCATGGGCCCCTGTACTCCCTGAGGGAATGATAGGGTCTCCTCTTTGTGGCATAGTATGAACCAGCGGTATTGAGTAGGTTGCAGTCGGAGTAGAAAATGCACTGTGAACGGTAGACACTAGAGTTTCTGAGCCATGAGGACGGAGTACTTCACCAAAGCTAAAAGGCATGCTCCAAGGACGACCTTCTGATGTCACTTGCTGTGAGGTAACAAAAAAGGGACCTGCCTCAGCCTGAGTACTGCCAGGGGGAGGAGGTGGTGGTGGCAGCTGATCTTGCGCGGCCGTTAATGTCTTTACCAATTCAGTCAGTTCGTCCATCTTGGCCTGCATGGCCTCATTTGCTTCTCGGAGTACTCGGTTTTCTTGTTCGAGAAAGTCCATTCTTTTCTTTACAGTTGCCCGAGTGTAGTGAGTGCGAGTAGACTTGTAGAGAATGCGCCGGGCCACTTTTCAAACGGGCTGACCTGTTAGAATAAAGAAATTGTGTGAGACTTGGGATTTGAAACTATGAATGCAGAATGATGCATGGTATGTTTATGCAAAAGACACATTTTGATCGAAGGACTTATAAAAACATTTCTGTAAACATCGTAGTTGAAAGTTTCATTGAATAATAATAATTTAAAATACCACAAGATAATTCCCTTTCTAATAAACTGAGTCAAGGGATGGACTCCAAATTATATTACAAAAAGTTAATAATAATAATAAAAAAAAGACTGTAAAACTTTCCAACTCCTGAGGCGGTCTACTCTTCAAAATCTGGATGTGTGCCGGCAAAAAAGTCCATACGCCTCTTCTTACTCCCGGGAACCCGGTCAAGTATGGCATCTTTTTCCTTGATACGGTCTTTCAATTCAGCAATTTCCTGGTCTTTCTTGTGGTTTTTCCAATTTTCTTGTTCTAGCAGGTTCATTATGGTATCCTTCTCACGCTCAGCTATTCGATACTTTCCTTCCCAAACAGCACTTTCACGGCGAGACTCTTGCAACCGTTCCTGGTACTCTTTCTCGGTATCGAAGGTCATAGGTAAAGGTGGTGCTGGAGTAATAGCAGATATGAACCTTGGTAGTTCATAAGGCATCCCGTATTGGGTAGCCCTGTCAATAACCCACTGAGTATAGGATTCGTGAACGGCACCTGTCTTCCTTCCTAACTGGTCTTTATCCCTTCTTCGAATGGTGTTCCATGCTTGCACAATCTTCTTTCTCATGCCTTTACTGTCTTCTTGGTTATGGTAAAACACATTCTCTAGATAGATGTAGCGAGGCTTCCCTTCCATGGGATACCCGAACTGGCGTCTGGCAAGAGTGGGGTTGTAGCTAATTCCTCCGCGTATACCGAGGAGAGGTACGTTATTGAATTCTCCACAACTGTCAATGATGGTTCCTTTATCGTAAGCTCGGTCATACCACATTACATCAGCAGGGGTAAGGGACATGATTCTTTTGGACCAAAGGAGATTTTCCGGATTGGTTGTAAAGCGAGGGGTTTGGGGTAGATGAGATGTGATCCATCTCTGTAACAGAGGTGCGCAACAAAGGACAGTTCCGCGGCCCGCCAGGGTATGTTCATGGATAGAATGGTACGTGTCGGCCAACAGGATAGGGACTGGGTTTCTTGATAGGAAGATCTTAATGGCATTGATGTCAACAAAGTCGTTGATGTTTGGGAAAAGCACAAGGCCATATATGAGCAGGGCAAGGATAGAGTGAAAGGCGTCGACGCTGGCTGTTTCGGCGACAATGGTAGCTTGTTTATAGAGGAATTTGGTAGGAAGGCCCAAAAGATTCCCTTTGAGGATGAGGTTTGCCTTCACTTCGGCTGTTTCAAGGTGGAGAGCTGCAGCAATGGTTGAATGTTTGGGTGTTCTCTCAAGGCCGCTGAAAGGTGGTTCGTCAAGTACTAGTAAATTTATCCAATGAGAATATTCTTCAAGGGTGGGAACAAGCTGGTAATCTGGGAAGGTGAAGCAGTGATTGAGAGGATCGTAGAACTGAACCCAAGTATTGAGAAGTCCTTCATCAATATCTGTTTTGACAATACCCAGCAAAGCTCCATGTCGTTCCCGAAAGTAATCCCGGTCAGTCACCTCTTTTGCTAGCTTCCTTAAACTTGAAAGGTCCGGTCTCCTGAAACTATACTGTTTAAGGTTCCTTCTTGGGAAATTCATCTACGATGTTTGCAAAAAAAGTTTCGATGAGTCCTTCGATCTTGATGAAAAATGTTCATGAATGAATGCATGTATGCATGAATATGTTAAAGAACATAGTAAACATGGGGTCAGGTTCTATATGATGGAGTCAAGGGTAAGCGCGCCACATGGTGAGGACTATGGTTTCTCATGTACCTGTATCACGGGTTCTATTGGATCTCAAAAATCACTGACCACTTTCGAACGTTGTCGATCAACGGGAGTACTCCCGGTCCGATAACGTTCGTAGTAATGTCTCATTTTGAGTGTAGTATCGCGTATCGACTATTTCAAGAGTACTCCTGATTAGTCACCGCACTACGCCCTAAAAGGCCAAGATGGGTTAAAGGTAACTAAAGGTTCTCAACTTCGACGGTCACTTGAAAGCAATATGTCAAACATGAGTACTCACGTTGACAACGTATGCATCCAAGATCCCTCCGTTGAGTGGGGTTGTATCACATGTGCCAAAACCGAAGAGTACTCTTGGCCTGGGACTATGATTATACCACCGTCCTATCTTATGTTTCTCTCAAGTCCGGGTTAGGACTTATCTCACCACACACGTTAAGAAAGGAGAAAGAAGGAGGAGGAACATGTATACACGTATTTCTATTTTTGTTTTTGTTTTTTAAGCAAGTTATAGCACATAATTCGAATAAAACCAAGTTAGGCTTAACCCTCTTAGAGGTGTCCCCAGTGAAGTCGCCATTTCTGTCGCGTCATTTTTCGGAGATCAAGGCTATTTGATTAGCTTTTGACTCACTAATTATTTCACGACTGAACATTTAATTTTTGAAAGAAAATAGGGGAAAAAAAGTTCAAAGACCCCGTATTTAAAGAGGTTTAGGATTCGGGGGTTAGTTACATGAAGGGAAGGTATTAGCACCCTTCATGTCCGTAGTATTCTACGGGAACCTCTTGGTTTTATTTAATTTACTGTGCTATAACTTACTTAATATGAAAAAGAGGGAATTAAAAATGATTAAAGAGACCTAATTATCTACATTTTTTATTGATTTGAGAGGACAAGGTCCTTTGCCTACGTACCCGTGAGGGATCAAAACCTCGTAGTTCGGGGTAAAAATTGACGTTTGATTGGTTGGGTATTTTTTTAGTTTTCGAAAATATTTTAAAATAAAAAGCCAAGTGGCAAAAAAAAAATTTGTTTGCGTTTTTTGATATTAAAAAGAAACTACTTGAAATAAAGTTAAATCGTTTAGACATTTGACTAAGAAAACAAAAATAAAAAGAGGATCACTTGATCTTGGATCAAGGCTTATTATGAAAATATTTTTTTGTGATTTTTGTGATTATTTGCAAGTTTTTGTTTGTTGTTTTTTTTTGAATAATTAAACGAGAATTAAATCTAGCGGAGCAAGAAAGTAAAACGTAGGTTTTTGTGATGACGTTAGATCACCACGAAAACCTTTAACCTAAAACTAAGAATGATAAAGATAAATCATGCACCCACACACGCACACATGCACCTAAGCTATTACAAAAAGCCTAATAATACATTCTACGGTCTGCGATATAGTAAATAAAAATACATCCAAACCTAAATATACATTCTACGGTCTGCGATAAAAATAAATAACATGAAAGTAAATAAACTTACATAATGGCTTAAATTACGTTCTAATGTCTTGCAAAAATAAATAACATAGAAATAAATATATGAATGCACGCAGGGGGGGAATTTAAAATGCATGAAAATAGTAAAAATAAAAAAATAAGATGCTGGGAGGTACAAGCAGTAAAAAAGGGGGTGTAAAAAGTGAAATTGGGCCTAAGGGACAGGCTGAAGGCGCTGGGCTTAAGGGGTTGGATCAGGGCCGTCTGATCAAGATCAGACAGCCTAGATCTGATCTCCAGTGAGGCGTCCAGAGCCACAAGATCAGAATCGAACGAATGGGCAGTGTGGGTGTACCGTAGCGCGTAGGCCTGCGCACACTGGAGCGGGGCGGTTTATATAAAGGTTGTAGCCTTTGTTTTTTCTCATTTTTCCAGCTCTTTTCTCTCTCTTCTCTTCCTCACTCCCATATTCTCTCTTCTCTCTCATCTTTTCTTCTTCTTCTCCGATGGAGGAGCCGGTGGCCGGAAAGAATTCCGGCGCGGTGGTTAGCCGTCCGGCGTGACGGCGCCACCGCCCCATGGGGTAAAACAGTCCGTTTTTTCTATTTTTTTTGCTCTTTCTTCTTCTTTTCTTCTCTCCTACCCATTTTTGACCTCCAAATTCCCAAACAAAACCCCTAAAACCCTAGATCTAAAGTTTTAAACAAATTACAAAAATATTATCCTTTTGGTTCTTTCCTACTCATACCTCCTTTCTTCTTCCTGTTTCTTTTAGTCTGAATTTTATTTAACAAAAAAACAAATCTACCCTTCTAGATCTACGAGAATGAAAGAAAAGAAAATTATACCTGTTGTGTTTGAATCGGTCCCTCACGTGACAGTCCCTCACGTGACAGTTGTATGTGTTGGTTTGGATTTTTGAACGAGTTTATCGTTCTGACGTGATGACGTCGGTTTGATCTTGTAGGTTTGTGTGTGTTGTTGCGTGTTTCGCGAGGCTGCGTGAAATTGCCTCTGTTGTATTGATTTTGATTGTAGGTTTCCACACTAGAAATTGGTTGTTTGTGTATATGAGTGTTATTGCTGGAAAAATCGTTTTTTGATTTGCAGGTTTTTGGTTATAGGTTTATTTGGCCGTCTCTGTGTTCTGGAAAAATCCCCCTCTCTCTTGTGTTACTGGCTTCTGTTTTATAGTCATAGGTTTTGTTTTTTAGGGTTTGTTACTGATCAGCAGAAATATCTGCGGTTTGGATTGAAATGGACTGGAAATTTGGATGTGAACAGCTGTGTTTGATGCTTGAACTGTTTTGATCAGGACCGATTCTTTTGACTCATTTTCGGATATTTTAGACAATTAAATAAAGCAAAACAAAATAAACATGAGAGTAAATAAAATAAAAAATGGCTAATTAATAATAAGAAATAATAATAAGAGAAGATCAAAGTAAAAGATTAAAAAAAAAAGAATAATAAATGGATAAAGAATGAGGGCCCGACTCGGAACCAAAAATGAGGTATTTTAAAATACCTCTCTGCCGAAATTTTCACTGAAAAAACAGTGACTGATCATGATCGAACGGCGTACGAGTGTAGAAACAAACGACACGTGTCAGTGTATGAATGTACGATTTTAGGTCAAAAATTGGGGTATGACACTAACCAATCAAACATTTGTTGATTTCACTAACCCTGAAATTACCATAACCTATGAGAATCCTAACAGAAACCCAAACAGAAACCCAAACCCAAAATTTCATTAACCCACCTCCCACCATTGACACTAACCTTGTCCTAAGGAGTGTGTGCATTGAAATTTTTTAGAGTCTGTTGGAGTTGGTTGAAGCAAGGAAGAACGCTATACAACTTGTTAACTACATTGAAAAATGGAACAGACTCAGGAAGCTGGTTGATGGTACTTTGGACAACCTTCAGGAGATGGCCATTTCTTCTCAACAAGAAGCTCTATAAGAATGGTTTAGTGAAGTCTACAAAAGTGATGTACGTTTGATTAGCGTACTTGCAAAATGGCAAGTGTACCAGTCATTTAAATCAAGTAATAAAGTAGTAAGTAGAGTATCGTATCCATAGGGATTGTCCTTTCGTTTGAACAATTCATGTTACTTATTTTTGTAAGTTTTGACGGTATAAAAGTTAGTTGCAATTTTTATCTGTTTGCAACAGAGCGAATTTACCTGTTTTGGTTGCAGAAAAGTAAGCAGCACTTAGGATTCTTTGAATCCCCTCTATATATTTATTGTTGGATAATATGTAATCTAAATGTCGCGTTTATTTGTCTTTTGGTGACTATAGAAGTGATAAGGTCGTTGGGAGTTTCATAAATAGGTAGGGAATCACGTGACCCAATGGGTTTTAGCCACTGAGTACCTAATTAGGCATTTCCATCCGATGGCTAACTGCACATGCTGATCGCACAGTGATCTTTACGTGTGGGGTCTTGCTAATTCAAAGGTAATTGAAACATAAACTTAAATTGGCTTTTCAGTGTTTCCTAAGGCAATGAAGGCCAAGGTTCCCTTAGGTTTTCTCATCTATGAATCTTAGGACACTCATAGCACACTCTCTCTAAGCTTACTTGGTAGTTCCACAAACGGGTAGCCCTAATCTACGTCTACCTTACTAAGGCTTCAAGAGAATTGTATTACTAGGTCATAGTCTTATGTCAAACAGCTAGTTTCTTGTTTCCCTAATTACTAACTGTTGCGTCATTTTTCGGAGATCATAGCTATTTGATTAGCATTTGACTCACTAATTTATTTCACGACTTGAACTTTTAATTTTTTAAAGAAAAGGAAAAAAGTTCAAAATAAACTAATTTTGAAAGATTTAGGGTTCGGGGGTTAGTTATATTTAGGGAAGGTATTAACACCCTAAATATCCATAATATTCTATGGTAACCTCTTAATTTTATTTATATTATGTGCTATAAGGACTGGTTTTATTTACATTTTTTATGATTTGGAAGGACTAGGTCATTTGCCTACGTGCCCGTGAGGGATCAAAACCTCGTAGTTCGAGGTAAAAATTAATGTTTGATTGGTTTTGTGTTTTTCTATTAGTTTTTAAAAAGTTTAAAATAAAAGTCAAATGGCAAGTAAGAATTGGTTTGTTTGTTTTTTTTTTATATTTGAAAGAAAATAGAATCAAGGTATGATTAAATTGATTAAGGTTTGATTAATAAAATAAAATAAAAACGGGATCACTTGATTTTGAATCAAGGTTTATTGTGAAATTATTTTGTGAATTATGGTTATTTGCATGTTTTTGTTGTTTTTAAATAATAATTAAAACAAAATTAAAACTAACGGAGCAATAAAAATAAAACGTAGGAATTTTGTAGCGACGTTGGATCACGACAAAAACCTTTAACCTATACTATATATAAAGCATAAAATAAAAATAAAAGGAGACACACACACACACACTTTTTCATTTATGATTTACGTTGGCCTAATATACATTCTAAATTCATGGTGTAAAAAAAATGACAAAAAAATAAATATGTCTAAATAAGTAACAAGAACGTAGAATAATAAATCTACTAATAAATAAATGCAAAAGAAAAGAAAAAAAATAAAATAGTAAAAATAAAAATGCATGATAGAAAATGAAAATAAAATGCAGAGTTTTCCAATCATTAAGGTGGGGGTGTGCAGAATAAAAAGAAAAAAGAAATTGGGCTTCAAGAGACTGCATGGGTGTGTGGGCTTTTAAATCAAATCAAAATCGTCTTATTGAAATCAAACAGCCTAGATCAAATCATAAATCCAGGCAACAGGGGATAAGATCAAAGATCGAACACACAGGAGGTGAGGGTGCATGGTAGAACCATGCACCCACGCGCACCAGAGCAGGGGATATATAAAGGTTGTAGCCTTCAGTTTCTCTCTCTTCTCTTAGGATTAGAAACCCATTCTCTCTTCTCTCTCCAAAGCGTTCTTCATTTTCTGAGTTTTGCCATGAAGAATCTGGCGGATCTTGATCTTCTCCGATGATAGGTAAGGTAGGTTCCGGCGGCAGTTGACCGGACGGTGCGGCGGTACACCGTGTTGGAACCCTAATTTCATTTTTTTAAAATTTTGCTATCTATTTTCCTAGTCCATTCTTTTTCGATTTTTATCTCAAAATAAACGAAGAAAATAAACTTTGTCCTAGATCTAACGAAAGAAACAAGACTACCTTTTGTATTGATTTGTGGATCCAGTTTCGTATTCAATTTATGACTGTCTTGGTGGTTGCGATTTGGTTTGCTGTTGACTTGGCTTCCGGCGATGATTCGTGTAGTCTGAGATTTAAAGGTTGTTAATGGTTGTGTGTAATTTTGTGTAGGTTTTGATGATTGGCAGGTTGTGTTGGTCCAAACTGTGTGTGTATGTTGTGATTTTGCAGATTGAAGTTGTGATGAAATTGTGATTGTGCATTGAAATTGTTGTGTAAAATTGTGTAAATCGCAGGTTTATGATTGTGAAGTTGTTGGGAATTTTGTGTTTTTTTCTGGCTGGAAAATTGTGTGTGTTTCACTGTGCAGGTTCTTAATCCTTTTATAGGATCAATATTAGGATTAGGGTTGTTTAAAATTGAGCAGAAAATGAGGATCGTCTGATCAGAGGTACATGTTTTATCAATAGTACTCCCTTAATTACTATTATAGATATTGGTGCTACGCATTGTTTTATTGCTGCTGATTGTGTTTCGAAATTTGGTCTTGATATGTCATTTATGAATGGGGAAATGGTTGTCGAAACCCCAGCCAAGGGTTCGGTGACTACTTCTCTAGTATGTTTGAAGTGTCCTTTGTCGATGTTTAGAAGAGACTTTGCAGTAGATTTAGTATGTTTGTTGTTAAGTGGGATGGATGTGATTCTATGTATGAACTGGTTGGAGTACAACTATGTTCATATTAATTGTTTTAGGAAGACGGTGTGTTTTTCTTCCGCCGAAGAAGAAGGAGAAACTGAGATCTTGACTACTAAGCAGTTGAAGCAATTGATACGTGATGGAATCCAGATGTTTTCTTTAATGGCGTCCCTGTCTATTGAGAATCAAGAGGTGATTGATAAGTTGCAAGTGGTATGCGAGTTCCCAGAAGTTTTCCCTAATGAAATTCCTGATGTGCCGCCAGAAAGGGAAGTAGAATTTTCTATTGATCTTATTCCGGGTACGAAACTTGTTTCTATGGAACCTTACCGTATGTCAGCTTCTGAGTTAGCCGAGTTGAAGAAGCAGTTAGAAGACTTGCTCGATAAGAAGTTTGTAAGACCGAGTGTTTCGCCTTGGGGAGCGCCGGTGTTATTGGTTAAGAAGAAAGATGGCAGCATGAGGCTATGCATAGATTACCGACAGTTAAATAAAGTGACAATAAAGAATAAGTATCCGCTTCCGAGGATCGACGATTTGATGGATCAGTTAGTAGGTGCCAGTGTGTTCAGTAAAATTGACTTAAGGCCGGGCTATCACCAGATCAAAGTGAAAGATGACGATATTCAGAAGACAGCCTTTAGGTTATGATACAAACACTACGAATATTCTGTGATGCCTATTGGTGTTACTAATGCGCCTGAAGTGTTTATGGAATATATGAACCGTATTTTTCATGCTTATTTGGATCGTTTTGTTGTTGTGTTTATAGATGATGTTCTTATATACTCCAAGTCCGAAGAGGAACATGCCGAGCATTTGAGGATTGTTTTGCAAGTGCTAAAAGAGAAGAATTTATATGCCAAGTTATCAAAGTGCGAATTCTAGTTGAACGAAGTGAGTTTTCTCGGTCATATTATTTCTGGTAGTGGTATTGTTGTGGATCCATCTAAGGTTGATGTGGTATCGCAATGGGAGACTCCAAAGTCAGTTACCGAAGTTAGGAGCTTTTTGGGTTTAGCAGGTTATTACCGAAGGTTTATTGAAGGATTTTCCAAGTTAGCACTTCCGTTAACTCAGTTGACTTGTAAAGGCAGAACTTTCGTGTGGGATGTTCAGTGCGAGAACAGAACTAAAGAAGCGTTTGACGACATCTCCGATTTTAATACTACCAAAGTCTGATGAACCATTTGTTGTGTACTGTGATGCGTCTAAGTTGGGTTTAGGTGGTGTGCTTATGCAGAACAATAAAGTAGTAGCTTATGCATCAAGGCAGTTAAGGATTCATGAACGTAATTATCCTACTCATGATCTTGAGTTAGCTGCAGTAGTTTATGTACTTAAAATTTGGAGGCATTATTTGTATGGTTCTAGATTTGAAGTGTTCAGCAATCATAAAAGTTTGAAGTATTTATTTGACCAGAAGGAATTAAACATGAGACAGCGGAGATGGCTTGAATTGCTAAAGGATTATGATTTGGGATTGAATTACCATCCGGGTAAAGCTAATGTTGTTGCAGATGCTTTAAGTAGGAAAACATTACATATGTCTGCTATGATGATTAAAGAGTTGAAATTACTAGAACAGTTCAGAAACTTGAGTCTAGTTTGTGAAGTGTCGTCATAGAGTGTGAAACTGGGAATGTTGAAGATCAACAACGAATTTTTGGATAGTATCAAAGAGGCTCAGAAAGTAGATGTGAAGTTGGTAGACTTAATGGTTGGAAGTAATCAGACTGAAGATGGTGACTTTAAAGTTGATGATCAAGAAGTATTGCGATTTCGGAATAGGATTTGTATTCTTGATAATGCAGAAATGAAGAAGATGATTCTAGAAGAAAGTCACAAAAGTAATTTGAGTATTCATCCGGGAGCTACAAAAATGTATCATGATTTAAAGAAGTTGTTTTGGTGGTCCGAGTTGAAGCGTGATGTGGCACAATTTGTGTATGCGTGTTTAAATTGTCAGAAGTCAAAGGTTGAACATCAGAAACTTGCTGGATTGTTAACACCTTTAGATGTTCCAGAATGGAAGTGGGATAGCATATCCATGGATTTTGTGACTAGTTTACCGAATACTCCAAAAGGAAATGATGCAATTAGGGTAATTGTGGATAGATTGATGAAGTCGGCTCATTTTATTCCATTAAACATCAGTTTTCCTGTATCTCAGTTGGCGGAAATTTATATCCGTGAGATTGTGAAGCTTCATGGTATTCCATCGAGTATTGTATCAGACAGAGATCCAAGATTTACTTCTAGATTTTGGAAGAGTTTGCAGGAGGCGTTGGGTTCTAAGTTGAGTTTGAGTTCAGCGTATCATCCGCAGACAGATGGGCAGACGGAGAGGCCAATTCAGTCGCTGGAGGACTTGTTGAGAGTTTGTGTGCTTGAGAAAGGAGGAACTTGGGACAGTCATCTTTCATTGGTCGAGTTCACTTACAATAACAGTTACCATTCTAGCATTGAAATGACACCATTCGAAGCATTGTATGGTCGGAGATGCAGAACTCCGTTGTGTTGGTACGAATCCGGTGATTGTGTGGTATTAAGACCAGAGATTGTCCAACAGACTACTAAGAAGGTTAAGTTGATTAGAGAAAAGATGAAAGCGTAGCAGAGTAGACAGAAGAGTTATCATGATAAGCGTAGGAAGGATCTTGAGTTTCAAGAAGTAGACCATGTGTTTTTGAGAGTCACCCATGTGACCGGTGTTGGACGGGCGCTGAAATCAAAGAAGTTGACTCCAAGGTTTATTGGCCCGTATCAGATTTCGGAAAGAGTTGGGGCAGTTGCGTATAGAGTTGGTTTACCACCACATCTTTCGAATTTACATGATGTGTTTCATGTGTCACAACTTCGGAAGTATGTTTCAGATCCATCTCATGTGATTCCAAGAGATGATGTGCAAGTGAGAGACAATATTACGATCGAGACCTTACCAGTGAGGATTGAAGGTCGTCAAGTGAAAAGCTGAGAGGCAAGGATATACCTCTTGTGAAAGTTGTTTGGGGAGGAGCGGCTGGTGAAAGTTTGACGTGGGAGTTAGAGAGAAAGATGTTGGAGTCGTATCCAGAGTTGTTTGAGAGAGGTAAATTTTCGAGGACGAAAATATTCTAAGTGAGGGAGAGTTGTAACGCCCTATTTTATTTAGAGTTAATAGTGCTTTTAGCCCCTGTAATATAGTGCACTTTTGGTTTTAGCCCCTGTAATTTTTTTTTTAGATTCCGTCCTTGTAAAATGAAAATTCTTCACGATTGCCCCTTAAGCCCATTGACTCAGCAGAATCTACGATGTGGCAGCTAGATGGCTTTTTCTTTTCCTTTTTTATTTATTTTTTGATTGCCACGCGTAAAATATAATTTCCACATCATTAATAACAAAAAAATTCATTTTTTTTAAAAAAAATGAAAATATTTTTTAAAAAAAATATCTGAAATTTAATTTTCAAAATTTTAAAAAATCTGAAAAAATTCAAAATATTTTTTTAAATTAAAAAATTAAGATTTTTTTTCAAAAATTAAAAAACATTAAGATTTTTTTCCGAAAATTATAAAAATAAAAAAAAGTTCTTATCTTTTTCAAAATTAAGAAGATATTTAAAAATTAGGGAATTTAATTTTTAAAATAAAAAAAATCAGATTTTTTTCGAAATAAAAAAGTTTTTTTAATTTCTCTACACTAAATAGAAATTCTGGAAAATATTTCAATTTTTCAAAATCTGAATATAAATGTTTTTAAATTCTAATTTTATAATCTAAAAAATTATAAATATTTTAATTTCCTTAAATCAAAAATAAAAATTATGGAAAATATTTTAATTTCCTAAAATCTGAATATTGGAACAATATTACAAGATTTTATAAAAAATTTCAAAAAAAATCTGAATTTTTTCTAAAATTAAAATTTTTGAAAAAAAATCTGAAGTTAAGATCTTAAAAATTTAATTAAAATTGATTTTTTTAGATTATAAAATTGGAGTTTATAAACATTTATATCCAGATTTTTAAAAAATAATATATTTTCCAGATTTTCTATTTTTTGTAGGAAAATTAAAAAAAAACTTTTTTATTTCGAAAAAAATCTGAATTTTTTTATTTTAAAAATGAAATCCTCTAATTATTAAATATCTTTTTAATTTCGAAAAAGATAAGAATTTTTTCTATTTTTATAATTTTCAGAAAAAATATTAATTTTTTAATTTAAAAAAATATTTTAAATTTTTTGGATTTTTGAAAATTAATTTTCAGATTTTTTTAAAAAAATATTTTCATTTTTTAAAATTTTATTTTATTTTTTAATTTTTTTAATTATTAATAACGTGGAAATTGTTTTTTACGCATGGCAATCAAAAAATAAATAAAAAAGAAAAAGTCATATAGCTGCCACATCATAGATTTTGCTGAGTCAATGGGCTTAGGGGGTAATTGTGAAGAATCTTCATTTTACAAGGACGGAATCTAAAAAAATTAAATTACAGGGGCTAAAACCAAAAAAGCACTATATTACAGGTGCTAAAAGCACTATTAACCCTTTTATTTATTTAATTATTTTATCGAGTTTAGAGTCTTTTTAATAATTTATTTGAATAATTGCGATATATAATGCTATGTGATGATTTTGATATTTATCAGTAGGTTGTTATAACATAAAAAGTGAAGAAATCTAGTTAGATTAGATTTAATGAGGCATAAGGGTAGTTTGGTAAATGGAGGAGTTTGTTAGGTTAAAAATAGGAGAGATTATAAATAGAGGAGAACATTAGAGAATTATGGTTAGAACAGGAAAACAGAGAGCACGTAGAAGCAGTTTTGAGAGGAAAAGAGGAAGCTTATAGAGTTCTGAAAATCAACCAGTCTAAGGTAAGGGTGGGACTAACCTTCTTTAATCATAAGTATATAGTTCAGAAAAGGTTAATCACTTGTTGTTGAATTGTTGTTGTTGTGAGAATTAGGTCTGAATTGAATTAAATTGTTAAGAACATAGGTAATCACATGAATTAACGTAGAAATTGTTGTCTAGGTTCTAGATTATTAGTAGGTAATGTTTCCTATTAATTTTGGGAGTTAGGGTGTTGAAAATTGGGTTTTTGGGACAAATTCTGAAATTATGTTCGTGTTGTTCGTAGTTCTGTTCGTCGACGCTCGCCACAGCGAGCGATTATCCTCGCCTCGCGAGTAGTAGATAACTCGCCACGGCGAGTACATTTAGTTGCCTCGTGAGTGACCCAGTTGTCGCTCGCCACAGCGAAATCTTTACAGTGAGCTACTGTCATCTCGCCACAGCGAATTGCTTAGTGGCAGAATGCAATGTTTCGCGTTCTTGTGTCTTTTTCGCACGTTTCTGTTTTGAGTTGGTCTTTGGTTTGAATATGAAAGTTGTTGATGATTAAGTTATGTTTCCAGTAGCTTTGGTTTGACATGAAAATCTTTTGTGGATATTTTAATATGTGAATTACAATGTTATTGATGTTGCATTTTGAGTCGTATCATTGCATAAGCATTTGTCAAAAGTAGGGGGCTTGATGCCTGTCAATTTGTAGCGAAAGGGGCTTGATGCCTGTCAAGTCGAATTACGACATTAATGAAGGGAGCTTGATGAAGGTGAGAAAAACACAAGGGGGGATTGAATTGTGTTTACTTTTTCGAAACTCTTGAAGAGTAAGAATCTGTTTCTACAGGATCAGAGTCTGAATGGATTCAGAGTCTGATGGGAGACCAGATTCTGTTGCAGCGGAAATTAACAAGAGATGGAGAGAAAGAGAGAACACAAACAATTATACAGGTTCCTTCCACAAACCGGAAGTAGTCCTGTCCCCCTTGCACTTCCAAGGAGAGTTTCACTAAAATGTAATTTCAATTACAAGTTGCTCAAACACACAGTAAGAGGCTTCCAATTGCTCAAGTACACAGGCAAGAGTCTTCCAATGCTCAAAGACACAACTAAGAGACTTCTTTGCTCAAGCACACAAGCAAGAGACTTCTGACACAATTTACAGAAAATTGAATAGAGTTAGAGACACTTGATAAACAATCAAATGTGTTCCAATAACTTAAACCAAGACAGACTCTGTTTTTCTGATAAACTTAGAGATTCTAGAATACACAGTTTCTATAATACAATAGCTTAACAGCGTAGTTTTTCAGTTGTAGAGTCCAACATATTCTTCAAGTCTTCTATCCTTTATATAGGCGTTGGAAAGAGACGTTGAGACAATCCAGCACATCAAGAGAATTCTGGAAGCTTGATCAGTAGCTGTTGATCTGTTGCTTGATATGGTAATAGTCCTTCAAATGCATATTTTGAATTCCATTCCTTTTGAAGCTTAATACCGGTAGACACAGTTGCCAAACTGTACGAGGTAGTGGAGTAGTGGAAACAGAGTTCGTACACACGTACTCTGTACTATTCTGCATTCTTTGTCGTTGAGCATCCCACACTCAAGTTGACTCTGAAGCTAGCCGTTACTCCAAGTGAGTGTTTCTTATGCATCGTAATGCCTTTAGAAATCCTTCTAAGCAGATTTTCAGATTGTAGGCTTCAGACTCACTGTAGCACTTCAGCTTCTGATGATCTTCAGATTCTCTTGGTCTTCAGGTTCTGATAATCTTCAGACTCTTTTGAACTTATAGGTTCTGATCATCTTCAGACTTATATGAACTTCAAATTCTTTTAGTCTTCAGGACTTCTTGACACAGCTTCTGATGATTCTTCAGACTCTCCAGATCTTCAGAATCACAAGCAACAAGCTTCTCTTGGGCTTGCTCTCAAAATGTTCAAACAGAATACTTTCTAAGATTAAAATCTTGATTAATATCATGCATACTTAAACAAATATTAGCATATCCAATTGACAATTTTTTAATATCTTGTTATCATTAAAACTCAAAACGTGGTATTGCTGAACACCCTTGTTCCAACACTTGACGCTCTGTTGGTACCACATGCATAATTATATTGCATTTGTTGAGTCGTTGTGGTTGCATTGTTGAGTCGTTGTTGTTGTATTGTTGAGTCGTTGTCGTTTCTAATTAATGATTTATTTCTGAATTTATATGAAGTACTTGTTGATGATTATTTATGGCTCTTTTATATTGATTAATTCTTCTTTATGAATTGTTGCTTATTATTAATGAATGTGAAATCTCACCCCTTCTGTTTGAATGTTGCCTCTACGTGGGTAACGTGCAGATAACCAGGAGTAACCGCTGATGTGAGTTGATCCTCGTGTCGTCCTAGGAGTCTTGCTTCGATACGTAACAGGATGGGGATATTTATATGTTTTGTTTTTTCTTTGTTACGTATCTTTTTATAAGATGTTGTTGACCACTTTTAATTTGGAAATTGAATTTTATTATGTTGTTGACGTTGAGGCCTAGTGCCAAGTTTTGATTTAAAACGTTGAATATTTTCCGCTGCAACATTGTTTTAATTATTGAAAGCAGGTGTTTAATTAAATAGTGAATTTTAACCCTATTTATGATGAAATGATTTTTGAAGTACATTATGTACCATCCTGTTTATGATGCACTCTGATATGTTTTATATTTATTTATATGTTAGGAAAACGGGGTGTTACAGATTGCGCACAAGAAACATTGGCGCTACTTTTGGTTAGAAATGGATTCAATGCTTGTTTCTTTGGCTTTCAAGTCTTCCAAAGTTGTTCCATGGCATCTACAAAATAGATGGAACAACTGCATTCATCTCACTACTTTCATGAATTTCTTTGTTACCCATATTTATAGGGAAGGAAAAAAATGCGCTGACACTCTTGCAAACATTGGATTGCATCTTGCTTCTCATGTTTGGTTTTCTCAACCTCTCGACAGTATTAGAGCAGACTAAGTGCACAACAAACTAGGTTTACCTAATTTTAGAATTTCTTAACCTTAAGGGTTTTGGTTTTATGTCCCCCCTCTTTTTTGCTTTGTTCCTTCTTACCTTTATATATATATATATATATATATATATATATATATATATATATATATATATATATTGGGTTTACGGTTGATGTTGTATTCTCCTTTGCTTTAAAAAAAAAGTTTTATTTTTTAGTCTTTTTGTTGATGAAAAAAGGGGGAGTAAGATTTAATGACATTTAGGCTCTGAGTCCACTAATTTAAAACAAATTAAATTGGGAGAACCTTCTTCTCATCTCTTAGTCTTTGAATTTCATGCGAATTATTTCTTAGTGACGTTTTTGTGCTTAAAATTGAATTTAATTAACTTGAATAGAACTCATGAGAAGCTTACAAACCTCACTTTAAGGACAATTAGACTCAGGGGGAGCTTACAAACCTCAGACCCTAAAGTCAACTTGTAATTAGACTAACAACAATTGACTATTAATACTAATGTTTGTCATCATCAAAAAGAGGGAGATTGTTAAAAAAAAATATGTTTAACATTGTCACCTTAAGTTTCGATGATAACAAGGTATTAAAAGTTCAATGGATATGCTAATATTTGTTCAAGTGTGCAAGACCATAGACTAAAATATATAAGTCTTAAAATAAGGTATTGGTTCTGGAAGAACAATTGAGAGCAAAAGAATTTTCAAAGGAAGCTTAGTTGCAGTCAGAGTCTGAAGACCGTCAAAGTCTAAAGTCACCAAAGTCTAAAGACCTTCAGAGTCTGGAATGAAGAACCTAAAGTTAGTTAAATTGGTTATTTGAAGACACAAGTGTGCAGAAGGAATTGAAGACAGGAGAAACGGCTATTTCAGATGAATTAGAAGGCATTGGATGCTTATCCATTGAAGAAGGACATAGAAATGAGTCAATAATACAATTGTACAACCACTACTCCACTACGTCAACATTTCCTGCGCATAGTACAAGCACAACTGTGTATCTGCTGGTTAATTCTCCATACAAGGAATGGTTGTAAAATTATTCCTTCCTAGGACATTAATTAAATCAAGCAACAGATCATTGGTGATTGATCAAACTTCTATAGTGACTCTTTGATGTGCTGACACCTCTACAACATCTCTTTCATACCTCTATATATAGGAACGAAGACTTGAAGATTAGTAGAGACTCTACAAAATTAAAATTGTGCCAAAACTCTGCTGAAATTGTTGTGCATCAAACACTTAGAATTTCTTAACAACTTTCATATCTTAAAAATTCTAGAATCTTAAGAGTCTGATTTATTTTGTATTTTGAACACCACTGATTGTATATCAAGTGTTCAAACCAAACTTATTTATGTGTAATTTGTTTGTTTAGAAGTCTCTTGCTTTTGTGCTTGAGAATAGGAAATCTTTTACTTGTGTGTTTGATTATTTGAAGTCTCTTACTTATTTGCTTGAACATTTGTAATCATGTTGGATTATAGTAAAATCTCTTTGTAAACATGATATGATATTTTTGTGCTCTTAATTAATTATTATGTGATTACTTTACTCTGCTGGACTTAATTGTGAAAGAAAATTTATGACTAATTGTTGTTTATATTTCTTTATTTGAAAAACATTACATGTAATATTGTGTATCACCGTGTAATATTATCAGTCTTTAGGTAAACTTGTGTTCGACTATTTCATGAAAGTGAGAAAAACACAAGAAAGGGGTGTTGAATTGTGTTAGCTTTTTATTCTTTTTAAAACTAAGTCCAATGTTCAGAGTCTCATAGAGTTCAGAGTCTAGAACAAGGTTCAGAGTCTTATGCAGCGGATAATGTAGAGAGAGAGAGAAGAGAAAGACACAAAGCAATTGTACAAGTTCCTTCCACAATCCGAAAGTAGTCATGTCCCCCTTGCACTTCCAAGGAGAGTTCACTAAAATCAATATCTGATTACAATTGCTCAAGCACAAAAGCAAGAGACTTCAAACTATTCAAGCACAAAAGCAAGAGGTTTCCTATGCTCAAGCACACACGCAAGAGACTTCCTATGCTCAAGCACAAAAGCAAGAGACTTCTAAACAAACAGAATTACACATAAAATTGTTTGAGGTTTGAACACTTGATATACAATCAGTGGTTTTATTAAATACAAATCAGATACAAACTCTTAAGACTATAGAATTTCTAAGATACAAAAGTTGTTAAGAAAACAATTCAGCAGAGTTTTGGTAGTTGCAAAATTGTTGTTAGTCTCTTACAATCTTCAATCTTCACTCTTTTATATAGTGGTATGAAAGAGATGTTGTTGATTGTCAGCACATAAAAAAGAGTCGTTGTTGAAGCTTGGTAATCACCAATGATCTGTTGCTTGATTTGGTTATTGTTCTTGAGAGACCAGTTTCAAATTCATTCCTTGAATAGAGAGTAATCAGCGTAGACGCAACTGTTATCTTGTACTATTGCAGACATGAAGAGTAGAGTAGTGGTTGTACAATTGTACTATTGTTCTTTTCCTACGCTCTTCAGTGAATAAGCATCCAATGACTTCTAATTCCTTTGAAATAATCGTAGCTCCAGGCTTTTATTCCTTCTGCAATGATATGAATTTAGAATAACACCTTTTAACTAACTTCAGCTTCCAGTCTTCAGACTCTGATGAACTTCAGACTCTCTGATGACGTCAGCTTCTGATGGTCTTCAGATTCTCTTTGTCTTCAGACTCTGTCTTGCAACATAAGCTTCCTTTGAAAATTTCATTGCTCTCGTTTGTTCTTTCAGAACCAATACTTGAATCTAAGACTTGTAAATTTTTGTCTATGGTCCTACACACTTGAACAAATATTAGCATATTCAATTAACTTTGTAATACTTTGTTATCATCAAAACTTAAGGTGGTAATGTTAAACACATTTTTTTACAACATTTCACTCTTAAAATTTGCAGATAATGTCAGGGGAGTCATTGAGTCACTCGGGGACCCAAAGGATTGAGTGTCTGGAGGAACTAGATGATGCGGTTTGGGATCTGAATATGGCCTCCCGAACACTGATATTCACAGGAATCGTTAGGACAACCATAGGAATCGAATGACTAGTTGTTTCTTCTGCTATACACCATGTCACTCTAGAAATAGTTATGCCTTTAGAAATGATGTTGGTCACTAACGGGGATCTTCCTAACGGTGATTAGTAGTATTTTGTCTAATATATAAATATTGACTTTTAGTGGGTAAGAGTTGCGGAGCTATTTCAATTTTCAAGTGCTTACTGGACTAAATAACTCTACGCTCATATGATCTTTTCTTTCGTGGTAGTCACTTCCAAGTGACAAGGAGTAAGACAGATGGTTATGTTTAATTAGTTGATCTTTTGGCTCATATTTTCTCTCTCCTCTATAAAACAATCTATTTTTTAGAAGTTACTCTTAACAGCTTCTCATTTGAAGCTATTTTTAGATTTTTTTTTTAAATTTTGATTTTTTTTTAAAAGTTGTAACCAGCGGATGCAATACTCTTAAAAGTGAATTTTTTTATTAAAAAATGTGATTTTTTCTTAAAAAAGCTAAAACAAGCGGGATCTAAACTAAACAAAAAAAGTTGAAATACTCCATTTCCTCCCCTTCCCTCCTCTCCAAATCTGTCACACGTTGTTGATCTGACGCATGATCGGTACCATGTGACTCAGGAGTAGTTCTACAATGTTGGCGAGCAGAAATATTATGATGAGGAGGTTCAACATGTGCATGACGAGGAGGTTTAGGATGAGAACCTGACAATCCCACCAAGCACTTGATCAATTCATGGAGCAACTTTTAATTTATCTTTGATGTCCTCATTCGCAAAACATGTTGCTTTCTTTTTAATTTTCAAGTTTCATCGTATTTTTTATGTTACCATTTCTTTTTAATTAATTGTTGATTTTTTTCATTTCAAATACGAGAAATTAAGTGTATACTCCGCTGCATTAACCATGGGGTAAGGTAGAAGATCTTTCACGCCCAGCCGCTGATCTTAATTGGTTTTGGGATCCCATTCATGCTTCTAGTCTTTTTCCATTGCTTTTAACGGGGTTCCTGAATGTGAGTCATGCTATGCTTACTGCTCTGTCTGAGAGGTGGCCTGAGGAGACTAGTAGTTTCCATTTGCATGTGGGGGAGATGACCGTCAAATTGGATGATGTGGCGTGTTTAGTACACATCCCCATTGAAGGGAAGATGATGAGTCACGATAAAAAGGTCTCCCAAGAGATAGGAGTTGCGCTTATAATAGATTTGGGCAGTGTTTCTAAGGCTGCTGCCATCAAAGAGTGTGCCAAAAAGTATTATGAACAAGTTTGAAAATGAAAGTGGAAGTTATCGCATATGCAATAACGCAACGACACTTAATTGTCGCTGCCACAACGATAGTTAACTACGTCGATCAACCAATGATAGTTAATTACCGTTGAGAGCATTTTGTTATATTAATGATGCCTATGAGAAATTATGTATGTTAGATGAGCAATTTTCTTATTATCACATAGTAATTGTCCAAGTAAATCAAATAAATTAGGATGTTTCTTTTCCTACCCCCACTGTCACTTTGAAAGTATAAATTCTTGTAAAATCACAGTTAAGAAGTTCGAGGATCCGAGGATCTAATCTCTTATAAAATGAATGAAGAACTCGAGTATCTACTAATTATACAACACGGTGTTAGTAGTATGTGTGAATGTTAAATGTCACTTTAGATTTGTGTATCTGACATGACAATCATGCATAGTCGAAATGGGCGTGATGTGGTGGAAGAAATTATTCATAACCAGATAGAAAGAAAGACTATGGATTCTCATATTTCCTTTGTTAGTATTAGGATACGGAAGTTGTTGATGGATTGGTTGTTACGGTATGAAATTTCGTTTAATTTCTCATATTTGTCTGCAAAATTTCTGTGTATTGTAAATCATGATTTAGTAGCCTATTTCTCTTATATTAGCTTTTCAAAATTGTTGGGAAATAAATAACCCCTCAATGATAACACTAGCAGGTTGTAATATTCATGAGTTTCTAAAAACTAAACAAAATAATTTATTGATGTAATAGAATAGACATATAAATTCAACAAGACCAATATAGTTTCATATTGCATATATAGTATCATACAAAACATGATCTATCTTTGATGGCCTCATTCGCAAAACATGTTGCTTTATTAAAGTGTCATTGTATTTTTTATGTTATCGTTTATTTTTAATTAATTGTTAATTTTTTTCATTTCAAATACGAAAAATTAAGTGTATACTCCGCTGCATTGAACATGGGGGGGTAAGGTAGAAGATCTTTCACGCCCGGTCGTTGATCTGAATTGGTTTTGGGGTCCCATTCATGCTTCTAGTCTTTTTCCATTGCTTTTTATGGGGTTCCTAAATGTGAGTCATGTTATGCTTATTGCCATGTCTGAGAGTTGGCATGAGGAGACTAGTAGTTTCCATTTGCATGTGGGGGTGATGACTGTCACATTAGATGGCGTGGCGTGTGTAGTACACATCCCCGTTGAAGGGAAGATGCTGAGTTACGATAAAAAGGTCTCCTTGGAGATAGGAGTTGCACTTATGACATAGTTGGTCAGTGTTTTTGAGGCTGCTGCCATCAAAGAGTGTGCCAAAAAGTATTATGAGCAAGTTTGAGAATGGGAGTCGAAGTTATCGCATAAGACATAATGCAACGACACTTAATTGTCGCTGCCACAACGATAGTTAACTACCGTCGATCAGCCAACGACGGTTAATTACCGTTGGGAGCATTTTGGTATTTTAATGGTGCCTATGAGCAATTTCGTATGTGCGATGAGAAATTTCCCACTCCCACTGTCACTTTGAAAGTATAATTTTTTGTAAAATCATTGTTAAGAAGTTTCAGGATCCGAGCATCTAATCTTTTATAAAATGAATGAAGAACTCGAGTAGCTACTACTTATACAACACGGTGTTAGTCGTATGTGAGAATGTTAAATGTCACTTTAGATTTGTGTATCTGACATGACAATCATGAGAATCATGCATAGTTGAAATGGACGCTGTGTGGTAGAAGAAATTATTCATAACTGGATAGAAAGAACGACTATGTCTTCTCACATTTCCTTTGTCAATATTAGGATATGGAAGTTGTTCATGGATTGGTTGTTACGGTATAAAATTTGGTTTAATTTCTCATATTTGTCTGCAAAGTTTCTGTGTATTGTAAATTATGATTTAGTAGCTGATTTTTCTTATATAAGCTCTTCAAAATCGTTGGGGAATAACCCCTCAATGATAACACTAGCATTTTCTATTTTATGAAATGTTAAGCTCTTGTTTCCTATATATATATATATAATACTAACAAATACCGGTATTCAACATCAAACCCCAGATCCATTGCATCTGTGAACTCAATGCAACCAAATCTTGGCAATTGGATCAAGATACAATCCAAATTCAATGGTTGAGATTTGGATGATAAGTCTGGACAATGCAGATGATAAAATCGTGAGTTACTATAAACTAAACAAAATAATTTATTGATGTAATAGAATAAATAGATAATTTATATTCAACAAGACCAGTATAGTTTCATATTGCATATATAGTAATTATATCAAGTGAGAATGGTAATTTTACGTGAGAATGGTAGGAATAATTTTGAGCCATTAAATTTAAATGGATGGTTGAGATTAAAGGCCACAATTTAAATGATATATGTCCCTTTCCTTACACAATTCACACGTGTTCTGTGTTTGTTTCTTGCTCTTCCATACTTTGTTGCAATGAGTTTGAAATTATAGCTTATTTCAAGTGACTTTCAACTTTCTTCATTCTGTTAAAAATAGAAATTCATGAACATCAAATTAAAAAAAAATTAAAAAATTTATTCTCTCTATCCAAAATGCATTTTGGGTCAATTGAATCCACAATTTCACATCGAAGAGGTGAAGAAGATCCAATATCAGAAGAACAATTGAATAAAAGAAAAACTAAGAGAAAGAAGAACGTGAAAATAAGATCTTGCAGCCACACCTTCAAACCGAATAAAATGAGATCGGGAGAGATCACATCAGCCATTCGGTTGATCCGCCGACATCATCACTGCCAAATCTCGAGTTTGAGAGATACACGAAGGTGTGAGAGATGGTGAGGTGTGAGCTTGAGAGTAACGACGACCTGGGTGAGAGAAACGACAGCAAGAGTGAGGAAGAAGGTGGTTGCTGGATTTGAGAAAGGAGATGGGTACGAGGTGGAAAGCTGAGAGACACGAAAAAGAAAGAATAAAGAGGGAAGCAGAATGAAAAGAATAATTGCGGAAGTTTGGGGATTTGGAACTCACCTAGCTATCTTTTAATCTCAACCCTTAAATTTAATCCAAAAGCTAAACAAAATTATCATTCTCACATAAAATTATCATTCTCACATGATATGCCCCGATATATATATATATATATATACATACACACACACACACTACTACCAAATACCGGTATTCAACATCAAACGCATATCCATTGCACCTGTGAACTCAATGCAACCAAATCTCGGCAATTGGATCAAGATACAGTACAAGTTCAATGGTTGAGATTTGAATGAAAAGTCTGTACAATGCAGATGATAAAATCTGTGAGTTTCTAAAAACTAAACAAATTAATTCATTGATGTAATAGAATAGACATATAATTTATATTCAACAAGGCCAGTATAGTTTCATATTGCATATTTAGTAATTATACAAACTAAACTACTAAAGAACCGAGTAAAACTTGTTTCAAATTGCTATTTACAAGAGATATTATAATGTATGAGCATGAGCCACCAAAATCTTGATGAGTAACACCAAGTTCTCTTATGCTACAACCTTTAAAAAATAAAAAATAAAAAATGGTCTTACATGCCACCATAAAGGGAAAATAAATATGATGAAATTTTGTGCACCAAAGCTGCATCAAATAACCACAATCGTTTCATCACTTCGCTCGTGTTTTGTTATACTTGCTCACTAATCTCTTATCCTCCGCTGATTTGTTCATTGACATATCATGAGTTTTCATACCAAATAACAATGTTCCAATAGAAACAATGCTGTTAAAGATTCATCGCAGACCTATGAACAATGTCATATAGAGACAGCAGAATTTCAGCACCAATCAATGCAATAATTAGCCACTCAAGGAAATCAGATTTCCTGTTTTGAAGAATTTCTTGCAGAAATCGTATATTGTGCTGTAAAATTAAAGGCAAAAAGTTATAAACAAAAAGATAAATTTGTAGAGATGTCTGGATAGAGAATGAAGTGAGAATTTATATATGTTTCAAAGCTAGAAATTTAACCTCCACAAATTTCAACTTGAAATCAAGACTTGCAAATCTCTGAGTTAACTCAAATTCGTCCCTGAGATACTCCCATATCTGACCATATTTGGCATCTTTCCAAGCGATATCTGATCTGTAAACACCATTTAAGACTTTCTAAGTTGAAAGAGACATAATATTTGGTATCCGACTATTGTCAAGTCTGATTGTATATAACCAGTATGATCCAACTGAACGAAAGTGAAGACACACACACAAACACATTATTTCCTTTTGTCATTATGTTTACCAACATTAATTACATTACTATTGTACTCTACCCTCTTCTACCAAACAGTGCAACTCACTGACTCATTCACGCAAGTTAGGATTTCAACGAGATTTTGCTGGCATCAGGCAAGAGCAAATCATTGGAAGACAATAATGAAAATCTCAACTATAGCAACAACAGTAAGCATGCACGACCATCATAAATTGTAATTGCGAGACTAGGGGTTGAAGTTGAAAAGTTTTGACGAATAAATTGTTCTTTAGGAGTGTTCTAATGTACTTCTGGGACACATGACTTTACACCACGTTAAAACCATGCAAAATTAGATAATTAACAATTTCACAAGTCCTGGAGCTCATATTCACTGCATCGGCGACTATACATATTAAAAGCTAAACACAAACTACGTTTTAACTACTACCCAAACACAGGTGTATATTACCCTTAATTAACTATTTATTCTTGCAAAGATACATTTGGAAAAATTCAAACTACACAAGTCAGTCAAAATGATCTGAAACTAGTAACAATTACAATTTCTCTTTCCAACTTCAACAGATTACGTGTTACCACGAACAGAACTCTTACCTCTCAAATAGTCCAAGCTTTAGAATCACATCAGCAAGATTTGAATTTGCCTTGCCCACCAACTGGAAAAGTTTTTTTCTTTGCATCTTAAATTTTCCAGTCGCTTCCATCTCACGATTTATGTCTGTAAATTCTGCAACCATTCCATCAACCTAAAATACAAGTGGAATGAGACTATTAAACCCTTTGAGGAACATCACCAGTATATCAAAATATCAGAGAATCCTAACTCGTATCCAGAACATACCTGCCGGCCATAGTAATCAAGAGCAATACTTTGTCCTAGTACACTACCAACAGTTCGAATTCCATCAACATCCAAGTATTGTAACATTATGTAATCCAGTCCTCCTTGCATCCATGTGCTCAAAGCTGGTTTTTCTCTTACTTCATACTCTAAACCCACAAAAAACAGAGAAAAATCAAATTGCGTAAAACCGTGTTAACATATAAAACATTCTGAGATAGTGGAAACCTTACCAACAATCAATAAATGAAGTTATTAAAATTAGATGGCAATGGCATATCTATGAAAACTATAAGTTCAAAACCCATCACTTCCCAAAAATTCTCATCCAAGTTTTGAATTGAAGGAAAAGTGAAAATGTTTGATTGTTTTCGTCGCACATATAAACATAAAATTCCCAAAAAACAATATTGCTCGTGTCCTCCATCACTGGGATCACAACAAAGCTACACCACAAGATAAAATATTTATTCTAAGCCTACAAGCTTTTACAGAGAAGGATAAGGGCATATATGTTGATGCATTTATAAAAGTTCAAAATTATTCAAAACCGCACTCCAAGAAAACCGGAAAAGAAAAGAAGGAATAAATAGGACAATCTAAGATTCCAAATCCCTTAAAACATTTGTTAATGAGACCACTAAAGAGGGCTTGTTCTAGGAAACTAGTACATGCTAAACACCCAAATTTATCCAAAATCTAGTGATGTGCACGGAAACCTCGGTACAGAAACAAGAGTTCAGCTCCAACTGTATACACTAAATTGTAGCATAGATCACACTTCAATGCAAAAATTTAGTCTTTGTTTCTACCAAAATTACAAAAACGAATATCAATGATACGTTCAAGGACCTAAGACACACTCAAGAGGATCTATAATCCCGTAAAAATAGATGAGGAACAGAATCCGTGCAAGCATAATACATTACACACATATTACAAAAACAAGCCTTATGCAGCTTAAAACCCTACAAACGAGTTTATTAAGAAGATAATTATTCCTATTCAAAGAATGAAGTGGAGGAATGAATGAGGGGACAAAGTAAGCCTTGTGGAATTTGGGTTGTGTCTAACTCAACCTTTACATAACCGGCTTGTAAGGTGATGACTGCTCAAGCTTTATATACACTACATAGGTCATATCTCTAGGCAATGTGGGACTAAATCCACCCTTTCACACCCAACACAACGAAGGTGTTGGAGGCTGCAATGAAGAAAACCCAAATTTCGCAATTAGACGGCTAGGGGCGGACCATAGTGAAGGAGAAATTTCCATCACACGCCCCCTCATGCCCGGGCCCTGATTGGCATAAAGCGTGGATGATGCGGGAAGCCCAACAACATACCTAGGATAGGCTCTGATACTATCTTCGAATTGGGCCAGGACCTACCTCAACCTTACAAAACCGGCTTGTGAGGTGAGGGCTGCTCAAGCTTTATAACACTACAAAAGCAATATCTCTAGGCAATGTGAGACCAAGTCCACCCCTTCACACCCAACACAATGAAGGTCGTGGAGGCTTTCATGAATGTAACCCAAATGCCGCAATTAGACGGCTAGAGCTGGACCATAAGGAAGGCAGAATTTCCAACGATAAGGATGTACTGGAAACAACTCTAAAAGACAAGCAATCATATCCTTTTAAAAAGGTCGAGGTTCCAAGAAAGATCAGAGTTTAGGACACTCCAAAAAGTTGAAAAGAAAGCCCTACTTGGTCTTGCTAGATTCCAAAACAATCAGAAATCGATTGCAAAACAGTGTAAGATCTGCAAAAATATCTTTTGTGGCATATGCTTAAAAGAAAAGAAAGATTTCCATACAAAATAAAATTGCAACTTGTTTCTTCAGTGTATTACTAACTCTTACGCAAAATAAAAGACATTGAAATTCAACTGAAAGTTGAAACTAACTCTTACACAGAGTAGACTTAACTTATAGCTCAAAAACAGGAATCACAAATGTGATACATTTCTACAGGAATTATAGGAGATAGCAAAATAGCAATTAAGCAAAGAATAACATGATACTTGTTCCAGTGTATTACTGAGTTTGGCAGAATACTACAACAACAGTGCTATGTCATAGTGAGTTCTCTTAGAGTGTGTTTGATACACTACGGTACACGAAAAGTAGGACAGCACAGGACAAACATTTGAGTCACAGCCTAACTCTTTGTCTGGTGTCTTGTGTCTTGTTTGGTAAATCATGGACAACACAAAAATAATGAGACATTAAACTAAATATTATTTATAACCTGAAGAGGGATTAAATTACATTGGTGTTAAGTAGTGTTACACCACTCAATAACTTTTTACAGGATTCATGTATTATAAAACGGACAGTTGGATGTAAATTTTATGTCATATAGATCATCTCTGTAAATTTTTAAGTAAATCTGAAATTGTTTGATAAGTTGTTGAGGTGCGTCAAGATTAATGTCTTAAGTGGTTTTCTTAAAACAATATTAAAATCTTGTTATATTAAATAGTTCCATATTTATGTAGAGAATAGATATGAGGGAAGAGAGGTCTTAGATCACCAGAAGCATAAGAGAGGAAGATAAAAGAAATTAGGGTTCAAGAGGAAGATTGAAGAAATTAGGGATTCAAGGAAGAGAACAATTGGAGAAAAGCTAGAAGCAATAGAAAGCTTGAAGATTTGCATCATCAATTAGAGGTGGGTTTCCATTTCCCTCATCCCTCATGCATTGATTATGAAAATTTATGGTGATGATCTAAATAATATAAAACTTCAATCAGCATTGAGTTTTGCAATACAGGTCTCTTGGTAAAAAGTATTGAACAGTGTAACACCATTCAAATGTTATACTAGTGTAATTCGACCCCTTCTCTTTATAATATATTTTTTAGGTTTTCAGGTCCCTAAACAAAAATTCTGCATGCAGTTTTAGTCCTGCTAAAACTAAATTTCTTTCATTATCTTTAAACTCTTCAATTTTTGAAAGTTTTTTGCAGACATTTTCAGAACATTATAAAAGGTTTATTTTACTAAAATTTAGATTATTTTAATGTGAGATGAATTAAAAATGAATTTTTTAGAAGCCAAAAGTTCAAGATAAAAGTAACAAAATTTGGACCCAAAAATAAAATTTTAAACTTATTTTTTGCAGATAAACTTTTTATAATGTTCTAAACATGTATGCAAAAAACCGTTTAAGAATGTAAGAGTTCAAGGATAATTAAACAAATTTGGTTTTATCAGGGACTAATACTACGTGTAGATAAATTTTGTAGGGACTAAAAATACTATTAAAATCAAGTAAGGACTAAACTTAGAAGGTTCCAATTTTGTAAGGATCAAAAACATATTTAACCCATTAATCATTTGCCAAAACTATCAAACCTTTCCAACTCCATTTTTACAAATAACAAAGAAGTTCGTTAATACAAAAAAGTTTGCCAATTGGAGGGCAAGAATCCTCCATAAAAAGATAAAAAAAATAAAATTATAAACTAAATCTATTTTAAAAACTAAAAGTGAAAACATCAATGGAAAAAGCTTTCATTCCAACAGCAGATCTGTCAGAAAAGCAACCTTAAAAAGGACATATACTTCTAATGAGATAAAAGCCAATCATCTAAACTAATCCCATTACCCAAATAAACTGCTAAGCCAAAGAAATCTACATAATATGCAAGTGTTAAACCAATCATATGCACCAAATAGCAGCACAATACCCCAAAATTATAGCTTCATCAATATCAGCAGTTATGTTCGCACTGTAAATGTGAAGACTGCAGCTGTACACAAATGCCACCCATCAATGTGAAAATGGATAGTTGCAAAGCTCAGCTCAAGCCATTGAAGCTCAATGGACAGTGTGGCTAACGTTTGGTATTGTAATCTGCTTTTGACTATTTGAACAAAAAAATATTCTTTTACTTCATGTTAGGCTAGGCGTGGCAGCAATAATTATAAATCTACTGTGGATCTGACCATAGGCAGCAAATTTATAGCACCAGATTGCCCTTATCATCAGTTTAGTCCTTCTAGATTTATAAATTTGTTTCCTTTAAAATTTGGAAAAGTTTTTTAATGCGATAACCTCGACAAATTAATATTATTAAGAGCTTTAGATGCAAATCAGGGCTATCTTGCCGGGGTTGAAGCTCATTTGGAGTAGAAGACTCAGGAAGATCATGCCTGAGATGGATTCGCAGGTTGCTATCTAGCTTATCACTGCTGGCAGTGTGAACAAACACCCATGCAGCCCAATGGTCAAAGATATCCAATCTTCCAAACAAAAGGAGGTCACTTCTATTGGTCTCATGTGTTTACAAAAGCTATTCAATCTGCGGGATGGAATGGCTAGGTATGGGTTATCCTTACAGGGTGGAGTGAGATTTTTTAGTGTTGTCGACAGTTCATTTCAAACGTTGTTTTAGCTGATGCATCAGCTGTTACCTTTCCTAGAGGTTTCTAGTTTTTGTTTGTTTTGGGGCTTCAGCCCCTCCCATTCAAAAAGAAAATGAACTTTAGATGCTGCTTAGCTTACAGGATTTCTTAGGTGAAAAACTGGAAAACTTTTCAATTTCAAATTAGACATAAGAACTCACCATCCTTTCTCATTTCAGGAAGCAAACCAGATGCATGCTTCCTAACAATTTTCAAATAGTCATCAACCTCATGTTCGAGGACATTAAACAATACAATGGAGCCATACTGAAAAACTACCATGTAACAGCCATTTGTTCCATTCAAGAAAGAAGAACCAGGACCCTGAAACAAAAAGAATTTTACAATTAGTCTCAACAGACCTATGACTTCAAAATTATATGTAACGGTTGAGAAAGAGGCAGACAATTCATTTGAATCATCCAGTGGATGAAACCTTTTCACAGATATAACAACCTGTGAAAGGTTAAAAAACTGAAAGAGGAAATGGTTATAGCATATAATGTAAAGACAGTGAACTACAATGTTGAAATGATGCTAATTGACTTTATTGACCAAATCTGAAAAATATGTTTGTAAGAATGATTATTGTCAGCTTTGCTGTTTGTAGTCAGGTTAAAGAAGTAATTTAAAACCAAGACAACAAATAACTAGAAGTAGAAAGCAATCATAAACACAAAAGAGAGCAGGGGAAGGAGGTTGAGCCATTGACGAAGCTGACACATATCATCAACTTTCTACGGGGCTGAAGTCAGATGGGAATGACATGATAATTAGTAAAATCATAGCATATAAAACTTTGATTCTCTATTTTAAATTAAGATTTCTAATCATATATCTTTTTAAAGATTTCTAGTAATATATTATAGTTGTGTTATGTCTTGTAACATTCAAAGCTTGTCAAATCTACATGTCTGGATTATATCATATACATGCCTCGCATGCAGGGGCGGAGCCACCTTTTAGTGAGGGTGTGCACCTGCACCCCCTGAGATTGTAAAATTTCAACCACCTATCTCAGTTTATTTGCACCTACCTGCACACCCTGGGAAATTTATTTTGCACCAGCATGCTGTTTCACTTAGGGATTCGGCACTTATCCAATTATTCTTCTCTCACCTTCTGACGCATAAAGAGGTGCTATGACAAATTTTTCCACCTGTCTTTGGTCAACACTCAAGCTTCTACTTTCTTAAAAGTGTTCAGATTACTTTTCCTCATTTTTTTACTATATTGTATCACTTCAAATTAAGTTCTCAGAATTAAAATAAAAGTAAATGTAGAACAAATACATCCATGTTCATCAAGTCATGATCAGGACTATAGCACATGGCCAATTTCACAGTTTTGCACATTTAATACGGAAAATACTTATATGTTATAAAATATTTGGGCACAATATTTCAGCATACACATAACAAAATATATATCATTTTTCTTAAAAATAAAAATATCATTTATTTATTTTAAAATACATATTATTTATTTCTTTCTTATTTTTTATCTTTTCTCAAATGTGTGTGTACTCTTATATTGTGTCCATCCAAAACTAGTTAATATAATACTCAACAAATCATTTTGTTTATTTCACTCATTCTCTTTTTTTACTATATCCATTCTAAAGTTATTGTGGAGCATCAATTTGTCATATAAAAATGTCTAAAATAAATATCATTTTGCTTTTTTAATTTTATATTAATTATTTATCTAATTATACTTCTAAATTAATATTGTCAACATACTTTTGAATCATGAAAGACATGAAAATTTATGTGCTTACTTTTATTTATATTTGGAAAAAATAGTTTTTGGTTAAGTAAAAAATTATGAAATTATATAAATTTTGTCGTTTAAATTATTTACACTAAAAACTCTGCACCCCCGACCCAGGGTTCTGGATCCCCCACTGCTCGCATGGTGTCATATTCATGCTTTCTAGTCTAAACCTCAAACTAAAGGAACAATATCCATATATACATTATATCCCTAAGGCATGAGCTTGGTCTCATGGTGTTTTTAATCAATGAAAGAGAAATGATAACTAACCAGTGGTTATTTGAGGTCATTAAACTTCTACACTATCGCTCTTTATTTCAAATTGAATTAAAAGAAAGCGTGAAGATTGAATGTGCTTACATGTTTCAAACTGTCACCGCCCAATTATCGGATTATGAATTATCCCTAAAACACTTACATCTTTATTCACTCCTCGTCTTACAGGACATATATAGAACTGCCTAGATAGCACGTGCATAAGAACAAAACAATATAAAATAAAGAAAACATGGCAGAACATGGGTATATAATGGGGGCAGCAGTAGGATAGCCCAATAGAGACATACCTTGGAATCGCCAAGATTTCCAAACTTGAGAACTACATAATTAGTCATCCTTGATGATGGTGTGACAAAGTTTGGTTTGTTCTGCTCCACCAAGCTTTTTAAATCAACACTACATCGAAAATGAAAGTGAGATATATACATCAATATATATATATATATATATATATATATATGAAACAGACAGCATTCATGCAGATATAAACATTTAATTATCTGGTTCTGAAAATTCTGCAGTGCTTTCCCTATCCCTTCTTGAGTATGCCTTAAGAAGATGTTTCGATGGAGGATTTTGGAAGGAAAGGGAAGAGTCAAGAGAGTAAAATTTTCATTTGAAGTAACTCTTCTCAACATTAGTCATTTTTTTTAATTAAAAGTATGAATCATGGTGAACCTTTAATGCCCTCATACCATTTTATTGCTAAAAATTAGTGACTCTTCATAACTCTCTTGATCAGTAGTCAAATTTATACCATGGTGGCGCCAGTATTATGACATGATGGATTTTGTACCAGCCGCAATGCTATATATACACCATGCTTCCTCCGTAGGCAAATACGTGATATTTCTGTCATGGCTGCACCAAGTGTTGGATTTATACCGAGGAGTGATTTAAATAATAGCATAGTTCTTTGAGAAGAATCGCTGGTCGCTGTTTTGAAGCACTTAAAGCATGTTCCAACTTTAAAATATCATGTGAGATTTTAAACCTAAATGCAGCAACTCACCGTTGCTGTATATTAAAGATTACATAATTATATGTTTAAACGAGGACGATTATTGGTTAGACGAAGCGTTGAGTGAACCTAAGGCAGCAATAAGGTTTACACCGGTTTTAAATTATAGTAGTAGTCAGATTACAGTCATTGCAATACGCCACACACACTGATGCGAACAGCTACTTAAATCTCAGGAACCTATTGTTCTGACTCCTAAAAGAGATGCGTCTCCCCAAGCAGTAACAGTAATGTAGGCTCAATATTTCATAGAAATGTTTCGAAATAATCACCACATAGATGAATGAAACCAAAATTAAAACATGTGATAATGCACTAGAAGCTGCATCATTTAAGTGTATAGATAAGAATCCACAATTCAATTTCAAAACATTTGTTTATTATCCAAATGTATGGATTTAATAAGTATACACTCACAGTGTAAAACCTTTTTACACATTCTTCCAATTAAATCATTTCAAGTATATATTTTATGAACTAACTTATAAACATGGCACTTTGATTGAATTTGATTGGATGCATGTGTAAAAAAGTTTTACACTGTCATTGCCACCCCCAGTAGAAATTAAATTAATACAATGCAATTAAAAATAAAAGTTTTTGAAAACATTTTTTTTTGTAAATTCTATTATTCTAAATAATTTTTTTACAAATCCAATGACAATAACAGAACAAAAACACATGAACTTTGGGTGAAAATTTCAAAACCAGAGATAAAAGATTAAATAAATTAAAATTGAAACTAAACAATTGCTATTGATTACAACAATTTAAAATTGAAATCAAATGAAATAAAAAAAGCAATTAAGTAGTACCTGGTGGAGAAGAAGAAAGCTCTAACAGGAATTGCAGGTTTAGAATCATGATCAATTGTTCCATCATGATTAACATTGTCAGCATCAACATCAACCTCAGAGCATGAAACGGCGTCGTTCCAATCAAGTGCAGGAAAAGACGATGACGAAACGCGGCGTTTAACGGAAGAAGCGAAATGAAAACGACGAGTGATGAAGGAAGAAGCGTGTTGTTCTCGTTGTTGTTGTTGAAGAAAAGAGTGAGATTGTGATTGTGGTTTAGAGAGAGTGGTGAATGTTTTGAAAGAGAAAGAAGAAGAAATGTTTGGTGAATGAGATGAGAAGAGGAAAGAACGAAGGAGTGAGGTTGTTCTAACGGTGAAGTGATGAGTGGTTTCTATGCTTCGTAACATCTTTGTTGAGTTTGTTTCACTCACACAAACATGGGAGGAAGAAGAAGAAGAAGAAGAAGAAGAAGAAGATGGAGATTTAACACTTTCACTAACAACCAATGCTAAACCCTTTTTTATTATTTTATTATTTTTTATACTGATTTATTATGGAGTTTTGACTTTTTATGCACACGTGTTCTGTTTCATTGCCATTGCTTCTCCTTCACATAATGCAAATTTTTTTCTTCCCGTTTTTATGGTAAAATATTCCTGATTTTCATACTAATCGCCTAACAATGGGATAATTATATAGTTGTACTAAATACACTAAGGTGCATCATCATCTATAATATACTTACTCCGTTTTTAAATATAAACAAAATTGATTTTTTAGATTCATTTATTAAATGATGTATGTGGTTTATAATATAGATCACATACATCGTTAAATAAATGAATCTAAAAGAGGTAGAAGAAGATGCGTTAATGTTACATTTATACCTACCAGATGTCGTTTCTTCCATCTTTCGTCGTCTTGCATTATGGGATGCGTCTGGACCGTGTTGGATTGAGCATGACTGCGAGACCTGATTATTTAGGTTGTTATCCACTCATCTAGTAAATGTGTTGCACCCTGAACTACCTGCGAGGTGGATTAATTTTGTTGTTGCCAAAGTTTCTGATTGCGACTCTTCCAAAGGCTCCACATTATCGTAACCATAAGCTCACATTATTCTGAAGAAAATTGTTGCAAAAGAGTGAAAATAAGTGCATGTATATTATAATCTTGACGAAACACCCTATCGATTTTGTCCCATAAATTTACATCTCGCCACACTTGAACAAGTTTAGGGCACTCAATAATAATACAGATGTTATCTTCATTATTGCTATTATAATGAACACAATCAAGTGGGCAAGGTACACCTCTACTGTTGGTCTATATGGCCAATAAGATAATAAGCTAGAGGGGGGGTGAATAGCTAATAAAAAGTGAGTTTAACGAAATGGACTATTGGAATCGTGTGTGAACAATCACAAAAATAAACAAAAGGATAAAATTATGTGCAATAAAATTCAATCTAGAATTGAGAGATTCACGATACAAATCTTATATACAATCAAACTTTAATGAACCTTGAACAATTTACAAAACTTTTAGACAATTTCAAACCAAACCTATATGAACAAAAATCACTAAGCTATCAATTAACAACACAATGCATATGTAATTGAGTAATTGAGTAGAACTTGCACTCAATTGATCTAAGCAAATTATATGAACATAATTCAACGAATTAGATTAACTTTTGATGAAAAACAACTTAGATCAATAGAAGCAATTATCCTAACTATTATTCAATTAATCACATGCAATAATGAAAAGTAGAGAGGATAGAGAAAGAGAGATAACACCGATATTTTTATAGTAGTTCGCTCTATCTCGTACTCGCTAGAGCTACGTCTACTCTTCTTGATGAAGTACTCCTTCACCGAGGTCATCCACTAATTAACAAATGTTGAATACAATGTGTGTTACTAGAGTTACTTGAAATTAAACCTAATTCTTCAACCCTATGCAAACACTCCCCCAAACTTCAAATACCCTTTGAATTTGGTGCTCCTTGAATCTTTGAATCCTTGATTACCAGTGCACCCCTTCGAACTCTTCACTCAATCCTTCGATGCTACGTTCGGTAAACAAACCCCCTTCGACTTCAAGAACGGTTGGAAAGACCCCCAAGCCCTTTGGAGGTGGAATGAGATTATTCACTTCGCTTTGGAACCTTGATTAAACCCAATCAATTCCCTTGAAAGAACCAACTTACAATCCCTACTGGCACCCTAGCAAATCAATGTGACTCAATGTACAAAGTGATTCTAAGAAAAAGTGTTTAATCTTGAAGAATGTATGAACAATTAGTTTTTGAGACCTAGAGAGAATAGATGCAAATGATTCAATGGTTTTAGAGTTATGAAGAGGGGACTATATATAGAGGGGTGACAAGACAAAAAATTTGCACAAAATCAACATGATGAATCGATTCAGACAGCAAAAGTACAAGCCAAGAATACATGAAGGATGAAACGATTAAGTGCATAAGTGAGTCGATTCAAATGAGCCCAGGATGAAGATTGATGCGATTCAACCTTCAGTTAAATCGATTTAGTGCAAGTTAGAGAGTTTTGTGACACGGTTCAAACTGTAAAGAATCGATTCACATGTGATACAATTCAAGGAGTTGTGATTCGATTCATCTGAAGTCAGAGACTTAGATGAGTCGATTCAGAGTATGATGAATCGATTCAACATGCCAAAAGATGAATAATGGCACTTTTTCACAAGACACAAGTGAATCCTAGACTAAGGCACAAAGATGTTGGGTGCTTTAACATGATAACCATAAGGCAATTATGAAAAGAATAAACAAAGCTAAAGAACATCATCAAAAACATATAAAGTAAAACTGTGTAGGCTTCATATACTACTATTAATATTGTCAAATATTTAGATGAAAATTATAAATTAATGTGATGTTTTATTGTATATTATTCTTGTATTTTTTTTTTTGAAGAAGCTAAAATGGATTAAATTACCAAAAAACTTAGTCTCTCAAGCACAATGAGTGCCATATATTATTCTTGTATATGTGTAAAAAATAGTTTGCATCACGTCTGATATGGATTTTATTTATTTCTATATGTGAAAGCAAATTTTTATGCAGAAATATTAGAAATTAATATGATAAAATTTTGAAAACTTATAACTATTTTCAAAATATCAACATTACTGTGATAAAAAAAACAACATTATTGTAGTTTTCTATTAAATATTTTGTTATTATATACGCAAAACCTTGTTAAATATTTGCACCGTTCATTGCGGATTTTATATATTTATATTTAACAAAACAAATTTTTATGTATATATATAGAAAGTCGATTTGATAAAATTTTAAAAACTCGTGATTATTTTTATAATATCGACATTACATTGTCTAAATATGTTCGGTTGTGAAATAAACATATTTGTGCTCCTCCGTTATTGGATATAGCATATCCGTCTTGTTACTTCTATTTAACTTGAATATTCTTTTTACGTCATTGTACTTGCTTAATATTTCTCATGCTCTTTTGTCATAATGCCTTCAAATTAATCAAAACTTGGCTTCATCTCATGGTTGTGAACTTCATTAAAAATAATAAGTCTTCAATCATTTGTTTCCCTATTAAGATATCCACGTAGCATGAACATACACCTTAGCACGTTGCCTCATGCTTCAATCTATTTTTTTTCGTCACTTTGTGATTGCCACTTCTTTTACACAACAATTGTAACATTAGATTGATCAAATTGGATGTACGTATAACAGTTGTGAATCCCACCCTATTTGCTTGACGACGTACCCAATTATGAAAGTCATATCTATCTTTTCATTTAACTTCAATTGAAAAGAAACGGACATCATGGTGGGACAACACCCGAGTGTTTACACTGATTTTTGGTAAACAACCGCTGGTTTAAAATTAATTACTTGTAAGATCAACCAGTAAATCTTAAGGACATATTTGTGTTTGTTTTTATTTCCAGAATTTGTAATTGTTCTTCAAGAACATAGAAAACTTGTGAAGATAACTTATCAAATTTAACCCAGTCAAATTCGTTGAAGTTACTTTCAAATGAACTAAAAGAAATTGCTTGAATAAAACAAGTAAATTGCAAACATGCTTAAGAAAATAAACTTAAATTGCATTGATTGAATGTAAATTGGTACACAAATTCATACATTGCAACTTGTGACTCGTTTTTCTCTTCCATGCGGATAATTTGAGTGTAAGTTTTATGTATGATTAGATTCTGACCCATTTCTCTTGTGAGACACTACTATTTATACTAATAGAAATAACTACCTATATTTGAATTTGAAACTATAACTGCTATAAAAGAATAGTGCATATCCATTCGATTTGAATTTCGAATATGTGTATCCGTTGCTTGACCTTATCAGAAACAAAACTGCCTTTCGATGAAATAAAACTGCCCTTCGATATTTCTCGCTTGTCGAACTGAAACACGCGCTTCCAGAATTTCCAGCAAGTCCAACTTTGATTTAAATATATAGGAATAGAAGAACATTCTTTATTTCTTCGATGACAAGGTCAACCTTGCTTTGACTGCATTTAATATAGCCTTTTAAAATGTAGGCAAACAAATTGCCCCCCAAAAACGTCTTTGTTCGACTGATCTTTCTGCTAGGGAGAAAAAGAAGTTTTTGATTTTCTGTAAAATAAACTATTCCAATCAAAACGCTTTCTACGACGTCATCAATATTGAGAAACAATTCAAGGAATGCTTTATGGTGTCCCCACTATAGTTAGTGGGCCACATTCCACTTTATCGGGAACCACTATTTATATTTAAAAACTATCAACGTAAGATGTTGACATTTGTCCAAATTAAAAGGCTATAAAACAAGGGTTTCACCTTTCCCTTTCACCTTCCTATCTTTGCCACAAATTTCATTGTTCCTTTTTCTTCTTAGCAGAAAAGCTTCATCGTTAAAAACTCCAAAATCGTGATGAAACATCTCATTTTATCCAGAAATTTCTCATTTTCCTTTTCGTCTTCATCATTCATCAAAACACGTCTGGTCATGACGAATCTAGAAAATCCCTCTTCTCAACCTTCAAATCGTGACGGAACCATCAACTTCTCAAAAGAAATACCAAATGATGGTTTTTAGTTCATAGAAGAACCTGAAGTTAAGGAGGCTGAAGAAAAAATCTGGAAATCCCAGGTACTAATTCCATGCCCTAATTCACCGCATGCATTCTTAGGACCTCTCCTAGATGATAAGGAAAAACTAGAAAAGCTTAGCGCCATTTTCCCTAGTGTTGAAAAACATTCACCTTTAGTTTTCACCAAAGGTCCTTATGACCTTAGTTTCCTAAAATCTAAATTTAGAACAGAACCCAAATATGAAAATAATGAGAAATATATTTGCTGGTTAAACAAGGTCGAGGGAAAAAAGGGTCAATTTTGGAGAGATAAAGGTATCTTTGACCTTATCCAGCTATCCAGTCAAGGACCTAAATATCATCACGAGATGATAATTGCCGCCTTACATTTTTGGGACCCATCAATCAGTAGCCTTCATTTGAAATGTGGCATGCTTACCCCCACTCTGTTAGATGTTGCTGGTCTTACTGGTCTAAAACCCACTAGCCAAACTTTGATCCAGACAATCATGATTCAGAACTTTCTTTTGACTTTGTCAGACTTGCTTATGGCAATTTCATACTAGACCAACATGTTACCACAAGTGTTGAAGTATCCGATAAAGAGCACATTGCTTTCTTAACCTATTGGTTATCCATGTACATCTTTTGCTAAAGATCCATACAAGTCCCAAAAGGATTCAAAACCTTAGCCGTTCAACTGCATGAAGGGAGATATATTTGCCTCAACAAACTTATTCTAGGATCTTTGTATGAGAATCTAAATCAGGCAGTGACTAGCATAAAAGAATACCAATCCGGTAACAGATTAATCATTCATGGCCCTATTTGGTTATTTCAATTGTGGCTTTTGGCCACTTTCAGAACAAAGCTGGCAGTCTTCCTTCCCACCAATTTTACAAAGGCATACGAAGATAGATCCACTGAAGGAATAGGCTTAGCCATTTTTCGATATGGCAACAGAAACTCACAAGAGTTATTTTCCATTGCTTATGAGGCTCTTTTAAGATGTGATGTTTTCACCTCTTTTTTGGCCCCATTTACAACTAGGATTCGAGGGCCAGTTTGGTTTAGAAAAGAATTCCCAGCATCTTCAAGCGAAGACGAAGCAGAGATAAATGCTATATGGAAAGCTTATCTGACTCGTACATTCCTGTCTAGCAGGATAACAACTGGTGGCCCTTACGGGGTGTATGGCTATCAGCCAAACCACGTTGCCAGACAATTTGGTTTGGTTCAACCAAAACCTAGCTCTTTGTACAAATGTGTAGGTGATCTGAAGCAGCCCCTTATAGAGCACGTGCGGAGATCAATTTTGTGCCAAACTCAAAGACAAAACCTTGTTTTTGAGCCTATTCCCTTTGCCTTATCTCATGCATGTACTAAAGCATTCTTTCGATGGTGGCAAGACTACTATAGACGTCAAGCCAATCGAGTGAATCCTGATACTTTGTGTCGCGTCATTTTTCGGAGATCAAGGCTATTTGATTAGCGTTTGACTCACTATTTTGTTTCACGACTGAACATTTAATTTTTTTCAAAAGAAGTGGAAAAAAGGTTCAAATACCACTTTAAAAAAGATTTAGGGTTCGGGGGTTAGTTACATAAAGGGAAGGTATTAGCACCCTTTATGTCCGTAGTACTCTACGGGAACCTCTTGGTTTTATTTAATTCTTGTGCTATAACTTACTTGCTTTGAAAAAAGAAATTTAAAATGATTAAGAAAAAAACCTAATTATCTACATTTTTATTGATTTGAGAGGACGAGTGTCCTTTGCCTACGTACCCGTGAGGGATCAAAACCTCGTAGTTCGGGGTAGAAATTGTGTTTGATTGGTTGAGTGTTTTTTGATGGTTTTTGAAAAATGTTTTAAAATGAAAGAAAGCCGAAGTGGCAAATGAGTATTTGTTTGTGTTTTTTAATAGTAAAGAAAGTGATCTTAAAATAAAGTTAAATTGATTGGAATTTGATTAAGAAAATAAAAGAAGAATCACTTGATTTAAGATCAAGGTTTGTTTTAAAAATGTTTTTTTTTTGTGTTTTGTTATTTGCATGTTTTTGTTGTTTTTGAATGATAGTTAAAACTGAAAACTAAACTACGGAGCATAAAAATAAATGCGCAGGTACCACGTGGTGGTGTTGGACCACCACGAGGACCTCTAACCTAAACTAGAAGCGGGAAAATAAAGCATACACCCACACACGCACACATGCACCTACAACTATTACATTAAACCTATTAATACATTCTAAGGTCTGCGGAAAATAGATAAATAAATTACATGAACACCTATTTACATTCTAAAATCTTTGCTGTAAAATAAATACGCAATAAATAAGTGGATGATAAATATGCAGTCTAAACCTAATTTTTTTTAAAAGGGAAAAGAAAAAAGTACTACCTTTCTGTTTGGTTTGCTGTCTGTGCGAAGAAACTTCTGTTTGGTTTGCTGCCTGTGAGAAGAACCTTCTGTTTGGTTTGCTGCTGTGAGAAAAAACTTATGTTTGGTATGCTGTCTGTGCGAAGAAACTTCTGTTTGGTTTGCTGTCTGTGTGAAGAAACTTCTGTTTGGTTTGCTGTTTGTGCGAAAATTGGTGTTTGGTTTGCTGTTTGTGCGAAAATTGGTGTTTGGTTGGCTGTTTTATGCAAAAATTGGTGTTTGGTTGGCTATTTTATGCAAAAATTGATACTTGTGATGTTGATGCGGGTTATGAACGAGAGTGAGCCTCTGAGAATGGTTTCTTTGCAGGTTGTGAATTAATTTTTTTTGGCCCCTTAATGTGTGTTTTGCAGGTTGTATTTATAGTGAAGGATTAGACCTAGGGTTTGTTGAAAACTGCCGAAAATTGTGGCTTTGGATTGGGATGATTTGGATTGGGATGAAAGGGAGTTTGTTACAAGACCTTTTTCTAGATTTGGATGAAAAGAAGTTTGTTACAAGACCTTTTTCTGGATTTGGATGAGCCGTGAACAGCTGTAATTCTTGGACTTATCGGACATTAAAAATAGAAAAAGAATAGATAAAATAATTGGACCTATCATCTATGAATAAAAATAAATAAAAGATAAATGTGTTTAAACTAAAATTAAATTAAAAAGTGAAATAGAAAATAAAAGATGGAAATGAATTAAAAATTAAAATTAAAAAGACTAAAAAAAAAAAAAAAGTGAGAAGAGGTATGATAGATGACACGTGTCGGTGGGATCTTGGGTCAAAAATTGGGGTATGACAGATACCCCTATTTAAGTTTCTTTGTCCGGAGATTTGAAGATGGAATCTTTAATTTGACGGGCCGAAGAGACTTAAATACAAAGTACACCTATTTTTGACCCTAAGATACTGTGTGAATGCATGTGACACCATTATGAATGCAAGACGATGTAAATGACTTGATTGAGTAATAACGACGGGATGCACGATTTCTTTATAAAAGGGATCTGACTCTGTTAGGGGAATGTAGTTTCACTGGGGAGAATGATTGTCTATTATCGTGTTAGTTTGGAAACATAGTTTAATGAAGACAAAACTTTTGATGACATCTCTGGACTAGACACACTGGGGATGACACTTGCGAGAGAATGAAGGGTAGGTACGAGTCGTCCATTGTTTAGGACTAGCAGCTTGAAACAAGACAAAAAGGTAAGCTTAAGCGGTCCGTTGTTTAGGACTGTCGGCTTGAAAGTAGATGAAAATGTAAGCGGTCCGTTGTTTAGGATTGTCAGCTTGAAAGCAGTAAAAATGTAAGCGGTCCGTTGTTAGGACTGTCGGCTTGACACTGATGGGTGACACCTCTTGACCAGACACACTGGGGATGACACTTGTAATAAGAGAAGAAGTTTCCAAGTCCTCCGCTCGATTTATGAAGGTTTGTCGAAATCCACCAGACCTTGGAAAGGACTGCCGGAATCCATCGGGATTTATAGAAGTTTGCGAGAATACACTCGGCTTTGATAAAAATGTTTGCGAGAATCCACTCGGTATTTGATAAAAATGTTTGCCAGAATCCACTCGGCATTTGATAAATATGTTTGCGAGAATCCACTCGGCATTTGATAAAATGTATGCGAGAATCCACTCGGCGTTTGATAAAAATGTTTGCGAGAATCCACTCGGCATTGATAAAAATGTTTGCGAGAATCCACTCGGCATTTGATAAAATGTGTGCGAGAATCCACTCGGCGTTTGAAAAAAATGTTTGCGAGAATCCACTCGGCATTTGATAAAATGTATGCGAGAATCCACTCGGCGTTTGATAAAAATGTTTGCGAGAGTCCACTCGGCATTTGATAAAATGTATGCGAGAATCCACTCGGCATTTGATAAAATGTGTGCGAGAATCCACTCGGCATTTGATAAAATGTTTGCGAGAATCCACTCGGCATTTGAGAAAGTGCTTGCGAGAATCCACTCGGCATTTGATAAAATGTTTGCGAGAATCCACTCGGCGTTTGGTAAGAGTAAAAAGATAGATGCAAGTTGTTCATTTGCTGGAACTTGTCATTTGACTAATGATGGATAAGGATCAAACTGAAGGTCATGACCAAACAAGACTCTGGATGCCCAACGCAATCATGTATGAATGATAGTGTGTATATGTTGTGTAGGCGTGAATGTATGAATGTATGAAAGTAATAATGTATGAATGTATGACTGTATGAATGTAACTTGTACGGCTGTGTAAACTAGATATGACAGGTGACTCGATGAAGCGAGACAAGACAGTTAAGATGGGAAGTGGACCGACATCACAGTACCGACACTCGGCAATCTTCCTTGGATATGATATCATTATTGTGAACTAATCGAACAATTTACATGGTGAAACCTGGCACAAGATAGCAACCGATGTTTCTTGGGGAGGGAGCCCGTTATTGACCAACACTTTGGGTAGAAGTCGCCATTTCGCATAGAGTGTCAAACCATTGGTATGCCCCAGCAGTCACGCTCCTTTTGTTTTTTGCTTGTTTGTTTGTTTTGAAATCCCTAACTTTTGCCTGGACCGCCCTTTCGAGTTTTCAGTCCACCGGGAGTATATTCCTTTTTTGTGCCCCTAATTTTTGCCTGGACCGCCCTTTCGGGTTTTCAGTCCACCGGGATGCTCTCTATTGCCTAAGTCGCCTTTTCAGGTTTTCAACTTAGCGAGCTTTCATTTTTGTTTTTTTTTTTTTTTGTATTTTTGGATTGTGACTGCATCTTGCTCAAAGCAGAGGTCCTCTTCATAATGCTTAGACATGTTTCTCTTCCAGAGCGTAACTGTTCTCGAGGCGGCTGCCGATGTATATTTCACCTACTCACGAGCTCAAAAAGAGTGTGTTTGTTGTTCACATTTTTCAAAAGATGTAAAAAAGTTTTGCATTTTGAAATTTTTTGCTTTAAGTATTGCCATAAAAATAGAAGAAATTTTGTAAATTGAATAAATGAGAGTTCCAAATAAATGGGCACAGGCTCAAACTCGATTAATTGAGTGGTGGCCTGCCAATGACATGGTTCCACGGATCTTTGAAATTTTTTGGAAAATGGTAAATGTAATGGGAAGGGTACATTGAACACAATAACCGTTATTCTCCCTAACAACTTTTGAATGCCCCTGTTCTGAGTCTTTGATTTGCAGATGCTTCGAATCGGAGATCTTTTGATAGCTGGGTGCCCCAAGTGGACTGTGCTTGATTTGATGCAGTTACTTTGTCATGATCCTTAACTTTTGCATAGATCGCCCTTTCGGGTTTCCAATCTATCAGGATAATCATTTTTGTTAATGTCTCTAATTTTTGCCTGGACCGCCCTTTCGGGTTTTCAGTCCACCGAGATGCTCATTTTTTCCTAAGTCCCTTTTTTTCAGGTTTGCGACTTATCGAGCCTTTATTTTTGACAGAGTATTTCTTGACTGCACCGACATTCGTAGGACGTGTGAGTTTGTCACCATTCGTAGTTGTAAGCAGTCATTGCACACGAGCCTTCATAGTCAGGCGTCCACTTGCCCCTGGAGTAAGGTTGGAAAGAGTGTTTTTTTTGCACAAAGTCTTCTTCTTGAGTTTTACGGGGACGAACCTTCTTGTTAGAAGTTTGTTTCAACCTCTTTTGATGTAGTTGTACATGATCGTCATGCATTGTAAGTTCAATCAAAACTTGAGACTTTAGCAGAACTCCCGTTGATGGGATTTTGATCTCCATGAGAAGTCCGGCCTTCATGTCGTATACTGAGGGAAGGAAGGGGGTTGCCCCTGTTGAAATGTTTACCGAAACACGATGCCCATACGAGGCAACGGTGCCATCTTATGCTTGTCTTTGTAAATGGTTGTCATCCTTTGAACAATCTTCTTGATTTTTGTTTGCAGCTTTGATGGCTAAGATGCCCCAGTATATGAGAGATCTTGTCGGAACTCACTTCATTCTTCTTTTCTTCATCTTTGGACACATGGAATTCAAAATTGAGAGAGAGTATATGGGTTAATGTGTTCAACGGGCTTGTTTATGTTTAATCTGCATTTATGTTTGATTTTTGAAAATGAATAATTGTATGCAGACATTTGGAAATGATTGAGAAAAAAGGAAAAGAATTTTTTGGTTTTTTTTTTGTGTTACCATTTTTCCAGAAAAAGCACAAAATAAAAACAAAGTCGGGATCCAAAACGACCTCTTTTTTTTTATTAATGACGGAAAATACACGAAGCAAAAATCCCTTCACAAGTTCACTTTCGTTTCGGGTGGAACAAAAGGATTTTTTTTTGGAAAAAGTAAACAGCAAACAAACACATTATTTGAACAGATAAGTAGCGGAAGAAAACATCAACAAAGATCCGATTTCGGTTAGCCATCCCATGTGTCACAAACACTATGTATTATGATCTGGTAGCGGATTGACTTGCGCGTTCGGAGAGTCTTAGAAGGTCAGGCGGTTGGTCCGGATCAAGTTCTGGACTGCCTTCTTTAGTGCGTTGCAATGTTCGACATCATGTCCAGGTGCCCCTTGATGGAAGGTACAGAAAAGTTCAGGTCTATACCATGCTGGCAATTTTGTTGGTACCGGAGGAGGCGCCTTGGTCTGGACAAGATTCTCTTCGAGCAACTGTGGAAGCAAGACTACATATTACACGGGGATTAGGGTAAATTGTGTCCTTGAGGCCTGTTGATGCTGATATAGTTGATGAGGATGTTATGGGAATAATAGTTGACCTTCGGGGGACAGGGTGTTAGCTTGGATTAACTTCTGAACTACAGTCCTGAAAGCGAAACATTGCTCGATATCGTGACCTGGTGTCCCTTGATGGAAAGCACAAGAAAGGTCGGCTCTATACCCCATTGGCAATCTTTTCGGCACTGGAAGAGGTGGTCTAGTTTGGATTAGGTTCTCCTTAAGCAGTGTGGGAAACAGCTCCGCGTATTTCACTGGAATTGGATCAAATTGTCGTGCTCTCCGAGCCTGATTCTGTGGATTGGATAGTTGGGGAGCCTGTTGTCGAGGCTGTTGTATGCACAATGGCTGACATGGTGGATGGGTCCCTCGCTGGAATTGTGGTGAATCCTTTGTAACCGTCAGCGGAGATACCAAGATAGTTAACTTCTCTACTTCGGCCCGAAGCGTTGTCACCTCTTCATGAAGTTCGTGGACCTCTTGTTCAAGCTGATATGTTTTATGTGTTTGCGTGAGTGTTTGCATGTGCGAGTTGAAGTTGAACGAAGACATTAGACCACTTTACTGACGGATTGACCTTTTATTGAAAAGACACAGTGTGAGACTCGGACTTGAAACTATGAATGCAGAATGATGCATGATATGTTTATGCGAAAATAGACATTTTTTTTTATTTATCGAAGGACATGTCAAGGTAATTGTAAACATTGTAAGGACCGTGATTTTATTTGTAAAAACAGAATAAGTCCTTAACAACAGCAAAAGCTTAGTTTAGCTTTTTTTGAAATTTTTGAGATTTTGTTTCACGTTGTTCTTTCTTGCAAGGCCCATACCTTTGATGTTTACAAGAGCTTATATTCGTCCTTCGATATTTAATGAGAAAAAAGTTTATGAATGAATGCATGTATGCATGATTATGCTAAAAGAACGGAGAAAACATGGTGAGGTTAAATCCATGATGTTGGAGTCAAAGGCGAACGCGCCATTTGGTAGGGACTATGGTTTTATTTGTACATGTATCATGGGTTCTATTGGATCCCCAAAATCACTGACTATTTCCGAACATTGTCGATCAGCGGGAGTACTCCCGGTCCAATAACATTCGTAGTAACGTCTCATTTGGGTGTAGCATCGCGTATCAGCCAATTCAAGAGTACTCTTGATTAGCCACCGCACTACGTCCTAAAAGGCCAAGATGGGTTAAAGGTGACTAAAGGTTCTCAACTTCGACGGTCACTTGAAAATAACATGTCAAACATGAGTACTCACGTTGACAACGTATGCATCCAAGATCCCTCCGTTGAGTGGGGTTGTATCACATGTGTCAAAACCGAAGAGTACTCTTGGCCTGAGACTATGATTATACCACCGTCCTATCTTATGTTTTCCTCAAGTCCGGGTTAGGACTTATCTCACCACACACGTTAAGAAAGGAGGAAGAAGAAGGAAGAACATATATACACGTATTTCCATCTTTTGTTTTTGTTTTTTAAGCAAGGTATAGCACAAAATTTAAATAAATCCAAGTTAGGCTCAACCCTCTTAGGGGGTGTCCCTAGTGAAGTCGCCATTTCTGTCGCGTCATTTTTCGGAGATCAAGGCTATTTGATTAGCGTTTGACTCACTATTTTGTTTCACGACTGAACATTTAATTTTTTTCAAAAGAAGTGGAAAAAAGGTTCAAATACCACTTTAAAAAAGATTTAGGGTTCGGGGGTTAGTTACATAAAGGGAAGGTATTAGCACCCTTTATGTCCGTAGTACTCTACGGGAACCTCTTGGTTTTATTTAATTCTTGTGCTATAACTTACTTGCTTTGAAAAAAGAAATTTAAAATGATTAAGAAAAAAACCTAATTATCTACATTTTTATTGATTTGAGAGGACGAGTGTCCTTTGCCTACGTACCCGTGAGGGATCAAAACCTCGTAGTTCGGGGTAGAAATTGTGTTTGATTGGTTGAGTGTTTTTTGATGGTTTTTGAAAAATGTTTTAAAATGAAAGAAAGCCGAAGTGGCAAATGAGTATTTGTTTGTGTTTTTTAATAGTAAAGAAAGTGATCTTAAAATAAAGTTAAATTGATTGGAATTTGATTAAGAAAATAAAAGAAGAATCACTTGATTTAAGATCAAGGTTTGTTTTAAAAATGTTTTTTTTTGTGTTTTGTTATTTGCATGTTTTTGTTGTTTTTGAATGATAGTTAAAACTGAAAACTAAACTAACGGAGCATAAAAATAAAAGCGCAGGTACCACGTGGTGGTGTTGGACCACCACGAGGACCTCTAACCTAAACTAGAAGCGGGAAAATAAAGCATACACCCACACACGCACACATGCACCTACAACTATTACATTAAACCTATTAATACATTCTAAGGTCTGCGGAAAATAGATAAATAAATTACATGAACACCTATTTACATTCTAAAATCTTTGCTGTAAAATAAATACGCAATAAATAAGTGGATGATAAATATGCAGTCTAAACCTAATTTTTTTTAAAAGGGAAAAGAAAAAAGTACTACCTTTCTGTTTGGTTTGCTGTCTGTGCGAAGAAACTTCTGTTTGGTTTGCTGCCTGTGAGAAGAACCTTCTGTTTGGTTTGCTGTTGTGAGAAAAAACTTATGTTTGGTATGCTGTCTGTGCGAAGAAACTTCTGTTTGGTTTGCTGTCTGTGTGAAGAAACTTCTGTTTGGTTTGCTGTTTGTGCGAAAATTGGTGTTTGGTTTGCTGTTTGTGCGAAAATTGGTGTTTGGTTGGCTGTTTTATGCAAAAATTGGTGTTTGGTTGGCTATTTTATGCAAAAATTGATACTTGTGATGTTGATGCGGGTTATGAACGAGAGTGAGCCTCTGAGAATGGTTTCTTTGCAGGTTATGAATTAATTTTTTTTGGCCCCTTAATGTGTGTTTTGCAGGTTGTATTTATAATGAAGGATTAGACCTAGGGTTTGTTGAAAACTGCCGAAAATTGTGGCTTTGGATTGGAATGATTTGGATTGGGATGAAAGTGAGTTTGTTACAAGACCTTTTTCTGGATTTGGATGAAAAGAAGTTTGTTACAAGACCTTTTTCTGGATTTGGATGAGCCGTGAACAGCTGTAATTCTTGGACTTATCGGACATTAAAAATAGAAAAAGAATAGATAAAATAATTGGACCTATCATCTATGAATAAAAATAAATAAAAGATAAATGTGTTTAAACTAAAATTAAATTAAAAAGTGAAATAGAAAATAAAAGATGGAAATGAATTAAAAATTAAAAATAAAAAGACTAAAAAAAAAAAAAAAAGTGAGAAGAGGTATGACAGATGACACGTGTCGGTGGGATCTTGGGTCAAAAATTGGGGTATGACACTTTGCTTCCTCAACTGATACTTGCTTTTAAAATTATGCAGAACAAATCGAAGAAGAGCAAAGGTACGCATATTCGAGAGATTCAAGCTTTTCAAAAATTCTTCCAAACTACATACAATCATTTACATCTGAAAAGGACAGTTCACTATGTTGCTCAAACTTTAAGAGATAAATTTTTTGATAAACTTCTGTCATACCCCAATTTTTGACGCAAGATTCCACTGACACGCGTCATTCGACCCTGACTTTTCGGTAAAAATTTCGGCAGAGAGGTATTTTAAAATACCTCATTTTTTTGGTTCCGAGTCAGGCCCTCTTCACACTTTTTTTATTATTAATTTTTACTCATTTCCATCTTTTATTTTCAATTTCATTTTTTTTTAAATTAATTAACTTAATTAGTAGTTTATAAATATTTATTGTTTATTTATTTTATTCATAAATTTTATCATGTTTCTTCTTTTAATGTCCATAGAAATCCAAAAAATGGCCCATATCTGAAACAGTCCAAATCCGAAAACCGGTTCACAAGCCAAAAAAACAGATAGGCGTTCTTCAAATCGATTCCAATCCAAAGCCAGGTTTTTCTACCTCATTCAACAAACCCTAGAATCGGACTCTCCACTATAAAAACGAAACCAACACGGCCGAAAAAAAAGACACAAGAACCTGCATCAAAAAACAAATTCCCAACAGAACAGATCAAACGGCCAAGCTTCTCAACACAACCAGAACAACCAACTCACAAAGACTCAACAGCAGCAACATCATCAACATTCACGAATTCAGTCACCAACAACAACAAACCGAAATCAAGTACGGTACAAGTTTTTTTTTCCATTTCGTTTTTATAGATCTAGGCTATGGTAGTTGTTGTTTGGAACTGTAGAACTTGGAATAAGGAATAGGAAGAGAATAGGAGTAGAGTAGAACTTAGAATAAGTTCGAAAAGAAATAGAAGAAGAAGAGGGTAAGAAATAGGGGTAGAAGAAGAGAGAACAAGAAGAAAGTAAAACAAAAATTAAAAAAAAATAAAGTTAGGGTTCCGACGCGGTGGTGCCGCCGCACCGGCCGGCCAACCGCCGCCGGAACCCTCCCAACCTTCGACGGAAAACTGGGTTTCGCGGTGGTGTTCTTGGGAACCCACCGGAAACTTCATGATGTTCATGAGGAGAGAGAACAGAGCGTTTTAGTGAGAGAGGGAAAGAAGAGAGAGAAAAACAAGAAAAAATGAAAGGCTTATGAAGCTACAGCCTTTATATAGGCTAAGTGTATCCGGTGCGCGAGGGTGCATCGCCCTAGCGTGCACCCTCACCTCTTTGAACTGCTGATCAAGATCCAAGGGCCCCTGCTGCCCCCTTTGCGATCTGATTAGGGCCTCCTGATCTAGATCAGACAGCCCTGATCTGATCAGCTAAGCCCACACGTTTTTGCACCCCTGAAGCCCAATTTTTTACGTTTTGCACACCCCACCTTGTGATTGGACCCCCTGCATTTCATTTTATTTATCTGCATACATTTTATTTCGCTGTTTAACGTTTTATTTTCCATCTTCTCATGCATATTTTAGGATTAGATTTATTATTTCGTTCATACATTTATTTATGTCATTTATTTTACAGCAAAGATTTTAGAATGTAAATAGGTGTTCATGTAATTTATTTATCTATTTTTCGCAGACCTTAGAATGTATTAATAGGTTTAATGTAATAGTTGTAGGTGCATGTGTGCGTGTGTGGGTGTATGCTTTATTTTCCCGCTTCAAGTTTAGGTTAGAGGTCCTCATGGTGGTCCAACGCCACCACGTGGTACCTGCGCTTTTATTTTTATGCTCCGTTAGTTTAGTCTTCAGTTTTAACTATCATTCAAAAAACAACAAAAACATGCAAATAACAAAACACAAAAAAAAACATTTTCATAACAAACCTTGATTTTTAAATCAAGTGATCCTTTTATTTTACTTCTTTCATAAATCAAAACTGCAATCAATTCTAATTATATTTTTTAGTCATTTTCCTTTAAACATAAAAAACACAAACAAATTCCTTTTGCTACTTGGCTTTTCATTTTAAAACCTTTTTCAAAACTAATAAAAAACACCAAACAAATCAAACGTAATTTCTACCCCGAACTACGAGGTTTTGATCCCTCACGGGTACGTAGGCAAAGGACACTCGTCCTTCCAAATCAATAAAAAATGTAGATAATAGGCTTCTCTTCTGCTTTTTCTCTTAAATCATTTTAAGTTCCATTCTTTCAAAACTAAACAAGTTATAGCACATTAATTAGATAAAACCAAGAGGTTCCCGTAGAGTACTACGGACATAAAGGGTGCTAATACCTTCCCTTTATGTAACCAACCCCCGAACCTTTAATCTTTAAAATGTGGTATTTGAACTTTTTTCCACTATCTTTCAAAAAAATTAAATGTTCAGTCGTGAAATAAAATAGTGAGTCAAACGCTAATCAAATAGCCTTGATTTCCGAAAAATGACGCGACAGAAATGGCGACTTCACTGGGACCCCCCCTAAGAGGGTTGAGCCTAACTTGGCTTTATTTAAATTTTGTGCTATAACTTGCTTAAAAAAACACACAAAAGATGGAAATACGTGTATATATGTTCCTCCTTCTTCTTTCTCCTTTCTTAACGTGTGTGGTGAGATAAGTTCTAACCCGGACTTGAGGGAAACATAAGATAGGACAGCGGTATAATCATAGTCCCAGGCCAAGAGTACTCTTCGGTTTTTGGCACATGTGATACAACCCCACTCAACGGAGGAATCTTGGATGCATACGTTGTCAACGTGAGTACTCATGTTTGACATGTTATTTTCAAGTGACCGTCGAAGTTGAGAACCTTTAGTCACCTTTAACCCATCTTGGCCTTTTAGGACGTAGTGCGGTGGCTAATCAAGAGTACTCTTGAATTAGTTGTTACGCGATACTACACTCAAATGAGACATTACTACGAATGTTATTGGACCGGGAGTACTCCCGCTGAACGATAATGTTCGGAAGTGGTCAGTGATTTTGGGGTTCCAATAGAACCCGTAATTCAGGTACATATGGAACCATAGTCCCTACCAAATGACGTGTTTTACCCTTGACTCCATCATTATTGACCTAAAACCTAACCATGTTTTCTATGTTCTTTAGCATACTCATGCATACATGCATTCATCCATAAACTTTTTCTCATTAAATATCGAAGGATAAGATAAGGTATGGACCCTGCAAGAAAGAACAACATGAAATAAAATTTCAAAAAAAAAAAATCTAAACTAAGCTTTTGCTTTCGTAATATCTTTACAAATAAAACCATGGTCCTTACGATATTCACAATTACTTTGATATGTCCTTCGATAAAAAAAAAAGTGTCTTTTTGCATAAACATCATACATCATCTTGCATTTCATGGTCTCAAATCCCAAGTCTCACACAAATCTTTCTCTTCCAAAAAAGGTCAGCCCGTTTGAAAGGTGGCCCGACGCACACTCTACTTGTACTCACTACACTCAGGCATTCGTAAAGAAAGAAGATGGACTTTCTCGAACAAGAAAATCAAGTACTCCGGGAGGAAAATGAAACCATGAAGACTAGGATGGACGAGATGACCGAACTGGTAAAGACACTAATGGCTGCACAAAATCAGCTGCCACCACCACCTCCTCCCCCTGGCAGCACTCAGGCTGAGGCAGGTCCCTCTATTGTTACTTCACAGCAAATGATACCAGAAGGTCGTCCTTGGGGCATGCCTTTTAGCCTTGGTGAAGTATTCCGTCCTTGTGTCTCAGAAGCTCCAGTGTCTACTGTCCAAAATGCAATTCCTGTTCCAACTGCAACCTACTCAGTACCTCTGGTTCATACTATTCCACAAAGAGAAGACCCTATCATTCCTTCAGGAAGTACAGGGGCCCATGACAAAGTAATCGACTTGCAGAAGAAGTATGATGAGATGTACCGTGAAATGAAGGCCCTCCGTGGAAAAGAAATATTCGGGAAAGACGCTTATGATCTCTGCTTGGTACCAAATGTCCAGATACCCTACAAGTTCAAGCTCCCAGACTTCGAGAAATACAAGGGGACTTTCTGTCCTAAAGAGCATCTAAGGATGTATATGAGAAAGATGTCCACATATGTCGGTGATCATCAGGTCCTTATCCATTACTTTCAAGACAGCTTAGCCGGTGCCGCACTGAAGTGGTACATAAATCTGGACCGTACAGAAGTCCGAACTTTCAATGATATGTGTGAAGCCTTTGTGCAACAATACAAATTCAATGTGGACATGGCTCCGGACCGAAGCGATCTCTAGGCTATGACCCAAAGAGACGAAGAAACGTTCAAGGAATATGCCCAACGATGGAGGGATGTTGCTGCCCAAGTCAGCCCGAGTATAGAAGAGAAAGAGATGACCAGACTCTTCTTAAAAACTCTCAGTCAATTCTACTATGAGAAGATGGTCGGAAGTGTGCTCAGGAACTTCGCAGAGATGGTTGACGCGGGTGTACAGTTAGAAGAAGGAGTCCGAGAAGGACGATTAGTAAGAGAAAGTGTACCTACCAGCAATGCAAAGAAATTCGGGAACAACTTTCCGAGAAAGAACGAACAAGAAGCAAGTATGACAGCCCATGAGAGGCCTCAACAAGAATATCTGGCTTATCAACATGTTGCTGCAATCATTCCCGCTCCCAATGCCATTCAACAACCAGGTTATCAGCCACAATTCCAACAGTATCCACAGCAACAATATCCTCAACAACAGGATCCTCAGCAACAGTATTCTCAGCAACATTATCAGCAACAACAAGTCTCAAGAAAACAATTTATCTCAATCCCTGTGAAATACGGAGATTTGCTTCCACAGTTGCTAGAAAAGAATCTGGTCGAGACCAAAGCGCCTCCTCCGGTACCAGCAAGATTGCCAGCATGGTATAAACCTGACCTCTTCTGTACTTTCCATCAGGGGGCACCTCGACATGATGTCGAACATTGTAACACACTAAAGAAGGCAGTCCAGAACCTGATCCGGACCAACCGCTTGACCTTCTAAGACTCTAAACGTGCAAGTCAATCCGCTATCAGATCGTAATACGTAATGTTTGTGACACACGGGACGGCTAGTCGCAATCGGGTCCTTGCTGATGTTTTCTTCCGCTACTCATCTGATCAAGTAATGTTTGTTTGTTGCTTTCCGCTTTTCAAAATATCCTTTTGTTCCGCCCGAGACAAAAGTGAACTTGTGTAGGGCTTTTTGCTTTAAGTATTGTCATCATTAATAAAAATGTCGTTTTCATCCCGACTTTGTTTTTATTTTTTGCTTGTTCTGGAAAAATGGTAACACAAAAAACCAAAACTCTTTAATCATTTTCAAATGTCTGCATACAATCATTCACTCTCTAAAATCAAACATAAATGCAGGTTAAACATAAATAAGCCCGTTGAACACGTTAACTCTATACTCTTTCTTGACTTTGAATTCACTGTGTCCAAAGATGAAGGAAAATGGAGTGATTCCCGACAAAACCTCTCACATACTGGGGCATCTTAACCGTCAAAGCTGCAAACAAAATCAAGAAGATCGCCAAGAGAATGGCAGTCACTTACAAAGACCAGCATGAGATGGCACCGTTGCCTCACATGGGCATCGTGTTTCAATAAACATTTCAACAGGGGCAACCCCCTCCTTCCATCAGTATACGACACGAAGGGCGGACTTCTCATGGAGATCAAAGTCCCGCCAACAGGGTTTCGACTGAAATCTCAAGATTGATTGAACTCACAATGCATGACGACCTGGTACAACTACATCAAAAGAGGTTGAAACAAACTTCTAACAAGAAGGTTCATCCCTGTAAAACTCAAGAAGAAGACTTTGTGCAAAAAACACTCTTTCCAACCTTACTCCAGGGGCAAGTGGACGCCTAACTATGAAGGCACGTGTGCAATGACTTCTTACAACTACGAATGGTGACAAACTCATACGTCCTACGAATGTCGATGCAGTCAAGAAATACTCTGTCAAAAATAAAAGCTCGATAAGTCGCAAACCTGAAAAAGGGACTTAGGCAAAAATGAGCATCTCGGTGGACTGAAAACCCGAAAGGGCGGTCCAGGCAAAAATTAGAGACATAAACAGAATGATCATCCTGATAGATTGAAAACCCGAAAGGGCGATCTATGCAAAAGTTAAGGATCATGACAAAGTAACTGCATCCAAATCGAGCACAATCCACTTGGGGCATCCAATTATCAAAAGATCTCTGATTCAAAGCATCTGCAAATCAAAGACTCGGAACAGGGGCATTCAAAGTTGTTAGGGAGAATAACGGTTATTGTGTTCAATGTACCATTCCCATTACATTAACCATTTTCCAAAATATTTCAAAGATCCATGGAGTCGTGCCATTGGCATGTCGCCATTCAATTCATCAAATTTGAGCTTGTGCCCATTTATTTGGAACTCTCATTTATTCAATTTACAAAATTTCTTCTATTTTTTATGGCAACACTCGAAGCAAAAAATTCAAAATACAAAACATTTTTTTACATCTTTTGAAAAGCGTGAACAACAAACACACTCTCTTTTAGCTCGTGAGTAGGTGAAACATACATCAGCAGCCGCCTCGAGAACAGTTACGCTCTGGAAGGGAAGCATGTCTAAGCACTATGAAGAAGACCTCTGCTTTGTGCAAGATGTAGTCACAATCCAAAAATACAAAAAAACAAAAATGAAAGCTCGCTAAGTTGAAAACCTGAAAAGGCGACTTAGGCAATAGAGAGCGTCCCGGTGGACTGAAAACCCAAGAGGGCGGTCCAGGCAAAAATTAGGGGCACAAAAAAGGAATATACTCCCGGTGGACTGAAAACCCGAAAGGGCGGTTCATGCAAAAGTTAGGGATTTCAAAACAAACAAAAAAGACAAAAAACAAAAAGGAACGTGACTGCTGGGGCATACCAATGGATTGACACTCTACACAAATGGCGACTTCTACCAGACGTCTGGTCAACGATGGACTTTATCCCCAGGAGGCATCAGTTGTTACCTTATGTCGGGCTTCATCCCGTCAATAGCTCGTTTGAGTTCACAATAATGATATCGTATCCAAGGAAGGTTGCCGAGTGTCGGTACTGTGATGTCGGTCCACTTCCCATCTTAACTGTCTTGTCTCGCTTCATCGAGTCACCTGTCATATCTAGTTTACACAGCCATACAAGTTACATTCATACATTCATCTATTATTACTTTCATACATTCATACATTCACGCCTACACAACATATACACATTATCATTCATACATGATCGCGTTGGTCATCTAGAGTATTGTTTGGTTATGACCTTCAATTTGATTCTTATCCATCATTAGTCAAATGGCAAGTTCCAGCAAACGACCAACTTACATCTACCTTCAAACATTTTATCAAATGCCGAGTGGATTCTCGCAAACATTTTTATCAAACGCCGAGTGGATTCTCGCAAACATTTTATCAAACGCCGAGTGGATTCTCGCAAACATTTTATCAAACGCCGAGTGGATTCTCGCATACATTGCATCAAACGCCGAGTGGATTCTCGCAAACATTCTATCAAACGCCGAGTGGATTCTCGCAAACATTTTATCAAATGCCGAGTGAATTCTCGCAAACATTTTTTCAAATGCCGAGTGGATTCTCGCAAACATTTTCTCAAAGGCCGAGTGGATTCTCGCGAACATTTTATCAAACGCCGAGTGGATTCTCGCACACATTTTATCAAATGCCGAGTGGATTCTCGCAAACATTTTATCAAATGCCGAGTGGATTCTCGCAAACATTTTATCAAAGGCCGAGTGGATTCTCGCATACATTTTATCAAACGCCGAGTGGATTCTCGCAAACATTTTATCAATACATTCTATCAAACACCGAGTGGGTTCTCGCATACATCTTATCAAATGCCGAGTGGATTCTCGCATACATCTTATCAAATGCCGAGTGGATTCTCGCAAACATTTTTATCAAACGCCGAGTGGATTCTCGCAAACATTTTTATCAAATGCCGAGTGGATTCTCGTAAACATTTTTATGAAATACCGAGTGGATTCTCGCAGACATTTTTTTTCGAATGCCGAGTGGGTTCTCGCAAACCTTTTATCAAAGCCGAGTGTATTCTTGCAAACTTCTATAAATCCCGATGGATTCTGGCAGTCCTTTCCAAGGTCCGGTGGATTTCGACAAACCTTCACAAATCGAGCGGAGGACTTGGAAACTTCTTCTCTTATCACAAGTGTCATCCCCAGTGTGTCTGGTTAAGAGGTGTCACCCATCAGTGTCAAGTCGACAGCCCTAAACAACGGACCGCTTACATTTTTACTGTTCTCAAGCCGACAGTCCTAAACAACGGACCGCTTACATTTTTTACTGCTTTCAAGCTGACGGTCCTAAACAACGGACCGCTTACACTTTTTATCTTATTTCAGGCCGCCAGTCCTAAACAACGGACCGCTTAAGCTTACCTTTTTGTCTTGTTTCAAGCTGCTAGTCTTAAACGATGGACGGCTCGTACCTACCCTTCATTCTCTCGCAAGTGTCATCCCCAGTGTGTCTAGTCAAGAGGTGTCACCAAAAAGTTTTGTCTTCCTTAAACTATCATTTCAAACTAACACGGTAGTAGACGATCATTTTCCCCAGTAAAACTACATTCCCCTAGCGGAGTCGGATCCCTTTCTTCAACGAATTCGGGCATCCTGTTGTTATTACTCGTCCCAATCAGTCATCCACGTCGTTTTGCATTCATGATTGCGTCACATGCATTCACAGTATCTTAGGATCAAAAATAGGTGTACTTTATATTTAAGTCTCTTCGGTCCGTTCAAATCAAAGATTCCATCTTCAAATCTCCGGACGAAGAAACTTAAATAGGGGCATATGTCATACCCCAATTTTTGACCCAAGATCCCACTGACACGCGTCATTCGACCCTGACTTTTCGGTAAAAATTTCGGCAGAGAGGTATTTTAAAATACCTCATTTTTTTGGTTCCGAGTCGGGCCCTCTTCACACTTTTTTTATTATTAATTTTTACTCATGTCCATCTTTTATTTTCAATTTCATTTTTTTTAAATTAATTAACTTAATTAGTAGTTTATAAATATTTATTGTTTATTTATTTTATTCATAGGTTTTATCATGTTTCTTCTTTTAATGTCCATAGAAATCCAAAAAATGGTCCATATCCGAAACAGTCCAAATCCGAAAACTGGTTCACAAGCCAAAAACCAGATAGGCGTTCTTCAAATCGATTCCAATCCAAAGCCAGGTTTTTCTACCTCATTCAACAAACCCTAGAATCGGACTCTCCACTATAAAAAGGAAACCAACACGGCCGAAAAAAAAGACACAAGAACCTGCATCAAAAAACAAATTCCCAACAGAACAGATCAAACGGCCAAGCTTCTCAACACAACCAGAACAACCAACTCACAAAGACTCAACAGCAGCAACATCATCAACATTCACGAATTCAATCACCAACAACAACAAACCGAAATCAAGTACGATACAAGTTTTTTTTCCCTTTCATTTTTATAGATCTAGGCTATGGTAGTTGTTGTTTGGAACTGTAGAACTTGGAATAAGGAATAGGAAGAGAATAGGAATAGAGTAGAACTTAGAATAAGTTCGAAAAGAAACAGAAGAAGAAGAGGGTAAGAAATAGGGGTAGAAGAAGAGAGAACAAGAAGAAAGTAAAACAAAAATTTTAAAAAAATAAAGTTAGGGTTCCGACGCGGTGGTGCCGCCGCACCAGCCGGCCAACTGCCGCCGGAACCCTCCCAACCTTCGACGGAAAACTAGGTTTCGCGGTGGTGTTCTTGGGAACCCACCGGAAACTTCATGATGTTCATGCGGAGAGAGAACAGAGCGTTTTAGTGAGAGAGGGAAAGAAGAGAGAAAAAAAACAAGAAAAAATGAAAGACTTATGAAGCTACAGCCTTTATATAGGCTAGGTGTATCCGGTGCGCGAGGGTGCATCGCCCTAGCGTGCACCCTTACCTCTTTGAACTGCTGATCAAGATCCAAGGGCCCCTGCTGCCCCCTTTGCGATCTGATTAGGGCCTCCTGATCTAGATCAGACAGCCCTGATCTGATCAGCTAAGCCCACACGTTTTTGCACCCCTGAAGCCCAATTTCACTTTTTTTTTACGTTTTGCACACCCCACCTTGTGATTGGACCCCCTGCATTTCATTTTATTTATCTGCATACATTTTATTTCGCTGTTTAACGTTTTATTTTCCATCTTCTCATGCATATTTTAGGATTAGATTTATTATTTCGTTCATACATTTATTTATGTCATTTATTTTACAGCAAAGATTTTCGAATGTAAATAGGTGTTCATGTAATTTATTTATCTATTTTTCGCAGACCTTAGAATGTATTAATAGGTTTAATGTAATGGTTGTAGGTTAGAGGTCCTCGTGGTGGTCCAACGCCACCACATGGTACCTGCGGTTTTATTTTTATGCTCCGTTAGTTTAGTCTTCAGTTTTAACTATCATTCAAAAAACAACAAAAACATGCAAATAACAAAACACAAAAAAAAAAACATTTTCATAACAAACCTTGATTTTTAAATCAAGTGATCCTTTTATTTTACTTCTTTCATAAATCAAAACTGCAATCAATCCTAATTATATTTTTTAGTCATTTTCCTTTAAACATAAAAAACACAAACAAATTCCTTTTGCCACTTGGCTTTTCATTTTAAAACCTTTTTCAAAACTAATAAAAAACACCAAACAAATCAAACGTAATTTCTACCCCAAACTACGAGGTTTTGATCCCTCACGGGTACGTAGGCAAAGGACACTCGTCCTTCCAAATCAATAAAAAATGTAGATAATAGGCTTCTCTTCTGCTTTTTCTCTTAAATCATTTTAAATTCCATTCTTTCAAAACTAAGCAAGTTATAGCATATTAATTAGATAAAACCAAGAGGTTCCCGTAGAGTACTACGGACATAAAGGGTGCTAATACCTTCCCTTTATGTAACCAACCCCCGAACCCTTAATCTTTAAAATGTGGTATTTGAACTTTTTTCCACTATCTTTAAAAAAAAAAAATGTTCAGTCGTGAAATAAAATAGTGAGTCAAACGCTAATCAAATAGCCTTGATCTCCGAAAAATGACGCGACAACTTCCCATGATGAAATTTCCACCTTTCACCCCTAGTAAATACCTCTTTGCATTACATTTTAAAATGAAATTCCCGCCATTGCCATCTTGCAAGTTAGCTTTGGCTTTTAGGCCACCATATCCAAAATGGCTACCTTATGATTCTTTACTGAGAATGAATCAAAAATTTAAAAAAGAAGAGAATGATAAAGTGACTTCGACTAGATATAATTTATACACATTTAGAGGTCACCTCCATTTAGTTCTACCTCATATTGAATCACTTCTCCAATAGGAGTAGGTAAGAAATATTTCAACTCTTAAGAACAAAAAAAACAGTGTTTATAGAAAAACGCTACTTATCTGTTCACCTATATACTTGCAGTTGTTCCTCTAAAGTCAGAAGAAGAGGGCAAATATGATGATACAAGCGCGCGAACACGATCGAAATCCAGATCGGAGAAATCATCTAAAAAACGAAAACCTTCTAAACCAGAGAAAAAAAGGGGTACATCGTCCCCTGAGCCTTCTCCAAAGAAAACCAAAAATTCCACCACTGAAGAGAATGTAGGTTTCTTTTCTTTGATTGATCTTTAAACACTTTGTTTATATGATAACAACTTAATGTCACTCTTGGTACTTTTATAGCCTGGCGTTCCGCCTGAAACGGCCAAGATTATCACTACCTCTGAAGTATCAAAGATCAAAGAGCGTCGAAGGAAAAGGAAACAAGAGGCACAAGAGATAACTGCTGAAGCAACACCTACTGAAGGGTGCCCAGACAAGTCAATTTCCATTAGTAGAAGACATAGCCACAAAGATTCAAAACCCAGCAGCGCTCACTCATGCGTTGGTGATAATGTCTCAAAAGTAACCATCGAACCGAAGACAATCTATTAAATTTGGAATTATTTGTTTCTTTCCAGGGACACCTCTTAATGTCTACATTATTTTCTTATCAGAGCATCGAGCATAGCCATGCTGATACGTCTCAACATGCGTAGCTTCCATCCACTGACCTTCATGCAGCATCACCCATCGTTGAGGAAGAAGAAGGTGTTGAGACTAGTACTCCTCCTTCGAATATCGAGGTAACTTCTCTCAATCAGCACTCAGAACTGCATGATGAAGATTCCGAGAAAGATCAAATAAAGGGAGAAGAAGACCACCTCAACCTAGGAAATTCCAACCTCGATGCTCAGAGGGATCCACACATTGTTGTAGAAAGACTCAACGTCAACTTGGGTAACATGTCTAACCCTGGTGATAATTCGTCGAAGGATGCTACAACAATGGTTAATATCCAACCAACAAATGTGGCTATTAGTCAAGAAGAACTTGATCAACTGGAGAAGAATAATCCTCTGGAAGCTTTTGACTTTCTAGTGAAAAGTGATATTCTTTTCTCTAAGAGCACTGGAAAATCTTCAGACGCTTCTACGGAGGATTCATCAGAAACCTCGAAGGAAAATCTCTTAGCGGAATTTCGAAGCGAAGTGTTGGGGACAAATTTATTTGAAGCTATAGAGCAAGATGACATCATTATTTCTGAAGTAAAATAATTGCTCCACAAATTGAGCAAACTTCCTTCTGGTTTGAAATTCCAAGAGTTTTCTCAAACATTGGAGCCTCTCATGGATGGCATTAACCAAGGTTTTAAACAAAAGAAAATTGATCAGTCCAAACTTGAGGAACAAACCCTGCGTTGTGACCATCTTTTGGCTGAAGTCGCCGCCTTTCAAGCAAAGCTCGATGTCTTTCGTTAAGAAATTCCAAATACTCAACAAAAGGTGGAGGAAATTGATTCCACCATTGCCAAGTACAAGGAAGAAATCCAGAATCTAGAGCTTCAGAAAGCCAGTATCTTGGAGAAGGAGGATCTCCTGAAAAGGGAAGCTAGCGTTGCTATTCAGAAAGTTAAAGAGTCAAAAATATCTCAACGGGAGATGGCAACACTTGTTGACAATGGAAAGACTCTCGATGAAAATCTGACTGATTTCATGAGCCATCTTGCTAAGCTTACCTCTGAGTTTATAATTTAAAGCAACTCTTCGTAATTCTTACTTTGAAAAAATACTTGGCTCCTTTAATTTTGTAACCTTTGGACTTGTAACGGTGTTAGGACCGTTTTTATGGCATTTTATTTTACTTTTCAATATTTCTATTTGCCAACCCGTTATTTTAATCACAAAATTTATATTTGGAACAAATTTCAAGAAATAGTAATGATGAGAAACTTAAAAGTTTCTTTTGTTTAACTACACAAGTTAAAACCGTCTAGGAAACTGTAAAGTTTTCCCATTAATGATGATATTTGGGGAAAAAATAAAGATTAAATAAAATCTAAAAAAATTCCCTCTTTTTACGTGACACCATCTGCAGATCCTAACTTCCACGTGTCCAGATCTTTAGAAGATGGGAACTGTAAAGTTGGAACTTCTTTCAACTTCCTCATCCACTATAAATACCATACCTTCTTATGGAAGTTTTATTATCTTCTCTACTTTTCTTCCAACTCTCTACAGAAAAACCCATAAGTTTCTTTTTTCTTCTATCAAAAATGGATTCCTTAAGTGATGATTTGATTCTCGACATCGCTGAAAGAGTTGTTGCTGATAGCATGCATGATCTGTTCAGTTTTATGAGAACAAACAAAGGCATGCAAACCTTTGCAGGTCCGATAAGATCTTAAGGGCTTTTGGTAATGATTGCATCGAGTTACTCAGTGATCTTGACATGACCCTTTGGAAGTCTTAGGTTCATGAATCGCTTGTGGGACGTTGGTCATCACATGTTCTGCATTCTGCGGTGTACTCAACAACTGCTGCATTCTAGGCCACAATTTGGTACAATCGAGCGTTTGTTAACGAACGCTGAGAATGCATGCTCTTTGAGCGTGAAGTATTTTCACCTTTTAATGAAGGCTATTGCCTTGCCACCTATTGACGAGGCTGAGATCTTGGATGACTTCTGGAATCAACTAATGACTAGGAACCTTCACCGCTATCGGGCAGATATACTGGGAGGCACTACCTCTTTCTGGTTTCGTTGTCATTGGTACAAAAGATGGTTGCCCCCAGGCATGGTTCGTCGACGCTTTTGCAATAATTGGCATAACTGCCCAGGAGACGGAATAAGGGGTGGTTTCCGTGGATTTCTTTCTTCTAATGATGAAGAGTATATCTTCAACCACTTCTGCATCCGTTGTCGTCTCGACAGTGAAGTTAGATGGCTAATTGATGTTTTTGGCTTTGATCACCAAGCTTAGAGCCTCAATTGTTTTCTGATTTCAACTTCAGACTTTTAACTTCTTTCAACATTTAAGCTTTTTAGTTTTATCTTCATTGCATTTTTATTTTGCTTTTAAGCATTTTGTAATGTAACCTGCCCGTTAGCTGGCATTATTATCTAATGCCATGTTTTATATTTTTTTGAATTACTGTTGCGTAATTTTTATTTCTTATAATAATGGTCTATATCTCTTTAAATATTTCCCATTTACGCGTAAAATCCTCTGGTCATCGTTTAACTCTTCGATTTCGTACTCATTGTTCGAAAAAACTCGTAAAATTTTCCATGGTCCTTCCCAACTAGGTGACCATTTTCCCAAAACTCTGATTTTCTTATCAATTGGCAAGATAACTTTCCAAACTAAGTCTCCTTGAGCAAAAATTTATGATTTTACTTTCTTGTTGTAGGCCTTTGCTACCCTCTCTTTTTGCTTTGTGAGGACTTCTAATGCCATTAACCTTTCTTCATCTAAATCAACTAATTCATCTAGAATCATGTTCCAATAATGATTTGTTGGAATCTCGCATTGTCTCTGGATTCTAATTGATTCAAGACAAATTTCGACAGGTAATACTGCATCATGGCCAAATGTTAGCCTAAAAGGAGTAGTGTTAGTCGATTCTTTGGGAGACGTTCGACATGCCCATAAAGCTTCGTTAAGGATTTTGTGCCAGTTTCTTGGCTTCCTCTTAGTTTTCCTATTGATTATGGAAATAATGTTTTTATTTGCTGCTTCGACTTGACCATTTGCTTGGGCATAATATGGTGCCGAAGTTAACAGTTTGTATCCCATTTCTTGCGCAAATTTTACCATTTTCGACCTGTAAACACAGATCCTTGATCCGTAGTGATGGTTTCTGAAATGCCAAACCTGTAAATGATATATTTCTGGATGAACTCTATCACTGCATCTTGAGTGACATCAAGTAATGGAATTGCTTCTATCCATTTGGTAAAATAGTCTATCCCTACCAGGATATATCTATGAACTTTCGATGATTTAGGCTTGATTTCTCCAATCACGTCTAAAGCCCAACCTCTAAACGGCCAAGGTTTAATTATTTAGTGTAATTCGCTTGCTGGCACGCGCTGGATCCCAGCATGTTTTTGACACTCTTGGCATCCTTTTGCAAAATTTATGCAATCCTTCAGCATAGTTAGCCAATATATCCCATGTCGAAATAACAACCACTTCATTTTATGGCCTACCTGATGTGTTCCACATGCTCCACTTCATTTTATGGCGTGCCAATTTGTTTACACTAATTTTTGGTAAACAACCGCTAGTTTAAAAATAATTGCTTGCAAAATCAACCAGTAAATCTTAAGGACATATTTGTGTTTGTTTTTATTTCCAGAATTTGTAACTGTTCTTCAATAACATAGAAAACTTGTGAAAATAACTTATCGAATTTAACCCAGTCAAATTCGTCGAAGTTACTTTCAAATGAAATAAAAGAAATTGCTTGAATAAAACAAGTAAATTGCAAAGATGCTTAAGAAAATAAACTTAAATTGCATTGATTGAATGTAAATTGGTACACATATTCATGCATTGCAACTTGTGACTTGTTTCTCTCTTCCATGCGGATAATTTGAGTGTAAGTTTTGTGTATGATTGAATTGTGACCCATTTCTCTTGCGAGAAACTACTATTTATACTAATAGAAATAACTACCTATATTTGAATTTGAAACTATAACTGCTGTAAACGAACAACGCATATCCATTCAATTTGAATTTCGAATATGTGTATCCGTTGCTTGACCTTATCTGAAACAAAATTGCCTTTCGATGAAATAAAACTACCCTTCGATATTTCTCACTTGTCGAAACACGCTTCGAGCATTTCCAGCAAGTCCAACTTCGATTTAAATATATAGGAATAAAAGAACATTTTTTATTTCTTTTCGATGACAAGGTCAACCTTGCTTTGACTGCATTTAATATAGCCTTTTAAAATATAGGCTAACACCGAGTCACATATAAAAGTTAAATTTTATTCAATATATATCTAAAATTATGGATTTGATGAAATGAGAAATAATATAGGTTTTTTCAATTTAATGTTTTCTTTGTACCTAGGTTTTTTCAATTTGTTGTTTTTTTGTACCTAGATATTTTCAATTTGTTTTTTTTTTGTTGCCGATGACTATTTAATTTGTACCCTGTGTGGAACAGTTTCTTAATTAGGGTTTCTTTTCCGATATTTACGATGGAAAAGAAAAGTAAGGAGAACAGAAGAGAACCATCAATGGCCAAGACGGCAGACTGGTCTACACTCCATAAGGATCTTCTCATTCTGATATCAGAACGACTCGACAACGAAGTCGATATCATTCGTTTTCGATCAGTTTGTTCAACATGGCGCTCTTTCATACCTAATCATAGTTTACCCTTCAAGTTACCACATTTTCACACTTCATCACTCTCTTGTTACCTCTCCAAACACAGCATCTTCCTCATCAAACCACCACAACAAAATCTCCGCCCTTGGTTGATTAGAATTGCCAAAAACTCATGCGGCGAAACTCAACTCTTTCACCCGCTCCGATCACTTGACTCGTCTTCTCCTTGTCATTTCCCTCATGTGCTCGACTTGAAAAAATTCTCTGTCGTTCGTTTAGGAGTCGACGTTGTCATGGGAAGATACAACGAAGATCCACCGTCTAAGGAACTGTCGCAAGTGGAACTCTATCTCTTGAAGTTACAGCGTCAAGATCCGACACCTTTAGGGTATGGCATGGGAAAAAACCTATTGCTCTCGGTACGTTGAACCAAAATGGTCATCCAGTATTGTTCCACTGCAGCGAAGAGCGTTGGACGTTGATCCCATGCATGTCAACGTACTTTCTAGACATATGTGTGTTTAAAGAACGGTTTTATGCCGTCAATAAAATTGGTCGGACAGTTGCTTTTGGATTGGACTGTAGTGTCGAGTTAGTGGCTGAACATGTGAATGGAGGGGATATGAAATTCTTGGTAGAGTGTGAAGGTGAGTTGTTACTAGTGGACATCTATGACTCGCATTGTTTCGGGTTCCCTGGCAAAGAGGGTCTAAAACTGAAGGTGTTTGGGCTTAATGAGGAGATGAAGGAATGGAAGTCGAAGAGCTTAGGGGGTAAAGTTTTGTTCTTGGGGAATGGATGTTCGTTTTCTGCTTCTGCTTCAGATTTGTCTATTGCCAGAGGGAATTGTGTCGTCTTTATTGACGATGCATTCATCCCTTTTGACAACATGCGATGTGGGATGTGTGTTTTTCATTTGGACGAACACTGGCTTATCCCTTTGTCTGATTATCCTGACTACTTCAACTTCTTCTGGCCACCTCCGGAGTGGATTCTCGAAATGCAATACCATTCATAAAAAGAGTATGTTATGACAATAAGACAATCAATGATTCTCAAAAGTTTTCTATTTCCTAGAAGATTTGGTATTATGTTTCAAATCTTAGTACTGTTTATGTTTGATACATTATTAATCCTAGTACTAGGTTTAATCCTTTACTATTATTTATGTCATGACAGTATGATAGTGATTGCCAAAAGTGTTCTATATCCTAGAAGACTAATACTGTCTTCTCTACTTGTTAATGAAAAACATAGTCAGATTTCATATTTTTTTCTTCACTGTATCAAAATTTTAATGAAGGGATCGTGTGCATTGGTTTGTTAAATTGTTTGTACTATGTTAGTAAGCATATATAATTTATGGCTATTGTTCATTGTTATTTTACTACTGTTGTTGCTTTCTTATCTTAATTTTGTCATCGCTTTCTTTTATCGTAGTTAGTAGGTACTTAAAATTCTATCTCTAGGATAGATACCTTTCTGTTGTCTGGATTTTATAGAGGTAATGTAGCAGAAATGGAACTTTTCTTAAGTAGCTTTTAGAGATGAAATTCTGTGTGGATATAAGTCCTATCTCTTAATAAGGTTGTAAAGGTGTTATGTTAGCTTCATGTTAGGTTCTTTTAGTCACAACCAATGTAGCCAGGATCGAGCACTGGCTAGTAGGATCGTGAGATTCTACGTCCCACGGCTCCTCACCTGTGCTTCGACTTTACTCTTGCTCGTTTTTGCTCTGTTTTCCTCTGTTTTTTTGCTTGGTTCCTGTGTTTTTCCTCTATTTTCTCTTATTATTTCTCTCAACTCTATTACCAATCCAACTTATGAACCGTGTTATGTTCCTCGTGTTTATGTTCCTTCACCGGCCGACCTTTCCTGCGTAGGATCTCGATCCTAACTATATTGGTCACAACTAATCGATTTCTCTGTTTCCTATCTCTGAATGAGGGTTCAATCTAGTTGTTTGTTCTGCAAGCATGCAAGATGTTTTTCTAATTAAGCATTGAAATGCTTTGAGTTGCTCTTAATCCCTTCTCTAACTTTTTTTTATATGTTAGAGTTTCTTTCATCATTTAGTAGAGGCTTGAATTTGAACCTTCTAATAATGTCTCAATAAAAAAATTGTCAAAATCTACAGATATTTTGCAAAAAAAGGTGGCAGAGTTTAGGATTTTCAACTATTTCTGCTTGTAAGCTTGACTCATACGAGATTGGATTGGAGGTTCTTAACTTTACTGTTCAAGTTCCTAATTGACGTGTTTATAGTTCTTTTGGTGGTGATACATATCTTGTTCTTATATGATTTACTTTCTCATCAATAATTTATTTACAGTTTGGAGTCCTAGCTAATTCATGATCTTAGTAGCTAACTAGGTTTATCTTTTTGGTTTTATCCCTTATGCCACAGATTTTATTAATCATATTAGTTCTAGACCTGTGCAACAAACGAGTTAAGATTTTAGTGGTGTAAAATTTCAAAGCATAAAGACATGATATATTAATCACTTCAATTTATGACTATGTAAGCCAAACATATATTAATCGACGAAGGGTATCGCTGTAGGGTATACCAAGGCAAAACAACGTTAAAACACAGATTTTGTTAGAGACCAGAGATCTTAGACAGTTGAAAATCAAATAACTACAATAAGAAGTAAAAAAGAATACACCTCAAAGAAATAATTAAGTAACAAATCAAATTACAAAGCAATAATGCCATTGCAAAATGAGCAGTCAAGTCAGGAGGGTATGACAATGAAAGTTGCTTTAAAACTGCAGTAATAAAAGTTGATAACTACGTGTTATCTCCCACCTCCTTATTGCTGATGATACTTTCTCTTTTTAAAAGTGTCGGATCATGAGGCTATGACAATGACAAATATCATAGCCACCTACGAAAGTGCGTCTGGTCAAGCTATTAACCTCCAAAAGTCTGAAATTTTTGCAGTCGCGTAATGTTGATCCTAATATCAAAGACTCGGTTGCAAACTTGTTGGGAATTCAACAATTGTTAGGTACCGGTAAGTATCTGGAATTACCATGTATGATAGGTGGATACAGAAAGGGTACTTTCAAATTTACCAAAGATAGAGTATGGAAGAAAATCAATTCATGGAGCAGCAAATGCCTTTCTCTAGCGAAGAGAGAAGTTATGATCAAGTCAGTTTTGCAAGCATCCCTTTGTATGTAATGAGCACACTCCTTATCCCATAATCTCTTTGTGATGAAATTGAGAAGATAATGAAGTCATATTGGTGGGGTCATAAAGGCGAGCGACCTAAAGGAATTCATTTGCTATCTTGGGATAGTTTATCCATGCATAAGAACGATGGTGGTATGGGTTTCAAGAACTTGAGTGCTTTTAATCTTGCTATGCTTAGAAAACAAGCGTGGAAATTTATGACACATCCAAATAGCTTGATTACAAGGTTATTCAAAGCTTAATACTTTCCAAGAAGTACCTTTCTTGACTCAGGCACCAGGCATAATCCAAGTTAGGTTTAGCGTAGCATTTGGAGTACCAAGTTCATTGTGCGTGCAGGCCACAAGTGGAGTATTGGTTCTAGTCATAGTATCTGTGTGGAATGATATTTGGCTACATAATGATAGCAGAATTATGCAGACACCTTTATTAAACACGGAGCTGGTTGATATCACAGTAGCAGACCTTTCGCAAGCCAATAGAAACGAATGGGATTCGGGACTTATTATCGGAATGCTTGGTCAAGAGGCAGCAAGTCAAGTTCTGCAGACTCCTCTTTTCAGTTCTGTCCAAAACAATTGCATTATCTGGAAGTATGAAAGGAATGGGTAGTATTCGGTCTAAAGCGCATATCACTTTTGTGTGGAAGAGGTTATTGAGGCGAATCATCTGTGAGTTGAAGGAAGATAGGATCCAATCTAAAGGTTAAAATTAAGAGCTTAATGTGGTGCATTTGTCACAATTCTTTACCAACTTGGGTTCGACTCCGTGATAAAGGCGTGGACTGTCCTCAAAACTGTGTTCTTTGTGATAAAGGCGTGGACTGCTTCCTTTGTCATTATTGTGAGCAGTGTTGGCATAGAGTTGGCCTCTGGAACCCCTTATTCGGCAAAAGATATCACGTAATCAGTCTGGTGTAGAACTAGTTTTCTCTGTGTTGCAAAGCCTGAGCGAGGAGCAGACTGCTTTGCTCATGGAGATAATATGGAGCTATGAAGCACGGATACGGACACAGACACCGGACACGACATAGACATTGACACGCCGATACAGCTAATAATTGGAAAAAATCACATAATTCAATGTAATTACAAGTGTTGGTGTCGGACACGACTCGTGTCCGACACTGGGACACGCCTAATCCGAGGAGTGTCCGCGCTTCATATGGAGCATTTGGAAACAGCGAAACATAAAATCTGGAACAAGGAAGTTGAAACACGAGCTGCTATTTATGGGCGAGCAATAGCTTTAATTACTAATTACTAGCTGGTCTAATGCTCAAAAAATCTGTAGTGGCAGAAACTCAACTGTAGGTAGAAGTGGCAGCAGTCAACTATTTCAGCACTGTCTTGGAAAAAAACTCATGCAAGCTGGTATAAATGCAGCGTAGATGGTGATTTTTCAGCGAGCAATAAGGTTAATATTGGCATCCCGCATTTGCATCCGAGACGATCCAGGTAGTTTCATTCTTGATAAAACGGAATGGCTGCAACCAATCATTGGTGTCACAATTGGAGAGGGAGTTAGTCTTCTTTTGGCTATTAAGTGGATCAAAGATCTGCAGCTAGAGAACGTGGACTTCGAATTTGATTCGAAAGACCTTTGTGGATACTTTGCAAAGTAAAAATCTAGGGGTGTTGGAGCTTAGAGATATTATTCGCGATTGTAGAGAGAACTCACTTCATTGTAGGAACTCTAAGGTTGAGTTTATTAGGAGAGAAGCCAATTGCTCATGTGTTAGCACGAGTGCCTTTGTCTATAGCTAGTTTCTGTATTTTTATCGATATTCCTTCTTGCATCCGTGATATTCTCATTAATGAAACGACACGTCAGTCTTTGTGGTAGACTTCTCCGTTTTTCAGACCTCTGGTGCATTGTAGCCAAGACTTCCTTCAGTAAGCTGGTACCGGTCCACCTTATAGAAATGATGTTGATGTTGGTCCACCTCGTAGAAAACAATTCACAAAAAAAAATCAACTATGTACGTAAAAATAAAACAAAATAAAGAAAAATCAGGAAGCCAAATTGTTCAATAAAAACATAGTAAACCAATTTCATATGAACAGATTATTTATTCTTTATGTAAAGTCTTACTAAATACCTCAAAGGTTACTCCAGATGCTTAAACTTTCAAAACTCTCAAATTATTCTCTTCTTACAACATCTTTATCTCAATATCTTTTATCATAGACTTTATAAACCACACCTAGTACAATGTGTTACAATGAAAGTTAGAATACACTTACACTACAATAAGACAGAGCCAAAAGAGAGAAAAAAAACTTCATATCCAAATAAATAAATGAACAGAAAAGGAAAGTTCAAAGCTTGTTATAATGCCAGTAGATACTTACGAAGCGGCTTAGTACAAATTTCACAAACATGCCAACTCTGTGTACGCAAGAATCTTCGTCGCTAGCACAAACGAAAACATAAACTCTATGTGCACGCGAATTTGAAACAGAGAAATTGTATGCGGTGATGAGACGTGTTGCGCACACGGCATAAGTTGAAAATATGAAATTTTGATTAAGATACTTAGGGGTCTAATAAACTCTCATCTCAAAACTAATCACTCTTAAGGGTCAATCTATATACATTAGGACCTATACCATTTGCGTATACATTTTAGCGATACGTAGACTGATTTTATCGGTGTTACAACACTCATAGGATACGTAATACCACAACACAAGGCAATCGTAGAAACATCATCGAACTCATTCTAAAGGTTGAGAATATGATTAAAGGTCTTGATCATAACATTATCGATCATGTCCCATTTTTACATAATCAATTCACACATTAAACCTAACTCATTATTACACTTTTGGGTTCAAGGATTGTAAAAAAATGTTGAAAATACGGGGAAAAAGGTGCCACGTACGAATCTTTTAAAATAGATCAATTTCATGAATCGATTATCACATGTTATGAAAAATGACAAGACACTAACTTTAAGGGATAAATGTTGCAAGTATATGGCAACAATACATTACGATTGGCATTATTATTTTTATTTTATTTTTCAAACGTATTATTATTAAAATTAAATACATTCTTCATAATATTATGGAAATAAATCAAATCTATAATGTATAAAATGTATATAATTTGTTGATGGCTTTAGCTACTCTCTTGCCTCAAAAAATTATGAAGAATATTATTGTGGCCCTACTATGCTAGTTAATGATGAGTATATTGTGGTTGAGCCAATGATAAAATTGTAGGCAAATTATTGTTATGTGAGGTGATTGGAAGAAATGGGGGTGATGAAACGAATCCTGATGATGCTGCTGAATTTGATTTCAACGACCCCAATGCAATGTTGCTGCCATTACTGCAAAACTTCCTGGCCATGTTGGAAAATACTTGCAATGGAACTTCTTCTTTAATGTTTACCAAACCCTTATCCTGCTGAGTAATAAACAGATGATGTTATAAATAATAATAAAGGGTTAAGTATTTGAAAAAAGAAATGTTAAATATGTTTTTTATCCTTATAAATATCTCAATTTTTCATCTGTAAAATGAAAAAAAAAAAAAAAAATGGTTGATATTTTAACAGACTTGTGATTTGTTCTAGTTTTTTGTAATACGGTGTGATTTGTTATGAAGTACATGTACCTATGTCGTATACCGTTGATTTCTTAAGTGATTGTTCACATTACTCGCTTTACTCTCTAAAGTGAGTTCGTAGTTTTTTCATTTTTTTTTGAAAGAGAGTCATAGCTTTTACACGAAAGGATAACGTGTGATATCTTATCATTCAGAGAAAGAGAAATACATGCAAAATTTAGATTGAGTGAATTTTTTATGTTTACAAGATTGAGTGAATTTGAATAATGAGACATCATATTTTTTTGTTATAATTATTTCTTTCATTTTAATAGTAAAAATAAATTTAATTTATAATTATTTCTTTCATTTTGATAGTAAAAATAAATTTAATATATATCTTCAATATTTTACATTAGAATTTGGGTTAGACAATCTTACAAAACCGACTTGTAAGGTAATGGTTATTTCCATTATTAAACACATGTTTAAGTCATATCTCATTCAATGTGGAACCCTTAACACACCAATTCTATTCTAGGACTGAACATCTAAAACGTGATCTAAGTAAACAAAATGTATGATTGCAAGTGGTTCAACATATCTCGCATATAAGTTCTTATACAGTATTATAATTTGGGTTTACCATAATTCAATCTAATAATATAGACTTGTAAAGTAAGAAATGTCTCCATTTATAAATGTCTGTTGATGTCATATCTTATCCATTAAACAACCGTCAACATTTTATTTTGGCTTAATGTAGATTTAACCTCCGTATTTTTGTCAAATTGCAATTTTGATCCGTCACCCACACACACACATTTCTAATTGCGTAATTTTGGTCCCCTATGTTAGAAAATTTGATAACGTGACAATAAATTGATCACTCCTAGCCCCTTGTATCATTTCGTTTAATCTTCATTTTGCTTTCTATGCTTAGTCACAACTCCTTTTAACACCCTATTTTCTAAGACTATCAGTAATTGGGTCTTCGTTTTCATGTCAGATTACTAAATTTATCATCACATCATCAAATTTGATAGTCAAAATCATAAATTGATCAAAATTAGACTCAAAATTGAGCAATTAAAAATGAGCATCGAAATTTCAAAAAAGAGAGAAGTCCAAAGAACTAAAGCAAGGACATTCTTTTGAAGAAATTAAACACAAGTACACTCCAACTTCCAAGCCACTCTATTTGTCAAAAATAAATAAAAAAACTTCCAAGCAACTAGAATTGGTTTTTTGACTTGAGTAGTATGCATTAGTTCATATAAGTTTTGCTTAATATAAAAAAAACAAGTGCATTCCCTTCCATCATCAAATAACAATGCAAAAAGGAAAAACAAACAAAGTGAAGGGTGGTACCATACCATTGTTCCCTTTTTTTTGGGCATCATATAAGTCGTACATCCAACTCCAGAATTATTGTTACTCAATTGTTTCCATGATGGTGAAATCCCTAGACTCAAATCAAGATTATGTAAAGTGCCTGCAATAATTGTAAGTGAAAGTTTATTGATATACTATTGAGTAAGTTTCATAGATCATTCACACAAAAAAGTTAGTATTTCCTACTTCCTCTTATTTATAAGAAAGTATTTTAAGGCTTTTTTGTACATATTAACAAACAGATAAATAAGTATAACAATTGTATTCTTTCAAACAAAAAAAAAGTATAACAATTGTATAAAAGTGTCATTATTAACTATTGAATTTTAGCCATTCTAATATGCACATAGTATTCTTCAAAACAAAAAATATGTACATAGTAAAAATATAATGACTTAGGAATAATATGTATACAATATTGATTTGAACACAAGATTAAAATAAAATAAATAATATTCTCTTGAAAAAAAGTGAAATGACACTAATTTTTAGACAATTTTCCTTTATAAGATTGAGAGAGTATCTTGCATGGCTTTTTAATTTTGCAATATAAACTAAAAGAAGAAAAATTTAGATAAACTTATTTTTCTTTTAACAAGAGATAAACTTATGTATATATTTTATGAAAAGAGACTTGCTTACATTCAAATTTACATATGACATATTTTAACATTAGATAACTAATTCAATTTAAGAAATAAATATTAAATACAAATCTGTAAAAAGAAATTCATGCCTGTTTTGTTAGAATTTGCAACTATCTCCCCCTTATAAATAATAGTAGAGGGCTTAAAACTAGTTTCTACTTCATGATCACGCTTGATGGGTAACTTATGACAAAATCTGCACAAAGAAAATGTTACATGCATGTAAAGTTCTGCTGCATTATACATACATAGTATATTAAAGTCATGACCCTGTAGGATGGACTATTTGGAGCTTTCCCTTTTAGATAAGATCACTGCCAGTGCCAGAGGCACACAAACCTATCATCATCTCTGAGGAAAAAAAAGGTATTGTGGTAGAATAAAAAGTATATTTAATAATCCTACACCAACCCTGTACAAGAATTTTACACCGGCGTTTAACTATTTTAGTATAGGGTTTTTTAATTTGATTTCAAGTATTAGTTTGGTCTCATAAGTAATAAAAGGTTCATTTATATCCCTTAACTTTATTTAATTCAAAAAAGCATTAAGTTTAGGGATCAAACTAATATTAATTAAATAAGTCAAGAGACCAAAATTTAACCTTTGTTTGAATTAAATTAACAAAAAGGACTAAACCGTTACTTTAAATAAAGTTAAGGGACCTAAACGGACCTTTTATTACTTATGAGATCAAACTGATACTCGAAATCAAGTTAAAGGATGAGCATTTAAGCCTTTAGTTTAATATAAATGTCACATTTTTTATTGTTTTCTAAAAACTATCTGAGCAAATATTTCTGTAGTAAAATATGATTCAACATTTGTATAAAATCTAGTTTTTGTACTAAAAAATTACTATTTCTTTTTTTTAATATATAAAAAATAGTTATTTCTAGATACTAAGATAGCACCATAATTATTATCTAAATTAACAATGTATATAATGATTGAAATTTGAAACAATTTATATATTGATTGAAAACAATGTATGCAAATTTTAGTATATTCACTTGATACAATGGATATATATTGATTGAAAATAATAGAGGTTCTCACGTTTTAGCCACAAATGGTCTTGTAATTTGTGGATCTCCTTGGCCATATTTGTTAATAGCTAGTGTACTTCTATATGTTGAACTTCTCTTTGAGTTTCCATTGGTTTGTCTACGAAGTCTTAGGACAAATTCTTCCTTGCTCAAACCTCTCATCTACATTCCAATTCAATTTTGAACTTCATGAATTAATTCACACAAAAATTGATATTCAAACAAAAATTAATCATAGTCATCAAAGTTTTTACCTGCTTCAAATCTTCCTCATAATCACTCAAATTAAAGTTAATATCAGCATCAACTCCCCTAAACATAACAGCAGCCCTATCATATGCTCTATACACAGAAAATAAAATCAGTTTTTTCAATATAAGTAGCCAAAACAAAATAAAATGCAAATGTTAATAAAATAAAATTAGAACCAAAAGAATAGCCCCACCTTGCAGCAGTATGAGCAGTGTCAAATCCACCTATCAAAATAAAATTAGAACAATAAGGGAAACCAAAAATTAAAAAAGTTATAATAAAAATAAATAAAATGTTAATATGTGCTCGTAAGGCACATTTAAGGAATTACATATAGTAATTCCGTCTAAAAAGTTGTGTATCTGATATTTTTAAAAATATAAAAAAATATTGTTTTCAATATAAAATTTCTACTTTGGAGTTTAACATGTATTATTAGGACACAAGATAACAAAACCTTAAAAATAAAGATACTATAAAATACGTACATATGGAGAAGTAGAATCCAAGTTCTAACAAATAATTTAATCAAAACAACACTAACCAAATAAAATATCCACTTACCCAAATAGACCTGCTTCCCACAATCCCTACAATCATAGTCACACACATAGAAGTAAAAAATCAGTGAAATGAGACCACAAAACAATAGGTTTTGGTTAATATGAAAAATCTATATCGTTGATTATTGATTTGAGATCGAACAACCAAAATCAATAATTGCGTCACATATTTACTGTGCGGGATCCAAATTAAAATAGTGATACATTTTGATTAAAAGGACACAATTTTGTTCTTTTCTATTATGTCGATGTCCCAAATATAATCATAATCCTAATGATTATAACTTATATATTCTGCATCATGTACCAGGTTAGTGGTAATGATTTTGAAAAAAATAAAGTAAGAAAAATGATATTCATATAATTAACAAGGCATCATTTTCTTAGTTCGTTTAAAGTACCAAAAATCTTAGAGACGACTCTAATATAACATACCATATATGTGACTCCCATCGACCAGTCCTACGGTAGAAGGTAACACCCCGGAACTGCGAGCTTCGAGACCTTGGTCCTCTCCTACTTTTTCTAACTTGTGGTTGCTTTTGCTGCAAGATACTGTGTCTATTTAGATCATCAAAGTTCATCCTTTGAGTCATGGAACCAGATACTCTACCTCCTCTATCAGCACTCACAGGGAAAAATGTCCTTGTGATTGTTTGTGTTGTGTTTTCTTCTTTGACTCTTTGTGAGACATCTTTTTCTTTCTTCAATAGGTCAAAAATGAAGGGAGAGGAATTGTTTGAAGAATCTTCCTCTGCAGGATTCCAAACAGAAGAGTTTGAGGTTCTAGAATCTGATATTTGAGATGGAGAAGTTAGAAGTTGCAACCTCTTTTGAACATTGGTTGAGTTATCATCAACATGGATGATGTCAACATTGAGATCCAACATAGACATGTCTTGAAAAAGGTTATTTTTTTATCACTTTATTATTGTCTTCAAATCATACCCTTTTGAAGCAAAAAATCAAAGTACATAGAAAAAGGAACAATTTAATTTTATAATTGTCACAAAGTAGGGGAGAGATAGAGAGGGGGGAAAATAACTTTATAATAAATAAGTATGTGTAGTAGAAGATGATAGAATGAGTTGGTGAGTGAAATTAAAGTAGTGGAAGAGAAGAGAGAAAGAGAAATATAGGACCATAAGGATTAAGGCACAAGGGACCTTGTTGAGAAGTGAGTGAAAGGCTAAAAAACAAGGATATTATGAAGTGCTATCTTTTTGGCCGACAATATTGAACAACTTGCTCCTTTTCATTTGATGGAGGCAATAAGCTTGTAATATAATATTTGCATGCTTTTATCATTTGGTATTGCATGTTATTGTTACCCATATTCTAGGGTGAAATACTTGGATAGATAGTTTATAGTTGATAATAAGCACATGAAAATCACATGAAACTCTAAATGGGTTAATAGTAGCTTGATTGGTATCGGTTCGAAAAAAATATGTGAAAATAAATGAGCGTCTCAAAACTTATAACTCATATGTATTTTCCTTTGTATGATTGTAATCGATGTCGATCATACTATTTATTGTTTCACTCATGAGAAGAAAGGTAATTGTGAATTTTTAGTTTTTAGTGGCGACGTTAGTAGTTGTTGATACTTAAACGATTTTCAAGTGGTTGTTTATATAAACCATTTATCGAAGTAACCTAAGTTTTGTTTACTTGGAAGGGAATGAGAGGGAGGAGAGGTGATGGGATGGGTTATTTTAAATTTTGGTGGTTTGGTTCAATGTTTTTGAAGAGAAGGGCATCAATATCCCTCCTATGACATGGAATATAAGGACGACATGTTTGTTAAGATGGAAAAGTTAAGGAGCGGAGTGATAAGCGGAATATAAGAGTAAGAAAGTGGGGATTACACTTAAATACTTAATGTGATCTTAAATATTTTAAAAGTGAAAAATATATTTTACACTTTCTATTCATTAAAATCTCTCTTATTCCACCGTCAAACCAAACAGAAAACATTTTAAATTTTCTCCCATCTCTGGCCTCTTTTGAACCAAACACAATCTAAAACTCATTTTCATTTCATACCATATTTTACAATTTTGATAACTTCCTAAGTAATTTTTGGGATAAAAAACAGTTTGTGTGAGTTGACATCTATAGCTAGAATTGTTTTAGGAATCTATAGATAGTCTTCAAAGTTCAAATAATATTTTATAAATAATATTTGACCAAACATTGTTGTTATATCCCACATTTTTTTATTGTATAATGCTACCATTTCCTAATTCCACTTTAATTCTAGTTCTAAGACCCAAAAGCAATAATAATCTGGTCCATGACAAAAATAATTGAATCACTGAGATGTAATGTATAACTAATAATATTTTCATTACATCGTGAGTTATAAGAATGAATATTGGCCAATTGGGGCGCTTTGTGGTTCTGAAAATCAAGCAAAAAATAATACATAAAAAATAACCAAATAATATGATAGGTTACCTAATCTAATAAATATATAGTCATTATTAAAAATAAAAAAATAGATAGCTGTCCTGGGTGATGGAAAGCGACAATAGAAAAGAAGGGAAGAACTACTAAAAAAAGGGGGGGAAGAAAAGAGGAGTAAAACTATTATTGGTATTTTGTAATATTTGTGTATCATTATAGATTATAGTAGTTTTTTTTTGTGTGCATGAGAGTTCAATTCTTTTTTATAAGGATTGTTGTGACAAATAAATAAATAAATATTTACATGGATTGATACGACAATAAGTAAATATACTAAAAGAGTAATATGTCAATATTAATAAGATATTTTAACTTTTGATTTAACATAGCGCACAATAATAATCATTTTAACTTTTGATTTAACATAGCGCACAATAATTTTAAAATTTTGATATATTGAATAATCATTATGTCCATTTGTTATGCATTCCAAGACCAAAATATATTACCATGAAGTTTACGATTCAATCCAAAGTCTTTGTAAAAAAAACAGAAATCATCTAAAGTCCCTCTAAAAAAATATTGGCTAAACACCTTCCCAAGTCCTTTTTAAGTTTCATGTTTGTTTTAGATTGATCCTTTAAGTTTTTAAGGTTTCAGATAGGTCCTTTAAGTTTCGAGTTTGTTTCGGATAGGTCCTTTAAGTTTAAAAGGTTTCAGATAGGTCCTTTAAGTTTCGAGTTTGTTTCGGATAGGTCATTTCTGTCAACTTCCGTTAAGCCAAAGTTGACCTGTCCGTTAAGCCAAAGCTGATCTGGTTGGGGAAAAATTGATGTCAAGTGTCAGAGAGAACCACCTCACCCACTTAACGGAAAAATCAGCTTTGGCTTAGCAGACATAATAACTTTGGCTTAACGGAGGTTGACAAAATGACATATCCGAAACAAACTCGAAACTTAAAGGACCTATCTGAAACCTTAGTAGCTTAAAGGACCTATCCGAAACAAACCTGAAACTTAAAAAACCCAGGGAGGTATTTGGTCAAAAATATATTATATAAAGTTAATTGATTAGATTAAAGTCAAAATATATTTATTTTTTAAGGAAACTAAATATGATTTTTAAAGGGTAATAATGGTTAAAATATCAATAAATTAGTACGACGACCTTATGTTCAAAGACTAAATAAAGTCACCGCCAAAAAAATAGACTAAATAAAGTAATAATATAAAAAATATGATTCAAAGTCGTATATGAAAAAATTGGTTTAAAAGTGAGTGTTGTTAGCATTCCTCTTGTTAGAACTAAGATTCTAGTTAATTACTTTTTCTTTGGTTTCTAAAATTTACATGTATATTTCTATTTATTTTTATCATTAAGAGTTTCACATCGGATATGAGATGGACTGACAATATATTTATAAGTTGGGACAATCTTCACCTCACAAGCCGATTTTTTTGTTGTGTTAGACTCAATCACGATTTCTAAGATTTACAGTAAAAGTAAAATTTACATGTGTACCGGTGGTGTGTATTTGACTCTCAAAACAAGGATGAGAAATGTCACAACACATGTATTGAAGAAAAAATAGTACTAAGATAATGACATCCTTAATCAAAACCTTCGTCTTAAGACGACAAAACTCGAATATTGGTAGCTGAAGACATGTTCAGATGGGTAAAGAAAATCACGTTTTTTATTTAGAAATGCCCTTTCTGGAACCCCAAAAGCCAATTATAGAAATGGGACCACACTCTCCAATTTAATGTTCATTTATCTATCATATCCACAAAATCTCAACCAAGAAGAATCATAACTCATTTGAATCACATGTTGTCAATGATATATTGCGTCTAATTATAGGGCAAGCAATATCATCTACATATTTGGTGAAGTGGGATCTCACCACAGTTAATTGGGATTCATATTTTGTCCATACCTATCATCATATATCATATTCTTCAATAATTGGATATGTACGTGTTCTTGTATTTTTATCCTTTGAAAGCTACTTTTTTAATAACTTATGAGTTATGACTTATGATTCATACCTCTTTTTGTTTCTTCTTATTTCAGTAGTATGCAGATTAAATGATATAATTCTATAATATAACATCATTTGGGTTGGTCTGGTGGTTGGTTTAAGATTTTGGAGTGTGCTCCTCTCAAGGTTTCAAGTTCGGTTCTTTCTGGTGTCAATTTCGATGGGCAAGTCAATACAGAGCTTTGGTCTGACTTAGAACGGGACCCTATAAGTAGGCGGTGAAATTGGTTCCCTCAAATTAGTCGGTCCTTGAATCGGATACTGAGTTTAAAAAAAACAATCCATAATATAGCTTCTACTCTAATTTCCCACACAAAAAACTTTATATGCTAAAGGTAATACCCACGAGAAGTCAAGGGTGTACTAGAAATTGTCATTATATAACACAGGAATCTACGTAGAAATTGTCATTATATAACGCAGAGAAATGACAGTTTTAGACCTACCTTTTATACTCAACCATGAAATAAACGAGGAATAAAACATGTGGGTACAGGGAATCTACTTTATTCAGCACACTAACCAAAAAAAACCCTAATTTGAAACATATCTTAGAAATTAGGGTTTTTTGGTTAATGTGCTGAATAAAATGGATTTTTTGTACCCACATGTTTTATTCCTTGTTTATTTCATGGTTGGGCATATGGATAGGTCTAAAACTGTCATTTCTCTGCGTTTCTGGAGTTGAAAATAGGAGGTAGGACTAAAACTGAAAAGAAAGAAAAAAAATGATAGTTTAGGCATGATTTTGTTCGATTTGAAAGAGGCATAACCATTTTCGTGAGCTAATTAAAATGCGAGGACCAAAAATGTAATTAAGCATAAACTTTATTATCTTCCTGTGAAACTTGCACGATGAAAAATATTTTTGTCTACTTTTCTTTGGCCTTTAAAAATCAAAGTTGACATCTTTGAAGTATGATTTTATATAACCTATTGAATAATAATCTTGGACATAATCTTGAAGTGGTAAAAGACAATAAAAAAAGGTTGACCCCTTATCACCTAAAATGGTTGTCAGATGCCACACCGTATGAGAGTTGTCTCAAAATATGAATTAAATCACGAAATTTTTCATATTCAAAAGTTATAGCGTGCATTTAACATGGAAAAGGTTAATCTTTTCACACCATGGAATAGTTTATTTTTACCATTAGATTAAGTAAGGAGTATAATATTATCATAGACATTCAACACACTATCTCCTACCATTCTTCTCTCTCCTCCATATTTAATCTGATTTGATTCTTCTCATTGGAATCTCACAATAAAAGAAGGTAAATATGCGGAACAAATCATCAACTGCATCACTATTTCACTCTAATCTCACACTTATCCTTTCAAATTCGCCAAATTTCTTGGTCCCTCAATCTGTATTCAAACCAAAATCTATGAAGAATGAAAGAGTTAGCCATGTTGTTATGGAACTGAAGATATTAAATGAGTGAGATGTGTTTGAAATAATTGAGGAATAGGTTTTTTTGTGATGAATATTGTTGTGTTCAGGTTTGAATGTTTTGAAACAGTATTGTTGTTGTGTTTAGCTTGAATCATGAGATAGAAATTGAAATGAAATTTGTTCTTTGTTTTGGATCTATGAACACAATATTTTCTGAACCAATAAAAGATAACTGATGCCAATGAATAAACAAGGGAAGAAGGTTTATCAATTCCAAATGCAATCTCAACGCTGAAACAAGGAAGCTACGAAATTGGAGCTTCTAACCAAACATGCAACTGGAAAGATTTTGCCGTCAAAACAAACAGGCTTAGTCAATTGAAATTGATCTGTTATGAAATTTCAAAGATCAGATTGTTCGGCCCTACAATTTTAGAGACCAAATTGATGATTCACTCGCATTTCAATCAAATGAGTACTCAAATTCCTGTCCAAAAGTGTCAACATAAGCACATGCAATGAAATATGAAGATTTTAACAACGGTACATTAACAATTAACAACTACGCAATTAAAACTACCGAGGCATACAATTAAATTGCCCACACCAACATATATCCCTCCAAAGGGATGACTAGTATAATAACTGCTAACTAGTATATGTAGCATTGATATTCAGACTACAGAAAATAAAAACAATAAGGAGAGTGATGGCAACTACAAATGAAGGGTCAGATGACAATGCTATACACAAAACTACCTAAAATATCTCTTTCACAGAAAAATTAATGTCCGGACGAATCAACATTCTGGACACCTCTTCAGCAGTCACTTCATAAAAATTTCTTCAGTCAAATATATGCCGCAATATCATTTGTCAACATTCCCTAAAATGAGAGAATCACAAATATCAGTTATTATTCAAAATATATTGTGTTTTGAGTTACATGTCATTTTGAACTGAATGTAAAAACTGTACCACACTAAACACATGTATTGTGCAAACAAAAAACACAATCTGCTTTTTTCCTATGTTTTACAATTGCTTCAACACATTACTGTAAAAAAATTGTACTCAGATCAAGTCCGTCAAAATAGCAATTTATCATGTAGAATCCTCGATTTTACGATGCTTTCAGACCTGAGCGATTCTGATTGCATGTAAAAATATTCTGCGTTGAATCGGTTACATCACTGAGAGAAAATCGTAAACTCAGTGGAAACAATGAATTTTCCTATTTCTGCTTTCCAGATTTTCCCTGTCACGGCCTTCTGTTCTCCCTGTTCTTGTGCACAAACAAGAAAATGTAAGAACAGAGTGAAAGACTTGCTATAGGTGAGAAAGCTTCTGCTCACTGTTGTGCAGAAGATTGATCTGTGTGCGAAAGTTTGGTCTTTGTAAGCATGATTGCAACTCTGCGGTTTTCAAACGAGAGAAAAGCAAAGGGAAAGGCTAGGGTTTTTAGTCTGGTTTCTGGATGAGAGATGGGTGTTAACCATCCGGGCCCAACTCATTCTGATAGAATAAAATAATGAATATTTGGCCCAAGCTCTGCATCATCTTTCAATTTAAGGCCCTAATGCTAACATTTTTGACTTCAGAATTATGAGGTACGCCATATGTGTGATTTTAAGGTTTTGTTACTCTTATTAATGGATATTTTATACGCATGTATATGAATTTGTACACACACACACACACATACATACATAGATATAGGGGATTGCTAACTTACTCCCACCTAAAAACATGAAGGAGTAAGTTAGCAAACCTACTCTCACTTGCTTTTGACAAATAACCAATTACACTCTTTTAAGAAGCTAAACTAGCCCACCCAACTTGGCACCGGGGAGAATCGAACTTGAGACCTTGAGGAGGAGCGCACTCCAAGGTCCCAAGCCAACACCACCAGGCCAACCCAAATGGGTTTACACTCTTGAGTTATTTCTAGATAAAGGACAGTTTAGTCAATTTCATTTATATTGCTAAAAGCAAAGCATATGGTAAACATGTTTTTCCTCGTACGCATGTATGTCAACAGCTAACAATCATTTCCCATTTACTAAACTTTAAACTAATAATCATTCAAGAGTAACATAAAAATGTTTTACATGATTATCGAGTAACCTGAGAAGATTGAACTGGCTAAGTCAACAGGGCTAGACCAAAAGCAAATTAACAATTGGTTTACTAATCAAAGAAAATGTCATAGGAAACCATACGAGAATATGCAGTTTTCTTTTGAGTTATGAAACCGATCATTCATAATGTTTCAGTAGAGCATTTTCATACATTATTCAATTTATATATAATAAAAAAAAAGGACAGAGTACTAATGGGATAAAAAGAGAAATTAAGATTTTTTAAATAAAATAGCCTCCTTTCAAAAAATAAACCAAATTACAATAACACTCGTTTATAAAAGTAGTTTTTTTTTTTTTAAAAATAGCTAATTTTATTCTCGACAAGAAAATGCAAGGAGCATTAAACTCGCGGTGAAAAGGGGAAAAATACAAAATAGGCACCGCAAATATACAGGACACCAAAACACCCCACAAAAACCCCAAAAACACGGAATCCGGTCATGAGGCCAACGTATACATGCGAAACAACCGCGTGCATACCCCTGCCTCACTACCTTAACACCAAAACCAAGCACAGCCACCACTAAACACAACACTACTTTTTAAAAGTAGTGTTTTTAAAAGAGATAATGAGCTTTTAGTCAAAATCAAGTGGGATTAGGCTTGCTAACTTACTCCAAACTATACCCTCAAGTTTAATATTATTCAATGGCTATGATTAATTAATACTAATCCCAACCCTAGCATAAAGTTTTTTTACCTAAACAATTACCGAGACTGCACAATTGAAGACGGCAATCTCAAATTAAGAACCTGAGTAGGTCAACGAAAATTATCAATCGATTCAGCTCAAAGGCAGCCTGGTGCACTATAGCTCCCGCTCCTGCATAGGCAGTGTTGGGGAAGGGGTCCCACCATTTTGGTGTATTTAAAAGCATCTTGCCTTCTGAATTTGTATTAATACATATTTCTTTTAGAAGGTTTTGATTTCTCAGGGTAAAATCATAGTAGTAAATTGCGGATTGCGGCGCGTAGCGGCCGACCCCAAAAATGCTATAGCGGGATAGTGCTATGACCGCTATTTGATAACTTTTTTGACAAATTATGTAGATAATACTATAAATTATAAACAAACATATATCTAATATAAAATTAAATAGAACATTCAAATCTCATAAAACATTCATAAATCGTACAAAACACCTAAATTTTATGAAAGCTTTTACTCATGAATCATTCATAAATCATACAAAACACCCGAATCTTATGAAAGCTTTAAAGTCTCCAACATAGTATCGAAAGTCTTAATCAAAATTCAACATAGTAGTCAATCGCGGATAGCGGTGCAAAGAGGCCGACCTCAAAAGTGGGATAGCGGGTTAGCGTATAGTGGTATGACAAAGAGTGGTCATCAATATTAGATTATTTATTGAACAAATTACATGAATAATGTTATAAAGTATAAACAAACTTACATATTTCTGAAAAAAAACTTATATTTAATGTAAAATTAATTATAACACTCAAATCTCATGAGACATTCATAAATCAAAATGCCAAAAATCAAAAGATAGAGGAACAAATAAAAAAATCATAAAACAAGAGAAACCATAAAACAGAGGAAGAAAAAAAAGAACAAAGAAACCATACAACAGAGTCAATTTGGTTATTAAAATCCACTAAAATAAATTTAGAAATTTGAAAACCATACAAAATGTTTTAAAAATAGTGTCAATTTAACAATTTTCAACTAAAATCAAATATCAGCTGAAGCGGCTGCTATCCGCTCCGCTATGCCACTATAGCAGCTGAAGCGGCATTTATTGATTATTTACTGTAAAATATGGGTTTGAAGAGATTTGCAATCCCCTACTGCTACTGTACATGACATACTCAAAATGGGTTTGACCCCGTTTTTTTATTCATTCACACTTGAGATTGCCATCTCACAATGTAGTCTCTAGGCTATGTAGGGGGGAGTAAAAAAATCTTACTCTAGAGATTAGTAATAATTAATTCTAGCCATTCATTAATATTAAAATTAAGGGTCAAGATTCATTAGTTTTGCAGAATCTTAAGGGTCAAGATTTGGTTTTTGGAGTAAATAATTCACCTTTTACGATTTTATTTCCCCATTCTAAAATCTTGATTTTAACTACCTCGACCAGACTGTTGCTGTAAAATAATTAAAAACACCTACAACACTATCCTTGATATTTTCCCTTTTTTATTAGTTTCAGATTGTTGCTGAAAAACATTTATTTCCTAAAAATTTCACGATTAAAATCTTATGTTCCAGATCACTCGTTGATTTTGTTCTATATTGCTCTGCAGCTGGCATGTTTCCATAAAAGTTTCTACTGCCCTTCAATATTTCTGTCCTGGACAAAAATATTTGAGAGCTAGTCTTAAAAATAAACAAGGGAGTATAAACCCTCAAATCAATGTAGAGGATTACGATCAGAAGCACTTTAAAGATAAAACGAAAGTTGGATACATCATCACTTACTTTACAAACAAGGTCATTTTAAAGCAGCCTTCCCGTGATAATTGGATTTTTAATCATGTTTTTTCCTTTCTAAAAGCTAGTACATAGCCAATCACAGATCCATATAGCATAAAATTACACCAATCAAAATGTACCAATTAAAACAGTGTGAAATATTATAATAAGATTACGTACCAAACAATCTAGACCATATTAACTTCAAAATTGGAGAGATCGAAAAGCATTTCCTGGTCTTGTGTTGCATCAACAGATGAAGCTTTGAACAGTGCACTTGGAGTGTAATTAAGCTGGTAATTTACGAGTACTGATCCAAATATGTTGAACTTTTTAGCACTATTGAAAGCTACCTCTGCATCCACGCATTTCTTAAAGACCACTCTTGCCCGGCTGCTTACTCTATCAACTTCTGTTTCAGATTCCTTAAGTGGTCCAAAACGCTTAAACATTTTGTTAAGGTTTGCTTCTAAGGGAACAGAATTGAGCTCGGCAAAGTTCATAACAAGCTCAGCAGGAGCATTCTCATCTATATAACCAGGAGGTTTTTCAGGAGCCTCGGCAGGATTGTTTTCAGAAATTTTTTTCTTGGAATAGGGCTTACGATTAACTTGGTCTGGCTTTGGTGACTTAGCAGTTGGCTTTGGTGACTTAGCAGCTGGCTTTGGTGACTTAGCAGCCACAAGTTGTTCATCTTTTTTCTGGTTTTTCCGTGATGGTTGTTGGACTGGTTTCTGTTGCGCTGGTTTCTGCTGCGCTGGTTTCTCTTCATTGCCATTGTCAATGACCCTGTCAGTCCAATATGTGTCGCTCATATCTTCAAATTCAAATGTTTCAGGTGATCCAGTTTTAACTACGGGTGGTTTCTTCCTCTTAATACCAAATTTATCCGTACGTAAAATCTCTTTCCAATCAGCAGCCACAACTACAGAATTTCTGAAATCTGAGAAGAAGCTGACTATGCTGCTATTCAGAAAAGTATACTCTCCAAGGGGTTCTTGTGCCACAAGCTGAAGTGAAGATAGCAAATCATCTAGAGACGAATATTCTGTCGAATTCTGATCATCCTCGTCAGTTGGGAGGGACACATCTGATCCATCATCAGGAAAAACATCAAAGTCTCCATCTGCCTTTGGAGATCGGTCAATAGAACACTTCACTATTGAAGGTGACGCAGTGAGTTGACTAGCTGCCCGACGAATACAGTCACCGATTTTAAATGATGACTTTGTGTTGTTTGAAACTTTTGCAACAGAAATTGTTTTCCTCCCATCTTGCATTTCGCAGTCATCGGCATAGGGATCGATAGCGCTCTTGCTCCTTTTCTTGGAATGTTCAGGTGAAACCAGATTATCTGGAGTCCAACCATCACCATCTGGAGAATCTGGAGTCCCATTCATTAGGTCTGACATCCTTTTTTCCTTCTTTGTCGGATGCACAGCGTCCTTGAACTTATATTTACGCTTTTGACGGCTGCTGCCTTTATTAACTACAGGAGCTGCATTCTCAGTATCTTCACACAAATCTTGTTCATCGTCAACAAAAAACGAATTGTCTGGGTCAACACCTCCACAATGTTGTATTTCTGGCAAGAAAGAGAAACCCTTAAAACGATTAAAAGCAAGCAGCTGAGCCTTAGCAGTCACAAGTTCCAAACGATCAAAGCCAGCCGTAGGAAACTCGGATAGTGTTTTCACATATTCTATAAGATTCAAAGGTGAAAATGAGTCAGCATTTAGAGATTCATCCACCCCATGTGTGATACTTATTTCTTGTTGAACCCCAGTGTTCTCTACTGTCTGGCTTTTAATCATGTCATAGGTGTCTTTAGGTATACAAGAACATGCTAGCCCATATTCGACTCGTCTTGAGACTTCATCCAAAGCACTATTTATAGCAGTCTGGAATGATTCTGAACGATTCCGCTGCTCTTCAATTGTGGGGAAATGTGCCCTAAAATGCTTAAGCTTAGATGCTTCATTCCATGCAAATGTTCTGTCACCAAAATATGCGACGAAATAGCAATCTTTTTTATAATGCTTCTTTGCCCTCTCAGATGCATCCGAGGGATCAAATATCTGCCCAGGCCACCATGGGTGACTTCTCACTTTGCCCCAAACCATATCAGAGAGAGAAAACTCGCCTTCTTTTTCTGTTGGCAGCAAATATCGTGCCTGCGGAACTATTTCTGAACTACCAGGCTTCACAGGTGCATGTTTTCCGTCTTTTCTATTTCTTAGTTTTCTCTTCCCAGATTCATTAACTTCTTCAATTTTCTGACCACCATTTGACTCCTCATTGACTTTTTCCTTTCCATCATGCAACGGCGCATGGCTCCCTTGGTCAGTAACTTGAGTGTCTTCTTCTACAATTGCATTAGCATCCAAGTTTTTCGCAGTCTCAATAGACACCGACGAACCTGCACCAACAGAACTACAAGCATCACTATCTAGAAACTAAACAACATTCTCATTTACTACAAGTAACCACTAGTTAAGCTGGAAAAAATACCAATGAAATCAGCAGATATCTTCTTACCTTTAACATCCGCAGTGTCATTCACTGTTTCGTTTCGTTCTGTTCCTTGTTGATCTTCACCATCTATTTGCACCCCCTCATGTACATCACCTTGTTGATCTTCACCATCTATTTGCATCCCCTCATGTACATCAGATTGTTGAGCATCCACGGCAGAAACACCACTCACATCGTTGTCATCTATCAATTGCTCCTTTGAATTGCACTGTACATTTTCTTCCCCTACAGAACTACCTATTAAAGCATCGTCACAACTAGTATTTGCCATCTTGTGATCTGCAGCCTCGGCAGCATCCACCATAGTGAAGTCACCGATTGTTGTTTCGACAACTGTGCAAGAATCACTACCAACTACAACTTCATCTCTCACTTCCCCTCCCAAAACAACGCTACCCAATTCAACTGCCGCTGCATTCTCACTCCCAGCCTCTTCTAACTCTACAACCCTAGATTCCTCAACCGGATACTCGGTCCCATCACCTTCCCCAACAGAATCACCACAAATCACTTCATTGTGACCCCCACATACCACAGACCCATCTAGGGTTTCACCAACAATTTGCACATCATGGGTCACAGTGGTTTCTGAAACATTTTCTGGTTCTTCCATGATACCTCTAAAACCTTATATCTAACAAAAATCAAAACTTCAAACATTCAATTAACACAATAAATCTCTATTTTTAAAAAGAAAATCAGTAAATTAAAAAAGACCCAGATAGGAAAAAACAACAAAGATTTATCAGAGACATTAAAAAAAAGGTTTTGAAGAAAACCCAATAAAGAAAACAGAAGAAAATTGAATCATGAAATGGAGGAAAAGAATAATAGAAAAGAAGAGTGAGAAAGGGTGCATACCAAGGTTTTCGATTAGATCTCGGGGTGAAGTGAAAGAGGAGTTAATAAGGATTTGGTTTTGGGGGGATTTTGATTTTGAAGAGAGAGAGAGAGAGAGAGAGAGAGAGAGAGTTTTAGAGAGAGACAGAAACAAACGAATGTCACGATATATTCAGATTTCAGACAGACACGGTGCATTCTTGTTCTCTTTTTAGACTTTACATTATTTTTGTTCTTTAAATTAAATTAAAATTAAGAATTATGTTCTTCTTCCAACACAAAACATTCGCGCTCAACTGAAAAGACTAAAATGTTTCTGCGTGTGTAAAGTCATGTTACGTGATAACTCACACAGATGTATTAACCAACGTGACTCAAGTCATGTTCATATTTCAACACAACAACTGATTTTTTTTTAACAAGAACACAACGATTTGAAAACGGCAGCATGGCAGCATGAGTTCCACTTAAATTCAGCATCGTGAGTTTGAAATCAATTAATGAATTGAAATTGAAATCAATTAATGAATTTCGCAGTGTGAGTTTGAATTAATTGAAATTCGCTATGTTGGAATTTAATCAATTGAATCGTTCTACTCTTGTGTACTTGGTCGTTGCTAATTCATTCAATTTCAATAACAAGAGTAGAACCACCATGGATGGAAGAAAGAAAGGCCAAAGAAGTTGGTTTTGAAAGAGAAATGTTTTATTCCTGCGTGAGTTAAGTCACGCTACCGTTAACACCTGCGTGAATTAAGTCACGCAGGGGTATTTTGATCATTGTGGTTGGACGCGAGCAAAATATGTTAGGAGAACAGCAGAATTCTAAAATTAAAAGTGATTTGATCCGGTTAGTTCATCTTTTCATTTCTCTCTTCATTTATTTTCTACATTATTAAAGTTTTTGAATGAATTTTCACGAAAGTTTTTTTTTTTTTTTAGTTTTTAAATGATTTGAGATGTATAAAAAAATGATTTCGATTCATTTGATGTCATATTTTTGTATTTATATTTTTAAAATTATAGTAATAACAAAAATGGGAGATTAATCCCTTCGGAGACATCCGATAGAATTGAAACGATACAGAGAGAAAAAATGGAGATTAAAAAAAACAGAGAAGATTATGACCTTTTTGGTCACTTCTAATTTTCTCTCAATCTAATTTCATCACTCACATAACATAATAGGCAAAGTAGTTTATGACATTTTTATTTGATGATAAAATTAGTCACTTATTTTTATTACGTGCATAGTCACTATGTTATCTATCTAATAGGGGTGTTCAAATAATTCAGATAATTGAATCAAATTGCATTGAACCATATTTGAATTTCATATAGTTTTGAACTGAACCACTTTTTACAAACCAGTTTCAATTTGGTTTAAAACAGTGCAGGACTCGTTTTGTAACATCCCGAATTCTTATGATATTATTATTTAATTATTTATTATTTATTTATTTGTTTGATGTGTTTGAATTGTTGGAATAGTTGATTTTTTATAGAGATAAAGGAATTAAGGGTACTTAAGTAATTTACAAGTGGAAGATAATTAGTTGAGTTAATAGTAACTTTGAGGAATTAATAGAATAGAAGTAAATAGTAATAAGAGGGTTTAAGTAAAGTAAATGAGTAGTGTTATTTTTATGAGTAAGAATAATGACTAATCTCAATAGGAGTTAAATGAACCAAACCCAATTAGTGTGGATATATAAGAGTGATAGTCTTCACATTTTAGAGTTAAGAAATTATTTGGTAAGTTTTGCAAATAGAGGCACGAGAGAGAATATTGCAAGAGAGAAGAGAAAGAGATCTAAAGGGAGAAAGAGAAGAAAGCTTGAAAGACTAAAGTGAAAGGGTAGATTGAAGCTTAGGAGACTAGCTTATTGGATTAAGAGGTAAGAGGGAATGTTATTTTCACCATCTAGAACTTATGAACAATTAAATGGTAGTGGATTTTGTGTTTTATCATACTTTCATGAATTTGTTGTTGAATTCAGTTTAATTTTGTGCCCTAATTATTGTAGTCATTTTGAGTATGTGAAAAGTTGTGAAACCATGTTGTTGTTGTTGTATGAGAATCCATGTTTGATTATGATAAGTTAATGTCTTTGAGTTTTAAGCTTAATTGAATGAAATTCATGAAATTGATGATGAATGATGTTGAATTGAAATCATATCTTCTTGCTATGACATTGGGTATGAGAATGTTTTGTTCCTATGAGTTTTAAGTGATAAGTTCATGGTTTAAAAGTGATTATGTGGTGTTCTTGGGTTTTTAGAAAAAGGGATGGAGAATCTTGAATTTGGATATGGAAATGATATTTCGGTGTGTTAAGTGTTTATAATGAAGTAGATAACCTATTGTATTGTTTTTAAAAGATTAAAATGTGTTGGGTTGATAGGGATGACAATTGGACTCAGACCCAGTGGGTACCCGCAAAAAATACCCATAATGGGTAAGGTAAAACCCTGCTTTCATGGGTCTGGGCACGAGTCTGGGTAATGTCCACAAATTTAAATGGGAATGGGCATGGGTAAGGGTTCCATACTGCCCAGCCCCGCAACCTCTCATATACATATTTATATAATATCATAAATAAAATATTTATTTTTGGTGTATAATTAATTAATTAATTTAGTTATTTAAGCCTAAACCTAAAGCTAAACCAAAAAACTGCTTAATTAATTTGTTTTTTGGTGTACAATTTTTTAGGAATATTTTGGATGTTTTTTATTTAACTAAATACTACAATTCGTACTATTTTATGAGTTAATTTTAAAAAATTTGGACCATAGTTTTATTTCAATTGTGATGTTTTTACTGTCTTTTCATAGTTAAAGTGCGGGTAATAGGTGCAGGTATGGACACTAAGGTACCCATAGGGTATGGGGAAGGGCACTAAAGTTGTTGCCCACGAGGGTACGGGCACGGGTACGAGTACTTTTTCCAAATGCGGGTATGAGGAAGGGCACTGTAGTATCCTACCCATTGCTATCCCTATGGGTTGATTTAAGGGTTTTGGAAGTGATTATTTGATGAGAATCGCGTTTGAAAAACTATTTTTTTTACTGGACAAAATTATTACATGATTTTGCAACCGTGTCATGATTTTGCCATTGTGTCACGATTTAGCTGGCATAAGCAAATTGTTTACTGGACATAAAATCATTCTGCGATTTGCAGAATCGTGACACGATGTTGAGAAACCATTTTCTTCATATTTCTATATTTTAAACCCCTCTTGACCATCTAGAATTGTGTAGGCTTGATATAGACATCATATTAAGTTATGTAAGGATTATAATTAGGTGTAGAGGATGTGATGACCATACTATAAGATTTAAAATGAAGAATTGAATTAATATGAATATGATGGATAGTTGTAAGATGTGAATATTTGAAATAGACGGACTTAGTGAATTGATGAGTTATGGCAGGTTGACTTGTAATATAGTACATGATGATAATGTGATGAGTAATGGTTGAGTTGGTTAATGATATGTGGGTGAAATATTGATTAACTAAGTGTAAGTGGCAAATTGGCTAAATGAAGATATGTTGTTTATTGATGTGCTTGTGATAAACATGATGGTGAGATAATAATGTGAATATTATGATATATGATTGCTTTGGTGATGATGAATTTGTTGAGCTAAATCCCTAATTAATTTTAAAGATAATAAACCTTTTATGATTAAAGAATTAATGGACTTTGATTAGTTTCTTGGTATTTAACTTGTGCTCTTGAGTGGCTAACTAAGACAGATACAAGGTTTAATTCATACCAAGATACAAGAAATCAAATGACATTTGAATTCATGATCTAATTCTGAGTTCAGAATGTTAGATCAGAATGTTGCTTAGAAAGTTGATCAGAATGTTCAAGCAGAGTTCAGAAGGTTGTTCTTACACAAGCCTAGGAACTCAAGAACATTATCAAGAGTATGCAAGGCACACGTGACATGAATATATGTCCAGGAAAGTACATTTGCATGGATTAATCAAGCAATAAAGGCATTTACAAGGAAAATGTCTAAAAGGATACTCAATGTTCATTTAAGACTATGAACATTGAAGCACTAGGAATATTCCAAGAGAATATGATCCTAGATGAGTACAATAACTGCTCTTCATTGTTGTTTCACTATTAGAATTTGATTACATCAAATGGTAGTCTTACAAATCATCCTAAGTGGAACAAAAGGAACATTCTGATGGTCAGAATGTTCAGCTCTGCACATGCTTGCTTTATGAACAGTACAATAGGTGAAAAACAAAAAGTAAAAGCAAAAGGAAATATGTCTTGCTCAATCAGATATAGACACACATGAGAGTTGGTACAGTACATTGACCACACAATCTCTCAAAGTATGGGCATGAAGAAGCAGAATCCACTTTATCAGTCCTGCACAGTTTCGAAGGCAAATCTAGGAAATCAAGATTCAAGCAACATTCTGATGTATGTGGAAAAGCTACTGCATTTGGTTATTTCCCAGAAAATCATATGAAACGCATGTGATGTGTCCAGAAACTCATGTGTTCATTCATCATAATGAACCCAGATGAAGATCATGATGAACTTAGATGAAGATCATCATGAACACAACAATATTTCTAGGTTTCTATGAAAAACACAACAACATTCTAATGTTCATCTATGATCAGAATATTCACCCAGAATTTCAAGTAAAAGATTGTGGAGCCCAAGACACATGATATAACACCATTGGACACCCTACAACGACTGTATGAGCCCAACAACTCTATAAATAGAGATCAAAGACTCAACATTACTTGCACAATTGCAAAGCATACAAGAAAACATTTGAAACGTGTTTGAAGTTTTTGCATTTGAATTGATCATCACTGAAGACTCTCTTTATCTTCTTTTTAGTGTAAATCAATTCTTTCTTTCTGTTATCTCTTCGAACATAACTTCTTCCATTCCTCTTGTTTGTTTTCAAACATCCAAACTCCATACAAATTGTAAACTATCTCATCTAGCTTTAGGGGTACTAAAATGTTAGTTTGAGTAAAGGTTGTAAAAGTCTAAGTGGTTAACTTAACAAGAAGGTGCAAGCCTGCTGAGGCTTAGAGAATACAGTTGGTGTATTTGTTCAGGTGAACAAAGATTGTAAGGTGCATGATTTGAAAGGTTATCTCAAGAATCATAGTGGGAACTCTCACAAGATTGTGAGGAGTGGACTATCCCACATTGGATGATCCACTATAAATCTTGGTGTGCTCTTTCTCTCTTCCCTATACTCTTTAATTTCAGTATACACAAACACACACCTGCACATTTATTTTATTAAGCAGCTTTTGCGTATGAACTTCAGAACATTCTGAAGTCAGAATACTAACTTAACTATTCCAAGTAAACAACTTGAGAATAACATTTAAGTTACAAGATAGTTTTTAAAGGGTCACAATTCAAACCTCTCTTCCTTGTGACTATATTATTTACTTCAGAATTGTTGATGTATGGATGTATTGATTTGACGATGCAATGATGTGTTGGTGTGATATATTATATTGGTGTGAATTATATAATGATGAGTTTTATGGTGTTGTGTATTGTCGAGTCTATACTTGAAGCTCATGCATTCATAGTCTTGTAATCACGAAGATGAGAATCGTGAAGATGAGGGATTAGTCCAGTAACATAACTCCGAATTATCCAAATAATCATGAAGATGATGGGCCACTCGGTAACATAAATCCGATATCCAAAAACGATACCACATGTATATAGAGTCGTATGTTGCATTTCATGCATATGAGTCTATGTAGGAGTCATGTATTTGATTATGTGAAGATGTGTACATGACTATGTCTGTTTTTGTGATAATTGTGTAATTGTGATGATGGTGATTAAGTGTGAATGATGTATATTCGACTTGGTGATAAAATAACGATGTGAATACTTGTTATATCTTGCAATGATGATTTAAGAGTTGTTTCATTTATTTAATTGATTGAATGAGATGACATGTGATTATAGTATTGCCAGGAAATCAATGTGTATTTGTGAATCCTTAATACTATGCTTGAGTTCGTATCTTCTTTATGTTGAACGTATATCTTACCCTCCAGTGACTTTTGATCGTCTGCATCCTCGTGGTGTAGACATGCAGGTTGAGGACGCTTGATCAACGTGAGTTACTAAGGACGACTTGATGCCTAGTTTCCTTTCCATGCTTTTATTTTTTTTAGTCTTAGTAACATTGCTATGATTAGGATGTCGGAAATTTTATTTACTTTATGGATTTTATGTTTGAGCAACGATTGAGTTTATTATGTGATGTATCTGAGATTTTTCAAAATTATGATTTTGATGATGTTTTAAGATGTATTTTCCTTCCGAATGTTTATGAAATTGATAACCTTGCATGTTTTGATTTAATGATAATGTAGCACCGACTTTAATTGAATTAGAGTTAATAGTCTTTTTCACCCCTGTAATATAGGACATTTCCGGTGTTCACCCTTGTAAAATTTTCGGTTTGATTTGTGTCCTTGTAAAAAAAAAAATTATCCGGAAAACCACCATCCTCCCTCCAACTCACCAATTATGCATATGTGGCGCTGACAAGGATTTTATTTTCATTATTTCTTTTTTTTCACTTGCCACGTGTAAAAATCTTTTAAAAAATTCGAAAAAATAATATAAATTCATTTAAATTAATTTAGAAATAAAAACTAATTAAAAAAATTTAAAAATTAATTTTCGAAAGAAAATATTACCAATTTTTTTTTTTTTTGTATAAAAAACGAATTTTTAAATTTCGAAAGAAAAATCTAACCTTTTTTCGAAAATGATTTTTTTCAGGAAAAAAATTCAGGATTTTTTTTTTGTATAAAAAAGCGAATTTTTTTATTTCGAAAGAAAAATCAGAACTTTTTTTCTAATTATTTTCGAAAATGATTTTATAAAAATTCTGGAATAAAATTTTTGAAAAAAAAAATCTAACTTTTTAAAAATTTTGAATTTTATTATTTTTGAATTTTCCTGAATTTTATTTTTAAATCTTATCATTTTTTTTATGAACTTTTGAAAAATAGTTTTTAAAAATATTTCTACAAATTTAGAAAAAATTTCGATTTTTTGTTTCGAAAATTTTATTCCATAATTTATATAAAATCTTTTTAGAAATTAAAATATTGGAAAAAAAAATCATTTTCGAAAAATGGTTAGATTTTTCTTTCGAAATTAAAAAATTCGTTTTTTTATACAAAAAATAAAAATTTTGGTAATATTTTTTTAAAAATATCCGAAAAATAAAATTCCTGAATTTTTTTTCTTATTTTTACAATTTTTTATTCTCGAAATTATTTTTTATTTCTAAATTAATTTAAATGAATTTATATTATTTTTTTGAATTTTTTAAAAGATTTTTACACGTGGCAAGTGAAAAAAAAAAGAAATAATGAAAATAAAAGCTATGTCAGCGCCACATATGCATAATTGGTGAGTTGGAGGGAGAAGGGTTGTTTTCCTGGATTTTTTTTTTTTACAAGGACACAAATCAAACCGAAAATTTTACAGGGGCGAAAACCGGAAATGACTTATATTACAGGGGTGAAAAACACTATTATTATTTTAAACTAGACCATCGATCCGTGCGATGCATGAGTCATACCAACTATAATATATAAGAATAAGAATAAAGTATATCACAATATAGATTTGACCCGTAATTGAAATTAAAATACCTCTATTGTTTGTAAAAACAAGGGAGATTTAAAAATTCGATTAAAAATGTGATTTTCTGATTCTAACCATTAACACGGTAAAATTGGTTGTTTACAAAAATGTTAATTTAAAATTTAGGCTTAATAAGGTCTATGAATACATTTTTTAAAATGGGAACTTTTTTTAGGGATTCAAAGGGAACTTATAGTTACAAAATGAGGAGCATATTAAATCTATTTAACATATAAATAATTAATACAACTCACATTTATATATCCCTTGAAAACAAAAACAAAAAAAACTCCCATAGGAACCTATATGTAAGAACACAATTTTTTCTCTCATAGGAAACTTATAATTACAACGTGTGGAGTATATTACATCCATTTAACATATGTTTTTTTTCCTCTAAAACGGTAGTTAATATAGAAAGAACATAAACTAATATACATAAAAATTACTCCAAGTAAAATCATGAGATACAAAGGCATTAACGTAAATTTTTTATGCATGTTATGTTTGTGCAAACTTTTTATTTACTTGTTGATTTAATTCCACCAATCTAGTCTTTAAGTGGATCAAGACTAAAAAAGAACTTCATTTGCTCTTCATGTGGAATGAAAAAGTAGCTGTGCCTCACCGACAACAACTAATACAGTGCCTCACTATTCTGCAAAAACTTGGCAGGAAAAAAAAGCAAATGATTACATGTTTGTCATATATTTAGAGAAGTTTTTTTTTTTTTTTGAATATATTTAGAGAAGTTAGAAACACTAAAATCTCAAAATAAACTCAACTATATAAAAGTTAAAGTTTACAGTAAATCTCATTATTTCCCTCTCATAAATGATTTTGATATCTGATTCGAAGAATCAATTGAGTGGGTGAAGATGATTTCTGCTGAAAAGTGAAAAAGCCAAATTGGAAAATCCATTTTTCTCCGTTCAAAAGAAGAAGAAAAAAGATACAGTTAGACGTATTCCAGATCTATAGTGAAGACAGCCTTTCAAAAGACGCTAAGAGCATGATGTCGAGAACTCGATATCATTTTTTTTCTTTTTTGTGGTTTGCGATGATGAGAGAGAGCACTAAAGAGCTTATTAACAAAGATGAAGATGATATGAGAAATGAAGCAATGGAAAGAGATAAATAGCTTACCAACTAATTAATCCAAATGCTTTGTGAATAAGATCTGGAAATGTTGTAACCTTTGGTAATCCACACATCTATTAAGTGTGCATTGATATGCATTGGAAAGAGAGTGACAATTTAATATTGATGGAAATAGATGTTAATATTTACGTTAGAATTGATCAAAATGTGTGAGAGGGATGTTATTATGCATTAAATATGAATCATCTAAAGTAATGACATTAATAACATGTTGTGGGAATTTAAATTCGATTTTCAAATTAGCAAGATGGTTTATGAGTATTAATTGCGTGGAGAAAGGAGGGAAATTTTTAAGTTAGAATTAGGGTTTAATTAGGGTTAAGTATATCTTGACCGGTTAAGATTTATAAATAAGAGACTAGATTGATGACCTGTGCGCTGCACGGGTCTTATGAGTTGGAATAACTATTTAATTATATAATTTTAATTCATAGAAATAACTATTTGAATCAATATTTGAGAGAAACACGATTTATGGTTTGCTATATATAGCCGAGTTTGCATGGAAATCAGGGTAGCTGAGTTTGCGTGAAAATTAGGGTATTCTGTTTGTAAACGTATTAAATAAGTGTACAACAACTTGCAAAAAAAAAAGGTCTAGAGAAACAAAAGAAATATACAAACGATGACACAACATGATAGGAATGAAAAGCTCATTAGTGAAGAGAAATATTAGGGATTTCTGCATTTTAGAGGGAATTTGTTAAGTTAAATTGCTGCGCTGCATTTTAGATGGAATTTGTTACGTTAAATTGTTGCTAACCTAATGCAACATTTTAGAGGGAAATTATTAGGTTAAGTTGATGTAGACCTAATAAAATTAATAAATAAGGATTACGTTGAAATTGATCAAAATGTGTGGGAGAGATGTTATTATGCATTAAACATGAATCATCTAAAGTAATGACATTAATAACATGTTGTGGGAATTCAAATTCGATTTTCAAATTAACAAGATGGTTTATGAGTATTAATTGCGTGGAGAAAAGAGGGATTTTTTTAGGTTAGAATTAGGGTTAAGTATAGCTTAACCGGTTAAGATTTATTAATAAGAGATATTACATTTGGGGTTCAAGGGTGTTTTAGGTTTATATTTATGAACTATAATAATAGTAAGGCATAAATGCACTTTTCACTTCCTAACTTTCAAAATGTAGCAATTTTGGCCCCCTTATACAAAAAAAAGCTAAGGTCCTCCCTCGTGTTTAACCCTTTTGTAAAACATCAATTTTGATCTGGTCAATCCTACGTAGCATGCCACATAACTTCAAAAATTGTCAACTGTGTATTTTTTGAATAAAAAATAAAGGAAAATCGACATATGTATTATATGAATTAAAAAAATAAAAAAAGAATAGAGAATAGGAAGGGGACACGTGAGAAGCTCCAACCATTATTTCTTCATCAATCTCCTTCTCATTCATCATCTTCTTAACCCAACAATCCATCAAACCCAACAACTTCCTTTTCTCTTTTCAAAAATTAATTAAATCAAAGAAAAATAAAAAATAAAAAATTATGAACAGTGAAGCTCTGCCTAGATTCATCATCATCAAAATTAAAATCAACACTCATCCTTATCCTTCATCACCAACACTCGTCCTCTCCCTAGATTCATCATCACCATTCATCTCCATCAACATCCTTGATTTTTTTTCTTCTTCTTCTTTGTTCTCTTTCTAATCAGACACATGAAATATGCATCAAGTCAAAATTTGACCAATCTTTCTTCAAAATTCATTGAAATCGTCATCATCAGAACCTAGAAATCATCACCATTGTCGTTATTCATGTATCATCATCCTCCTCCTCCTCCTCCTTGAATCAAAAATTGAATTTTCAACTTGAAATTGAAATCCAGAAATTGATTCACCTCCCTTCATGTTCGATTCAGAAATTGAAATCGAAATCCAGAATTTGATTCACGTCCGATTTGCCTCACTCCGAGTTTGATTAAGGAAATCCAGAAATTGAAATATAGAAGTGAAAAATAATGAGAAGAATAATAAAGCTTGAAGAACAAGGATGAAGATGAGTGAGAGAGTGAAGAGCGAGAGAGATGAAGATGAGGGGGAGAGAGAGAGAGAGAGGTGGTGGTTGGTGTTCTCACATGCACCTTCCTTCTTTCTTTTCCTTTTTCATTTTTTTAAATCAATTGATAAATATGTAGCTTTTTTATTTTTTATTAATTCGAAAATTACACATGTGGCATCCAATTCACTCAAATGTGATGCCACATATACGTTAACTGAGTCAAAATTGATATTTTGAAAAAGGGGCTAAACATGAGGAGGGACTTTGACAATTATTTTTTTATGGGGGGGGGGGGGGGTCAAATCTTTCATAATCTAAAAGTTTTTTTGTTAACAGAATTTTATACTTCATCATCAAAACCTCGCTTCTCCAATTTAGATGTCCCCAATTTGTGTCCAAATTTCTTGCATCCATCACAATCCGTTCCATTTCCTCATTTTTTGATTGATTACATCACTATGATTATCACATGGGTAAGATTCTTCAAGAAACTGTGAACCATCCTCTAACGGATTTCATGCAATTTATATTGGTGATATTGATTAATTTTGATATAGCTAAATATTGATTAAACATTTTTCTTCATATTGTTGATTTAGATTTAGATTAGCATGATTTTAAAATCATTAAAACAATAATCAATGAAAAACTAGTTAAAGTAACAAACATCGGTTCAAAATTATTAAACCGGTTTATAACTATAAACGGGTTTCGAACTGAATTGAATCATGTTTGAAAAATTAACTATTTTTTTTGGAAATGGTTTTTTTTAAAACTAAACCAAACCATAAACGTGATCCAATTCAGTTTAATTTATGCATCATGAACACCTCTACTATATATCACTTATCCCTTAGTCTTAAAGCTTATTAGGTCTAGCAACATCTAAACCTAATTATTTCCCTCTAATTTCATATCATTTAATGCTAATCCCTAAAACCTAAAATATTCTCCTCTAACCATTTCAAATTTGAATTTGCGATTTTCCCTCCCATCATTTTCTAGGTTGTTACACGTTTTCAATTTCCAAAAAAAAATCAAACTTTGTCTTCTGTCTTATTTTGGCACAAATCTTTTCAGACTCATTCTTATTGTCCCAAGGAAAAAAAACCTTTAGGATTCCCTGATATTTTACACATCCAAAGTACAAACCTTTTGAGTTTTGTTACCACGCTTTTCCCCTTCTTCATCATATCTAATTTTTGCCTAATGACTTAATCTTCGGGCTATCCTTTCATTCTCCCTCCAATACAAACTCTGTTGGAACAAGGGTGGTCAACAATACCACTTTTGAGTTTTGATGATAACAAGGTATTAAAAATTGTCAATTAGATATGCTAATATTTGTTTAAGTATGCAGGATCTTAATCAAGATTTCAATCTTAGTAAGTATTCTGTTTGAACATTTTGAGAGCAAAAATCCAGAGAAGCTTGTTGCTTGTGATTCTGAAGTTCAAGACTGTCTGAAGAATCATCAGAAGCTGTTTCAAGAAGTCCTGAAGACTAAGAGAATCCGAAGTTCAAATAAGTCTGAAGAATCATCAGAACCTAAAGTTCAAGAGAATCTGAAGATCATCAGAACCTGAAGTTCAAGAGAGTCTGAAGATCATCAGAAGCTGAAGTGCTACTGTGAGTCTGAAGCCTACAAACTGAAGATCTGTTTAGAAGGATTTCTGAAGGCATTTCGATGCATAAGAAACATTCGTTTGGAGTAACGGCTAGCTTTAAAGTCAACTTGAGCGTGGGATGCTCAACGACAAAGAATGCAGAATAGGACAGAGTACTTGTGTACGAACTCTGTTTCCACTACTCCACTACCTCGTACAGTTTGGCAACTGTGTCTACCGGTATTTCGCTTCAAAAGGAATGGGATTCAAAATTTGCATTTGAAGGACTATTACCATATCAAGCAACAGATCAACAGCTATTGATCAAGCTTCCAGAATTCTCTATGATGTGCTGGATTGTCTCAACGTCTCTTTCCAACGCCTATATAAAGGATAGAAGACTTAAAGAATATGTTGGACTCTACAACTGAAAAACTACACTATCAAGCTATTGTATCCTCTCTGAGTCAAACCAGAAACACATCAACAACTTAGCAAATTCTTACAAACTGTGTATTCTAGAATTTCTAAGTTTATCAGAAAAACAGAGTTTGTCTTTGTTTATGTTATTGGAACACATTTGATTGTTTGTCAAGTGTTTCCATAACTATTCAATTTTCTGTAAATTATGTCAGAAGTCTCTTGCTTGTGTGCTTGAGCAAAGAAGTCTCTTAGTTGTGTCTTTGAGCATTGGAAGTCTCTTGCCTGCGAGCTTGAGCATTTGGAAGTCTCTTACTGTGTGTTTGAGCAACTTGTAATTGTTATTACATTTTAGTGAAACTCTCCTTGGAAGTGCAAGGGGGACATGACTACTTCCGGTTTGTGGAAGGAACCTGTATAATTGCTTGTGTTATCTCTTTCTCTTTATCTCTTGTTTATTTCCGCTGCAACAGACTCTAGTCTTCCATCAGGTTCTGAATCCATTCAGACTCTGATCCTGGAAAATAGATTCTTACTCTTCAAGAGTTGCGAAAAAGTAAACACAATTCAACCCCCCCTTCTTGTGTTTTTCTCACCTTCAGTTGGTATCAGAGCTTCGGCTCTGTTGTCATAGCACTTAACCGTGTAACAGAAAAGATCCAGAGAAAAACATGTCTTTCAGTGAACCTTCTACTTCTGGTGCTAATTCTGGTGCTGCTATACCATATGACTATCCAATAACAGCAGTAAGAAAGCTGATTATGGGAAAATTCCAAAGTTTAATGGTGATCCTGAAGAATTTTCTTGGTGGAAAACCAACTTCTATAGCTATGTCATGGGTCTTGATGAAGAACTCTGGGACATACTTGAAGATGGTATTGGTGACTTACAACTTGATGTCGAAGGTGCTGCCATTGACCGTAAGCTTCACACTGCTGCTCAAAAGAAGATCTACAAGAAACATCATATCATCAGAGGAGCTCTTGTTACTGCTATTCCTAAGTCTGAATACATGAAGATGAGTGACAAATCTACTGCTAAAGCCATGTTTGCTTCTCTTTGTACAAACTATGAAGGGAGCAAGAAGGTCAGGGAAGCTAAAGCTCTTTTATTGGTTCATCAGTATGAATTATTCAAGATGAAAGAGGATGAAAACATTGAGCAGATGTACTCAAGGTTTCAAACTCTAGTATCTGGACTTCAGATACTGAAGAAGAGTTATATAGCTTATGACCATGTTAGCAAGTTACTAAGGAGTTTACCCTCTAGGTGGAGACCAAAGGTTACTGCAATTGAGGAAGCTAAGGATTTAAACACCTTGAGTGATGAAGATCTTGTCAGTTCTCTCAAAGTTCATGAGTTAAGTCTCAATGAACATGAATCTGCAAGAAAGTCTAAAACCATTGCTTTAAAATCAAAGGGAAGATCCTCAAAGGCTCTCAAAGTTGAAGAGTCTGAAAATGAATCTTATGCTTCTGAAAGCTCTGAGGAAGATCCTGATGTTGCTAAAGAAATGGCTATGCTTTCAAGCAGAATGCAATACCTTGCTAAAAAGAACAAGAAGTTTCTGAGTAAGAACAGCGGTAAAGGTTTCAAGAAGGAAAAACAAAAAGGTTGCTTCAACTGCAAGAAGCCTGGGCACTTTATTGCTGATTGTCCAGAGTTGTAGAAAGAGAAATCCAAGTTAAAAAGGCCAACCTTCAAGTCAAGCAAGTTTAAGAAGCAAATCAAGAAAAGTCTGATGGCTACCTGGGAAGATCTTGATAATGAGTCAGGGTCTGAAGAAGATGATGCTGATGGTGAAGCTAATGTAGCTGTTGGATTAATGGCTACAACTGAACCAGTAAAAGAAGCACCTGAGACAGAATCAGATGCAGACTCTGAAAGTGAGAATGAGGTATTTTCTAACTCACAATATCTGAATTAGTTGATTCTATCAAAGAACTTCTTGGTTACTATGAAACTAAATCCACTGAGTTGAAGAAAGTCAAACAGCAGCTTGATAAGTTGTTAAAAAGGCAAAACTTAACTCTATTGGAGTTAGAAAGTTTAAAAGAAGAAAATGACTCTTTACTGATCAAGAAGTGTAGCTGTAAATACTTGAGTGAGCAGGATGTTGCTCTACAAGAATTTATTGCTACTGGAATTGATAGATCCAGGGTAGCATCTATGATCTATAGCACATATCAGAACAGAGGACAGGGTCTTGGATTCATTGGAGGCAGCTCAAATGAAGTGATCCTGAAACGTGGTCCTGATGGCGCCAGAGAAGCATTGAAAAATCACTTTGTAAGTGAGTGTGATGAAGTCAACACAATGACTCATTCAGAACCTAAAGCTTCAAGTTCTAAAGTTATGACTAAGTCAAAAACTCAGAACCCAAAGCCAAAGGTACTGAAAAACTTTGAACCTAAGGCTTCAAGGATTCAGATTCTGAAGAAATTAGAGTCTGGTAAACAGACTCTGAAGAAACCAGAGTCTGAAAAACAAAAGTCTAAGTTTTAAAGAAGAGAAACTGTGAAAGGTAAGTTGGATCCTAAACTAAATGGTTCTGAACCCAAAGTTTGGAGAAAAACAATGCCAAGGACCTCAAGACACACAACACAAAAGGGATTCAATGGTTCAAGGACTAACCCCAGAGGACCCATGAAAATATGGGTACCTAAGTTTGAAATTGTTGATGCTGCAGGTATGTCTAAAAAGACAAGAAAGGCAGAAGGCCAGGTACCTGGAAAGTGGCTGCTCGCGACACATGACGGGAGAAAAGTCTATGTTCCTAACCCTAACCATGAAAGAGGGGGGAACTGTGGGATTTGGAGGAAACCAGACTGGCAAAATCATTGGTACTGGAACCATTGGTAACTCTCTAATCTCTATTAGTAATGTGTGGTTTGTTGATGGACTTAGACATAACCTACTGAGCATAAGTCAATTGTGTGACAGTGGTTATGATGTTTTGTTTAATAAGAACAACTACACTGTAGTCAACAAGGATGATCAATCCATAGTCTTCAAGGGAAAGAGAAGAAACAATGTCTACAAAATAAAATTCTCTGAACTGACTGATCAGAAGGTAGTTTGCCTTTTGTCAATGGGTGATAAGAAATGGTTGTGGCATAGATGGTTGAGACATGCAAACTGGAGGTTAATCTCTAAGCTTAGCAAGTTGCAACCAGTCAAAGACTTACCAGATATTGGCTATCATTTAGATGCTCTTTGTGGAGCATGTCAGAAAGGGAAAAGTGTTAAAAGTTCTTTTAAACCAAAAGAAATTGTTTCTACCTCCAGACCCTTGGAACTACTTCACATTTGAGCTTTTCTGTGAAAAACATGGAATTATCCATGAATTCTCTGCTCCTAGAACTCCACAACAAAATGGAGTTGTAGAGAGAAAGAACAGAACCTTACAAGTGAAGGTGAGAAAAACACAAGAAGGGGGGGGGGGGGGTTGAATTGTGTTTACTTTTTCGTAACTCTTGAAGAGTAAGAATCTGTTTTCCAGGATCAGAGTCTGATGGAAGACCAGAGTCTGTTGCAGCAGAAATAAACAAGAGAATATGTTTTTAAAACCAGACCGGAGATCAAACCGGTGAGACCTTCGGTTCATGGTTCAACTGGTTGAACCGAATAATTAATTAATTAATAAATATACTTTTTAAATTGATTACAACCATTACTCTTTTTACTAAAGCCCTTTTTTTTTCTCATAAGCCTAACAAGTTTTATGCCAATGCTTTAAAGCCCAATAATTAGCTTACTATAAATGAATTGTATAAATTTTAACCCTAAAAATTCATCAAAGATCCCCAACAACACAGCCGCCACACAATGTTCTTTGTCCTATTATTTCCATGCCTGCATTTTTATTCACAAAGCTTTGATGTTTCATATGGTTTTCATAATGTCCAGATCTCTCTCTCTCTCTCTATCTCTCTCTCTTATATGCTTTTGGATAACGTCTGACCTTGATCCTCCCTTTTCCTACGTTTCTGGTGATGAAATTGAAATAGTGGATCTTCCCTTATTGATTCGTGTTTTGGGAAAGTAAAAAACAAAACTGAGCGAATTTACAAAACTGGTACCGGTTCAGCGGTTTTTATTGGTTTATCGTGCTTTCATCTAGTTTTTCTGATTTCTTACCGGTTCTAACTGACAACGGTTTTCTATGGCTGTCCGGACCGGAATGAGCTCTGGTTCACGGTCCAACCGGTTGAACCAGCCGGTCCGGTCCGATTTTGAAAACAGTAGAGAGAAAGAGAGAACACAAGCAATTATACAAGTTCCTTCCACAAACCGGAAGTAGTCCAGTCCCCCTTGCACTTCCAAGGAGAGTTTCACTAAAATGTAATATCAATTACAAGTTGCTCAAACACACAGTAAGAGACTTCCAATTGCTCAAGCACGCAGACAAGGGTCTTCCAATGCTCAAAGACACAACTAAGAGACTTCTTTGCTCAAGCACACAAGCAAGAGACTTCTGACACAATATACAGAAAATTGAATAGAGTTGGAGACACTTGACAAACAATCAAATGTGTTCCAATAACATAAACAAAGACAGACTCTATTTTTCTGATAAACTTAGAAATTCTAGAATACACATCAAGAGAATTCTGGAAGCTTGATCAATAGCTGTTGATCTGTTGCTTAATATGGTAATAGTCTTTCGAATGCATATTTTGAATCCCATTCCTTTTGAAGCTTAATACCGGTAGACACAGTTGCCAAACTGTACGAGGTAGTGGAGTAGTGGAAACAAAGTTCGTACACAAGTACTTTGTCCTATTCTGCATTCTTTGTCGTTGAGTATCCCACGCTCAAGTTGACTTTAAAGCTAGCCGTTACTCCAAGTGAGTGTTTCATATGCATTGAAATGCCTTTCGAAATCCTTCTAAACATATCTTTAGATTGTAGGCTTCAAACTCACTGTAGCACTTCAGCTTCTGATGATCTTTAGACTCTCTTGATCTTCAGGTTCTGATAGTCTTCAGACTCTCTTGAACTTTAGGTTCTGATCATCTTCATACTCATTTAAACTTCAGATTCTCCTGGTCTTCAGGACTTCTTGACACAACTTCTGATGATTCTTCAGACTCTCTAGATCTTCAGAATCATAAGCAACAAGCTTCTCTTGATTTTTCTTTTAAAATGTTCAAACATAATACTTTCTAAGATTAAAATCTTGATAAGATCCTGCATACTTAAACAAATATTAGCATATTCAATTGACAATTTTTAATACCTTGTTATCATCAAAACTCAAAACGTGGTATTGCTGAACACCCTTGTTCCAACAATCTCCCCCTTTTTTATGATGACAAACATCAGTATTTAAAAGGTCAATTGTTGTTAATCTAATTAACAGGTTGACTAAAGGGTATGAGGTTTGTAAGCTCAGAGTCTGAGGTTTGTAAGCTCTGACTCCCCCTGAGTCTGATAGTCCTTAAGTTGAGGTTTGTAAGCTCCCCCTAAGTTCTATCCATGTTAATTAAATTCATGTTTAGCACAAATAGCTGAATCAAATCTCAGAATAATAAAAAGAATATGAGAGAAGATTCTTTTTAAATTAAATTGAAGAATTTAATTTAATGGGGCTCATAATCTAACGAAGTACCTATTGCAAACTTCCCTTTTCTTCAGACTTAGCATGAATAACTTAAAAAAAGTACTCACTGATCTTTCTCCCCCTTTTGTCATCAACAAAAAGGTTTAAAGACAAGTTTCTCCCCCTTTTTATACGACTTCAAGTGAGGGATTTTTTTTTTTTTAGAGAAAATGAGAAGAGAAGATTCAGAGCAAAAACATATTAGAGTCTGTTAAAACATGACAGATTCTAAGTAAGATACGATAGTTAGACTTCAGATGTACTTAGATAAATATAACAAGATATATCAAAAGCACAGATAATTGAAGTAGAAAACTATCAGAAGTAAAAAAAACTTAAATGAAAATAACGAAGTAAAAGTTCAGAAGTCAATAGAAAATAGCAAATAAGAGTACAAGCAAAACAAAACAAAATAAACATTAGGTGTGCAACTAAGGTTGGTTTTGTTTGGCAATGTGATCCATCAATTTCTGTAGATCCTCTTGCTGTTTCTTGACTATTTCTTCAAGAGCTTCTGTTCTCTTGAGATGAGCTTCTCTTTCAAGTCTAACTTCTTCTTGAACTCTGTGAAGCTTCTTCTTAAGCGTATCATAAACCATTGTTTCCCTTGGATTGTATTGATCAACATCAAAGAATGGTTTATTTGCCCATTGCAGAACAGGAGCCTTCTTCTTAGCCTTTGCTATCTCAGCTTTCTTGATTTCTTCCATATGTTTGGCAAGAACAACAGCTTGTTCTTAGCCTTCTGAATTGTAGTGACAAAATCCACAAATTCATTCTTCAAAGCAACAAATTTATCCTCATAGCTTACATTGAGGATTGGCACAAATCTTTGCTCAATAATATCCTTGAGCTTTGAGCTTGACATTCCATAGAACTCATCTATTCTCAACGAATCAAAGAGGTTGGAGGAATTAGAGTTTGGTTTGGCTCAGATGAAGCTGAAGGTTCAGAAGCTAAGATTGTTTATAAGGTTTGGAAGCCAGTTACAATAGTTTGAGGTTGGGAAAGAGGTTCAGTAACTGTTTCAGACACAGGCTCTGCTATGCATTCTGTTACAGGTTCTGGGTCAGGAATGACATCAGAAACTTGTTCCAGAGTCTCAGAGACTGGTTCCTCTTCAGTTACAGTAATTGTTTCGTTTGAAGCTATGGTTTGAATTTCTGGTTCAGATAGAGTTACAGAGTCTGGTTTTGAAACAAATTATGTAGTCTTGGTTGTTTTGGATTTTGTAGGGGTCTTTGGTAGTTCTCTTCCTAGGTGTTTTTCAAGAGAATCTAAGGTATCTGGAGAGTCTACAAAGATTGTTTCTTGTTGAGGAGATGGTTGAGAAGATTGAATGGGTTCTTCAGGTTCTTCAGTAAGCTGAATTGCCTAAAGTGGTTTGAGAAAAGATGGTTGAGCAGGATGGTCAGAGGGTAAGTTCAGAGACACTGTGATGGTGTCTTGAATAACCCTGTCAATAGTTGAATCAACATATTCACCTATTCTTGGGTCAAGAGGATTAAATGATGAGATTGGTTTGATTGGAGAGGGGGTTTTATTTCGAAGGGATGGAAGAGCTTTGCTAAGGGGTATGTTATCTGATTCAGTTTCAGATGAGGGTGATGACTCTTGATTCGTAGAAGAGAAAGGTGAGTCAAATGAAATGTTACTTGATGTGCCAATGCCGGCTTCTGGAGAAGCTAGTTGGTCAGAAGCATCAGACAGAGTAGCTCCTGATTGATCAGCTTCTACAGGGGTATCATGACCTTTTTGTTTCAAAGCTGCTGCAAGCAACTTAGCAGCTTCCTTCACAGTCTCATCTCTAAGTCCTTCTGTCACAACTTCTGCTGCCATTGCCTTGCCAGCAACATGATCATCTTCAATCATAGATACATAAGTATCTATCTTTTGTGCTATATCCTTAGCCACATGAACAACTTCTTTCTTCATTTTCTTGACATGACTTTCTTCTTCATCAGAATCAACATCAAGAAATTCAGCAATATCTTCAACCAGCCTTTTGTGATCTCTGTCAGCTTTGCCTTTCTTCGCTTTCTTCTCATCCTTTGCCTTATTCTCGTCCTTTGTTTTCTTCTCATCCTTGGATTTCTTTATCCTTTCCTTAATTTCCTTGGATGCAGGAGAGACAGATAGAGGCATAGGAGCTATGGTTTCAGAGGCACCAATAGTCACTCCTGGAAGAGCTGTTGATTTGGACTTTTTCTTCTTCTTAGGAGGTTCTTGCTTCTCTTCCTCCTCTTCTAGATTAACATCCTTGGTCCTTTTGCCTTTGACCTTAAGAGGTTCTCCTCCAGTAGTCTCAGGAATGGCAGAATAGTTGATTATTCTACCAGTCTCATTGTAGTAATCTACTACAAATCTTGCAAGAACTTCAGGATTGTCTTATTTGGAAATAGGGGGAAGTCCATCATCAGATCAGATTGTACAGAAGACTCCTTCATATCTAGATTAGAAGGGTTGTACTTCTTGACAATCTTCATGTATTGAAGAGTCTTGCCGTTGATGATTCTCCCTGTTACTGTTCCAAGCTGAGCGTCTGATACAACACCAGATTCTGTCAAGACCTTCAAGAGGCCTCCTTGATACAGAATCTCAGAGATCAATCTTCCAAAAGGAACTTGTCTTCTGGATTTGATCTGGCCTTCTCTGATGGCTCAGCACATGTGGTGCATCACGTATCTTGGAAAGTTAATCTTCTTCTTTTTGATCAAAAAGTACAGAAGCACTTTATGATCCACAGACAGAGTGTCTGTTCCTCCACCTTTCTAAAGCATACTGTCCAGAATGATCTTCAGAAGCATCCTATGTTCTGGATGCATGTCTACCAACTTATTTGAAGGTCTTCCTTCAAACAAGAGTTTGTTGCAGATGGTCATCCATTCACTCTTCTTATCCACGTTCCACTGAAATTTTCCTTCATTAGTTACCCTGCATGCATTAGCAACTATTTCTTCGTTGATAAGGATTGGAATCCCCATCACAGCAGATCTTATTTCTAGACCATTGTACGGTCTCAGACCCATTTGCTTCCTGCTTTTGTTAGCCAAAGAGGGGTTGTTCATGATTGCAGCAGTTTCTTCGATGATTGCATCATCTTTGTCAAAAACTTCAGCCCTTACCCAGAGGTCTCTAACCAGTTCTTGATATGTTGGTCCATTCAACATACCAAAGTAACTCATCATTCCTTGTGCTAAAAAATGAGAAGAAACGTCGATACCATGCCTCATCAAGGATCCAAAATCAACCGGAGATTCAACTTGAACTTCCAGAGTCTCTTTGATGATGTTCATTGTTCTGGGTTTAATCACATAGGATTTTCTAGATTTGACGATCACACCAGATTGAATGAGTTCACTTGCCATTTGTAGGGTTCTAGGTTTAATTTTGAGAAACAAAGTTTTTCAGAGACTAAAACGAAAGAGTAGTTCAGAGAAAAATCAAAGTGTGGAAAGTGAAGTGGGTTGTGTGTGATTGCTATTTATAATGAAAGTGGAAAACCGTTTGAAAATGAGAAGGGGACAAACAAACATAAGCAATAAAGACTAGTAAGCATGCAACCATAAAAGTGTTGGGAAGACGCGAGGGTTACTTGTTAAACGGAATAAAATCATTGCCCTTTGAGTTCCTACCCAATACAGACAGGCCGTGTCTGAGAACTTAAAAAGTAACTGTCACCGTAGTGGCGCAGGTGTTACTGAACTCAACAATCATCCTTCCACTAATACGAGCTTCTTAAGAGTCTAAGTTTCCTTAACAGAGTCTGAGTGTCTTCAGAAACTTATATTCATCAGAGTCTCCAATAGAGAGTCTGATTCTTAAATAGCTTCTGAGTAACTTTCAGAGTCTGAATTCTGTCTTCAGAAGCACACATTAACCAGAGACATAACACATGTTCAAATTTTTCTTTATAAAATCAAATCTTTCAACAGTCAAAGGTTTAGTAAATATATCAGCCCATTGATGATCAGTATCAATGAATTGAATATATAGAATTCCTTTTTGAACATAGTCTCTAATAAAATGATGTTTAATCTCAATGTGCTTTGCTCTTGAATGCAGAATTGGATTTTTAGATAAACATATAACAGTTGTATTATCACAATAAATTGGGATATAATTTTCAGTTATTTGATAATCCTCAAGCTGATGTTTCATCCAGAGTAGCTGTGTACAACAACTAGCAGCTGAGATGTATTCTGCTTCTGCTGTAGACAGAGCAATAGTTGCTTGCCTCTTGCTTGCACAGGATATCAGATTCTCTCCCAGAAATTGACAATTGCCACTGGTTGATTTTCTTTCAATCCTGTCTCCAGCATAGTCAGCATCACAGAATCCAACTAGCTTATAATCAGAAGATTTCTTATACAGAAGTCCAAGATTAGTAGTTCCTTTCAGATATCTAAAGATTCTCTTAACAGCTGTTAAATGAGACTCTCTAGGATCTGATTGAAACCTTGCACACAGACATACGCTGAATAAAATATATGGTCTGGATGCAGTTAGGTATAACAAAGAACCTATCATACCTCTATACAGCTTATGATCTACTTTGGTTCCTTGATCTTCTTTGCTCAGAGTGCAGGTTGGATGCATTGGAGTGTTCATTTCTTTGCAATCCTCAAGATTGAACTTCTTTAGGAGCTCTTTTGTGTATTTGGACTAATGAACATAGACTCCATCTTCGCATTGTTTGATTTGAATTCCTAAAAAGAACTTCAATTCTCCCATCATGCTCATTTCGAATTCATCCTGCATTGCCTTAGAAAACTCTTTGCAAAGTGAACCATTAGTTGAACCAAAAATGATATCATCAACATAGATTTGAACTATAAGAATGTCCTTCTTCAGAGTCTTTCTGAATAGTGTAGTGTCAACTTGTCCTCTTTCAAAATCATTTTGAATTAAGAAATTACTTAGTCTTTCATACCAAGCTCTGGGAGCCTGTTTCAAGCCATATAGTGATTTCTTCAATTTATAAACATGCTCTGGATGTTTTAAATCCTCAAAGCCAGGAGGTTGTTTGACATAAACTTCTTCAGAAATGACACCATTAAGAAAAGCACTCTTAACATCCATTTGATACAAGATTATGTTGTGATTGACTGCATAGGAAAGAAGTAACCTGATTGCTTCCAATCTTGCAACTGAAGAAAATGTTTCAGTGTAATCAATGCCTTCTTGTTGATTGTAGCCTTGTGCAACAAGTCTGGCCTTGTTTCTGATTACTTCTCCTTGTTCACTAAGCTTGTTTCTGAACACCCATTTAGTTCAATAATGTTCTTGTGTTCAGGCTTAGCTACTAGACCCCACACTTCATTCCTTTTGAATTGATTAAGTTCATCTTGCATTGCCAGAATCCATCCTTCATCTCCAAGTGCTTCTTCAACAGAGGTTGGTTCAATAACAGATAATAATCCCAAGGCAGACTCTTCTTGTCTAAAATATGATCTTGTTCTTCTGGGACTATCTTTGTTGCCAATGATTTGATCCTCAAGATGTGAAGACTTGTATTTGAACGAATGTTTGGATTGACTAGCTTGCTGAGAACCATCTTGAGCTTCTTCATTAAGAACTTTAGGGGATGCTACAACTTCTGGAGTATCTTCAGATTCTGGAATCTGATCAGATTTTGAATTGATATCAGAATCTTGAGATCATGCAAAGCTTTCATCTTGCTATGGAGTTTCACTTCCAGGCACTTTGTCATCAAATCTGACATGCATAGATTCTTCAACACATTGTGTGTCTGAATTATACAGTCTGTATGCCTTAGATCTTTCAGAGTAACCTAAAAAGATTCCCTTTTGAGCTTTGGCATCAAATTTCTTTAGATAGACTTTATTGTTCAGGATATAACATGTACATCTAAATTGATGAAAATAAGATATGTTAGGTTTCCTGCCTTTAAAGAGTTCATATGCTGTTTTGTTCAACAGAGGTCTGATGTATATCCTGTTCTGAACATAACATGTTGTATTTACTGCTTCTGCCCAAAAATGTTTAGCCAGACTGTTCTCATGGATCATGGTTCTTGCCATTTCTTGTAAGGTTCTGTTCTTTCTCTCTACAACTCCATTTTGTTGTGGAGTTCTAGGTGCAGAGAATTCATGGATAATTCCATGTTTTTCACAGAAAAGCTCAAATGGCTCATTTTCAAATTCTCCTCCATGATCACTTCTGACTTTCAAAATTTTCAATTCTTTTTCAGATTGAATTTGGATGCAGAATTTGCTAAACACAGAATATGAATCATCTTTAGTTTCAGAAACTTAACCCAACTCCATGTGCTGTAATCATCAACAATGACTAGTCCATACTTACTTCCATATAAGGATGCAGTACTAACTGGTCCAAATAATTCAATGTGAAGTAATTCCAAGGGTCTGGAGGTAGAAACAATTTCTTTTGGTTTAAAAGAACTTTTAACAATTTTCCCTTTTTGACATGCTCCACAAAGAGCATCTGAATGATAGTCAATGTCTGGTAAGCCTTTGACTAGTTGCAACTTGCTAAGCTTAGAGATTAACCTCCAGTTTGCATGTCCCAACCGTCGGTGCCACAACCATTTCTTATCACCCATTGACAAAAGGAAAACTACCTTCTGATCAGTCAGTTCAGAGAACTTTATTTTGTAGACATTGTTTCTTCTCTTTCCCTTGAAGACTATGGATTGATCATCCTTGTTGACTATAGTGCAGTTGTTCTTATTAAACAAAACATCATAACCACTGTCACACAATTGACTTATGCTCAGTAGGTTATGTCTAAGCCCATCAACAAACCACACATTACTAATAGAGATTAGAGAGTTACCAATGATTGTGCCAGTCTGGTTTCCTCCAAATCCCACAGTTCCTCCCTCTTTCATGGTTAGGGTTAGGAACATAGACTTTTCTCCTGTCATGTGTCGCGAGCAGCCACTGTCCAGGTACCAGGCCTTCTGCCTTTCTTGTCCTTTTAGACATACCTACAGCATCAACAATTTCAGACTTGGGTACCCATATTTTCACGGGTCCTCTTAGGTTAGTCCTTGAACCATTGAATCCCTTTTGTATTGTGTGTCTTGAAGTCATTGGAATTGTTTTCCTCCAAACTTTGGGTTTAGAACCTATTAGTTTAGGATCCAACTTACCTTTCACAGTTTCTCTTCTTTAAAACTTAGGCTTTTGTTTTTCAGACTCTGGTTTCTTCAGAGTCTGTTTACCAGACTCTGATTTTTTCACAATCTGAATCATTGAAGCCTTAGGTTCAGAGTTTTTCAGAACCTTTGACTTTGAGTTTTGAGATTTTGACTTAGTCGTAACTTTAGAACTTGAAGCTTTAGGTTTTGAATGAGTCACTGTGTTGACTTCATCAGACTCACTTACAAAGTGATTTTTCAATGCTTCTCTAGCGCCATCAGGACCAGGTTTCAGGATCACTTCATTTGAGCTATCTCCAATGAATCCAAGACCCTGTCCTCTGTTCTGATATGTGCTATAGATCATAGATGCTACCCTGGATCTATCAATTCCAGTAGCAATAAATTTTTGTAAAGCAACATCTTGCTCACTCATGTATTTACAACTACACTTCTTGATCAATAAAGAATCATTTTCTTCTTTTAAACTTTCTAACTCCAACAAAGTTGAGTTATGCCTTTTTGACAACTTATCAAGCTGCTGTTTGACTTTCTTCAACTCAGTGGATTTAGCTTCATAATGACCAAGAAGTTCTTTGATAGAATCTACTAATTCAGATCTTGTGAGTTTAGAAAATACCTCAGTCTCACTTTCAGAGTCTGCGTCTGATTCTGCCTCAGGTGCCTCTTTTACTAATTCAGTTGTAGCCATTAATCCAACAGCTACATTATCTTCACCATCAGCATCATCATTTTCAGACCCTGACTCATTATCAAGATCTTCCCAGGTAGCCATCAGACTTTTCTTGATTTGCTTCTTAAACTTGCTTGACTTAAAGGTTGGCCTTTTTGATTTGGATTTCTCTTTCTGCAACTCTGGGCAATCAGCAATAAAGTGTCCAGGCTTCTTGCAGTTGAAGCAACCTTTTTGTTCTTCCTTCTTGAAACCCTTACCACTACTCTTGCTCAGAAACTTCTTGTTCTTTTTAGCAAGGTATTGCATTCTGCTTGAAAGCATAGCCATTTCTTTAGCAACATCAGGATCTTCCTCAGAGCTTTCAGAAGCAGAAGATTCATTTTCAGACTCTTCAACTTTGAGAGCTTTTGAGGATCTTCCCTTTGACTTTAAAGCAATGGTTTTAGACTTTCTTGCAGATTCATGTTCATTGAGACTTAACTCATGAACTTTGAGAGAGCTGACAAGATCTTCAACACTCAAAGTGTTTAAATCCTTAGCTTCCTCAATTGCAGTAACTTTTTGTCTCCACCTAGAGGGAAAGCTCCTTAGAATCTTGCTAACATGGTCAGAAGCTATGTAACTCTTCTTTAGTATCTGAAGTCCAGATACTAGAGTTTGAAATCTTGAGTACATCTGCTCAATGCTTTCATCCTCTTTCATCTGGAATAATTCATACTGATGAACCAATAGAAGAGCTTTAGCTTCCCTGACCTTCTTGCTCCCTTCATAGTTTGCACAAAGAGAAGCAAACATGGCTTTAGCAGTAGATTTGTCACTCATATTCATGTATTCAGACTTAGGAATAGCAGTGACAAGAGCTCCTCTGATGATATGATGTTTCTTGTAGATCTTCTTCTGAGCAGCAGTGTGAAGTTTACGGTCAATGGCAGCACCTTCGTCATCAAGTTGTAAGTCACCAACACCATCTTCAAATATGTCCCAGAGTTCTTCATCAAGACCCATGACATAGCTATAGAAGTTGGTTTTCCACCAAGAAAATTCTCCAGGATCACCATTAAACTTTGGAATTTTCCCATAATCAGCTTTCTTACTGCTGTTATTGGATCCATAGTCATATGGTATAGCAGCACCAGAAGTAGCACCAGAAGTAGAAGGTTCACTGGAAGACATGTTTTTCTCTGGATCTTTTCTGTTACACGGTTAAGTGCTATGACAACAGAGCCGGAGCTCTGATACCAACTAAAGGTGAGAAAAACACAAGAAGGGGGGGGGGGGGGGGGGGTTTGAATTGTGTTTACTTTTTTGTAACTCTTGAAGAGTAAGAATCTGTTTTCCAGGATCAGAGTCTGAATAGATTCATAGTCTGATGGAAGACCAGAGTCTGTTGCAGCGGAAATAAACAAGAGATAGAGAGAAAGAGAGAACACAAGCAATTATACAGGTTCCTTCCACAAACCGGAAGTAGTCATGTCCCCCTTGCACTTCCAAGGAGAGTTTGACTAAAATGTAATATCAATTACAAGTTGCTTAAACACACAGTAAGAGACTTCCAATTGTTCAAGCGTGCAGGCAAGAGTCTTCCAATGCTCAAAGACACAACTAAGAGACTTCTTTTCTCAAGCACACAAGCAAGAGACTTCTGAAACAATTTACAGAAAATTGAATAGAGTTGGAGACACTTGACAAACAATCAAATGTGTTCCAATAACATAAACAAAGACAAACTCTGTTTTTCTGATAAACTTAGAATTTCTAGAATACACAGTTTGTAAGAATAATCTAAGTTGTTGATGTGTTTCTGGTTTGACTCAGTTAGAATACAATAGCTTGACAGCGTAGTTTTTCAGTTGTAGAGTCCAACATATTCTTCAAGTCTTCTATCCTTTATATAGGCGTTGGAAAGAGACGTTGAGACAATCCAGCACATCAAGAGAATTCTGGAAGCTTGATCAATAGTTGTTGATCTGTTGCTTGATATGGTAATAGTCTTTCGAATGCATATTTTGAATCCCATTTCTTTTGAAGCTTAATACCGGTAGACACAGTTGCCAAACTGTACGAGGTAGTGGAGTAGTGGAAACAGAGTTCGTACACAAGTACTCTGTCCTATTCTGCATTCTTCGTCGTTGAGCATCCCACGCTCAAGTTGACTTTAAAGCTAGCCGTTACTCCAAATGAGTGTTTCTTATGCATTGAAATGCCTTCAGAAATCCTTCTAAACAGATCTTCAGTTTGTAGGCTTCAGACTCATAGTAGCACTTCAACTTCTGATGATCTTCAGACTCTCTTGAACTTCAGGTTCTGATGATCTTCAGATTCTCTTGAACTTTAGGTTCTGATGATTCTCCAGACTTATTTGAACTTCAGATTCTCTTAGTCTTCAGGACTTCTTGAAACAGCTTCTGATGATTCTTCAGACATTCTTGAACTTCAGAATCACAAGCAATAAGCTTCTCTGGATTTTTGCTCTCAAAATGTTCAAACAGAATACTTACTAAGATTGAAATCTTGATTAAGATCCTGCATACTTAAACAAATATTAGCATATCCAATTGACAATTTTTAATACCTTGTTATCATCAAAACTCAAAAGTGGTATTGTTGAACACCCTTGTTCCAACAGAGTTTGTATTGGAGGGAGAATGAAAGGATAGCCCGAAGATTAATGTGTTGATATAGTAATTACTGAAGATCAATATGAAGAAAAAATACAAGTGGTATTTCCTAAAGTTGAAGAAGATCTTATTGATTTTCTTAACAAATGCAAGATCTCTGGTTTACTAGTTATGTTGTATCCCAGATGTAGCGCCGTTTTTGACAAGAAATCTGCGAAGAACTTTGAAGGCTTTCAACCCAAAACGAAGTGGAAGGGAAAATGGGCTGACAAAAGTCCTAAGTACAGTTTCGACAAAGCAAACATTCCTTTTAAAGACACATCCCCGACTGTAAACCTGAAGTAGGTACTAGTAAAAACTTTCACTCCTCCCTCCAAATCACTAAATAATCAATGGGTATTTTCTAGAGGTAAGAAGCCCAATCACGAGTCTCCGCCTAAAAAATGGGTCGAGAAAGTCAGTGGAAAATCTCTAACTGAGCAGTGGGTGTCTTTTGGTGGGAAGAGAAATACTGGACATAGCAATCAGAATGAGATGTTTGGTCGAAAGCGAGAAGAAACATCTGATTTGAAGAGGTTTTCCCATAATGTCAACTACAAAGGGAGAAGTCATATGAGAAAAACTTAATGGCAAAGATTCCAGCGTCAGAAGAAGAATGATGCCTTGAAGGATGTTTCAAACATTGAGAAAAATGTTGACAGAGGGAAGAGCCAGGATCCATCTTTCGTCGATGCGTTTAGAAAGCCTGCTACTGAGAGAATCTTTCCTCCTCTTTCAGTTGTAAAGAAAGGCCTGTCGATCGAAGATGAAGAAATGACTTCAAATTTTACTGATTCTGAAGCTAGCCTCAATATAATTCTAGTTGTATCAATGCTTCCAATTGAATACGATGTTATATCAGAGGGTACAGAAGATGAAGATGAACTCATCGAAGAAATGACTGCTCACCAGCCAAAGTGTTATTATGTGATGGATAATGGTTGTGTAGAAAGACAACAAGCTATGTCGAAAAGCCCGATCATCACATGCAACATCATCTTAAACCTTTGTTCATCCAGGCTAAGATTAATGATGTTGGGATAAACAAGGTGTTGGTAGATGGAAGTGCAGCGGTAAATCTATTGCCGCACTATCTCTCGAAGAAGATTGGCTTGTCAGAAACTGATTTGAAGCCACATAATGTAGTTCTTTGCAACTACGAAGGGAAATCTGGAGGTTCCCTCGGTACTGTTGAAGTTGACCTGGTGGTAGGAACTATAAAACGACTAACTCTATTTTTGGTAATTGAGTCAAAGGCTAACTACAATTTGTTACTCGGTCGAGAGTGGATACATGGTGGGCTGGAAAATATTGAAGCAGAGCAAAGTTAATTTGTGGCTGAAGTTACAAATATCACAAAAAAAACTTTCGACAAGCAATTGGCGAGAATTGGGCCATGCCCTATTTCGGAAGTTGGTTATGAGAACCATGGCCGTTTCTTTTGGTCAATGAAATTGCATCCAAGAGATGGTTTCATTTGGAAGAAAGAATGTGTCGAGGATAAAGTGATGAGGACTAGAGCTTCTATGTATCCAAGAACCCCATCTCGTGGGCATCCTGAAATTGGAGTCTCACCATCTGAGTGGGAAGACGTCAGTGTTGATGATTACTAAACCCGATGTTTGGGAAAAGATTACGGCTTATGTAGCCAAAAACAATGAAAAAGCGGCCTTAGAAGCCGAAATCGAGCAAGAGAAGTCGATCAAAGATGCTAATGATGATTTTCGATTAAGTTCGATCGAAAGCCAAAGGTTATATTGTATCTATGATAACGAACCTTTGGGTTTTGAGAAAGATCCAATGGGATCAATTGAGAAAATGAAGGCTCAGGACCCTTTGGAAGAAGTCGATCTAGGTGATGGTTCAGTAAAAAGACCAACTTATATTAGCACCAAGATTGACAAAGACTACAAAGTTCAAATCATTGAACTATTGAGGAAATACAAAGACTGTTTCGTTTGGGATTAAAACGAGATGCCAGGTTTGAATCGAGATGTGGTAGAGCTTAAGTTACCAATCCGACCTGACAAAAAGCCAGTGAAACAGACTCCGAGAAGGTTTGCACCACAAATCCAGTCGAAGGTCAAAGAAGAAATCGAGAGATTGTTTAAACGCGGCTTCATCAGAACTGCAAGGTATGTAGATTGGCTAGCTAATATTGTTCATGTTGTCAAGAAAAATGGGACTCTAAGAGTCTGTATAGATTTTAGAGACTTGAATTTAGCTACCCTAAAAGATGAATACCCTATGCTAGTGGCAAACATTCTTGTTGATTCAACAACATGCTATGAATATTTGAGCTTGTTAGATGTCTTTTGGTCTAAAAAATGTTGATGCTTGCTATAAAAAGAGAAACGAATTCTATGTTTCATGATTTCATAAGAAGGTTTATGCAAATTTATATAGATGACATTGTTGTTAAATCATCTGCTGAGAAGGATCATTTAGATCACCTTCAAAGATCGTTCGAAAGAATGAGAAAATATGGATTGAAAATGAATCCATTGAAATGTGCTTTTGGTGTGCGTGCATGCGACTTTTTAGGTTTTGTTGTGCACAAAAAAGGCATTGAAATTAACCAAAACAAAACAAAGGCAATTTTGGAGGCACATGTTGGGATTACTGGTTGTGCCTGAATTACTGGTTCAACATATTGGGATTGAGGCACATGTTGCTGTCTTTGAACCACAAGTTCGATATCTTGCAGATGTTGAGGATTTTGGATTTATGGGATATTTTGGATTTAAGGAATCTGGTGATAAACAGGTTGTGGAGGAGCGAAGAAATCTGCTATTCTCCCCATTTGAGTGGCTAAGGATTGGTAACTTTGGTTTGTGATTTGAATCAAATGATTAAAAACTATACCAATTTGTTGTGTTAACATATTAACCATCTCATGATTGCTCTCATCCGATTGTTGCCTTAAGTAAATCATGGATTCTGTAGTTAAGGCTGGTGGAGTATTACGACAAAAAATGCTAGAACTTGAAGGGCTATGTGCATTATATGGTGTGAATGGATTTGCATGATATACAAACGTAGATGCATTATTATGCGAACTTGCCATCATAGAAGTTGGCATACCATAAGGTTGCTCCATAGAGAGGTTCAACATGGTTATGAACCTATCATCAAATCTAGCCCAACTTGAGTGTAAGGAGAGGCAGGATAATAGTAGACACGGGTACACCAGCAGTGAGTGAATGCAGGCACAAAGGTCCCCATTTCTGACTGTGTCACAACAATAGAAGTTGTCAAAACGGTTGTAGGAGTGGTTACTCCCATTTCCGTCGAAACTGGCATAACCATGGTTGCCCCTATGGCAGTTGATACATTAGCACCCACTGTAGCGGCATATACCTGTGTAGATTGTTCTTGTGAAGAAGATTGAGATGATTGTGATGACGCATAAGTACCACTATTGGTGGGTCTAGCCATTACTTTCAAAACTTCACCACTTCAGAAAAAGTTTACCAAAATTAGTTATAAATTTCTAGAAAACAGCTTTCACAAGAACACTTAGAAAATAATTTGAAAAGTCATGGAAGTTACTTCCAGAAATTGCACAAATAGGGTTCCACTGAGCGTGCCAATTTGTTTACCGGTGTTTTTGGTAAACTACAAGACAAGTTTTGATAATTACAAGCAGGATCAAACTTGAAATCCTAGGACATGTTGTGCAATCTTTTTCTAGAAAATGTATGAATGTTCACCAAGTCTATAGCTTGGTTTATGAACAAGATGAAGTTTTGTAAGAAAATAATTGTCTATCGACAGGGGAAAAACGCAGTAAATGCAAGTAAAAAGACTTAAAAGTTTAAAATGCGGGAACTTAAAGGAAAAGTAAATTGCATTGCATAAATGTAAAGGTGGTTCGACCAATCATATTACATACATTATGTATGACTCTTTTCTCTAGACGCTGATACTTTGAGTGCTAGAATTCTATAAGTGATTTGCGACCTATTTTTCATATGAAAAACTACTATTTATACATAGTGAAAATAACTAGAAAAAGCTAAATGCCACAAACAACACTTCTTCTATCGAAAACTGCTCGTCCCCCCATGTCTTCAATGAGGAAACTGCTGCTTTTGAATTTGAATTCTCCCATCTTCGACAACAACTGTTTTGCTTAGACCGATTTTCGTCATGTCGAACTTCAAGGCTTATTTAACTCTTTCAAACGCTAAGTCTAGATCATGTCGAAATCCTCATGCTGAAGATAATGACTTTAATTCCTGAAAGAACAAAAGTTAACACATGTTGACTGCATTAATTGAGCCTGTCGAAATTACAGGTTAACACTTTCCCAAATATACCGTGCGTTTGATTTGCTAAAGATTGAATAATAGGACATGACAACTCAAGTTGTACGACAAACTGGAGGCAAGGGACATGACAAAAATAAAATTCTTGTCCCTCACCAAATCATAACACAACTTTTTATCCCACATACAAGTTGTCTAAAATACCAAAATTAATTTTTTTCCACCAAAGATCATATAAGACAAAAAATTATTCAATACCATAAAGTTGTTCTACCTTGTGTTGTGTTGTTCTGTCTTGTATTGTCTTGTCCAATACTTACTGTTTTGCTTGCAGATCAAACACACATCTCCAAAATAATAGAATATTTGTCCTTATTATGATGAAAGTTGTTGTATACACAAATGGTTAGGGTGATAAACACATGTAAAATACCAAAATACCCTTCGGCAGTTAACTACCGAGGAAAATAGAACCGGTTGCAGTTAACTACCGAGGAAAACTTCGGCAGTTAACTACCGCCGGTTCCATCGGCAGTTAACTGCAGATGCGTGTTTATACAGGAACAGAAACACCAAAGCCATTTCAGTTTCATTTTTCTTCCAACTTCTCTCAAATTCTCTCCGATTCTCACCAAAGCCATTTTCACGAATTGCAAGCAAATCAACCACACATTATCACAAGTAAGTTGCATCAATCATTTTAATCATGATGTTAGTTTGTTTAGTTTAAGTATTTTAAAAAATATGAGTAGTTTGTATGTGGTTAGAGTTTATGAATGAATTGACAATTTGAACATTGCATGTGTAGTTTATGAATTGATAAATGAATGTAGTTGTTGTCTATGCTTTTTAAATGATGTTTAATGATAATGTGGGTTTGAATGGTGCCAAATGAACACAATTTGAATATGTTTGATACTTTGCACACAAAGTGTTTGATAAAATGCCTCAATGACAATTATATTGATTATTTAGTTAGTTTATGTTATGGAAATGATGGAAATTATAGTTTGATAAAGTGTATATTGATTATTGATTAGTTAGTTAGTTTAGGTTATGAGAATTATATTGAATGATGTTTAGGTTATGATGGAAATGATGCACACAAATTATATTGAATGGTTTTAGGTTATGGAAATGATGTTCATCGTACTTTTAATGTTTTTAATGATGTTTAGTTTAGGTTTAATGTGTTTGATTAGGTTATGTAAATTATGTTAATTATTGAAATTTGTGTGTAGATATGTCTAATAAGGACCAGAGGCAGCAAATATTGATCCATCTAAGATAATTGGTGGTAGGCGTGCTATAATACAAAGCCACCGGCGTGAGAGGAAAAACACACATATATCGAAGAGGGGAAGAGGTAAAAGGAGGGAAGATGGTTCGGGGACTTATCAGGCTACACAGCCTGAACAGTCGCAAGTGGTTGACCCGAACCAGGTGGAGTACCTGAATTATCAGGATCAGATACACGATGCTATTAATGGTGGGTATGACGACCAACATATACCACATGATGTTATTCCTGTATTAGACCAGGATGACATTGCAGCAGCGGCAGCCCCAACGGCGCTACCTTCAGAGGCTCCCTTTCTTGGAGGACCGGAAGATACATCTCTGCTGCACTCTTATGCCAACCATGTGGCATTGCCGCTATGGTATAATTCAAATAACGTAAGTGTTATTTTTAATTGTTTAAAATTATCATATGCTTTAATTTGTTTTTATGTGTTTTTGTTTAATTATTATATCAACTTTTATATGTGTTTTTGTGTAATTATTTTCTTTATGTTTTAAATTGGTGCGGGCAATTTAAATTTAAAATGACGCGCGTAATATAAATTGAAATTACACATGCGTGCCAATTTAAATGTACTAATTTTGTTATGTGTTTTTTTAAGTTTTAAATTTATCTTGTCTTAAATTAAAAATACGTGCGACAATTTAAATTTGCGATTTTTATTTTTGCATGTGTTATGTTTTATTTTGTTTAGTTAAATGTTTACATTGTTTAAGTTGTTTAAAATATGTTTATTTTTTAATTATTTCAGATTCGTAAGGTGCGTATTATGAAACCAATTAATCATGGGAATAAATCTACGGCGTCCACATTATAATGCAAATTGGTTTTGGGATCCGCTTAAGGAGAGCATGCTACATGATTTGGTTTATCTGGGCTATGCCACTGTGCCTCATGCTTTGCTGATGACTTAATGCGAGAGGTGGCATACCAATACCAGCAGTTTTCACATGCCATTGGGGGAGATGGCCGTTACTTTGGATGATGTCGCATGTCTCATGCATCTTCCGATTGAAGGGAGAATGTTGAGCAATTCGAAGAAGATGTCTCGAAGTGAGGGAGCGGAACTGATGGTGAGACACTTAGGTGTGACGCCGGCAGTGGCAATGGATAATTGTGTTGATGAGTATGGTGGTTACATTGGTTATAAGACGCTCAGGGAGTTGTATGAGAGCTACCTTGATAAAGATAACAGATTGGCGGATACAGAGGATCCAGTGGAGGAGCAGGAGCTGCAGAGGGTTAGGACTGCTTGTGTGAAATGGATCCAGTGGATGTTTGTTGTCTGGTGATAAAAGCAACAAACACATCGAGTTGATCTATATGACGACCATTAATGACGGTTACGCGGGGATGCGTAATTATTCTTGGGGAGGGATAACATTGGCATACCTATACAACTGTTTAGCTGAGACCTGTTTGCCTGGAGACAGAGCTCTTGGGGGAAGCGTGACACTGCTCACTATAATAAATTGTCACAACCTTAACTTTTATTTTTTTGTTATATTTTACGTGCGTAATAACTTATTATATATGTCATTTGTTTGGTTTGTACAGGGATGGTTTTTGACACATTTTCCTGACTTTTTCAGTGTTGATCCAAACACCGACTATATTGAAAACTATCCGGTTGCAGCGAAGTGGAAGTTACAAAAGGGTCATGGAGAGGGGACCATGTATCGCTCAATGCTTGATCATTTGTAGTTTGATGACGTATGCTGGATGTCGTACGAAGTGAACATGGAGATCCAGGGTTTTGAGGAGATTTTTTGGTATTCAGGCTGGCTTATGTGCGGTGTTGTTAGGGTGTACCGTCACTTGCCTGAGAGAGTTTTGCGGCAGTACGAATACGTCTAGTCCGTCCCTAGACATCCGACAAATGTTGTAGAGCTGCGACCGGATCAGATTGTGCAGGCATTCATTGATTTCCGCACTCACACGCTTAAGGAGCCCGATTGGGGTGAGCCAGCAGGAGTTGAGACATGGAGGGTGAAGGAATGCTATGTGTTATGGTACGTTAGGGTGTCTCACCCTCAGATTTTGCCACGTCTTTCAGGAGATCTTCCGAGGCCAGCAAATGAAGAGTAGATCATTGCACAACAGTGGGCGCAGTATGAGGCAAAAAGCTCCCCTGATACCTATGACATGGTTAGTGCGCTGTTGCCTACGCTGATGCGCAGATGGGTCAGGAGGAGGTAATGAGTCATGTGCAATGGTTTGCAGTCATGCGCCATGTTAGGGAGAAGATCGCACCGATATTGACCAGGAGGTGAGGCCAGAGGCCAAGGAGTCGGCAACTGCAGCATCAGCAGGATCAAGACCAACAGTAGGATTACTCGTAGTTGTTGTTTAGGACTTGTTTTTAACTTTTGATATTTTGATGACATTGGTTTGTATGTTCATATTTTGATGACATTAGTTTCTGTTGATGACATTGATTTTTAATTTAAATGTTGGTTTAGTTAAGTTGTGAATTTGCGCCAATTGTGTGTGAAAAAAACATGAAAATAGGTTAGTTTAATTAAGTTCTGAATTTGCGCCAATTGTGTGTGGAAAAAACATGAAAATAGGTTGTGTTTTGTGTTTTAAACACATTACAGGTTCAGAAAATGAAGCTTCTGCCTCAACATTGGCTTCAGGACGCATCAGCAGTTAACTGCCGAGGAAATAAGGGAACCGATGGCAGTTAACTACTGAGGAAAATGAAACCAGCGGTAGTTAGCTATCGAGGGACATTTTTGTATTTTAAATGTGTTTTTCAGCCCTATTAGATGTGTATACAACAATTTTCTATTAGGATACCTTAACATGTTTTTTTTCCTTTCAAATATTGGATTTTCTTTTTTAGAAATCCTAAAGTAACATGGACTTAGCGTATAAAATCATTAATTTTCCAATATACTGAGTTAATTTTGTAAAGTACGGGTTTGCATTGTCTTATGAGTTTTATTTTTTTTGACATAAGTGATATTGATTTTAATTGTACATAAATATAGTTATCATAATCACTCATTTCCATTTATCCATTAAGCATCTTTTATAATGAAATCAATTAAAAATTTCACACATAAGGAAAATTTCTAAAGGAAAGAAATGGAATAATAATTTTATTAAAGCAAGCTTATCAAGTGTTATTATCATCTTAAATGTTAAATAGAATATGTTGAATTGAAAATGATGCAAGTAGTATTGATTAAATAAGTATGGGAAAAATTAATTATTATTATATTAAAAATTCATTGATAGTATGAACATTGCATTTTAACCTTGAATTCCTTACTTGTTTGAGTGCATTTGTATTATTAGCCTATTTGACTAAAAAAATAAATCATTTATTATTAAAATAATTTTTTTTTGTATAAATCAATATCTCATATAAAAGCCAATTTTTTTATAGTGTTGATTTTACAAAAAAATTGAAATCATTCAACGACCGAACAAGTTCTAATCTTTCCATGCAATTAGAAATTAGAGGCACAATCTTCTATTATTAATTGAGTACAAAGTTCTTTTTTCTTATTGTAAAAAAGTATCTTTTTTTTAGGGATAGTTAAAAGTATCTTTATTAATTATTATACTAGTACGTACATAAAAATCAATTATACCCTTCAAAAAAAGCAATTATAATCTTTTTTTTAAGGATATAATCTTTTTTTATTTGATTGATTATGAGCTGGCATTTTTCAGAGTCTTGCCAAAATTCCACCGATTATTCTCCGAATAAGAAATCTCTTAAAAAATTTTAAAATAAAAAAAACCTCTTAAACTATTACTTAAATAAACATAAGCTAAAAATGTAAATTTCAGTCCACAGAAAATCCCATCGACACCTTACTTTTTTTTATTTTGATAAAAACCATCAAAACCTTACTTTTTTTAATCAAATTTGAATCAGCAGAATATCTTCTACATTATTATTATTATTATTAGAAAATAGAAACCCTTACCACAAAAACAAAATCAACAAAAAAATCAAAACAAATTAAAGAGGTAAAAGAAGGATTTGATTCCCTATCATTTTTTGCTAAATTAAAAAAGAGACTTTAAAAGTTAGAGAACAAAGCGGGAATTTGATCACACAAAAAGTTGGTCAGGTACAACATAACATATCACATTGTCACACTATATTTAAGGTTTGGACACCTACAAGAATTGTTCACAGATACAACATAACATAATCTCTTTGGTTCTTTGTTTTTCTTCAAGTGAGAAGTGATGGAGAGAAATTCTGAAGAGGTTCATGTTTTGGCTGTTGATGATAGTCTCATTGATCGGAAAGTAATTGAAAGGTTGCTCAAAATTTCTGCTTGTAAAGGTGAGTTTGTGATTTGGTAAAACCAAAATAAAATTAATAAAATGGTTATTTTTTTTGGTAAACTAAAAGAAATATTAAATGGTTTTTCTATTATTCTCATTCGTGAAATGAAAAAGAAGTAGAATTTTTTTTAGTTTTATTTTTTTTATTTCTTTTTAAATTTTAATGTGTTGATGATTTTTGTTTTTCTTGGAGAACTTTAGTTACTGCTGTGGATAGTGGAATCAGAGCACTGCAATTTTTAGGGTTGGATGAGCATAGAGGGAATTCTGAATCTGATGGTTCTGTTGTATGTGGCAATTATGTTTATTCTTTTATTTTTTGTAGTTTTTATTCTTTTAATATAATATTAACGAGAGCTTAATTAATTTACCGATTTTATTTTGTTTTGTTTCCTTAGCCTTTGAAGGTGGATCTTGTTATTACCGATTATAGCATGCCAGAAATGACTGGTTATGAGTTGCTCAAAAAAATTAAGGTTCAAATTCATTATCACAATTCCATTGAAAAAATCATTATCATAATTTATTTTTCACTCTTTTGATCATATTGTTAGTGAAGTTTGATCAGAAATTTCATTTTGAAGCAGGAATCGTCCACTTTTAAAGAAATTCCCGTGGTGATTATGTCTTCTGAAAATGTTTTGCCACGCATAGACAGGTACTATTTTTTTTTAAGGGATTATTATTATTAGGTAATTTTATCTGTTTTTATTTCACTAACGTATGTAAATTATGAAAATTGTATTTTGTGAAATTTTGATTTTGATGAAAATAATTTTGATTAAAATATTAAGTATAAAATAAATGTTTGTGAGTTTCAAATTGTAACAAACCATGATTATATGTTTTAATGAGAATGATAACATAAAAATATAAAATGTAATATAAATTCTTAATTTTTTCAATGACGCAAATAATATAATTTTTTTATAAGCAAGTTTATTTAAAAGTATTTTTTGACCAAAGAAAAAAGACACTTGAAAAAAAAATATCTCCATTATATAGGTATAAATGCATCATCGTCCTCTTCAAATAAAATAAATCATTATTGTTAATTTGTTGCATACATAACTTTTAACATACAATAAATCAATTCTTCGTCAAAATTGTTATTGATATTATTTACCTCTGCAAATTGTGATGAAGTAGAAAAAAATAAGTGATTTGTAAATATTGAAAATATATAGATGTTTGGAAGAAGGTGCAAAGGATTTTATAATAAAGCCAGTGAAGTTATGTGATGTGAAACGTCTGAAAGGTTACATGACAACAAGGGAGGTTGAAGTAGGAATATACAACAAACCAAAGCTAGAAGAAGCATGTAATCACTCATCATCACCACCACCGTTCATTTCATCATCACATTCACCTTCATCATCTCCACTGTCTGCATCCAGTGTGCTTGATTCTCCAATCAGACGGTTTAAAATGACCGACACCGAATGACTCTTTTGATTATCATCTAGAATACTTTAGTACTTTTTTCCTTTCCATTTCAAACAATAACTTGTGCATCTCTTTGGATGATGTTCGAATAACAATTATATTGCCCTTATTTTGATTATCTTATCTATGGCTTAATTTATAATTTTGTTTCTTAGTATGAATGTAAATTAAAGTTATGAAAGTATATTAACCCATTTGGGTTAGCCTGATGGTATTAACTTATGCATCTCTTCAATGTCTCATGTTCGATTAAAGTTATTAAAGTATATTATTATTTTTGTTGTTTTCCTCTTTCTTTACTAAAGATGAAAAATAAGGATTACGCCGTTTTATGTGTTGGAAGTTGGTGAAGAAAAGAATAAAATTGTTTCACACAAAAACTTTGTAGATAGTTGGATCTTTTAAGTATATGATCACCAATTCGATAAATTAGAAATATGGGGATTAAAATACATAAATTAACAAAAAGGGAGACTAAAATCCATAGATTGATAATTGATAAAATAAGAGGATTAAACCTTAAATTAAGTATTTTTTTCAACACTTGCTCTCTTTTTGAATGATTTTTTCTTCATTTTTCTTACTTGCATTAGTGAAATACTTCTATAATGAGAGATAAACTGATTCACAAAGGTGATGCGGAGAGGGTGATAAAGGAGAAGAGGGAACATTACTCGCTTATGTGAGGGAGAGAATCTTAAAATCAACATCATACTATTTTTTTCAATTTTCCAATGATCAGTTTGTGAGTTCAATGTGAACGTTGTTTATAGGTTATGAGAGAGTTACATATATGTGTTAATTCCCAAGTAGAGAGATAAGATGGGCAACACATTTAGTTTTGTTAGATTTGCAGAAGTGAAAGATGAGAAATAATGTATTTGTGAATATGTAAAATTAACACACACTTAACAAATTTATTACTAAAACTAATTTTCTTTATACCTGTAAATTTTTTGGTAAGTCTAATAAGGGAGAAAGGAGTAACTATTGCTTGATTCCTATGGTGATCATAAATACAAATCATGTGTGTTCTTAGACACAATATTAACACTTAGAATTCTCACATGATATATGTAATGGCATGGGCTTAATATGCCTAACCTGAATAATGACTGGGTCAAACAACGTTCCCAATTGTCATGTATAATAAAGAAGAAACTTGACGTGGGTTCATTAGATAAAGGGGGACAACTCATCGTGGAAGCTATTCCTAAAATCGTCCCAAAAGATGAGCACGGCAACATATTAGGATTCTTGAATACCCAAAGTGACTCCATAGTTCCACACATCAAGGGACATGCTTGACTCTAATAGACTATCCCACATATCTTAGACCTCACGTTCACTTCATATAACATCTATCCCGATATGATCTCATGTGATCACTTTAGTGAAGATATCAACTAACTTGAGCAAAAAGGCAGCCATGAGAGAGAACCTAGAGAGAGAAAGTGAGATAGGGAAAATGACAAGTGGGCCAACAAGGGATTTTCAAAAAGAGGGAGAGAAGAACACTAAAGGGAGGAAATGCACCACCTTTCACCACCTAAATCAAACAACCCCTCCTTATTCTTCTCAAATTTTAGTGAAGATGTAAAATGGGTGGATCTTTGGAAAACTTTTGTTGTGATTGGTTTAGTTGGAGAAGTCTTTATCCCAAAGAAACTCAACAAATGGGGTAGAAGGTTTGGGTTTGTGAAATTCAAAGATGTGGAGGATACTATTTACCTAGAAGATAGGTTGTCCGAGGTGTGGTGCAAAGGTTGTCGTTTGAAGGTCGACCTATCGCGGTATGGAAGGGAGGAGACAGTGGTGTTGGAGCCGAAAAAGGAAGATCGGAAGGGAGTGAAGCTAAGCTTGTTCAAACTGGCTTTTATTTGAAAAGGTTTCAAAAGAGTGAGGGTTACAAGCATGGGTGGGAATATGGTTCTCTTGCAAAGTTCTAAGGAGGGTGAGATTGAAGCAACTAGAGTTAGAAGTAAGAAGTGGTGGGGGACAAATTTCAGCATGGTGAAACCTTGGTCACCAAACTTGGTGGCTAAGAAGAGGAGGGTGTGGGTGAAATTTGGGGGAGGGGGGGGGGGGGGGGGGGGGGGTTCCTCTTCATATTTGGGAGGAAAAGTTTTTCAAACAAGTGGGTAATTTGTTTGGAGAATTTGTTGATTATGACTTGGATATAGCTGAGAGGAGGAGGTTGGATGTGGCAAGGCTGCTGATCTTAACTTCATATTTTGGTTTCATAGAACAAGGGGTGAGGGTGAAAGTGGTGGAAGCTTGCTTTGTTGTTAGGATGGTGGAGGATCCTTCTTAGATTGTAGTGGAGGTGGTCGAAGGTGGTTGGCAGCGGAGGAAGGGACTCACGGTGGCGCAGCCGGTGTTTTAGAAGTTTGCTGTTCAGAGGAGGGAGAGGATGAGCCATTACACGTGGCAGGTGGGGAGTGGGGGAGGAGAGAGCCTATCCTCTTTAGGCTTTTTGGGTTTCGGTTAGGTGACAGGCTAGTGAAGGAGAAAAGTGTTGAGCCTCCAGTGGGGTTTTGACAGCTGGAAGAAAGTGTGGAGAGAGGAGACAGTGGGAAGTCTGGTGCATTGGGGAATCTTTTGTCAACGCATAAACTTGTGAAGGAATGATTGGCATTTGAAATTGATATAGGTTTGGAAAAAATAGTGTCGGACCCACTGAGGAATATTTTGGTTGTTTGTTCACTTGAAACACACGTGGGTGATGAGATTGGAGCGAGTCCTCCTTCACGGGACCCAATGGATTGTGTTTCTGCTAGAGTGGGTCAGTGTGTACGGCACCTGGATCTGTATGTTAGGCCAATTTTGGAAGACATGAGTATTTCAGAATTTGCTGAAGATGGAGGGAAGGAAATTACGATTAGTGCTCCAAAGGGGAATTTTTTTTTTCTAAAAAACCAAAGAAGGGAGTTAGTATGTTAGGGATTCCGAGGTGTATCAATTTGAAGGAGATTGCTTCCCAAAAGCATAAGCATCGTGGAAAAAGGGGTGAAGAGGATGAGAGGCATAGGAAGAAAAAGTAAGGTGGTGGAGGAGAGGGTGGGTGATTCGACTTTGGAGGAGCAAGTGGAGGATGGTGTGAATAATGAGGCAAGCATTTATTCAAACTCTCAACTTATGGGCTCAGGGGTTCAAGTAATTTTTTATGATGAAGGGTCGGTGGTTCCGGAGACTTCGAGTTCGGTGATGGGTTAGTTGCGAAGGAAAAAGATGGAAGCAGAACATCTTTTATGGGTAGATAAAGAAGCCGGAATTACATTCACCTTACCGGATGGAATAGTGGTTGCTAAATTAATAGAGTTAGATGATGTTGATGTGGAGAATAGAGAGAAAATTTAGAGGAGAGAGGTTAATCCATGATAGTGTTGTTTTACAATGCTAGAGGTTTGGGGGGTGTGTTGAAGAGGAAAAAAATATAGAGAGTTGGTGAAAAGTCAAAGAGTTGATTTTTTGGAAATTCAAGAAACAAAATAGGGAATATATCAGATTTGGTGTCGCAATTTATGGGGTAATGATGATTGTCTTTGGGCATGGCTCCCGTTAATGGGGAATAGTGGAGGTACTATATCGATTTGGCGTAAATCCGAATAAATTTTGATTTATTCTTTTGTGGGAGAGGGCCTCGTTGGAGTTTGTATTGAATGGGGGGTTTTGAGAAGGTGTTGCTTGGTGGTGAATCTTTACTCTAAATGTGATTTATTGGATTAACAAAGGTTGTGTGATAAATTTGCGAGGCTTAGAAATTCACTCAGTTTGGGAGTGTGGTGTTTTATTGGTGACTTTAATTCGGCGTTAACTTTGGAAGAGAGAATGGGGGGTGAATGAGTTGGTAAATGGTGATTATAGAAAAGAAATGAGGCTTTTTAATGATGTCGTGGATAATTTGGATGTGGAGGATGTTAATCTTGTGGGAAGAAAATATACGTGGTATAATTCGAATGGGAGAGCTATGAGTAGAATTGATAGAACTTTGGTCTCAGTGGAATGGAGTGATTATTGGGGTAATGTTTCTTTGTGGGCACTTCCTAGAGATGTTTCCGATCATTGCCCATTGGTTCTTAAGGGAGACACTTCCTATTGGGGACCTATACCTTTCCGGTTTAATAACCATTGGCTAGAGAACCGTAAGTTCAAGGGGGTGGTGGAAGAGGTGTGGAACAACCAAGAGGTAAATGGATGGATAAATTTTGTATTAAAAACAAAGTTGAAGAGTTTGAAGGGGGTTGTTAGAGAGTGGAATAGGGTGGAGTATGGCAATATGTATATGTGAATATCTTTATTGAGAAAAGAGATAGAGGAGTTTGATGGGAAGAGTGATGGAGGTTTATTGTCTAACGATGAGATGGAAGTTATAAAGTTCAAGTTTGAGGAACTTTGGAAGCTTTGGAAGAGTAAGGAGACTTTGTTATTCCAACGATCTAGATCTAAATGGCTAAAAAAAGGGGATGCAAATTCAAAGTTCTTTCATTGTTGTGTAAAAAGTAGAGGTCTTAGAAATGGGATCAAAGCGCTTATGGTGGAAAATGATTGGGTGTTTGAAGTTAATGACATTAGGCGAGAGGTGGTGGATTATTTTAAGGCGCATGTGGCTAGTTCGATGTGGGAAAGACCAAAGTTGGATGGAGTTACATTTGCAATCCGAGGAGGATAATGCCTCCCTTGTTTGTCCTTTTTTGATGGTGGAAATAGAAAAAGTGGTAAAGGAGAGTGATGGTAATAAGAGCCCGAGTTCAGATGGTTTCAACTTTGCTTTCTTCAAGCAATTTTGGTATCTTATTAAAAATGAGGTAAGGATCTTTTTCGATCAATTCCATGGTAATGAAATTTTTCCAAGGTCCTTTCTATCCTATTTTGTAACTCTAATACCGAAGGTTAAATGTCCTTCATCGCTTAAAAGCTTCTTGCAAAGGTTTTGGCCGGAAGGCTATCTAAGGTGATGAACTCGGTTATTTCAAAGTCACAATTGACTTTCTTGAAAGGGAGGCATTTGGTGGATGGGGTCATGATTGTCAATGAGGTGGTGGAAGTAGCAAGATTAAGGAACCGCGAGTGTTTAATTCTTAAAGTTGATTTTGAAAAACTTTATGATTCGGTGGATTGGAGCTTCTTGGAATATATGTTTAGGATAGTGGTTTTGTCGAAAAATGGATAGCTTGGATGAAGGCGTGTGTTTTCGGGGGAAGTATGTTGATTCTTGTGAATGGTAGTCCAACCGAAGAAATAGATATTCAAAGAGGATTAAAACAAGGAGATCCTTTGGCACCTTTTCTCTTTCTTTTGGTGGTGGAGGGATTTAGTGACCTTATGGAAAATACGGTGAATCGAAATCTTTTTAAAGGTTTTGAGGTTAAGAGGGGAGGTACGGTGATTTCTCATTCACAATATGCGGATGATACATTGTGTACATGTGAACCAACAATTGAGAATCTATGGACTCTTAAGGCATGGAGGGCGAATAACTCTATTAAACTCGGTTCTCAATTCGATACCGACTTTTTATCTGTTTTTTTTAAGATGCCGGTGAAAGTAATTAAAAAGATGGAGGCTATCCAAAGAAGGTTTCTTTGGGAGGGTGTGTGTTGGGGGGGGAGGGGGGAGAAAGAAGATTTGTTGGGTAAAGTGGAGGAATGTTTGCCAACCTAGAAGTAAAGGGGGCCTCAGTGTTCGATATATTATATTGGTTAAAGTGAGTCTTTTAGCTAAGTGGCGGTGGAGGCTTCTTGATGATAATCCGGCTTTGTGGAAAGAGGTGCTTGAAGATATTTATGGACCTAGAGTGAGTTCTAGGAGCATGGTGGTGGGGGAGAATTGGTTGTCTAATGCTTCAAGATGGTGGAAAGATTTAATGAATTTGGAGGAAGTGGGAGGTGTAAGGTGGTTTGGTAGGGAGTTGTTTAAGAAGGTGGGTGATGGTAGGAAAACGTTATTTTAGAAGGATGCTTGGGAATCTAGTGTGCCTTTAAGGGAGTCCTTTCCGTGCCTTTTTTTCGCTAGCTCATTCTCAAGATGGGATGGTGGGGGATCTATGTGATATAAATTCGGAGGGGGATAGATGGAGGTTACATTGGCGTAGTGTTGTTTGAGTGGGAAAAGGAGAGGCTACTTGTGCTTTTGGGGCGTTTGGAAGGGGTGGTGCTAAGGAACCAAGTTGATGTTTGGGTGTGGAAGCCAGATAAAGAGGGAGTTTTTCCCGTTAATTCGTGTTATTTGCTACTTCAAAGTTTGAGGCCACTAGAAGAACAGTTGAGCAAGGAGGAGGAAGTTATTTTTCGGGAGTTGTGGAAGTGTAAGGCGCCACAAAAGGTGTTGGCTTTCTCGTGGACCATATTTCTTGATAGAATTTTGATTAAGGTAAATCTAGCGAAGAGAAGGCTTTTGCGGGTTGAAGATTCTAAGAGGTGTGTCTTTTGTGGGAGTCAAGATGAAACGGTGGTTCATCTTTTCCTTCATTATGATGTTACTTCTAAAGTTTGGAGGGAAGTGATGAAGTAGTTGAATTTTATTCTTATTTCTCCAAATTTATTTATTCATGTGATTTGTTGGACTAGAGAAGTAAGAGTGATACATGTATAAGATAAACTATTAAATATGTATTTCTATGTAATATAAATTATAATTATGTGTATATATTAGTATGATGTCAATATTATATTATAGTATTGATTATTAATTATATATATATAGGTAGTTATTAGTAGTAGTTTTATGAAGTTATTAGTAGTTATAGGAAGGTAGTTACTTATTGGTGTGTTATATTAAGGTTGTAATGTGTGAATGAATGTTTAAGTAAGTTAACAAACAAAAGTTCTAGTCTTCCTCCCTTTCTTAGGAGAGATGTCCCATCTCGAATTGGGATAATTGTTATTGTTAATTTATATATTCTATCAAAGAGCTAATAAGCTTAGACAAGGGGCATGGTTGATTTGGCATGCGGTGGTTTGGGTCGTTTGGAGGGCTCGCAATAATCGTATTGAGCTGGTGAAGATGGTGGATCAAATCAAAGTATTGTCTTGGCAATGGAGTTTGCTAGATTGAACATCGTGACGTGCTTATTCTACAAGTGGTGTTGGAACCCTCGTTTTTGTCTTGGTGGTTGATTCGAGGATCTGGTTTAGGTCTGGGCAGTTTTGTGCAGGGTTCTGTTTGTATTCTGCATTTTCCTGCTGTGTTTTTTTCGGTCTGTTTGGTGTGGATAGCAGATTTTTTCCGCGGTTGTTTGGTTGTGGGTCTGGTGTTCTTTTTGGTGTTTTTTCGCTCCCTGTGTGTGCACAGGTGCAGGGCATGTTTTGTTCGGTTGTTGTGTGCCTGACTTTCTCTTCCTGTGAAAGCTTTGTTGGTTTAATACAATTTTTGGCTGTTAAAAAAAAAAAACCTAACTGGAGCAAATAGAAAATAAGATACTATATAAATATGATGTTCACCCCTCAGTATGATCATTTAACACTATTATATCATGACATCTAACAAATGGCTTATAAGTTTGTCAAAAAATCAAATGGCATAGTTGTAACATGCATGGAAACAATCTCTTACATTAGAAACATCCTAGCACAACCTAGCCCCATAAAATTATGCTCACAAGATCGGAAGAAAAAAAGCTTCATAGGAAAAACTGTCTATGATTAGAAAGTGAATTGATGTGATAAAAGAACGAACAATTTTTTTATTTTTTTTATCTTACACAAGTTTAGAAGGGATGATACTTGATAAATTGTTTGACAAAAAAGAGATGATGTAGTGATTATGAAGTGAGACATGAGATATGGGAAAAATCAGAAAAAAATAGGGTTAAGAAGACAAAGTAGGCATTTATTTATTTATGATGTGATAAAAGAACGAACAATTTTTTTATTTTTTTTATCTTACACAAGTTTAGAAGGGATGATACTTGATAAATTGTTTGACAAAAAAGAGATGATGGAGTGATTATGAAGTGAGACATGAGATATGGGAAAAATCAGAAAAAAATAGGGTTAAGAAGACAAAGTAGGCATTTATTTATTTATTTGAATACATATAGTGGTTCTTGGAATATGTTTTTACTTATAATAATATGTCATACGATAATTTCTTTACGAGAAAGTAAAAAAAAAAAATTTGTTTTGTAAAAGAAAAGAGGGTGTAAATATTTTGAAGGGACAGGGCTTCAATCCACACAAAATGTCCTTTGTCATCATTAGCTCCCCAATAAGACCCCTAGGAATGTACCAAACTGCCCTTACAATTTTAAACGTGCATAAAGCGAGTTAACATGTAAAATACGATAAAATTAATAAGCGGGATATTACAACTAACCCCCGAACCTTAAATCTCTTATTTTAAATGTAGGTTTTATTCAAACGTTTCTCCTTCTCTTGGAAAAATTAAAGATCGGTGGTGAATCCTAATTTTGCGAGTAAACACTAATCAATAGCTCGATCTCCGTAAATCACCTCGACATTGGTGAATTCTTACATGCAATTGGTGACGACTTGGATGATGTATGCATGTATTAGAAATGTTGAAGTTGATTGTAGATGATTTGTTGTTGAGCATATGCATTGATTGAATCATATGTCCATGTATTCATAAGTCGAAAATTTATATCCATATTCGCGATGGCCGGATATTTATATCCATATTGGCGATGACTCGAATACGTTGTATTCATATTGGCGATGAAAATGATACAGATGTATCTTGAGGTGACGACCTTGGTGATGACCGGTACCACATGCATATTGAGTCGTGTCTAGGCACATTGCATAACTTAACAAGTGTCACACTTGCTTATGTGCTTGCTGAATAAATGCATTGGTGAATTGTATACTTGGTGAATTCTTACATGCAATTGGTGATGACTTGGATGATGTATGCATGTATTAGAAATGTTGAAGTTGATTGTAGATGATTTGTTGTTGAGCATATGCATTGATTGAATCATATGTCCATGTATTCATAAGTCGAATATTTATATCCATATTCGCGATGGCCGGATATTTATATCCATATTGGCGATGACTCGAATACGTTGTATTCATATTGGCGATGAAAATGATACAGATGTATCTTGAGGTGACGACCTTGGTGATGACCGGTACCACATGCATATTGAGTCGTGTCTAGGCACATTGCATAACTTAACAAGTGTCACACTTGCTTATGTGCTTGCTGAATAAATGCATTGGTGAATTGTATACTTGGTGAAATTTGGTGAATATATGTTGATGTGAAAGTGTAATTGTGAAATTATTATACTTGTATGCTTGATGATTATTAATGTTGCTGAGCTGCTTAATCATTTGAATTTAAATTTTGCGGTTTACTTTCACATGATTATATATAATTATGGAATGTGAACTAACTCTTGTGGTTGTTTGGTTAACCGCCTACCTTATTCGTATGATGGGTAGACGACATGCATGAGTAGTTGCTTTAACTTGGTGAGTTACAAGAGGTCATCTTTGGGACTACCTCGTTTTACTTTCGGAGTCTTAGAGTCGGGCTCTGATTTTAGGGTTGTCTGTGTGTTTATTTTTATCCATGACTTGTTGAGACTTTACTCTCTCAGTATGTTGAATTGAGATTTTATATATTTTGTGTTGTATTGAGGTTTATAAGACATGGCTACTTGGAGATGTTTTATTTTAGTTGATGATGAGATATTATTATTTTTCTACTGCGATGTTTGAGAAAATTATTTATGCATGTGAAATTATAGAAGAAGTAGCATCTAAATCCTTTGCATGATCTGTATTAATTGCGTAATTTATCGCTTTAAGGGGTTAGGGTGTTACAATGTGGTATCAGAGCCATGTCGGTCTTGTCCGAACCAAAATCAGGTGATTTTTCCTGTTTGTATGCGCATAAATCAAAATTTCTGAATCAAAAACTTAAAGCTACAAGAATTTTGTGTTTTACTGGGGGAATTAAACCCTCAGTAATGGAGAAAATCCCTCAGTAATACACATTACCGACAGATTAGTGTCCCTCAGTAATACTGGCGTCAGTAATGTTACTGGCGGAATTTTCCCTCAGTAATGTTGTGATGATTTTGACAAAGCATTACTAAGGGATCATTCACTTAGTAATTACTGACGGAAGAATCCGTCAGTAATGCTTTGTCAAAACACTTTAACATTACTGAGGGAAAATTCCGCCAGTAATGATTATGCATATTTGCTTTATTGGCGGAAATTTCAGCCAGTAATGTTACTTTACACTTTTTTTTAAATCCATTCTCACTTTTCATTTTAATTAAAGAAATAAATTAAATAACACAAATAAATTAAGGAAATTAAATTTAAAAAGACACAAATTAATTAAACGATATATCATCATAGTTTCATATAATTTATAGAGTTTTCGTACAAAATCATAAATATTTCAATAATATCCATACAATCCAAAAAACAAACAATAAATTATTTTTGTGTAAATGACAAATTTATTAGATACCAAGCCTGCACAATACGTGCAAAGCTAGCAGTTAGCATCGAAAACAATACAAAAGCGCCGCCCATACGCGTAACGCCCAAGACCAAACAGAAAGCTAAGAACACAGCCAACAGAAGATCCCGTAGAAACTCCACACTGCTAACACAATTACCTCTTAAAACAATCATCTAGGAACCAACTATTCATGTAACCATGGTTGCTGCACAAGGTAAATCTTACATTAGTAAACCATAGTAGCTACACAAGGTAAATCTTACCAAATAAGAGTGTCACAGTATCCAGAAATTAAATACTCGTAAACATCTGACACTATCAAGCATGAAATCTACTAGAAATGAGAGAAAATTGAGAGAATTGAGTGTCATTACGTAATTCTTAAGATTATTTTCCAAATTTAATATAGTGAGTCTCTAGGTGTCTGTTAGAGCTTGCTGAATGATTTTTAAGTCCTTGTTAACAGTCGAACAATGATGCTTCTTGAATAATCAGATTTCAATGATGAATATATGAGCTTATCCTACACTCTTATTGGACTTAACATACACTAACGAACTGTTGTGTTTTATTGAATTTCACTAAATTAGTAAGTCAACTTACACATAATGCACACCTCTCTAAAATGATATAAAATACAGGTCCTTGGTACATTGAAAAACATTTGCACATACATGCATTGGCTACACATTCTAATGAAGAAAAGATGGAGCCACCTGAGCATTTGTATAGCAGTGAACATGTATGAAGCAGAATTTTTGTTATTGTGAATGTGTGTGCCTTGCTAAATGAATGTGTGTCATCCAGCTGCATTTTTCAAAGTAAAATATGTTTCATGATTCAATCAGTAGGATTTAGAATAAGAGGTGAAATGTCCAAATCATTATTAGCTTTCACAAGTGTATCAAACCATTTTGTGTACACAGGCACATCATATGCAGCAACATGTTGTCAATGGTTGTATTTGCGTAACATAGTGTTTTTTATTGCACCGGTTTTCAAAAGACCATATGTTGAAAACTCGATTTTTGTTACTGAATAGAGATTGATTGTGTCAGTTTACATCAAATAATTACCTAATCGCATAACTTCCTTGTGTACTTAAAATACATGTAGAAAATTTAATTAAGACTCTAGGATAAAAAAATGGTTTGTAATTTCTAATGTAATTTCAGATATGGACACACATAGAACACAATCCATAGATATTCTAAATATTAAAAGGTGAGAAGAAAAACACATACAAAAATATGGGAATATGACAGTTATGAATTAATTAATCAATCCTCTATGTAATGATATTGACAACGAGTTTGTAAAATTAGCATATGATTTTGTTGAAGTTCAAAAGTATAAATTTTGACAAAATTATCACAACTCTATCAAATTTACCGTGAATCAAAACACGGACAATAGCTTGGTTAATCCAAACATGCACATATTAAGTATTTTTACCTAAAGAGGAAGAAGATATGTCGGGAACTAAAAAGACAATTCTGAGCAGACATTGAATCACCACACTCCAATTTAGCTTGTTCTTCAGCATTATTAACAAAATCACCACAATCATCCAAACACAGAATCCCTCTTAGCCTGGGAAAATAAGTTGAACTCAGAAAATAAGAATATAAAATTAAGAAAACAAATTAATTCAATTGTTTGGTTTAGAATATGTTCGCTCTTCAGAGATGTGACTAATTGTATGCCAACGCTCTCCTCCCTCATTTTCAATCAAATAAATCATATCCTTAAAGCACTTCGAATCTCACTCAACTAATTTAAACATAACTTATGTGTTGTGTATAACTTATGTGTTGTTAATCAAACATTATGTTTCAGTAGAACATGTTGTAGTATGTAGTTCTATTAAATATTCAGGTGTGTTGTTTTAATCTCTAAATCACCATAGAAAATATCTACCCAGTTCTGTTGGAGACATTACAGAACCATATTCATTTAATTGATTTAAAAATTATATGGAAGTTTGAACCATTTACTTGATCTGTAAAGATGACCTGAGTTTAATTAGTAACAACACACCTGATGTGTGGCGACGTTAAGGTAGCTAGGTTAAGGGAGGGCGACGTTAAGGGAGCGGATGAGTTTGGTTTTGATCTTGTGGCGGCTTCACCAGGGTTTGGAGCGGAGAAGGGTTCAGTTCACTGTGTTGATCGGCACGGGTCTTTGGTTGGGGGCCATAGACGTGCGAGGACGGTGTCGTGTCCTTCACGGGCAGATCGGACAGCTGATTGTGGACCTTGGAGTTTAGAGTGGTTGGGAGAACAACATCTTAGCGCAGTAGGGGTGGCTTCTTCGTCTCAGAATGTCGTTAGGAATGGCACGGAGCCCCTAGGTAAAGCTTCTCAGGGAGAGATGACTTCTCAGAAACGTAAGAAAGTGAATGGGGTGTTGAGGCATTCGATGCATAGCTTGAAGAAGGTGGCAAGGCTGCCCCCAAAGGACAGAACTACGGTCGTGCATATCCTGAAGAAATGTGCGCGTAAGTTTCAAGGATCAGCTAAATTGAAAAAAGCGGTGTCGTTGGTCTCTAAGGAGGCGTCTAATGATTCTGTGTCGTCTGTCTCGGTATCTAATGATTAGAAAAATTGGGTGATTCTGCATGGCAGTGAGAATGTGGGGCAAGAGGACATTAGTAATATAGGTGCATCTATTGGTGTGCAGTTTAAGGGGTCTCATAATATGTTTGGTGTCTTGACTAAGAGAGGTAGAGATAAGAAGAAAGCTGCAGTGGAAGGGGTGAATGAAGATAGGGGCGCTGGTAAGGACGCCGAGTAGTCGGTGTGCGAGGTGGGGTTTGGGGGGAGGGTGTGAGAGATGAAGCTCATACCCTAGAATGTTAGGGGGCTTGGGGGCCTTGAAAAGAGAAAGGAAGTTCATTCTTTGGTGCAGGAAAAGCGCCCATGGATTTTTTGTATTCAGGAGACTAAACTCCAAAGGTGTGACGAGGGCATGTGTATGTCGTTGTGGGACGGGAGTTCGGTGGGTTATTAACTTTATGGGACTCGTCAGAGGTTGAGGTTTGGTCGTCTAGCAGCTTTGAGCATGTTCTGAGTATTCATGGACGGTTTTTATCCTCAAATGAGGAGTTTCACGTGTTTAATGTTTATGCCCCGTGTAATGGTATTGAGCGACAGGTGCTTTGGGAATCCCTGTCGGCTAGGCTGCATGCTTTGAGGGGTAAGAAGGTGTGTGTTTGTGGCGACTTTAATGCGGTTAGATGTAGGGAAGAATGGCGCTCTGTGAGTGTTTCGGGAGGGGTGATGGATTTTGGTCCCTTTAATCAATTTATTGTTGAGAATGAGTTGTGTGATTTACCATTATGCGGCCGTAATTTCACTTGGTTTAAGGGGGACGGCAAGTCTATGAGCCGCATTGATCGGTTTCTACTGACAGAGGATTGGTGCCTTGTGTGGCCGAATTGTGTTCAAGTCGCTCATCTTCGAGGTTTATCGGATCATTGTCCTTTGTTTCTTACGGTGGATGAAGAAAATTGGGGACCGCGTCCTTCTCGATTTCTTAAAGTTTGGTCGGACTTACCGGGATACAAGCAATTTGTGAAGACTACCTGGAGTTCTCTTCAGGTGGATGGGTGGGGCGGTTGTGTGCTCAAGGAAAAGTTCAAATTAATTAAGTCGGCGTTGAAAAATTGGCATAGGGCCCACTCACAGAATATTCTTGCGCAGATTGGGGCGTTGAAGGAGAAGATGGCGATGTTGGATAGTAGAGGTGAAATTCTTGATATGTCAGCGGATGATTGTAATGAGTTGTATGATGTTTCGACTAATTTGCATTCTTTAGCAAGGATCCAGTCAAGTATTTGTTGGCAACAATCGAGGAACTTGTGGCTCCGTGAAGGTGATGCTAATACCAAATATTTTCACTCAATCATGTCGACGCGTCGTTGTCGTAATGCCATCTGTTCGGTTTTGGTGGATGGGGTGAGAATTGAGGTAGTTCATTCGGTTCGAGATGCTGTGTTTAAGCATTTTGAACAGCATTATAAGGCGCTCGATGTGGAAAGACCTGGTATCTCTAATCTTCAGTTTCGGACTGTCACTGGGGGAGGGAGGGAGCCTTATTAAACCTTTTTATGAGAGTGAAGTTAAGGATGCCATTTGGGATTGTGATAGCTTTAAGAGCCCTGGCCCTGATGGTGTCAATTTTGGTTTTATTAAAGAGTTTTGGGCTGAGATGAAAGTTGACGTTATGAGGTTTGTTTCCGAGTTTCACAGAAATGGCAAGTTGGCGAAGGGTATCAATGCTACGTTCATCGCTCTTATTCCGAAGGTGGACAATCCCCAGAGGCTTAACGATTTTCGGCCAATCTCTTTGGTGGGTAGCTTGTATAAAATCCTAGCAAAAGTGCTAGCCAACAGATTGAGGCAGGTGATGAGTAGTGTGGTGGCCGAGACTCAGTTGGATTTTGTTAAAAATCGGCATATTTTAGATGGCATTCTTATTGCTAATGAGGTTGTCGACGAGGCTCGTAAGCTTAATAAGGAGTTTCTGCTTTTCAAAGTGGATTTTGAAAAAGCCTATGACTCTGTGGATTGGGGTTATTTGGATTCGGTGATGAAAGGGATGTCTTTTCCGGTTCTGTGGCGGAAGTGGATTCGAGAATGTGTGAGTTCTGCTACTGCTTCTGTTCTTGTCAATGGCAGTCCTACTGAGGAGTTCCGTTTACAGAGAGGGTTACGCCAAGGGGACCCCCTCTCCCCTTTTTTGTTTTTGTTTTTACTTGCTGCTGAAGGTCTTAATATTGTGATGAAAGCTTTGGTTGAGAATAATTTATTCACAAGGTATGCAGTGGGCACGGTTAACCAGGTTGTGGTTTCTCACCTTCAGTTTGCAGATGATACTCTGCTGGTAGGGAATAAAAGCTGGGCAAATGTGCGGGCTATGCGAGCAGCGCTAGTGATCTTCGAATCTATGTCTGGGCTGAAAGTGAACTTTAATAAAAGCGTATTGGTGGGTAGTAATATTTCCGAGTCTTGGTTAAATGAGGCAGCAGTGGTCTTGCGTTGTAAAGTGGGAAAAATTCCTTTTATGTATCTAGGCTTGCCTATCGGTGGTGATCCGCGGAGACTTAAGTTTTGGGAACCTATTGTGAATCGTGTTAAATCTAGATTATCAGGTTGGAACAATAGATTTCTCTCTTTCGGTGGTCGCTTGATTCTTCTCAAATCTGTTCTGTCTTCTCTGCCTGTCTATGCTCTTTCCTTCTTTAAAGCTCCAACAGGTATAATCTCTTCCATTGAATCTTTATTGAATAATTTTTTTTGGGGTGGGAGTGAGGATTGTAGAAAAATTACTTGGATAGGTTGGAAGACCTTATGTTCCAAAAAGGAGCATGGAGGTTTGGGGGTGAGGAGGTTGAAGGAGTTTAATGTGGCCTTACTGGGCAAATGGTGCTGGAGGATGTTAGTGGATAGGGATGGTTTGTGGTATCGTGTTTTAGTCGCCCGTTATGGCGAAGCTGGTGGGAGGTTGGAGGTGGGGGGCCGGAGTGTTTCTTCGTGGTGGCGGGAGGTAGGTAGGATTCGTGATGGGGTGGGTGACGTTGGTGGTGGGTGGTTTGGTGATAGTGTTAGGCGGAGGGTGGGTGATGGGACTGCGACGCTCTTTTGGTCGCATAGGTGGTTTGGAGGTTCCCCGCTTTGTGAGCGTTTTCCGCGTTTATTTGACCTGGCTGAGAACAAAACCATTTCGGTTGCATCTATGTTCTCTCGGGGGCTGGAGGTGGATGGGGGGGGGGGGGGTTGGAGGTGGCGGTGTAGGCTGTGGGCGTGGGAGGAGGCTCTGTTAGAGGAGTGTAGGGCGTTTCTATCTGATTTCTTTTTGGTTCCTAACATTTCAGATTCTTGGGAGTGACTTCCTGATGTTGCAGAGGGTTACTCCGTTAGGGGAGCCTATGACTTGTTGACTGATGGTGTTGAGGCTCAGCTGGATTTACCTGTCGAGTTGGTGTGGCATCATCAGGTCCCTGTGAAGGTCTCGGTTTTTGCGTGGCGGCTGATTCAGGATCGTCTTCCAACAAAAGCTAATTTGGCTCTCCGTGGTGTCATTCATGCGGATGATGTCCTTTGTGTGACGGGTTGCGGTCACGTAGAGACGGCTGATCACTTATTTTTATCTTGTTTCGTGTTTGTACCTTTATGGCAACAGGTGCGCGGTTGGATTGACTTTGATGGGGTGGATTCTAAAGTTATACTAGATCATCTGGCGCAGTTTTCTCAGCAGACGGGTGTTGGCAAAGCTAAGAGGTCGTTCATGCAGCTCATATGGCTTCTGTGTACTTGGGTGATATGGAACGAGCGTAATAATGGATTGTTCAATAATACTGTAACGCTAGTGCCTCGCCTGCTAGATAAGGTCAAGGTGTTAGCTTTAAGTTGTCTGAATGCTAAATAGGCTGTTTTTGTTTATGGTACTCAGAGTTGGTGGTCAAGCCCTTTAGTGTGTTTGGGGATTGACTAATTTGTTTTTGTTTTGGTGTTCCTGAACCTCTGTAAACTGTTGGTGGTCTCCTGGGCACTCCTTGTGCTTGGGAACTGCTGTTTCTTGGTGATATATTAATTCCATTTTGATTTCTTCAAAAAAAAATATCATAATAAAGTCATTGCTAAGTGGATCAAAAACAGAATGAATAAAATGGCTTGAATAAGTGAGTTTATTAATACAGTTCCAACTTCCATATATGCAGAAAACTAAACAAAATGAAAATTATTGATTTGTGTAACTAGGGACTTCTATGAGATGATTTATTTACACGTGGTTTTGAAGAATTCAGCATAAAACAAATTATAAAACAAGCACAAAGTTTGACGTTTCACTCTTGACAAAGATGACAAAAACAATCAATTCTAAAACAATTCCAAATCCCGTATTATAAAACCCTAAAAAAAAATCCCAATACTAAACTCTAAAACAAGCAATTGGAGAATGAATGAGAAATTAGTGAATCAGTTGGCTTACCTTGGCTTAAGGTGAGTGAGAGTTGAGAGAGATGTTGGGTTTGAAAAAGATAGTTGAAGATTCAGTGAACTGTGAACTGGGAGAGAGATTCAGCGGCGATTTGTTTGTGATGAGGAGGAGAAGAAGTGTTAATCGTTTCTGAGGGAAGATAAGAGAAAACGCTTTATGCTTCACACTACACAGGGTTATTGACAAATATTGTGAATTACTGGCGGAATATTTAATTTGTCATAACATTACTGACAGATGTATATCCGTCACTAATGCAATGACATGTGCTTTTTCATTACTAACGGAAAATTTCCGCCAGTGAATATTTGTAGATTCATTAATGACATTACTGACGGGTTTATCCCTCACTAATGTAACTCACATAATTATTGAGGGTTTTTTCTGTTAGTAACGTTATTGGGGTTTTTTTTGATGTTACTGAAGGGTTATTCCGTCAGTAATTACTGAGGGTCTAAATCCTTCAGTAATGCAATTTTGAATTGGTTAGTAATATGAGGAATTCTTGTAGGTGAATGATTACATAAATCAAAAAAACCCAAACCAGAAACCCTAAAATTTTAAATCACAAATTAGCAGCAATAAAATTAATTTAGCAAAGGTGATTCACTAACATTTCAGAGCAATAAAATCAACGGTGATGGATTGTGGACTGAGTGAGTTGGAATCTGAGCAATGTTGGGTGTGAGAAGAATCTGAATCAATTGTAGCACCGATTGAACTGATTCAAAGCTAGGTTAGGGTTTGGGAGTGAGACAAACCAAAATGGAGTGTCTAGGTTGGGAGTGTGATTGAAGGCATAACGAGGAAGAAGAAGGGGTGAGGAACGACGGAAGAGTGAGTTTGAGATTTGGGGGTTTTAGGGGAAAGTGAGAAAGCGGGGAATGAAATTTTGGGTAGAGAGCGTAAATGAAATTGCAACGCGCCTTTTAATTCATTTAACAAAAAAAACTTGCGACAGTTGCTCCAAACAGTCGCAACAACTGTTACAAATGTACATTCTGAGGCAGTTATAAGGTAGGGGTCGCAGATGAGGTGTCGCAGTTTGCAGTTTTTCTTGTAGTGTGCGACATGTATGGAAGTACTGTTAGTACTTGTTGTGTTGTTCCGTTCTTTTAGGTGGGTATGAACGTAGTGGGGGAGAACATGATGCTTCAGGTGTGTTGGATCAGGTAAGTAGGGGTTTTTTGGGATGTAGAAACTCAGTTGGTTGTGGTTGAGGTTTGTTCTAAGTGTGTTGTTTAATTTTGGTAACGTTGATTTTGAGTTGGATATTGTTTTCCTTCCATTGGTGCATATGGATGTGATTTTTGGTATGGATTGGATGATATCTTTCGGTGTTAACATTAACTGTTTAACCATGAGTATAAAACTCTCTAAGCAAGTGGAAGAGGTAAGTGGGAAGTTTTTAACTGCGGAGCAAGTGAATAAGTCTTTGGATGGGGAAGCTAGTATGTTTATGATGTTTGCTTCGTTGAAGAAAAGTGGGGAGAAAGTAGTTGGCGATTTGCCGGTAGTGCGAGAGTTTCCAGATGTTTTCCCAGACGACATTACTGACTTACCACCGAAGAGCTAAGTGGAGTTTGCAGTTGAATTGGTGCCAGGCACAAGTCCTATTTCTATTTCGTCGTATTGGGTGTCCGCGTCGAAATTGGGAGAATTGAAGAAGCAGTTGGAAGAATTGTTAGACAAGCAGTTTATCAGGCCTAGTGTTTCGCCGTGGGGAGCTCCAATGATGTTGGTTAAGAAGAAGGACGATAATATGAGGTTGTGTGTGGATTATCGGCAGTTGAACAAGGTTACGATCAAGAATCGGTATCCTTTCCCGAGGATTGATTTAAGGTCAGGATTCACCAGATAAGAGTGAAGGCGGAGAATATATCCAAGACTACAAACCAAACTAGATATGGACACTATGGATATTATGTGATGCCATTTGGTGTGACTAATGCGTCGGGTGTCTTCATTGAATGTATGAATAGGATCTTCCATCCTTATTTCGACCAGTTTGTGGTGGTGTTTATAAACAATATCTTGGTGCATTCAAAGTCAGAGGAGGAGCATGTTGAATATCTGATGGTCGTGTTGCACACTTTGAAGGAGAAGAAGTTGTTTGCTAAGTTGTCGAAGTGTGAGTTTTGGTTGCGGGACGTGAGTTTTCTTGGTCATGTGATTTCGAAGGTTCTGTCGAAAGTTCATAGAGTGTTGCAGTGGGAGGCTTTGAAGTCTACTTATTAGATCAGAAGTTTTCTTGGTTTGGCGGGTTATTACCAGAGGTTTAATGAAGGATTTTCTAAGTTGGCTTTACCGTTGACGCAGTTGACTCCGAAAGGACAAGCGTATGTTTGGGATGCTAAGTGTGAGAAGAGTTTCCGAGAGTTAAGAAGAGGTTAACTTCAGCACCGATGTCGATTTTACGAATCCAAAGGAATTGCTCGTTGTGTATTGTGGATGCTTTTAAGATGGGTCTTGGTGGTGTGTTGATGTAGAATCGTCAGGTTGTGGCTTATGCGTCGAGGCAGTTGAAAGTGCATGAGAAGAATTATCCGACTCATGATTTGGAATTGGCAGCAGTTGTGTTTGTGTTGAAGATTTGGAGGCATTATTTGCATGGATCTAAGTTTGAGGTGTTCAATGATCATAAGAGTTTGAAATACCTGTTTGACCAGAAGGAGTTGAATATGAGGAAGAGAAGGTGGTTGGAATTTTTGAAGGATTATGATTTTCAGTTAAGTTATCATCCAGGAAAGGCGAATGTGGTGGCGGATTCTTTAACTAGAAAGTCGTTGCATATGTCTGCTTTGATGGTTAAGGAGATGAAGTTGATTGAGTAGTTGCAGAATTTGAGTTTGGTTAGTGAGTTGACGCTGAGTGGTGTGAAGTTGGGGATGTTGAAACTGACGACTAATTTTTTTAAGGAAATTAGGATTGGTCAGAAAGAAGACTTAGAACTTGTGGATCGAGTGGTGTTGGTTAATCAAGGTAAAGGTGTGGATTTCACATTGGATGAGAATGGTGTTTTGATGTTTCGTGATCGAGTTTGTGTACCAGATGTACTTGAGCTTGAGAAGCAGCTTTTGGAAGAGAATCAAAGGAGTAGTCCGAGTATTCATCCAGGAGCGACAAAGATGTATCACGATTTGAAGAAGTTGTTTTTGTGGCCTTGAATGAAGAAGGATATCGCTGAGTTTGTGTATGCTTGTTTGGTCTGTCAGAAGTCTAAGATTGAACATCAGAAGCCGTCAGGTTTAATGCAACCGTTGTTTGTACCTGAGTGGAAGTGGGACAACATTCCTATGAATTTTGTTGGAGCATTACCGAAGATTGTGAAATGATTTAATTCGATTTAGGTGGTTGTTGATCGGTTGACGAAGTCGGCACATTTTATTCCTATTAAGAATGGTATGTCTGTGACGAGGTTCGCGGAGATCTACATTTAGTAGATTGTCAAATTTCATGGTATTCCTTCCAGTATTGTGTCAGATTGGGATCCGCGGTTTACTTCTATGTTTTGGGAGAGTTTGCAAGTGGCTTTAGGAACTAAGTTAAGATTGAGTTCTGCTTATCATCCTCAGACTGATGGACAGATAGAGAGGACTATTCAGAGTTTGAAAGATTTGTTTAGAGCATGTGTTTTGGAACAAGGTGTCAGTTGGGTTCAATGTTTACTGTTGATTGAGTTTACTTACAACAATAGTTTTCATTCTAGTATTGGTATGGCACCGTTTGAGGCTTTGTGTTGGTATGAGTCAGGAGAAAGTGCTTTGTTAGGACCAAAAGTGGTGCAAGAGACTACAGAAAAGGTGAAGAGGATTCAGGAGAAGTTGAGAGCGTCTCAGAATAGGCTGAAGAGTTATCATGACAACAGGAGGAAGAACATAGAGATTTTGATGGGTGGATTGGATTTGGTATGAAGTTTAAAGTTGAGTTGGTTTAGAAATTGTATGATTTGGTGAAGTTTGGAGAGAGTTATGGAGGTTTGAAGGTTGAGGTTATGGAGGTTTAGAGAGAGAAGTTGAAGGATGAAAGAGGTTGTGTTGTTTGAATGAGGGAAGAAGAAGGAAAAATTGGTTTTGGGACCCTAGGGGCTGCGCACGGCCGTGTCACCACAGGCACGAGACATGTCTCCCTCTCGACATTTGCTGTTTTTTGGGTGCTGGACATAGGCACGGTCGTGCAACCACAGGCACGGCCGTGCCACCACAGGCACGGGCCGTGCCAACATTGCTGGTCAACGGGCTCTAATATTTTTCGCTTTTTCGCATCATATTTGGACAAATACCTACAAAAAAAATTAAAATAACACAAAACAAACAAAATAAAAGCAATTAAACTCGTGGGTTGCCTCCCACGAAGCGCTCGTTTAAAGTCATTAGCTTGACGGTTAGAAGGTTTCTCTACCCTATACCCAACCTTTCACAAAGGGACAATGGCACCAAACTGACACTAGCCCCAAGATCACACATGGCTTTCTCATTGGTTTCACTCCCAATCACACAAGGGGTGGAAAAACTCCTAATCACTCTAAGGTTATGCTTAGAAAGCCTTTGTGCGAAAGGAATTTTGGGTTTATGAGGTGGTGAAACAATTGGCTTATCACTTTCTCCTATGGCTTTCTCACCTTGTGGTTTTTCGCTCTCTATCTCACCCTCAATTGTCTTAGTTTTCATAACGGGATCCTCTAACTATTTTCCATCCCTAAGTTTAATAGAATTTATAACGCCTTTGGGGTTGGCTTCAGTTTGGCTCAGAAAGACTTCGAGGGTTTGAGAGGAAGTAGTTACTTGTTGGGTAACTTGAGAGATTTGAGTTTCTAGCATTCTAGTGTGAGTAGCAATGGAGTCCACTTTTGATGTAAGCTTGGCCAGAGAGTCATTCAAAGATCCAGTTTGAGTTTTAAGCTCTTGGAGCTGCTTGGATTGATTTATAACATAATTTTCCATTAAAAGTTCCAAGCTGGATTTTTGAGGGACTCTCTGGTTGTTTGCAAAACCGGGTGGTGCTGTTTGTTGTCCAAAGGGATTTTGAGGTGTTTTAAAAAAAAAATTGCTCGGGACTTTCAACGGCACTACCTAGTTGGCATTCAACGACAGTATGGCCAAATATTCCACAAACTTCACATCGTAGTGAAACAAGAGCAGGTGTAACAGCACTTACACTCATTTTTTCAAATTTTTGAAAGAGTACGTCCACCTTAGCATATAGATGATCAAAGGAAGAATTTTCGTACATACCTGCCTCTTTTTTAGAGGGTGAAGGAGCAACATTAGCGATGTCCTTTCCATTGGTCCACTGATAGTGGTTTTGTGCCATGTCCTCAATCAAAGTATATGATGCTATGTAAGTTTTATTCATCAAAGCTCCACCTGCAGCTGCATCAACATTCATTTTTGTGGTATACAAAAGACCATTACAAAAAGTGTGAACAATAAGCCACTTCTCTAAACCATGATGGGGGCAAAGCCTAAACATTTCTTTGAACCGCTCCCACGCATCGTAAAGAGATTCCCCATCTGTTTGAGTGAATCGAGTGATTTGATCCCGTTATTGAGCAGTTTTAGAATATGGAAAGAACCGGGCAAGAAAAGCTTGCCTCATTTGGTGCCATGAAGTGATAGAACCAACTTCCAATGAATGAAACCAAGCACTAGCTCTACTCCTTAAGGAAAAAGGAAAGAGGTGCAGCCTTACGGCCTCTTGGTTTGCCTTCAAGGTTCCACTGAGTCTTAAAAAAGTTGAAATATGAAGATTCGGATCTTCAGTGGGTGATCCGAAAAGTTGATTTTGCTGCACTAAGTAAATAAGTGCAGGTTTTATTTCAAAAGTGTCCTCAATTGTTAGGTACACAATAATAGCGTATGGATCATCTGAAGATGGGATTGCATACTATTTGAGAGTGCGCTCCTCAGCCATACCGTTATTATTATTATGTGTGTTTCATCTTATTTCACGGAAGAACCTTTCAATCTCAGAAACGAATTCTCTAATACTTAAGGTTCTTCGCATTCAAGAATAAAAAACTCCAAAAATTGAAGGCAAAAAGAAAAAGAAAAAGAAAAATTTATTTTATATATATAAATATGTGTGTGTGTGTGTATTCAGTCTAACCACTATTAAAAGTTAATCAAATTGTCTAACACCCCGGCAGCGGCGTCAAAAACTGGATGTGTAAAATCCGCAAGTGCACGGTTTTACCGAAGTAGTAAAAAGAGTATCGTTTCGATAGGAAGTTATGAATTCAATTAACCTTTAACAATGATTAGAAAATAGTTTTAAAGTTGAAAGGTTTTGTATTTTGTTTTTAAAATAAAATAAAAAGGCACCTTGGGATTATTGGTTCATCATGTTGACAAACCCTTCACAAACCAAACCCTAAACCTAGACTTTATGTTGGACTTATTTTCTAAAGAAAAGTTTCTCTTAAGCCTATCACATCTCCTCTCGATCTCAGTGAGTGTGTTTCTCTAGCAATCACACCTATTCTCATGGGTGATTGCTATTGAAATCCTTGAATGATCGAAACTTTATATGTCTCAAGGTTTGCTAGACTATTCTCATGTTTCGCAATCCTTGTCTAAATTCACTTGTTCCAATATTAAAACTTTATCTCTCGATCCATTGCTTAATATTTGTGATGAATCAATAACATCTATTAAACTTCATCTCTCAATCCATATTTGTTATTGATTATAAGAACGGTGAATTTATATTAGAATATATGTTTACATAAAGTAAAGGTTAGAGGTTTAGTTTGATTAGGATTTAGTTATTAGACTCATCCAACAATCCCAAGACAAGAAGAGTCTACTCACTCACGTTCATTGTAGACATAGAAGAGAAGAAGAAGAAGAACATAAAATAAAATAAAGGTGAACTTTTATTCAAGTAAACAATTGTCACTTATTATTTTCCAAGAACAAAAGATGATTCTACAAGTCTAGTGGCTGCTCTATTTATAGTCTAACAATGACTTAAGCCCCATGAAACAAATCACTAATGTGTTGCACAAGAAAAAAACAAATCTATGTGTTGCACAAGAAACCATGAGCTCTTGGTCAAAAATAAACTAAAATAGGCAGCTTTGTTAAAGAAGCAAAAGCAGCAAAAAAGGTATTATGGGGCGCAAGACATATATATTTTGGTGAAGGATCTTCAAACTTCTTTGCATAATTTATTTTCTTGTACAAGATCTTCATATTTTCAGCACAAATTAGCTCAAGGATATTTTTGCATGAGATCTTCATATTTTTAGCATAATTTGTTTCAAGGATATTTTTGCATGAGATCTTCATAAATTAGCTCCAAATATCCTTTCTTTTGCTCCAATACTCAATCTTTTGAATATTTTTTCCCGAAATATAAAAACTTGCAATTGAAGTAAAATAGTTCTAAAAAGGAAATAAAAACAAATAGAATTTAAATAAAACAAACTTAAATATTATATAAAAAACACTAATTATTGACTCATCAAACCTCTATATATTTTTGTTGGATATTTATTTAATATAATATGTCGTTGTATTTTATTTATTCTTTTGTTCGCTATTAAGTTTCATTAGGAGGTAGTTTATTTCTGTGAGAGGTACAACCCTAAATTAGGTACTTAGGTTATGATAGGACCTAATATTGCTATCATTAACTGTGTAACACCCCGTTTTCCCAACATAAAAATTTCATAAATAAAATCAGAGTTTTCGCATAACGGAATGCTACATTTTCTTTCAATAAAATCTCCAAATGAATAAATAACTATTTATTCTTCATAAAAAGTAGTCAATAAAAATTAACCTTCAAACTTCGCAGCGGAATTAATTCAAATCAACAAAATTAAACTTTGGCACGCAGGCCTCATCAAAAGTTTCATAATTCAAAAACAATACGTAAGGAAAGAGAAACAAGTAATAAGATCCCCATCCCGTTACGTATCAGAGCCCTATGACACTTTGAGCCGACATCTCTACTAATCTTTGTTACCTACAAGTTACCCATAGGAAAGGCAACATTTCCAAGCAGAAGGGGTGAGATTCACAAACAACAATAGACATTATAATTCATCAATTAAATTCAACAACAAGAATACATTGTTAATCAACTGTCAATTTATAATTAAGACGAAACAACAACAACATTTCCAAGATACGACATCGACGACCCAACCAACAACAACAACAACGACAACAACAACAACGACAACAATGCGACTAATGCAAATGCATGTGGTACCATTTTACGCGCGTTGAATGCTAAGCATTCCGGGGCATAAGCCCCCAACAGTTTGAATGAAATAACATTCCAGGGCATAAGCCCTCAATGATTGAGTGATAAGCACTCCAGGGCATAAGCCCTCAACGGTTGAGTGAAAACACTCCAGGGCATGAGCCCTCAACAAAGTATGAGTATGAATAGACTCACTAGTGTATATCTGCATACAACTCGACAACAGCAACGACAACTACAATATGCATAATCAACTATGACATAAGACTCCAACTTAATCGACAGGGCACAACAAAAGGGTACAACAAAGTCTCATAGCAAAAATTCAACCATTTAGGCAAGCTACAGTACTACTCGCCGTGGCAAGCTACTTTACTCGCCGTGGCGAGTTCAGGAAAATGAACTACTCGCTATGGCGAGTTGGGGGCGAGCTCAAGGCGAGCAAATCACGGTGTTCTCGGCATTTTTGACATTTTTCACCTAAAATCTTCATTTTTAAGTCCCCTAAACCCAAATTTGATTCTATAAAAAGGTGTCATTCATTCCTAAATATATTAAGGCACTCAAGTTGATATAAAAATTGGCCTAAAAACATCATTAAGACAATTAACACTTTTTAATTTAAGCAACTCGCCGTGGCGAGTGCATTTGCTCGCTGTGGCGAGCTATAAGGGTTCACTACTCGCCTGGCAAGTGGGTCTGCTCGCTGTGGCGAGCTACACAGGCATTGCTCGCCTGGCGAGTGGGTTTGCTCGCCGTGGCGAGTGGCGACTGACAGAACTACGAACTGTACGAACAAACTTCTCCTTTTCGACCCCAAACCCCATTTTCAACACCTAAAAACTCAGTTTTGATGAATTGCATTACTTTTACACAATCTAACATCAGAACAGCAATAAACTACAACATATTCATGAATTCATCAAGTTTTTAACATCAATTCATCTTTAACCTAATTCAATTCATCAACCCTAACAATCCTACACTAATCAACGAATCATAAGACCTAAAGTTGAGAGTTAGTCTCACCCTTACCTTAGATTATCTTTCTGAATTCAAAGCTGTGTTCTTCTCTCTTCCTGCTTCTTCTCTCTTATTCTAGGTTTTTCTCCCTTTTCTCTGTTTCTCTCTGTTTCTACGTGAAAACTGTTTTCTGACTTTCCCTTCCTTCTAACTCCTATTAATTCTAATTAATTCCCACTTATTTCTAATTAACTCCTTTTAAAATATTATTCAATTCATTTTAATCCCCAACTTTCTAATAATTATAATTCTCACCTATTTTAATTAAATAATCAAAACAATCATATAATAAAATACATCACACCATAAAATCAACATAAATTATTTAAAATCATATAAACTTATTAAAATCAACCGAAATTAAATAAATAACAACTAGGGCGTTACAAACTGGATGCTTATATGTTGATATTTATATCCCTTTACTAATAACTATCTCTCTAGGAAGTAAGTGATTATTAATTAGCCAAAGATACTGGAATAATTGTTGATCCTAGACGTGAGTACTTAGTGGATGATGCCCATTGAGTCGGGCGGTGCCTTACCAAACCTAGCAATTAACTGGTTAGCAATTAGGGAAACTAGTGTCTAGCTGTCCGAAATAAGTTGTAACCTAATAGAACCATTCTCTTGAAACCCTTAGTAAGGTATATGTAGATTTGGGCTGCCGGTTTGTAGAACTACTAAGAAAGCGTAAATAGATTGTGGTATGAGTGTCCTAAGATTCATAAATGGGAATACCTAAGGGAAACTTGGACTTCATTGCCTTGGGAAACACTGGAAAGTCAATATAAAGTTTATGTTTCAATTACCTTTGAATTAGCAAGACCCTGCATGTAAGGATCACCGTGCGATCAACAGGTGCAGTTAGCCATCAGAGGGATAAACCAAAGTAGGTTAGTAACGTCCCAACGACCTCATCACTTGTATAGTCTAGATAAGATAAATAAACGCGGCATATAATTACTTATTATCCAACAACATATATACAGAGGGGATTCGAAGAATCCTTACCATTGCTTACTTTTCTTCAACAAAAATAGGTAATCTTGCTCTGTTGCAAACATATAAAAATTGCAAGTCTTTTAAACCCTTATCTTCTATATCGTCAATTAACAAAAATAAGTAACCAGGATTGTTTGGACGAAATGACAATCCATGTGGAAACGAAACTCTACTTATCACTTTATTACTTGGTAAACGATTTGGTACACTTTCCTAATCCGCACAACAAGATTTCGGCGCCGTTGTCGAGGAATGCTGATATTTTCGACTGAACAATTTAAATTACTTATTTTTATTTATCTTTATTTTTCTGTCATTTATTTTTTCGCATTTTACTTTCCTGTTTTCAAAAATTCTAAAATACCAAAAAATCAAAAGTTTAAAAATAGCAAAAATATTTAATCCTAGTTTAGTCATTTTTTTATTTTATTTTTCGAGTCTAATTTTCATTTAGTTTATTTATTTTAGTCGTTACTAACATAGTTTATTTTTCGTTTTGCATTTAGTTATTTGTTTCCATTTTGTACTAACCATTTTTTTTTCTTTTTGTTTTCCCATTTAGGAACTAACCCCCTTCATTTTTTTAGAGTCTTAGTTTAGGTTTTTATTTTTCGCATTGCATTTTAGGGAGTCGTAGTAAAAATAACGGTTATAATAATATCTACATTAGATCGAGTCTAGTTTAATTAGGTTATTTATTTAGACACAGTCAATTTAATTTTTGTATTTAGAATTAGGTTTAGCATTTAGTAATAGTAATAGAATCTTAGGTTTAATTAGTAGTATAATTAGGAATAGATCGAGTCTTTTCTCGATCTTGCAAAATTATTGTGTGAAATAGGTAACCATGGAATCAGCCAAAAGCACACAGTCAATATCAACTAAAGAAAAGAATGAAGAACAAAATTTGGAGCAATTGATCAATTTATTAAAGAAGGTGAAGGTAACGAGTTCTTTTGAGGAGAAGCTGGAAAAAGAGCCAGGATTCCTGGAATTTTAGCAAGAAGTAGAACTAAAGCGACAAGAGTTGATGAAGTCAAAACAAGCTGGAAAGAACAAACATATTCATTCGGTGGAAGTGGAAAGAGAGACACCTCAGACAGAGGACAATCAAAGGGACGAGGATGTGCTTCCAGAATTAAATGATCTGCATCAAATTCTCAAGCAGTACAAAATAATCATGCCCATTAAGGAAATGGCCGAACAAAACCCTTGTTGTATCATGTTCCTTCAAGAAATCTTGAAGAAACATGCTGACCTATATGAAGAACTCATATCACTGACTAACGAGTGTCATCTCACACACGAGGTATCGGCCGAAGTCAGAGGGAGAATACACCATTTTTGGATATTATTATTTATGCATGATAATACACCATTATTATTTTAGCTTATGATGAGATATTATTATTTTTCCGCTGCGATGTTTGAGAAAATTATTTATGCATGTTGAACTTATAGAAGAAGTAGCATCTAAATCCTTTGCATGATCTATATGAATTGTGTAATTTATCGCTTCGTCGACCTTCTTCGATTTACGTGGCGATTACCATTAGAATCTCTTCTCGATTTTTCTCCACGCGTTCGAGTCTGTCGTTCTGCTGACAGAGCAAGTTTACCAAGTTCGTTAGGACTTCGTTTGCCTCTGGAGGCAGTGGAGCTTGAGGAGACGGCGGTGGAAGAGGAACTTCCTCCAAATGCGGAGGAGGCGGAGGCAGCGTTGTTGCGTTCAACGCGGTTATAACACGAGCGTCATTCGCAGTATCGATGACGATATTGTCACCCTCAGGATTCACCGGTTCGAGAATCGGAACCGTTCGACTTTGGAGAATCTAGATCGTTGAATGCGGTGCTTGAGAAGTGGAGGAACGACTCGTGGCGATTCTTCTGCGGGTTCAAACCATTACTTCAATGATATGAGCAGTAACTGTTAACCATTACGGTGGAGGAACGTGTAACTTAAACAGTTACGGCGGAGATGCCATAACATAGATGTGTACGGTGAAGGATCGTTGGACCATGGGAGTTTATCGAACGATCCCCTTCTTCTAGCGCCAAATGACCTGTCCAGTGAGAACGATTGAGTAGCAACGGCGACAGAGAATGCTCTGGTGTGACAGTAACAGCTTCCGAGACGGCGGCAAGGAGTCTTCGCGGTAAAACAAAGGGTGCCTGGAGGCACGTTAGCACTCCAACACTCAAGTTAGTGGTGGAACTGCGAAAAAGTGGGTAAGAAATATTGTGAAAAGTGATGTGTACCTTGGGGTGAAGCAAGTCCACCCCTATATAGGCACTTTGGTAATAACCATCTCCGAGTTATGTGGCGTATGAATAGAGACGAAAGAGGGACGCGTGTATGGTGATCCTCACACGAGGGGGCTTTTCTGTGTGGCACGGTGCATGCAAGCTGACGTACTCCTCTGAGCGTGGAGCCCTAAGGCGGTGTATTTTCGGCCACCTGTCAGTATGTGGTTGGTCTTGTGACCGGTCCAAAACAGAATTCATTTTAAACCTCCAAATTCCACCAAAACCCTCCTCCATTACAATTTTTGAGTTCCCCCATATGAGAAGGATTTTGTATAATCAAGAAAAATGAACCCGCTAAATCTCTCCCCTTCCAATGTCTACTATTTTTTCAACTTGCTCCCTCTTTTTTTCAAAGCCCTCCCCTCATTTCCCCTCCAAATACGTAAACAAATCCCTAAGGGAGGGGAAATAAGTGTAATTTACTCTATTTTATTTTTAAGAAATTGTTAACTAATAAAGATTTTTTACAAGATTTGTTGATTTTTATAATAAGATAAATTATAGTATAACACAATGTATTGAAATAAAAAGATAAAAATAGTAAAATTATCACATAAACTTTCCATGCCTTTCTTTGCTAGTTTTTCAACTCACGAATAAGATAAGGGCTTTCTCTCCAAAACCTAAAATAGTCTTACAAACAAAAGAAAAAACAAAGCAAATGGAAGCAAACACATATTCATTTTTAAACGAAACAATAGAAGAAATATTCACTTTTAAATGAAATAAAGAAAGCTGAGAAAGAAAGGAAGATAAAACTCATTAATCATAATACTCAATATTTGACGATTAAATATACCAAAACTCATACAAATCAAAAGAAACTATAAAACTTATAATAAATTATTCCTTAATTTTTGTTATTCCAACTATATAATTTCAAGGTTTTGATGATAAAATTACACAGAAAGAGTATTATTTTAATGACCAAGTTGCCTATGTTAATAAACGATAGCAACTTTTGGATTCCATGGAAAACAATCTAAAGAGGTCTCCTTAATCCTACATGGTCCAGACGAATTTATAAACCAAGTACAGTCTCGACATAATTTGGCATCTCGTTTTTGTACATAAATATCAAAGTATTGAAAATCATTATTCCATGTAAATCGACAAAACCATAAGGTTACACTAACAATGGGATGAGGCTTCAAATTGAAAGTGTAAATTTCTTGAAAATTTATTCTTCGAAATCCAGCATCATGATGTTTATCTTTACAATGAACACCGAGTACAGTATTGCTCATGTTGTTGATAATGTGTTCATATACGGTGGGAAGGAAAGAATTGGTTTTTCCAAACTGCAAAGCAACGAGAATAGTCACTAACATTGAAATTAAGAATACACTTTTGGAGACCGAACCCATCATACTAATAATGGAACATATGATCTGCTTCTTGTTATATATCATTGAAACTCATGAAGGTGATTTCTTTATATGTTTCGAAAATTATATACATTAATTGATATTTAGACCACAAAGGTGGTATAATAATGCAAATTAATCTTTTGACTTTTTTTTGTTGAAAATCATTTGACCAAATAGGTGGGTGCAATAAATGTAAAAAATAATATTGTATAATTTTTTTTGAAGGAATATTGTATAATTTTGAATGTTAATATAATATTGAATGTTTTTTATAGTAGTCAAATTAACTCATTTCATTCATAATATACTAGGCCAACTTTGAGATTTTTTAGCGCCCATTTAATAGCATTTTCAAATAAAGTGCTATAAAAAAACTAACTTTGATAAGTATATTACCGTTTTGTTGCAAGTACTGTTATAAGGGTACATCTAAAAAGCACTTTCTCCAAAAGTGCTAATATTGACAATTTAAAAAAAATAAATTAAAATAAAGAAAAACTAGTATGATAGCGGTTTTCACGATAATGATAACATAGGTGTACAGCGATTGTTAGCACTTTGTTGTTGAACGCTAAACAACATGACTCTGGCGAAAAATATTGCGATTTCTTGCACTGTTCATTGTCACTTTCCCTATCTTTCTTTCTTGTTAGGTAACCTACCCTCCTTCCTCCCCCACCTACCATTTCCGATCATGGCTCCTTTGATCATCATCAACTGGCCTTGCCTTGTCAATCCACCACCTGATCCTACCGTTAATCATCCAAAACCTAATTACATCCCCAACCCTAGTTCTGATCCTGTTTTACTTGCAATCTCTACCATTTGCCTTGTTGATCCACCACCTGATCCTACTGTTAATCATCCAAAACCTAATTTCATCCCCAACCCTAGTTCTGATCCTGTTTTACTTGCAATCTCTACCATTTCCAAAAATCCACCATCAACCTCCTAGAAGGGTATTCTTGAGAACTCTAAGAGTTCAGATTCAAAAAAGAACCAACCAAAACCTACCCAGATACAAACCAAGACCTTTGCACAAGCTCTTTCCAATCTCGCGATATCCCTAACTCTCAGCTGCCACAGCCGGTTTTGAAGGGCGGTGATTACGCTATTGCTATTCATGAAGATGAATATCTCGCAGGTATGGATTCTTGTAAGTATAACTTGCATGCAAGAGTGATATGGCCAAAGGGTTCCACCCCTCTCATTGTAATTGCACTTCGTAACAAATTGGCACTGATCTAGAAGAATCTGAGCAAGTGGGGTGTTACCTCCATTGGTAAGGGTTATTTTGAGTTTTCTTTTACCTGTTTAGAGGATGTTAAGAGAGTAAGATCAATTACTTCGTCGAACCTCAAATCAGGGGTTCTCAAGTTATTTCCCTGGACAAAAGATTTTAATCCTAGAATCCAAAATACCACTTCTGCCAGGTTTGGGTAAGAATTTATGGACTCTCTCAAGAGTACTGACGCCCTAGGATCTTGTTCGCTATAGCTAATGATGCAGGCACCCCTATTTGTACCGACACTGCATCTTCCTTGCCTTTGGTTGATAAAACTTTTGGCCATTTTGCTAGGGTTTTAGTGGACATGGATATAACTCAGCAGTTGCGTTATAGGGTTCTAGTAGAAAGGAAAGACTTTGATTTCTTTGTTGATCTTGAATATGAAAATGTCCCTGCTTATTGTTCTCATTGTTTGAAGATTGGTTATCAGGTTGAAGACTGTAAACTTCTAAGCAGGAAAAATGATATCTCTAATGGAAAGAAACATGTTACTGAGACTGTAAATGGCTTTTAAGTCGTGAATGATGGGAGGAAAAAACAGGGCACCATGGAAAAAGACCCCATTGTTATTGAAGAGGCTGCTGAAACATCCATGAGAAGATAATCAAGTACTCATTGTGTCAACAATGTTATACATGATGATGGTACTCAGGAAAAATCTCCACACAACACTCAGAGTATTAGGTTTGATGTTTTGGTTCAGAAGGAACTGGTAAATTATATAGAGAATGATAAGGTTTTAGAGGAAGAGATTAATACTGCTATTCATAATGAAGGTATTCCTGTTGAACACGAGGAAACTAGCTCACAAGGTGATGAATTTGTGGATAACACACAACTGTTCCCCATTCTAGAAAGGATTGAAACTGAAGTGCCAATGGTCTCACAAATGAATGCTGAACAATTAGAAAAAGAGAGATTGCTGGAATTAGAGAAGAAAAACAAAGAATTTCTGGATAGCTTTTGGGCAAACATCATTGATAATGAGAATGTTGAACAGAGATTGCTGAAGCAATTAGAGGAAGATCCACAACATGACTTTTAGGTGGTCTGCAAATTAAAAGATAAGGCTACAAAAAGTAAAAAATCTGCCAAGAGCTCTTATCAAACCAGGAACAAAGTTGGTAATCCAAATCCCTTTAAATGAATCTTCTTTACTAGAACATTAGGGGAATTGCTAATTCCCAATCCCGATTAGCCTTAAAAAAACTTATTATATCCAACAAACCTGATTTTGTTTTCATTTCTGAACCTAAGATCCCTTTTCATAGATTTCCTTTTGTTTGGCTCAATAGATTAGGGTTTAAGATTTTCTCCCATAACATAAGAGAAAATCTTACACCTAATCTATGGTGCTTTTTTTTAACTTCTCTTAACCCTACTATACTAGATATTGATGACCAACAAATAGCTTTTTCCCATACTATTAACAATCATCAAATTTGTTTTTCTGCTGTCTACGCATCAACCAGTAACATTACCAGACAAAACCTTTGGCTCAAACTTAACACTCTCCAAACCAATTTCCATGCTCCCTGGTGCTTTATTGGGGATTTCAATTCAATTTTGGGTGCTCATGAGCATTAGGGCTCTCTTTCACCTGCAAGACCGCCTATGCATGATTTTCAGAATTGGTCAGATACCTTTGATCTCCTTCATCTTCCAACTAGAGGTGCTCAATTTACATGGGACAATAGAAGAGGTGGAACAAGACATATTAAAAGGAGACTTGACAAATCAATATGTAATCAACAAATGGTGGATTTTTGCTCTTCAATTACTTGTTTGACTTTACTCAAAAATAACTCTAACCATTTTCCTCTCTTACTTGATATCAAAACTGACAACTTGCAATTTGTTTCAAGTTTTAAGTTCCTTAAAGCCTGGACCCTTCACAATGACTGCCAAAATATTGTTATGAATACATGGAATCAACAAGTTATTGGTTGTCCATTGTTTGTTCTCAGTACAAATCTCAAAACCCTAAAAAATAATCTGAAGATTTGGAACAAGGAAGTGTTTGGAAACATTCATACCTTTGTTAGTGAGGCTGAAAAAAAAACTTAGTCAGATTCAAGACCAAATTAATCTTCAAGGTCACAATGATAATCTTATGAATGAGTAGAAGCAAGCACAGATCACTTTGAATGAAGCTTTACACAGACAAGACATTTTCTGGCAGAAGAAAGACAGGGTTAGCTGGCACTTGAATGGTGGTAAGAACTCAAGATATTTTCACAGAGTCACACAAATCAAAAACAAAACTAAACTTATTACAAATATTAAACACAATGATGAAATCATTTCAGATCCTATGAGAGTCTCTGTACACATAGTTTCCTATTATAATATTTTTTTTCCACTAACTTTGTTTTGCAGGATTTTTTGCTGGTGAAAGAAGTCATCCCCCAAATGATTGATGAAACAACTAACAATCTTCTTACCATGATTCCAACTGAATTAGAAGTGAAGAATGATGTTTTCAACCTAAATCAAGATGGTGCTCCAGGGCCAGATGGTTTTGGTGCAAGTTTCTTCCAAACCTATTGGAAAACCATAAAGAATGATCTCTATGCAGTAGTTATTCAATTTTTCCAAACTGGATGGTTACCTCCTAATTACAATGCTAATATTCTTTTTCTCATTCCAAAGGTTTCTAATGCAGGTAGCATTGATCAATACAGACCAATTGCCTTAGCAAACTTCAAGTTCAAGATCATCTCTAAAGTACTGGCAGATAGGCTCTCTCAAATTCTTCCAAACTTAATTTCCAAAGAGCAGAGAGGTTTTGTCAAAGGAAGGAATATCAAAGACTTTATAGCCCTCACCTCAGAGGCTATTAATGTTTTAGATAAGAGATACTTTGGAGGTAACTTAGCATTGAAGATTGATGTGTCTAAAGCTTTTGACACAATTAACTAGGAGTTTCTGATGAAGGTTTTAAGTTCTTTTGGTTTCAATCACAAATTTTGTAGCTGGATCCATTCTATTCTCCACTCATCCAATATGTCAGTGTCTATTAATGGTTCTCAACATGGTTTCTTCAAGTGCAACAGGGGTGTCAGGCAAGCAGACCCCCTATCTCCTCTTTTTTTTGTTATTGCTGAGGAAGTGCTAAGTAGAGGAATTAATAAATTGGTGTCTGATGGAAAAGTTGATTTAATTAAAGCTTCACGATCTGAATCCATTCCATCTCATTGTTTCTATGCTGATGACTTAATGATTTTTTGTAAAGGAAGGAATGCAAGTATTGATGCCCTGAAAGATTTATTCACTAGATATGCTGCATGTTCTGGTCAAGTTATCAATTTAGGTAAATCATCTATTTTTGCTGGTGGTATCTCTGATTCAAGGTTAAATCATATGGTGCGGCTTCTTGGTTTCTCCATTGGTTCTTTTCCTTTTACCTAACTTGGTGCTCCTATCTTTAAAGGGAAACCCAAGAGACTTCACTTTCAGCCTATTGCAGATAAAATCAAGTTAAAGCTAGCTAATTGGAAAGCATCCCTCCTATCTATTGCAGGAAGAATTGAATTGGTAAAATCAGTTATTCATGGTATGCTTGTTCATACTATGAGTATTTATTCTCGCCTGAAAGTTTAATTAGAGAATTAGAAAGATGGATCAAGAACTTCATTTGGAGTGGGGATATAACCAAGAGGAAAATGGTGACTGTGGCTTGGAAAAAAGTTTGTGCTAGCTTGGAAGAGGGAGGTCTGGGCATAAGTTCTCTAGTTTGTTTAAGTAATGCCACTAATCTCAAATGTTGTTGAGGTATGTTTCAATCTGATGAGCAATGGGCCTCTATTCTAAGAAGTAGAGTGTTGAGAGATTCTCCATGTATTCAACATCATATCTTCTCCTCAACATGGAGTGGTGCTAAATCAGAGTTTCGAACTTTGATTGACAACTCTAAATGGTTAGTTGGAGACAGTGGTGCTATCAATTTCTGGCAAAACAACTGGTGTGGAATTATCTTAGCAGAATCCTCCAACATTAATCACCTACATCTCGATCAGTTTCCTAATAATTTGAATGCTTATATTCATGATCATAGATGGTGGTTTCCAGATGACTTGTCTGATCTCATCCCTAATTTGAGAAATCTTGCTGAACAAGTGACTCTTCCTACTGTTTGTATGCGGGATAAATTAGTTTGGAAGCACAAATCTAAAGGTAAATTGTCTCTCAAAGATGCTTATAAATTTAAACAAGCTCATTTTCCTAAAGCTAAGTGGGCTAAGATGATTTGGTCTGCTGATATTCCTCCCTCAAAATCTCTGCTTGTTTGGAGGTTTATGTTGAATAAGCTCCCAACTGATGAGTACCTCACTATCAGGGGATGTTACATTCCTTCTATATGCTCTCTCTGTAGGGTTAGCTCTGAATCCTCTTCTCATTTATTCTTAGAATGTCCATATGCTTTACACATTTGGAGATGGTTTGCCACTACTTTCAACTGCTCTTTAAACTTTCAAACAAAAGATATTTGGAACATCTATAATGGATCTTGGAATCCTCAATGTAAGGTAGTGGTTACCGCTGCCTTGATTAATATTTTTAATAGTATTTGGTTTGCAAGAAACCAAATAGGATTCCATGGAGGTCCTCAATTGCTTCTATAATTTCAAATGCTACACTCTTTGGAAATCTCTCAAAGAAGGCTGCCTCTCCCAGCATTGCCAACTTTATCATCCTAAAGAAGTTCAATGTTTCCCTTCATCCTCCTAGGACTCCTAAAATCATAGAGGTCATTTGGCAACCTCTTCCTCGAGCCTAGGTAAAATGTAACATTGATGGATCCACAAATGGAATCTTATCATCTTGTGGTGGAATATTCAGAAACCATAAAGCAGAATTTATGATTTGTTTTGGAGAAAGTACTAGAATTGGAGATTCTCTGCATGCTGAGCTCTTAGGAGCCATGCGAGCTATTGAGCTAGCCAACACTCATCAATGGACAAACCTCTGGCTGGAAACCGATTCAGAGTTGGTGGTAAAGGCTTTCAAAAACAACGTTATTATTCCTTGGCATTTATGCAATAGATGGATGAACTGTATGCAAGTAATTTGTAGAATAAATTTTTTGGTAACTCATATATTTAGAGAAGGTAATGATTGTGCAGACTCTTTAGCTAGTCTAGGTGCTACTGTTGTGAATCCCACTGTTTGGTATGATCCTTCTTTGTGTATAAGATCATACCTTGGTAGAAATAGATTAGGCTTGCCTAATTTTAGGTTTGTGTCTCACTAGAGAGGTTGGGTTTGGCCCCCCTCTCTTCTTATTTTGATGTTGTTACTGGTTCTCTTTGCTTTATTTATATATATATATATATATATATATATATATATATATATATATATATATATATATATATTTTGGTAGGTTAGCACTTTGCTACCTACTTTTTTTAAAAAAAAATAATGGGGGTTTTTTGAAAAAGTAAAAAAAAAAAAACGGATTCACTTTTTCAATTCGTGTTTCAAAGATTTTCCATTCCCTCTTTTCTTTCACACACCTGTTCTCTCTTTAACCCACATCTCACCTTCTTTGCTCTTCTCACCACCATCGAACCCTATAACAACCACCACCATCAAATCCCATAACAGCCACAACCATCAAACCCCGCTTCTCAGAACCCCATCTATGTTATACCCAAACCCCCATCTCATCAAACTCCACTTCTAACAACCCCATCAAATCTCATCTCTTATCTCATCCCACGCATACACCAACACAAATATAATGCAGTTTCTCAATTTCTTTGATTTATTTTATTAATCCTAAAATTTGAGCTATTAATTTTTTTGTAGTTGTTCTACATCTTGAATCTCGATTATCAATGGAAGTTTATTCGTAGATGTAACAGCCCGATTTTCCCTAGAATTATTTTAATTAATTTTTATATGTGTATATATGTGCTTGTATATGATTGTTTGTATATGTGTGTATTTTGGTTGAGGTTAGTGGATTTTGACTTGGGAAAGGTATTTTAGTCATTTTAGACCCAGAGGTATTTTGATCATTTGGTGATTAAGGGTGAAATATTCTTTTGGGTACGAGAATTATTTTTAGTGCTTTAAGTGAGAGAGGTTAGTTTTACTAAGTTATTAGTAAGTGGTGGTAACTAATTGGAGACGGTAACTACTCATTATTTTTATCAGTTAAGAGAGTAGTAACTCGGTAAATTAATTAGTAAGACTTTGAGTCCATTTAAGACAATTGAGGGTTGAGCCCATTATTGAATAGCCTATATAAACTCTAGTCTTAAAGATAAATTAGGTCATATATTCATTCACACATTTCACAAACTTTGGAGAGGTAGAGAGAGAAAGAGCAAGAACAAGGGTTAGAGAGAAGAAAGCTTTGGAGAGGAAGAAAAGGGTAGAGATTCAAGAGGGTGGAGCAAAAGTGAAGCTAAAACTAGGATTTGCTTGGTTAGAGGTAAGGGGGGTAGTTCTCTTTCATGATTAAGCCATGATCTATTTTTCTACTTAAGTGAAGAAGTACTTATTTGTGAGTAGTTATTCTTTTTGTGAATTTTAATGTCAATTTCCGTGCTCCTTAATTAGTGATAAGTTTGAGTATGTTAAATTGATGTTAAACTTGTTGTTGTTGTTGTTGTTGATTTTGCATGATTAAAGTGTGTTGATAAGTTACGTTGTTTATTTTGCTTAAAGTGATGAAAATGAAGTAGTTGTTGTTGTTGTTAATGATTGGTGAATTCATACTATATGCCATGAATTTTATTGATGGGTGTTGATAATGATGATTCATGAAGTGGGTGTGATATATGTGTTGTTGTGTGTGTGAGAGTTATTGTTGTTGGAACTTTGATGAATGAAGTCAATTAAGGTATAAGACGTTTTGTATTGTCGTGAAAATAGTCTAAGTGGTGTATTTGAACTTTGGAAAATAATTTTTATTGGTTTGGGTATGTTGGCGATCAAAATAGGGATTTTTGGTATGAATTTGGGATGAGCCCGAAGCTAAAAATGTGTTTTTCAGGCCATTGAATTGATTAAAGAAAGTTTGAATCGTATCAATCTGCATCTAGGCAGATTTGAATTGATTCAGACAAATTTGAATCACATCACTGTTCTCTCTGACTTGTTTTGAATCGATTCAGCCTTAGTTGTAAACATGAAATTTCTAGATATGGATGTCATCTTTCTAATGACTTTGGTTTCACTTCCAAATGTTTTCTAAAACTTTATTTATGGTCAAGTTACTACAAATAGGTCATGCGGCATTTTTTATAAAACTTTATCATAACTTTTTCTCTAAGCCGTGAAACATCTTCAAATTTAATATTGAGTTTAAGGAGCACGTATACTCGGTTGAGGCGTTTGAACTTGTTTACCTTGATTTTGGGGGATTTGTCGGAAAATGCTAGTTTTCATAAATCTAGACGAACTTTGTCAAATTGGTGTTTTATGGCCGGATAACTTGTCGTAGACTTTGAATTAATGTTATTAAGATAAAATGTGAATGAATTGACGATGCTTGAGTGTTTGATATGGTGAATATCATAATGTGGATTAATGTTCCTCTTTATGTAAGCGGTGACTTTGGAACTTATTGTTTCCTTAAGTTGCTGTTGTAAATGACGATCATGTTAATTTTTTATCTTTGTATGACGACTCTTGTTTGAATTATGACTTTTTGGTTGTGTGGATTATAAAACTTGATAATGCCTATGGTGTTGATTTATAAAGAAACATAATTGGAGGTGTACTTTTACATTGCTTGGTTATTATGTTGTTGGAGTTAGGCGCATTGTCGAGTCTTACTTGTATGTCCATGCATCATAGTCATATTGAGTCATATGAGAATATAAAAGGAGGTGTACTTTTACATAGGTGAGATACATAGGAGGAGGTGTACTCTTATGTGGGTGTGGATTTAAACGGTAAAATTAGCTTCGGATTCCTTTGGTATAACATGCATTTAGATGAGTCTAGAACATACATGCATTTTGATGTTTGGTGAGTCGAATTGTACTGAACTATATGAATGATGGATATGTGCATTATGGATTTGCCGATGGTTGTGAATGCTAGAACCAAACTCTAAATGTATGCACTATTGACTTGGTTTGTGTACTTGTAGACTTGATGATGTTGAATTCTTTTTAATCATGTTAAATTGATTTAAGATAACTATTTCATTGATTATGTTTAATTATGAATTTTGGACTAACCCCCAGTGGTCTTTTGGTTGACCATCTGTCTTATCCTTTGGATGGGTAGACGGCGTGCAGGATTGATCTTTTAGCTTGCTTGGTGTGTTGCTTGTGGATAGCGGGAGCTTCCTCTATTTATCTGCTTTGGAGTCTTAGTATAGAGCTCTGATTTAGGGTGTCAGTCTTTCTTTTTCCTTTGATGTTGACTATTTATATGTTATCGAGATTTTTACTCATATGTTGAGACTGGAGATTTATTTGGGGATATATTTATGATGATTATGACATGGCTCCTTGGAGATGTATGCTATTTATCTGTTGCAATGTTTTTGAGAAAATTGTTATGCATGCTTTGAGATTTATTGAAGACGTGACGTCTATTTATTGAATATTTGTAATATTCGTGTGTGTTATCGGTTTAATAGAAGTAGGGCGTTACAGTAGACATAAATAATGTGGTATTTAAAAGACTATTTTTCTTTTTAGACCTTTTTTTTTTGGGTGAACCTCAAACTGATTTTTGTTGAAGTATTGAATGGTGTTTGATACTTGATATTTGACGAAAGAAAGGAAGACAAAACTCATAAATCATAATGCTTTTTGACGATTAACTATACTAAAACTCATGCAAGTCAAAATAAACTATAGCAACACTTACAATAAATTATTGGCAAAATTACATATTTAGTCCCTTAACTTAATTTTAAGTAACAGTTTAGTCATCTATCTTTTTCTTTTTTTCCATTTTAATCCTTTATGTTCTAAAATATTAACAATGTTATCCTTTTTGACATAAAAATTCCAAATTTCTCAAAACTCAACAACAAACACAGAAAACTAAAAAAACAAAATCATATATTCATGGAAAACCCAGATTTTATTTTTAATAATTTCATTTCTCCATTTCTTTCTTCTTTATGGGTATTAATGAACCCAAATTGTCAGATGAATACATACAAGCTTTTAACTATTCTCCTTTCTTCTTCTCTTCTCTATGCAAAACACAATAACTCCCTAAACAAGTGATTGGTGTGAACGTTACCGAACCGCAACAAGTGCTTTATTTAGCCAATAACTAAACAAAGCCAAATAGAATAAACGAATGAGAAAAGATAAAAATTCAATTTCGTACATAAATTACAGTCTTTTCTTTTAATCAATTAATTAATAGGTCAATAATCAATCAATAGTGTGTAAATTATTTTCAATTTAAAAAATGAGTATGATAGCTAGCCTTCGATTTCTTGGTTTACTATGAACATGTGGTTTTTTGATGAATTTGAAATTTCTGGGTCACTTGATTTTCCATGAAGATCTGGATTTTGTATGAAATTTCTGGGTTTGTGGATGAGTTTTAAAAACTTTTGATTTTTTTATGTTAAAAAGATAAATATTATTAATATTATGGAACATAGATGATTAAAATAGAAAGAAAAAAAAGATAAATGATTAAACTGTTACCTAAACTTCAAAGAGATATATTTGACATAAAATTACACAGTTAGAGTATTATTTTCATGACCAAGTTGCCTATGTTCATAAACTATAGCAACTTTTGGATTCCATGGAAAACAATCTAAAGAGGTCCCCTTAATCCTACATGGTCCGGACCAATTTATAAAACAACTACAATCTCGACATAATTTGGCATCTCGTTTTTGTACATAAATATCAAAGTATTGAAAATCATTATTCCATGAAAATCGACAAAACCATAAGGTTACACTAACAATTGGATGAGGCCTAAAATTGAAAGTGTAAATTTCTTGAAAATTTATTCTTCGAAATCCAGCATCATGATGTTTGTCTTTACAATGAACACCGAGTACAGTATTGCTCATGTTGTTGATAATGTGTTCAACGGTGGGAGTGACAGAATGACCTTTACTATTTGTGAACTGCAAGCAACGAGAATAGTCAATAATATTAAAATTAAGAATACAATTTTGGAGACCGAACCCATCATACTTGCACATTAGAGTATTTCACTTTAGACTATCGGGGTGGAGTTCGAGATATTTGTCTTTGGGTGGTCGTCTGGTTCTGTTGAAGTATGTCTTGTCCTCATTGCATGTTTATGCCATTTCTTTTTTCAAGGCTCTGTCAGGTATCGTTTCCTCTATTGAATCTATTTTTAATAAAAAAAATTGAGGGGGGGAGTGTAGACCACAGGAAAATATTTTGGATTGATTGACAAACTATTTATCGGAGTCTGGAGGTTGACGGTTTAGGGGTAAGGAGAAATAGGGACTTTAATACTACTTTATTAGGGAAATGGTGCTAGAGGTTGTTGGTGGATAGGGTTAGTTTATGGTTTAGGGTGTTGTCGGCCCGTTACGGTGTGGAGGGGGGTCGTTTGACGAAGAGTGGCTGTGAGGCCTCTGTTTGGTGGAGGGACATCTCTGCTTTGCGTTCGGAGGAGTGGTTTCACAGTAATGTTACTCAGTTTGTGGGAGATGGCAAAAATACTCTCTTTTGGACGGATGTTTGGGTTGATGGAGTGTCCTTTAGAGATAGATTATTTGAGTTATCGTTGTTGAATGATGAATCGGTGTTTGGTATGCATGCGTTAGGGTGGGGGATTGAGGGAGCGGCTTGGAGTTGGAGGTGTAGGTTATTTGCGTGGGAAGAGGAGCTAGTAGGGGAACTTAGACTTTTACTTCATAATTCACTTTGCAGGTTGATAGGGTCGATAGAAGGTTGTAGTGATTGGAAACATCTTCCGTTTACACAATTCGAAGTGCTTATAATTTTTTTTTAATGCTTATGCTCCTGTGATCTTGTGGTGCATGTGTCTTCTCTGTGGCATAAGGACGTTTCCTTGAAGGTGTTGTTATTTGCTTGGCGTCTGTTTTGCGATAGGCTCCCTACTAAAGACAACCTTTATCGTTGTCATGTGATTGGTATCGACGCTCAGTCGTGCATTGGAGAGTATGGGGAGGTGGAAACATCTTCTCATTATTTCATTGTAATCTTTTTTGTTCCGTTTGGAATTAAATTCTTAGGTGGATTGGTGTATCTTTTTATTTGCCTTGTGATGCTTCAAGTCATTAATAACAATTCAGCTTTATTGGTGGTGTTGTCAAGTCAAGGCATTCCATCTTTCAGATTATATGGTTTGCAACTTTGTGCGAAAAATGGAAAGAAAGAAATAACCGGGTTTTCAATGACAAAAATTGCTCTATTCCGTAGGTGGTGGACAAAATTAAGTCTCTAACCTTCATGTGGTTGAAGGGGAAACTCGCCAGTCTTTCACTCAATTACCATGGTTGGTGGCTTGACATCGGCTAATTGTTTTCTTTCTTGTTTCGTTTTTGGTGGTTTGGCTTCAAGCCTTGTAATTATTGATCCGACCTTTTTTGTAATTTTGGTGTTTCTTCTGTAGGACATCTTATACTAAAAATGCCTTTTTATTGTGGTAATATAATTCATTTTTGCCTCTAAAAAAAAAATATTGCACATTAGATTAATGAAACTTATAATCTACTTCTTATATGTCATTGAAGCCCATGACGGTGACTTTTTTTGTATGTTTCGAAAATTACATACATCAGTTGATCTTTAGACCACAAAGGTGGTATAATAATGTAAATTAATTTTTTTGACCTTTTTTTTTTGTTGAAAATTATTTGACTAAATAGGTGCTGCAATAAATGTAAAAAAGAATATTGTATAATTTTGAAAGTTAATATAATATTGAATGATTTTTTTATAGGAGTTAAATTAACTCATTTTATTCATAATATCAAACTATAAGATAGTATATGATCATGACATTGTGACCTAGCATATGACAATGATGTCTTTTTGACAAAAATAAAACGATATTCATTCATTCATTTAAATTGAGAGTACATCAGATACAATAACATGTTCAACATCGTTAAAAACGTAAAGGATGAATCTGTTAACAAACTGACAACACCCAACTTAATAGCATACAACAACAAAAATGCCTACAAATAATTTGATAAATTCTAAGTCACCAAAATACACATGCTTCCGGATCTACAACGTCGACGCTCAAATCATTGATTAATTCTGCAATTGACTGAAGTTGACTTTCAGTAAGAGCCAAATGAACACCGCAACAAGACGTGAAATCAAATGTCGCACATAACGACGAACAACACAATGTCGCACTCAAACGACGAAATCACAAAAAACACAAGATGAAAAACTTGATATGTGTGAAGACTACTGATTTAAATTGAAAGAAAGGGGGAAAAATGCAGATGGGTCATTCTAGGTCAAAAAATGACCTAAAACCACCCCTCCTTGATGAATGAAGGAGAAAGAAAACTTAGAAAGAAGGTGAAGTTTCTCTCACTAAAGAGCCACATCGTTTTCTTGTCGCCTACTAAAACTTATCTTAAAGTTTGGTAATCTAGAAAATGAAGCTTTACAATAGTTTAAAATAGTTCCTAATTCATAATTGCTACCGATTTTGTTAGAGATGTCGTCAACCACTTGCTTATAGTCAAGTTCTATGGACACCATCGTTAATCCTCGATTTCCAAGCCAAATTATTGCCTCTGTTAGACCACATGCTTCTACTTCATGTGGTTGTAGAATTCCTTGAAACCAAGTTGTTTTAGCTGCTACCTACTCGCTGTTTTCTCCCCACAAACACATTCCAACGCCGTAGCACCTTTGATCTTATGAAAACATATGTAAGCTATCATGAGATAGCAATTAGAGTAATAGGAAGAAGAGATCAACAAAACCATCAGCTATTTACAATTTATCCTGAATAAAATTCCACAGGCCCGCTTTGACCCATACTTCCTCCACTTTATTGCAACCAAAGAAAAGATCCCATTAATTTTCATAAGATCCCTCACAATGAACACATATCCGTACATTAAACTCATCTAGTGCGAATTATTTCTCTTGTAGGAAGGCAGCCCCTCGCCGCACGCCACAAGAAAACTTTTATATTTTTAAAGGGATTTTGCCGTTCCATATTTTCATTTAGTTATCGAGAACTCGCAAATCACTGTTATCCAATAAAATTTCCATGATGTAGTGATATGTTGTCTTCACACTATACTCTCTGTGTGATGTAGATTTCCAGGAACACTTATCTTCACCTATATCCCTGAATATGGATATATACAATATTTGGTTTGCCACATGTTGGTCATAATAAAGATTAACGGCTTAATTACTCTTTTGGTCCCTTAACTTATTTTTTGGTTTCATTTTGGTCCCTTAACTATTAAAAGTTTCGTTTTGGTCCCTTAACTTACTTTTTGGTTTTGTTTTGGTCCCTTAACTGTTAAAAGTTTCGTTTTGGTCCCTTAACTTATTTTTTAGTTTCGTTTTGGTCCCTTAACTCTTCCTCCGTCAACCACGTTGGTCCTTTATGTTAGGATGAATGTATTAGAGTTAAGGAACCAAAACGAAACCAAAAAATAAGTTAAGGACCAAAACAAAACTTTTAATAGTTAAGGGACCAAAAGAAAACCCAAATATAAGTTAAGGGACCAAAACGAAACTTTTAATAGTTAAGAGACCAAAACGAAACCAACAAATAAATTAAGAGACCAAAAGAGTAATTAACCCAAGATTAACCAAATCTGTCTTCCAATTTCCGGTATCATTATCAACTAATTTCGTAAATTTGATGTTGTATGCATTTAGTTGCAAGGTTGCCCAGATCATTCCACCTTCTAATGTTTTGACCATGACTTAATCTCCATCTAAGTCCTCCCTTGACAACCACCAGTGAAGTATGGATAATATGCCATTATACCTCAAATTCTCCGTATTAACTAGACTTTTCTGCTTATGCTTATTTTCCTTAGGATCAACCACATAATTAGATCCTAGTTTCTGTCATTGTAGAATTCCATGCCCAGTTAACTTGCAACTGTTGCAAAATTGGGAATATTTTCAAAAAAAGCTTCATTATTGAAATCATAGCCCTCTCTCTCTCAACAAGTACATAATTATACATCTTTTGAGAGAGATCTATATCCATCGAGATTCTAGCATAATGCTTGCAACAAGTACATTGTTATTGTATCCATCAACGATGACTAAAACTTGCGGTCTAGGGGTTGGAAATCTGCAAATTTAACATATTGGGATATGTTGAAAAGACTATTTTTTTTTAAAGAATGATAAATTAATGCTTATAATTAATATATTTTTAATTTTAAGAATATTATAACAACATTGATTAAATTTGTAGAATTCATTTAAAACCTCTAAAATTCCACCAAAACTCTCCTCCAATACAATTTTTGAGTTCTTCCTTATGAGGAGAAATTTATATAATGAAGAAAAATAAACCCCCTACATCTCTCATCTTCCAATGTCATCTATTTCTTCCACCTGCTAATTCTTTTTTTTTTTTTTCTTCAAAGCTCTCCCCTCTGTTCTCCTTCAAACTCGCAAACAAAGCCCTAAGGGAGGGGAAAGAAGTGCAATTTACTCTATTTTTTTTTATAAGAAGTTGTCAACAAAAAAAGATTTTTTCACAAGATTTGTCAATTTTTTTATAAGATAAATTATAAAGTATAACACAATGTATTGATTTTAAAAAGTAAAAAAATAAAATAGTAAAATTATCACATAAACTCTCCATGTCTTTCTTTGCTGGTTTTTTTAACTCACAAATAAGATAAGGGTTTTCTCTCCCTCTCCCTCTCCTCTAAAGTTACAAACAAATCATAAAATGGTCTTACAAACAGAAGAAAAAAGAAAGCAAAGGGAAGCAAAAACATATTCACTTTTAAACGAAACAATAGAAGAAATATTCACCTATAAATGAAATAAAAAACATGAGAAAAAAAAGAAGGTCAAACTCATTAATCATAATGCTCAATATTTGACAATTAACTATACCAAATCTCATACAAGTTAAAAGAAACTATAGCAAAACTTATAACAAATTATTCCATTATTTTTGTTATTCCAACTACATAAATTTCAAGGAAATATATTTGATGATAAAATTACACGGTAGGAGTATTATTTTCATGACCAAGTTGCTTATGTTCATAAACTATAGCAACTTTTGGATTCCATGGAAAACAATCTAAAGAGGTCCCCCTAATCCTACATGGTCCAGACGAATTAATAAACCAAGTACATTCTTTTTCACAAATTTTGGCATCTCGTTTTTGTACATAAATATCAAAGTATTTAAAATCATTATTCCATGTAAATCGACAAAACCATAAGGTTACACTAACAATGGGATGAGGCTTCAAATTGAAAGTGTAAATTTCTTGAAAATTTATTCTTCGAAATCCAGCATCATGATGTTTATCTTTACAATGAACACCGAGTACAGTATTGCTCATGTTGTTGAGAATGTGTTCATATACGGTGGGAAGGTAAGAATTAGTTTTTCCAAACTGCAAAACAACGAGAATAGTCACTAACATTGTAATTAAGAATACAATTTTGGAGACCGAACCCATCGTACTTGCATGGTAGAGTAATGGAACATATGATCTGCTTATTATATATTGTTGAAGCTCATGAAGGTGATTTCTTTGTATGTTTTAAAAATAACATATATTAATTGTTATTTAGACCACAAAGGTGGTATAATAATGCAAATTAATCTTTTGACCCTTTTTTTGTTAAAAATCATTTGACCAAATAGGTGGTGCAATAAATGTAAAAAAAGAATGTTGTATAATTTTGAATGTTAATATAATATTGAATGATTTTTTTTAATAGGAGTCAAATCAACTCATTTCATTTATTGCAAAAAATGTAAAAAAGAATGTTTGTATAATTTTGAATGTTAATATAATATTGAATGTTTTTTTAATAGGAGTCAAATTAATTCGTTTCATTTATATAAATTGGATAAATTCCCGTGAGCATAACTCAGTTGGCAAAGACATACATTGTGAAGATGACATATAATCATGATATTGGGATTTGTGATCCAACATATATGAGATGCAGTAATATCAAATTCACTTAAAAACTCATTTTAAGAGTTCTCAATTGGAGATGCCGTAAGTATGACCTATTAAGCATTGTCATGCTTACTTTAAGCCTTTTCCAAAGAATAAATTGTTTTCAATTGTTTAAACTTACATAGAAAAAACACTAATGATATTGTCTTATAGTTATTTCTTCGAGCAGAATACATTGACCCACTTGTTAAAGAAGTAAGATGACAAGACAATGCCTAAAGTCTTTCCTTAAACCAGAATAAAGTAAACTATACAGGTCCATGACAATGCCTAAAGGCTTTATTTTGTAATCGAGAAGTACTTTATTTGTGATAAATCCTAATATTGAATTTAACGGCAAACGTTATGGTGCATAAGCCATTTCCTTGTGCGTCGTACATAAACAATTCACAACAATTAGATTTAATGTACACGTGTAATAATCCTAAGTTTCTCTCTGAGTTAAACTTAGAGAGAAATGTTCTCCCTTCTCTCTTCAAACAAACAGTCCAACGGTGATGATGATGAACGACGATGTTAATGATGAGATTGAAGATTCTGGAAACCATTTCCAAAGCAAAATGGGTTTGGAGTACAACTCATAGAACTCATTTCCACAGCAAAATGGTTTTGACATTCCGGTCGGTGATGATGATGAACGACGATGTTGATGATGAGATTGAAGATTCTGAAAACTATTTCCACATCAAAATGGGTTTGGAGTACAACTCACAGAAACCATTTCCACAACAAGATGGTTTTGGCATTCCGGTACGGTGATGATGACGGTGATGATGATGAACGACGGTGTTGATGATGAGATTGAAGATTCCAGTGGTGATGATGATGAACGACTGTGATGATTCAGTTTGTTTGCAAGTTTTGTTCGTTTTGTTTTGTTTTGTTTGGTTTCCTTTGGGGGTGTAGGAAACAATTATGTTGGGATTTATGCACGGTGCATAAGGATTTCTTTATGCACCATAACCGCTCCCAAATTTAAGTTAACAAATAAATAAGGGGCATCTCGAGGAAAAAACAATGTCGCTATGGCGAAAATATGTGTGATTCCTATCACTGTTCATCCGTCATCTACCTTGAGTTTCTTCACTGCTAGGTAAGCTCACCGTCTCCCTTCTCCCTCCTCCGATCTGGTTCAACCTTCGTTTGATAAGTGGCCTTGCCTTTGTGACTTCGATCCCCCATCAGATGTTCCTAAAAATCAACCTATTTTGGCTTTTACCATTAACCCTAGTCCCAAACTCATAATTGAGAAATCAGCTACATCAACCAGTTCTACTGTTGTTGTTCCCCCGATTAACCTCACAAACAACATCCCTAGCCTTCCTCAAGCAAAAACCATCCTACAACCAACAATAAAATCCACCAAAACCTTTGCCCAAGCTTTGACTAATCTCTGTGATATCCCTACTTCCAGTTGCCCCAACTTAACCTCAAAGGGGATAATTTTGCCATATCCATTCCGGAAGAAAAAGTTATTGCTGGTATAGAGGCATAAAAATTCAATCTCCATGCCAGGGTGATTTGGTCGAAAGGATCTCCTCCTATAACTGTTGTTGCACTAAGAAGCAGATTATCACTGATTTGGAAAAACTTAAGCAAGTGGGGAGTCTCTTCACTTGGTAAGGGGTTTTTTTTAGTTCTCTTTTTCTTGTTTAGAAGATGTAAAGTGGGTTAGATCAGTACCATCATGGAATTTGAACCCTGGTGTGCTCAAGTTGTTTGCGTGGACAACCAACTTTAGCCCTAGCATGCAAAATCACACATCTTCTCAGGTATGGGTTAAAATTTATGGGCTTTCACAAGAGTACTGGTGTCCAAAGATTTTATTTGCTATTGCTAATGTCATAGGAACGCCTATTTGCACTGACTCAGCTACCTCAAAACCCATGATGGACATAACGTTTGGTCATTTTGTTAGGGTTTTAGTCGACATGGATCTTTCTTACGAACTTTGTTATAAGGTGTTAGTGGAAAGGAAAGATTTTGCATTTTTTGTGGAATTTGACTATGAAAATCTTCCGGAGGTTTGTTCCCATTGTTTGAAAATTGGTCACCATGTGGACTCTTGCAGGCTTCTGATTAGGTCAAGAGATGCTCCTGCTGTTAAGAATAAGAACCAAGAGGCTAGGAAGGAATATACCATCATCTATAATGGTAGGAAGAAACAGGGCACCCTGGTTTCTGACCCAATTTTGATTAAGGAAGGTGTTGATGAAACTAAAGGCACAGTTGCTTCAACTACCGTGTCCTCCGTGACTGTTGGTTTCGGTTGGCGCGAAGAGGAGGAGAGTGTAGAAGATTGTTCTCTTGAGAAGTAATAAACGAAGAGTTGTCAGTGTTGTTCTGCGTGCGTTTGTTTATCGATGTTTCTTCCAAGACAACCATAGACCGAGCCTTGTAGAAGGGAGGCAGAATTTCAGAATGACGGTTTGAGAGCCAACTGTAGCGTAGGCATCAAAGAGACCAGAAACAAGTTGGAGAACCATACGTTCGTTGGAAACAGGTGCACCAACATTAGACAACTAATCAGAAAGAGACTTAATGTGTTGGTAGTATGATGAGGCATCTGTGAATTGCTCCATTGTGACACGAGATAATTTTTGCTCTAGATAAAGTACACGAGAATGTTTGTTGTCAAAGAAGATGTTGAAGAGACGGTCCCATGCTTTTTGTGCGGTAGAGTCGCGCTCAATTATGGTATGCAGAAGGTCAATAGATATGGTACCATAAATCCATTGGAGAACTATGGCATCGAGGCCTTTCCATAGGGCTGGGTCAGATTCTTTGAGAGAGGGAGAGGAAGAGGAAGAGGTAGGTTCGGTGGTGGGTGTAGGGAGGATGTGGTCAAGAATCTCATAAGCTTGAGCGTGAATTTTAAATAACTCAGACCATGTATTGTATTGACCCTTTCCAATATCTAGAGTAATTTTGATGAAATTTGTGATATTGTTGACAGTTAGGGCAGGATGAATGGGGCGATTGGTGGTGGTGGTGGTGATGGTGGTTTCAGGTGGTGTCTTTGATTTTTTTAGGAGATGAGGATTCCGAATCAGACATGATGATTCCATAAAGTTTGGAAAGAGAAACAATTAAGGAATAATATATAAAAGAATGGTTAAAAGAAAAGAAAGGGGATAAAGGTACGTAGGTGAACAAACACAATGGTGTTTTAATATAAATAAGTGGACAAAGCAAGACAAGTGGTCAAAACAAAGAATTCATTCACGTAACAAGGCAAGTAGACAAACAGCGTCAATAAACAATGATGGAATCGCAAATCACGATCGTAAAGGAAAAAAAAAAGTAGAAATGGTGAAAGAGAAAAGAGTTGTGATTGAGAAATTAGGTTTAAGGGGGAGAGAGGCACTAGGTTTAGAGATTAGTACCGAAGCTTACTGATACCTAATATAATTAATTCATGTTAGTGTTTTATTATGCTCTAATGTGTATTTATACAATGATGTTGTATTGGGCCTCAAGTATCTTGGGCATCAAGTATATCTAACTTATGCCACAATTATCTCTAACTAATATACAATATATTAATAATTTATACAATGAATATTTTATATTCTAATAGAGATTGGATCTCTATAATGCTATATAGAGATTTGTGGATGAATGAGTTCATCCTATTCATTTGCAGCCAACTAGCTAGTCCTTCAAATGACACATCGGCAAAGCCGACAAAAGATGAAGACGGTGTTTGTATTTTAAGTTGATTATCAGAAAATTTATGATAATATGAGAAAACCAGCATTTGTTTTTAATGGAAGGAATGTTATTGATTGTGATAAGCTATCTGAGATTGGTTTCATTGTTTATTCAAAATTTGAGGCTTCAAGTTTGATTGAATTTTATTGATATTTTTTTTCTTTTTCGAAAGCAACCTGTGGCTCATTCACAACCCATCAGCACAAGGAGTTTTACCACCCTATGATAGGCCTATTCTTTTACTCTACATCTTAGCGAATTATTTCCTTTTTACTACATACAACAATCGGGTGATGAACATCTATGTTTGTTTACCATAATAAAATATTCAATTGCATGAATTTTCAATTTCAGTGAGTATACATCTCTAATAGTGAGGTTTGGCAACATACTTCATATTAATCACAATGAAGCTTTAACTCACCTGTCTTCATCAATGTCTTCATTGCATTTTCTGGTATACATTTAGTCAACATTGCTGTATTGATTTTGGCTTGGTGATCTATAACCATTTCATTGGAGCTCACAGCCTAAAATCTTGCATATGTATGTTTTGAATTTCGCTAGCTGGTTTTTATTCTTTCTAGGGTTTTCATCTTGATGTGTTTACATCCCGTTAGTAGAGCTCATTCTTTTTCAACCTTATGAAACTTTTGGTGTATTTTTTTTTTCATCTAGTAGTGGCACATGATTGGATTTGGATCCCTCTCAAACCCTTCAAAACAAATAATCTCTTTTATAAATATATATATTGATTCAGTTGGAATACTTACTACATCATTTTCAAAACAACCAACATAAAAAATACAGCACGCAACACGCGGGTCTAAAACTAGTACCGATTAAAAATGAAGAATTTCAAAAAATCAGCAAGCAACTCTAATTTAAAAACATCAAAATGTTAATAATTTTTTTCGATATACATAAATTATTTTTGACTTTTGCCAAAAATTAATAAACAAGACTACTCTACATTTGGTCTGCTATCGCTCTATACTATATGTTTCACAAAGCACAAGTGCATCTTGTGATATTTCCATAGATTTGGATTTTGCTTGGGAGTAAGTAGATAGAATAAAGTTTAATTATGTTTAACATGATTGCTTAGGACTAAGTAAATATCAGAGAATGAAGTTTAATCTAAAGCAAAATATTAAACAATGTGGTTGAATCGATGTTTAACATGGTTGTTGCTAACAAAAAGATAATTTTAAGATTTGCACTCAAGAAAGATACTAGTGATACAAGGGAGACGCAACTATTGACATGTGTAAAGGGATAGTTGGTGATAGAGTGCGATTAAGTATATTCGATCCTCTTAGGATAAAATACAAAGTGATTTGTGCATGAATAAATTTGATTGAGATCATACTAATATACTATCCATTTGCAGCCAACTAGTCCTTCAAATGAGAAGAATGTGAGTGCGGTTTCAGAGGCTTATGAAGCAGCTGGAAAAGATGCATATGGTGTTTGTATTTAACAGAATGAGATGAGTTCAAGAAACTTGATTATCAGAATATTTATGATAATATGAGAAAACTGCATTTGTTTTCGATTGAAGGAATTCAAACACTTCATTCAATGAAGATAACAGAAGGAATACAATCAGCTCCCTGAGTGGGAATATAACCCAACCAAGTTTTGGAGCAACATACATTACCAATCCCAACCATATGGTGGGCCTCTAAATTAAAGTTTCTACGGATAAATATTACAGCAACTTGCAAAAACCTGCTTATAATAAGCTTGCAGTCTAAAATTAGCGGTTCTAAAACAGCAGAAAAACTAATATCATTCAAACAGTCCACAACAGCTAGTGCATCAGATTGCACCATTACTTTGTCCAGCTTCAATTCCTTGGCTTGCTGCAGTCCCCATCTAATAGCTAATGCTTCAGCTGTGGCAGGATCAGATTCTATACTTCCTCTTTTGCTGCTTGCTAAGATAACATCATTGGTTTGATTTCTGATAACAAATCCCATCGCGATAGTACCGTTAGCATAACAGCCTGCATCAACTTGAACTGTTGTGAAACCCTTATAAATGGGCTCTATTACACTAGCCGGATTTTGTTGTCTAGTCCTCTTCCTGCTCGGGTTTGCTTTCTTGAATTCTAGGACAAAATCAAGTGCCTCAGCTGCAATCACATGGGGTAGAGCTTGTTGGTTGGTGTTTGAAGCGACATTGGTTCCTTGCTGACCAAAGTTTCCAAAGGGTAGTACAAAACAGCTGTGCTACAAAATGATCCTTGCAAGACAACCATTTCAAGAGCCAGTCATTAACATCTATATCCGAAGGGGAATGAATACCAAGTGGGAAAGAAAACCAAACCAGCTTTGCAATCTCACATTGCATGAATAAATGATTAGAAGTTTCTACTTCAAAGTTGCATAGAGGACAACTAGGATCTAGCTTCACTCCTTTTCTTAGAAAATTACATCTTATTGGGAGAATATTTATTGCAAATCTCCATATAAAGTTTTTGACCCGGCTCTGGATTGGAGCGCGCCAAATTTCCTTCCAAAGCTTGGTTTGAGAATTGCTGGAGGGGCCTGGACTGCACCTTGATTTCTCGTTGCCTAGAATGTGATAAGCTGATTTCACCAAGTACATGCCATCCTTCTCACTATGCCAGATTAACTTGTCATTCGGCATCCTTATTGACAGAGGAATGCTTACAATTTGTTGTGCCTCAGTTGTGGTGAAACACGAATAGATTACATCTCTCCTCCAATGTCTGAACTCCTGGTCCATTAGAGCATTTACCTTCACGTCAGGTTCAAAAATCCTAACTTGGCTGTGGACTTTGAATCCAAACTGGTTAGGCAACCAATTGTCTTTCCAAATTCGGACATCTTCACCATTTCCAATTCTCCATCTTGTACCTTTTGAGATTAACTCATTAGAACTGATTATACTCCTCTCAGGTGAGAAATATCTGTTGGGTTTCCTGTTGATCAGAATTTGATATGAGACAGTGGACATGCATTTAAAGATCAGTTGCACCATGGGCTCTGGGAATCCCATGGCGTGCAGGACACCATTGACAAAACTTCACTCTAACCGATCATAAGCCTTAGACATGTCAAGTTTTAGGGCTATCATCCCATTCTTCCCCTTTCTTTTCTTCTTCATCCAGTGAAAACACTCCATTGCTATCAGTGCATTATCTGTAATTAACCTCCCTTGGAAAAACGCGCTTTGTTCTTCATCAACAATTTCTGGAAGAATGTGTTTAATCTTGTTGGAAATGATCTTTGTGACAATCTTCATGACCAAATTACATTGGCTGATTGGCCTAAAGTCTTTTGCTAACACATGATTCTTCCCTTTCGGTATCAGAGCTATATATGTCTTATTTATCTCCTTTGGGTCTCTTTCATTATTTACGATATCCAAGACAAGAGTTGTAACATCGTTACCAACAATATGCCAATAATTTTGAAAGAAAAAAGCAGGAAAACCATCAGGACCTGGGGCCTTCAAAGGATGCATCTGATGAATGGCATCTTTTATCTCTTTTTCTGTGAATGTACCAGCACACCATTCTTTGTGATCCGGTGTTAGTTTTCCTTGTACAGGTTCACACACCTTTTCTATATTTGATGGAGAGGAAGTAGTGAATATATCTGAGAAATAATAAACGAGGAGATGTGTTCATCACCTCTCCACCACACCCCATCTTCATCTTTTAACTTCTTGATTGTATTTGTTTTCCTTCTTCGGTCTACTTTCCCATGGAAGAATTTTGTATTTCTATCTCCATCCTTCAACCAAATAACTCTGCTTCTCTGTCTCCAAATCACCTCATCCGTCCTCATCAAGTTGTCTTTTTGTTTCTCCAAAGCTTTGTATGCCCACATGTCTTCCTACCCCGCTGACCATACACTTTCTTCTTTTAGGAGCTCTTCAATTCTCTTAATTTCTTTCTTGAAATCCCCAGTTCTATACTCCTTGAAAGTTTCATCTAGGACCTGAATTTATTTGAACTTGCATGTGCCTTGGTTTGGTGATCTTCTCCATGCTTCCTTGATCATTCCTTCACACCTCTCATCTCTTGACCAGGCTTCTTCAAATCTGAATAAATGCTTCCTTTTTTAATGACTTTCATTGATGGAAGCTTCTAAGTCAAATAATAAGGGAGCATGGTCATATCCGTACCTTGGAATATGCAATACTCTGATGGGAGAGAAACGGTTGATAAAAGCTTCAGTTGTTAATCCTCTATCTAGTCTACCTTGTATATTTTTTCCATCCGCTCTTTTGTTTGACCAGGCGTATGGATACCCTTCATATCCTAAATCTGTCACCCCACATAATTCCACAGTTTTCCTTCCATGTAACATTTTCCCCGTTGTTCTCTCATTCCCACCACATTTCTCATTTGCAGCAAGAATGTCATTGAAATCTCCAAAATAGAACCATTATCCCCCCATCCTCCTTGAATAAGTTGCCATGTCTTCCATTTGTTATGTTCCTCCGGGTTCCCATAAACACTAGTAAAAAACCAATTTTGTCCATCAACCTCATCATCAACGTATCCCCCAATATGATTTAGGGAAACGAAAGAAATTGTTACGTTCAAAGGATCGTTCCAAAACAATGCTAGTCCTCCTGAACGTTCCCTTCCAAACCCATTACAGTCTACAATTTGGCCATGACTAAAACCACATTTGAATTTCACACCTACCATTTCAAATTATTTTAATCGAGTCTCCATTAAGAAGACTAAAGATGGATTTTCCAACCAGATGAGCCTTAACAAGGCTCAAAGTGCTCGAGGATTCCCCAACCCCCTGCAGTTCTAACTCAGGATTTTCATTGGGATAGGAGGTGTTGGTCATCCAACACCCCCCTCTGGTAATTTTGCATTAACCATATCATCTGTTAACCTTTTCTTATGTTCCCCTCCACCGAAATCCATCAGATCACCTTCAGTTATAGTAACATCAATAAGTTGGCGCTTACCTAACTCTGCAGATAGTGCCTTATGATCTTTCACTTTCTTTACCCCCTCTTTTTCTAGTCCATTTCTTTTGTGCTTTCTGGGTTATCTTCGGCTTAGTGTGAGCTCCTTTGTCAATTTTTCCAAAGCCTGAGTTCGAAATTGCGATTGCATTCAATGATTCAGCCACACTTTCCACTTCAGCCAAATCATTTTCATTTGCCGGTTCTGATCCTTTTACTAATCTTTTCATTTATGCGGTTGGATTCTCTATTTGCTTCCTCAATTCCTTTTCCTTTCTCCAAGGTAGTTTTCTAGCTATTGCTAGTCTCTAAAAACAAGCTTTTGTTGCAAGAACCTGTGCTAGTTTCCTTTTTTACCTCTCCAGTTATCTTTGGGAGCGGAGAGGCTCTCAACCACTTTCCAAAAGGTAGATCATTTTCTTCAATATCGTCAAACTCTGTGTCCTCCTTGTAACACCCCGATTTTAATATTAATTTATTAGTATTATTGTTATTTAGTAATATTAGTATTATTAGGTAATTGTCTGTTGATATTTTCAATAAAAGTTGTGGGTATTGAGCGAATAGATGAATCAGTTAATTGTTGAAAAATATGAGATTATTAGAGATTAAGGGAAAAGAGATATTTTTAGCAAATATGAGATAATAGAGGCGTATTAGTAAAACGGATGTTTAAATAAATAAGTTGAGTAGTGTTTTAATTAAATAAATAGAAGGATGTGTAAATAGTGGAACAGAATAGTTATAATAGAATTAGTAACCAATCTGAGGGTGTGCAGATAGTAAGCATGTTAAAAAGATTAAGTGAAAAACAAACTCTTGGTGGTTATAAATAGGGGAGGAGATTAAAGAATTAGGGTCACAACAAAAAAAGAGAAAAATATAGTGGAGACAAAAGAAGAAAATTAGAGTTAAGAGGAAAGGAGGCATAAAGAGACGACCAAGGAGAGATTCAACCGTAGAAATTCATCAATTTGCAAAACATCGAGGTAAGGGGGAGAATCTTTGCACTTTAGGGTATCTTAATCTATGATGGGAGGGTTGTCTTAAATTATAATATGTTGTTGTTGTTATGATGTGAATTTTGATGAGAGAATAACGATGAACGAAATGAAAAGATGAGAATTGAGGAAAACTAGTTTAGGTTTTTAAATTGAGTTTTTGTCTTAAAAAGAGTGGATAATACGGTAGGTTAATGAAGAATTAGTGTTTGAATGATAGGGTAATCATGGAGTAAAGATTAGGGTCGGGTTTGGTGAGTTTAGGGTCGAAAACGGAGTTAGGAAAAGTCCCTTAAGGCTAAATCACATATGTGAAATCGCAGAAAATCTGCGATTTCGGTAATCAAAACAAAAATATAAACAAGGACTTTTCTGTTCAGAATTAGGTATCGGTGTCTTCATGAAAGTTGTAGCTATGAATGTTACCTTTAATTGGACGTTGGTTTGACCTCATTCCAACGTCTAGAACTCTAGATATGTGAGCCATTCGCTTAACAAGAGCATCATATATAGTTGTTTGGGATTGTTTTTAACTAATGATATTATATACGCTGAAAACTTCAACTTCTTTAAAACAAATAAACATGAATGAACACACTTAAACTTTATCAAGGTAATTATTTCTTTTAAGTTATACTTATGATCTCATTTCTTGCAGAGTCCGGATGGGTTAACGATGGTTTCAGCTGGGGAAGACGAGACTCTTTGCTTTTGGGATGTTTTTGGACTACCTGTTACTGACACAAGAGAGACTTCAGTTTTTGATAACTTATTTGCGATGAAGACATTACAGAAATGATATTTGAACATTCATTTTGTGACAACTTTCTCTCTCGTACTCACATCATTTTTTACTTTATCTCTCTATTGCTTTGGTTTTTGTGCAAATATATACATTTTCTTTGTAATTTATGGATGTCACATAAGTTGTCAACCAAATGGTTGTTCAAATAACACTCCTCTTAGAAATAAGATGATATAAGCATAACAATTTAGTTCTCTTAGAGTAGGAATTCTTGTGTATAATTTTATTATTCATGCAGATCATACTACTGTATTGATTTCTTAAATTTAATATACTTAATTTGGATAAAGAAAAAAAAAGAGCTATTGTATTAATCTTATATGGCATCAGGAGCGCGATTTTTGTTCTGAGGGGAGAAAGGAACAGCCTGAATTTTCACAGTACAAACAGTTTGTTACCTTCTATTTTACCAATTTTTTGGCTCAATTATCAAATTTTTATTTGTGAAAAGGTTTTGAGGTTTGTGGATTGCTTGAGGAGGTGGTTGTCCCAAGTAGACGGAATGTGAATGGGGAGGTTTATGGATTTGTACAATTTTCTAAAGTTAAAGATGTTGGTAAATTATTAAAGGCTGTGAATGCTGTTTGTTTTGGTAATTTTCGTGTAAGGGAAAAAGTCGCTCAGTTTGATATAAGTGTTTCTGTTGATGGGAAGGCAGAGAGGGGGGGGGGGGGGGGGGGTGAGGGAGTGCGTGAGGTGGGGAAACTGGTTGGTGGTAGGGTTGGTGCCATGGGAAAGAAGCATACTGGTGAGGGAGAAAAAAATGTGACTGAGGGAATGCGGGGTGGGGGGAAGAAGCAGGTTGGTGAGGGAGAAAAAATGGTAAGTGTGGGTGAGTTTGGTAAGGGGAAAGGGAGCACGGAGGCGGGAAAGGGTGATGAGGAGGTAGGTAATGTGGAAGTGGTGAGGGTGGGGGAGGTGGTTGTTACGGTGAGGGACGGTAAGGGGAATGGTGTGCGAGGAAGGGGTGTTACAGCGGTTGATAAAGGAGGTAAGGTGGTGGATGTGGTGAGGGAGAGGGGGGAGGTTGGGGTGCATGATGTTGAGAAGCGGCAACCGGTTGTAAAGAAGTTGGTTCAGATGTATAGGTCCAACGGGAACGACTTGCAGTGGGCTCATTCAGGTGTTATAGCCAATGTGGTTAATGGAGAGGTGATACTAGTGGTTCAGAATAGAGCGGAAGATGCTGGTTTCGCGGATTTATAAATTATTCATATGGGAGCTGATAGAGTTTTTTTGCGAAGTAAATCAGATAAGGAAATATTGTCAATGTTAGGGGAAGCAAAAGAATTTTTTGACCATTTCTTTGCAAATGTGGTTCGTTGGGATAAGAAATTGGTTCCCTTTAGAAGGGATGCATGTATGAGATTGTATGGTATTCCGCTTCATGCATGGAATGAGAATTTTTTCAAATTATGTGTGATGGATTGCAGGACTTATCTTCGAACAGATGATGTGTCTTTGGATAGAGAAAGATTTGATTATGCACGAGTTCTGATTTCAACACCATCTCTAGATATTGTTACTCGTGTAGATCAATTATTGATAGATGGAGAAATGGTAGAAATCAAGATTATTGAGGAATGGGGCTTTAACATATGGGAGGACGCGTGCCTTTTTGAAAATGGTGATGACCAGCAGTCTCAGTCAGATAATGAGGAGGTACATGATGATCCTGAATCTTGTAAAAATGTTGATAATCTTGTTGACAAAATCGTGAAGGAGTGAATAAATTTGTAATCAATTACAAATTGCAGTCTCAGTCAAGATTATTGAGGATTTGAGTACTAGGTTTGAGGCATGGGATGTCGATCAAGTTTTTGTTGATACTGAAAAGGCTACACATCCGGCTTTGAATGACATGGGGTCACAGGTTAAAGTGGACAATATAGTTCATATGGCGGTATTGTGAAATGAGAATGTTGGTGTGGACTTGATTCTAAATGTTGGGGATATGTTACCTTATGAGGGGAATCTTAAAGGTGTGAATAAATTTGTAATCGACTGCAATTTGGATGTTCAAAAAGGAAAGGAAGTCGTGTTAGAGAAAGAGGGGCTTGGACATGGTAAGACTTTATCGGGTCCCCCACATGCGGGTAAGCCTGAGGTGTCAGGACCTTGGAGCATAGAGTGGTTAAAGGATCATCATGGTGGTGCTGGTATTATTTTCTCGGTCAAATAAAGTTTATAAGGGCGGGTAAAAGAAAAGTGAAAAATATCCTGGAAGGAGGTGATGGTACTAAACGTAGAAAAATTGGTGGTGAATTCTGTCATTTGGTTCATACTCTGAAAAAGGTGGCGCATTTATTTAGCAAAGATAGATTTGCAGTATTGCATACTTCGAAAAAACGAGCTCGCAAGAGGAAGGGTTCAAACATAATTCAACCTGAGACGGAATCTGCATCTCAAGGTACCTCTGACGAAGCTTCATCTTCCGCATCTGTTAACAAAGACTGGAATCATTGGGTGGTTTTACATGGGAAGGAAAAGGAGGCGGCTGAGGATGTGTAGTTGATAGGGAAGACTATAGGGTTACAATTTGAAGGGGTCAATCATAATATGTTTAGTGTGCTTTCTAGAGCAAGGAATGGGAAGAGGGAGTCAAAAAATCATGGTGATGGGGAGAGAGGGAGTTCAGCTGTTGGAGGGTGTTATGAGAAGGGGCTGGGGATGGTGGGGTGAGGGTGTGTGAGATGACGATTGTGTCGTGGAATGTGCAGGGGTTGGGTGGGTTGGAAAAGAGAAAGGAAGTCAAGGAATTAGTGAGGGGGAAGGTGCCTTTTGTGTTGTGTATTCAAGAAACAAAGATGCAGCTGTAGATGATTTTTTATGTAGATCAATTTGGGGTTCTTCGCCTCATGATCATTCTTATCGCCCGTCTGTTGGGGACCCAAGAGGTTTGCTTACTGCTTGGGATGCTTCGGAGGTGGAGGTATGAGTTTCGGTACAAGGTGACCATTTCATGATGATTCATGGCAGGTTCATTAAATCCAACGTGGAGTTTTAATTGTTCAATGTGTATGCCCCTTGTGATCAAAGAGCAAAACAGGTTATGTGGACCTCTTTAAATGCACGTCTGCATTCTTTGGGCAGCTGTAATGTGTGTTTGTGTGGGGACTTTAATTCGGTCAGGTGCTTGGAAGAAAGGCGTTCTGTTAGGGGTACTCAGGTGGTAGATGATTTTGCATCTTTTAATGAGTTCATTGATGAAAGTGTCTTTATTGATTTACCTTTATGTGGTCGTAAGTTTACTTGGTTTAAGGGGGACGAGCATTATATGAGACAGTTTTATAGGTTCTTTCTTTCTGAAGAATGGTGTCTGACGTGGCCTAATTGTTTAGAGGTTGCTCACATAAGGGGCCTATCAGATCATTGCCCTATTTTGTTGTCAGTTGACGAAGAAAATTGGGGTCCGAGACCATTGAGACTGTTCAAATGTTGGCAAGATACACTTGGTTACAATAATTTTGTTCGTGAAAAATGGAGTACGCTTCAGGTTTCTGGTTTGGGTGACTATGTCCTTAAAGAAAAATTGAAATTAAATAAAATGGCACTTAAGGAATGGCATGCTTCCCATACTCATAATTTATCAGCGAAGATTGACTCTTTAAAAAATAGGCAGGCGGCCTTGGATAGTAAAGGGGATGAGGCGGAGTTGTTGGAGGAAGAGCTTGGTGAATTGTATGGTATTTCGACGGATATTCATTCTTTGTTCCGTCTTTATACTAGCATTTGTTGGCAACAGTCGAGATTAAACTGGCTTCGTGATGGTGACTCTAACTCCAAATATTTTCACTAAGTTTTGGCCGGTAGAAGACTCCAAAATTCATTGTCTTCGATTATGGTGAATGGGGTAGTGGTGGAGGGCGTTCAACCTGTCCGCCAAGGGGTTTTTACTCATTTTAAGAATCATTTCCGTTCTCATTAAGTGGTGCGGCCTTAGGTAAGGAATCTTCAATTCAAAGAGCTTTCATTTATGGAAATGGGTAGCTTGACCAAACCTTTTTATGTGGATGAAGTTAAGTTTTAAGAGTCCGGGTCCAAATGGCATCAACTTTGGCTTCATCAAGAATTTTTGGCATGAAATGAAAGATGATATCTTAAGGTTTACTTCAGAATTTCATAGGAACGGAAAATTTTCGAAAGGTATAAATTATAGGTTCATTGCTCTTATCCCTAAAGTATAAATTCCTCAATCTTTGAATGATTTTTGACATATTTCGTTGGTGGGCAGTCTTTATTAAATTTTGGCAAAAATCCTATCAAACAGGTTGAGACAGGTTATTGGGAGTGTAGTGTCAGAAGTTCAACCTGCTTTTGTTAAAAATAGACAAATTCTCGATGGGATTCTGATAGCTAATGAGGTGGTTGATGAGGCATGTAAATATAAGAAAGAACTTATGTTGTTCGAAGTGGACTTTGAGAAGGCTTATGATTATGTTGATTGGAGGTACCTAGATGCGGTTATGGGTAGTATGTCTTTCCCAACTTTGTGGAAGAAATGGATTAAAGAGTGTGTATGTACCGCTACCGTATCTATTTTAGTGAATGGCAGCCCTACTAATGAGTTTCATCTTGAGCGGGGTTTACGTCAGGGTGACCCTCTATCTTCCTTTTTGTTTTTATTGACAGCAGAGGGTTTGAATGTTTTGATGAAAGCCTTGGTTGAGGAAGATATTTTCAAGGGGTACAGTGTGGGTGGCGCAAATCCGGTGGTTGTTTCAGATTTACAGTTTGCTGATGACACGCTATTATTAGGGAATAAAAGTTGGGTCAATGTTCATGTTATGCGGGTTGGTCTTGTCTTGTTTGAGGCTATGTATGGGCTGAAAGTCAACTTACATAAAAATTCTTCGGTAAAGGTCAATATAAATGCATCTTGGTTGTTTGAAGCGGCTTCTCTGTTAGGTTGCAAAGTGGGTAAAGTGCCGCTCCTTGATTTGGGCTTCCCGGTTGGGGCGATCCGCGTCGGTTATTATTTTGGGAGCCTGTTGTTAATCGAATTAAATCTAGATTGTCTAGTTTGCATAGTCGGTTCCTTTCTTTTGGTGGTCGCTTGATCCTCCTCAAATTTGTCCTAACTGCACTTCCTGTCTGCACTTTCCTTTTTCAAAGCTCCGTCAGGTATAATCTCTTCCATTCAATCTTTGTTAAATAATTTTTTTTTGGGGGGAGTGAGGACAAAAGGAAAATATCTTGTATTGGTTGGAATTCTTTATGTTTGAGGAAGGAGTATGGAGGGATGGGTGTTTGGAGGTTGAGAGAGTTTAGCGTTGCGTTGTTGGGGAAATGGTGATGGCGGTTGTTAGTAGATAGGGAATGGTGCTGGTGGTGTAAGGTGTTGATGGCTTGGTATGGTGTAGAGGATGGAGGTTTGGAGGATGGGGGTCGGAGTTGTTCTTCTTGGGGGATAGGCGAAGGTGGGGATGGGTGGTTTGCGTCGTGTGTCGGAAGGAGGGTAGGGGATGGGACCGAAACTGATTTTTGGCGAGACTATTGGTGTGGTAATGTTCTGTTTCATGAGGGCTTTCGTCGGCTATATGACTTGGCTGTCAACAGAGCAATCACGGTAAGGAACATGTTCTTGTTGCGGTGGAGGTTGGTCGAGAAGCGTGGGAGTGGCGCTGTCGTTTGCGGGCTTGGGAGGAAGAGGTTGTATAGGAGTGTAGGGAATTATTACTCATTGTTTCTTTGCAGGGTTCATCTACTGATATGTGGTAGTGGTTGTTGGATCAGAGTGGGGGGGTGCTCAGTTCGTGGTGTCTATGACATGTTGACATCACAGGAAGATCCCCATTTACATCATAATATGGAATTATTTTGGCATAAACATGTACCTCTGAAACTCTCTATCTTTGCTTGGAGAATGCTCAGGGATTGATTACCTACAAAAGCAAATTTGGCAATCCGTGGCATTATTCCTTTGGAAGGGCAATTGTGTGTGGCAGGTTGTGGGCATGTTGAGGATACGACTCATTTGTTTCTTACTTGTCCAACTTTCGGTGCGAGTGTGGCTTGGTTTTGAAGGGGGGGACTCTCAGGTTATTTCAGAACACTTCTTGCAATTTATTAAATATGCAGGTGGTCTGAAATCGCGACAATCTTTTTTCATCTGATATGGCTCATGTGTGTTTGGGTATTGTGGAATGAACGAAATAACAGGTTATTTAGGAACCAAAAAACTCTATACCACATATGTTAGATAAAGTAAAATCATATTCTTTGTGGTGGTTAAAAGCTAGTAATACTACCTTTAGTTTTGGCACTCATTCTTGGTGGTCGATGTAACAGCCCGATTTTACGATTATTTGATTTTAATTGTTTTATGTGTGTTTATTCATGTCTGTGTGCATTTTCATGAGCTTTCGTGTTAGGAGGGTATTTAGGTAATTTAGACTTAAGGGTATTTTAGTCTTTTGCGAGGAAGGGTAACTTAGTAACCTTATGACAATAATTATTTTAGCATTCTAGTTAGAACCGTTATTAATTGTAAAAAGTTAAGTTGTCGATATAATCAATTAAGACTGAGGTTTCTAGTTAATTACCGTTAGTGGTTAGAGTTAGCGGTGTGGTGTGATTAGATTTGAGCCAATTAGTTGGGATGGGTTAGGCCCATTAGGGTTGTGAATATTTGACCCATAACTTTGAGAAAATAGGGTTAGACTTTGTCATTCACACATAACACAAAGAGTAGAGAAATAGAGGCTAGAGAGACAAGAGCAAGAGAAGAGAGTTGAAGCTAAAGGGGAGGTTGAATCTAGGAGCTAAATTGAAGTTTGAGCTAGGATTCTTGGTGTTAAAGGTAAGAGGGATAGTTTTCATACATATTCTTCGAATCTCTCATTTCTATGAATTTGATTGATTGCATTAATTCTGTAAATTCGTGGTTGGATGTTGATATTATGTTTGTAAACATGAATTATATGATGATTGTGTAATCGTTGTTGAACTAACATGTCAAAAATGTATGAAAATGAATATTTGGGTTTATGTGAAAAATTGATGAAGAATAATGTTGTTGTTGTTGGAATGTTGGGGAATTCATGACTGATAGTTGTTGTTGTTGTTATGAGATGTTGTTGTTGATGATTGATGCCATGGGTGTTCATAATTATGGAATTGTGGAGTGAATTGTGTTGTTGTTGAGAGTTTTGTGAAGAATAATTGAATTGTTGAGTTGTGTTGAAATGATGTTTTAATTTCAAATTCTATATGGTTTTGTGTGTCTTTTATGTACATAATAAAATAAACAACCTTTAGAAACACATTTGGGCATTGGGAGATCAAAATTGGGAATTTTAGGTGAAAAAGAGTTGAAATCCGTAGTGTTCATAACCACTTCAGAAGCTGCTTCAGGAGCTTCTCCAGAAGCTGTTACAGGAGCTTCTCCAGAAGCTGCTACAGGAGCTTTCCAGAAGCTGCTACAGGAGCTTCTCCAGAAGCTGCTACAGGAGCTTCTCCAGAAGCTGCAACAGGAGCTTCTCTAGAAGCTGCTTCAGGAGCTTCTCCAGAAGCTGCTACAGGAGCTTCTTAAGAAGCATGTTCAGAAGCAGTTTCAGCAGTCCCTGTTTTGCATTCTTGCGTCTTTTTCGATCATTTCTGTTTTGAATTGGCCTTTGGTGTAAACATGAAAGTTTTAGATAATTGAGTTAGATTTACATTGGCGTTGGTTTCACTTGAAAATGTTTTGTGGATTTTATATTATGATAGAAACACTCCAAGTGGGTCTTGGAAGACTTTTACGAAAAATTCAGCATAACCGTTTCTAACTCAACCCAAAACTTTTAGTTTGCTTCCAAACATCAAATATTAGTATTATGAGTTTAATTATGATGTTTAATAGCATCTAATCTATGCCTTGTTGAATCAAACTTAGTTTCCTTCTCTTAATGAATTGGTTTTGCAATATGACAAAGTGAGACGATCTTTGTGATTTTTATGAATTATTCATGATTGGCCGATGAAAGGCTTATGTAATCTCTACTGCACACATTTGTGACCTAAGAGTATACATGGTTTAGGCGATTAACCTTGTTTGGTTGGTTTTGATTCATTACTTCAATATTTTTCAAAGTTGTGAATTATAAGTAAAACTTGTGAAAACTTAACTTAAAGACAATTGGTGTGGTAACCTTTTGTGACTGATCTTACATGATTAATTGGAGACTCGTGAATGAATAATATACGTTGATAGTATGTCGGTGTGTGCATACTTGTTGAATGATGGTGATGATTGCATAATTGTATATGCATTGTTTTGGTGATGATTGCATGATGATATATGCATGTTGATTGTTGAGGTGACCCTGGCATGAACATATGCATTGAGTCGAGTCATATGTTCATGCATTCATTGTTTGGTGACAAACTTATGTTCATTGTAAGGCGGGGTGTGAAACCTTACAAACGATGTTTTTGTTGCATCGAAGGTGACGACCTTGAGGTGATTTGGTACCACATGCATCTAGATGAGTCTAGAACATTGCATACATTGTTTGGTGAATTGCATTGAGTCGTGATGTGTGATTGATGCATTTGGTTCATGTGAACTTGATTGGTGAATTGAATTGATATTGGATTATTGTGTGGATATATATATGTATAAGGATGTTTATATTATTTGGTAATCTTTATACATGATATTCTTGAATACTTGATTGAGAATTATGTTGATGTAATGCTAACCCTCAGTGGTTTACCACCTACCTTTCCGTGCGGACGGGTAGATGAAGTGCAGGATTAGTATCTTGTTCGATTGATGTTGCTGAGGAGTAGGAATCCTCCTTATCTTTTGCGCGCGTCTAGATTAGGGGCTCTGATCTAGGATAGCGTTTTATTGTTAAACTTATTTAATCATATGTTGATTTGAAGAGTTATGTTATGATTATTCTATATCCTATGTCTTGAGGATGTTTTATGTATTTATTATCATGAGACTTGGAGATGTTGTCTATAGATTTGATATATTCCGCTGCTATATTTTATGAACCATGATAATATATACTTGCGTATTATGAAATTGTTTGTTGTCGTAGCATCTGTTTCTAGAATATATTGTATGTTCGCGCGTTTTACCGCTTAATAGAAATAGGGTGTTACAAGTTGGTATCAGAGCTGTGGTCGGTCTTGTCTGGACTAGTATTCGTTGAATTCCCTGTTTGTATGCGACACGTACAGAAGTACTGTCGGTAGTTGTTGTTTTGTTCCGTTCTTTTAGGTGGGTTTTGGCATAGTGGGGGAGTAGCAGGTTGTTTCTAGTGTGTTCGTCTGGCAAGGGAGGTATCTTTGGTTGCAGGGCTTAGTTGGTTGTGGTTTGTACTAAGGTTTATGTTGATTTCAAGTTGGATCTTGTGTGCATTCCGTTGAAGAATATGGATGCGATCTTTGGTATGGATTGGATGTTAGCTTTTGGTGTTAGCATCAATTGTTTAACCAAGAGTGTAACGTTTTTGAAGCTGGTAGCTAAGGTAAGTGGGGGTTTGTTAACCGTGGAGCAAGTGAAGAAGTCCTTGGATGGTGAAGCTAGTGTGTTCATGTTGTTTGCTTCCTTGAAGGAAAGTAAGGAGAAGAGAAGTGGTGATTTGCCAGTAGTGCAAAAGTTTCCAGAAGTATTTCCGGACGACATTACCGAGTTGCCACCAGAGAGAGAAGTCGAGTTTGCAATTGACTTGGTGCTTGGAACGAGTCCTATCTCGATTGCACCGTATCGGATGTCTGCATCTGAGTTGGGTGAGTTGAAGATGTAGTTGGAAGAGTTGCTTGAGAAGCAGTTTATTCGACCGAGTGTTTCGCCTTGGGGTGCTCCTGTGTTGTTGGTTAAGAAGAAGGATGGAAGCATGAGGTTGTGTGTGGATTATCGGGAGTTGAACAAAGTGACAATTAAGAATCGGTATCCGCTTCCGAGGATTGATGATTTGATGGATCAGAAGGTTGGTGCAATGTTGCAGTGGGAATCACCTAAGTCTGTTTTTGAGATTAGAAGCTTTTTTGGATTGGCAGGTTATTATCGGAGATTCATCGAGGGATTCTCTAAGTTAGCGTTACCATTGACGCAGTTGACTCGGAAAGGGCAAGCTTTTGTTTGGGATGCCAAGTGTGAGAAGAGTTTCCAAGAGTTGAAGAAGAGGCTGACTTCAGCTCTAGTGTTGATTTTTCCGAATTTGAAGGAATCGTTTGTTGTGTATTGTGATGCTTCTAGGATGGGTCTTGGTGGTGTACTTATGCAGAATCGTCAAGTGGTAGCTTATGCTTCGAGGCAATTGAAAGTGCATGAGAAGAATTATCCGACTCATGATTTGGAATTAGCGGCAGTTGTGTATGCTTTGAAGATTTGGAGGCATTATCTTTATGGTTCTAAGTTTGAAGTGTTTAGCGATCACAAGAGTTTGAAGTATTTGTTTGATCAGAAAGAGTTGAATATGAGGCAAAGAAGATGGATGGAATATCTTAAGGATTTTGGTTTTCAGTTGAGTTATCATCCTGGGAAGGCTAATGTGGTAGCAGATGCTTTGAGTAGGAAGACTTTGCATATGTCTGCTTTGATGGTTAAAGAGTTGGAATTAATTGAGCAGTTTCGAGATTTGAGTTTGGTTTGTGAATTGACACCAGTTAGTGTGAAGTTGGGTATGTTGAAGTTGACAAGCAACATTTTGGAAGAGATTAAGAGTGGTCAAAAGGAAGATTTGGCACTCGTGGATAAAATGGTATTGGTTAATCAGGGTAAAGGTGTGGACTTTAGATTGGATGAGAACGGTGTTTTGATGTTTCGTGATCGAGTGTGTGTACCAGAGGTATCTGATCTAAAGAGAAAGATTTTGGAAGAAGGTCACATGAGTAGTTTGAGTATTCATCCAGGAGCGACTAAGATGTATCAGGATTTTAAGAAGTTGTTTTGGTGGCCTGGAATGAAGAAAGAGATCGCCGAGTTTGTTTATGCTTGTTTGGTTTGTCAGAAGTCGAAGACTGAGCATCAGAGACCGTCAAGTTTGATGCAACCGTTGTTTGTGCCCGAGTGGAAGTGGGATAGTATCTCTATGGATTTTGTTGGAGCTTTACCGAAGACCGCTAAGGGTTTTGATTCGATTTGGGTAATCGTTGATCGTTTGACGAAGTCGTCACATTTCATTCCTATCAAGACCGGTATGTCTGTGGCGAAGTTGGCTGAGATCTACATTGAGCAGGTTGTGAAGCTGCATGGAATTCCTTCTAGTATTGTGTTGGATCAGGATCCGAGGTTTACTTCTAAGTTTTGGGAGAGTTTGCAAGCTTCTTTGGGAACCAAGTTGAGGTTGAGTTCTGCTTATCATCCCCAGATTGATGGGAAAACAGAGAGGACTATTCAGAGTTTAGAGGATATGTTGACGGCTTGTGTTTTGGAGAAAGGTGTGAGTTGGATTGAATGTTTACCGTTGATTGAGTTTACTTACAACAATAGTTTTCATTCTAGTATCGGAATGGCTCCGTTTGAGGCTTTGTATGGAAGGAGGTGTAGGACACCGTTGTGTTGGTTTTCAGGTTGGTGAACATGTGTTTTTACGAGTGAATCCTGTAACTGGTGTTGGGAGAGCTTTGAAGTGTAGGAAGTTGACTCCTTGTTTTGTTGGACCGTTTGAGATTGTAGAGAAAGTTGTGGTTGTAGCGTATCGGATTGCGTTACCACCGTCGTTATCGAATCTTCATGATGTGTTTCATGTGTCTCAGTTGCGGAAGTATGTGTATAATGAGTCTTATGTGATTCAAGTGGATGATTTGGAAGTAAGAGACAATTGGACCGTTGAGACGTGGCCGGTTAGGATTGAGGACCGTGAGGTGAAACGTTTGCGTGGCAAAGAGATTGTTTTGGTTAAAGTGATTTGGGTTGGACCGACCGGTGAAAGTGCCACTTGGGAATCAGAGAGTAGGATGAAGGTTTCGTTTCCAGAGTTATTTCCGTCAGGTAATTTTCGAGGACGAAAATTCTTTTTAGGGGGGGGGGAGTTGTAACAGCCCGATTTTACGATTATTTGATTTTAATTGTTTTATGTGTGTTTATACATGTTTGTGTGCATTTTCATGAGTTTTCGTGTTAGGAGGGTATTTTGGTAATTTAGACTTAAGGGTATTTTAGTCTTTTGCGAGGAAGGGTAATTTAGTAACCTTATGACAATAATTATTTTAGCATTCTAGTTAGAACCGTTATTAATTGTAAGAAGTTAAGTTGTCGATATAATCAATTAAGACTGAGGTTTCTAGTTAATTACCGTTAGTGGTTAGAGTTAGCGGTGTGGTGTGATTAGATTTGAGCCAATTAGTTGGGATGGGTTAGGCCCATTAGGGTTGTGAATATTTGACCCATAATTTTGAGAAAATAGGGTTAGACTTTGTCATTCACACATAACACAAAGAGTAGAGAAATAGATGCTAGAGAGACAAGAGCAAAAGAAGAGAGTTGAAGCTAAAGGAGAGGTTGAATCTAGGAGCTAAATTGAAGCTTGAGTTAGGATTCTTGGTGTTAGAGGTAAGAGGGATAGTTTTCACACATAATCTTCGAATCTCTCATTTCTATGAATTTGATTGATTGCATTAATTCTGTAAATTCGTGGTTGGATGTTGATATTATGTTTGTAAACATGAATTATATGATGATTGTATGAAAATGAATATTTGGGTTTATGTGAAAAATTGATGAAGAATAATGTTGTTGTTGTTGGAATGTTGGGGAATTCATGACTGATAGCTGTTGTTGTTGTTATGAGATGTTGTTGTTGATGATTGATGCCATGGGTGTTCATAATTATGGAATTGTGGAGTGAATTGTGTTGTTGTTGAGAGTTTTGTGAAGAATAATTGAATTGTTGAGTTGTGTTGAAATGATGTTTTAATTTCAAATTCTATATGGTTTTGTGTGTCTTTTATGTACATAATAAAATAAACAACCTTTAGAAACACATTTGGGCATTGGGAGATCAAAATTGGGAATTTTAGGTGAAAAAGAGTTGAAATCCGTAGTGTTCATAACCACTTCAGAAGCTACTTCAGGAGCTTCTCCAAAAGCTGTTACAAGAGCTTCTCCAGAGCTTCTCCAAAAGCTGCTACAGGAGCTTCTCCAGAAGCTGCTACAGGAGCTTCTTCAGAAGCATGTTCAGAAGCAGTTTCAGCAGTCCCTGTTTTGCATTCTTGCGTCTTTTTCGACCATTTTTGTTTTAAATTGGCCTTTGGTATAAACATGAAAGGTTTAGATAATTGAGTTAGCTTTCCAATGGCGTTGGTTTCACTTGAAAATGTTTTGTGGATTTTGAGTTATGATAGAAACACTCCAAGTGGGTCTTGGAAGACTTTTACGAAAAATTCAGCATAACCGTTTCTAACTCAACCCAAAACTTTTAGTTTGCTTCCAAACATCAAATATGAGTATTATGAGTTTAATTATGATGTTTAATAGCATCTAATCTATGCCTTGTTGAATCAAACTTAGTTTCCTTCTCTTAATGAATTGGTTTTGCAATATGACAAAGTGAGACGAACTTTGTGATTTTTATGAATTAGTCATGATTGGCCGATGAAAGGCTTATGTAATCTCTACTGCACACATTTGTGACCTAAGAGTATACATGGCTTAGGCGATTAACCTTGTTTGGTTGGTTTTGATTCATTACTTCAATATTTTTCAAAGTTGTGAATTATAAGTAAAACTTGTGAAAACTTAACTTAAAGACCAATGGTGTGGTAACCTTTTGTGACTGATCTTACATGATTAATTGGAGACTCGTGAATGAATAATATACGTTTATTGTATGTTGGTGTGTGCATACTTGTTGAATGATGATGATGATTGCATAATTGTATATGCATTGTTTTGATGATGATTGCATGATGATATATGCATGTTGATTGTTGAGGTGACCATGGTATGAACATATGCATTGAGTCGAGTCATATGTTCATGCATTTATTGTTTGGTGACGAACTTATGTTCATTGTAAGGCGGGGTGTGAAACCTTACAAACGATGTTTTTGTTGCATCGAAGGTGACGACCTTGAGGTGATTTGATACCACATGCATCTAGATGAGTCTAGAACATTGCATACATTGTTTGGTGAATTGCATTGAGTCGTGATGTGTGATTGATGCATTTGGTTCATGTGAACTTGATTGGTGAATTGAATTGATATTGGATTATTGTATGGATATATATATATGTATAAGGATGTTTATATTATTTGGGAATCTTTATACATGATATTCTTGAATACTTGATTGAGAATTATGTTGATGTAATGCTAACCCTCAGTGGTTTACCACCTACCTTTCCGTGCGGACGGGTAGATGGAGTGCAGGATTAGTATCTTGTTCGATTGATGTTGCTGAGGAGTAAGAATCCTCCTTATCTTTTGCGCGCGTCTAGATTAGGGGCTCTGATCTAGGATAGCGTTTTATTGTTAAACTTATTTAATCATATGTTGATTTGAAGAGTTATGTTATGATTATTCTATATCCTATGTCTTGAGGATGTTTTATGTATTTATTATCATGAGACTTGGAGATGTTGTCTATAGATTTGATATATTCCGCTGCTATATTTTATGAACCATGATAATATATACTTGCGTATTATGAAATTGTTTGTTGTCGTAGCATCTGTTTCTAGAATATATTGTATGTTCGCGCGTTTTACCGCTTAATAGAAATAGGGTGTTACAGTCGAGCCCTCTTTTTTGTATGGGCATCGACTATTTTTTTTGTAATCTTGACAGAATTGTGTTTCTTACCGTGATTGGTTTGGCACGTCTTGTGCTGAAGCATTTACGCAGTCAGTGTTAATATAATTCATTTTTACTAGTTCAAAAAATAATAATCTTATCAGGTAGCATAATATTGAAGTGGATGTTTAAATGTTGCTCTCCTATGTTTATCAATTATTTTGTCATTAATAGATATATTTTTATTTTTAAAAACAAATAATGAAAATCTACAGAAAATTATTTCCTCTTCAATTTTTTTTTTTGGGTATAAATTTTGCTCTTCATTTACTCTAATATCCACTAAACCTTAGCAACACTATTCCCCCCAAAAAAAACTAAAGCAACACTCACCAAAAACTTGGTGCATACAACAAATGCCTAAACCTCTACTCGAACTAAGCTAAGCCCATTCATATGCCAAATACATCCATTATCAATTTTCAAGCAAAGAAATAAAAAATGTTAAATTGATAACAAAAAGATAGGAAAACTGTCAATGAAGCAAACTAGTAGACAAGATGATGGAAAGGAACAAAAAGATAGGCAGAATTAAAATGTCTCATAAGTTCCTCCTTTTATAGTCATTATTTGTTGATTTCTGTTCTACACCCTGCACAAAATATTCCCGCCATGCAGCTATGCCTAAAATGCCCCTGAGTTAGTTAACTAGCGCAAGTGTAAAACCATGCGCTACTTAACTAACGCTGCGACACTTAACATGTGTATGTGTAAAACATGTAAAACTTTGCGTGAGTTAACTCGCGCAAAGTGTTAACACATGCGCGAGTTAACTCACGCTCTACTAATATATCAGTACAACATTAAATGGTGTACTAATATGCATTCAACGCAAAGTGCGTCATTAATGACCCGTAATCTTTACCACTTATAACTGAACTGAACTACGTCAGTTTAACAAGATTATCGGATAATACGACATAATCGATCAAAATTACACAAAAACATCGTTTTTCTCACAATCACATAATCACACATAACGATCCAAATTTCATAAATTCGCCGGTAATGACTCGTAATCACTTAAACACACTTAATGACACGTAAACGATCCAAATAACACAAATTTGTCCATAAATTTTTAAAATTACATAATCACATAAACAGCCAAAATTACCCATATTTATCGTTAAATTACATAAACACGAATTCATTAAAATTCAATAATATGAACACAAATTCGAACAAATTACGGTATTACACGTTAATAAATGTTACACTTCAACAGACCGGACATAAAGATGTAAAGCGTTATTTTCAACCATTACGTTAAACATGTTAGCGACGTCGCTATTATCTTCGACACGTTGTGGAAAATACACTGTCTTTGAAAAGTCATCTTTCTTATCCTCCCCCAAGTCCACACCTGACGCATTTAAAATTATATCGTATGTTCTATGATTTGAACCAATATGGATAAAGAAGTTGTCAAGTTTTGTCTTCAACTCGTCCAACTTGCCGGTGGGCTTTACAAAAAACCTAGCCTTCATTTGCACATCTACATAACGGACATGAAGTTTAACTGGATCTTGTGCATCTTCATACATGTTTCACTTCAAAAAATATAATGAAAATCAAATATGAGAGAAATCAGATAAAATAAATATTTGAATAATTAGTGACAAAGTAATGCGAGCAATAATTGGTGTGACATAACCGGCTACCCAAAACATAATTCATTTAATATATAGTATATAAATAACCGTTCTTGAATGACATTCCACTCTTCCACAACGGAAAAATCATCATCAATCTCTTCTCCTTGTACACTTAACCTTTTCCAATGAGGGAATATATCATCGAAGACAAGAGGCAATTTTTGCTTGCTCTTCATGGCAATAATACACGCATAGGGTAACCCGTACGATGTCTTTTGCACACTACCACAATCTTCCTTCTCGAAGCCGAATGTCTTGGAGCATTTTAATTCATCATAGATAAATTTCAATGCGCGTCTAGATACATAACCCTCCAAATCTCTCATCATCTTGATTGTTTTGTATTTGTGTTCGAAGACCGTTTTGTTCCTCCCAAATCTTCCTTGTATCTCACCAAATTGCACAACCAACATCTTGTCTATCTTATCCCAACATGATGCCAAATCACCCACGCTACTCCTCAAATATTTTTTCAACACTCCATGAGCTTATTCAACAATGTTGGTGGTTCTACACCCTAGATGCAAGACTTTATTCGTCCATACCCTCACAAATTTCTCCGTAAGGTTCAAAACCGTGGTTTCAACATATGTTATGAATTCCGAAAATGACATGCATACCTCTTTGAATTTCAATAAATTACTTGCATATGATTCCTCCGTAGGAGATTCGACCAACACTCTCCAAGGGATCACGACTTTCTCAACAACGTATCTATTCTTCACCTTGTTCTTCTTCAATTCTTTCTTGTCAACTTTTGCACCCTTAGGAGGCTTTGGGTTAACTCTACAATCCGTGACTCACTTAGCACTTACATTCTCCCCAATATGAAACAAACAAATCATGGTGTATGTTTTAGGGAAAACTGTGCCAACAGAATTCATCAAAGCACCGTCTCTGTCGGTGACAATCACCTTAGGCATGTTGTCTTTTGAGGACAAAAGACCTTTCACCATTGTAAGGTCCCAAGTAAAGTTATCCTGTAGTTCAAAGTGAAGACAGGCGAAACCAACGAAATACGTCATTTTTGTAGAGGTGCAACAAACTATCTCAAACAACGACATTCGGTAGTTGTTGGTTTTGTAAGTGGAGTCCATGACCAAAACGGTCGGAAAAGTGCTGAGCAATTTAATTGACTCCGGATGAGAAAAAAATAATTCTTCAAGGGTAGTTTCCTCACTATTGCATCTTGTGTAATAGACATATTTATGCTCCACCAACTTCGAAGTCAAGAATTGCAACACCGTCAAGTTATCTCTTTCCCCCTTGCGCCATCTTGTTCACACAATGTAAACTTGCTTGATAGTTGTCACACTTTCTTTGTTATTTTGCTTCAAATTGGTGAGAATATTCCGAGGCACCGTCAAGCTCTTTGTAATGTCGATAACTTTTTTCTTCTCCTCCGTACTAAGTCTACCCGCAATAAGGTGTCCGAATAACTTTTTATCCAAGTCATGGTTGGGAATTCCACAAAGTATTACTAGCCACCAATCATTGGTATCCTTATCAAAGAAGCCTTTCAACCTAAATAGACAGTTACATTTCCTTGAGTCGATGCCTTCAAGGTTCAGTTTCTTCCTTGTCTTAGGTGGCTTGTATATCCCACTCCTTTCACTTTGCATCGTCAAATACGACCTTTTTAAAATGGATTTATCTATACAAACACTAAATTCGGCCCTTACCCCTTGTCGACGAACCCAAGCAAGTAACTCTTCTCGCTCTCTCCATCTTGCATTTGTTGTAAAAAATGAGGCGGTTCCGCGAGCTTCGCAAACAACACCGATATGTACCGGTTTAGGTTCTTCAAATTTACCAATGCGAGTTTGAAATAGAATTTTGACTTTCAACTCTCTCACATTAACGGTTGGTTTGACATTGCCGGAAGCATCGCCAGAAGCTTCATTGTTGGCCGGTTTTGGTTCAACCTCATCACCCGCGACATTGTCAACCATCTCACTATATAGTGGCGCAAAAAGTGGAACAAGCTAACCAAGAACAAAAGTGACGCAAAAAATTCAAAAAACAGGACTGTACAGTGGCGTGACTTAAGTCATGCAACACATTAACTCCTGAGTGACTTAAGTCATGCAACCTTCAACACATGCGCAAGTTAACTTACGCACCAAGCCCTACCCTACAAAAACCAGACGAACCAAGCACAAAAACAAGCAAAATGAGATGAGTTTTGATGATACAATACCTGATATTTGGTGCTTGATGAGCGTAGAAACTTGCTTCCTGACGATTTGCAATGATTTGGGATGAGGATTTTGACCCAAAAATTCGCACTTTTTTGGGTTTTTGAAAGTGGAGGGAAAGAAAATGGTAGTTGGAGTATGAACTGATGGGTTTTGTACGAAAACAGTAACTCTATGTGAGTTAAGTAGCGCAGCGTTACTTAAGTAACGTAGGGGTAAAATTGAAAAGGTTGCAGGGCGCGAGTGTTTTATGCAGGGGGAAGAGCAGAAATCTTATTTGTTGACCTAATTGAGGCTCTCTTTGGTCTCTCATGCCCAAGTGATTATTCTTGCAAACAGGTTGTCGTCAAACAAATTTGGAAAATGCTCTTCTCCCATCAAAAATCACTCCCTCCCAACTAAAAAGGCGAAGGTACCCATGCGTGAGTTAACTCGCGTTGATTACCGTTTTTGTACAAAACTCATCAATTCATACTCCAAACACCATTTTGTTTAAGGGTATAATTGAAATAACAAAATGTTTAAGGGTATAATTGAAATAACAAAAAAGTAAGCCCAAAATCTTCCCAAAAGGGACTATTTTCTTTATATATAGTATAGATATAAATATCATATACTATTATTTATAACTAGCAAACGTGTCTGTCTTTCCGCTCTTTTTATTGCGCTAACGATTGAAAATAATAAACGGTGTTTTTATTAATTATTAATTTTGATTAAAAGTATAAACTAAATTTTTGTTACTTTCAATTTATAACAATCATCTATACTTCTATATTATATATAAAAGAAAACAACCCCTTTAAGCTCTTTTGGGCTGAATTTTTCTTTCCAAAAATGTCCTCAATTTTCAATATAAATAACACATGTAACAAATAGATAAGAAAAATTTAAATATTAAAAAAATGTACCAAACTCGATATGAATATACTCCCTCCGTTCCTTTTTAAGTGTCGTTTTAGAATATTAACACCAAAATAGCAAAGTGTATTTTTACGCATTTTCTTCCTATTATACCCTCATTTTAATCCACCAATATATTTCTATTTTTTTTGCATACTTTCTCTTTCCAATAAATTGAATATGTTATCTTTCTCTCGTAACAAACATTTGTTAGTTACTATCTATAGTACTCTTAATGAAACTTCTTCTTCTTCATTGTCATCTTGTTCTTGTTCTTCTATCTTGTCAAAAGAGTCTTCAGCACTTTTAGTGCCCGTCTTTTCGCTAGTATATATAAAGAAAACAATCCCTTTCAGCACTTTTGGGCTGGATTTTTCTTTCCAAAAATAGCCTTAATTTTCAATACAAATAACACATGTAACAAATAGATAAGAATAAATTTAAATATTCAAACAAATTTGAAGTGGAGGCTATGCATTAAAGCACATTGCAATGGTATATGAATTAAGAAAATAAGAAGAAAGAAAACTAATGATATAGCTGACGTTAATGATAAAAAAGGGAAATTACTTTGACTTCCTTTGAGATTTTCTTAAATAACACAAGCACCCATTCTAATTTCCAAACACATCAATCTCCCCTCATTTCAATCATTTTTGTTTGTTTGTATTTGTTTTCTCTTTTCACAATTGAGTTAAATGAGGTTTTTTCTTGGTTTGTTTGTATTTGTTTTCCCTTTTCACAATTAAGTTAAATGAGGTTTTTTTCTCACAATGGAGAAACAATAACAACATTTTTTTCTACGATCAAATATAATTTCTAACTCCCTACTTCTATTAAAACGATAAAACATGCGAATAATGCAAATATTCAAGAAATAGATATTACGTTCTCCAATAGTTCTCAAAACATGCATATTAAAATTTCTCAAAATCTTCGTAGCGGATAAATAGCATACATCATCAAGTAGCCATAACATAAGCATCAACATACAACATTGGATAAACTCCAAACTCCACATATGGATAAGGTCTCAAATAGCATGATCAATCCAAAATAAATATACATACCGACAACCTACATCAGAGCCTATACTAAGACTCTAAAACAGATAAACAGAGGAAGCTCCCGCTATCCTCGAGCAACTCACCGAGCAAGCTAAATGATCAATCCTGCACGCCAAATTATGTTATGCACCTAAACCCGAATCCTACATGCATGTGTTACTATCACAAACAAAGGTCGTCACCTTAAGATGCAACAAAAACATCATTAACATCTTCGTTGAATACAAAGTATTCTAATCCTCTCCACTAGATATAAATATCCTAAGACTTATGATGCATGAACATATGACATACTATACTATGCACATGTTCAACAATAAATCCACCATCATTTTACATATATGCATTCACCAACAATATCACAATTATTTAACATATATGCATTTACCAACAACATCACCATCATTTAGCATATATGCATTAATCAACATCAACAACATCACCACAAATCAACAACTTCATATAATTTCTCATAGTCCAAGTAAAAGAGAAAGTATATCACACTATGATAAACATCATGTTCAACACCTATTAATCATTCTCTCATCCTCATATAATCATATCAAACTAATTCACAAAAGGTTTGGAAGGAATCCGGTCTTAAAAATCAATTTCGACAAATTTCCTCTATCTCTTCACAACTTAAAAACAATTGTAGCAATTCAATCAAAGATAAGCAAACAAACTCAAATGCCTCAATTATGTATACACATAAATCACATATGAGTGCAGTTGTTTATACTTGTGCGTTTCACCGACCAAATGCGGCAAAATCACAAAGTTCACAAAGTTCGTCTCACATTATCATTTTTTAAAAAGAATTCCATTTTCAAAGCAAAACAAGTTAAAAGTCGTTGAAACCATTCACAACCATTTTTAGAAATCATGTATTCAGTAAACAACCTTAACCCTACCATTTTCCTTTGAGAAAAACGAGTTTCGGAAAATCGACGTTCTTGGACGTTTTCAAAAAGTTTAGTTCAATTTCATAAAGTCAAGCTCAATCCAATTCATAAGATGTTCCGGTAGGTTAAAGAGTAAAAAAGTAATTAAACACATTGAAAGAAGCATTTTAGAAATCTCGGATCGGCCCCCGAATGCCCGGAACACCTAACAAAGAGTGTTGTCAAAGGGAACGCTCGCTTCAAGCGAGATTCTTGCAGTGAGCACTCACTTGGAGCTCGCTTAAGCGAACCGTCCCCTGTTCAACACGAATTCTTACAGGTTCACACCATTTTTCACCCAAAATCCCAAATTTTGATTCCCCAACATCCAAATTCATCCCCAAAGTTTGTTTATACGTTTATGTACATAAAATGGCACTCAAAATCATATCAAACTTGAAATCAAATACCAATCCAACACAATTCATCAATTCACCCATTTTTCACAAAAACTCTCAACAACAACTCAATTCACACCACAACTCCATAATCATGAATACCCATGGCATAAATCATCAACAACAACATCAATTAACCATGAAATCATCAACAATCCAATAACAACAATATCATACTTCACCAATTTTGAGCAAAAACCCAAAGCATCCATATCTATACATCTTAAGCATGTAAATTTAACATCAACAACTTAATTATCATCAAATTCACATACCTAAACATAGCATCAAAATAAGATCATGAATTTCACCAATTAAATTCACAATAATCACTTTTCACAATTAAGCACTTATGAGTGGAAGTAGAAAATAGAATATACTTAAAGATTATGAAAGAACGCTGGCCCCCTTACCTCTTTTCTTCACAAAGCTAAGCTAACTCTCCACTCCCCCTTGCTCCTAGCTTGAATCCTCTTGGAAGTTATCTCTAACTCTTTCTCTATCTCTAGCCTTCTTAGTGTTTATGAGAATGAATAAAAAGTTAACCTAGTTTCTATCTAAGTTAAGCTTATATAGGCTCCACTTACATGGGTTAGATTAATCCTCTCATAATGGGCCTAACACACTTACATCTAATTAGAAATGTTACTACTCACTTAACTTAGTAAAGTGTCTAATTATTACCATCTCAAAAAAAACTACTACTATTTATCTCTAGTCTTAGTAATAGAAACTATTCACCTCAAAATACTTAAATAATGCCAATTCTAAGTTTACTAAATTTCCTTCCTTGATAAATGACCAAAACACCCTCGAGTTCGAAATGACTAAAATACCCTTCATACGCTAAACTCTACCAATCCCGGATAAAATACACCCAAAGACAAATAATCGCAAACAAGCACGTATAAACACATAAATAATTAATAAAATAAATATATTGAAAAACGGGCTGTTAGATAATCAAACATCGACAATTACATAAGAGATAAAAAAAGGAATATAGAATTGAAAAGAATTTTGGTGGATGGAAATTGCGGTTGATCAATGAAAAGGAAATGGTCTTCGATATATCCGTTTTATTACATTAGAGTTTAAAAATTAAACCACTTTGACTAAGTAACAAAGAGTTGAGAAAAATCACTGAAGTGAAAAATGGTCGAAAATTAAATGAGTTCATACTCGTATGAAGAAGTTAATTGTTCAAAATAAATGGAATTAACAAAGTTTAAACTGTGTTATATTATAAGAGAAGTGTTTGTCAATTTGATAAAAATTCTTTTTCGTTTTTCCTTTTTGATTTTTGAAATTTGTTAATTTTTTTCTTTTTATTTTATGAATGGTGTTTTGGCTAGGTTTGAGATCATATGTTAAGATGATGAATATTTTTTTTTTAAGAAATCAAAATGAAATTAGATACCACATCAAACAGCAGTTTTCAAGCATAAGGTGTGCCTAAGAGACCACTCAAAGATACAAAATATCAGTTACAACACAAACATAAAATAAAAAGGTTAGCCAATGCCTGGACAAACTAAAGGGCTTGACCACCACCTCTGCGTACCATAAACAAACACAACCTTTTTTGCTTTCAGCCACCCTAATGATAACAATTTGACCTTATCTAACAGGCAAGGCACCATAGTAACAGAATTACTGAACAAACGATTGTTACGTTCGTTCCACACAACCCAAGTACACAAGAGCCAAATGAGCTGCATGAACGACCTTTTAGCTTTACCACCACCTGTCAAATGAGTAAACTGCACAATATGCTCTGCTATAACATTAGTATCCACCCCAGCAACTCCAATCCAATCGCGCACCAGCTGCCATAAAGGTGCAAACGTAGAACAAGATAAAAATAAATGTTCGGCCGTCTCCACGTGACCGCATCCAGTAACACACATGATATCTTCCGCAGAAATGACACCCGAAAAGCCAAGTTAGCTTTCGTGATGAATATTGAATTATTAAAGCATGTAGTAATGTCAGGCATTCACTTAACAATAGCATCTGATATAGTTGCTTTGCTTGGGATTGTTTTTAACTAATGACATTATATATGCTGACAACTTCAACTTCGTTAAAACATATAAACACGAATGAACCCACTTAAGCTTTCTCAAGGAAATTATTTCTTTTAAGTTACACTTTTGATCTTATGTCTTGCAGAGTCCGGATGGGTTAACGGTGGTTTCAGCTGGGGAAGACGAGACTCTTCGCTTTTGGGATGTTTTCGGACCACCTGTTACTGACGCAAGAGAGACTTCGGTTTTGGATAACATATTGTCAATGAAGACATTAAATCAGATGATAGAAATATAACAATGTAGTTCTCTTAGGGTAGGTATTCTTGTATATAATTTATTATGCGTACAGATGATACTACATTAGTGATATTTTAAAGAAAAGCTCTTGTATTGAAGTGGATGTTTAAATGTTACTTTTTTTTTTTGAACAGGCGATGTTTAAAATGTTACAATCCTAAATGTTACTCTAGAATCAACTAAACCTTAGCAACACTCACCAAAAACTTAATGCATACAACAAATGCCTAAACCTCTACGCGAACTAAGCTAAGCCCATTCACATGTCAAATACACCCATTATCAATTTTCATGCAAAGCAATGAAAACATGTTAAATTGATAATAAATAGATAGGCAGAGAAAAAAATGTTAATTCAGGTGATAGCTTTACAGTCCGTGGTGCGTATCAAATGCTCATGAGGCAGGAGATACCTACTCATTTCGTTACCTTGGAGGCTCCCTGACATCAAAATGTTCCTTTGAAAGTCTTTATTTGTGTGTGGCGTCTCTTCCGCAATATATGGCCGACAAAAGATAACTTGATGCGATGAGGCATTATCAATAATGACAACCTATTGTGTGTATCAGGATGTCGCCAAAATGAATCTTTAGAACATATTATAATCCATTGTCCTATTTTTGGCAATCTATGGCAGCTTGTTAAGTCTTGGTTGAGTGTGAAGGTGAGAAAAACACAAGAAGGAGGGGGGGGGGGGGGGGGGGGGGGGGGTTGAATTGTGTTTGCTTTTCGCAGCTCTTGAGGAGTGAGAATCTAATTCCTTTTAAACTCAGAGTCTGAATGAGATCAGAGTCTGATAGGAGATTAGGTTCTGATTGCAGCGGAATAATCAAAAGATAGAGAGAAGAGAGAACACAAGCAATTATACAGGTTCCTTCCACAAACCGGAAGTAGTCCTGTCCCCCTTGTACTTCCAAGGAGAGTTCACTAAAATGTAATATCAAATTACAAGTTGCTCAAACACACAGTATGAGACTTCCTTGCTCAAGCACACAGGCGAGAGACTTCCTTGCTCAAAGACACAACTAAGAGACTTCCTTTGCTCAATGGACGCAGCCAAGAGACTTCCTTTGCTCAATGGACGCAGCCAAGAGACTTCCTTTGCTCAAGCACAAAAGCAAAAGACTTTTACACAATTACAGAAAATTGAATAGAGTTGAAACACTTTGACAACAATCAAATAGTGTTTCAATTACAACAAAGACAGACTCTGTTTTACACAAAAGACGACAGACTCTGTTTTTCTGTGAAACTTAGAAATTCTAGAATACTCAGTTTGTAAGAATCTAAGTTGATGATGTGCTTTTTGTTAAGACTCAGTTGAATACTCAAGCAGCGCAATGTAATTTTTCAAGTTCTAGAGTCCTCGCATTCTCCAAGTCTTCTATCCTTTATATAGGCGTAGGAAAGAGACGTTGAGTCATCCAGCACATCAGGATGATTTCTGAAGCTTGATCAATGACTGTTGATCTGTTGCTTGATTTGGTAATTGTGCTCGTGATTTTCGGGTATCAAAATCATTGATCGGATTTGAACCTTTAATCATTGAACTGTCAACTTTTATTCGCGGGAAGGGAAAAAGTGAGTAAAAACCCTTATGAGACCTTGGATTCGGAGGTTGGTTTCGATTGGGGAAGGTGTTAAGCACCCGAACCGACTATGGTATCCCATAGGAACCTTCTACCTATTCTCTAATCTTGCGCTAAATTGATTTTACTTAAAAAAAAGTTTAAGAGTTAAAGTGAAAGAAAGGAGAAAGATGAAGCATGTTTTTGGTTATTTTTATTGATTTGGAAGGGTCGAAACCCTTTGCCTACTTACCCAAATAAATCGGGATCAAAATCAAGTAGTTCGGCTAAAGAACTTATTTGATGAGTTGAATTGATTTTAATATTTTTTGAAAAGATTTTAAGAAGAGATGAGAGGCCTCAAGGCATGAGAAGAAAATACGATGAAGTTGGTTAATTTTAATTGTACGAAATCCATGTCTAATGTGGATATTAAATTAATTAACATTTGATTAAGGAAAATAAAAGAAAAGACACTTGGATTACATACCAAGGTTTACTTAAAAGAAATTTGAATTTGATTTTTTTAGATTTTTTGAAGAAAATATTTTTCTCTAAACTAACGATGAAATCGCGTAACGGCGGAATAAAAATAAAAGAGCGTAAAGCGATAAATAAAGTGGTGTGTCGGTGCGCGTGTCAGTGCGTGTGTCAGTGCGTGTGCCGGTTACATATTACATACCCTAAATACATTCTATGGTCTCAAAAGAAAAAAAGAAAAATAATGCGCGAAAATAAATTACATCAATTTCCTAATTACAAACTAAACCAAAAAATAAATGACAAGAAATTTAAATATGCATATAATATTTCTAAGGAGAATTATTTCTATAGACTAAAATACAATTTAAACCAATTAGAACAACATGACCATAAATGCAAACATATGAAATAAACCTAAATGCAAAAATAACACAATTAAGAAACAAAAGTGCATAAAATTTTAGAATGCTTGAATGAACAAAAATTATATATGAAAATTAGCTATAATCTAAACAAAAATATGCATGATGTTAAGATTAAAATGCTAATTAAAAGAAACAAGTAACATAGTTTAAGCACTAGGTGACTAAAAAAGAAAAGAAATAACTACATGAAATAAAAACAAAACAAATATCACCATAAAAGAAAAATAAAAAAAAACAGGGAAGGGGGTGTAGACAGCCAAAATGGGGGTGTGAACAGCAAAACAGAGCAAGAAAAAAAGGGCCAAAGGAGATGGGGGTACGGTAAGCAGTTAAAGGGGTGTGAATAGCAAAACAGTTTCAGCAAGGAAAAGAAAAGAATGGGCCGCAGGGAAGAGAGCATAAGCAGTTAAAGGGGTATGAATAGCAAAACAGTTCCAGCAAGGAAAAGAAAAGAATGGGCCGCAGGGAAGAGAGCATAAGCAGTTAAAGGGGTGTGAATAGCAAAACAGTTTCAGCAAGGAAAAGAAAAGAATGGGCCGCAGGGAAGAGAGCATAAGAGAGCAATTTCATGTTTTTTTCCATCATTTCTTCTATCCATTATCTCTCTAAAATAAAACAAAACCAAAATCTCTCTCCCTTCTCTCTACAAGTCAGCTCGCCGGAGAGGAAGAAAGGGTGGCCGGAGGTGGTGCTCCGGTGCGGTGGTTGGCCGGAGGGCCACCGCGCCGGAGAGCGAAACTTGATTTTTTTTTTAAAAAATTTCACCTAAAGCTTCCTTTCTTCATTCTCAACACAAATCCAAACATAGATTTCAAAGAAAAGCCATAAACAACCCTAGATCTACAAAAGAAATATCAAAAAAAAAAACCACAAAAAGTTCATGAAAATTACCTCTTATCTCTTCTTTTTTGGTTCGGTTTTGTGTTCCTTTCTTGTTCCTTTATTTTCGTTTTGCCTTGCTCCTTTTCGGTTTGGTTTTGCTTCTTTTTGTTGATGATGCCTTGCTTGGGTTCGGTTTTCTTTCTTCACTTTGATACCTTGGCCGAAATTTTTTTATGATTGTTGTTGATTCGGTTTGGTTTTTGTTGTTTGTGGATCCAAAAAAAAGAGTGTTGGTTATTGGTTATGATTTTCGAAAATGGTTGATGTTGGTGTGTATGGTTCGGATTTGATGTTACTTTTGGGTTTGTGTTGAGATTTTCGGATTTGATGTTGTTGGTTGTTTTTTTTTTGGGCCGAAAATGAAGTTTGTGTGGGTGTTGTGATGATTTTTGATGTTGTGGTTATGTTTGGTTGATGATTTGTTGCTGGAATTTTTAGAAGTTCATATGATATTCATGTGTTCTTCATATGTTCTTGAGAAAGTTCTTGATGAAAAAGGGTTTTGATCTATTTTTTGTGATTGTGAATTTTGGGATCTGTTTGTACTCGAAAACTGTGCCTCCTTGACTGACTGATTCTGACACACTAAGTACCTGATGCATGGAATGGACCAAAATACCCTTGGCTGAAACTTGGGGAAAAAGTTGAACAGGACCAATAACAAAGTGACATGTGTACAAGGACTTAAAATAAATAAATAAATAAAAAGACAGATAAATAAATAACAACACATTAAATAAATGGAAAAATAAATGACTAAATAAATAATTAATAATAAAAAACGAAAATTTAAATAATAAAATAAAAAATGTCCCGTCGGAACCAAAAAATGAGGTATTTTAAAATACCTCTCTGCCGAAATTTCGTCTGATACGACTGAGATTACGCGGCCTTTTTTACGCTAAATAAAACAATAAAACGACGACGTGAATAAAATAAACTTTACGAACGCAAACGTTACGCTACACTAAAATACGCACAAAATGCGAGTAAAAAAAAAATTACGAAAATAATACGCGCGCGATATTAAAATATAAACGACGCACGAAAAATAAATACGACCACAAATACGAATAAAAGCAGACATTACGGGAATTCGCACGCGAACGGACGATTAGAAAACAAACAACATACGAATAAAATAAAATAAATCGGTCAAAAATTAGGGTACGACAGATGCCCCTATTTAAGTTTCTCCGTCACGAGGATTTAAAAAGGCGAAGATTTTTGAAATGACGTGTCGGAGAGACTTAAATATCAAGTACACCAATTTTTGACCAATCTCAGAAATCGAGAAAATTCTATGAATGTAATGATATGAGTTGTCTGTTATGCCAGTACGAATGCAATGACGACGAAAATACTAACTCAAGAACCAAATAAAGTGTTACCGGGGAGAAACAGATGTCTATTACCTTTACAGGGGTAAAGACGAACATACGAAATGAAATACTGGTCATTACCTTTACTGGGGTAACAACGAACATACGAAGGGTAAAACTGTCAATTACCTTTACTGGGGTAACGACAAACATACGAAGGGTAAAACTGTCAATTACCTTTACTGGGGTAACGACGAACATACGAAGGGTAAAACGGTCAATTACCTTTACTGGGGTAACGACGAACATATGAAGGGTAAAACGGTCAATTACCTTTACTGGGGTAATGACGAACATACGAAAGGGTAAAACTGTCAATTACCTTTACTGGGGTAATGACAAACATACGAAAGGGTAAAATTGTCAATTACCTTTACTGAGGTAATGACGAACATACGAAAGGGTAAAACTGTCAATTACCTTTACTGGGGTAATGACAAACATACGAAAGGGTAAAACTGTCAATTACCTTTACTGGGGTAACGACAAATATACAAACTGAAATACTGGTGATGCGTTACTATTACTGATGTAACTTTGCTAAACAAAATACAGGGTACCAATGAATACTCTTTGTACGAAAAGTAGACTAAACAGGATACTGGGGAAGATTGAAAGGTGGGACCTGCCACTTGAAAGAAACTTAATTGGTAAACAGATCGAAACGAACACAATGGTGATGACAAATTTTACTGGATACACATGGAGTAAGACACACAGGTAAAATGCATATGAATGATATCAGTATGTATGATATGTATGCATGAATGAATGAAACATGTATGAAAATATACTGGTGCGACTGACGAGACAAGATTGGGCAGATCGTAAGGATAGTGACCCGGTATTACAGTGCCAACACTTAGCATTCTTCACTGGGGATAATATCATTGGAGATGAATCAAAACACACTCGGGGTACCACCCGTTAACCAAACCAATGCTGGGTAAGGAACACATAACACAAAAAACCTGGCTGAGGTTGCCATTTCTGAACTGAACCAAAATACCTTCTCAAAAACGTGCTTCACATAGTCATTGCTTTTTTTTGTATTCTTTTTCTTCTCTTTTTTTTTTTTGAAATCCCTAACTTTTGCCTGGATCGCCCTTTCGGGTTTTCAATCCACCGAGAATATATTCTTTTTTTTGTATGTCCCTAATTTTTGCCTGGACCGCCCTTTCGGGTTTTCGATCCACCAGGACGCTCATTTTTGGCTTAAGCCGCCCTTTCGGGTTTTCGACTTAGCGAGCTTTTCTTTTTTCTCTTTTTTTTTTTGCAAGACTATGATCCACTCTGTTGAATTCACCTGTGTTTGAATGGATGTTGACATATGTTTCCATGATATATGAACTTACAGATAATATGTTTGTCATTTTTTTTGTTCTTTTCAAAAGAAAACATAAAAGTAAAAGAAATTCTCAAAGTTTTTACTTCAAGTATTGACATTAAAAATGGAAGAAGAAAATTTGCATATAGAATAAACAAGAATTCCAAAAGAGTGCACCGGTTCAAATTAATGTAATAGGGTGTTAACCGGCCAAAGGCATGGCTCCACGGATTACAAAAGTTGGAAAATGGTAATTACATGGGAAGGTACATTGAACACAACAACCACTATATTCCCTAACAACTTTGAACCACTGTTTAGATGCTTTAGCGTCGGAGGACTTCTGAAAGCTAAGGTGCCCCAAATGGGTGATGCTTGATCTGATGCAGTTACTTTGTCATAGTCCTTAACTTTTGCATAGGCCGCCCTTTCGGGTTTTCGACCTATCAGGATAAACTCTTTTTTTCAATTCTTTTTTCTCTTTCTTTTTTTTTTTTTTTTGTGTCTCTAATTTTTGCCTAAGCCGCCCTTTCGGGTTTTCGACTTACCGAGACGCTCTTTTTTGGTTTAGGCCGCCCTTTCGGGTTTTCGACCTACCGAGCTGTTCTTTTCATATATCTTTAGACAGAGTATTTCTTGACTGCATCAGAATTCATAGGACGAGGTAAATCTTCTCCATCCATATTTGTAAGGATTAAAGCACCACCAGAGAACGCTCTCTTGACCACATAAGGACCTTCATAATTCGGAGACCACTTGCCCCTGGGATCCGGTTGGAAAGATTTGATACACTTGATCACAAGGTCTCCTTCTTTGAATTCACGGGGATGAACCTTTTTGTCAAACGCCTGTTTCATCCTTGACTGATATAGTTGTCCGTGACACAAAGCGGTCATGCGTTTCTCTTCAATCAAATTCAATTGATCATACCTACTCTGGCACCACTCAGCTTCAGTTAATTCAGCTTCCATCAAGACTCTCAAAGATGGGATTTCCACCTCCACAGGGAGCACTGCTTCCATACCATATACCAGGGAGAAAGGGGTTGCCCCTGTTGAAGTACGCACTGAGGTACGATATCCATGTAAAGCATAGGGTAACATCTCATGCCAATCTTTGTAGGTAACCACCATCTTTTGCACAATCTTCTTGATATTCTTATTTGCGGCCTCAACCGCACCATTCATCTGAGGTCTGTATGGGGAAGAGTTGTGATGTTCAATCTTGAAGTCACCGCACAATTCTTTCATCATGTTGTTGTTCAAATTTGTATCATTATCCGTGATGATCTTGTTAGGAATACCATAACGGCAGATGATGTTATTCTTGATGAACCGAACCACTACTTGCTTGGTCACGTTGGCGAAAGATGCCGCTTCAACCCACTTGGTAAAGTAATCAATAGCCACTAGTATGAAGCGATGTTCATTGGAAGCTTTTGGTTCAATCCGACCAATCATATCAATGCCCCACATGGAGAAGGGCCACGGAGAAGAGATAACATTGAGCATAGATGGTGGTACATGGCTCTTATCTGCATAAATCTGACATTTGCGGCACTTCTTGGCATGATTATAACAATCAGTTTGCATCGTTATCCAGTAATAACCTGCCCTCAATGCTTTCTTAGCCATTGCATGTCCACTGGAATGAGTACCAAAGGGACCTTCATGTATCTCATGCATCAATAAATCTGCTTCACGTTCATCCACACACCTGAGCAACATTGCATCAAAGTTTCTTTTGTACAATACATCTTCATTCAGGAAGAAATTACCAGATAGTCTTCTCAAAGTCCTCTTATCTTTGTGAGATGCCCCAGGCGGATACTCTTGAGTTTGAAGGAAAACCTTGATATCATGAAACCATGGCTTACCATCAGCAAGTACTTCAACTGCAAACACATAAGCGGGCCTTTCAAGGAACTGCACACTGATTAATGGCACATCATTGTGACGATTTACTTTGATCATCGAAGACAAGGTGGCCAAAGCATCTGCCATCTGATTCTCATCACGGGGAATGTGACGCAACTCCACTTTGTTAAAGAAAGTTAACAACCGTCTTGCATAATCTCTGTACGGGATCAGACCAGCATGGTGAGTTTCCCACTTCCCTTTGATCTGATTAATCACCAAGGCTGAATCCCCACATATATCAATATTCTTAATCCTCATATTGATTGCTTCTTCAATGCCCATGATGCAAGCTTCATATTCTGCCATATTGTTTGTACAATCAAATCGTAGCCTTGCAGTAAAAGGGATGTGAGTACCCTCAGGTGTGACAAGGACTGCCCCAACTCCATTGCCATAAGCATTAACGGCCCCATCAAATATCAAACCCCATTTAGATTCAGGATCTGGACCTTCACCAAACAACGGTTCATCACAATCTTTCATCTTCAAATACATAACCTCTTCATCAGGGAAATCAAACTTAACAGGTTGATAATCTTCAACTGGTTGATGAGCCAAGTGATCTGCAAGGATACTCCCTTTGATCGCTTTCTGAGTATGGTATTCAATATCAAACTCGGCCAATAACATCTGCCAACGAGCAATTCTTCCTGATATTGAAGACTTCTCCAGGAGATACTTGATTGGATCCATTTTGGATATCAACCAAGTGGTATGATTGATCATATAGTGCCGGAGACGTTTAGTAGCCCAGGCTAAAGCACAACAAGTCTTCTCAAGTGCCGAGTATCGGGATTCACAATCTGTGAACTTCTTGCTTCCAATGACGCTCCAATCTTGATCTCTTTTCTATCCTCCTCAGTACCCAGATTGATCAATTCTAATTCTTCCTCGTGAGGCTGAATGATCTTTTTCTCTTGCTCCAACATCCATCTGATCTCATCAGGAATCTCATCATCCTCCTCTACCATAGCCTCGTAAACAGGGGATTCAAAGTTAGGCAGAAGCATAGGGTCACAGTGTTCGACGGGCTTATGTATGTTCAGTCTGCACATGATTTATGATTGATTTTAGTAAATGAGTAAATGCAGACTTTTGAATTTGATTGATTTAAAAAAGAAAAAGAGAATGAAATTTTTTGGGATTTTTCTATTACCATTTTTCCAGAAAAAGCAGTAAATAAAACAGTCATGATAGAAACGACGTTTTTCATTAATAACGACAATACTTGAAGATAAAACCAAAAGCCCTACAAGATTTCATTTTCGTCTGGGGCAGGACGAAAAGAGTTTTCTAAAAAAAACGAAAAAGTAGACAAAACATATTACTTAGACACATGCATCACAGAAGGAATATCCATAGCGATCCAATTACAACAGGCTCCTCCGGGTGTCACAAAGACAGGTGCAACCTCCTCTGACTGATCTTCAAGGATAGCATTGGTTTCCGGTGGAGCATGAATAAACCCAGCACTATGAAAGATGCCCTCAACTGGCTTGAAAAATGCGCTCGATTGACTGGTAGAGAAACCGAGACCCTCTTTCCGCTTGTTCTCAGGCAGCTGTACCAACTGACCCCAGCCTCCTGTTTTACCATCTTGTACAAGCTTCCGGGCATCCTTCAAGGAGGCCATACAAGTCTCACCCTTCTTAGCAGCTCCTTCTTCCGCAGAGAACCCCTGAAAAGAAGTTCCTTCCACATCATCAGCACCAATATAGGAGAAAGCAGACAAATGACTAACCAACAAGGCTGATTCACCAATTACTGTTATCGGCTTTCCACAACTTACAAACTTTAGCCTCTGATGAAGAGTGGAGGTCACTGCTCCAGCCTCATGAATCCACGGTCGTCCAAGTAAGCAACTGTATGAAGCTTGAATGTCCATGACTTGGAATGTAACCTTGAAGGTATGAGGGCCCACCGTGATAGGCAAGTCTATGTCCCTAATCACCGACTTCCTAGATCCATCGAATGCTTTTACCATCACTGTACTTGGCCTCAACTGGGCACCACGGTATGCCAACCTTTCCAAAGTAGTCTTTGCCATCACATTGAGGGCGGAACCGGTGTCTATCAACACATTCGACATCGAGTCTGACTTACAAAGGACAGAAATGTGCAAAGCCCAGTTGTGGTTTCTTCCCTCCGCCGGGAGATCTTCATCACTAAAGCTCAGGTTATTACACGCAGTTACATTCCCAACTATGCTTCCGAATTGCCTCAGGGTAACATCGGGATCCACATATGCTTGAGCCAAAATCTTCATCAGAGTGTCCCTATGAGCTCCAGAGTTCATTAATAAAGACATTATAGAAATTTTGGACGGGGTTTGCAACAACTGATCGATTATCTTGTATTCACTCTTTTTGATCAGCTTCAAAATCCCATCACTACCTTCCTGAATGATCCCCTCAGGTTGGCTGGCACCTTTACCCTTATCAAGATTCTGCACTGGCACATTCGGAGCAGTGTTCTCATTGCGCACAACAGTGGGGAGAATACGCCCACTTCTCATTACTTTGCCCACACCTGCTATATTTATGACAGCATCTGCAGAGTGCAGAGGGATCTCTTTACCATTCTCCACAATAGTTGCCTCATACCTGTAGGGTATGGCCTTCTGAGAAGTATAGGGAACAGGTCCTGGCAAGCGGATCACTAGAGGAGTTACGTCTGACTTCGCACCATCACGGACTACCTCAAGATTCTTAAACACCGGGGTAATAACACAAACATTCCTAGATTCCTTCTTGACAATCAGCTCTTTTCTGTCAATCAGTCCTTGTATATCCTCCTGGACTTTCTCACACCCTCGGGGATCCACAGAACACACTTCACAAGCATCGTGATCGTGGTTAAACATGTTGGCTTCGCACATCTTGGCGTGAATCGGGACCAAAGGAGTTCTGATATCTTGAGCCCTGAGAATTAGACTCAAATCTTGATCCTCTTGAATCATATTAACAGCCGGTCCATGAGATGGCAAGGGATTATTCTGAGTATTGGAATTGGTGTCCTCGAAGGACAACTCTTTGCTTTGAATCAATCTCTGAACTTCTTCTTTGAGCGGGTAGCAATGCTCAACATCATGCCCCGGTGCCCCTTGGTGAAAGGCACAGGTAAGGTCAGCACGGTGCCATGGAGGTAGTGGGTTCTGTAGACGAGGAGGCTGCCTAGTCTGCACAAGATTCCTTGCTAATAAAGAGGGTAGCAAGTCTGCATACAACATGGGTATGGGGGGAAACTCTTTTCTGGGAAGGCGATTTGGTTGTTGTGGAGCTCGATTACGAGGTTGTTGTTGTTGAGGTGGTGGTGGGTAATATGGTTGTTGGTAGAAAGGTTGCGGATACGGTTGTTGATATAGTGGTGGGTAGAATGGTGGAGGCCTTTGGGGTGTTTGAGGGTGGTAAAGTTGATTTTGTGGAGCTGGAAAAGGTGGTGGAATATTGGCAATGAAGGGGTAGTTTGGATATATTGGCTGGGATCCACCCTGGGCTACCATACTGACTTCCTGAGCACTCTTCTTTGGATAACTGTTTCCAAATTTCTTGGATCCATTAGACGATCCACCTGACGAAGCACTTGACACACTACCTTCTTTGGCCAAAATTCCTTTACGGACCAAATCTTCAATGTGAACCCCCGCGTCAACCATCTCAGTAAACTTCTGCGATGCGCAACCAATCATTTTCTCCGAGTAGTAGGGACTCAAAGTTTCAAAGAAAAGATCAGCCATTTCTCTTTCCTCCAGAGCTGGGCGGATTTGGGCCAATTTTTGAATAAAGCGAAGAGCATACTCTTTGAAAGACTCTTTATCCTTTTGAGTCATAGCTTGCAGTTCCCTTCGGGTGGGCCCCAGATGTATGTTATACCTGTACTGCTGTATGAAATCCCTGGCCAACTCTTCGAAGGTGGTGATGCCCTTCAGATTCATATACCATATTTGTGCGGGACCAGTCAAACTGTCTTGGAAACAATGAATGAGCAAAGGTTCATTGTCTTTGTAGGCTGTCATCTTCCTTACATACATAACCAGGTGGCTCTGTGGGCAAGTGTTCCCCTCATATTTGACGAAATCTGGAGTCTTGAACTTGGGAGGCAGTACCACATTTGGGACCAAACAAAGATCGTGCACATTCTGACCATAGATGTCTTTACCACGAAGAGCCCTCAGTTCTTTCTGCACTACGTCGTACTTCTCTTCCAGACTTACCATTCTGTCATCTCCTACTACACTACCCGAATGATAGATTGGTCCTTCATCTTGCTGGGCAGTGTGCACAATAGGTGCCGTGTGATTCATGACAGCTTGAGGGAATAACTGTCCATGATGAAAAAGTGGCGTTGCTTGTTGTCCATAAGGAGTTGGCATTTCTGGGCCAGCAAAGCATACACCTTCATTAGCTGTAAGAGGCATACTCCAAGGATACTCTTTGGACATGTAGTTCCGAGGGTGATAAGCAAAACCGGGAGGACGAAGACCTTCATTGTACATATTTGATGCATCTCCAAAAGAAAAACCAGCGGGGGTGGGCTGTGCAGTGCCAGCAGCCGTAGCAGTAAGGATCGGTTGTGTAGGACCAGTCTGGGCAGACGAAACAACCACAGAAGAATTATGTGCAGCAGACACAACAACAGGAATTGGCTGAGCATCAAGAACTGGTTGGACCGGGATAACATCAAGAATCGGCTGGGTAGCTGCCACTTGTGCCTGATTGGCCATTATAGCTTCCATCATAACCGTTAACTTATCCATACCCTCTCTGAGTGTAATAACCTATTCTTTGAGATCCCTGTTCTCTTGTTCCATCAAATCCATCTTCTTTTTAACAATTGCCCGAGTGTTGTGGATGCGAGAAGGCTTGTACTGAATACGCCGGGCCACTTTCCTTGACTGAGGCAGAAATGAGAGAATTATGAGACTCGGTTTTGACAGTTTATGGATGCGGTATGATGCATGATATGCTAGATGCAAAACAATGCAAATTTTTTGATTCATCGAAGAACTTATAGAAACAAACTTTTTTGTAAACATAACAATCTTAAACATTCATTAAAAAACAAATACAAGATAATTCCCTTTTAACAAACTGAGCCAAGGGATAGACTTCAAAGTACATAATAGAAAACTAAAAAAAAAAATACAATAAAAAGAAACAAAAGATGAAGATCTCAAGCTCTTGAAGCAGACTACTCCTCCAAATCTGAATGCGGACCAGCGAAGAAATCCATGCGTTTCTTCTTACTCCTGGGAACCTGTTCAAGTATAGCATCCTTCACCCTGATACGCTCTTTCAGCTCAGCAATCTCCTGATCTTTCTTATGATTTTTCCAATTCTCTTCTTCTAAAAGACCCATGAGAGTGTCATTTTCACGCTTAGCTGCATGATATTTCTCTTTCCAATCGGCACTTTCACGCTCTGACTCAACCAAACGCGCCTGATACTCCTCCATGGTCTTAGGAGGTAAAGGCACTGGTATTGTTGGAATAGTTGCAGTTAAAGATCTTAGCAGGGGGTAAGGCATCCCTATCTGAGCAGCTCTATCAATGACCCAATCGATATAAGATTCATGAGTTACACTTGACTTATACTTCAACTGGCTCTTGTTCAACCTGATAATGGATCGCCAAGCTTGCACAAACTGCATTCTCTTATCGTTAACATCCTCCTTGTACAAGAAAAACTCACTGGATAAGAAGAGGTAAGCAGGCCTCATCCTCATAGGGTACCCAAACTGACGTCTGGCAAGAAGTGGGTTATAACTGATGCCCCCGTGTATACCAAGAAGAGGCACGTTGGAGAACTCCCCACAATGGTCAATAATCACTCCAGTATCATAAGCCGAGTTGTACCACACTATATCATCTGGGGTGAGAGCCATGAGTTTCTCCGACCATGGAATGAATTCAGATCGAATTTTAGGGCGAGGTAAATGTGAGGTAAACCAGGTGTAGAGCAAGGGTGTACAACAAATGATAACCCCACGTCCTTTAGATGTACGGTCATGGATGGACAAGTAGGTATCAGCAAGCAAGGTAGGGACAGGGTTTTGGGTAATAAAAATCTGGATAGCATTCATGTCAACGAAGTTGTCAATATTCGGGAACAGCACAATACCATAGATAAGTAAAGCAAGGATGGCCTCAAAGGCAACGGCGTTGGACCTCTCGGAGAAAGTGGTGGCTTTTTGGTATAGGAAATTGAAGGGTAGGCATTGGAGACCTCCTTTAAGGGTAAGATTGGCTTTTATCTCGGAGATTTCAAGATGAAGAGCAGCCGCGATGGTTGAAAACTTGGGTGCGGGTTCAAGACCATGGAAAGGTACTTTTCAAGTGTGGGCATAAGCTGATAATCCGGGAAAGTAAAACAATGGTAAAGTGGGTCATAGAACTGGACCTAGGTATGGAGGAGTCCTTCATCGACATCTGTCTTGAGAATACTAAGCAAATAACCATACCGCTCACGAAAGTGGTCCGGGCTAGTCAACCTCCTTGCTAGCTTCCTTAAATTCTCCAAATCCGGTTTCTTGAAATCATACTTCTTAGTCCTCTTCACAATTTTCTTCACAACACCCTCCATATCTAATATGTTTACAAAAAAAGAGATTACATAAGTCCTTCGATGTTTTAATGGATGCAAAAAGAGTATCTATGTATGAATGCATGTATGCATGATTATGCTAAAGAACATAGAAAACATGGTGAGGTTAAGTACACAAAGTTGGAGCTGAGGGTAAACACGTCATTTGGTAAGGACTAAGGTTTCAGATGCACTTGTAACCAGGGTTCTAACACAGTTCCCAAATTACAACCCCCTCCGAACTTTATTGGATTCCCGAGACGACACCCGGTCCAACAGCGTCCGTAGGAGAGTCTAGTTTGAGTGTAGCATTGCGTATCGACTAAGACCAAGACAACACTTGGTTAGCCACCGCACTACATCCTAATGGCCAAGATGGGTTAAAGGTAACTAAGGTCCTTAGCTTCGACGGAAACTTAAAAGCAATAATGTCTAAACGCGACAACACACGCCGACGTATATCACTTCAAGATCCTCCGCTAAGTGTGGTTATATCACATGTTCCACCACACGAGAATACTCTCGGCATGTCACTATGATTCTACCACTCCTATCTTATATTTCACTCAAGCCCGGGTATAAGACTTATCTCGCCACTCACGAAAAAGTAAACAATTAGGCACGTATTTACAAAACTATAAGCAAATAATAAAGCGCAAAAGTAAAGAAAGATAAAATAGGCTTAACCCTCAAAAAGGTCCCCAGTGAAGTCGCCATTTCTGTGCTCGTGATTTTCGGGTATCAAAATCATTGATCGGATTTGAACCTTTAATCATTGAACTCTCAACTTTTATTCGCGGGAAGGGAAAAAGTGAGTAAAAACCCTTATGAGACCTTGGATTCGGAGGTTGGTTTCGATTGGGGAAGGTGTTAAGCACCCGAACCGACTATGGTATCCCATAGGAACCTTCTACCTATTCTCTAATCTTGCGCTAAATTGATTTTACTTAAAAAAAAGTTTAAGAGTTAAAGTGAAAGAAAGGAGAAAGATGAAGCATGTTTTTGGTTATTTTTATTGATTTGGAAGGGTCGAAACCCTTTGCCTACTTACCCAAATAAATCGGGATCAAAATCAAGTAGTTCGGCTAAAGAACTTATTTGATGAGTTGAATTGATTTTAACATTTTTTGAAAAGATTTTAAGAAGAGATGAGAGGCCTCAAGGCATGAGAAGAAAATACGATGAAGTTGGTTAATTTTAATTGTACGAAATCCATGTCTAATGTGGATATTAAATTAATTAACATTTGATTAAGGAAAATAAAAGAAAAGACACTTGGATTACATACCAAGGTTTACTTAAAAGAAATTTGAATTTGATTTTTTTAGATTTTTTGAAGAAAATATTTTTCTCTAAACTAACGATGAAATCGCGTAACGGCGGAATAAAAATAAAAGAGCGTAAAGCGATAAATAAAGTGGTGTGTCGGTGCGCGTGTCAGTGCGTGTGTCAGTGCGTGTGCCGGTTACATATTACATACCCTAAATACATTCTATGGTCTCAAAAGAAAAAAAGAAAAATAATGCGCGAAAATAAATTACATCAATTTCCTAATTACAAACTAAACCAAAAAATAAATGACAAGAAATTTAAATATGCATATAATATTTCTAAGGAGAATTATTTCTATAGACTAAAATACAATTTAAACCAATTAGAACAACATGACCATAAATGCAAACATATGAAATAAACCTAAATGCAAAAATAACACAATTAAGAAACAAAAGTGCATAAAATTTTAGAATGCTTGAATGAACAAAAATTATATATGAAAATTAGCTATAATCTAAACAAAAATATGCATGATGTTAAGATTAAAATGCTAATTAAAAGAAACAAGTAACATAGTTTAAGCACTAGGTGACTAAAAAAGAAAAGAAATAACTACATGAAATAAAAACAAAACAAATATCACCATAAAAGAAAAATAAAAAAAAACAGGGAAGGGGGTGTAGACAGCCAAAATGGGGGTGTGAACAGCAAAACAGAGCAAGAAAAAAAGGGCCAAAGGAGATGGGGGTACGGTAAGCAGTTAAAGGGGTGTGAATAGCAAAACAGTTTCAGCAAGGAAAAGAAAAGAATGGGCCGCAGGGAAGAGAGCATAAGCAGTTAAAGGGGTATGAATAGCAAAACAGTTCCAGCAAGGAAAAGAAAAGAATGGGCCGCAGGGAAGAGAGCATAAGCAGTTAAAGGGGTGTGAATAGCAAAACAGTTTCAGCAAGGAAAAGAAAAGAATGGGCCGCAGGGAAGAGAGCATAAGAGAGCAATTTCATGTTTTTTTCCATCATTTCTTCTATCCATTATCTCTCTAAAATAAAACAAAACCAAAATCTCTCTCCCTTCTCTCTACAAGTCAGCTCGCCGGAGAGGAAGAAAGGGTGGCCGGAGGTGGTGCTCCGGCGCGGTGGTTGGCCGGAGGGCCACCGCGCCGGAGAGCGAAACTTGATTTTTTTTTTAAAAAATTTCACCTAAAGCTTCCTTTCTTCATTCTCAACACAAATCCAAACATAGATTTCAAAGAAAAGCCATAAACAACCCTAGATCTACAAAAGAAATATCAAAAAAAAAACCACAAAAAGTTCATGAAAATTACCTCTTATCTCTTCTTTTTTGGTTCGGTTTTGTGTTCCTTTCTTGTTCCTTTATTTTCGTTTTGCCTTGCTCCTTTTCGGTTTGGTTTTGCTTCTTTTTGTTGATGATGCCTTGCTTGGGTTCGGTTTTCTTTCTTCACTTTAGTACCTTGGCCGAAATTTTTTTATGATTGTTGTTGATTCGGTTTGGTTTTTGTTGTTTGTGGATCCAAAAAAAAGAGTGTTGGTTATTGGTTATGATTTTCGAAAATGGTTGATGTTGGTGTGTATGGTTCGGATTTGATGTTACTTTTGGGTTTGTGTTGAGATTTTCGGATTTGATGTTGTTGGTTGTTTTTATTTTTGGGCCGAAAATGAAGTTTGTGTGGGTGTTGTGATGATTTTTGATGTTGTGGTTATGTTTGGTTGATGATTTGTTGCTGGAATTTTTAGAAGTTCATATGATATTCATGTGTTCTTCATATGTTCTTGAGAAAGTTCTTGATGAAAAAGGGTTTTGATCTATTTTTTGTGATTGTGAATTTTGGGATCTGTTTGTACTCGAAAACTGTGCCTCCTTGACTGACTGATTCTGACACACTAAGTACCTGATGCATGGAATGGACCAAAATACCCTTGGCTGAAACTTGGGGAAAAAGTTGAACAGGACCAATAACAAAGTGACATGTGTACAAGGACTTAAAATAAATAAATAAATAAAAAGACAGATAAATAAATAACAACACATTAAATAAATGGAAAAATAAATGACTAAATAAATAATTAATAATAAAAAACGAAAATTTAAATAATAAAATAAAAAATGTCCCGTCGGAACCAAAAAATGAGGTATTTTAAAATACCTCTCTGCCGAAATTTCGTCTGATACGACTGAGATTACGCGGCCTTTTTTACGCTAAATAAAACAATAAAACGACGACGTGAATAAAATAAACTTTACGAACGCAAACGTTACGCTACACTAAAATACGCACAAAATGCGAGTAAAAAAAAAAATTACGAAAATAATATGCGCGCGATATTAAAATATAAACGACGCACGAAAAATAAATACGACCACAAATACGAATAAAAGCAGACATTACGGGAATTCGCGCGCGAACGGACGATTAGAAAACAAACAACATATGAATAAAATAAAATAAATCGGTCAAAAATTAGGGTACGACAGTAATAGTCCTTCAATAGCATCATTTGAATTCCATTCCCTTTGAGGATTAATACTGGTAGACACAGTTGCCAAACTGTACGAGGTAGTGGAGTAGTGGAAACAGAGTTTGACAACGTACTCTGTACTAGCCTGCAATCTTTGTCTTTGTGCTTCCCACGCTCAAGTTGACTTTGAAGCTAGCCGTTACTCCATTTGAGAGTTTCTTTGTGCATCGCAATGCAGTAGAAATCCTTGTTAGCAGATTATCAAATTTGTGGCTTCAGACTCACTGTAGCACTATGCTTCTGATAATCTTCAGACTCTCTTGGTTCTCAGATTCTGATGGTCTTCAGACTCTGATACAGTCTTCAGACTCTCTTCGGTACAGTCTTCAGACTCTCTTTGAAACAGTCTTCAGACTCTCTTCGAAACAGAATCACAAGCAACAAGCTTCTCTGGATTTTTTGCTCTTTAACTTTGTTCAAACAGAATACTTTCTAAGATATAAATCTTAATTGATATCCTGCATACTTAAACAAATATTAGCAATATCCAATTGACAACTTTTTAATACCTTGTTATCATCAAAACTCAAAACGTGGTATTGCTGAACACCTTTGTTCCAACAATCTCCCCCTTTTTGATGATGACAAACATTAGTATTTAAAAGGTCAATTGTTGTTAATCTAATTAACAAGTTGACTTAAAGGGTTCTGAGGTTTGTAAGCTCAGAGTCTGAGGTTTGTAAGCTCTGACTCCCCCTGAGTCTGATAGTTCTTAAGTTGAGGTTTGTAAGCTCATCTTGAGTTCTATCCAGGTTAATTAAATTCACTTTCATAGTCAATCAAATTCATTCTCAGAATATTTTGAAAATAGATTCTTAAACAGGGCTCAGAGTCTAACTAAGCACCTTTCGCAGTATTCCCTTTAACTTTTACGTATACATGCAATGTAATTAAAAGAAAATTTCCCTTCTCCTGACATAAATACTTTCCCTTCTCCCCCTTTTGTCATCAACAAAAAAAAGTTTAGAACAAGTTCCTCCCCCTTTTTAAGTGACGTAAGGTAAGGGTGTAAACATGTGTTAAGGAAGAATGAGATTCAGAGCATAAAAAAAGAATTGAATGCAAATAGAATCAAAAACAACTTGTATAAATTGTAAGCAAAAACAAGTTCAGAAGATAGCAAACAAGAATTACAAAAAAAAAAAACGAAATTAAACTAAGGTTGGTTTTGTTTGGCAAGATGATCCATCAGTTTCTGGAGATCCTCTTGCTGTTTCTTTACCATCTCTTCCAGAGCCTCAGTTCTTCGCAAATGCGCTTCTCTTTCTTGTCTAGCTTCTTCTTGAACTTTATATAATTTCCTCTTCAAAGAATTGTAAGCCACTGATTCTCTAGGAATATACTGATCCTCATCAAAGAAGGGTGTATCTCTAATCCTCAGAATGGGAGCTTTTTCCAAGATAACAGCTTTCTCAGCCCGCTTGATTTCTTCAACATGCTTGGCAGTAACAAGTGCTTGTTCCCTGGTAGCAGTCTTCTGAATTTTGGTGATAAAATCCAAAAACTCAGTCTTCACTGAAGAAAACTTGTCCTCATAGCTCACATTAAGTATTGGCACAAACCTTTGCTCAATAACTTCTTTGAGCTTATTGCAAGAAGAAGCATAGAACTCATCTATCTTACTTGAATCAAATAAGTCAATTTGAGGTTCAGAGGTTGAGGGTAGAGAAGCTCTCAAAGCTAGAAAAGTTTCAAAACCTAGGAAATAGGTTATGGGGTCACAAAGAGGTTGGGAAACTCTTCTGATCTTAGCTCTACATTCTGTTACATTTCCTGATACAATATCAGAAGCTTGTTCCAGATTTTCATAAGCTGGTTCAACAACAGGTTCTGAAGGTTCAACAGAAGCTAAAGTCAGATTCTCTGTAGGTTCAGGTACAGGGTCTGGTTTGGAAACGGATGAAGTAGCTTTTGTTGATTTGGATTTTGCAGGTGTTTTTGGTAGTTCTCCTCCTAGATGTTTTTCAAGAGAATCTAGAGTGTCTGGAGAGTCTACACAAATGGTTTCAGTTTGGGGGGATGGTTGTTTGGATTGAATGGTTGCTTCAGGCTTTTCAGAGGGTTGAATTACCTGAAGTGGTTTGAGAAATGAAGGTTGAGCAGGATGGTCAGCAGGAAGATTCATAGACACTGTGATTGTGTCTTGAATTACTCTGTCCATAGTTGAATCAACATAATCAAATACTGCCGGGTCAAGTGGGTTAAGGGATGATATATGTTTGATTGGTGAGGGAGATGAATTTTTGAGGGATGGAAGAATTTGGCTTAAAGGTTTGTTGTCAGATTCTGAATCTGATTCTGACTCTTGATTCAAAGATGAAGATGAGCTATATGCCACGTTGCCAGAGGTGCCAATGCCAGCTTCTGGAGAGGCATAGTGATCAGATACAGTAGCTTCTGATAACTCAGCTTCTGCAGTTGCTGAAGGATTCTTCTGTTTAAGAGCAGAAGCAAGCAACTTAGCAGCTTCCTTGACAGTTTCTTCCTTTAATTCTTCAGTCACTATTTCTGCTGCCATTGCCTTGCCAGCAGTATGTTTATCCTCAATCATAGATACAGAAGTACCTATCTTCTGTGCTACATCCCTAGCCACAGGAATCACATCCACCTTTCTCTTCTTGATCTGACTCTCTTCACCTTCAGAGTCAGCATCAAGGAAGTCAGCAATATCTTGAGCCATTCTGTCATAGTCTCTGTCAGTCTTGCCTTTCTTCGCTTTCTTCTCATCTTTCTTAGCCTTCTTCTCATCCTTGGTTTCTTTATCCTATCCTTAATTTCACGAAGTGCAGAGGATGTTGATGAAGGCATAGGAGTTAAAGTCTTGGGGGAACCAATTTTCACTCCAAGAAGAGCAGTAGATTTGATCTTTTTCTTGAGAGGCTCCTGCTTCTCTTCCTCTTCCTTGAGAACCACTTCCTTGGTCCTTTTACCTTTGACCTTAAGAGGTCCTCCTCCAGCAGTCTCAAGAATGGCAGAATAGTTGATTATTCTACCAGTCTCCTTGAAGTAATCCACCACAAATCTTGCAAGAACTTCGGGATTATCTTCTTTGGATATGGGAGGGAAGTCCATCATTAAGTCAGATTGTACATAGGATTCTCTCATATCATGCTTAGAAGGGTTGAATCTCCTGACAATCTTCATGTACTGCAGAGTCTTGCCATTAATGATTATTCCGGTCACAGTTCCTAGATGAATATCTGATACCACACCAGATTCTGATAAGACCTTCAAGAGGCCTCCTTGATACAGAATCTCAGATATTAATCTTCCAAAAGGAACTTGCCTCCTGGTTTCTGATTGACTCTTCTTGATGGCCCAACACATATGGTGCATCACATATCTGGGGAAGTTGATCTTTATTTTGTTGATAAGAAAATAAAGAAGAACTTTGTGATCCACAGACAATGTGTCTGTTCCTCCTCCTTTCTGAAGCATACTGTCCAGTATAATCTTCAGAAGCACCCTATGCTCAGGATGCATATCCACCAATTTATTTGAGGGTCTCCCTTCAAATAACAACTTGTTGCAGACAACAGCCCATTCACTCTTCTTGTTAACATTCCACTGAAATTTACCAGCGCTCTCCATCTGACACGTCCTGGCTACCACCTCTTCAGTGATAACTATTGGTATTCCCATCACAGCAGACCTTATTTCAAGACCATTGTACGGTCTTAAACCCATTTGTTCTCTGTTCTTGCCAACAAGACTGGGGTTGTTTGAGATTGCTACTGTTTCTTCCAAAGTAGCTTCAGCTTTGTCGTAGACTTCTGACCTAACCCAAAAATCTCTAACGAGCTCCTGATATGTTGGTCCATTCAACATACCAAAGTACCTCATCATTCCTTGTGATAAGAAATGAGGTGCAACGTCAACTCCATGACGACTGAGTGAACCAAAATCAACTGGAGATTCAACTTGGATTTCCAGAGTCTCCTTGATGATGTTCATTGTTCTGGGTTTGATAACATAGGACCCTCCGGACTTGATTATAACAGCAGATTGGATGAGATCACTTGCCATTATAGGGGTTTCTAAATGTTTGATTTGAGAACAAAAGTTTTGCAACGAATTGAAAACAAGAAGTTTGTTCAGAGAGAAAATCAAGGAGTGAAAAGAGAAGTGAGTTGTGTGTGTTATGTATTTATAGAGAAAAAGTTTGAAACCTGTTTGGAAAGAGTAGGGGACAAACAAACACAAACAATAAATACATATAGCATGCAGCCGTAAACGTATTGGGACAAGGCGAAGGTAACTTGTTTAACGTAATGAAATCATTGCCCTTTGAGTTCTTACCCAATACAGACAGGCCACGTCTGAGAAACTGTAAAGTAACTGTCACCATAGTGGGGCAGGTGTTACTGAACTTAACAGTCACGCTTCCACTAATAAGAGCTTCTGAGAGTCTAAAGATTCCTCACCAGAGTCTGAATAATTTATCAGAAGCTTTTATCAGAGTCTCCAAAAGAGAGTCTGATTCCCAAATAGATTCTGAATATTTTCAGAGTCTGAATTCTGTTTTCAGAGGCGCATATTACCCAGAGACATAGCACATGTTCAAATTTTTCTTTATGAAATCAAATCTTTCAACAGATAAGGGTTTAGTAAATATATCAGCCCATTGATGATCAGTGTCAATGAATTGAATATCTAAAATTCCCTTTTGAACATAGTCTCTTATAAAATGATGTTTAATCTCAATATGCTTTGCTCTTGAATGCATAATTGGATTCTTAGACAAACATATAATTGTTGTATTATCACAATAAATTGGGATATGGTTTTCAATTATTTGATAGTCCTCAAGCTGATGTTTCATCCAGAGTAGCTGTGTACAACAACTAGCGGCTGAGATGTATTCTGCTTCTGCTGTAGACAAAGCAATGGTTGCTTGCCTCTTGCTAGCCCAGGATATCAGATTCTCTCCCAAGAATTGACAATTGCCACTGGTAGATTTTCTTTCAATCCTGTCTCCAGCATAGTCAGCATCACAGAATCCAACTAGCTTGTAGTCAGAGGATTTCTTGTAAAGAAGTCCAAGATTGGTTGTTCCTTTCAGATATCTAAAGATTCTCTTAACAACAGTTAAGTGAGATTCTCTAGGATCTGATTGAAAACCTTGCACACAAACATACACTATACAAAATATCTGGTCTGGATGCAGTTAGGTATAACAAAGAACCAATCATACCTCTATACAGCTTCTGATCAACTTTGGTCCCTTGATATTCTTTGCTCAGAGTGTGTTGAACAAGTGACTTCAAACACACAAGAGGGGGGTGAATTGTGTTTCTTTAAAAACAATTTAAATAAGCACTTAAAAAAGATTTTAACCAAATAAAATAAAGTGCTTATAAAGGTTTTTAATAAAGATGAAAATTAGAGAAATTTTGCTAAAATAAATAACAACTAAAATAAAAGAGATAAAGGGATGAGAGAAAAAGGACACAAGAAGTTTATCCTAGTTCGGCCTAAAACACCAAGGCCTACGTCTAGTCCCCAAGGAAAAGCCCCTTGAGATTTTCACTAACCTAGCTTTTAATTAGGATAAGCTGGTAACCTTTACAAATAACGAGCACTCTCCAAACAAAACAAACCTTTGTAGAAGAGTCTCTAAACCAAGAGATATTACCTCTCTTGAAACTTTGGGATCACACCCAATACAAAATAAATATAACAATTTAAATTATTACACCAAATGTGTAGATAAAAACAACTTGAAGCTCAAAAGATTACAAAGTAAACTATATAGTATAAAATCTCTCAAATAAAATAGAAGTGATCAAGTGAGAAAATAGCAATGCAAGTTTGAGAGGGAGAAAGAGATTTTGACTGTAAGTTGCAAGTCAAGGTGTGTTTTCAAAAGATCAACAAATGCTCATATTTATAGTGAAAATATAATAGAGGAGCGTTGAAAAAAAAATTCTGCCAATATGCACAATTAAAAGCAAATTACCGTTGCACTTCAATGCATATATAACATTGATTATATTGAAACAAAGTCAATTTCCATTTCAAAATCACAAGCTCTGTGTCAACGTACATATACAATCTTGTTTTTAAATGAGTATCAAAAAGGAATGTGCCTTTTAATACTTATTTGATTTTGGAATGTTTAGTCATAGAAAGTTCACGTTGAAGATATTTTGCATAAAGGTTGAAAACAAAAAATAATATCATGTACTGCCATATATAGAAAGAAGAAAGAAGAAATGTCGTACTATTATTCTTATTATATGATACCATATATAATAAGGTAATAGATATGACCAAGATAAGAATAACACTAGAAATTGTTAATGCATGCTAAACTTAATTTTTATGCTAAAAGATTTTTGCAATTAAAATAAATTATATCTCATGCAAAAAATATTTTCATGTAAAATCAATTATATCTCATGCAAAAAAAATATTTTCATGTAAAATCAATTATATCTCATGCAAAAAATATTTTCATGTAAAATCATTTTAGAAAAAAATATTGTGAGTGTGTGATTTATTTTAATGAGAGCTTTTTCTACTACTTACATAAAAGTCCTAATACAAATAAAAATAAAATCCAAGATTAGAAAACTTGAATCTTCTTTTCCGCTTTTTGCATTGTTGCTCTTCTAGGACTTCTTTTGTCAATCATCAAAACCAAAGTATTCCTGTCAAGGCATATATTCACATTCTCCCCCTTTTTGATGATGACAAACATCTCTTGCAGTGATTTGCTCAATGAAATGGTTAGTACAATAATAATCAAATAATAAAATAAATATATGACAGAGATAAGCGCAGATTTAGCTCCCCTCTCTATATGCAAACAATTAAAATTCACTCCCCCTAAAACATGCAAATCACATAACTCTCCTCCTTTTGACATTATCAAAAAGCAGGAAAGAATCAATTATGGGAAGGCATATATTCAGGAAAATTTAAAGCAAAAATAAGAATAATTAATTAAAAAGAGTGAACCATTTTTGCTTTTCTTGAAATTTCCATTTCATCTTGTAGAAGAACTTTTGATAAATCCACCATATGATGCATAACCAATATTCTGGGAATAATAGAGTTTTCTTTTCTCCCCTTTCATGTGCTTTAAATAGCCATTATGATTATACCAATTTTTGTTCTTGACCTTCAAGCACACCTACAAAACAAATTCAAGTTTTGGCTTTTGGTACCCAAATCATTTTGGGTCCTTGAGGGTTAGAATTTGGCAAAGTGCCCTTTGGAATCCACTTCCATTTATCATTCATATCATTGTTCTTTCTTAAATTACAAATAGAAGATGCATGACCTTCTCTTCCACAATAAAAACATTTAACAAAAGTGGAACTTGATGTTTTGTTTGGGCAAAAGAATTTTTTAAAAAGTTTTTCATGATTTTTTGGATGATAGCCCAAACCGGCTTTATTATAAGTTCCCTTTTGGTTTCCCAAAATGATGTTCAAGTTTTCTCTCCCCTTTGTAAATTTTGCAAGAATATTATTCAAATCTTCAATTTTATTTTTTAAAACATTGCATTCATCACATTTGATAATGTTCTTGTTTTCACAAGTAGTGGGTGTAGAGATTTCACTTAAAAATGATTGTTTTTCTTTAAGAGATTCTATTTCCTTGTTTAAAATGTCAACTTTTGTTTCAAGAGTGGAAATAGTTTTCTTAGAAGTTGAAACAATTTTTTTAAGTTTAGTTGATTCATCATTTAATTCTTTACAAATAATAAATAGTTCATCATAAGTTAAATTTAGTTCGGTTTCAAAAGTGTTTACCTCATCATCTTCATGATGTGCCATGAGACTTAGGTTTGCTTCCTCATTTTCAGATTCGTCGGATGAACCCATGTCATTGTCATCCCAAACAATGTATGCTCTTTTTCCCTTAGAATCCTTTTGAGCTCTCTAGTCCATTTTCTCATGTTTCTTTTGATTTTCCGGACACTCTGGTTTTATGTGACCCTTTCTACCACATTTGTAACAAGTTGGATTGAAGGAACTTCCTTCTTGATTCTTCTTTTGTGAATTTTGAAATTGCTTTGATTTACCTTGATGCCTCATGAATTTTTTGAACCTTCGAACCATTAGACTCATGTCTTCCTCATTTTCATCAAGACTTTCATTATCTTCCGAATCACTTTCTTTGGTATTTGCAGCCAAGGCAAGTCCTTTCTTTTTCTTTTCACCTTCTTCACTTTCAAGGAGTCGATTTAATTCAAGCTCATGTTCCTGCAATTTACCAAACAAAGTAGCCAAGTCCATAGAGTCTAAGTTTTTGGATTCAGCAATGGCAGTCACTTTAGGTTGCCAACTCCGACTTAGACATCTAAGGACTTTGTTAATTAAATCAATATTATCGAATGTTTTTCCAAGAGCTCGAAGATGATTTATTATATGGATGAACCGTTTTTGCATTTCATTGATGCTTTCTCCTGATTTCATCCTAAATAATTCATACTCGTGAGTTAATGTGTTCATTCTAGCCCTTTTGACCTCGGTGGTACCTTCATGGGTCACTTGAAGGGTGTCCCACATTTCCTTGGCGGTTGTACAATTTGATACGCGATAGAACTCATCAATGATTAATGCAGTTGTGATAATGTTCTTAGCTTTCAAATTGTATTGAACCTTTTCTTTATCCTCTTTGGTCCAAAGAGATCTAGGTTTGTTCACCTCCACATCATTGACAAGATGAGTCGGAACAAATGGACCATTAACAACAGCATCCCAAACATCACAATCAATTCCCTCGATGAAATTTTTTATCCTCTCTTTCCAATAACCATACCCTTCACCATTGAAGGATGGGGGACGGTTTAAGGAATCGTTGTTTGAAGTCATCTTGGCTCTTGAGACGATTAGTCTTAAAACAAGAGTTCAAGCTCTGATGCCACTTGTTGAACAAGTGACTTCAAACACACAAGAGGGGGGTGAATTGTGTTTCTTTAAAAACAATTTAAATAAGCACTTAAAAAAGATTTTAACCAAATAAAATAAAGTGCTTATAAAGGTTTTTAATAAAGATGAAAATTAGAGAAATTTTGCTAAAATAAATAACAAATAAAATAAAAGAGATAAAGGGATGAGAGAAAAAGGACACAAGAAGTTTATCCTAGTTCGGCCTAAAACACCAAGGCCTACGTCTAGTCCCCAAGGAAAAGCCCCTTGAGATTTTCACTAACCTAGCTTTTAATTAGAATAAGCTGGTAACCTTTACAAATAACGAGCACACTCCAAACAAAACAAACCTTTGTAGAAGAGTCTCTAAACCAAGAGATATTACCTCTCTTGAAACTTTGGGATCACACCCAATACAAAATAAATATAACAATTTAAATTATTACACCAAATGTGTAGATAAAAACAACTTGAAGCCCAAAAGATTACAAAGTAAACTATATAGTATAAAAGCTCTCAAATAAAATAGAAGTGATCAAGTGAGAAAATAGCAATGCAAGTTTGAGAGGGAGAAAGAGATTTTGACTGTAAGTTGCAAGTCAAGGTGTGTTTTCAAAAGATCAACAAATGCTCATATTTATAGTGAAAATATAACAGAGGAGCGTTGAAAAAATTCTGCCAATATGCACAATTAAAAGCAAATTACCGTTGCACTTCAATGCATATAATAACATTGATTATATTGAAACAAAGTCAATTTCCATTTCAAAATCACAAGCTCTGTGTCAACGTACATATACAATCTTGTTTTTAAATGAGTATCAAAAAGGAATGTGCCTTTTAATACTTATTTGATTTTGGAATGTTTAGCCATAGAAAGTTCACGTTGAAGATATTTGGCATAAAGGTTGAAAACAAAAAATAATATCATGTACTGCCATATATAGAAAGAAGAAAGAAGAAATGTCGTACTATTATTCTTATTATATGATACCATATATAATAAGGTAATAGATATGACCAAGATAAGAATAACACTAGAAATTGTTAATGCATGCTAAACTTAATTTTTATGCTAAAAGATTTTTGCAATTAAAATAAATTATATCTCATGCAAAAAATATTTTCATGTAAAATAAATTATATCTCATGCAAAAAATATTTTCATGTAAAATCAATTATATCTCATGCAAAAAAAATATTTTCATGTAAAATCAATTATATCTCATGCAAAAAATATTTTCATGTAAAATCATTTTAGAAAAAAATATTGTGAGTGTGTGATTTATTTTAATGAGAGCTTTTTCTACTACTTACATAAAAGTCCTAATACAAATAAAAATAAAATCCAAGATTAGAAAACTTGAATCTTCTTTTCCGCTTTTTGCATTGTTGCTCTTCTAGGACTTCTTTTGTCAATCATCAAAACCAAAGTATTCCTGTCAAGGCATATATTCACAGAGTGCAGGTTGGATGCATTGGAGTATTCATTTCTTTGCAGTCCTCAAGATTAAACTTCTTCAGAAGCTCTTTCGTATACTTGGACTGATGAACATAGACTCCATCTTTGCATTGGTTGATTTGAATTCCAAGAAAGAACTTCAATTCTCCCATCATGCTCATTTCAAACTCATCCAGCATTACTTTTGAAAACTCTTTGCAAAGAGAACTATTTGTAGAACCAAAAATGATATCGTCAACATAAATCTGAACTATAAGAATGTCTTTCTTCAGAGTCTTTTTGAATAGAGTAGTGTCAACTTGTCCTCGTTCAAAGTTGTTTTGAATTAAGAAATTACTTAGTCTTTCATACCAAGCTCTGGGAGCTTGTTTCAAGCCATAGAGTGATTTCTTTAATTTATAAACATGTTCTGGATGCCTTAAATCTTCAAAGCCAGGAGGTTGTTTGACATATACTTCTTCAGAAATGACACCATTAAGAAATGCACTCTTAACGTCCATTTGATACAGAATTATGTTGTGATTAACTGCATAGGAAATAAGTAACCTGATTGCTTCCAATCTTGCAACTGGAGCAAACGTTTCTGTGTAATCAATGCCTTCTTGCTGACTGTAGCCCTGCGCAACAAGTCTGGCCTTGTTTCTGATTACTTCTCCTTGTTCACTAAGCTTATTTCTGAACACCCACTTGGTTCCAATGATGTTCTTGTGATCATGCTTAGCTACTAGATCCCATACTTCATTCCTTTTGAATTGATTCAGTTCTTCTTGCATTGCCAGAATCCATCCTTCATCTCCAAGGGCTTCTTCAACAGAGGTTGGTTCAATAACAGATAATAATCCTAAAGCAGACTATTCTTGTCTGAAATGTGATCTTGTTCTCATAGGACTTTCTTTATTGCCAATTATCTGTTCTTCTGGATGTGAAGACTTGTATTTGAAAGATTGTTTGGATTGACTAGCTTGCAAAGAACCATCTTGAGCTTCATCAGAAGCTTCTTCATTACGAACTTCAGGGGTTGTTCCAGCTTCTGAAGTATCTTCAGATTCTGGAATCTGATCAGATTCTGAGTTATCATCAGAATCTTGAGATTCTGCATGACTTTCATCTTGCACTAGAGTTTCACTTCCAGGCATTTTGTCATCGAATCTGACATGCATAGATTCTTCCACACATTGTGTTTCTGAATTATACAGCCTGTATGCCTTAGAGCGTTCAGAGTAACCTAAAAAGATTCCCTTTTGAGCTTTGGCATCAAATTTCTTTAGGTAGACTTTGTTGTTCAGGACATAACATGTACATCCGAACTAATGAAAATAAGATATGTTGGGTTTTCTTCCTTTAAAGAGTTCATAAGCTGTTTTGTTCAACAGAGGTCTAATATAGATTCTGTTCTGAACATAACAAGCTGTGTTTACTGCTTCTGCCCAAAAATGCTTAGCCAGATTGTTCTCATGGATCATGGTTCTAGCCATCTCTTGTAAGGTTCTGTTCTTTCTCTCTACAACTCCATTTTGTTGTGGGGTTCTAGGTGCAGAGAATTCATGAATAATTCCATGTTTTTCACAGAAAACCTCAAACGGTTCATTTTCAAATTCTCCTCCATGATCACTTCTGACTTTCAAGATTTTCATTTCTTTCTCTGATTGAATTTGGATGCAGAATTTACTAAACACAGAATATGAATCATCTTTAGTTTTTAGAAATTTAACCCAACACCATCTGCTGTAGTCATCAACAATAACTAGTCCATATTTACTTCCATATAAGGATGCAGTACTAACTGGTCCAAATAAGTCAATATGAAGTAACTCCAAGGATCTGGAAGTTGAAACAATTTCTTTCGGCTTGAAGGGACTCTTGACAATTTTCTCTTTCTGACATGCTCCACAAAGAGCATCTGAGTGATAGTCAATGTCTGGTAGGCCTTTGACAAGTTGCAACTTGCTAAGCTTAGAGATTAATCTCCAGTTAGCATGTCCCAAACGTCTATGCCACATCCACTTCTTATCACCCATTGAAAAAAGGCACATTACCTTCTGATCAGTCAGTTCTGAGAATTTTATCTTGTATACATTGTTTCTTCGTTTTCCCTAGAAGACTATGGACTGATCATCCTTGTTAACCACTGTGCAGTTGTTCTTATTAAACAATACATCATAACCACTGTCACATAATTGACTTATGTTTAGTAAGTTATGTCTAAGTCCATCAACGAACCACACGTCACTGATTGAGATCAGAGAGTTACCAATGGTTCCAGTACCAATGATTTTTCCAGTTTGGTTTCCTCCAAATCCCACAGTTCCTCCCTCTTTCATGGTTAGAGTTAGGAACATAGACTTTTCTCCCGTCATGTGACGCGAGCAACCACTGTCCAGGTACCAAGCCTTGTGCTTTTCTAGTCCTTTTAGACATACCTGCAGCATCAATAATTTCAGACTTAGGTACCCATATTCTCATAGGTCCTTTTTGGTTAGTCTTAGGACCATTGAACTCATTTCATAAGTTACGTCTTGAAATCATTGGCAATGTTTTCTCCCATACCTTAGGTTTGGAACCGTTTGGTTTAGGTTTCAACTTGCCTTTCACAGTTTCTCTTCTTTGAAATTTAGACTTTGGTTTTTCAGATTCTGGCTTTTTCAGAGTCTGTTTATCAGACTTTGAATGTTTCAGAGTCTGAGACTTTAAAGCTTTGGGTTCAAAGTTTTTCAGACCCTTTAACTTAACATTCTGAAATTTTGACTTAGTCAGAATCTTAGAAGTAGAAGTTGTAGGTTCTGAATGAGTCACTGTGTTGACTTCATCAGACTCTTTTACAAAATGATTTTTCAACGCCTCTCTGGCTCCATCAGGACCAGGTTTCAGATTCATTTCATTTGAGTTTCCTCCAATGAATCCAAGACCCTGTCCTCTGTTCTGATACGTGTTATTGATCATGGATGCAACCCTTGATCTGTCAATTCCAGTAGCAATAAATTCTTGCAGAGCAACATCTTGCTCACTTAAGTATTTACAGCTACACTTCTTGATCAATAAAGAGATATTTTCTTCTTTTAAATCTTCTAATTCCAACAGAGTTGAATTATGTCTTTTTGACAGCTTATCAAGCTTTTGTTTGACTTTCTTCAACTCAGTGGTCTTAGCTTTAAAATGACCAAGAAGCTCTTTGACAGATTCTATAAGTTCAGATCTTGTGAGTTCAGAATATACCTCTGTTTCATTTTCAGAGTCTGTATATGATTCTGCCTCAGCTGTCTCTTTAACAGATTTGGTTGTAGCCATTAGACCAACAGCTACATTGGCTTCACCATCAGCATCATCATCCTCAGATCCTGACTCATTATCAAGATCTTCCCAGGTGGCCATCAGACTTTTCTTGATCTGCTTCTTAAACTTGCTTGACTTGAAGGTTGGCCTTTTTGACTTGGGTTTCTCCTTCTGCAGTTCTGGACACTCAGCAATAAAATGTCCAGTTTTCTTGCAGTTGAAGCAACCTTTCTGATCCTCCTTTTTGAACCCCTTCCCACTGCTCTTGCTCAGAAATCTCTTGTTCTTCTTAGCAAGGTACTGCATTCTGCTTGAAAGCATAGCCATTTCCTTTGCAACATCAGGATCCTCCTCTGAGCTTTCGGAAGTTGAAGACTCATTTTCAGACACTTCAACCTTGAGAGCCTTTGAAGACCTTCCTTTTGATTTTAAGGCAATGGTTTTGGATTTTCTTGCAGAATCATGTTTATTGAGACTTAACTCATGAACCTTGAGTGAGCTTACAAGATCTTCAACACTTAAAGTGTTTAAATCTTTAGCTTCCTCAATTGCAGTGACCTTTGGTCTCCATCTAGAGGGTAAGCTCCTTAAAATCTTGCTCACATGATCAGAAGCTATGTAACTCTTCTTCAGTATCTGAAGACCAGATACTAGAGTTTGAAATCTTGAGTACATCTGCTCAATACTTTCATCCTCTTTCATCTTGAATAGTTCATATTGATGAACCAACAGAAGAGCTTTAGCTTCCCTGACCTTTTTGCTTCCTTCGTAGTTAGCACAAAGAGAAGAAAATATGGCTCTAGCAGTAGATTTGTCACTCATCTTCATGTATTCCGTTTTAGTAATAGCAGTGACAAGAGCCCCTCTGATGATATGATGTTTCTTATAGATTTTCTTTTGAGCAGCAGTGTGAAGTTTGCGGTCAATGGCAGCACCTTCGTCATCAAGTTGTAAGTCACCAACACCATCTTCAAGTATGTCCCAGAGTTCTTCAGCAAGACCCATGACATAACTATAGAAGTTAGTTTTCCACCAAGAAAATTCTTCAGGATCACCATTGAACTTAGGAATTTTTCCATAATCAGCCTTTTTACTACTGTTATTGGATCCATAGTCATATGGTATAGCAGCACCAGAAGTGGCACCAGAAGAAGACGGTTCACTGGAAGACATGTTTTTCTCTGGATCTTTTCTGTTACACGGTTAAGTGCTATGACAACAAAGCCGGAGCTCTGATACCATCTGAAGGTGAGAAAAACACAAGAAATGGGGTTGAATTGTGTTTGCTTTTCGCAGCTCTTGAGGAGTGAGAATCTAATTCCTTTTAAACTCAGAGTCTGAATGAGATCAGAGTCTGATAGGAGATTAGGTTCTGATTGCAGTGGAATAATCAAGAGATAGAGAGAAGAGAGAACACAAGCAATTATACAGGTTCCTTCCAGAAACCGGAAGTAGTCATGTCCCCCTTGTACTTCCAAGGAGAGTTCACTAAAATGTAATATCAAATTACAAGTTGCTCAAACACACAGTATGAGACTTCCTTGCTCAAGCACACAGGCGAGAGACTTCCTTGCTCAAAGACACAACTAAGAGACTTCCTTTGCTCAATGGACGCAGCCAAGAGACTTCCTTTGCTCAATGGACGCAGCCAAGAGACTTCCTTTGCTCAAGCACAAAAGCAAGAGACTTTTACACAATTACAGAAAATTGAATAGAGTTGAAACACTTTCACAACAATCAAATAGTGTTTCAATTACAACAAAGACAGACTCTGTTTTACACAAAAGACAGACTCTGTTTTTCTGTGAAACTTAGAAATTCTAGAATACTCAGTTTGTAAGAATCTAAGTTGATGATGTGCTTTTTGTTAAGACTCAGTTGAATACAGAAGCAGCGCAATGTAATTTTTCAAGTTCTAGAGTCCTCGCATTCTCCAAGTCTTCTATCCTTTATATAGGCGTAGGAAAGAGACGTTGAGTCATCCAGCACATCAGGATGATTTCTGAAGCTTGATCAATGACTGTTGATCTGTTGCTTGATTTGGTAATAGTCCTTCAATAGCATCATTTGAATTCCATTCCCTTTGAGGATTAATACTGGTAGACACAGTTGCCAAACTGTACGAGGTAGTGGAGTAGTGGAAACAGAGTTCGTACAACGTACTCTGTACTAGCCTGCAATCTTTGTCTTTGTGCTTCCCACGCTCAAGTTGACTTTGAAGCTAGCCATTACTCCATTTGAGAGTTTCTTTGTGCATCGCAATGCAGTAGAAATCCTTGTTAGCAGATTATCAAATTTGTGGCTTCAGACTCACTGTAGCACTATGCTTCTGATAATCTTCAGATTCTCTTGGTTCTCAGATTCTGATGGTCTTCAGACTCTGATACAGTCTTCAGACTCTCTTCGGTACAGTCTTCAGACTCTCTTCGAAACAGAATCACAAGCAACAAGCTTCTCTGGATTTTTTGCTCTTTAACTTTGTTCAAACAGAATACTTTCTAAGATATAAATCTTAATTGATATCCTGCATACTTAAACAAATATTAGCAATATCCAATTGACAACTTTTTAATACCTTGTTATCATCAAAACTCAAAACGTGGTATTGTTGAACACCTTTGTTCCAACAGAGTGTGTATTTAGTGGATCCTCAACAGGTTACAGATCATTTGGCTCAATTTGTTTTATCTTCAGGTGGTGATGCACCGCGCAGTTCCTTCTTACATTTGATTTGGCTTTGATGCATTTGGGTTCTTTGGAATGAAAGGAACCAGAGACTCTTTGCTAACAAGGCCAACATGACCGTGCAGCTTCTGGAAAAGGTTAAGATCACATCTCTTCGGTGGTTGAAAGCTAAAAATGTTTTCTTTCCTTTTGGCTTTCATATGTGGTGGCAGCAACCCCTTGTGTGTTTGGGGATTGTCTGATGTACTTTTCTTATTTATTTTTTGGTACTCAGACTCTTTGATGTAACTATGTTTTGCTTCTTTAGGCACATCTTGTGCTATGGAGCAAAACTTCTTTGTTTATTTATATATCTCATTTTGGCGTGTTCAAAAAAAAAGATAGGTAGAGTGTCAATAAAGCAAACTAGTAGAAGAGATGATGGAAAGGAACAAAAAGATATGCAGAATTAAAATGTCTCATATGTTCCTCCTTTTATAGTCATTATTTGTTGACCTAATAGATGCTCTCTTTGGTCTCTTAGGCCCAAGTGATTATTCTTATAAACAGGTTGTCGTCAAACAAATTTTCCTTATTGTCAAAGAACTCTAGGATGTAGAGTTGCATCTTCAATTCCTCGAAGACTGACGTTTACATGTCTCACTTCTTGAGTCGCATGAGGGGGAATTGCTTCCATCTCCTTGTTAATATGTAATAAGCTTTTTGGTATAATTGGACTAAGGGTGATAGGTGTATTATTTTGGAATCTGACTCCTGTATGGCTATGGATTTGATTGTAGGAGGTCATAACACTGAGTTTCATCCACATGCGGCTATTCTTTCGCTTATTAAGAAGTTATCATCTCTTCCTTGGACAATTAACTTTACTCACACCTTGAGGGAAGTCATGAATGAGCTAATTGGCTAGATAAGTTTAGGACAATGAATGTCGACACTTTAAAGATGTGGAGTTCTCCTCCACGCAATAATTGTGTTGGCTTTTTTATAAACTTTTTCAAAGTGTTTCACAAGTCATAGTTTGAGAGTTCAAAGTCTGCGTGTGTTAGCCTGTATTTTCGACAGGCTATATAAATGTGGTCAACGAAGTTTGACCTAAAACTTAAAGAGAATAAAGTAAGTTCGATTCTTAAGATTCAACTGTTGAAGTGAAGTCTAGAAGATATGCTGATCAAGAGCACAGTTCGACCGAGTAAAGAACATGTTGAAGGAAGGTTGGCATCGAAAGGAGGAGATGAGTAGCGGTTTCTCGTCGAAGAGGCATTGTTTGGATAGCAGTTATTGTCTCAAACGTGTTTGTAGGCAGTTACTTAGTATAAGTAGCATTTTCCTCTATGGAAAACGGGTCATAATTCAACCATACTGAAAACTTACACGCTTAAACTATTCGTCCGCACAAGGAGAAACGAGCAAACAAGTTCCAATGTATGAATCTGTGTACCAATTTTACATTCATTTTAATGCAATTCTAGTTTAACGTTTATACTCTTTTTTAGTTTAATATTTACTTTTAAGCCTTCGCATCGATCCCTTGAAGATAATCTCGACAGGTCTCACCCTGTGTTTGGATTTCGACGGTTATATTCATAGTTCTCTACTTGACACATGAGTCCCCATAATTTTCTGGAAAACAATCAAGCACAAAATGCCTTGAGATTTGCTGGTTGATCTCGCTCACCCTTGTTTTAAATCAGTTCAGTAGTTTACCAAAATCCAGGGTAAACCAATTGGCACGCCCAATGGGACAGTTTGTGCTTTTGTTTCAATTTTCTTGAAAATTTGTTCTGTTTTTCCAAACTTGTGATTTATGTTGTGTATGTTCTTGAGGAGTAAAAAGAAACTTCTAGAAATGGTATGTTCTATTCGCAGTAATGATCCACCATAAAGTCCAACAAGGACATCGATGGAGAATACATCATTAAATGTAATTTCACAACAAAGTCCACAAACGACGCCATCTCATGGCGCAAATGTTGATGAAACGGTAGGGACAACAATTCCTGCTCATATATCATCAGCTGTCCCCGTTACAACTTCAACGGTTGCAGCGGTTACACAATCTAACGTAAATTTTGGTGATTCGTTAGTTCAAAATCAATGGTCCTTTGATCCATCATATCTTAGGAACTAACCATATGGAATGCCTTCATCCTTTATGGTAGGCCTCCATAGTAATCCATCCAGTGTTTTAGAGAATTTGAATGCGGTTCACCCTCAGTTTTATTATCCTTGGCCAAGTGTTCCTAGTTTGAATCCCCAACAATCACTGACCAATGCTTCATTGGCTTCTTTAAGGCAGTAAATGGAGGATTGTAACCATGAAATGGTCAATATGTTGACTCAACAGATTGGAACAGTGTTTAACCCTTTAATTCGAGATACTCATAATAGTTATTTGGCACTATCAAACCAAATAGAGAGAATTGCTGATTTCTTTGGCGCTCCTCTTAGGCGAAATGTGCAAATACCTCAAGTTCAAAATCCTAGGCCTGTTGAAGTACACATAAATAGGCCTAATGATGAAAATCTTTTCAATCCAGCACCTCAACCTGTGGTCGAACCACAAGTGCCAAGAGTGCGGGAAAGAGTTCCAATTTTGGTTCAAAGGAACCAAGATCCTGATCAAGTGATTAGGCAGGCCCAACAAATTAATTTTGAGGGTCAAAATAATATTACCAGCATAGTCGAAACCCTTTTGACTCAAAATGGTTTCAATTTAGGTCTACATAGACCTAATTTTGTGTCGACGTTGTCTGAATATGCTACAATGGAGGAATTACCTAGGGGGTGGAAAATCCCAAAATTCACCAAATTTGGCAGAGAGACTAATGAATCCACTGTCGAACATATTTCTCGTTACTTGACAGAGGCAGGTGACATAGCAAATAATGAGAACTTGATAATGAAGTATTTTCCAAGTTCATTGACAAAGAATACCTTTACTTGGTATACAACTTTGCCTCCAAGGTCTATTTTTACTTGGAGTCAATTAGAAAAGGCTTTCCATGGACAATTCTACATGGGACAATCTAAGATTAGTCTCAAAGAATTGGCAAGCGTTCGACATAAAACGGCATAATCTATCGATGATTATCTGAGTAGGTTCAGACTTCTCAAAGTTAGATGTTTTACCCAGTTTTCTGAGCATGAATTAGTCCAAATAGCTGCTGACGGTCTAGATTATTCTATTCGAAATAAATAAGATACGCAGTATCTAAGAGATATGGCACAATTAGAAGATAGAGTCCGACCAGTCCAAAGACCTAAAGCTGAAAAAGCAATGGCTAGCAGGTTTGGTAAAAAAGAGAAGGTTGCTTACATCGATACTAATGACACAAATCAAGATTTCAACATTGGTTGGTGTCCTGGCGAAGAAAGCGAAGTTAATATCACTAAAATACAACCAGGACCTCCATTTTGTGTGTAAATTATTGAAACCTTGAAATGGAAAAAATCATGAAGAACCTAAAAATGACATATTTATGTCTAAAATCTATACATTTGGTGTTACCAAATGTGATGAGATCTTTGATCTTTTGGTTAATGAAGGCATAATGATAGTGCCAAAAGGTTTAAAATTACCTCCTCTTGAGCAAAGGAAAAAAAGAGGATATTGTAAATTCCATGGTAATTTTGGCCATAACACATCTCCTTGTGTGGTTTTCAGGGATTCAGTGCAAAAAGCACTAGATGAAGGCAGACTGAAGTTTGGACACAAACCAAAGCAGCCAATGCAAGTTGATGTTGATCCTTTGAAAAAAGCAGATTCCATGTACCTGGAAATAGCAGGCATGAACGTGGCGGAAATATCTGAGATCAATCCTATAGTGGCTACTGAGGGCCCAATGGTTGATGTCGAAATGGTTACTGAAGGCCATAAATGTGTTAATACAGTGATTATTGAATATCAGTATCAAGAAAAAATACAAGTGGTATTTCCCAAAGCTGAAGAAGATCTTATTTATTTTCTTAACAGATGCAACATTTTTGGTTCTCTAGTTATGTTGTGTCCTAGATGTAGCGTTGTTTTCGGCATGAAAGCTGCGAAGAATGTTGAAGGTTTTCGACCTCAATCAAAGCAGAAAGGAAAATGGGCTCACAAAAGGCTTAAGTTCAGTTTCGACAAAGCAAACATTCCTTTCAAGGACACATCCCCAACTACAAACCAGAAAAAGGGACCAGTAAAAACCTTCACTCATCCCTCCAAATCTCCAAATAATCAATGGGTATTTTCTGGAGGTAAGAAACCCAATCACAAGTCTCCACCTAAAAAATGGGTTGAGAAAGTCAATGGAAAATCTCCAATTGAGCAGTGGGTATTTTCTAGTGGGTTTTGAAGTACTGGAAGTAACAATCAGAATGAGATGTTTGATCAGAAGAGAGAAGAAACATCTGATTCGAAGAGGTTCGTTCATAACGTCAACTACAAAGGGAGAATTCATATGACAAAAACTCAATGGCATAAATTCCAACGTCAAAAAAGGCTGATGTTTTGAAAGATGTCTCAAACATTAGAAAAAATGTTGACGAAGGAAACAACAGAGAACCGGCGACCTTCGATGCGTTTAGAAAGCCTGCCACTGAGAGGATCTTTCCTCCCCTTTCATTTGTGGAGAAAGTTTTTTCTGTCGAAGATGAAGAATTAACTTCAAATTTCACTGATTCTGAAGCTAGCCTCAATATAATTTTGGTCGTATAAATGCTTCCAATTGAATATGACGTTATATCAGAGGTTACGGAAGATAAAGAGGATTTCACTAAAGAGATGGTTAGTCACCAGCCAAAGTGTTATTATGTGATGGATAATGGTTGTGTTGAAGGCCAGCAACCTATGTTCGAAAGACCTGATCATCATATGCAACATCATCTCAAACCTTTGTTCATCCAGGCTAAAATTAATGATGTTGGGATAAACAAGGTACTAGTAGATGGAGGTGCAGCAGTGAATCTATTGCCACACTTTCTCTTAAAACAGATTAGCTTATCAGAATCTGACTTGAAGCCACACAATGTAGTTCTTTGCAACTATGAAGGGAAATCTGGAAGTTCCCATGGTGCTGTTGAAGTTGACCTGGTGGTAAGAACTATGAAAATGCCGAATTTATTCTTGGTGGTTGATTCAAAGGCTAGCTACAATCTGCTACTAGGCAGAGAATGGATACATGGTGTTGGAGACATTCCTTCATTAATGCGTCAAAGACTTTCTCTCTAAAAGGATAATGGTGTGCTAGAAAACATCAAAGCAGACCAAAGCAACTTTGTGGCTGAAGTTGCCAATATCACAAAGAAAAACTTTGACAAACAATTGGCAAGAATTGGGCCATGCCCTATTTCTGCAGTTGGTAATGAGAACCATGGCAATTTCCTTTGGTCAATGAAATTGCATCCAAGAGATGGTTTCATTTGGAAGAAAGAATGTGTTGAAGACAATGTAATGAGGACTAGAGCTCCTGCATATGCAAGGACCCCAGCCTGGGGGCACCCTGAAATTATAGTCTCACCATTTGGGTGGGAAGATGTGAGCGTTGATGATGACTGAACCCAATGTTTGGGAAAAGATGAATACCCTATGCCAGTGTAGAAATGCTTGTTGATTCAGCAGCAGGTTTTGAATATAGGAGCATGCTCGATGGTTACTCTGGGTACAATCAAATATATATTGCTGAAGAAGACGTATCTAAAACTGCTTTTAGATGTCCATGGGCTTTAGGCTGTTATGAATTGATAGTAATGCCTTTTGGTCTAAAAAATGTTGGTGTTTGTTATCAAAGTGCAATGAATTCTATGTTTCATGATTTTATAGGAAAGTTTATGCAAATCAACATAGATGTCATTGTTGTCAAATCATCTGCTTGGGAAGGATCATTTAGATCACCTTTAGAAATCGTTCGAAAGAATGAGAAAATATGGATTGAAAATGATTCCAATGAAATGTGCTTTTGGTGTGCGTGCAAGTGATTTCTTAGGTTTTGATATGCACAAAAAATGCATTGAAATTAACCAAACAAAAAAAGGAAATTTTGGAGACAAAACCGCCTTCAACAAAGAAAGATCTTCAACCTTTGTTGGGTAAAATCAACTTTCTCATAAGGTTCATTTCGAATCTAAGAGGCAGAATTGAAGCTTTCTCGCCATTGCTTTGACTGAAGAAATAAGATGTTTTCAAATGGGAACCAGAAAATCAAAAAGCATTCGATGACATCAAGGCTTACTTGATGAACCCTCCTATTTTGTTGCCTCCTCATAGGGATAAAGTAATGAAATTGTACATAGATGCTTCAGATAATACTATAGGAAGTATGCTAGCACAAGTAGATGAAAATGGCGTAGAAATGGTCATTTATTATCTTAGTTGGGTTTTAAATGATGCTGAAACAAAGTATCATCCATGTGAAAAATTGTGCCTTTGTTTGTACTTTTCATGTATTAAACTTAAGCAATATATAAAGCTTGTTTATGTTTATTCCCACTTTGACATAATCAAGCATATGTTTTCGAAACCAATATTACACAACAGAGTTGGTAAATGGGCTTTGACACTTATAGAATATTCATTGACCTATCAACCGTTAAAATCTGTGAAAGGTCAAATTATTGCTGATTTCAGTGTTGATCATTCTGTAATCGGGAAATCATTAAACTTTGTAGATGTTCAACCTTGGAAGCTCTATTTCGTTGGATCCAGCCATAAAAATGGCACTGGAGTTGGAATTTTAATCATTTCGCCTGAAAATACTCCAACCAAACTTAAGTTTCAACTTATTAAGCTTTACTCTAACAATGAGGCTGAATATGAAGCTTTCATAGCAGGACTTGAGATTTTGCTTAAACTGGGAGCAAAAGATGTTGAAATTAAAGGTGATTCTGAGTTAGTCATAAAGCAATTAACAAAAGAATATAAATGTGTTAAGGAAAATTTGATTATTTACTTTGCCGCTGCCGCTGCTTTATTGAAAAGATTCGACCGGGCAAACATTCAACATGTGCCTAGGATTGAAAATCAAAAAGCGAATGACTTAATACAAATTGCTTCAGGGTACAGAATCACTGAGTTCAATTTTGAAGAAATTATCAACGCCAAAAATATCTAGTTAAGATAAATTATCATCGCCAAAACTTGGGGGGGGGGGGGTGGGGGGAAGGGAATCAAATGGTAAAATTTTTGAAGAAATTTTTGCCATTGACAATTTGTCAAACAATGATTGGCGAATACCAATTGTCGAATACTTGCAAAATCCTGCGGGGAACGCTAGTAGAAAGACTAAATACATAGCACTAAGCTATGTGATTATTGGAAATAAGTTGTTTAAAAAATCTCCAGAAGGGGTTTTACTCAAATGCCTCAATTCTTAAGCATATTTATCAATTTATGATACTCATAGTGGTGCATGTGGATCTCATCAAGTTGGACACAAGATGAAATGGCTTTTGTTTCGACAAGGTATGTTGGCCAACTATGTTAAAAGATTGCATAGAGTTTGTAAAAAGTTGTCAAGAATGTCAACTACATGTAGGAATCCTACACGTGTCTGCTAGTGAATTACATTTAATTGTAAAGCCTTGGCCATTTAGAGGATGGGCTCTGGGCGTCATCGGTGAAATTAAACCAGGCTCATCAGCAAGGCACAAATACATATTGGATGGAATAAATTATTTCATCAAATGGGTAAAAGCCATCCCATTGAGAGAAATTACTCAAGATGTGGTCATTAGTTTCATTCAAAATCATATTTTGCATAGATTTGGAATTACATAAACTATCACCACTGATCAAGGATCAGTTTTTACAAGCCATAAAATGGTACGATTTGCTGACCAAACATATTTCAAATTGTTAACTTCGACACGATATTATGCTCAAGCAAATGGTCAAGTCGAAGCAGCCAACAAAAACCTTATCACTTTGATTAAAAAGAAGTTGGAAGAAAATCCAAGAGGTTGGAACAAAACCCTTTATCAAGTTCTATGGGCTTATACAACTTCCCCAAGAGAGTCAACTAAAACTACTCCTTTTAGGCTTACATGAAATTTGTCTTCAATCAACCAGAGTTCAAAGACAACATGAAATTCTTGTTGACCATTATTTGAACATGGTTTTAGACGAATTGGTTGATTTAGATGAAGAAAGGTTAAAAGCATTAGACGTCCTCAAGAGGCAAAAGGAGAGGATAACCAAGTTTTGTAACAGAAAAGTCAAGTCAAAAACTTTTGGTATAAATGACTTGGTTTGGAAAGTTATCCTACCTATGGATAAAAGAAACACAACCTTAGGCAAATGGGCACCTGGTTGGGAAGGACCATGGAAAATCCTAAGAGTCTTTTCGAATAATGCATATGAAATCGAAGAGTTGAATAACGACAATCGAATCATGCGCATAAATGTTAAAATAACTGTAGACTAATTCGAAAAGAAAATAAAAAGATGGCATTAATTAATTAAAGCCACTATTGGGTGAAGTACAAAGGCTTCGAATGTTAAAACGTTAAGCTTAAAGTCTCGTCATATAACATTCGACAAAGTTTGCTGTCAAAGATAACCTTTTTCAATTGAAGCCAAAGAAAATTGGCCTGAAACTGAATGTCCTCCGGAAACGACGAAGTTTGCTGTCAAAGCGATAAAGGACACACACTTCAATCTAGGAATACTCGTGATCATCCCCAGGAACAATTAAGTTATAGCTGTTGGAACAAAGGTGTTCAGCAATACCACGTTTTGAGTTTTGATGATAACAAGGTATTAAAAATTGTCAATTGGATATGCTAATATTTGTTTAAGTATGCAGGATATTAATCAAGATTTATATCTTAGAAAGTATAATGTTTGAACATTTTAAGAGCAAAGATCTAGAGAAGCTGGTTGCTTGTGATTCTGTATCGAAGAGAGTCTGAAGACTGTATCGAAGAGAGTCTGAAGACTATCAGAGTCTGAAGACTATCAGAACCTGAAGACCAAGAGAGTCTAAAGATCATCAGAAGCTGAAGTGCTACAGTGAGTCTGAAGCCTGCAATCTGAAGATCTGCTTACAAGGATTTCTAAAGGCATTACGATGCAAAAGAAACTCTCATTTGGAGTAACGGCTAGCTTCAAAGTCAACTTGAGCGTGGGATGCTCAACAACAAAGAATGCAGGCCAGTACAGAGTACGTTGTACGAATTCTGTTTCCACTACTCCACTACCTCGTACAGTTTGGCAACTGTGTCTACCAGTATTAATCTTCAAAAGGAATGGAATTCAAAATATGCAATTGAAGGACTATTACCATATCAAGCAACAGATCAACAGCTATTGATCAAGCTTCAGAAATCATCCTGATGTGCTGGATGACTCAACGTCTCTTTCCTACGCCTATATAAAGGATAGAAGACTTGAAGAATTGTTGGACTCTATAACTGAAAAACTACGCTGCATTGCTATCGTATTCAACTGAGTCTTAACAGAAACACATCAACAACTTAGATTATTCTTACAAACTGAGTATTCTTGAATTTCTAAGTTAAGCAGAAAAACAGAGTCTGTCTTTGTTTGAAACAGAGTCTATCTTTGTTGTAATTGAAACACGTTTGATTGTTTATCAAGTGTTTCAACTCTATTCAATTTTCTGTAAATTGTGTCAGAAGTCTCTTGCTTATGTGCTTGAGCAAAGAAGTCTCTTGGCTGCGTCCTTGAGCAAAGAAATCTCTTAGTTGTGTCTTTGAGCATTGGAAGTCTCTTGCCTGCGTGCTTGAGCATTGGAAGTCTCTTACTGTGTGTTTGAGCAACTTGTAATAGATATTACATTTTAGTGGAACTCTCCTTGGAAGTGCAAGGGGAACAGGACTACTTCCGGTTTGTGGAAGGAACCTGTATAATTGCTTGTGTTCTCTCTTCTCTCTTTCTCTTGATTATTTCCGCTGCAACAGAACCTAATCTTCCATCAGACTCTGATCTCTTTAAGACTCTGATACTAAGGAATTAGATTCTCACTCTTCAAGAGCTGCGAAAAGCTAACACAATTCAACCCCCCCCTTCTTGTGTTTTTCTCACCTTCAGTTGGTATCAGATCTCCGGCTCTGTTGTCATAGCACTTAACCGTGTTACAGAAAAGATCCAGAGAAAAACATGTCTTCCAGTGAACCTTCTTCTTCTGGTGCTGCTTCTGGTGCTGCTATACCATATGACTATGGATCCAATAACAGCAGTAAAAAGGCTGATTATGGAAAAATTCCTAAGTTCAATGGTGATCCTGAAGAATTTTCTTGGTGGAAAACCAACTTCTACAGTTATGTCATGGGTCTTGATGAAGAACTCTGGGACATACTTGAAGATGGTGTTGGTGACTTACAACTTGATGACGAAGGTGCTGCCATTGATCGTAAACTTCACACTGCTGCTCAAAAGAAGATCTACAAGAAACATCATATCATCAGAGGAGCTCTTGTCACTGCTATTCCTAAATCGGAATACATGAAGATGAGTGACAAATCTACTGCTAGAGCCATGTTTGCTTCTCTCTGTGCAAACTATGAAGGAAGCAAAAAGGTCAGGGAAGCTAAAGCTCTTCTATTAGTTCATCAGTATGAACTATTCAAGATGAAAGAGGATGAAAGTATTGAGCAAATGTACTCAAGATTTCAAACTCTAGTATGTGGTCTTCAGATACTAAAGAAGAGTTATATAGCTTCTGATCATGTTAGCAAGATTCTAACCAGCTTACCCTCTAGATGGAGACCAAAGGTTACTGCAATTGAGGAGGCTAAAGATTTAAACACTTTAAGTGTTGAAGATCTTGTAAGCTCTCTCAAGGTTCATGAGTTAAGTCTCAATGAACATGAGTCTGCAAGAAAATCTAAAACCATTGCTTAAAAATCAAAGGGAAGATCCTCAAAAGCTCTCAAGGTTGAAGAGTCTGAAAATGAATCTCCAGCTTCTGAAAGCTCAGAGGAAGATCCTGATGTTGCGAAAGAAATGGCTATGCTTTCAAGCAGAATGCAATACCTTGCTAAAAAGAACAAGAGATTTCCGAGCAAGAGCAGTGGGAAGGGTTTCAAAAAGGAGGAACATAAAGGTTGCTTCAACTGCAAGAAGACTGGACATTTTATTGCTGACTGTCCAGAAATGCAGAAGGAGAAATCCAAGTCAAAAAGGCCAACATTCAAGTCAAGCAAGTTTAAGAAGCAAATCAAGGAAAGTCTGATGGCTACCTGGGAAGATCTTGATAATGAGTCAGGGTCTGAGGATGATGATTCCGATGGTGAAGCCAATGTAGCTGTTGGACTAATGGCTACAAGTGAATCTGTAAAGGAGACACCTGAGGCAGAATCAGATGCAGACTCTGAAAGTGAAACAGAGGTATTTTTTGAACTCACAAGATCTGAATTAATAGATTCTGTCAAAGAACTTCTTGGTCATTTTAAAGCTAAAACCACTGAGTTGAAGAAAGTCAAACAACAGCTTGATAAGCTGTCAAAAAGACATAATTCAACTCTGTTGGAGTTAGAAAATTTAAAAGAAGAAAATGATACTTTATTGATCAAGAAGTGTAGTTGTAAATACTTGAGTGAGCAAGATATTGCTTTACAAGAATTTATTGCTACTGGAATTGACATATCAAGGGTTGCATCCATGATCTATAGCACATATCATAATAGAGGACAGGGTCTTGGATTCATTGGAGGAAGCTCGAATGAAGTGATTCTGAAACCTGGTCCTGATGGCGCCAAAGAAGCATTGAAAAATCACTTTGTAAGTGAGTCTGATGAAGTCAACACAGTGACTCATTCAGAACCTACAACTTCAAGTTCTAAGGTATTAACTAAGTCAAAATCTCATAATGTAAAGTCAAAAGCTCTGAAAAACTTTGAATCTAAAGCTTTAATGATTCAGACTCTAAAACATTCAGAGTCTGATAAACGGATTCTGAAAAAGCCAGAGTCTGAAAAACAAAAGCCTAAGTTTCAAAAAGGAGAAACTGTGAAAGGCAAGTTGAATCCTAAACCAAACGGTTCTAAACCCAAGGTGTGGGAGAAAACACTGCCAATGACTTCAAGACGCACCTTACAAAAGGAATTCAATGGTTCAAAGACTAACTCAAAAGGACCCATGAGAATATGGGTACCTAAGTCTGAAATTGTTGATGCTGCAGGTATGTCTAAAAGGACTAGAAAAGCAGAAGGCTTGGTACCTGGACAGTGGTTGCTCGCGTCACATGACGGGAGAAAAGTCTATGTTCCTAACCCTAACCATGAAAGAGGGAGGAACTGTGGGATTTGGAGGAAACCAGACTGGCAAAATCATTGGTACTGGAACCATTGGTAACTCTCTTATCTCTATTAGTAATGTGTGGTTTGTTGATGGGCTTAGACATAACCTACTGAGCATAAGTCAATTATGTGACAGTGGTTATGATGTTTTGTTTAATAAGAACAACTGCACTGTGGTTAACAAGGATGATCAATTCATAGTCTTCAAGGGAAAGAGAAGAAACAATGTCTACAAGATAAAATTCTCTGAACTGGCTGATCAGAAGGTAGTTTGCCTTTTGTCAATGGGTGATAAGAAGTTGATGTGGCATAGACGGTTGGGACACGCAAACTTGAGATTAATCTCTAAGCTTAGCAAGTTACAACTAGTCAAAGGCCTACCAGACATTGACTATCATTCAGATGCTCTTTGCGGAGCATGTCAGAAAGGGAAAATTGTCAAGAGTCCCTTCAAATCGAAAGAAATTGTTTCTACTTCCAGACCCTTGGAGTTACTTCATATTGATTTATTTGGACCAGTTAGCACTGCATCCTTATATGGAAGTAAATATGGACTAGTCATTGTTGATGATTACAGCAGATGGAGTTGGGTTAAGTTTCTGAAAACTAAAGATGACTCATATTCTGTGTTTAGTAAATTCTGCATCCAAATTCAATCTGAAAAAGAATTGAAAATCTTGAAAGTCAGAAGTGATCATGGAGGAGAATTTGAAAATGAGTCTTTTGAGGTTTTCTGTGAAAAACATGGAATTATTCATGAATTCTCTGCACCTAGAACTCCACAACAAAATGGAGTTGTAGAGAGAAAGAACAGAACCTTACAAGAAATGGCTAGAACCATGATCCATGAGAACAATCTGGCTAAACATTTTTGGGCAGAAGCAGTTAACACATCTTGTTATGTTCAGAACAGAATCTATATCAGACCTCTGTTGAACAAAACAGCATATGAACTCTTTAAAGGAAGGAAACCTAACATATCTTATTTTCATCAGTTCGGATGTACTTGTTATGTCCTGAACAATAAAGTTTATCTAAAGAAATTTGATGTCAAAGCTCAGAAGGGAATCTTCTTAGGTTACTCTGAACGATCTAAGGCATACAGACTGTATAATTCAGAAACACAATGTGTTGAAGAATCTATGCATGTCAGATTCGATGACAAAGTGCCTGGAAGTGAAACTCCAGAGCAAGATGAAATTTATGCAGGATCTCAAGATTCTGATGACAACTCAGAATCTGATCAGATTCCAGAATCTGAAGATACTTCAGAAGCTGGAGCATCCCCTGAAGTTCCTAATGAAGAAGCTTCTGAAGAAGCTCAAGATGGTTCTCAGCAAGCTAGTCAATCCAAACATTCATTCAAATACAAGTCTTCACATCCTGAGGATCAGATTATTGGCAATAAAGAAAGTCCCAGAAGAACTAGATCGTATTTCAGACAAGAAGAGTCTGCTTTGGGATTATTATCTGTTATTGAACCAACCTCTATTGAAGAAGAACTTGGAGATGAAGGATGGATTCTGGAAATGCAAGACGAACTTAATTAATTCAAAAGGAATGAAGTATGGGATCTAGTAGCTAAGCCTGAACACAAGAACATCATTGGAACTAAATGGGTGTTCAGAAATAAGCTTAGTGAACAAGGAGAAGTAATCAGAAACAAGGCCAAACTTGTTGCGCAGGGCTACAATCAACAAGAAGGCATTGATTACACAAAAACGTTTGCTCCAGTTGCAAGATTGGAAGCAATCAGGTTACTTCTTTCCTATGCAGTAAATCACAACATAACCCTGTATCAAATGGACATTAAGAGTGCATTTCTAAATGGTGTCATTTCTGAAGAAGTCTATGTCAAACAACCTCCTGGCTTTGAAGATTTAAAACATCCAGAGCATGTTTATAAATTGAAGAAATCACTCTATTGCTTGAAACAGGCTCCCATAGCTTGGTATGAAAGACTTAGTAATTTCTTAATTCAAAATAACTTTGAACGAGGGCAAGTTGACACTACACTATTCAGAAAGACTCTGAAGAAAGACATTCTTATAGTTCAGATTTATGTTGATGATATCATTTTTGGTTCTACAAATAGCTCACTTTGCAAAGAGTTTTTCAAAGTAATGCAGGATGAGTTTGAGATGAGCATGATGGGAGAATTGAAGTTCTTTCTAGGAATTCAAATCAACCAATGCAAAGATGGTGTCTATGTTCATCAGTCCAAATACACGAAAGAGCTCCTGAAGAAGTTCAATCTTGAGGACTGCAAAGAAATAAATACTCCAATGCATCCACCCTGCACTCTGAGCAACGAAGATCAAGGAACCAAAGTTGATCAGAAGCTGTATAGAGGTATGATTGGTTCTTTGTTATACCTAACTGCATCCAGACCAGATAATTTATTCAGTGTATGTCTGTGTGCAAGGTTTCAATCAGATCCTAGAGAGTCTCACTTAACAGCTGTTAAGGGAATCTTTAGATATCTGAAAGGAACTACTATTCTTGGACTTTTGTACAAGAAATCCTCTGACTATAAGCTAGTTGGATTCTTTGATGCTGACTACGCCGGAGACAGGATTGAAAGAAAATCAACCAGTGGCAATTGTCAATTCTTGGGAGAGAATCTGATATCCTGGGCTAGCAAGAGGCAAGCAATTATTGCTTTGTCTACAGCAGAAGCAGAATACATCTCAGCTGCTAGTTGTTGTACACAGCTACTCTGGATGAAACATCAGCTTGAGGATTATCAAATAACTGAAAATTGTATCCCAATTTATTGTGATAATACAGCAGCTATATGTTTATCTAAGAATCCAATTTTTCATTCAAGAGCAAAGCACATTGAGATTAAACATCATTTTATAAGAGACTATGTTCAAAAAGGAATTTTAGATATTCAATTCATTGATATTGATCATCAATGGGCTAATATATTTACTAAACCTTTATCTGTTGAAAGATTTAATTTTATAAAGAAAAATTTGAACATGTGTTTTGTCTCTGGTTAATGTGCACCTCTGAAAACAGAATTCAGATTCTGAAAGATATTCAGAAGCTAATTGAGAATCAGACTCTCTTCTGGAGACTCTGGTGAACATAAGCTTTTGATAGACCTTCAGACTCTGTTAAGGAATCTTAGACTCTCAGAAGCTCGTATTAGTGGAAGCATGACTGTTGAGTTCAGTAACACCTGCCCCACTACGGTGACAGTTACTTTTTAGTTTCTCAGACGTGGCCTGTCTGTATTGGGTAAGAACTCAAAGGGCAATGATTTCATTACGTTTAACAAGTTACCTTCGCATTGTCCCAATACTTTTACGGCTGCATGCTCTCTGTATTTATTGATCGTGTTTGTTTGTCCCCTATTCTTTCCAAACGTTTATCAACTTTTCTCTATAAATACCTATCACACACAGCTCACTTTTTTTTTTCACTCTTTGATTTTTTCTCTGAACAATCTTCTTGTTTTCAATCTTTGTAAAACTTTTTGTTCTTAAAAAATCAAAACCTAGAAACCTCTCAATGGCAAGTGATCTCATTCAATCTGGTGTGTTAGTCAAAACTGGAAAATCATACGTGATTAAACCCAGAACGATGAACCTCATTAAAGAAACTCTGGAAATTCAAGTTGAATCTCCAGTAGACTTTGGCTCTCTTATTCGTCACGGAGTAGACGTCTCTTCTCATTTCTTATCACAAGGGAAAAGGACCAAGGAAGTGATTCCAAAGGAAGAGGAAGAGAAGCAAGAGCCTCTCAAGAAGAAGATGAAATCTACAGCTCTTCCAGGAGTAACTATTGGTGCCCCTAAGACCATAGATCCCATGCATGTGTCTGTATCTTCTGCATCCAAGGAAATCAAGGATAGAATAAAAAACCCAAGGATGAGAAGAAAGCTGAGAAAGACGAGAAGAAGGCAAAGAAAGATGAGAAGAAAGTGAAGAAAGGCAAGGGTGACATAGATTATGTGAAACTAGCTGATGAGATTGCTGAATTCCTTGATACTGAATCTGATGGTGAAGAAAGTCAGATCAAGAAGAGAAAGATGGAAGTGGTTCTTGTGGCTAAGGATGTAGCACAGAAGATAGGGACTTCTGTATCTATGATTGAGGATGAACATGCTGCTGGCAAGGCAATGGCAGCAGAAGTGGTTGCTGAAGAACTTAAGGAAGAAACTGTTAAAGAAGCTGCTAAGTTGCTTGCATCTGCTCTGAAACAGAAGAGTCGGGTGGCTCCTGCAGAAGCTACTGTGTCTGATCATCATGTTTCTCCAGAAGCTGGAATAGGCACCTCTGGTAATGTGGCATTTAACTCACCTTCCTCTACGAATCAAGAGTCTTCATCTGATACTGAATCAGATAACAAACCCTTGAGCCAAATTCTTCCCTCCCTCAGAAATTCATCCCCCTCACCAATCAAACCCTTATCATCCCATGACCCACTTGACCCCAAAATAGTTGAATATGTTGATTCAACTATGGACATAGTTATTCAAGACACCATCATAGTGTCTATGAACTTACCTGCTGACCACCCTGCTCAACCATCTTTTCTCAAACCGCTTCAGGCAATTCAACCTTCTGAAGAGCCTGAAGTAACCATTCATTCTACTCAACCATCCCCCCAACATGAGCCTATTTGTGTAGACTCTCCAGACACCCTAGATTCACTTGAGAAACACTTAGGAGGAGAACTACCAAAAACCCCTGCTAAATCCAAATCAACAAAAGCTACAGAATCTGTTTCTAAACCAGACTATGTACCCAAACCTACAGAAATTCTCACCATTGCTTCTGTTGAACCCTCAGAACCTGTAGAGGAACTAGTCTCTGAGATTCATGAATAAGCTACTGATATCCTATCAGAACCTGTAACAGAATGCATAGCAGAGCCTGTGTCTGAAACGGTTCTTGAACCTCTTTCTGAATCCAGAACAGTTGTAACTGGTATTGAAACCTTTCGAGCATTAAGAGCCTCTCAACCCTCAACTTCTGAACCTCACAACATCTTTTATTCGTTAAGGATAGATGAGTTCTATGCTTCAACAAACTCTAAGCTCAAGGACATTATTGAGCAAAGGTTTGTGCCTATCCTCAATGTAAGCTATGAGGATAAGTTCTCCACTTTGAAGACTGAATTTTTGGATTTTGTCACCAAAATTCAGAAGGCTGCTGTCAAGGAACAAGCCATTGTTACTGCCAAGCATGTGGAAGAAGTTAAGAGAGCTGAGAAAGCCAAAGCTAAGAAGAAAGCTCCTATTCTGCGGATTGAATATAAACCATTTTTTGATGAAGATCAATACAATCCAAGAGAATCAATGGTTTTTGACTCTTTGAGAAGGAGACTGCATAGAGTTCAGGAAGAAGCAAGACTTGAAAGAGAAGCTCATTTGAGAAGAACTGAAGCTTTGGAAGAGATGGTTAAGAAGCAGCAAGAGGATCTCCAGAAATTGATGGATCACCTTGCCAGACAAAACCAACCTTAGTTTAATTTGTTTGTGTTTTGTTTTGCTTGTAACTTATTTTCGCTGTTTTCTTTATCATCTGAACCGTCGTTTTTAAGATTATTCAAGTTGTTATTTAATCTTTGTGCCTCTGATATATATTGTGCTTTGCATCTTATATGTTTTTCGCTCTGAATCTTGTTTTCCTTAAAATTTGTTTTTATCCTTACCTGAAGTCATTTAAAAAAGGGGAGAAACTTGTTTCTAAACCTTTTTGTTGATGACAAAAGGGGGAGAAGGAAAGCTTTGTGAGATTTGTGACCTTTTGAATCTGCAAGTTCTATGTAAAAGTTAAAGGGAAATTTGCGAAAGGTGCTTAGTTAGATTCTGAGCCCCCGTTTAAAGAATTTGTTCTCTAATTCGTCTATTATTCTGAGAACTAATTCAACTGTTTATGAAATTGAATTTAATTAACTTGGATAGAACTTAGGGGGAGCTTACAAACCTCAACTTAAAAACTATCAGACTCAGGGGGAGTCAGAGCTTACAAACCTCAGACTCTGAGCTTACAAACCTCAGACCCCTTAAGTCAACCTGTTAATTAGACTAACAACAATTGACCTTTTAAATACTGATGTTTGTCATCATCAAAAAGGGGGAGATTGTTGGAACAAAGGTGTTCAGCAATACCACGTTTTGAGTTTTGATGATAACAAGGTATTAAAAATTGTCAATTGGATATGCTAATATTTGTTTAAGTATGCAGGATATTAATCAAGATTTATATCTTAGAAAGTATTATGTTTGAAAATTTTAAGAGCAAAGATCTAGAGAAGCTGGTTGCTTGTGATTCTGTATCAAAGAGAGTCTGAAGACTGTATCGAAGAGAGTCTGAAGACTGTATCGAAGAGAGTCTGAAGATTGTATAGAAGAGAGTCTGAAGACTGTATCGAAGAGAGTCTGAAGACTATCAGAGTCTGAAGACTATCAGAACCTGAAGACCAAGAGAGTCTGAAGATCATCAGAAGCTGAAGTGCTACAGTGAGTTTGAAGCCTGCAATCTGAAGATCTGCTTACAAGGATTTCTAAAGGCATTACGATGCAAAAGAAACTCTCATTTGGAGTAACGGCTAGCTTCAAAGTCAACTTGAGCGTGGGATGCTCAACGACAAAGAATGCATGCCAGTACAGAGTACGTTGTACGAACTCTGTTTCCACTACTCCACTACCTCGTACAGTTTGGAAACTGTGTCTACCGGTATTAATCTTCAAAAGGAATGGAATTCAAAATATGCAATTGAAGGACTATTACCATATCAAGCAACAGATCAACAGCTATTGATCAAGCTTCAGAAATCATCCTGATGTGCTGGATGACTCAACGTCTCTTTCCTACGCCTATATAAAGGATAGAAGACTTGAAGAATTGTTGGACTCTATACATGAAAAACTACGCTGCATTGCTATCGTATTCAACTGAGTCTTAACAGAAACACATCAACAGCTTAGATTATTCTTACAAACTGAGTATTCTTGAATTTCTAAGTTAAGCAGAAAAACAGAGTCTGTCTTTGTTGTAATTGAAACACATTTGATTGTTTGTCAAGTGTTTCAACTCTATTCAATTTTTTGTAAATTGTGTCAGAAGTCTCTTGCTTGTGTGCTTGAGCAAAGAAGTCTCTTGGCTGCGTCCTTGAGCAAAGAAGTCTCTTAGTTGTGTCTTTGAGCATTGGAAGTCTCTTGCCTGCGTGCTTGAGCATTGGAAGTCTCTTACTGTGTGTTTGAGCAACTTGTAATAGATATTACATTTTAGTGGAACTCTCCTTGGAAGTGCAAGGGGGACAGGACTACTTCCGATTTGTGGAAGGAACCTGTATAATTGCTTGTGTTCTCTCTTCTCTCTTTCTCTTGATTATTTCCGATGCAACAGAACCTAATCTCCCATCAGACTCTGATCTCTTTCAGACTCTGATACTTAGGAATTAGATTCTCACTCTTCAAGAGCTGCGAAAAGCTAACACAATTCAACCCCCCCCCCCCCCCCCCTTTCTTGTGTTTTTCTCACCTTCAATAGCTTGGCAATCTTTCATCCCTTTTGCAAGTGTCTTTTGAGCGGTAGAGAGTCTTGATGACTAGACCGTCTAGCATACACCTACTCCAAAAAAGAGGGCGAACGCGGTCCCAATAAGCAGTTCCCCAGCCGGCCATATACCGACGAAGCATACTTAACTTCTATGCTTGGAAAAACTTAGTAAAGGTGGAAATAGATGTTTCGACGTTTTCACCATCTGCAGTAAAAGCATCTAACATGGACAAGAACTAATCCGCACTTTCAACTTTGGCAGTAGATGCGATGTTTTAAACATGTAACTTCAGCGAGGTCAGGCCCAGTATCATACAAAAGGCTAGTCGCGCATAGTACGCAATAGTCTACATGCCTGTTTTCGATCATCAGGTTGAAAAAATTCAATTGGTTGAGGTTCAGCTCATCATCATCAATCCAGTTTGCATATTCTGGGGGCAAAGCTCTAAGAACGGTAGGGAATTTGCAGATCTTCGCGAAGCTCTTTGAAGTAAACAAAAGTTCACGAAGATGATGAGCGCAAAAATTAGAAACTTTCTTCGCGATGATGATGAGTTCATCATCACCCAATCGTTCCATAATCTCAGAAGAATACAGAGAAAAGAATAGGGTGGAAATGAAATATCTTCTGAAGAGGTAATAGAGAAATTGGGATTGGAAGTGATATGTAAACACAGAGGAACCTGCTTATATAGACATATAGGGGTTTTTTCGAGGTGATTAATGTGGGTTTTTTGACTATTTGAATGAGGCCACATAGCTACCTCTGAAAACACGAGTCTCGAGAAGATGAGAAGTTAGAAGCCTGGAAGACGGTAGGGTCTTTAATCTTTTCAACTTCTCCAAGACGTTTTGTCACATTTAAAGAGACTTTCTACTTTCTGAAGTTCCTAGAGCTTCTGAACCAGCAGAGATAGAATCTCATAATGGAGATGAGAATTCCAATGAACTAGAGAGAAGGATAAGAAAGGCGCGCACCTTTTTAAACTTTAGAATTTTAAATGGACATCGTTGATGGTTATTGGAAGTGGAGTAAGGATTTGGTTCCCAAGATTTGGAACGTGTGCCATTAAGCGGGATAAGATGACGTCATAAAAAGGTTTTCTTTCAACTACCTTTAAATGTTTGCAAAAAATGATGTCATCTATCTCGACAGAAAACGCGTTCGACTAAGTTCAAAAATGTACTTTTTCTCCTTACCCAAAAATACAACGAAAAAGACATTTTTGGGGGGAAATTTGTTAGCCTTTATTTTCGACAGGCTATAATAAATGTGGTCAACGAAGTTTGACCTAAAAATTAAAGAGAATGAAGTAAGTTTGATTCTCAAGATTCAACTGTCGAAGTGAAGTCTAGAAGATATGTTGATCAAGAGGACGGTTCGACAGAGTAAAGAGATGCCGAAGGAAGGTTGGCATCGAAAGGAGGAGCTTAATAGCGGTTTCTCGTCGAAGAGACATTGTTTGGATAGCAGTTAACAACTGTTATTGTCTCAAACGTGTTTGTAGGCAGTTACTTGGTATAAGTAGCATTTTCCTCTTTGGAAAATGGGTCACAATCCAAACATACTGAAAACTTACACACTCAAACTATCCGCCCGCACAAGAAGAAACGAGAAAACAAGTCCTAATGTATGAATTTGTGTACCACTTTTACATTCATTTTAATGCAATTCTAGTTTAACTTTAAGACTCTTTTTTAGTTTAATCTTTACTTTTAAGCCTTCCCATCGATCCCTTGAAGATAATCTCGACAGGTCTCACCCTGTGTCTAGATTTCGACGGTTATATTCATAGTTCGCTACTTGACACACGAGCACCCATAATTTTCTGGAAAACAATCAAGCACAAAATGCCTTGAGACTTGTTGGTTGATCTCGATCGCTCTTGTTTTAAATCAGTTCAGTAGTTTACCAAAATCCAGGGTAAACAACATGAGGTTCAAAGTTAAAATTGCAATTCAGAGTCTGAGTGCAGCGGATAAAATCTAACACAAAGTTATATATATATATATAGAGAGAGAGAGAGAGAGAGAGAGAGAGAGAGGGAGAGAGAGAGAAAGCAATTATAAGGGTTCCTCCTATAATTCAGGAGTAGTCTAGTCCCCTTGCACTTTCCAAGGATTTTCACGGAAATTGCACCTGAAGGGTTGTCTTACGCGTCCCTGCGCATCGTACCATGCGCTCCGCACATGAAAACGGCTACGGAGTGCTATTTGCTTAATCTTAAACTCTATTTTGGTGGAAAAACCTTTTCATTCCCTTGACCCCTAAGTAATCATGCACTATGTATAAATACCCTTGCACATTATTTTATTCATCTAGAAAGCTAATGGTACTAGCCAAGGGTCAAGTATCATGAGCTTAAAGGTAAAGGATCTCGATCCTCCTCTTGTTCTTTCTAGTGTATGTTTTTCTACTTTTTTGTAATCATGTTGGTTTCCATGATCACCTAAACTTCCTTGATTAGGGTTCAACGGTTAACCCTTTCTTATTTGTTGGATTTCATTAGTAAAGTTTTTATTCAGTTTATAATTAAAAGTCTGATTTAATTCGTATATGTTTGCTTTTATCAAAAGTATGATTTATTTATTTATTTATTTCATTTATTTGTCCTTTGTGTGTGACCCTATAGGTTCTCTTAACGTTGGCAATAATATTAAATCATATATTTAATAATATAAACAATGAGCGGTATCTAACAACACATCACTGTTACCTAAGTGACGAGAATGGTATGTGATCTGACGAAAGATTTATGTGATAATGATTGTGTGTATAATTACTCTGTTACCCTCATGTCTATATTGAACACAAGGCATAGCATGTCACCCTTGTCCAGTTCAATATTGGACCCGTTCTCATGTTATGTTGGAGGGGCAAACTCCATCTAGGTCACTTATCATACCCCATTTTTTGACCTATTAAAATTTTTACTCGTCTTTTAAAAGCCAAGAAGTTTCGTCGTTTCAGACGAAATTTCAGCACAGAGGTATTTTGAAATACCTCATTTTGGTTCCGAAAAGGGACAGTTTTAACTGTTTTATTTTATTGTTATTATTTTATTCCTTTTATTTTAATTTTACATCTTTTATTTTATTTTAATCCTTTTTCTTTTGTTTTAAAAGTTATTTTCGTTTTTTATTATTATTTAATCATATTCTGTTTTATTTATTTTTAATCCATTTATTTTTGTCCAAGTCTTTAGTGTCCAGCTGTCCTTTGCATAGGATCCCTCTTGGGGGTATTTTGGTCCAATCCAGTTTTCAGTCATAACCCTAATTCATCCCTATTTAAACCCACCAGTCATTGGTGCAGGATTTTTGGAGACATACACTAACACAATTCCTTAAAACGGCAAAAATTGTAACACCCTATTCCTATTAAGCGGTAAAATGCGCGAACATATAGATATATTCTAGAAATAGATGCTATGTCTACGACAAAATTCAAGGTTCACAAGTATAAATTATCATGGTTCATAAACATAGCAGCGGAATATATCAAGCATATAAGCAATATCTCCAATCTCATGATAATAAATACATATTCTTATCCTCAACATCCGATATAAATAAATCATGTCATAACTCCTCAGAATCAACAAATAATAAACACGGTTCAACATCTAAACGATGTCCTAGATCAAAGCCCTAATCTAGACGTGCGCAAAAGAAAAAGAGGACTCCTGCTCCTCGGCAACATCAACAAACAAGCTACTAATCCTGCACTCCATCTACCGGTCCGCACGGAAAGGTAGGTGGTAAACCACTGAGGGTTAGCATTACATCAACATAATCCACAATCAAATAATCAAGAATATCATGTGTAAAGAATACTAAGTAGTGTAAACATCCTCCTATATATATTCACACAATATTCCAATATCAATTCAATTCATCAATTCAAGTTCACATGAACCAAATGCATTATCCACATATCACGACTCAATGCAATTCACCAAACAAATGTATGCAATGTTCTAGACTCATCTAGATGCATGTGGTACCAAGTCTTCTCAAGGTCGTCACCTTCGATGCAACAAAAACATCTTTTGTAAGGTTTCACACCCCGCCTTACATTGAACATAAGTTCGTCACCAAACAATGAATGCATGAACATATGACTCGACTCAATGCATATGTTCATAACATAGTCACCTCAACAATCAACATGCATATAACATTATGCAATCATCACCAAACAATGCATATACAATTATGCGATCATCACCATCATTCAACAAGTATGCACACATCGACATACAATCAACATATATCATCATTCACAAATCTCCATTTAATCATATAAGATCAGTCACAAAAGGTTGCCAAACAATTGATCTTTAAGTTAAGTTTTCACAAGGTTCTACTCATAATTCACAACTTTGTGAATATTGAAGTAATGAATCAAAACCAACCAAATAAGGTTAATTGTCTAAGCCATGTATACTCTTAAGTCACAATTGTGTGCAGTAGAGGTTACTTAAGCCTTTCATCGGCCAATCGCGATGAATTTACAAAAATCATGAAGTTCGTCTCACTTTGCCACTTTTCCAAAATTCCAAGTTTTCAAGACAAAACAAAATATAAATCAATGGAACCAATTGAAATCATTTTTAGAATGCATATAAACAAGGTGCAAGCCTAATCCCACTTTTTTTCTTTGAAAAAGATCCATTTCGGAAAAGTTCATGTTCTTGAGCATTATTCAAAATCAAGTTTGATTTCACAAATTCAATTCAATCCGATCGTAGAGAAGTTTCAGTGAGATTAAGTATGCAAACAGTGTTTATATGAGTTGAAAGGAACATTAAAGAATGCTCGGCTATGTCCCAAGGTACACGAATCAAAAATCAAATGGGGTTGAACAGGACACAGTTCGCTTACAGCTCGCTCAAGCGAACTGGGTAGCTCAATGAATGTTCGCTTAAGCGAACAGGGGCTCGCTTGAGCGAACAATCATCTGGGCAGACCATTGTTCACGAGTTCTTGACCCTTCTTCACTCAAAAACCCAATTTTAAACCCCCAAATCCCAAAAACGTGTTCCAGAAAGTGTTTATAGGTCACAATCTAGCTCATTTCACCAAATTTCATAATTTTCTCAAAACACCAACAACAATCACAAATTTCATCTCCAATTCACAAACAGCGATTCCAGTTCAACAAATCAACTTCTAACAGTTCACAAATCATTCATAACATCAACTGAGCATGAATTCATACATGATACAACATCACAACTTCATTTCTCATCAATTTTTCACATAAACCCAAATATTCATTTTCATACATTTTTGACATGTTAATTCAACAACGATTATACAATCATCATATAACTCATGCTTACAAACATATCGTCAACATCCAAACACGAATTTACATAATCAATTCAATTAATCAAAAATCATAGAAATGGGTAGAAATGAAGGGTTGATGAATTGAATTAGGTTAAAGATGAATAGATGTTAATAACTTGATTAATTCATGAAATTGTTGTTGTTTATTGCTGTTCTGATGTTAGTATGCATAGAAGTAATGCAATTCATCAAAATTGGGTTTTTAGGTGTTGAAAATGGGGTTTGGGGTTGAAAAGGAGAAGTCTGTTCGTACAGTTCGTAGTTCTGTCAGTCGCCACTCGCCAGGCGAGCAATGCCTGTGTAGCTCGCCACAGCGAGCAGACCCACTCGCCAGGCGAGCAGTTAGCCCCCATAGCTCGCCACAGCGAGCAAATGCACTCGCCACGGCGAGTTGCTTAAATTAAAAATCGTTAATTGTCTTAATAAGGTTTTTGGGCCAATTTTTATATCAACTTGAGTGCCTTAATATATTTAGGGATGAATGGCACCTTTTTTACAGAATCAAATTTGGGTTTTGGAGACTTAAAAATGAAGATTTTAGGTGAAAAATGTCAAAAATGCCGAGAGCACCCAGTTTTACTCGCCTTGAGCTCGCCATAGCGAGTAGCTCAATTTCCTGAACTCGCCATGGCGAGTAAAGTAGCTCGCCACAGCGAGTAGTACTGTAGTTTGCCTAAATTGTTGAATTTTGTTGTGAGACTTTGTTGTACCCTTTTGTTGTGTCCTGTCGATTAAGTTGGAGTCTTATGTCATAATTGATTATGCATATTGTAGTTGTCGTTGATGTTGTCGAGTTGTATGCAGATATACACTAGTGAGTCCATTCATACTCATACTTTGTTGAGGGCTTATGCCCTGGAGTGTTTTCACTCAACCGTTGAGGGCTTATGCCCTGGAGTGTTTATCACTCAATCGTTGAGGGCTTATGCCCTGGAATGTTATTTCATTCAACTGTTGGGGGCTTATGCCCCGGAATGCTTAGCATTCAACGCGCGTAAAATGGTACCATGCGCATTTGCATTAGTCGCATTGTTGTCGTTGTTGTTTTTGTTGTTGTTGTCGTTGTCGTTGTTGTTGGTTGAGTCGTCGATGTTGTAGCTTGATGATGATGTTGTTGATTTGTTTTAATTATAAACTGACAGTTGATTATCATTATATTGTTGTTATTGAATTTAATTGATGAATTATAATATCTATTGTTGTTTGTGAATCTCATCCCTTCTGCTTGGAAATGTTGCCTTTCCTATGGGTAACTTGCAGGTAACGAAGATTAGTAGAGATGTCGGCTCAAAGTGTCTTAGGGCTCTGATACGTAACGGGATGAGGATCTTATTACTTGTTTCGCTTTCCTTACGTATTGTTTTTGAATTATTAAATCTTTGACGAAGCCTGCGTGCCAAAGTTTAATTTTGTTGATTGAAATGAATTCCGCTGCAAAGTTTGAAGGTTAATTTTTATTGACTACCTTTTATGAAGAAATAAATAGTTATTTATAAAATTTGGAGTTTTTGTTCTAAGAAAATGTAGCATTCCGTTATGTGAATACTCTGATTATATTTATGAACTTTTATGTTGGGAAAACGGGGTGTTACAAAGATTATGTGTGAAAACTATCCCTCTTACCTCTAACACCAAGAATCCTAGCTTAAGCCTCACTTTAGCTCCTAGGATCAATCTCCCATTTAGCTTCAACCATCTTCTCTTGCTCTTCTCCCTAACCTCTTTTCCTCTATTCTCTTGTGTTTGTGTGAATGACAAAGTCTCTAACCCTATTTGCTCAAAGTTATGGGTCAAATATTCACAACCCTTAATGGGCCTAAACCACACCAACTAATTGGGCTCAATTGTAATTACAACCGCTAACTCTGACTTACTAACGGTAATTAATTAGGAACCTTAGCTCTAATTAATTTATAACGACAACTTAATCTCTTACAATAATGACGGTTCTAACTAGAAATGCTAAAAGAAATAACTACCACCACAAGTTACTAAATTACCCTTCCTCGTAAAAGACTAAAATACCCTTAATTCTAAATGACCAAAATGCCCTTCTAATACGAAAACCCATGAAAATGCACACAGACATAAATAAGCACATATAAAATAATTAAAACCAAATAATCGCAAAAATCGGGCTGTTACAGAAACCCTTGTGAAAGAAAATTTCGGGCGGCCAACTTTTTTCCATAATGAAGAATATTCCAATAATCTCATAACAACACTGCATCAACAACATTCCAAAATTACAGTGATCTCCAATCACCCAAACCAAAATATCACAATAAATTTGAATCATCCAACAATAACACCTCAAAGCCATTTTCGAAAATCCAAACAATATCATCACCAACGACCAATTTCGGATCTATACACTAGGGGTGGCAAATAGTTGGTTTGGATGGATATGGATTTGGATGAAAATGGATGGATCAAAAAAAATCCATTAACCATTTACAATCCACTAAATTTATTTAAAATAATCAAATCCATTAAAAATAAAATTCATCCAATCCATCCATTTTCAGGTTTTTCATGGATGGATCCATATTTTTTTTTTAATTTCATAAAATAAAATACCAAAACGAATAATTTTTTTTATATAAAAAATAACTTATCTTTATCAATTGTTTATTAAAAAAACAACTTATTCAAAAACAACTTATTTTATACAAAAACAACTTATTACAATTTCTTTTTAAAATAAACTTATACATAACAACTTATTTTATGCAAAACAGCTTATTACGATCTTTTTTTTAAAGAACAACTTATACAAAATAGCTTATTTTATGCAAGACAACTTATTACGATCTCTTTTCAAAAAACAACTTATACAAAACAACTTATTTTAAGCAAAACAACTTATTACCATCTCTATTTGAAAAACAACTTATTATATGCAAAACAGCTTATTACGATCTTTTTTTTTAAATAAACAACTTATTCAAAACAGCTTAGTTTATGCAAAACAACTTATTACGATCTCCTTTTAAAAAAACAGCATATTCAAAACAACTTATCTTATAAAAAATGACTTATTACTATCTTTTTAAAAAAAAACAACTTATTCAAAACAACTTAATCTATGCAAAACAGTGTATTACGATCACTTTTTAAAAAACAGCTTATTTTATGAAAAAAAACGACTTATTACGATCTATTTAAAAAACAGCTTATTCAAAACAGTTTAATTTATGCAAAACAACTTATTACCATCACTTTTTTAAAAACGGCTTATTCAAAACAGCTTATCTTATGAAAAACGATCTATTACGATCTCTTTTTTTAAAAAAAACAACTTACTCAAAACAGCTTAATTTATGCAAAACAGCTTATTACGATCTCTTTTTAAAAAACAGCTTATTGAAAATAGCTTACCTTATGAAAAATGACTTATTACGATCTATTTTTTAAAAAAAAAAACAACTTATTCAAAACAACTTAATTTATTTAAAACAGTTTATTACGATATCTTTTTAAAAAACAGTTTATTCAAAACAACTTATCTAATGAAAAAAGACTTATTACTAACTTTTTTTTTTAAAAAAAAAACAACTTATTCAAAAAGGCTTAATTTATGCAAAACAGCTTAATACGTTCTCTTTTTAAAAAACGTCTTATTCAAAACAGCTTATCTTATGAAAAAAAACAACAACTTGTTCAAAACAACTTATTTTATGCAAGACAACTTATTACGATCTCTTTTCAAAAAACAACTTATACAAAACAACTTATTTTATGCAAAACAACTTATTACCATCTCTATTTGAAAAACAACTTATACAAAACAACTTATTATATGCAAAACAGCTTATTACGATCTTTTTTTTAAAAAAAACAACTTATTCAAAACAGCTTAATTTATGCAAATCAACTTATTACGATCTCTTTTTAAAAAAAACAGCATATTCAAAACAACTTATCTTATAAAAAATGACTTATTACTATCTTTTTTTATAAAAAAAACAACTTATTCAAGACAGCTTAATTTATGCAAAACAATGTATTACGATCACTTTTTAAAAAACAGCTTATTTTATGAAAAAAAACGACTTATTACGATCTATTTAAAAAATAGCTTATTCAAAACAGCTTAATTTATGCAAAACAGCTTATTACAATCACTTTTTAAAAAACGGCTTATTCAAAACAGCTTATCTTATGAAAAACGATCTATTACGATCTCTTTTTAAAAAAAAAACAACTTACTCAAAACAGCTTAATTTATGAAAAACAGCTTATTACGATCTCTTTTTAAAAAACAGCTTATTGAAAATAGCTTATCTTATGAAAAATGACTTATTACGATCTATTTTTTATTAAAAAAACAACTTATTCAAAACAACTTAATCAAAACAGCTTAATTTATTTAAAACACCTTATTACGATATCTTTTTAAAAACAGCTTATTCAAAACAACTTATCAAATGAAAAAAGACTTATTACTATTTGAAAAACAACTTATACAAAATAACTTATTATATGCAACTCAGCTTATTACGATCTTTTTTTTAAAAAAAACAACCTATTCAAAACAGCTTAATTTATGCTAAACAACTTATTACGATCTCTTTTTAAAAAAAAAACAGCATATTCAAAACAACTTATCTTATAAAAAATGACTTATTACTATCTTTTTTTTTAAAAAAACAACTTATTCAAAACAGCTTAATTTATGCAAAACAGTGTATTACAATCTTTTTTTTTAAAAAAAACAACTTATTCAAAACAACTTAATCAAAACAGCTTAATTTATTTAAAACACCTTATTACCATATCTTTTTAAAAACAGCTTATTCAAAACAACTAATCTAATGAAAAAAGACTTATTACTAACTTTTTTTTAAAAAAAAACAACTTATTCAAAACAGCTTAATTTATGCAAAACAGCTTAATACGATCTCTTTCTAAAAAACGGCTTATTCAAAACAGCTTATCTTATGAAAAAAAACAACTTGTTCAAAACAACTTATTCAAGACAGCTTAATTCATGTGTGTAAAAACCTAATAAGCTGTTTTTTTTTTACAAAAAGAGTTAGTAATAAGAAGTCTTGCATAAAAAAAGGGATTGTAATAAGTCATTTTTCATAAGATAAGCTGTTTTGAATAAGTTGTTTTTTAAAAAGAGATCATATTAAGTTGTTTTGCATTAGATAAGTTGTTTTGAATAAGTTGTTTTGAATAAGTTGTTTTTAAAAAAGAGATCGTAATAAGTTGTTTTGCATGAATTAAGTTGTTTTGAATAAGTTGTTTTTTTTTATAAAAATAGACTGTAATAAGTCGTTTTTCATAAGATAAGGTTTTTTGAATAAGCTGTTTTTTAAAAAGTGATCGTAATAATTTGTTTTGCATAAATTAAGTTGTTTTGAATAAGTTGTTTTTTTTATAAAAAAAATAGATAGTAACAAGTCGATTTTCATAAACTAAATTGTTTTGAACAAGTTGTTTTTTTTAAAAAAAGAGATCGTAATAAGTTGTTTTGCAAAAATTAAGCTATTTTGAATAAGTTGTTTTTTTTTAAAAAAAAAATAGATCGTAATAAGTCGTTTTCCCTAGGATAAGCTATTTTGAATAAGTTATTTTCTAAAAAGTGATCATAATAAGATGTTTTGCATAAATTAAGCTGTTTTGAGTAAATTGGTTTTTTTAACAAAAAAATTGATAGTAACAAGTCGTTTTTCATAAGATAAGTTGTTTTTGAATAAGTTGTTTTTTTTTCAAAAAAATAGATCGTAATAAGTCGTTTTCCCTAAGATAAGCTATTTTGAATAAGTTATTTTTTAAAAAGTGATCGTAATAAGCTGTTTTGCATAAATTAAGCTGTTTTGAATAAGTTTTTTTTTTAAAAAAAATAGATCGTAATAAGTCGTTTTTCATAAGATAAACTATTTTGAATAAGTTGTTATTTTTTTTAAAAAATAGATCGTAATAAGTCGTTTTTCATAAGATAAGCTGTTTTTTAATAAGAGATCGTAATAAGTTGTTTTGAAGAAATAAGTGTTTCAACTTTTATTTTTTTTATTGTTTTTTTATAATAAAAGTGATTTTTTTATTGGATAAAAAATAACCAATAAAAAATGATCAATTGGATCTTTAAAATAAGTTGGATGGATTGGATCCATCCATATTTTTAAATGGATGGATTGAATCAAATCCATTAAAAATAAATTGTTTGATGGATGGATCAGATGGATTTTATAGTGGATGGATCTGATGGATATGGATTTAATGGATCCAATTGCCACCCCTACTATACACAAATGCAAGCGTAGTTTCGAATCCTGCACAGCTTTCTTCATTTTCTAACTAACAACATCTCTGAAATAGAAATAAGAGAAAACAGAGACAGATAGAAGGTAGAAAGATTAGATCTATTTGTTTTTATTTGAATGCTTTATTGTCCGATCTACTTCTTCTTCCATCTTTTCTTCAAAATCTAAAGGTAGATTCAAGTTTAAAATAAAAAAGGATTTCGAAAGATGTGTATTTATTTTTGAAAACGGAACGTTTTGGTTGAACTCCGGCGGCGGCACTGCCAACCTAGGGTGGCAAGCCACCGCGCCGGAGTAAAGAAGGAAATTGGAGAAGAAGGTGGAATGCAGAGCTTCTCTCTCTACAAATGGACTTAGAGAGAGAAGCATTTGTTGTTAAGCTGTTTTCTTTTTACATTTTATAGTCTTTTTTAATTTTAATTCCACGCACGCATATCTATGATGTTTCTATACACCTTCAGTGTTAGGCCGTCAAATATGAGATCTGATCGCCAAGGATGCTACTGTGCTCCTTCCTGTGCGTGTTGGTACATTGTGTTACCATGTGATTTCAAGGCTAGGCCGTCAAATCTTGGATCTAACAGCCAATAATGCATTCCTGCGTTGATTCACACGTGTCTCTCCCCTTTACTGTTTATTGTGCTCCTTTTATTTTTGGCCTTTAGATCTAGATCCAGTAGCTGAGATCATATCTGCATAAGCCCACTGGGTCTTGATTAAGCCCAATTTCTTTTTAAATTCTCTACTATTTTACTGAGTTACTCCTTATTTTAATTTTGTACCCCCTTTCCCGTTAATTTTGTTTTCTCTTCTTTTTAAAAATACTTTAGCTTTTGTTTAGTTGTTTATATTTGTTCTTTATATTTCATTGTTGCTTAATTTTCTAGTGCATTTATTTACTTTAGTTTAGTTTAATTTATTTTTTTATTTCTTTGTTTATTGTTAGTTTATTTACTTTTATTACTTAGTTTATTTTTTTTATACTTTTTAGGCTTATTTTCATCTCATGCATATTATTTTTGGTCATTTATAATATTATGATTTAGAATGTTCTTAGGGAATGATGTACTTTAATTTATGAATTTTTTATTTCTTGTCATTTATATTTTGGAAGTTTTAGAATGTATCTAGGAACCATGTAATTACATAAATGAAGTATGCACCGACACAATACAAATTTATTTATTCCGAGGAAAAAGGGGAATTATTTTGGATCCAACGTCCTAATAATGTCCCTCGCGTTTCAAAAACTCTCACACTTTATTTTATTCCGTCACGCTTAGATCTTTTAAATTTTTATTTTAGTTCACTTTTAGTTAGAATAATCAAAAACTTCAAAAAAATTAAAAGTGCAAAACTCAAAAACATTTTCTTAACAAACCATGGAATTTAACCCAAGTGTCTCCTTTTCCTTTTTTTTTTTCAATTAAACTGCAATGAATCTTAACCATATTTAGACTTGGTTCTCTTTTCATATTAAAATTGAATCGCATTTTATTCATCAATACCATTTCGACTTCTTACCCTCTAAAAACATTTTCAAAAACAACTGAATCACCTTTTTATTCTTTTATGCCATTTCGGCTTCTTATCTCTTCTAAAAAACCCTTTTTTTCAAAAAAAAACTTTAAAATCAACCCAACCAATCAATCGAAATTATTATCATGAACTACATGATTTTGATCCCACTTTGGGTATGTAGGCAAAAGACTTTGTCTTTCCAAATCAATAAAAAATAACAAAAACATCTATCTTCCTTTATTCTTTCACACTTAGACTTTTTTAGGCCATTTTTACAAGTAATTAATTTAGCATAAAGATAAGTAAAAACAAGAGGTTCTTATAGGATACTATAGACGTTTAGGGTGCGTAAAACCTTCCCTTAACAAAACCAACCCCCGAACCTTTGATCTCTTAAAATAGGGTTTTTACAAACTTTCCCCTTTTCCTCGGAAATAATAAAGCCGGTGTGGATTTAAGATTCAACGCTAATCTAATAGCTTGACGTCGAAAAATCATCGCGACAGAAATGGAGACTTCACTGGGGGCATCCCTAAGAGGGTTAATCCTAACTTGGTTTTATTTACCTTTGTGCTTTATTTCACTTGTAGTTGTAAATACGTGCCTAAATGTTTATTTTCTTACGTGAGTGGTGAGATAAGTCCTACACCCGGACTTGAGAGAAATATAAGATATGATGGGGGTATAATCATAGTGCCATACCAAGAGCATTCTTGCGCATTTTGTACATGTGATAAAACCCTACTCAATGGAGGCCTCGCTGACGGTAGTACTCTTGTTGTCATGAGCATTCGTGTCGACGTTATTACTTTCAATGTGAGTGTCTCATGAAGCTGAGGACCTTAGAGTTACCTTTAACCTGTCTTGGCCTTTTTAGGATGTAGTGTGGTGGCTAACCAAGAGCATTCTTGACTTAGTTGATACGCGATACTACACTCGAACGAGACTTCCTTGCGAATATTATTGGACCAGTAGCAATCCTGTAAACCGATAATATCTAAAAGGGGTTGCATACTTTGGGAACTTGGTAGAACCTGTGATGCAGGTACATGTGAAACTATAGTCCTTACCAAATGGCATGTTTACCCTTGACTCCAATATTGTGGACTTAACTTCACCATGTTTTATTTGTTCTTTAGGAAAATCATGCATGCATTCATTCATTCATAAACATTTTTCTTATTCATCAAAGGTCTTAGACAAGCTTTTTTGTAAACATTGTAGATATGGATAAGAGAAGTATTAACAAGTATAGCTTCAAGAGCTAGGACTTGGTCTACTTAAGGAAGCTAGGGTATGTTGTAACGGATATGGCCGGTTTTCAAGCTCGTCATGAAAGATTGCTCAGCATACTCAATGCAAAGTTCGCCGAAGGGATCCTCAAGACTTTAGTCCAATTCCATGATTCGCTCTACCATTGCTTCACTTTCCCAGATTACCAGCTTGTTCCTACTCTTGAAGAATACTCATATTGGATTGGTTTACCGGTGCTCGCCAAAATACTTTTCAGCGGTCTCGAAGAGGTCCCTAAAGCATCAGCTATTGCAATCTCCCTTCATCTCAAGACATCTGACATAACATCCAACCTTACTACCAAAGGAAAAATTCAGGGTCTGACCTCCAAATTCCTACTCGGTAAAGCTTACACTTGTGTTGCAGCAGACAGTACCTATGTTTTTGATTCCATCCTTGCCTTGCACATCTATGGCCTTCTACTTTTTCCCAACCTGGACGGCTTTGTTGATGTTAACTCCATCCAAATCTTCCTCACCAAAAACCAGGTTCCTACCCTCCTTGCTGATACCTACCACTCCATCCACCATAGAACCAAGAAAGAGAACAAAACTATCATTTTTTGTGCACATTTACTATACAAGTGGTTTATTTCACACTTACCTCAATCCTACCTCTCCAAAGACAATCTAGAAAAAGCCCCATGCTCAGAGAGAATCATGTCCCTTGCCCCAGTTGATGTAGTTTGGTACAACCCGGCTTACGACACTGGAATTACCATTGACAAATATGGAGAGTTAGATAGAAAAATCCCTCCTTAGTATACACAGGGGAATCATCTACAACCCTATTCTTTCCAGACGCCAATATGAGTATCCTATGAAAGAAAAGGCTCGCAACCTTGCATTAGAGATTATATTCTATTTCAACCATGAAGAAAGCCAGGGAATGAGAAGGAAATTTATACGAGCTTGGTATGCCATTCACAAGAAAGACAGCAACCAATTGGGGAGGAAGTCAGACATCATTCATGAAACTTATACTCAATGGGTCATCGATAGAGTTATGAGCTTTGGAATGCCTTACACCCTACTGAGGTTCTTATCCTTAACTATCCCAGCATAATCCTTACCCTTACCCCCTCGTACCCAGGAGGGGGTAAGGGTAACCCTTCATATTCAATCTCAACCGAAAATGCATACCCTTCTCGTTCCACCGTAATTTCATAAAAGATATTGCGGGAAAGGTCTAATTCCACCAAAAGCCTTTCATAATGACCAAACATCCTGTTCTTTGTAGCATTATCAATTAACAAAGGAGTCTCGAGAGCCCTATTATTTCATATAAGGTTCCTCCATCCAATATTCTTGTGGTAGTTCCCATAATCGTATCCATACCTAAGCATGTGTCTGTCGTTGAGTATGTGCATTAAAGTCTTTCATCCATTCGAATATATGAATCACCCCCAGCTTCAAATTGACCGTACCTAAAGCCCAAATTGCTCTCAAGTCATCCTAAGTAGCAAAAGAAAACTCATAGTAACCATGTAAAATCGAAATCATACGCCGTTGTCCCGCTGTTTTCCACAACTTCTGTAACTTGTCAACGATGTCCTTGGAGGTATATGCTTATCCCCCATATTTAGTACAAGTCTGCCCCGAAGATTCAACTTACAAGCTTATAACCCTCGGACATATGTCTCATGTGTAATCTTAATTGACTGAGTTTCCCCAAGAATGGAAGGGATGTGAAGTGGTTCAGGGGATATTACAATGTGAAGCCTTGACAGTCCGTGCAAAGGAGATGGCCTTTGGTGTAGAAACCGCCGTTGTGGACGAAGGAATAATACTTGTTGACGAGGAAGGAATCACCAGAACTAAAAGCTTTGATTTCCAATCGAAAGCTAATAGAAATTTAGCAAGTGTACTAAAAACTATCGAAGTAATATAATAAAGTTCGTTTCCACGAGGACCGTATTAATTTCAAGTAAACAATAGCATTATGAAACAGGATGTGTAAATTATTTTAGTGCCTGAGGCAGTAAGTTTGTTGTGCATAAAAGTAAATAACATAAATTTAAGATTGTTACGAAAAGATAGAGAGAGATGAAACTAGGTCTTTTGAATCCTCTGAGTTCCCATAATTGTTACACTCACCTATATCCTATGAATATTTCTCTAAGTTCATGATAGTTAACTAAAATAGTCATAATCAATCCCTTGACTTAGGAGCCTCTTCTCATATTACAGTCTCTAATTCCTTAGGTGATCTAATATTCTTTGAAGGTTTTAAGAACATTAACCTAAAATCACAAATAAACGATTATTCATTCCTAGACTAACCCTATTTATTTGAACAATTCAATTAGGTCTAAGTTGAAAGCTATGGTCAGTAGTCATTCATTCTCACGAATTCATGTTTATATTTGACAGGATATAAAAAGCATTAAAAACAATTGAATTGAATAAAACTAGATTGATATTCACAATAAGTAGAGTTTCACAACAACATGTTTCAATTAGGGTTACATCAGAATCATCTCAGACCTAATCTCTAAGAGATTTAGCTACTCATAATTGAGTTTACAAATAGCATAATCAATGGAAGAATTAAAACATACATGAACTGGTTACAAGGTGATGAAATCACCCCTTCTTCCATCTTCAGGTCTCAAAATCGCACTTTCTTTCTCCAGGATTTGTAGCCCTTGTTTTTAGAACAGGCTTCAGTTTAAATAGGCACATATTTTTCCCAATCGTGTCACGATTTAAGTAAATCGTGTCACGATTCTGCCCTGAGTGACAAACTTCCCAAATTAGGGTTTCCAAAATCGTGCCACGAAATAGCCATTGTGACATGTTTTCAGCCAAACGTGGCGCGATTTTGCTTTCTTCAAAATCTTCTCTTTTTCTTGCTTTTCTTGTTGTTTAAGCTTGCTTGTGAACTCAAAATATCATGAACTTACATAATGACAAGATGTCATCAAAAGCCATGATTGGGGTCGCAACAGAAAACCCAATTATAAACAATGGAATGAACAAATGAAGCCAAACTGGGTGTATTTACTCACAAAGTCAAGCGGTGGAAATATTCCAATTTTTTACATGAGTAGTTTACAAAAATCATGGGTATTGAAAAAAGTTGTTGGAGTAATAAAGTTGTCTCAAATGCGTGTGATTATTATTAGATTACCCTTAATTAAACATATATTTAATGTTAACTTTTCATATACCAAGGCTAATTGGTAGTATTAATAAATTGTATATTTGAAAAAAGAGTAATCAATGCATCTAGAAATTTGTATATAATCTTATATTTAGAGACAAAACTTGTAAACTACTTATATAAAAAGAGACGGAGGTAGAGTACTCTACATATTCTAAGCATCAAAATACTATATGAATTTTATGGTTAATTAAGTTGTTGGTCCCTATAAATATCTGCAGTTTCGTTTTTAGTCCCTATAAAATAAAATCACACTTTTTAGTTCTCTGACATTATCCTTTAGCATTTTAGGGACCAAAAATGCTGACGTAAAGTAAAAATTTTAATAGAAAATTTTATAGGAACTAAAAATGCTGACGAAATTTTTTACAGAGACTAAAACATATGATTATAAGGACTAAAAACGAAACCACAGATATTCATAGGGATTAAAAACTTAATTAACCCTAAATTTTACCGACACACCAAAAGTTCATTGATGTACATTTAATAATTGGAGGCAATGGCAGTTCTGTACTCGTTCGTATTCTCTCTCGAATGCATCGGGTGAAAGTTATTAGTCGTAGTAACTATACTGAGTGAGGAGAAAGTTTGACCAATTACCTTAACATCCATATTAAGACATTGCATTATTAATGCTTGAAAGAGACTATATAATTATTAGTGCTTGAAAGAGACTATATAATTATTAGTGCTTGAAAGAGACTATAGAAAGAATTGAATTACGCCAATGTCTTTGTAGCCCTCTTACAAGTTTTGTACTGCGTGTCTTATTTACTTAAATGGTTAACAACACTTCCTCAATCACACCTTTTTGTATTCGGACCTAGGTCTCCTACTGAAACGCTTCACGCACACGCATTAGTTAATCTCGACCGTAGAAAAGTGATACAACAGTTTAAATTTGTTTGGTCAGTTTTCACACAGTTTAATCTCAACCACTTATTATCATACGAGTGAGATCTGTTATAACATTACTCTATAACAACACCAAATCTTGTTCCCTTGTATTCATATCGATGGTACTAATAGTAATAAGAGAAGATACTTTGATGAGCCAGTAGATGTTATGGTCCCTCGAGTTAGGATCCTCTCCATTTTTAATTTTATTCATTTTTTTTATTTGAAGATATAAAGAAACATAATAAGTAAAAAATAATTATTTATGATGGGACCTACTTAGTGGTAGGATCCACAACTTATTTTTTGTGTATATATCTTTATAAATGACATTCTTCGTTTATTTTTATAAATTGAGGGGAATTTAGTCGTCTCATGTAACACCCACAGCTGACGAAGTAGGGGAGTGGTTGCCGGTGCACAAGGCACGACAATGAGCGGCTTCCGACAGCTACTAGAGGAACCGAATCACATCGGAATGAGAGGGACCCTGAGGCCGTGAAGGTATGAGACTATATAGTTGAAGGAAGGTTTATAAGAATTGTTTGGTACTACCTATATCAACAAGATGCATCTTCTTTTTGGTAGCCCATTCCATAAGAACTCCACAGTTAAGCATGCTTGACTTGGAGTAATCTTTGAATGGGTGACCTATCGGGAAGTTTCACGGTAAGCGTGCGAGTGAGGACAAAACACGCTAAAAAAACTTGTGTTGGTTTTTAGGGTTAGTCGGCAATGTTTAAAGTCGTATGAGATGTTACATCTCACACTCTTAAAATTTGAACACTTACTAAAGAAGTTAAATGTAAAAAAAAAACTAAATAGATTAGTGATCATGTTAACTATTCCCTTCGTCTGTCACATTTGAGTTTTACACAATTATTAAAAAAAGTACTCCCTCCGTCCCAAATCATTAGTCATTTTGGAAAAAAATATTTGTTTCAAATTATAAGTCGTTTTAAAATACCGAGAAAACATTAATGTTGTTTTTTATATTACTATAACCTAAAATATTTATTACTATCTCTTTCTTCAATCCATTAATTTCTCTTTCCCATGCAATTATTAAGAAAAAATTTGTAAAACAACTCATAATACCTCTTTCTCATAATAGATTAATTACAATTCTTAATACATGTAAAATGTCCAAAATATCATATAATTTTGAAACAGAGAGAATATTTAATATTGTTGATTTTAATGGCAAAATATGTAATATTTAAATAGTCATAACTCATTTGGGTTTTCAATTATATCTTAAAAACTATGCATGGCTAACACTATTTAAAAACGTACTAATTGTTTTATTTATTTGTTTAAGTAGAGCTATTGTTTGTTTGTTAGTGAATAATTTATAACAAATCATATGTATCATAATTATATTTTTTCATGAAAAATATTACTATCTCGGTCTCTAATTATAAGACCCTTTTGAAAAAATGGTCGCTTTTTATAAGTCCATTTTGCTATTTTCAACTACAATGATTATTTTTATACCTACATACTCTTATTTTTATACTCCTTCCATCTCTATATAAATAGTCGTTTAAGATTTGTACATGATTTTTAAAGAAATAATTAATTTTGTTGATTCCAATGGTAGAATTAATATCATTTACCAAAATACCCTTATTAATTGTAGTTAGTGGAATAGTGAAGTTTGATGAAATTCAATAAATAAGAGTATCACAATGAGAGAAAAAAATAACAAATGTTGCATTAATATTCTAATGTGGTAATTATTTTAAGACAAAGAAAAATGGTAAAGAGACAATTATTTTGAGATAGATGAAATACATTTTTTTCTTCAATCAACAATAACTAACATGTTGAAAACATAAACTAACTATGTCTCTTTTAAAAGATAAAATTGTAAAAACAACAGTGATTACAAACAACTTTAATACAAATATCAAATTTTTAATTCTCGTGATTTTGTCAAAAAAAGGTCTTATATTTAAGGACAGATGTAGTATTACTTATTAATTACTCCCTCCATCCCGCAATAGATGACCTATTTGACAATGTGCAATATTTACCTAACATATTTTGACCACATTTTTCTACTAATATACAAAAATAAATAATATCATATAAGATGTTGTTGGATTCGTCTCGATGAATATTTTTAAAATATTAAATTTTCATAATTTTTTCTAATAGAGAATTGAATATATTAAAGATAAAACATATGCATTGGTATGTGTGACAGAGTCAACTGTGTCACTTAATATGGGACGGAGGGAGTATAAGTTTTTTCATTTTTTCTAAGAATATTTATATGAGTGAGTGACAAAGGATAGGGTTTCTTGAGGGTGCCGATTTAGTCGGGATGTCTAAGCTTCTCCATGATGTCTTCGTCACTCTTAATTATCTAAAAAAATATAAGTTTAAATAGTTTAATTATAATTAAATTGACGAATCAACGTTTTAATAAAAAAGATGAACAAAAATAAGAAAGGAACTCACTCCTTTAAAAAAATAAATGAACTCACACGTGAAAAGAAGAAAACACTCGTTCATAAGCTACCGCCTACCATAACCAATCAACCCACCTGCGCTTGTTTTATTGATCCGTTACTATCCACTATCTATGCTTTGAAAGAGACTAAAAGGCTGCCTGAATGCTTTGCAACGGTTCCTGTCCATTATCAATGCATTATGGTACTCCGTGCTTATATTGTTCTGCGTGCCTATATTAATATCAGACGAAGGTTCTTAGATTAAAGTGAATTATGAGTAACCCAACATAGCACAGACTGTTTTAATAGAGAGTGGCAGACTGAAATGTCTAGCATATCTATGCAACTCAACATAGCAAATTTTTATGCAACTCAACATAGCAATCTGTCAGAAAATGACAACTCTTTTTTAGTCTTCCTACGTTGTAAGTTTGTGAGGTAGGTAAGAGGTGCTATAACATGCATTGAGGAGCCAAGAGGTGTTATAGTATATATGTATTGGAGAGTTAAGAGGTGCTATGGTCGGGTACCATCATTAATTATTTTTAACTTTTTTTAAATTTGTTTGTGTCTTTATCTCTTAAAATAGAAGAAGAGCAATGTTATATCTCTAGAGAAAAAACATCAAGAATTCTTCAAAAATAAAGAGCAACCAATCACAATGCACTATTTACCACAATTCAAGGAGGTGTGACTGAAAAATAGAAAGTAACCAAATAAATCATGCAATTAAAACTTGCCAACTGTTTCTTGAAAAATTCTTGATGCTATTTTTCTAGATAAATAGCATTTTCCATAGAAGAAATGGAGATGATCTTAATTCGATATGGTCCACCCTCCAACCCAAAAATATGTTGTATTCAATTTTCAATAAAACTTTTGATAGTAAAATAACACTTATTTATTAAAAATTACATATTTAATATTAAATGAACAAGTTAAGTCAAAGTTACCACTTTAAATTTCTTAACATATCCAATTTGTATATGATAGAAAAACCAAATTATAAATAGTATGTTGAAAACATAAGCTAACTTTTTTAAATGATAAAATTGTAAAAAAAAAATTGTGATTACAAACAACTTTAATACAAATATCAATTTTCTTAATTTTCGTGATTTTGGCAAAATGACCTTATATTTAAAGACAAATGTAGTTTTTTTGGGTAAACTTGTAACTACTAAAAAAATACCATTTTCAGATACTATCTATGACCCGAATTATATGACCCTTCGGCGAATATTTTTTTTGTCTTTTTTTATAAGATCATTTGTTATTTCCAACTACATTAATTACTCTCTCCGTTTCAAAATACATGTCAATTTTGGAGAAATTGCACTAACCAAAAAACCAAATAAATTTTGTTATTTTTTATGAAATTATGTGTGTGTTTTATATAATACTCTTAACCATTTATTATTTCATTCTAATTTTCTCTCTCTACAATAAATATGCAAGGGTATTATTGACAAGACAATAATTAATTTTGCATTGAAACTTGAAAGTGACAAGTATTGTGAAACAAAGTTATTCTCCAAAATGGACAAGTATTATGGAATGGAAGGAGTATTTCTTTACATACATACCTCTATTTATTATACTTTTGTTTTCAATCAGCAATAACCAGTACGTCGAAAACATCAACTAACTCTCTTTCTTTCTTAAAGGATAAAATTGTAAAAACATTAATAATTAACTCTCTTTCTGAGGTAGTAGATTAAAAATAAATATTTTACTAATGAGCTTTCGGAGCACTGGTTAATGATTTCAAATAGAAAAATTATTTTCTAAAAATTTAAATGTTTTAATTTTTAATGCATTAAATACACAAATTTTATATAAGTCTTCTATTAAAAATCCTTAAAATGTACTCAAAAAAGCTGGCTAACATTATTTTGGAGACTTTTAAAGAAAGCATACACCATAGTTGAACCTTTCTTAAAAAATAAACCAAGGTTGAAAATTATACATGTGTTAAAATAAATTTTTCTTAATATGGTCGAAAACACAAATAATTTTTCTACAATCTTCTATTGCAAATGATTTACTTCAAAAGTAATCAAAATTGTTATTTCAGTTTTAGCACAAAAACCATTTTATAAGAAAATAGTTTATGAGGAAGCTTACATACAAACATAACTAAAACATAGAAATCATTCTTAACAAATGGACACTAAGTTTTTGTCACTAGTTTTTGTTTTAATATCTTTATTACTTTAATTTTTAATTCTCACTTCAACTCTCACCTTAGTCATCAAACTAACTTTATATCCCCTAAACTTCATTTTAAATTACATTAATTTTTGTGGACAAATTATAGACATTTTGGATGAAATAATATTCTAATAGATAATGTCTCAAATATATTTGTTTTTAGAAAGTTCCGTCCTATATTAGCGAGAAATATTCAGACAGATTTGACACATAATACATAACTTTTTTTTTACGGTCTCAAATCTATGTGGAACTTTGAAACAAATTTTATATCAAATAAATGACTTATTTTGCCAAATTTCATCACAATTTTGCACGGAATTGTGAGAGGGATTGAGGAAGATATAAATGACTTATTTTTTCTTAGTTATTTTTTCCAACGCTATCAACAAATTGTGAAAAATCTAAAAGAAACACATGTTTTTTTTAAATTAAATATTTTTTTTATAATAAATAAGACTTACTTGGTTCATAATGACTTACTCGGTCAATTTACAAATATTAAGAACAACAATTACAAGTGGAATAGAGAATATAATATTTTTATGATTTAAATATCTCTTTGGTGATTTAATTTATTTTAAAAGTTCAATTTGGTCCATTAACTTTATAATCAATCAATTTGGCCTCTTAACATAAGTAAATTGATGTAACTTAGTCCCTAAACTTTAAGGTCGGTTAATTTGTTCCTTCAACTTATATAAGTTAACACAATTTGAATCCTTCCCTTATCAAAATATATTGTCATATCCGTAGGTTAATGGGTCAAGGTTATGAACCAAATTCTTGAAAGAAAAAAGATTATGAACCAGCAAAAAGGATAATGTTGCGTCAAATTACATTCGTTAAAGGATCAAATTAATCAATTTTAAACCAAAATTGAACTTTTAAAATAAATTACAAGACATGAGAGCTATTTACGTTTTTCTTTTCAAATGTGTCATTGTTGAATGCATATAGAACATTTGAATTAATTTTACATATATGAATATTGATTTACTTAAAAAATATATGAATAATGATAGTTAATTATTGGGTTAATATGTCTTTACCCCCTGTAATTTGGGCGAGTTTCGGTTTACCCCCTGTAAAAAAATAAGTTAAGATTCCAACTCTGTAAAATAAGATTCTTTAATTTTAGCCCCACACCCATGTGACTGTGCAGAATTGCTGACGTGGCGAGCTGAGTGGCATGCAGACTGTATAATTAATTTTGTTTTTCATTTTTTTAATGGTAGACGTGGCATTTGTGCCTATTTTTTAAAAAAAAATTAAAAAAATCGTAAAAATAAAAAAAAATTAAGGACTTTTTTTTATTACGAAAAATATTTTACAAAATTTTGAAAAAAATATTTTCCAAAAATTCCAAAATTTATAATTTACGAAAAAATAAATATTTCAAAATTTTTTAATTTTCCATAATGTTTTTAAAAAAATTCAAAATTTTAAAATATATATTTCAAAAAATAAATTCAAATTATTTTCGAAAATTTGGAAATATATATTTTTCAAAATTTAAAACAGATATTATTTTCGAAAAAAAAAGTTTTTCCAAAATTTGAGAAATTTTTTTAAAAAAATTGAGATAAAAAAAATCTGGAAATTTTTTTAATATTTAAATTTATTCTTATCTATTTGTTACATGTGGTATTTGTATTGAAAATTGATGGCATTTTTGAAAAGAAACAGCCGGTCTAAAATAACTGAAAGGGGTTGTTTTCTATATATATATATTTCCCAAAAAATTATATGAAAAATATAAAAATTTCTAAACTTACTATATTTTGAAATTCTTTTTAAAAAAATCCAAATTAAATTAAAATTTGAAAAATATTCGAAAAAATAACAAAAGCTAATTTTTGAATATTTATTTTTTGAAAAAATCCAGTTTTTAAAAAAAAATCTTATTTTTAAATTTTTTGAAAATTAATTTTCAGTTTTTTTTTTGTTTTTTATCATTTTAAAATAATTTTTTAAACCATTACACACATGTCAGGTTCTAAAAAAATTAAAATTAAAATAATTACACAATGGCGTGCCACGTCAGTGTCCATTACACACGTGTCAGGTTTTAAAAAAATAAAAAATAAAATAATTACACAGTGGCGTGCCACGTCAACGTCTGGATGGGGTCAGAGGTGTTTTGTGTAGAATCTTCATATTACAGAGATGTTTTGTGGATAATTTTCATATTATAGGGTTGGAATCTAAACTTTTTTTTTACAGGGGGTGAACCGGAACTCGCCCAAATTACAGGAGGGTAAAGATATATTAACCCTTAATTATTATAAATAGTAATAAAAAAAATATTATATAATTAAAGTATTCATTTTTTATTTCAAAAAGTTATTTGTGAAAAAAATATAAGTGAAGTAATTAAGAAATTGAAGAACTCAAATGCATGCGTTACAATCTGGGTTCTTTCTATTAAAACAAAAGGTAGATTACTCTCCTATTTTCTTCCTTCGAACATAATGATATTGCAACCCCTTCCCTTCATGTTTTAAAACTTAACAACATTCCATTCAAAGATGCTCAATTATATATTTTGATTTTTTTTTTTGCCTTAAATATCTTTTAATCCTATCTAATAATTTTTTATTTTTGCCAAAATAACAATTTGTTTGGTCCAATTCATCTAACGATTTTCATAGCCATCAATTCGAAGTAGGTCTCTGTATAACCCGCTCAACATTTTGAAATCTCAAACACAAAAACAACATCAATAGAAAAGTGCACTATCTTTTCAAAACAACTTGTTAAAAATTAAGAGAATATGTTAACATTAAACGCGATGATTACCGATGGGATGAACTCTCTGAAATTAAAGAGGAAGATTTGATAGTTGATGAAAAGTTTGGCAAGTTCACCAAATTGTAACAAGTAATATAATTTTAAGCTTAACGTTTTTCTAGGGATTATCATCAACTAAGCAGCTGGATTAACTTATTTAAACTAAAGAGCAATTAAAGGGGTTTAAACATTTGCACTTTTGAATTGTTTGCTCAATGAGAGTAGTAGTTTGTTGCAAAGTAAAAGTTTTGCTTCAGAGATTAGACGGTGATTATTATTCTTCGAATCCCCCCTGTCTTTTATGTTAGATTAAGGCAGTATTCAATACCAATTATGTCTAAGTTCTTGATAAACGGTAGTTTGGATTATGAAACCGTAAAAAATCAATAGAATTACTTATAGCAACTATGCTTAATTAGAGCTTATATAAGTAGATTCTCAACGAACGAATCATAATTTAACATCATACTTAAAAATGATAACTTGATTAAGATAATTAAGAAACTTTCAAATATAAATCTTCTTCAGGTTACATCAAGGTAAGTCATCCTTATATCATAACCTAGCGATCATACAAGATAATCCTATGATTTAGCACACCTAAGATCTATTATATACAATTAGGACTTATCTTTTCCTAGGGTCCAGAAGCAATATAACAATTTGAACAACTGAAGATTATATAAGACATAAATAATTACTGAACAAAGAAATTGCATTAATAAATTTCAACCAATAAACAAAGGTTCATCTTAGAGCCCTAATCATAGGGAGCTTAGTTTCACATGGCAAAAAAAAACATAAACAAGAACAAAATACAAAACATACTCAAGAGATGAGCTAGGGAAACCCTAGCTTCTCCTTGATGCTTGCTTATACTTGCCTAAATTTGCCTTCACTTTGCACCGTCAAGTTCTGAATGAATTAAAAGTGTTTTCAAGGGTCCCTATTTACATTCAATTTTAGTACTAGGTTTATGGACATTTTCCACTTGATCCAACTTGAAAACAAGTTAGAAGGCAAATTTACCCAGAATCATGCGCCTGGGGCGCATGGGGCACATGTTGTGGTTCTTTTATTCAAATATTGAATGAAAATCATTAGTTAGAGACAACAACTCTTCAGTAGATGGTTTGTATTTCAACATTAGAATACCTTTGAAGAACTTGACACACCATGGGTTTTGTGCTAGCATCTCTTCGAATGGCATTTCAACCTGGAGTTATTTTCTAACACCTTGATTAGTTATCTGAATTCGTATTCTTCCTTAGTTGTTGTATCAATTTCTTATGCCAACTAATGATGAAATTGGCAAGTGCGCCAAATTGTACACATGAAATAATATGAGTGAACCTCGTTTGAATGTAGGAGATGGATTCACCATCCTTCATGTGAAAGAGTTCATATTGTTGAGTGAGAGTATTGATCTTAGATTGCTTGACATCATCAATTTCTGCATGAAGAGTTTCCAGTGCGTCCCACAACTTTTGCGGTTTTACAATATGATGCAGAATGATACTCATTCACTCCAAGAGAATATATGAGTATGTTATGTGCCTTCGTATTGGACCTTCTTTCTGTCATCATCACTCCAATCGGCTTTTGGTTTGTCTTGTGCAACACCGTCTTCGCCATCAACGACATTTTGCGGTTGAAACCGCCCATTGACAACGGTGTCCTAAACATCCATATCCACCGATTGGATATGAACGCTCATGCATTCTTTCCAATAGTCGTAATTTTCTCCGTCAAAAATAGGTGCTCCATTATACACCCCCTTGGGCTCCTTATTTTCCATATAGATCAACTCTTCCGGTAGTTAGCCGTTAATAAGAGACTGAGCTCTATGATACCACGTGTTCTTCAATATGGCTAATAAGGTAGTGCGCTAGAGCGGGTGAATATCGCTTATAAAAAAAATTCGGAGTTTTAATAAAAATAATTTCAATCAAATTGGCTAATTGGAAATACACTTGAGCAATCATAACAATTAGTAAAAATATAAAGCTATGTGATGATAAGATTCAGTGTAGAATTGAGAGATCCACAATACAAATCTTATTACAATCAAAAGTTCACAGTTCTTGAAAATATAACAAGCTATCAAACAAATTTACAATGCATATGTAATTGATGAATTTGAATAGAATTGAAACCTATTGATCCAAGCTAAGTACTAAAACCTAATTAAAGGAATTGAATCGATTCACAACTTATTGAATCGATTTACACATTATTGAATATAATTCCTTGACAACATTCCTTGCTGCCTCAGGCGCCCTGTGATATGCGCCCTGGGCGGGTAAAAACTGTTTTTTTTCTTGTTTTCCAAGCCGGTTCAGTGGATAAAGCCCGATTTTCTTCTCTTAATCACTAAGTAACCTCATGCAATAAATAGAGACCCTTGAACAATATTTTATTCATTCAGAAATATTTTATGATGAAGACAAGGGTCAATCATCAGAGTTCCAAGTCATCATTTCTCCTTCTCTTGTTCTCTCCAGGGTATGTTTTTCTATTGTTTTCTTATGACAATTGTTGCCATGAGCAACTAAACCTCTTGATTAGGGTTCCACGATGAACCTTTCTTATTTATTGGAATTTATTAATGAAGTTTTCATTCAGTTTATGCTTTGATTGTGCTACGATTGAAGTTTAATTATCCCCGTTCATTAACGCTTTGTCAATTGGTTAATTACGAGTCTAACCTTGAGGATTGATCCATAGGATTCAAGTAGGCACCGATAACCGAAATTTTGTCAGTTCATTGGCTTTCTATTTACTACTTCTTATAGAGGTTAGGAAGTTAAGGTTTGAGTTCTTTCCGTCGTTACTCTTTTCTTTAGAAAAACATAGTACACGACTCTGGTTGGTCCTGCACAAGTTATTTAAAGAAACTAGTGTGAGTTTTACCATTGTGATTCGTTAAATCAATGATGCACCATGTAAACATTCATCTAATAAAATCAATAGGCATCGATCAACATATTATAATAACATATAAGCTTCAACATCTTTTAAGAATGTCAAGTAGACATTTAGTAAAATACATATCATTCACACATAATCATACATAATCATATAGAAACACATCATTGAATATTATTACTTTAAATAGTTACAGATCTTTTAGTTTCACAACGTCAAAACTTACAACAGGGAGGAATTTTGTTCCCTAGTCCTGAGGCAAGTTATTCGAAGACGAAGACCTAAAACGACAGAAAATCGGAGAATTTGGGCCCAAGAAAGACCTCATACGCCTAGCACATGAAAAATGTGCCTAGCACATGAACAATGTGTCTGGAAAATAACCAATGTGCCTAGCACATCTGAAAACTCGGGGCACATTTGTCTTTTGCTGTTATTATTGTGGGTAAATCCCGCACTTTTAGCCCAAACTCAGGTAGAAACTCTCACTATAAATACCAGCCTTCATCATTCAAAATTTCTCGTTCAGAACTGAAGCAGTTCAAGAAGAAGGCTACTTTGGAGCTTCGGGAGAAAATCTATCTTCTCCTTGATTTTCTAGGGTATGTTTTTATCTTTTATATCTTGTTTTTTAGTTACTATGTGTAGATAAATCTCTTAGAGATTAGATCTAAGATGATTCTGATGTAACCCTAATTGAACCATGTTGTTGTAAACTCTATTATTGTGAATATCAATCTAGATTTATTCAATTCAATTGTTCTTAATGTTTTTGATATCATGATCAAATATAAACATGATTTCGTGATAATGAATGACTACTGACCATAGCTTTCAACTTAGACCTAATTGAATTGTTCAAATAAACAGGGTTAGTCTAGGAATGGATAATCATTTATTTGTGATATTAGGTTAACGTTCTTAAAACCTTGAAAGATTATTAGATCACCTAAGGAATTAGGGATTGTAATCTAAGAAGAGAGTCATAAATCAAGGGAATGATTAGGGCTAGTTTAGTTAATCATCGTAAAACTAGAGAAATATTCATGAGAAATAGGTGCAGTGTACCAATTAGGGGAACTCAGAACTAGTCTCATCTCTCTCTATCTTTTTTGAACAACTTTATTTTCTGTTATTTACTTTTTATGCACAACAAACCTACTGTCTCGGACACTAAAATAAACTTTACACATCCTATTTCATAACACACTATTGTTTAATTGAGATTAACACGATCCTCGTGGAAACGAACCTAATTATATTACTTCGATAATTTTTAGTACACTAACTAAAATATCTATGAGTGACAATAAGTTAATTTGTCCAGCTAGGCTTTGTAAAAGTGACCAATTTTTTTGTTGTTGAAAGGTTTAATGTCTAGACCTGATTTGTTATTGTCTTATTTTATACCAAGTTTGATCTTTTAAAAAGTTTGGTATAACATATTAGTCTACTTAGAAGTCTATTTAATATAAATGATTTTAAATAATTTTGGTTTTGTCAAAGTATTGAACCAGCACCATAAATATAATAACTCGCCAAGAGCCTGCGGTAACGAATTAGACTACAAAAAGGAAAATTATATATATATATATAGTTAAAACTCTATAAATTAATAATGTTAGGACCGGAGAAATTTATTAATTTAGAGAGTTATTAATTTATCAATAAATTAATAATTATTAATTTAAAGAGTTTTTAAGTAATTATACTGTACATACCAAACAAAAAGGCAAATTAATCTATGCCTCTTAGAATTATGTTGTAGCGAACCTTGAGACTCAACGTAAATTAGTAACTATTGTGTTCATATGCATTGGAAAACAGACAACTATTGAATCATATTTCAATAGTGTAATATGTATATTTTTTTTTCAGTTTCTATGAATTATTAATTTATGATCTTCTTGGGACCGAAAATTATAAAGGGATCTGCCGAAAAATTATTATCTTATTATTTTATCGAGTTTTTCAATTTTTTACATTGGCCCAAGTCGGGACCGGAGAAATTTATTATTTTAGAGAGTTTATTAATTTACCGAGTATTAATTTAAAGAGTTTCTACTGTGTGAATATATATATATATATATATATATATATATATATATATATATATATAGAGAGAGAGAGAGAGAATTTTTCGATTTACTAAGGAGAAGAGCGAGTTCCTTTCAAAAAAAAATGAGAGTAAAAATTGTAACAACCAAAAATAAGATGTACTACCAAACTAGATTTTAGTTTAAATAAAAGAAAAATATTTTTGTCATTTTTGGAATAAAATATAGCTAAACGAAAAATATGAAACGGAAATAAATCTAACCTAGAAACTAGGAAAATAAAAATGACTTTAATCTAAAATAGAAAAAGTAACCAATTTGACCTAAGATTGAGGAAAAACAAATTTAAACTTAATCTATTAAAAACAAATTCTAACATAAGAAATAGGAAAAAATAAAAACAGAATGAATTTAAAAAGATTTACTTCTAAAAAGACAAAACAAACTAAACTAACCCTTATTTATTCTGTAGAAAAATCGCTACCCTAGTAAACAAGAATGATAAATCTGAAAATTTATAAAATAAAATAAAAAACTTAATTTTTAAAAATAAGTTTCACAAATTACCTTTCCGAAATATCAACAATCCTCGAAACCGGCTCCAAAAACATGATGAACGGAATTGGCAAGTGCACCAAATTGCAACAAGTAGTAAAGTAATATCAACAATCCTCGAAACCGGCTCCAAAAACATGATGAACGGAATTGGCAAGTGCACCAAATCGCAACAAGTAGTAAAGTAGTAGTAAGTTCACGGGGATTTCCTAAGAGTGAAGAATCGTGCCACGATTGGTAATGAAACTTGTACTACCTTGATTATTCATCCAGATTTCAAGCAAGACTCTCCTCTCCAATCTTTTCTCGAAAATCTTCAACTGACCAATTAGTCTCTGATGTTAGTGCTTCAGTATCAGAAGACCAAACACATGTTGTTCAACCTATAAATTCAACTCAACCTGAGAATCCTTTACAAGCTGCATTTGATATCTTAACCAACAAACCTTCAGTTTTTGGAAATGTTCTTGAACCTGTTGACCAACTGATGACTGTGCATCAACACTAGTTTTTAGTTAGTTTTTGTGTCCTTTCTATGGCATTTAGAGAGTCAATTTCTTGTAATTCATGGTGAAATCAGATAGAAACAGGAACATGAGCTCAAGATAAGAAATTGGTGAAAAGATAAAAATGTTCCTAAGAGTGAAGAATCGTGCCACGATTGGTAAGCTTCGTGGCACGTTGTGAAGGCGTGGGACAAAGGTTTCATCTCTGGAAATTTTGTGGCACGATGGTCTGTGAAACGTTCCACGATGCTAGGTTTTGTCTGCTGCCACGTAGGATTAATGAAGTGATCGTGCCACGATGGTCTTGTAGCGTGGCACGATGATGGGCTTTTCTGAAACCCTAAAATTCTTTCTATAAAAGCCAAATGAGGCCAAGGATTAGGGTACCGATTTATTTTGCGATTTTGAGCATAGGAGACATCAGAAGATCGAAGAACTAGCCCTGAATCTCATACCAACTCATAGTTGGTTCGGATTTATGTAAGTTTCTTATTGTTTATGCTTATAGTTGCTTAGTTATGGGTAACTAAGCTCTTAGTTTGATTGAGCCATGATGAACCTATTGTAATATGTGAAGAAAGTCGTTGAACTCTCTTTTTATTAATGTTATTCAGTCTTTATTCAGAATTACTTGTGTTTATTGCTTTTATTATAATTGTTTGCATGACTATTAACCCTAGCTTCTTTCAATCATGTTAATTGATCTTAGGAATTGAATGACTACTAACCCTAGCTTTTAATCCTGAAATAGTAATTCTGTTTAATTCAACATAGGAACCTAGAGATAGAAAATTGAGGATTATGACATATGAATTAACGTTCTGACTTAGCTTCCACAGTTATTGAATCGGTTTAAGAGATTAAAAGGTTATAACTTAGGAAAGGGTTTTGAGTCAAGAGATTGATCAAAACTACTTAGTTAATTCGTTGTAAAGAAGGAATAATCATTGAGAGTTAAGAGAGGTAAACGTATCACATAGAGTAATAGCGGATTCATTGGCTTAATCATTCATCTCAAATTCATCTTTCAAACAACTTTTTAACTACTTTTGTTGCATCAAAACTCACTGCCTAGGGCAAACAAAACGACTTTTACACATCCTAACTAATAACGTACTTGCTAATATTAAGATTAATACAGTCCTTGAGGAACTATATTTATTACTATTTCGATAGGTTTAGTACACTTGCTAAATATCTATCAAGTTTTTGGCGCCGTTGCCGAGTATTGTTGATTTATTTTAACAAGGAAGTTGCGTTATAATTTAGGATTTGCAATTTATTTTCTGTTAAAAGTTCATTATTTATTTTGCATTGTGTAGTGCTACTAAGGTAGTTTGTTGTTTATGCGAGGTAGAAGAGGTTCCGACGACCAAGAATACGATCCTGAAATCGAGAGGACTGCAAGAGCCAATCAGAAAGATGTTCGGTTGTCAAAATCAAAATCAGTCCCACATAGTTCACGTGAACAGCTACCTAATCCAACACTTGTTGAACCTGAATCAATCTCTTCTCCTAAATCTATCACTATGGGAGATGTACCACCAAGGCCGAAGTTGGGAGACTATTGTTTAGCTAACAATCGTGGTCGACTAACTCACACTTTTCAACCTGCTAATCATGTTGCTTTTGATATCAAGACTTCTATTTAGAATGGGTTGAAAGAGAAACAATTTGATGGGACCGATGTTATGAGTCCTCATGAACACTTAAGCCACTTTCATGAAACATGTGATTTTTGTGTACCTCCAGCCACGGTGACTGAAAGCCAGAAGAAACTGAGATTGTTTTCCTTTACTCTCACCGGAAGAGCGAAGGATTGGTTGAATTCTTTACCAAGTGGAACCATTAAAACATGGGAGGAGCTAGAGCTGAAGTTCTTAGAGAAGTATTTCCCTATGTCTAAATATTGGGATAAGAAACAAGAGATTTCAAACTTCAGGCAATGGGAGAGTGAGTCACTATATGATGCTTGAGAACGATTTAACTTGCTTCTTAAGAGATGTCCTAACCATGAGTTTTTAGACAAACAATATCTCCAAATCATTACTGAGGGGTTAACTTCCAACAATAGGATGTTCTTAGATGCCTCAGCTGGAGGGAGTCTGAAAGTAAAAACTGACCATGAAGTCCAAGCCCTAATCGAGAACATGGCTGCAAACGAATATCGTGTTGATGCTGAAAAGAAGAAGAAGGGTGTGTTTGGTGTGAGTGATCAAACTTCTATCTTAGCCAACAAAGCAGCTATAAACAAGCAACTGGAGATTCTTACTAAAGAGTTTCATAGCTACACTATGGCCAACAAACCACAACAAGTTGCTGCAGTTAAATGTGATTTATATGGTGAAGGACATGCAAATGGTGAGTGCGTACCTGAAGGAGGAAGTGAAGAGGTGAAGTACATGGGAAATTACCAAAGACAAAACCCTTATTACAATGCAGGGTTGAACAAACATCCTAACTTGAGCTATTCTAACAACAACACTTTGAACCCTCTGCTACCTAACCCTCAACAACAGCAACCAAGGAAGCCTTCAGGTCTAGAGGAGACTATGATCAATTTCATGAAGATGACTCAGGGAAACTTTGAAGAAATGAAGAAGAGTCAAGAAGCTGAAATAAAGTACAATGAATCCTTTAGAAAATTGCTTGAAACTCAAATAGGGCAGATGGCAAAGCATATGGCTGAACAAAGCAAAGGGGGATTCTCAGGTAACACCAAAGAAAACCCTAAGAATGAGACTTGTAATGCTATTGAGTTGAGGAGCAAAAAGGTTTTAACACCTTTAGTTGCAAATACTCCAAAGAATGTTGAAGAGGAGATAGTTGAAAATGAAATAGAACATGGCGAAGTTGAAAATGAAAAGAAGAAAAAAAATAAGGAGGAAGAAAAAAATGAGAAATTAATAGATGTTGATTCAATCTTGAGGAAGTCTAAGAGCCAATTGTTAAAAGATGGAGACAAAGAGCAAGTGATTCCATCATATATGAAGCTTCCTTATCCTCATTTAGCCAAGAAGAAGAAGAAGAAGAAGGACGGTCAATTTAAAAAGTTCATGGCACTCTTCTATCAACTTCAGGTTAATATTCTTTTTAGTGAAGCTCTTGATAAAATGCTTGTGTTTGCTAAGTTTATGAAAGAATTATTGACCGGACGAAGGAAGCCAAAGGATGACGAGAACATTGCACTTTCATAAAATTGTAGTGCAATCCTTCAAAAGAAACTCCCACCTAAGTTGAAAGATCCTAGTGCATTTACTATTCCTTGTTCCATTGGGAAATTAGATGTCGGAAGAGTTTTATGTGACTTAGGGGCAAGTATAAACTTGATGCTATGATGAAGAGACTAGGGTGTGGGGAGCCTAAACCTACAAGAATGACCATCACTTTAGCTGATCGGTCGATTTCGTATCCCTTTGGTATTCTTGAAGATGTGCTGGTTAAAGTTAATGACTTAGTGTTTCCTGCTGATTTTGTTATCTTGGATTTTGCTGAAGATGAAGATATACCATTGCTTCTAGGAAGACCATTCCTTGCAATTGGTCGTGCTCTAATTGATGTTGAGAGGGGTGAACTTATGTTGAGATTCCAAGATGAGCAAGTGGTGTTTAATATCTTTGAAGCTATGAAGCACAGAAGTGAAAATCATCAATGTTACCGAGTTGATTTTATAGATGAAATAATTGAAGACAGTTCCCATAAGCCTCAACCAACCCAACCTATGGAGAAAACACTCGTTAATTATATAAAGAGTTGTGATCATTATGAAGATCTTGAGGTGAACAAATGTATAAAGCAACTTGAGGCAAACAAGAAGGCCATGGAACCAATGAAAATTGAAGAGTTACTTGGTGAAAAGCTTATGGGAGAGCAACCTTTGAGCAAGGAAGGAGAGAAAAATCCATAAATGAAAGAACTTCCTTCCCACTTGAAGTATGTCTTTCTTAGTGAGGATGCTTCAAAACCAGCAATCATCAGCAACACCTTGACAACTTTAGAGGAAGAAAAACTCATGAGGGTGTTAAGGGACAATAAAGAGGCAATATGATGGTCCATTTCTGATTTGAAGGATATTGGTCCAGCTTATTTCATGCACAAAATACATATGGAGGCTGAATAAAAACCTGTTGTTCAACCTCAAAGAAGACTAAACCCAACAATGAAGGAAATGGTACTAAAATTACTAGATGCAGGTATGATTTACCCTATTTCTGATAGCTCTTGGGTGAGTCTAGTTCATGTGATGCCTAAGAAAGGTGGTATGACAGTGGTGGCTAATGAAAAAAAATGAGTTAATACCCACCCGGACCGTCACTGGTTGGAGAATGTGTATAGACTACTAGAGGTTGAATACAACAACAAGGAAGGATCACTTCCCGTTACCATTCATGGATCAAATGATAGAGAGATTGGCTGGCCAAGCCTTTTACTGTTTTTTGGATGGGTATTTCGGGTATAACCAGATTGCAGTGACTCTAGAAGATCAAGAGAAAACTGCTTTCACCTGTCCATTTAGTGTGTTTGCTTATAAGAGAATACCCTTTTGGCTGTGTAATGCACCGGCGACCTTTCATAGGTGTATGCTCTCCATCTTCTCTGATATGATAGAAAAGAACATCGAGGTATTTATGGACGGCTTCTTTGTGTTTGGTAAGTCTTTTAATCAATGCTTGTTTCATCTAGATGTTGTACTTAAAATATGCACCAAAACTAACCTTGTTTTAAATTGGGAAAAATGTCATTTTATGGTAACTGAAGGTATAGTTTTGGGGCATAAAATAAGTGCTAAGGGCATAGAGGTAGACCAAGCTAAAATAGAGGTTATAGAGAAACTTTCCCCTCCTGTTAATGTTAAAGGGGTGAGGAGTTTCTTGGGGCATGCTGGTTTTTACCGGCGATTCATAAAAGATTTTTCAAAAATTGCTAAGCCCTTTTGTAACCTCTTAGTCAAAGAAAATGATTTTGATTCTGAATGTTTAAATGCCTTTTCTTTGATATAAACCAAGTTGGTGACTACACCAATAATCATTGCACCAAATTAGGATTTACCTTTTGAACTCATGTGCGATGCAAGTGATTACGCTGTTGGTGCAGTTTTAGGCCAACGGAAGAACAAAATTTTCCACGCAATTTACTATGCAAGCAAAGTTTTAAATGAAAACCAAGTGAACTATTCAACTACTGAAAAATAATTGCTTGTAGTAATCTTTGCATTGGAAAAGTTCCTTTCTTATCTAATAGGCTCCAAAGTCATTGTTTTTACAGATCATGCAGCTCTTAAGTATTTATTGACAAAAGGGGATTTGAAACCTCGACTGTTGAGGTGGATCTTCTTATTACAAGAATTTGATCTCGAGATTCGTGACAAAAAGGGAGTAGAGAATGTGGTGGCTGGCCACCTATCAAGGTTGGATAACAGTGAGGTGACCAAGAAAGAAAATGCCATAACGGCCGAATTTCCGGATGAAAAGCTGTTTGTTGTTGGTGTAAGACCATGGTTTGCCGACATGGCTAACTTTAAAGACGGTAACATTGTGCCGGATGACATGGAACCACATTAGAGAAAAAAGTTCTTCAAGGATGCAAACCACTACTTGTGGGATGATCGTTATTTGTTTAAGGTAAGCACTGATGGTTTGATTAGGTGTTGTGTTGCAGATGGGGAGGCTAATAGCATCATGTGGCACTGTCAAAACTCAGCTTATGGGGGCCACCACAGTGGAGAAAGAACTGCTGCAAAAATCCTGCAAAGTGGTTTCTGGTGTCCTACTCTTTTTAAAGATTGTCATGAGTTTGTTAAGTGGTGTGACAACTGCCAAAGAACAGGTAGTATCTCTAAGAGAAATGAAATGCCCCTAACAGGAATCATCAAAGTTGAACCTTTTGACTGTTGGGGCATAGACTTTATGGGACATTTCCCTCCCTCTCACTCTTATCTCCATATACTTATGTGTATTGACTATGTCACTAAATGTGTTGAAGCGGTACCTTGTGTTGATAATGATGCCAAAACTGTTGTCAACTTCTTAAAGAAGAATATTTTCACTAGGTTTGGAATCCCTAGAGTTTTGATCAGTGATGGGGGGAAGCACTTTTGCAACAATTTTCTTGAACCCGTGCTTGTAAAATATAACATCAAGCATAAAGTTGCAACTCCCTATCACCCTAAACTAGTGGACAAGTAGAAGTTTCCAGCTGACATTTGAAACAAATTGTGGAGAAAACTGTAGCTTCCTCTAGGAAAGATTGGTCCAGAAAGCTAGATGACGCTCTATGGGCATATAGGACCGCGTTTCAGACGCACCTTGGTTTGTCGCCCTATCAATTAGTTTTTGGCAAGGATTGTCATCTCCCAGTAGAGTTAGAGCACAAAGCTTATTGGGCTATCAAAGCCCTCAATTTTGATCAAACTCTAGCTGGGAAGAAAAGGCTCTTAAAGCTTAATGAGCTGGAAGAAATGAGGTTGAGTGCGTACGAGAACGTCGTAATCTACAAAGAGAGAACCAAGAGGTATCATGATAAAGGTCTGGTGAGGAGAGAAATTTATGTTAGACAACTTGTTTTGCTGTTTAATTCCAGGTTAAAACTGTTTCCTGGTAAGTTAAAATCCAAGTGGTCCGGACCATTTGTGGTGGAAAGCACTTCTCCCTATGGAGTGGTGGAGCTAAGCTTAGCCAAAATTTTATTTTTTCAATTTTACATATATGAGTGTTCCATGCAACTGCTGCTTCCAGAACTTTCGATATTTCTTTATTTGTTGATTGGTCTTGTTTTGTACACACTAAGGCAAAGTACTTGGTCCCTTGAGCCTTTTTGAGCCTACCCTAATTTATTTGTCATTTATCCTTTGTAAAGCCAAATTGAGCCATTAGGTATAGATCCCTTGTTCAGTGACGAGCCATATTACAAACCTAGAAAGCCTTAGGAATGATGTCCCAATTAATTGTATGAAGTTAAGCTATCTAGGTTGTGTAAATGTTCAAGTTTGGGGTTGCTTCTGGAAGTAGCAACTTACTAAGTTTGGGGTGGGAGTACTAGAGAACTAAGAGAAGCACATTAATTTTTATCTCTTGAAAAGCAAGAAAGCACTTGAAAATGTGCACACAAAAAAATGAATGAAAAAGATAAAAAGAGATCTGTTAATGAGACCAATCATGTTTATATGTCTCAAAAGAATAGAAAAAGTTCTCTAGTACTCTCTTGTTTCAAATTTGAAAGGAGAAAATAGGTAGATTGTGATTTTATCAAGATATCCAAGTAGAACGAGCTTAACTTCACTGTTCTATAACACTACTTCACAAAATATATCCACCTTTCACCTAAGCATCGTTATAACCCTAAAAAGACCTTAAAAGTGTGTACTTAACTCTGACTTTGATTGACAATTTATAAATTTTTCAAGCTTGTGGCAATACAATGGACCTGCATGTCGACTGTGTGACCCTATTCAAACTTGTGCGTGGAGTTGTGGATTTAGAGGTATGAGCTAGGCAGCCGATACATCATTACACCGGAAAAGGGGTGAACTTTTTGAACATATTATTGATTGGTAACCTGTTATCTTACTGCTGTTTTTCCATTTGCAAATTTGATTCCTTGAGGACAAGGAATGGTTTAAATTTGGGGTTGTGATGACTGTACATCAACACTAGTTTTTAGTTAGTTTTTGTGTCCTTTTTATGGCATTTAGAGAGTCAATTGCTTGTAATTCATGGTGAAATCAGCTAGAAACAGGAACATGAGCTCAAGAGAAGAAATTGGTGAAAAGATAGAAATGTTCCTAAGAGTGAAGAATCGTACCACGATTGGTAAGCTTCGCGGCACGTTGTGAAGGCGTGGGAAAAAGGTTTCATCTCTGGAAATTTCGTGGCACGATGGTCAGTGAAACGTTCCATGATGCTAGGTTTTGTCTGCTGCCACGTAGGATTAATGAAGTGATCGTGCCACGATGGTCTTGTAACGTGGCACGATGATGAGATTTTTTGAAACCCAGAAATTCTTTCTATAAAAGCCAGTTGCGGCCAAGGATTAGAATATCGATTTATGTTGCGATTTTGAGCATAGGAGACACCAGAAGACCGAAGAACTAGCCCTGAATCTCATACCAACTCATAGTTGGTTCGGATTTATGTATGTTTCTTATTGTTTATACTTATCATTGCTTAGTTATGAGTAGCTAAGATCTTAGTTTGATTGAGCCATGATGAAACTATTGTAATATGTGAACAAAGCCGCTGAACTCTCTTATTCTTAATGTTATTCAGTCTTTATTCATAATTACTTGTGTTTATTGCTTTTATTATAATTGTTTCCATGACTATTAACCCTAGCTTCTTTCAATCATGTTAATTGATCTTAGGAATTGGATGACTACTAACCCTAGCTTTTAATCCTAAAATAGTAATTCTATTTAATTCAACATAGGAACCTAAAGATAGGAAATTGAGGATTATGACATATGAATTAACGTTCTGACTTAGCTTCCGCAGTTATTGAATCGGTTTAAGAAATTAAAAGGTTATAACTTATGAAGAGAGCATGAAGCTTCAACATGAACTGTTTGAGCATAAGTTGATCATTGAAGCCTTGAAAAGACAAATGGCTGAAATGGAAAAGCAACACAAAGCATCTGAAGAAGCTCAAGCTAGAAGGTCTGAAGCCCTGGAAGAAACTGTGAACAAAAAATCAGAGGATCTTAAGGCTATGATGGCAAATATGATGGATATAATGAAGTAGCTTCAGCAGCAACAAAAACCTTAGATAACACACCATATTTTTTATGTTTTATCTATGCTTCTGATACTTGTATTTTATGCACTATTATTATGCTCTGATAGTATTTTTGGTTGCAGTATTTATACTATAAGTCTTTTACTCAGAAATTCTTCATGTTTTTTTTACTTCTCTTTTTAGTTTTATACTTTTTGTTGATGATAAAAGGGGGAGTAGATATAGTACGTTTAGGCTCTGATCCCAATAAGTTAAATTAAAATTAATTTAGGAGAACCTGTTTCTCATCTCTTAGTCTTTGATTTCATGCGAGATTGTTTTCTGAGTGATGTTTTTAAGATAAGAATGAATTTAATTAACCTGGATAGAACTCAGGGGAGCTTACAAACCTCACCTTGAGAACTATAAGACTCATGGGGAGCTTACAAACATCATACCCTAAAGTCAACTTGTTAATTAGATTAACAACAATTGAACTTTAATACTAGTGTTTATCATCACTAAAAAGGGGGAGATTGTTGGAATAAAATGTGTTTAACATTACCACTTTAAGTTTTGATGATAACAAAGTATTAAAAAGTCAAATGGATATGCTAATATTTGTTCAGGTGTGCAGGACCAGAGACAAAATTTTATAAGTCTTAGATTAAAGTATTGATTCTGAAAGAACAAATGAGAGCAATGGAATTTATAAAAGAAGCTTAAATTGCAAGACAGAGTCTGAAGCGAAAAAGAGTCTAAAGACCATCAGAAGCTGACGTCTTCAGAGAGTCTAAAGATCATCTAAAGCTGAAGTTCATCATGTCTGAAGACCGGAAGCTGAAGTTAGTTAAAAGTTGTTATTCTGAATTTATATCGATGCAGATGGAGTAGAAGCCTATAGCAACGGCTATTTCAGAGGAATTAGAAGGCATTGGATGCTTATCCACTAAAGAGCGCAGAAAAAGGACAATAGTACAATTGTACAACCACTACTCCACTCTTCATGTCTGCAATAGTACAAGATAACAGCATAACAGCTGCGTCTACGTTGATTTCTCTCTATTCAAGGAATGAATTTGAAATTGTTCTCTCAAGGACAATAACCAAATCAAGCAACAGATCATTGGTGATTATCAAGCTTCAACAACGACTCTTTTTGATGTGCTGGCAATCAACAGTGTCTCCTTCACACCTCTATATAAAGGAGTAAAGACTTGAAGATTGTAAGAGACTCACAACAATTTTGCAAATGCCAAAACTTTGCTGAATTGTTTTCACATCAAAGTTCTTTTAGAATTTCTTAACAACTTTCATATCTTAGAAATTCTAGAGTCTTAAGATTTTGTATCTGATTTGTATTTGTGAACACCACTGATTGTATATCAAGTGTTCAAACCCCAAACAATTTTCAATGTAATTTTGTTTGATTAGAAGTCTCTTGCTTTTGTGCTTGAGCATAAGAAGTCTCTTGCGTGTGTGCTTGAGCATAGAAAACCTCTTACTTTTGTGCTTGAGTAGTTTGAAGTCTCTTGCCTTTGTTCTTGAGCAATTGTAATCAAATTTTGATTATAGTGAACTCTCTTTAAAAGTGCAAGGGGAAAAGGACTACTTCCGGATTGTGGAAGGAACATGTATAATTGCTTTGTGTCTTTCTCTTCTCTCTCTACTTTATCCACTGCATAAGACTCTGAACCATGTTTCAGACTCTGAACATTAGACTTAGTTTTAAAAAGAAGAAAAAGCTAACAATATTCAACCCCCCCCTGTGTTTTTCTCACCTTCAAACATCACAACATTTCTTAAAACACACTTGAGCGGAGTATATGATATAAACTAAACGGGTGCTTTACCAAACTAATGACATCACTCAACACGTAGCTACTTAATTAAAAAGATAGAACAATTTTCACCCCGCCTAGAATATCTCACCTCCGACGATAAATAACGTCAATTATCTTATAATTAGGTAAAGATAGAACAATTTTCACCCCCTCCTAGAATATCTCACCTCCGGCGATAAAGAACGTCAATTATCTTATAATTAGGTAATTGTTTTCTCCTTTATAATTTTCTCATTTAATCGTTTATGTTATAAAATGTCAATATTATATCGTTTTTATGACATTTTTTTCAATGAAATATATATTTCTATATTTCTATGTTGAAGATTTGAGTTTGTTTAAGAGTTTGATGAATTTTGTATAAGTTTTGTTTTTTAGTGTTTGGTTTGCTTATAAAATAAGATAACAATGTTGACATTTTATAACATAAAAAAATTTATCGAAAAAAAAAAGATATAAAGGACGAAAAAATGTTACTTTATTATGACATAAAATATTAAATCGGAAAAAAAAAATTACTAAAGTGTTTATTGAAATTAAGTTAACCACGAATTGTGCAATTTATTGTTTTTAAAAGATAAATAAATGAAAAAAGAAAAAAAAACAAAGATGTTGAGGTGCTAAAAACTACTAGAATGGAAGTAATAAATAAAAATATATATATATTCCTTTCCGGTAAAAATGAAAATTATTCCTTTCTCCTTCTATTTCAGCCTATATATATGCCTAGTGAGGCCACTCAAACAAAAAGGCATCAAGAATTAGGGAAGAACTCTCTACCCCTAAAATTACTTGAAAGAGCACCACCACCGCTTCAACTACTCTATCCAACCAATTGGTCACATTCATCTCTAAGGGTAACGATTCTTCTTCGTTTAAATCATCATTTCATGTTTAAAAACATTAAATCCCTAATTTTATTTGAATGGATACAAATGTTGTAGGGTTTTAAAATTTGCACAATTCTCGGTTTATGTTTCAACATAAAAAAGAGATAATTTTTATTTGAATACCAAATAACGATCTCAATCATATATTTAAGATCAGATGTAGCGTCATGGTCCCGTTACAACGTATGTTGAAGGACGCGACAAAAAATTACAGTAAAATTATCTCAATCATATATTTAAGATCTGATATGCCTAGTCTGTTATGAGATCAGATAGTTCTGGTCTGTTATCTGTTATTATAACAGTAAGAAATCCAAATCTCAGATTGGGTTTTGTTGCTGTAGAAATACTTTTGTTAAAGTTTCACGTTTGCATTTTTATTGTTAATCACGAATCAGACGATTTAGATTATCGTGGTTTGAAAATTGTTATAAACGATCTCAACCATATATTTACGATCAAACAGTCCAGAAAACCCAAATCTTCTCCTATAGGGATTGGGATTTGTTGTTTGTAGCATTTTTACTGTTAATCACGAAAGATTAACGTGATTTGAAAATTGTTATAAACAATCTTAGCCATATATTTATGATCGAAAGTATGTGCAACATTAGAAAACCCAAATCTTCTTCTATATGGATGGATTGGGATTTGTTGTTGTAGCAAAATATTACAGTTTCTATTTTTCATTTTGGCTATTAATTACAGATCAGACTGTTCACATCAACACGGTTTCAAAATTAGTATATATGATCTTGATCGACCATATATTTAAGATCAGACGGGTCCTTATCTGTTACATTGTCATTCTGTAATAGTAGAAATCTAAATCCTAGCCTAGATATTGCTTCTATTGATCCTATCATTCCTTTCTATTCTATAAGTACGTTACTTCCTACCCTAGCTAAAAATTAGTTTTTATGATTAAATGTGTTCGTGTGTACATTTATAAGACAAATTATATTAAGTAATAGCCCTTCCTTGAAAAAAAAAAATTAAGTGCTAGCCCGAATTGTATTAAAATCAAGAATTGCTAAAGGCAATAATTTCGGCAATAAAAAATGGCTAAACTTATATGGGCAATAATTTCGGCATTATGAAAATGGGAATAGGTGATTAGAAAATCATCAAATTTTAAATATATGACAAGATGACAAATATGACAGGATCAATTTAATTTAATTTTTTACAAAAATATGACAGCATCAATTGACTCAGATGTCAAATATAATAAATGATACTTATGATCATTTTTAACTTTAATATGTATAATTGTATTATGAATTTCACCATTGCATCGAAAAATATTATTATTCTTTACTGCATTATCGTATGACAAATCCGTTGGATTGATTATTTTTTGAAATCTATTGTTAAATAGTTGTTAAATAGATTATAATTTAAAGTATCTCAAAACTTGTCATATCATATGATCGCAGTTTATTAAATTTTATAGAATAGAATATTAAAAAATAAAGTAATTAATTTTGTTTGAAGGAAAAAATAAACTAATTAATATACGATGAAAATTGAAAGTTGTCTTTTTTTTTTGAATAATTTATTTTTTAAAAATGAGTAGTTTATTTTACGATTGTTAGATGAAAGGTAATCATGTAAACTCATTTTAAAGTTTAAATATATGTGATTGCCATTTCCTCTACAAACCAATTTTTGTCAAATACAAACCAATTTTTGCGCATGTTATAGTAACATGTGTATAACAAAAAATAAATAAATCAGTAACTATAAATTGTTATGAAGACGTGAGGGTCAATTAAAATCAATGTAAAGTTTCAAAGTTCTTTTGTTTAAAGAGTTATAACTTAGTTATGTGATTCCTTTCTTTAGGTGTTCGATATGGAGCTATTTTGGATATACAAAGATAATCCACAATTTAAGGTAAATTGACAACCTTGTTATATTTATGATCATCATGTCCTTATTTTGTTTCATATTAATTTTCAAATTTTCAATTTGAGTTCTTACGTAGCAAAAAATTAGTAAAAAAAACATAATTATTTTTTATTCGAATGGTATTTGTACAGTTTTGAAGATTTAGCTAAAACTAGTAATAAAATTTACTACAAAATTTAATCCTTAAGTCAATGGACAAAAATAAAAAACACATAGGTTGCATAAAAAATACAAGGATCACATAATTTCATATTAGTAGGGAGATACATGCAGTAAAATCAAATTTTGTAATGAAAACACTTTTGTTTTGGTCAATCTGAATATTTCAGTCATGTCAAAAGCTTTATAAGTTCACTTATGTGTGTTGCATGAACGGAATATATTAATTAGCAATTCTTGTTATTTATTGGAAAAAAAATTGTGTGTTTCATGTGCGTATAAAGTAGTTTCGTTAATGAATCAATTGGAACTCAGCAAGAATTTTTAGGAAGAATTGATGAAAATAGTAGGGAAATGAAATCCAACATCAATTATTTATGATGCAACATATCTTCTTGTTGTTAGGTCTGGTGATTTTGCACATAATTATTATTTCATAAATCCATTACTCCACAACCAGTATACACCTTATCAATTCTTATACATTCTTGTGCAAGACTACACTAACTTCATTCATGACATGCCCCTCTCAACCTTATATATATATATATATATATATATATATATATATATATATATTCTTATTTCATTTTAATTTGAATTTCTTTGCATTTATGTGACAGAATTTATATGCACTAGGAGCAAGGAAGATTGGGATAACAATGTTACCTCCAATAGGTTGTTTGCCTATAATTTTCACTACATTTGAATATCATACAAACAAATGTGTAGAAAATATAAATGATATAGCTTTAGATTTCAATAAGAAACTTAACTACAGAGAAGGATTTAGGAAATATGGAATACTTAAGTTCTTTGTTGACATTGTTTTTTCTTTGTGATTGTGGTATTCTATGCAACCAATGGAGAACCTGTAGTTCTAGCATTTTTCATATTCGGAGACTCGATTGTGGATGTTGGCAGCAACAACAACGCATTTTTCATATTCGGAGACTCAATTGTGGATGTTGGCAACGGCAACAACAACCTACACAGTGTTGTTAAAGCAGACTTCTTTCCATATGGAAGAGACTTTATGACTCACAATCCAACCGGAAGAATGTCCAATGGAAAGCTTGTTGTAGACTATGCTTGTGATTTTTCCGCCCTCTCAAAATCTTCATTGTCAATTTATTTTATTTTCAATTGAAAATTTTCGTCGACTTTAAATTGCCAGTTTGTTGCAGGCTAATAAGATTAAGATAGTTTAGCGGTATGAAGACGATTGCATTATAAAGTCAAGTCAACTATAAGGATCCTAGTTTTTTTTGGTCTAGTAAATGATTCTTTTTTAAAGGAACTAGTATTTGATCTATATATGTTAATTTTTTACAGCCGAATTCGCTGGATTTATGTAACGCCCATAATGAGGTTGTCTAGAATTTTCATACTAGAGTTCAAATTTCGTACTGGATATATTAAATTACAATACAAATAGAAAGTGACGGATAAGTAGCACACAAAGTCTTGTACATCACCATATGATACAGATCCGTGATACAGAAAATTACAATATATGCTTATTTTTCTTTCGTTCAGATTAAAAAAATTACAAATTATACCTTTTTTATTGATCGAGGTAAGAAATTCGAATATTTTTTTATCTATCTATTTTATCTTTCTATCAGATTTTTTAATATTGTATAGAGTTTTATTTAAAATAATAGATTCTAAGTGAAAGATTCCCATTAATTTCTTTAAAAATCTAGATATCTCATATCTTAACTTAAGTGATGGATGTCTAGATTAAAATTAAATATTTGATACTCGAAGTCATGATTTGATGGATTTTTCTTATTTTTTTTTATAGATATCTCATATCTTAACTTAAGTACGAGTACACTATATATAATACATAACATAGTCTAAATCCATAGGCGGATACATGATACATAATCATAGTAAAACAAGTCAGTTGCCACATCAGTCGGAAATTTTCTTCTTACCTTTATCACGAGCAACCTAAGAATCTAAAAGGAAATTAAAAGGAATGGGTTGAGACATAATGTCTCATTGAGATCCACCTATCCTATGTCATAGTGACCGGGGGAAATCTATGATCATAGTCGGTAAAGTATATTTGTATACAAAAGTTGAGCAATCTTAAAGTTTGACTTCATTTTACGGAACGAGCCGAGTGGAGTAATGTAACAACTTGTTTTTCATTATTATTATTTTATATATTTATTATATGTGTTTAATTGCTTGTTTGTGTGTTTGACTTAGGATTTGTGGATTTTTGGGTGAGAAGGGTATTTTATTCATTTTTAGGGCTAAGGGTATTTTGGTCAATTGAGGAGCAAGGGGGATAGATATTTAGCAAGTGTACTACACATATCGAAGTGGTAATAAATATTGTTCCTTAAGGACTGTATTAATCTCAATATTAGCAAATACGTTATTAGTTAGGATGTGGAAAAGTTGTTTTGTTTGCCCTAGGCAATGAGTTTTTATGCAACAAAAGTAATTAAAAGTTTGTTTGAAAGATGAATTTGAGATGAATGATTAAGCCAATGAATCCGCTATTGCTCTATGTGATCCGTTTACCTCTCCTAACTCTCAATGATTATTCCTTCTTTACGACGAATTAACTAAGTAGTTTTGATCAATCTCTTGACTCAAAACCCTTTCCTAAGTTATAACCTTTTAATCTCTTAAACCGATTCAATAATTGCGGAAGCTAAGTTAGGACGTTAATTCATATGTCATAATCCTCAATTTCCTATCTCTAGGTTCCTATGTTGAATTAAACAGAATTACTATTTCAGGATTAAAAGCTAAGGTTAATAGTCATTCAATTCCTAAGATCAATTAACATGATTGAAAGAAGCTAGGGTTAATAGTCATGCAAACAATTATAATAAAAGAAATAAACACAAGTAATTATGAACAAAGACTGAATAACATTAATAATAAGAGAGTTCAACGACTTTGGTCACATATTACAATTGGTTCATCATGGCTCAATCAAACTAAGAGCTTAGCTACTTATAACTAAACAATTATAAGCATAAACAATAAGAAACATAAATAAATCCAAACCAACTATGAGTTGGTATGAGATTCAGGGCTAGTTCTTCGGTCTTCTGGTGTCTCCTATACTCAAAATCGCAATAAAAACCGGTCCCTCAATCCTTGGCAGCAGCTGACTTTATATAGAAAGAATTTTAGGGTTTCGAGAAAGGCATGTTAGCTTCATTAATCCTACGTGGCAGCAAACAAATCCTACCATCGTGGCACGTTACATAAACCTTCGTGCCACGAAAATTCCAGAGAGTTACCCTTTGTCCCACATTCACACATCATGCCACGAACTAGCTTCAACGTGGCACAATTCTTCAGTCTTAGGAAAATTTTCATCTTTTCACCTATTTCTTGCTTTAAGCTCTTGTTCCTGTTTTTGTTCTGATTTTACCATGAATTACAAACAATTGACTCTTTAAATGCTATAATCAATACATAAAACTGCTAAAAACAAGTGTTGATGCACAGTCATCAAAGGGTAAGTTAGTAATTTTAGTATGTAGAATATTTTAGTGTTTTAGTGTGATTAGTTATTTTAACTAAGATATCCTCATAAACCAACAGTGTGCAACCGTATTCGTTCTTCCTCAAAGTTTCTAGGAAAACTTCAATCTCTTCATTCTTTATATTCTCCATTAAACTTGAATTTGTTACTAAAAAATATACAAAGCGCTAAATCTATTTATCCTCTTCTCAACCCTTTCATCTGTTTCATCCTTTTTTCTATATCATTTCTTCAATATAATTCGTCATCTTTCCAATATTGTTTCTTTTTTGTTATGAAACTGTGAAAGAGATCTTTGTGTTTTTTTAACAGCTAAATGATAAAAAAACAGATGAAATAAGAAAGTGAAAAAACTGGAAAAATAAATAATAAAAGGGTCAGAAAAAGACGTTTACGGTGAACCAAACGGTAATGGTAAAACCGGAGCGGTTCCTCGGTTTTCACCGATCCCAGCCGGTTTTCCCCGGTTTTCTTCCGATTTTACAGAGAATCGGTTCTGCATGCATGTCCATACCGGGACTGATCTGATTCCCGGTTTAACCGGTCAGTCCGGTCTGGTTTTAATAACATTGCTTATGAGGACAATTAGGGTTAGATTCATTTCACACATTCACACAAAAGTGGCTAGAGGAACAGAGAGAATATAGAGAGAAAAAGGGATAGAAGAAAAAGGAAGAACAAGTGAAGAGAAGAGAGAAACAAAAGCTAGGATTCATAAAGGGAGTGAAGATTTTGGTGAAGTAGCTTAAGCTTAAGGAGAATCAAGGTAATGAGGATAAATTTGTTCTTTCATAATAAGATATAATCATGAATTTCATTGTTGATATATGTTAAGTTGATTACTTTGAAGTTCTAGCTTAAATTGGTGAAAATGGTAATGTTTTTGTTGATTATTGAGTTCATGACCTATATGCTCTAAATGTTGAGCTCATGACCTATATGTTGTAACCAAAATTAAAATAAAAACTGGGATTGTCGTATTAGGAATTAGTGTTCGAGGTATGCACGAAATTTGTATCTATGTATGTTAGGTTTAATTGGGCGTTGGTTTCCCCTCATTCAAACCACTAGAACTTAAGTTATGACTTAAATACTACACAGTGGTCAGCAGGGTCGTGTTATTTCCCAAGCTTAGGAAAAACCAACTTTTTCACTCTTTTCGGTTCAGAACTGGGTTTTGGTGTAAACAAGAAAATTGTAGATAAAGATCTTAGCTTTTTATGGTTTTGGTTTGACTTCATTATGATTTTTAGAATTTGAGTGATGATGAAAATACTACATATATGTCATGCTGCATTTTTCGTGAACCTTGAAATATGAAAGTGGCTTAGAATGAAAAGAGTTTTTCCAAGAGAAACGAAGTTGTTATGTTTGAACTACTATGATGTTTGACTTAGAAATAACATTTAGGGTTGAAAAGTGAAGCCTCTAGCTAGTTATTTTGATGATGTTTGTTTTTATATTTAGTCTAGCTTGATTATTTGATAGATGTATCTTAAAAATTGTTAAAGCACTCAAGCTTACGTGTGTCTCAAGAAAATTGTATTCATTACATATCATCTGTCAAAACTTATGTTACTTCTGCATGAACCGATTCAAATATGTGTGAATCGACTCAAAAAAGTTTCTAACTTAGTTTGAATTGATTCATGGATATCTAAATCGATTCACTTTGAGCCGTCTCAAAATTCAGTGAGTCGTGTCACAAAATGTCTCTGAATTTCCCTGAATCGATTCATAATATTTTGAATGGCATCAATATTCATCCTGGGCTATTTGAACCGATTCAAATTTATTCTGATTCGCATTAAACTTCATAGCATTCTTGATTTTCCCAGTTTGTCATGTAGTGGTTTGAATCGATTCACTCATTTGTTGAATCGATTCATGTTGTTGTTTTTGTTAGATATTTTACACTTCTCCTCTTTTACTACATAAAATCCCCGCCTCATAACTCCCAAATTATTGAATCATTTGCAACTATTTTCTCCAGGTCTCAAAAACTCATTGCACATAAATTCTTCAAAACGAACCACTTTTTCTTAGAATCACTTTGTACATTGAGTCACATTGATTTACTAGGGTGCTAATAGGAATTGTAAGTTGGTTCTTTCAAGGAGATTGGTTGGGCTTAATCAAGGCTCAAAAGTGAAATGAATAATCTCATTCCACCTCCAAAAGACTTGGGGGTCTTTTTAACCGTTCTTGAAGTCGAAGGGGATTTGTTTACCAGACATAGCATCTAAGACTTGAGGGAAGATTTCTAAGGGGTGCATGGATAATCAAGGATTCGAAGATTCAAGGCGCACCAAATTCAAAGGTTATTTGAAGTTTGGGGGAGTGTTTGCATAGGGGTTGAAGAATTAGATTTAATTTCAAGGAACTCTTGTAAACACATTGTCTTCAACATTGTTGCTTAGTGGATGACCTTGTTGAAGGATTACTTCATCAAGAAGATTAGACGTAGCTCTAGAGAGGACGAGAAAGAGCGAACTACTATAAAAATATCGGTGTTATCCTCTTTACTTTTCATTATTGCATATGATTAATTGATCTAAGTTGTTATCCTCTTTACTTTAAATAAGAAAGAGCTCCTTTTTATATATTCTCCTTAATATATTTCCATTATTTCAATTTTCTTACATGCGTATCCTTCTCTTTGTGTTCTCGATTGTTACTTGTGTTGTTATTGTTCCGCTTATTTTACATTATTGTTGATTACTATCCTTTTTTATATTGTCGGGGGGGGGGGGGGGGGGGGTTTGATATCCTTGTGCTAGATATTTCTTATGTCTCTATCTATGCTTGTGTTTTCCGTTTCTTTTGTATGCTATGTTTCAGGGGGAGCTATCACATCATCAACTTGTTTCTGAACCTAGTTTTGCCAATCGTCATTTTGATGATGTTTTAATTGAACATCTATTTTCCTAGTGTAACACCCCGTTCGCCCAACAATTATTAATTAACAAATTAAATCAGAGTTTTTCACCAAAAACGGAATGCTACATTTTCATTCAAATAAAATCTCCAAATTAACGGATGAATAAATATTCTCCAATAAAATAGTCAATAATAATTAACTCCAAAACTTCGCAGCGGAATTAGTTTAAAACAACTAAACAAGTCTTTGCCACGCAGGCCTCATCAAAAGTTTCATAAATCATTATTAATACGTAAGGAAAGAGAAAACAAGCAACAATTCCCGTCCCGTTACGTATCAGAGCCCTAAGACACTTTGAGCCGACATCTCTACTAATCTTCGTTACCTGCACTTGCCCACAAGGCGGAAATTCCAGCAGAAGGGGTGAGATTCACAAACAACAATAGATATCATAATTCATCAATTAAATTCAACAACATCAGTATAATGAATAATCAATTATCAATTATAATGAACAATTCAACAACATCATCGACAACGACACTGACAACTCAACCTACAACAACAACAACGACAACAGCTACAACGACAACAATGCGACTAATGCAAATGCATGTGGTACCATTTTACGCGCGTTGAATGCTAAGCATTCCGGGGCATAAGCCCCCAACAATTGAATGAAATAACATTCCAGGGCATAAGCCCTCAACGATTGAATGACGAGGCATTCCAGGGCATAAGCCCTCAACGGTTGAATGATAAACATTCCAGGGCATGAGCCCCCAACAATGTATGAGTATGTAATGGACTCAAACTGTGTATATCTGCATACAACTCAACAACTGCAACGACAACAACAAATATGCATAAATGATTATGACTTACTCCCCAACTTGGTCAATTGCGACTCAACGACTCTTAACGACGAGATTCATCAACATAGCATATACCCATATGGCTTTATATATAATTCATCAACAATCCATCATGCATCTTTCTAAAATCATAACAAATTAACCACAACATATTTTCATGACAAACCAAAGCTACTGGAAGGATATCACAATTGTCAACATCTTTCACGTTTATACCAAACTAATTCAGGACAGGAACATGTGAGACAGACACAAGAACATGAAACAGAGAAATGATGTTACTGTGCAGTTACATTTTAAGTTATTCCACAATAATATAACTCACGTTCTGGGCTAGTGACTATTATTATAAGGTATTTCATCTCGTTATCTTTCCAACGCTTCAAACGGCGTACAAATCAGACTTCCGGAACTCAAGTTACGAATTTTTGAAGTTTGCAAAATTCAGCGCTGGAAAACCAAAATCGGGGCCCGAACTGGCAAAATCGGGGCCCGAATTCTGCCTGTTTTGGAGGCAGCAGTTGCGACAAAAATCGGCGCCCGAAGTCTAAAAATCGGCGCCCGAATTGTCGCAGGTTCAGAAAAATAAAACAGTGTTTTTCAACCCCAATCCCCTAATTTAACATCCCAAAACTCAATTCTGATGAAAAACATTACATATTAACATTCTAACATCAGAACAACAACTGTAAAGACAATTCATATGATTAATCATTGTTTCAACCACTTCATTCAATTCAACCTAATTCTCTACAATTTTCAATTCAACAACAACAATTCAGAATTCATCTTAAACCCTAACAATCCAACATTAATCAATGAATCATAGGACCTAAAGTTGAGAGTTAGCCTCACCCTTACCTTAGATTATCTTCCTGAAAAAGCAGCGTTCTTCTCTCCTCTTGCTTCTTCTCTCTTCTTCTAGGTTTTTCTCCCTTTTCTTGTTTTCTCACTGTTTCTACGTGAAAATGGTTCTGACTCTTTCTTCCCTTATTAATACCTATTAATTTCTCCTTAATTCTAATTAACTCCTATTAAATTATTAAATAATTCATTTTACTCCCCAACCTTCTAATAATTATAATTATCACCTATATTAATTAAATAATTCAAAATAACTATATAATAAAATATATAACACACCAAAAATCAACATAATTATTTAAAATCATATAAACTTATTAAAATCAACTGAAATTAAATAATTAACAACTAGGGCGTTACACCTAGCATATTATTTCTATCTTTGTAGATTTGACTTAGAACTTATTAAAGCACCTTAGTAATTTGTGGCATAATGTTCCTTTTTCCAGTGTGTCAAATTTTCTTCATCTGCTGTAAAAAATTTGTTTCTGCACAGATGAATCGATTCACGATTTATCTGAATCGTATCACACAAACTCTCTAACTATGCGTGAATCGACTCAAAGTATCTTGAATCAATTCACTCCTGAATCGTGTCATTTAAATGTGAATCGTATCATGAAACTCTCTGACTTTCATTGAATCGATTCATCTTAATTTGAATCGTATCAATCTCCAACCTGGGGATTTTGAATTGATTCATTCTTTGCCTAAACTGCATCAATCTTCATTGTTATTTGGATTGTATCCAAGCTATCTGAATCGATTCATAATTTTAGTGAATCGATTCAAATGGTTGTTTTTGCTCGAAAATTAGCACCTACACTCATTTACTATATATACTCATTCTCTCATAACTTTCAAAGTATTGAATCATTTGCATCTATTCTCTCTAGGTCTCAAAAACTTATTCTTCTAGATTAAACACTTTTTCTTAGAATCACTTTGTACATTGAGTCACATTGATTTTCTAGGGTGCTTATAGGGATTGTAAGTTGGTTCTCTCAAGGAAATTGGTTGAGCTTAATCAAAGTTCCAAAGTGAAGTGAATAATCGCATTCCACCTCCAAAGGGCTTGTGGGTTCTTTCTAATTGTTCTTGCAATCGAAGGGGATTCGTTTATCGGACGTAGCATCGAATACTTGAGTGAAGAGTTCGCACGGGTGCACGGGTAATCAAGGATTCTAAGATTCAAGGAGCACCAAATTCAAAGGTTATTTGAAGTTTGGGGGTGTGTTTACATAGGGGTTGAAGAACTAGTTTAGTTTCAAGGAACTTTTGTAATCACATTTGTATTCAACATTGTTATTATTAGTGGATGACCTTGGTGAAGGTGTACTTCATCAAGATGAGTAGACGTAGCTCTATCGAGGATGAAAAGAGCGAACTACTATAAAAATATTGGCGTTATCTCTCTTCCTTATCCTCTTTACTTTTGATTGTTGCATATGTTAATTGATTAATTGTTGGAGTAGAAACTTGTATTGATCTAAGTTTTTTTTGATAAAAATTAATCTAATTCTTTGAATTAGGTTTTGGATCAATTGGTTTCAATTACTATTCAATGCTTCAATAGCATATGCACTGTGTTTTTTAATTGGGAGCTTGTTATATTTTCATATAGGTTTTGATTTGAAATTGTCTAGTTTTGCAAATTGTTCAAGAACCTTTAACTTTTGATTGTAATAAGATTTGTATTTTGAATCTCTCAATTCTATATTGAATCTTATTAGCACGTAGCTTTTATCCTTTTGTGAATTGTTATGATTATCCAAGCTTGTTTCCAATAGTCAAATCAATTCAAATTTCGTTTTGTTAAAACTCCGAAAAACTTTTTCAAAACGCTATTCACCCCCCCCCCCTCAAGCGCGCAACCTTATTGGCCATATAGACCAACAAGCGGCATCATAGAGCTTGGTCACTTCTTCAACGGCTAACTACCGGAAGAGTTGATCCATATGGCAAATAAGGACCCCGAGGGGAGTATAATAGAGCACCTATTTTCGACAGAGAAAATTACGATTATTGGAAATAATGCATGAGCCTTCATATCCAATCGGTGGACATGGATGTGTGGGATGTCGTGGTCAACAGGCGGTTTCAACCGCAAATTGTTGCCAACGGCGTAGCACAAGAAAATCCAAAAGCCGATTGGAGTGACGATGAAAAAAAGAAGGTACAATATGATTTTAAGGTGAGAAACATTCTCATCTCCTCCCTTAGAGTAAATGAGTATCATTCCGTCTCTCATTGTAAGACCGCTAAGGCTATTTGGGACGCATTGGAAACCCTTTTTGAAGGAACCGATGATGTTAGACAATCAAAAATTAATACCCTTGTACAACAATATGAGCTTTTTCGCATGGAGGATGGTGAATTCAACTCCTCCATCCAAATGTGATTTACTCATATTGTCGACAAATTGCAAAACCTTGGTAAGGATATTTTAAACCAAGATTGCGCTAATAAAATTTTATGATGTATGACAAGGGAATGGCAGCCCAAGGTTACCGCTATCAAGGAATCACAAAATCTAAATGTTCTTAGTACGATCACACTTTTTGGTAAACTAAAGGAACATGAGCATGAAATCATCCGTTTTAAATCTAGTGAGTATGATTCAAAGAAGAAGGAAGGGAAGTCCATTGCGTTAAACACCATTTCGTTCGTGCCCACCTCTTCTACTCAAAATGAAGATAAATCTAATGAAGAAGATATGAGCTTGTTTGTGAGACTTTACAACTGCTTCATCAAAATAAATGGGTTAAAGCACATTGACAAGAACCTTGTCAACTTTAGGAAGACTTCACAAAGAGCAAGAGAATCGGAAAAGGATGAGAAAGTTGTTAGTTTCTATGGTTGCGGAAAAGTAGGCCACTATAAGAATGAATGTCCAGAACTTGCTAAGGACAAAGGGAGATCCAGATTCAACAAAAACTCAAGAGGAACAAAGGCCTACATTTATTGGGAATAAGATGAAGTTACCTCCAATACCAGGGACACCGAAAACAAAGAAGAAGGTGATATATGATTCATGGGTCACATGAAGAAAGCTAAAAATGAGGTAATCTTCTCGAACTCCAACTCTGATTCCTACTCCGATTTTAAACCCACTTATAAGGATTTACAAGATTCCATTGAGGAGATGCATGCGGAATCCTTAAATGCTTTTGAGAAATTGATTGCTGAAAAGAAAACTATTTTGAAATTGGAATCCGAAATTTCAAAACTTAAGGAAGCCTTTGAAAGTCTAAAAGATGAGCATGCTTCACTCGTAAGTCAGAGAAGCTAAAGCTATTATGCTTGTTAATTAGTATGAGTTGTTCAGGATGAAAGAGGGTGAAAGCATTGAGGCTATGTTCTCAAGGTTTCAGACTCTAGTCTCTGGACTTCAGATTCTGAAGAAAAGCTATGTAACTTTTGATCATGTGAACAAGATTATGAGGAGTTTACCTGCTAAATGGATACCTAAAGTGACTTCTATTAAGGAAGTAAGGATTTAAATACTCTAAGTGTTGAAGATCTTATAAGCTCTCTTAAATGTCATGAGATTGGTCTTAATGAGCATGAATCTGCTAGAAAACCAAAGATTGTTGCACTAAAGTCTAAAGGAAAGTTTTCACAAGCTCTCAAAGAAAATGAATCTGAAGATGAGTCTCCTACTGGAGATTCAGATTCATATCCCGCTGTTGTTCAAGAGATGGCTATGCTCTACAACAAACTTCAATATTTGTCTAGTAAGAACAAGAAGTTGTTGGGCAGAAGCAGTGGTAACAAAGGCTCAAGAAAATAAGATCAGAAAGGTGGCTTCAACTGCAAGAAGCCTGGACAATTCATTGTTGACTGTCCTGACCTGCAGAAAGAGAAATCTAAAGAAAAATCTAAGCAACCAACCTTCAAATCAAACAAGTTCATAAAGCAGATCAAGCAGAGTCTAATGGCTACTTGTGAAGATCTAGACAATGAGTCAGGGTATGAGAAAGATGAAGCTGAAGAAGAAGGAAACGTAGTTATGGGGTTAGTAGCTACAGTGACTTCAGATGTTGAATCTGAAACAGACTCTGAAGATGAAAATGAGGTATACTCTAAAATTCCCAGAGATGAACTTACTGAATCACTTAAAGAAGTTCTTACACACTTTGAACACAGAACCAATGAGTTGAAAGATTTAAAACAAAAATATGTTGCTTTACTAAAACAACAAGAAAATACTTTATTGGATTAGAAGGAATCTGAAAAAAGAACTTCAGAGCTTTGACTTCATTTATAGTACTTATGAAGACAAACTCAAGTATCTTTGTCAGAAAATGAAAAAAAAAGTGTGAGAAGAAATCTTTAAGTAAACATGAAATTGCTCTTGAAGATTTCATTATATCAGGTATTGACAGAAGCAAAGTAGCTTCTATGATTTATAGCATATATAAGAACAATGGTAAAGGAATTGGTTTTTCAAAAGGGAAACCTGATGGAATCAATCTTAAATCATGTTGTGAATGCATTAAGGAAGGATCGAAAACTTATTTTGTGCCTGATGCTGTTGAGTATGAGATTGTGATCCAATCAAAACCTGAAGCTTCTAGTTCTAGGACTATGAATGTTTCCAAGCCAAAGAACTCTAAGTCTAAGGTTATGATCAACTCTGAATCTAAGTCTAGAGAGAAAGAATAGATCTTTACAAGAAATGGCTAAAACCATGATTCATGAAAATAATTTGGCTAAACATTTCTGGACAGAAGCAGTAAACACAGCATGTTATGTTCAAAATAGAATCTATATCATACCTATATTGGACAAAACAGCATATGCACTCTTTAAATGAAGAAAACTCAATATCTCATACTTTCAGCAATTTGGTTGTACATGTTACATTATAAATAACAAAGTGTATCTGAAGAAATTGATGTCAAGGCTCAAAGAGGAATCTTTTTAGGTTACTCTGAAAGATCCAAGGTATACAGAGTGTATAATTCAGAAACACAATGTGTTGAAGAATCAATGCACATCAAATTTGATGACAAAGAGTCTGGAAGTGAAATTCCAGAGCTAGTTGAAAGTTTTGCAGATATACAGGTGTCTGAAGAACCCTCAGAACCTGACCAGACTCCAGAGTCTGATGAAAGTCCAGAAGTTGAACCTCCTCCAGACGCTCAAAATGAAGGAGCTTCTGATGAAGCTCAAGATGGTTCACATCAAGCTACTCAATCCAAGAACACTTACAAGTACAAGTCTTCACAACCAGAGGATCTAATCTTTGAAAACAAAGAGAGTCCCAGAAGAACAAGATCATATTTCAGACAAGAATAGTCTATGTTGGGATTGTTATTAGACAAGATCATATTTCAGACAAGAATAATAATAAACATATCATATATTTTTTTTTAGAAAATCTACCTATTATATTAATAGTAAATAATATGTAAAACAAAATATATTTCATGTCTCTTTCAACAAAAAATACATTTCAATATACATATTACATTTTAGTTTTTAAGTGATCAAGTCATTAGTTCAATCAAATTTTATTTGGTTAAATACCAACAAAAATTTAATCTTAAGACCGAGTCATCTGACTGAGTTATTCAATGATCCGATTCAGTTATGCGGTTCAACTAATAACTTAGTGGTTCGACCATTAACCCAGTGACTCAGTACCCCTACCGAGTCGATGACCGAGCCGAGTTTTAAAACTATGATTTTTAGTCTTGGATTTAATCTCTATAACAAAAATTAAGGACTAAAATTAAACAAAATCTTAGGAAATTAACTTAAAATTGCAAGTGTTGTAGAGACTAGAAACAAAATAATATGAAAATTTGCAATAGATACAAATTAACTTAGAACAACAACAAATGATAAAAATTGACAATAGCTATTTTAAAAAGTTGGACAAAATGCGTTTCAAGAAGTCAATTTTATCCATAATTGATTGTTTACAAAATAAAATGATAATGTCTTCTCCAATGTAAACAATTAGATTATTTGCAAGAGACTCATTGCCCATTTAATATGTTTATCACTATTGTCTTGATAATTTTAATTGTTAAACAAGTTTTTTTTTTATAGTTGTTATTGCGGCTGAAAATACCAAATAATTTACGAATAAATCTATTAGTAATTTTTTACTTTATTATTTATGTTAATTTTCAACAACTAAACTTATTTAGAGTAGCTCAATATCCATTATTTGAGGTAGTTAAATATAAATACATACCAACTAATTCATGACTAATATGTTTTTTTTGGGATAGCCAAAGGCTACCCTTGTATATGAAGGGCTACACCTTTTGTGACCATCCGCAGTGAAGAACCGACCCCAAATATGGAATTGGAGTGCTATGAAACAATGGGTTGAAATTCAAATCGATGAAAGGCTAATGTGAATCACTCTTTCCAATGCAACAATATAAATTAATGATGCTGACATACAATGAAGCTTGTCTTTCAATTGGCACGAATTGGTGTTGCTTGTTGGTAAATCAGCAATGGATGCAAAATTCAAAGAATGTGGCAACGGAATACATCTTAAGGAAATTAACACAAAGTAACTCACCAAACAGCTTGCTTAATTCAAACAAAGTTGTCAAATCCTTTCTTCCACAATGTATAAGTTCAGAGAAACAGGTTTTCTCTTAAAAGTATCTTGTGATCATGACTAATATGAAATTTGAAGAACTAGATGTTGTACTAGAACCTAGGGTTGATCTATATGATCTTGCTGCAAATGAATTTGACCTCAGAGAAAACCTTTTTATAATAAAGATTGTTGTTTGTGTCATTAAAAAAAAACCAACAAATATTTTTATTTTTATTTTTAATCAAAACCAAAATAAATTTCATGTCTCTTTCAACAAAAAATACATTTCAATATACATATTACATTTTAGTTTTTAAGTGGTCAAGTCATTAGTTCAATCAAATTTTATTTGGTTAAATACCAACAAAAATTTAATCTTAAGACTGAGTCATCTGACTGAGTTATTCAATGATCTGGTTCAGTTATGTGGTTCAACTAATAACTTAGTGGTTCGACTATTAACCCAGTGACTCAGTACCCCTACCGAGTCGATGACTGAGCCGAGTTTTAAAACTATGATTTTTAGTCTTGGATTTAATCTCTATAACAAAAATTAAGGACTAAAATTAAACAAAATCTTAGGAAATTAACTTAAAATTGCAAGTGTTGTAGAGACTAGAAACAAAATAATATGAAAATTTGCAATAGATACAAATTAACTTAGAACAACAACAAATGATAAAAATTGACAATAGCTATTTTAAAAAGTTGGACAAAATGCGTTTCAAGAAGTCAATTTTATCCATAATTGATTGTTTACAAAATAAAATGATAATGTCTTCTCCAATGTAAACAATTAGATTATTTGCAAGAGACTCATTGCCCATTTAATATGTTTATCACTATTGTCTTGATAATTTTAATTAAACAAGTTTTTTTTATAGTTGTTATTGCAGCTGAAAATACCAAATAATTTACAAATAAATCTATTAGTAATTTTTTACTTTATTATTTATTTATGTTAATTTTCAACAACTAAACTTATTTAGAGTAGCTCAATATCCATTATTTGAGGTAGTTAAATATAAAATACATATCAACTAATTCATGATTAATATGTTTTTTTTGGGATAGCCAAAGGCTACCCTTGTATATGAAGGGCTACACCCTTTGTGACCAAACCGCAGTGAAGAACCGACCCAAAAAATGGAATTGGAGTGCTATGAAACAATGGGTTGAAATTCAAATCGATGAAAGGCTAGTTTGAATCACTCTTTCCAATGCAACAATATAAATTAATGATGCTGACATACAATGAAGCTTGTCTTTCAATTGGCACGGATTGGTGTTGCACGTTGGTAAATCAGCAATGGATGCAAAATTCAAAGAATGTGTCAACGAAATACATCTTAAGGAAATTAACACAAAATAACTCACCAAACAGCTTGCTTAATTCAAACAAAGTTGCCAAACCCTTTCTTCCATAATATATAAGTTCAGAGAAAAAAGTTTTCTCTGAAAAGTATCTTGTGATCATGACTAATATGAAATTTGAAGAACTAGATGTTGTACTAGAACCTAGGGTTGATCTATATGATCTTGCTGCAGATGAATTTGACTTCAGAGAAAACCTTTTTTATAATAAAGATTGTTGTTTGTGTCATTAAAAAAAACCAACAAATATTTTTATTTTTATTTTTAATCAAAACCAAAATTTCATAAAAAAAACATACCGTTCATAATTTTCAAACGTTAGTGCAATTAAAAATAGCGGAAAGATGGGCACGAGTGCCCGTCTTTTCACTAGTGTATATATATATATATATATATATATATATATATATGTCTAATTTTTTTTCTTTATCGTTTAAAAAATGTAACAAACTAGATGACTATATTTATTCCTATATTTTTATTATCCCAATTATACCTTTAAACAACTTTTTCTGTAATAAAGATTGTTGTTGTTGTCATTAAAAAAAAGAATTTAGATTATATATTTTTGTTATATTGTTGGTGTTATTGAAATAGATAATCATGGTTAGTTTGGTTTGTTATAACAATGGAGAAACAATAACAACATTTTTTTCTACAATCAAATATAATCACACATCGGCAATTACATAAGAGATAAAAAGAGAATATAGAAATGAAAAGAATTTTGATGGATGAACTTTGCGGTTGATCAATGAAAAGGAAATAGTCTTCGATATACCCGTTTTATTATATTAGAGTTTAAAAATTAAACCACTTTGACTAAGTAACAAAGAGTTGAGAAAAATCACCGAAGTGAAAAATGGAATGAAAAAATGGGCGAAAATTAATTGAGTTCATACTCGTATGAAGAAGTTAATTGCTCAAAATAAATGGAATTAATAAAGTTTAAACTGTGTTATATTATAAGAGAAGTGCTTGTCAATTTGATTAAAAAAAAAAGGAGATTAGTGTTTAGTTAAAAAATAGAGCAGATGTTTATGTTATTTAAGAAGACCTTGAGAGAGGTTAGTGTAATTTACCCATAATAAAATCATTGAAATAATCATTTTTAAATATTATGAAATGGTAAACTAAAAATATGTATAAATATTTAAAATAGAAGATTTCATTATTCATAAAGATGTCGTTATGAGTCTCGTGTATGAATTGTACAACTATGTTATTTAGTGACTCATTTATCATGTTTTCAGTGTTTTTTATAGTCATCTTTCTAAAAGATATAATAAATAATAATCTACAACAATAAAAATAAATATTTTATAATATGACATGGCGACATGGCTTCTTTAATTCGCCGTTGTTATTAAATATGTTAAGATCTGCAGGTTTTAATGTATCTTGTTTGTCTACACTCTAGTTTTTCAAGCTCAAAAGAATTTTTATGCTTGCTGATTTTATTAGGGAGATGATGACACTTGAATTTTGATATTGTGCCGAAGGTCGATCCATTAATTATTTTTCACAGAGGTTCACTTTTCATATATTTTTTAAACCTGGTTTCGCACCCATATACGGGTTCGCTTGCTGATTAGTGAATTTTTGTTAGGATAGATATGAGTCGATTCATTTGGTCTGATTTATTATGTTGTATCCCCGTTTTTTGTTGTACCTGAGTCGGGTCTAATGTTCTCACACTCTTTATCTATTCCATTTTATTTAATATAATTTTTCTTTTGACTAAAACAAAGATAAAGAAAAAACAAAGGCAAATTATTTTTAGAAAAGAAGCAATCTTGAAAATGTGTAATTTTTTGAAAAGTAAGTATATGACTTGTAATATATATTTTGTTTTTTTTTTTTTTTACTTTTTAGATATTTAAAAGTTGAATTATAGGAAAATTTGTTTTGATTGAGATTAAGATTAAGTTTGTTTGTTCTTTAAAAAAAGATTAAGTTAATATGTTTTATCGAGTGAGTTTGTTTTAATTTGATTTTAAGAGGAAAAAAGTATGGGGAAGATGAAGCAAAAGACAAGATATAATTTTGATGACATGTCAAAAAATTAAGAAGGGGTAAAATTGTATGTTTTGTAGACATTAAATTTCAGTTTTTTGACAACGTTTGATGATTAGAGAATAGAAGATTGTAAAAAAAAATTAACTCTTTAAATATTTAGAAGTTGAATTATAGGAAAATTTGTTTTTATTGAGATTAAGTCTGTTTGTTCTTTAAAAAAAGATTAAGTTAGTGTGTTTTATCAACTGAGTTTGTTTTAATTTGTTTTTTTGGAGAGAAATTATAGGGGGAAGTTGAAACAAAAGACACAAAAAAATATAATTTCGATGACGTGTTAAAAAATTAAGAAGGGGTAAGATTGTATTTTTGGTAGACATTAAGTTTCATAATTAATTAATTAATAAATAATAGAATGATTGATATTTTAAAAAAGATTTGAAACAAAATTAAAGAGATTTTAAAAAAGATATGAAACAAAATTAAAGAGAATTTTAAAAAAGATATGAAACAAAATTAAACAGATTTTAAAAAAGATTTGAAACAAAATTTAAGAGATCGAGTGACCCAAAAAAGGCTTGATTTAAATCCATAAAAGATATATATATATATATATATATTGATATGAGTGAAAAATAGAACAATTCCTTCCACAAACAACTACTTATATATATACTTTGCAGGTGAAGGAACAAACAAAGTTGCCAAACCCTTTCTTCCACAATATAGAAGTCTTCCACAATATATAAGTTCAGAGAAATATGCTTTCTCTAAAAAGTATATTGTCATCATGACTAATATGAAATTTGAAGAACTAGAAGTTCTACTAGAATCAAGGGTTGATCTATATGATCTTGCTGTAAATGAATATGACTTCAGAGAAAACTTTGTGGATATGGGTTGGATGGAATACTTCTATGCAGAAAAGAAACCTATCTACATTGAGCTTGTAAAAGAATTTTGGATGAGAGCAAGGGTTAATAATGGGAGCATCTATGGTTGTGTTCAAGGAAAGGTGGCTATAATCTCTTTGGAATTTTTGCCACAGGTTATTAAGTGCCATGCTGAAGGTGTGAAGTTTTCTGATGAATGGAATGAGGAAGAAATCAAAGAGGAACTTCAAGGAATAATTTTCGAGAAACCAAACGGAAAGAGTTATTCAGACTTGAATCCGGAATACAAGGTTCTATACAAAATTATCTCTGGATGTATCTTACCTCTAAGAAATTCTTCTAAAATAGTAACTCGGAGTTATAAGTTTATCATGTGGCATTTTGCCAAAAAGATAAGTATCAATCTTCCTGAGTTGATAGTTGAATTTTTGAAGAGAGCTGTTTGGTCCTCAAGATCTGGAAAGGTTAAGACTATCCCTCTTGGAAGAGTGATTTCTGGTTGTCTTGAAAATTTTGGAATCATTGATAGTCTTCAAAGATCTAAAGACTTCAGTATCGTACAAGCCTTAAAAGCCTCTTTTGGGCCACTTTTTAACCAAGTAACTCTGGCAAGGTTGAAAGTTCGTTCGCGTGATGTTGTTGAAAAACTTCTTAAAGAAGATGATGAAGCAAAACGAAGAGTAGCTTTTGCCACACCAACAAGGAAAAATAGAAAGGTGAAAAAGAGTGTTGCATCTGATTATACTCGGAGAGTGGCCGGAAGAACAACAATTGATGAACTTCCACCCGTTGGTACATCGCCTCTATTGTCTGTCATTTTTCCAGAAGACAATGAAGAAGTCATCTTGGAGTACCGTAAAATTATAGCTGAAGATTTTCTCAGAACTAATCCAAATTACATATTTCCAACTGTTCAGTATGAAGACTATGACGAGGACAACAAAGATATAGTAAAAAAGTATATGAAGAAGATGGAAGAAGAAAAACCACGGGAAACTACTGCCATGACTGCTTCTGAGTCAAAGAAGAGATCAACATCTTTAAGTAATCAAGTGCATTCCAAGAAATCTAAGGTATTAGATGATAATGCATCTTCATTTGGTATTCCTAAGGAACCTCTTCAGTTTGATCGTCCTGCAATTTCTAGATCTTCTGTTGTAGTCGCAAGGGAAGAAACTCTCGAAAATTGTTCAACGGCGACAAGAGTTGATAGCTTTTATGGAAACATCAAATCAGAGACATCATGCAGATACAATTGATGTTATCAAGAACCTTATCATTTTAGTCCAGAAGATCCTAGACAAACCTTAGGATTATTTTTTAACTGTACGTCGTTTTTAGCTTTTCTTTTGTGATAACATCTTTTATAGTTTAATTATAATTCTCTTTTTGATATCTATGTTTCTTTATAATTCTGTTTTCACCATTTAAAAACTATTTTTTCAAATGATTTTGACGATGATGTTCTTTCTTCTTAAACCTTTTTGAATAATAACTATAAGGAGGGAAATGGATAAATTTACAAGGATGAAAATTGATGAACAAAGTGTTGCCAACACGCAAAAATAGGCAAATGCATCTGCACATATTGTCATCATATCATCTAATTATAAGAGACATTTTTCTGCATTTGATAAATTAAATGAATGTTTGTATGTCATCATCCTTGATAAATACTTATGAGTAGTCAACCTCGCTTTAATGAACTTAACCTTGAAACTTTTTTATAAAAAATTCTATTTTACTATTGGAATTTGTGTCTTTTACACGAGCATCTCAACTTCCCTATTGGAATTGAAGGTTATTAGTATTCTATGAAATGCTAGCCTCCATTGTGGTTCTCATTCTCTATTTTGTATATGTATATGTATCGTCTTTGCTTTGTTTTTTATTCGTTCTTTCGATTGAAGCTTGGTAGTTATTTCGGTTTGTTCATTTTCTGCAAGTGATCAACTTATCCGTGCTTATTTGGGATATATGTGGCTAAAATCAGCAACTGCTTCAAGGAATTATGTGATTTGCAATATAGTTTTTTGTAAAGATCAATTGCACCAACATTTATCAATTCGAAATAGAATTTCTTTATGTGAACATGATGTCTGCTACTTAGTAAGGTTTTGGGTTTCCATAATTACAAGAATTCATGTTTCTTTGAGGAAGAAGGCAGAAATTGATGTAATATGATTTTATTTTATTTTATTTTATTTTGAGATCATTTATTTTGAAGTCATTATTGCAGGATAAGACTTCATATCATTATTGCAGGTTTGAACTATGAAGCATTAGTTTATTTAAATTCAAATAATGACAATAGAGAGCAAAATTTGCAGCTTGAAGCCGCTAAAACTGCTTGAGTTCACAAAAATAAAAGGAAACACGACTGTTAAATTTATCCTGTTAACATGAAAGTCTTGTACACACCTAACTGGTGCAAAATATAGTGCCATTTTGAACTCTATACTCTAGGCCAAAAAAACTCAGATTCTGTATTCATTCAGTATCACTATCTGCAAATATCTCCGGAGCAGGTGTAGCTTCTCCGTTTGTTGATTTTTCTTCTTCCTCTCTTCTTTTCCTCTCCTCCTCTTTCTCCCTCTCCGCAATTACAGCCTTCGCTTTCTCAAGTCTTGAACTGACTGCTTCCCAAGACACAAGTTTATCCATGAACACTGATATATAATCAGGGCGCCGGTTCTGCGACGATAACAGCTTATATTTATTTTTTTGTTATTGTTAATTAAACAGAAGTCTCAAATATAGTGATCATTGTACAATTCTGTGAACTACATCTCACCTGATAGTCAAGGTAGTAAGCATGCTGTATAAAAGTGAAATGTACATATCACAAAGTCAGTAATTTGGTATTGATGAAATAAAAGTTTTAAAGTCATTGAATCATTAACAGAAAAGTTTGATTAATATACCTCCCATACATCAATGGTAAGGAGTGGCTGCAAAAAAACCAATACGAAATCACATCAGATACTTCTATTGTTATCAAATAGAGATTCAAATCATGAATCGGACGATCTATTTACCAAATCGCAAATCAAATCTTATTTGAATCTTAAGCTATGTACATTACCGATAAAATCATGGCATTTAGTATAAAAAAAGCAAGATAACAAATTTATGTATGTCGTATATAAACCTCGCAATAATTCAAGCCATAAACCATATGAAAAAAGAAAAATGACTGGCTAAACAAAGTTGACATATAAAAGTGGCTTACTATACTAGGTTTAGATAGTGATTCATTAGAATGAATTAGGATTTTTAATAGTGAATCAGGATTCTTCATAATGAATCAGGATACAAAATGAGACTCATCCAAAATAGATACACTCTAGAGATTAGTATAAATTCAGTTAATTTTTGCATGAAATTGAGATACGACTCGAATGTATTATCAGATACTGATAACCATTCTATCCTACCCCAGCATTCATGTTTCAAAAAATTTAAAAACTAAATAAGCATGATGATTGATTGTATGACAATATAACTAGTCCTTACTACTTACATGATGATGGTTCCAAACAAGGGGATTCACAGCATTAGGACTCTTCAGCACGACTAACTTTTTGTCCTCCTCAGTTGCAAGAGGATTTACTGCATTTCCAACATCAAGTCTGCTTTCTTTATCTGTATTTCATAGATGACAAAAAGAAAAAGCAAACAGGGTAAAGAGCGCTTTCTGAGTTAGATATACCGAAGAGAACAAAAATGCCAAAAAATAAGCTAATGGTGGAAAGGGTAATTTACTCACATGCAAGCCATGCCCATCCTGAACCAAATTGTGTTGAAGCAGCAAGCTTGAACTGTTCAACGAATTTTTCAAATGAACCAAAGTCTCTTTCAATCAGTTTTAGAAGTTCCCCAGATGGCTTTCCACCACCACCAGGTTTCATAGACTCCCAGAAGAAATCATGGTTCCATACCTGAAATAAATTGATGAAGATTACTAAGCTGTGATTCAGAAACATGAATTAGACTTTATGTCTATAAGTGTATGCATACCTGTGCTGCATTGTTGAAAGCGGGAAGAATGTCACCATTATTGTACGACATAATTATGGTTTCTTCCAGTGACTTCCCATCTAGATCTGTTTCTTCAATTTGCTTGTTCAAGTTATCTACATAAGCTCTGTGGTGCTTTCCCCAATGGTACTCAAATGTATTCTGGCTCATAATTGGCTCCAAAGCATTCTGAGAATTTTCATTATCGAAATATAGGTTAATTATGTATCATCCGTCGAACATCAAAATAACAGCATGTGCATGACATATGTTGAGGTCATTCCAAGTACTATATGATTCTCTCTTGTTTAATCAGTTAAGCTTTCCCGACAGTAAACCAAAAACTAGTAATCTCGCTCAAACGACAAAGACTGAAAGTCTTCCTTTCACACAACTCACACAAGGTGATATTATTTAATAATAATAGCTATAGCATATTGAAAATCAACATCAGTATAAGAAAAATACCGTCGAGAAAAAAATCATTATAATAAGTGTTGTCAACCAGGGATCGTGGAAAATAGAGGTTTGTTCAAACTCTGATACGCTGCAGCAATGTAGCACCAGAGCAGTAGCGCCAAAGCAGTGGCTACTTGACAACACGTTATACCAAATAACAAATCGCGGAACAATAGCTATTTGTTCAGATTCCGCTATGCAATGGCGTTATAGCATAGCTGTTGCTACTATTTGAGAACACTACTCAGTGCTCGTTATAATGATAAAGCATTTCAATGCTACTAAGATGATTTGGATCAAGACTTCAGGGTACTAGTTGGGTTAGTTTTTAAGTTAAATACAGGTTTCGCAGTAAAACATATAGCTACCTCAATTATGTTTTAACATGGATTCCATCATTTGACCAATTCGAACTAAATAACGAGCTAATGAATCTCTTTCTTTTCGCCAGTCTCTAATGATGAAAGATTACAAACCAAAGTTCGGCAAAAATTGAAGTTTGAAAATGATGAAGCCAGTTCCATTGGCATGGTTCATAAGAAGCATAACAAACAGATAAACAGAATATTGGACATAATTTAGATGTTACCAGCGGATATGGCGGTGGCTTCAGCTCAAACTTTGCAGTGATTTGGGTGCCCCCAGCTTTCCTTATGCATCTTCCCTGCAATATTCAATAGTTCAGCTAACTTCTAAAGTCGACATGTTTTATCATTCAGTGAAAGGTCTCAAGGATGTAGGTAGATTGAGGTTGATGACTTGATGTTATAAAAATTGAGAAACAAATCATCATGGTTCTCCTCCTATGAAGCACATATACTCCTCGAATTAGACGTGTCCGTGTCCTGGTGTCAGATATGTATCGTTTCCGACACCGACACATATGATTACATTTAATTATGTAATTTTCTCAAATTATTATTGGTGTGGAAGTGTTTGTGTCTGTGTCGTGTCCGGTGTTCGTATCTATCTGAGTATGTGTTTCATAGTGCTCCTCCAACATTAATATTTATATCAATCTGTTAACATCCTTTATGATTTATTCTAATTTGGCTTTACTATTTTAATTTGTAAAAAAAAAAAAAAATACTTAAAACATTAGTTAAAAATATGAAAGATAAATACATAATTGGATAGAAACAGCGTTAAACATTTGAGATGTATACAGTAAATGGCAGAGTTTGAGAAGCAAAGAACCTGTTTTTTAGAGAATTTGAAGGTGGTGGCAGAAGAAGAAGCAAGATTTTGGAAACCTGCAACTGCAAAACAAGAAAAATCAGAGAAAATGGAAGAGAGAGAAAGAGCGTTAGAGAGAGAGAGCAACAAACCATTGGGAAGAAAAGGTGAAGATGAATGGTAAGTAGTAGAAGTTGCGGAAGGCGATAACAGTTTCATCTTGTTTACCCTCCTGCTTATGATTATGCTTATGCTTCCTACCCGGGTGAGTCTTTCAAGTTATACTTGAACTACCTTACGTCACCCTCCAGTGTGATAGTACTGTTTTTTGAAAAGGTTTTTCTAACTGACGCCCTCAGAGCAATGGTTAAAGAATTCATAAATAAAAGATGTGTCTTAAAAATATAAATTTTAACTTTTAATTGACATTTTTTATGTAAAATTACTTATTTAGCTTTGCCCCAAAGATACCGGTTAACATTCTCCTTTTTTCAATGCTTATGCTTATGGTTCTACTCGGTTGAGGTGAGTCTTTCAAATTATACTTGAACTACCTTACGTCACCCTCCAGTGTGATAGTACTATTTTTTTTTTCAATAGTACAAGACATTCTAGTTCTAGTACAAGTGTAACCATAATGTCGACATCGTTTAGGATAGAAAAATGTTTCGAAGAATGCAGATTGATGTCTAAGTGGAACAATTATTATCCAAACTTCACACCAAAATTACAGATATAAATTAATTTACAAAGAACTAAATCTAAGATATTGAAACATTTTATTCATATTTAGTTAAAAAAGTTACTCAAAATTACTTCCAAGATATCTTCAAAATAAGTTTTTTGTTTTGTTTTTAAAGAACTATCATAAATTAAATATAGTGCAATAAATTAACGTTTTTTTTTAATTTTAATATTTTTTGTTTTTTCATAGATTTCATCCAAACATAGCCTTGAGGCGTGTTGTACATTTGCTTTTATTTTTTTTGTTTGAGAAAATTGCGGTGCCCTTCATAATGTCTACACCCGATGAAAAATTGTGTTGTACATAATTTTAAAAGGTTTTGCTAACCATTGCCATCCGAACAATGGTTAAAGATTTAAAAATAAAAATAATTTATAAGTTTTATATAGAAAATATTACTTTTTAACTTTCAATGTCTTGAATGCACCATTTCCAAGACAAAACTTCCTTATTAAACTTCTTAACCAATGCCCTAAGAGCAATAATTAACATTTTCCAATTTTAAATAAGTTATCATATTCTTATATATTTGAGAGTTATTATTATAATGTCTACACCCCGATGAAAAGTTTCATGGTCTAAAAAAAATCTCATTGCTCGTTTCTACAAGGAAGAAGAATTTGTTTAAGAAACACAAAATACCCTACAGTAAATTCTGCAAAAACTGTTTCTATGGTGACCGTTTAATTATCAGGTTGTAGTTTGAAATGTCCCCTTTTATTTCAATGATGTGATTCCCAATTAAAATGTAAATGAAACTGATCTTGTTAAAGGAAGTGTTGGTGCATGCAGAAATGCAGACCATTTTCACAGAAAAAATACAAATCATAACGATTAATTCTTACTCCCTCCGTTTCAAAATATAAGCAAAAGTTACTTTTTAAGTTCATTCATTTAATGATGTATGTGTGAACCACATACATCATTAAATGATTCACACATACATCATTAAATGAATGAACCTAAAAAGTAACTTTTACTTATATATTTTGAAACGGAGGGAGTAGTTCAGACCTCGTGTAGAAGTGTTGACATGTATATAAATGACGGGTATACAATATTTTTCTGATACTGAGAATCATTATACTTAAACAGTGAAGTAAGAACACTTAAAATGAGAACAAAGAATAATATATTTCATCAAATAACACAAATTAGTGGTAACTCTTTGTTGAACAAAAATTCATAACAAAATACTTTATGAAGCTCATGGAGCATTAAGCCCAAGCTCTTTTCCTTGGGACAAGATCTGATGTCTGTATTGCATCTATCTTTGCAGCTACAATGAAATCATTCATACTTAATCCACCTGCAAAATATTGAACCCTTTCAAATGTCATGCTTCTAAAATCAAGATGAGAACATATTTTTAGGAACTAGAGCCTAGATGTGCCTATGACGAGCCCTGCCACTAGAGTGGTGCTTATATGATCTCCATTAGAGAAGAAGGAAAAAGGAATGATAAAGGGTCGCTCCCTTTGAGTTATAAAATGTCTTTTATTTCTGTAACGACGTTATTGGTACAAAGTATCCACTGGCTTGCAAATGACGAATCCCCACGAAAAGACCTAGTTGTGGTCTTCTGTGACCAACAAATTTTTTCAATCCACAAGTGAAACTTGAGGCTTTGCTTAAGGGATCTAAGTCTAGTTCAACTTGAACCAACGTAATGTTGGTAATACAAACGGTGTTTTAGGTTGCATATAAAAAAAGTGTCTTTTAATGTTGTTTTGCAAAAATGAAGAATTAGCTTTGTTAATCAACAAAATTTCAATTAAATACTTTTACCTTTTCAATGTTCATCTCACCACGGTTAATGTAATACTGAAATTTTTTGAAAGTATAAATAAACAAAATTTCTCTAAAAAAACTGACAGCTAAGAATGATAGGAGGGAGTAGATAAGAAGGGTACTGGTGTAAGGCTTACCAATGGATGTTGTCCATAGTTCTGCTCTGACTTGATTTGGTTGTTCTATGTGGATATTGGGGAAATGTCCTGCAGTGTCTACAACTGTAGAGATTCTGTTGATGAGTTCAACTCCGCATTTAAAATCTCTCAGTTTCCACAAGCATCGAAGTTTAAGTACTCCTTCATCATTCACAAGTCTCCAACCCAAAACCTACATAAATGAAAAGAAAAACATTTAAGAAGCAAGTGTAAAATGGACTTCTATGAAATTTGCAGGGTAAAAATGTGTTACATGGTTGTAGCTTGTTTTAAATGTGTATCTGATTTGACTATCAAGTCAAGTAAACTCTACAAACAATGAATTAAGTTAGAAAAGTGTGAATATTATGTATTAGCAACTAAATACATAATAAAACAACTAAATAGTATAGTTAGTAATAAAAATAATAGGAAAGACACTTTTTTTTTTGCTAATCAGGAAAACACTATTTCAAGCATACATGATCAATCTGAATTATAAAACAATTAAATAAACTCAAAGTCTTCAAATTTGAGGTGTCTAAACTAAATCTTATGTCAAAACTTGTTAATGTATCAAGTATCCTTGATCGAACAGACATTATCTGAAAATGGTAATAGTAACAAAAAAAAAAATCCTGAACACTTTATATCATGATTTTCCAAATGAAAATACAGGTTCAACACTGTGTACAGTCTGAAAGCAACATCTTTGCAACTATAAAAAGGTTAGTTCTAAAGTTAATAAACACTTAACTGGTTCATCTTTCAATGTTTCAATATATGCACAAAATTTTCAGAGCAGAGTAGCATAAAAATGGTTGACTCATTGATTTTGATCATAAACATTACATTGACCAGATTTTATGCATCATTCAAATGTTCAGTAGATAAATTCAAAGCCCTTAGTGGTTCATAGTTCATATCACTTTTTCTCATGCAATCTATATGAAGTACATATAATCTATTGAATGGCATAGCATATACATCTTCATGGCATTAAAATCTCTTTGACTTGATCCTCGACATCGTCTTTCTCTTCATAATCAAATTTACATTTTGGTTAAGGATCATTAACTCAAGTTCGGGAGGTATATATTTTAAGCTTACATTTTTCTTCGTTTGGTAAAAGTTAAGATGAAAGGAAGTGACTCCATTCCAAGGTCACGGCTTAGAAGAGTGCTAACAGATTACTTACAAAGGGGATTGTTCCTAGTGAGAATTGAACTTATGTCTTATAACGTTTTTCTTTTATAGACAAATGTTGGTGGTTTTAAGCTACAACTATATTACCTTCCAACATGGAGAATGTTATCTCAGAGTGCTAAAAGTCCCACGTCGGACCAAAGATAGTCTGAACATGCGTTTATAAATGGGGGCAATCACGATTTCTAAGACAAAGTAAATCAAAACCTGATTCAAACATCTTCATCCCTCCTTTCGTAAATCCATAAATAAATTATAAATTTTCATGAGCTAAACTATGAACAACCATTGGTCGATTCAGATTAACCATACCCTCAATAGTCATGTCTCACTGATTAATATGGGCAGAGACTAAGTTTTCTTCATATCATCATACATATGAACTTAGAAACACCTCTCCCTCTCCACACACAACTATACAAAAATGGTAAATATTACTCAAATCTAATCTTAATAATTCATTTATAAATTGTACACTGTCAATAATCCATTATAAGTTAATAGATAACAAAGCAATAATTTGTAATTATAAGTTATAACTTTATAACTATATACACTGACACACGTGGTTACATTCAATCACGTCCATTACGAAGTGTAGTTACCTTTCTTATGAGCTGGTTAGCATCATCTTGAGTAAGGGGGGGTTGTAAAGGTAAAATGGGGGTACACTCTTGTTGAGAAAGAGAAAGAGCAGAGATATTTGGGATAAGGATTTTATGTTCAGTGTTATAACTACCTATAACTTTCTCTCCGAATTGACTTTCTAACTCAGCTGGGAAAGGGTCTCTTGCACCAAAATCCCCTAAGAAATCGTTGGCTAAGGACCGAAGTGGAGAGAACCCATTTGGAGTACGGTTCTGAAAATTGAATGAAGGGTTGATTTTTGGGGTGGTGGGATTTATCTGTAACACAGGGAAGGATAATAATACAAGCTTGGTTGTAGCCATTGATTTTAATAAACACTAGTACTAGATAGTGTATACTTCTTCCTTTGTGTTGCTTGGTGTTTGTTTATTGGATTGTGTGGATTGTGAAGTTCAATGTTGAGTTGTTTGTATGGATTGGATTTGTTTGGTGGTCAATAATAGCCTAGCCTCTGGTGGTAATAGTGTGGTGGAAGAAGAATTACAGGGTCATGATAATTAGTGGAAGAAAATTAGAGGGTTCTTTTTTGACAATTAGTGTATCTCAAACAATTTTTTTAGAAAATTTTGCATTAAAAATAATTTTTTCACATTTTTAAATAGTTGACAACATAAGTTTTAACATAATTTTACTAATTCATTATCCAAACTTTAGGCCCCGATTGTTTCAGATTTTTTTCAAATCAATTTTTTTTATTTTTAAGTGTTTGTTTATGATTTTTATCAAATTCAATCTAATTTCATCCAAAAAAATTAGGTTTAGATTGGATTGATTTTCAGTTTTCATCGTTGTATATTTTTCATTTTCTTTTAAAAATATATTATTTTTATGACATTTCATAAAAAGGTAAGGCTGCGAAAAAGATGAATAAGTAGAAAATAAAACAGTATGTTAAAGAAAATAGTTACAAAATCGTAAATTAATCATATTTCTTAAAAGAAAAAGTCAACATTATTGAAGAACAAGTATAGAAAATAGTTACATAATTATAAATTAAGGAAATATTTATAAAAAATTCATATAATAATATTTATACAAGTATAAATATTTCGGTCTGTATTTGATCATTTTATACTAAGGGAATCGAAAACCAATCCAATCCATTTAAAATTGCAATTTTTGTCGGTTGTTGGTTTTTTTGGTTTGGTCAGTTTTTAATTTTTTGATTCGGTTTGTTGCAGTTTGCTTTTGATTGGATTGAACATTAACACCCCTAACCATAAGGCTATTTAAAAAAAAATTAATTCCCATTAAAAATAAATTTTAAAGTAGAAATTGGTCATAAAAAAAAAATTGAACGTTTAAAATCCTAATTTGCCCCTTAGTCTTACATTAATTCGAATATTCAATTATTTTACTCGAAAACATTTTGTTAAGCTCGGCGAAACTAGGGTTGTTCCAGAAGAGAAACACAAATTTCGAAAGGCGACAGAATCAAATCAAATCGAATTTGCGATAACGATGGCATTGAACAACGGTCTTAGATCTGCTGCGAAGCTAATTGCTTCTTCTGAATCCTCCATCTCCAAATCAGGTCAAATCCCTCACCGTTTCTTTCATGTTCAATCCGATTACTGTTGAAGAAGATTTTATGATTTGTTTTTACTTTCAATTTCGGTTATATTAGGTTTTTAATTTGGGGGTAATGTTGAATGGAGGGTTAGAGTTAAATCCGATGTTTTAAATTGCGATTCCGTTGTGGTTTTTTATGAATAATTGTTGATAAATGTGTTATTTGGCTCCGTCGCTAGTGTAATTGCAATTTTGACAACGATGTTGTCTAACGATGTTTCGTCGAATCTTTGTTAGCAGACTATTCGAATGACTGATAGGTTTTTTCTTATCTAAATGGATGAGAAGTGTTTTAGTTTGGTTCTTGTTGATTTGCTGTAGTTTTGATTCCAAATTAACACCGACCTTAGAGGGCTTTTGTTTTGAAATCGGTGTGGAAATGAAGGAGTCGACGGTAATATATCGTTTCTTCACTTTGTTAATAAGTGTTAAGATGATTCAAATCCTCAAGTTATTGGGGTATTGAAACATTCAAATGCATAAGTGAATAGCTTTGGAATAATCTCTCAGTTGCTGTCCATGGTTTCGCTGCATTTAAAATGTTGCAATTAGAGTGTCATTTTTTGCTTTCGTTGTCTGAAAATGGAACATATGCATAGCTCATTTCTATGATGGAGTTTCATTTAGTAAAATAAGGCTTCATTGTTGTTGTTATTGACATAGATAAATTAAGGTAGGAATTTGGGTTTAATTAGGCCAGTATTTGGTATTTTACTAAACTATCATTAATTACATTTACCGGTTAGTTTTATATATGTATTACCGGTTAGAATGACTTTTTTATGTGAGAGTTACAGGATTCCTGTTACTTCTTGGATTAACAGCTTAAGATTAAATGGTCATTTTATTAACCTCACGACACTTTTATCTTCACAATCTTTTCTTTTCCTATTGTTGTCGTTGCCATCTTGGATCAAAATACCCATATCACCATCCTTGCATACTGATACTTCTCAAGACCCAACCTTGGATCAAAATGTACAAAATACCATCCTCACGCAATCCCACAAACATACAGAACCCCATCATTGGTTGTTTCGCATGAATCAATCTTCATTTTCAAGTATTTAAATATAATAATTATTGTATTTCATTTTTTAAACATAAACATAAACACAAATATTCAATGGGTTCAGAATGAAACTCCTGGAAGGGTAAAAGTCAGAGAGTGTGAAAAAGATGCATCAATGGTGGGGGACTGGGGACTTATATGAGCTTAAACTCTCTGATGTTTTTCTTTCAAATAAATTCTGAAGAGGAGAATGTGCGTGTGAGAGTTATATGTTTGGCATCTTCGTTAGTGGCATACTTAATTGTGGTGGTGGAGTCATCCTTGGCGGCACTATGACTTGTTTATATGAAATCCCCATCAAGCGAGCAACAAGGTTCCTCTCTAACTACAGTTGAGGCTCCAAAACCAGCACCTCCATTTCAATGGAGTGGGCATCAGCCAGAAAGCATTATTTGTTGGTTGTGGGGATGAATCAGTTTCAGTGGTAAATGTTAAAACAGTTCCTGATTGTACATAGGAAATATTGGCGTGCAAGGTTATTAAAATTACGTTTTAATCTAAGCCATCTATTTTAATCCAATGGTTAACAAGAACCTATTTTGTTCCCACATAAAAAGTCATTCTCATTAGATATGTCCCCTATTTTAAGATATCTAGGAAAATCATTGTTTCCATTAGTTTTTTACTTTCTAACTAGAAGACATTATTATGTTGTGACAGTGAGTAGAGGTTTTCATTCAACTGGCGTGAAGAGGATGGGAGGCGGACATGGCCATAGCGAGCCAGAGTATATGCATGCATACCACATGTACAACTTGGACAAGATGAAGTATCAGGGTTTGAAAATGTCTCTTGCTGTGTTCACAGCTTTCAGCATTGGTGTTGCAGTTCCTGTGTATGCAGTCATTTTCCAGCAAAAGAAGACAGCATCTGGCTGATTCATCTTATACTCCATTTGTAACAATAATCAGATGGATTTGGGGATCCTAGACTAGCATATTGGTTTTGGTGATTATTGTCGTATTACTTCGAACTTTGTTCATGTTTAATTTTCATATGGATTTTCCATATATCTCTTGTAATAATCAATTTCTCTGAAATGCCAAATATTTGTGCTACATTTTTATGTCTTGAAAGGAAATATAGACTTGGAATGACCTGTTTTTCGGGTGGTGGTTCTTCAGTAGTTTGATGAAGTTGGGTTATTGCAGGTTTGCAATCAACCCCTCCTTTGTTTCTTTCCATATTAATACAATATGATTCCAAAGAGTACCAAAACATACAGACTAGTCGGTTCTCAGCTTTTACTGGTTTGTCACAGCATTAGGTTTATTTAGGATAAAATATGAATTCCAGTCGAGGGAAAACCCATTTTATTTTATTTTACCTAGTGTATTTTATGTCAAATAATAGATAAAAATAAAGATAAAAAATGTTTTGAATGTTGTAAAGTTAACAACCAAAAGAAACGTTCTAACACCCCACACCTCACATTATTATGTTGATATATTAGTGGTGATTTGATTTAATGGGAGGAGCAAGTTTTTTTTTTTTTTTGGATGGGACTTTTTTTGGATAAGCAATTTTTTTTTTGAGGGACGGATAAACAAAAAGTTAAATAAAACGAATGGACAACATACTTCAACCCAAAACATGAGAAGGAGACTTTTAAGTTTAGTTTGAGGTTTGTAATAAATTGATCTTTTAAATTATTTTGGTCGTATACGTCATTTATTTAAGTTTGAGGTTTGTAACAGATTGATTAAGTTATTTTGATCACTCATAAGTTATTTAAATTTATCATATCTATCATATCATATTCATATCTCTTGTTCGATTTATCAATTAGGCATGTTACCTTAATCCTAGACTATTAGTTTTTCTCCATATCTGTTATCCATTTCTAATGCGCTCTATTTTTTTTTTCTTTCCAAAAATACATTTTATTCGGATTATATAACTCAAAGTATTTTTAAAAAAATAAATAGGACACATGAATACTATCGGATGTAAAAAGTAATAATCTTAATCCTATTATTAATCATATCCTTGCCTTTATACTCTCTTCGTCTTCTACCTATGATATCTTATTTCTAATTTTTGTGATAATTAAGTTTACTGGGGTAATTTGCGATAATTGGATGATTTTGTACAATAAAGAATGTGAGAGGAGAAAGAGAACATAGAAAAGGGAGAGTCAAAGAAAATAATTGGGTGATGTTTGGAGGTGCATGATAAACATTATCCAATGGTTTCTAAACACTTGTTGGCGATTTTGATCTTCAATACTTCCTCCATCTCATAATAATTGTCTTTTTACTCATTTTTCCTTTTCTCAAAATAATTGTCACTTTTATAATATCAATGCAGCATTTATTATTTTTTTCATTACTATACCCTTATTTATTGAATTTTATCTAACTTAATTAATCCACTAACTACAATTAATAAATGTGTTTTTGTAAATGACATTAATTTTACCATCAAAATCAACACAATTAATAATCTCCTTAATAATCGTACTTAAACCTTAAACGACTATTATTTAGAAATTGAGGAAGTAACTACTTGTATCTATTATATGCATTGAATTAGACCAACCATGTCTACATGTGTGACTTAGTTGATATTCACTCCTCTCCTCTCCCTTGTGTTGTCTCTTGAATTTTTTTGGGTCTCTTAGCTTGTTTAATGACTAGATTCTCTCTCCCCCTACGCCTTAGTTACCCATTGGATTATAACCAAATCCTTTTACCCATTTTCTGCCTTGGATTCAGGTAAAGTATCTTGTTGTCAGTTTCCACCATATCATCATTTGTGTGTGTATTTTTATGGCTAGGTCAGAAACGCATATCAATAGCAGAAAATGAGACAACAAGATAGGATGTAAATCATGAAATAGAACTTGTCAACTGTCTCTCGAGTCTCGACTAGAGGACTGTCGAAATTATAATTTATAAAAAAATTCATCATTATTTAAGGTCTAATTTAAGCTTAATTCAGTTAGTTATGATAATACATAAAATATGCAAATTCTTAGCAACTAAAAAATCAAATTAAATTTCATCAATATTCAAATTAAAGTCCAGATTTATTTGGTCCCACACAGTAATATGAAACTTATATTACTTCATCCACCATGATTCATACGACAATTAAAATTTCCAAACCAAGTAAAATGAATAATTTTACCTAACCATTCAATCAAATAAAACTGTTTTCGCACATAATCTCTTTCTTCTCTAATTTTTGCAATCATAGTTATTGACATTAAAAACCTAGTCATCGATTCTCAGCATTAGTTAACATTTCCCTTGTACTAATATAATGCTAATTTAAAACCCCAGCCCGTGTTAATCCTAATCCATAAATAAATAAACAAATAAATAATTAAAATCTAGCATTCAAATTAAGACTACAATAATTAGACATTTAAATCAGCATTATATACGCCCTAATTGCTGGTCCTTAAAATCCAAATTCTTCAGTAAGCACCCATCATGCCGTTGCACTGAAAAATAACAATGATGAAACGTAAATGTCAATATATAATCAAGGCTTGAATTTCGTTTTATTAATTAATAATATTAATATTCAATAACAACTATGAATTCTATTAAAGAAAATAGTATATAAATACATTTAAGTTAGAAGATCTACAAAAGTCAATGCTATTAAAGAAAATATATAAATATAATTTAAGTTGCATGATCTATTCAAATCAATGTGAAAATTATTCACATTCTTAGTATGTGGCACTCCTCAATGGGTATCCATTCACTCATGCGGTAAGTTTAAGTTTTGACTTACCGCGTGACTCGAAATCATAACAAGAAGTCTTGGTTCAAATACAGAAGAAAAAGTGAAATATTAATCTAACAAATTAACTACTAACATTTGTAGTTACAAATATAAGCTTCTATGAACCACATGAACAACACAACTTGACAAAAGTTTCGAGGCTCAAGCATCAAATCAAACACAAGTTTCGCTTACATTAAGTTTTGACACACACACACATTAATCAAATTGTCTAAGATGTCAAGTTAAGTATAAAAACCGGGTTAAGTCTCATTTGCCTATTAGACCATTAGTGTATTTAAACATGAGTAAATTACTGATTTAAATATGTTCATATGGAATAGATCTTTAAATTTATCCTAAGCTAAAATATCAAAATAAGTCAAAAGAAGCACTTAATATTTAAACAATTCACAAACAATACCTTCAAATGTAAATTTGTCCATTGCATTCAGATGAACCACAGTAGCAAATTTTACTCAAAACCTTGATATTCACCATGCAGCAATTGTAATCATAACTCAGCTCTCTACCTGCGGGTATGTCCTTTATAGCAAACAACATTTTGTGGGGTAAACTCTTATCGTTGTGATCAAACATAACATCTTTCACAACTAGGTTAGGAGAACAACTATGATTTATAAACCTTCCAATGTTTCCATGTCTAGTTGCATCAATGAAGACCTTGCCAGAAGCACCTGCAAAATGCATAAAACATCAATCAAATGAAGTTCGAAACACAAACTAAACAAGATATTAAATATTTATCATCAACAAAAATATTACCTATATTAATTATATAGTCATCAACATGTAGATTTGATCCAACTTTTTGGTTGTTGAGATGAACAACTTCTCCAATGAGCTCACACACAAAGCTTCCGGATGGAATGAAAGAGCGTGTTCGAACACCCCACCCCTTTGATTTTGTTTTGAAGATTTCAAGTTGAAACTGAATACCGGATTGACTCACTCGGTTGATGCAAGACGACGAACACAAGCAAGAAGGGCCACACTCATATATAAAGGATGATTTCATAGGGGAAACAAGTTTTCTGTTACCATCATAGGCTAATGTCCCACCATTCTTAGCTATGCAAACACATTCAAGACAATCAACACATGCATTCACACAATTACATCCACCATCTAGTATTGAACGATTCATCTTTGGATAAGTCATATTGACTAGGTAACCGAAGGGTTTTGGTATCTCCACATAGCTTATAGGTGTCACCACCCGAATAGGAATCTTTTCTTTGCCCTCCGAAATATCATTGATTCGAACAACTTCCTTGGAGAGAACAAAACCCTTAGACTTTTGTCTCTTTCGGAGAGTTTTGGTTTCCATAACAACATCTCGAGGGAAAACACTCTTTGGTAGAACATGGCCCTCAGAATTGTGTCTCTTCTGGAAAGTTTCCATAACATCTCGAGGGGAAACACTAGCAGGTTGGTCCGGCATTTTCTTAAGCACAAAGTTGAAAACAAGTTTTCCAAATTGTCCTCTTACTCGAGTCACATTGTCCACCGAATACAACCCATCATATATGTATGAATAAGAAACATTGTTGCTCAACTCTTCCATCACTTCAGATTTTTCAGAAACCTGCAATATAACCCTAACAGGACTCCCAGCATTCATACTATTCCACAACGCAAGATTTCCACGCGTCAATTTCTGATCATGAGGCGTGATACCGTCCCTTATATTAGGGTTACCACCATGACCTTCATAAAGCAAACAACCAGAAGACTTCATAACATTAGCATATCTATGAGTTACAACAATGCTGGTTGCCAAAGAACCCTCCCCTTTACCCAAATAATCAATACCACAAGAGTGTTGTTGATGGAGACCAATTACAATAAGTTCGGCCCTATATTGAAATCGGTCACCAACTTCAATTCCATCTACATGCCCTAATCTCTTTCCGGTGTTTTCCCATTGTCGTTTCGCTTTCATAAACCTCGTAGCTTCAGCCAAAGCCCTTAATTTTGCTTTCAATTTTACAGGTTGGTTTGACTTGTATTCACAATAGAATTTGTGTGTTAAGTCCCTAAAAATTGTTAATGCTTTATTCACCTTTCTGCGTTTCAAAACAGTGTCACTACTTATCTTGTCAGAAGATGAAAGGTTCTCAGTATATGACCATTCTTCACGCTTTCTCACAAAAGATTTTGAACTTTGCATCTTCATCAGTAAATGAAAACACCTTTTAAAAAAAAATAATCATTAATGCTATAAATCAAGGTACATTAAAGTGTTGACCAAATAAAATTTCAATTTTTATTATCTGAAGAACAAAAATGCACTTAGAACCAATCATTTATCATTATTGTGGTGAAACAAGAAAATGGGTTATAGATTAACATATAAAAAATCATAAAAACTAAAACTTTTTGAAAAATATTGAAAGTTCAGAAAAAACTACTTCATACATAGTAAGAACATTTTTCAAAAACCAAACATTTTCAATGTGCCAAAAATCACATTCACAAAAGGGGTTATACAAAAGCATATAGAGAAACATAAAAACTAAAACTTTTGGAGAAATGTTAAAAGATCAGAAAAACTACTCATGCATAGTAACAACATTATTCAAGAACAAAACTTTTCCATAAAGAGTGAGTCAAAATCAGAAACTATGCATATAATCATAAAAGGGTTTAAGCATTAGCATATGAAGAAACATAAAAACTAAAACTCTTAGGAGAAACAGTGAAACAAACAGTAGAAGATTAGAAACACTGCTTCAACAACAAAGTAAGAGCATTAATGAAGAAAGAACCAAACATTTTCATGGAGTAATGAAAATCAGAAACTCTGTATAACTTAGTGAGAAGAAGAGGAAAAGACAAACCTAGAGAGAGAGAGAGAGAGAGAGACTCAAAGAAAACCCTTGACTAAGGTACTCACTCAGTGAAATGAATAGTGTGGTTTGTGTTTGTGTAGTGGGAGAGTGGGAGAGGCGGTTTTATATATAGGGAAATGAAATATATCAATTTTTACTATTTCTTTTTTAAAAAGGGTGTGTTAACTATAGGCACGTGTTAAAGAAAACTAAAAAGAGCAACTTTGCATTGAAAAACATAATAATATTATTAAATGCACGACTACGTACATATCTATAATTAGTTTTTTAACATGCCCATAAGTTAACATTTGACTTTTAAAAAATACGAGGTATGACTTTTTTATGAGATAATTATTTACAGACGTAAAAGATGATTTTTATCTCTTTTTTAAAAACAATGAGAATCTTTTAAAATACTTTTCATTACCAAAGAATAGTGATGAAACTTAATCAATAAATCATCATAATAGTGATGAAACTTAATCAATAAATCATCATCAAAGAATATGATATAATAGTGAAGAGATAAATCTTTGTTTGATGACATGACAATGACATATATTACTTCCTCCGTTTCTATATATAACATCCTTTATATTTTTCATTTTAAAAAAAGTTGTCACTGTAATTAATTAATATGTTTTTGTGTGTTACATTACCAAATTGATTGTCATTTGTATGTGTATTAAATTTGATTTTTCACCGTTGGATGTTAAGATAAGTTAGTAATATTAATTAGGGGTATGGTTAGGAAAAATTATAAATGCATCTAGTAATTAAAAAAGGAGTTTAGATTTAAGGACAAAAATAAAATCAAATGGGTGTTTAGATACAAGGAGGGAAGGAAAATAAGATACAAGAATGTTTAGTAACTTTTTTAGATTTAACTTTTACGGTAGATATTTATAAACCTATACTTAAAAGAAATTTATACTTAATTTTAAAAATCAATTAATATTCATTTTTTTAATATAAATTTTAATTAAAAAAACTATTTTTAAATTTATTATTTTCAATAAATTAATTATCAATTTTATAAGTTTAATATCCATTTGGGTTTGTCCTAGTGATTGGTTTGAGATTTTAGAGTTTGCGCTTCTTAATGTTTCAGGTTCGATTTTCTCTGGTGCCAACTACGGTGGGCAACTCGATATTTAAATTGACCCTCCGCAAGTTTATGGATGGTGGGATTAGTCCCCTCAGATTAGTCGGTTATTGGACCGGATACCGAATGTAAAAAAATTATTGTCTCTTTCTCTTACGCTAGTGTGAGTATTATGCGAGAGGTTTCTTTTTCTTTTAATCATTATTATTAATATTTTTTCAAATTGTTTGCTTCCAATTTATCTTAGGAGTTACAGTACATAAGAGTAACACGTGAAATTAACTAAAAATTTAAAAAATTATATAATAAAAATCAAAATGCCGGATCAAGAGGAAAAGAGCAAGAATATCTTACCATTATAAGCCAAAGTTTAAATTTCAGTTCTGAAAGGCGTCCACTGAAAGGTAAAACATATGGAAAATCAATACACACACACACACACACTAATATACAGAGATTGGAGTTCGAACCACAAACACATTACTTATTTATTTTTAAAATTGAATTCTAATCGTCAGATTAAAAAAAATATTGATTGTGATGTTATGATAATCAAACTCTTTCCTCTTGATCCCAATAATCTTGTATTTATACTCACTCGTACTCTACTAGGAATCTAGGATTATGGAAGAGGAAGACAATTTCCAAGAAGGGGGGGAGGTCTAATTGCTCATTTCTTTAAAAAAAAAATAAAGAAGACGAATCCCTCAATCTAACATTAAAGAAAGAGACATAAATATTATGTGCAAAAGAAGTCATTTGCTATTGAATCATGCTCTTCACCCAGCACAAAACACTCCCGCCCTGCAGGCAAGACCAAAATGCCCCTGCGCTAGTTAACTAACGCAAGTGTAAAACTATGTGTTAGTTAACTAACGATTCGTGACTTAAGTCACGCATGTGTTAACGCTGCGTGACTTAAGTCACCCATGTGTTATACACTACGCAAGTTAACTCACGCACTGATTTAACACATGCGTGAGTTAACTAGCGCACACTATGTGCACAAAAGAGGCAGAAACCTCTTTTTTGCCTGTTTTTTCTTTCATTTCTTCTTTCATACATTCATTCATTCAATTGCATGCATTTTTCATCATTCATTCAAGCAAGTCATAATTAAATTACGAAAAATAACGAAAAATGTCATAATTAAATTACGAAAAATAACGGAATAAAATAACGAAAAATGTCATAAAAGCGTCAAATATACACAAATGTCATAGGACTATAACCATATCCTTCAAAATGTCATAAAAAAACCTAGAAAATATCATAAAACCCTACTCCCATGGACTCCTACTCCTACTCCTCCTCCGTGGAGCCGGCACCTGGTCAAACACTGTATAATCGGATCGGAGACCCTCCAAAATGCTTTAAAATAGTGGATTTGAAGCCACCTCAGGAATATCCATTGCATGCTCCACTCTGCCTCTCATGTTGCCGATGACCTGGAATGGATCGGGAGGATGTCTGGCCCACTGCTGCTCAACAAGAACCTCCTCATAAGGAGGGACATGACGAGGAGGTGCCTGAGCTGCGTAGTCAGGAATGGTCGCATGGGGGTTCACAATAGGATGTGATACTTTAACAAACCATCTCATGTACCCCATACTATGAGACCACGACTGGTCCTCTAGCACCGGTTCACCTCTCTACTGCTGGCTGAGGACATGAAGAGCAAACTCCAAGAAAGCATGGGCCACATCATTTGTCGCAGTAAGCTCAAGAGTTGCAGGAGATCTGGGCCGTGTCTGGACATACCCATACTGCCTAAGAACCCGCTCTGTCAAGTGACGGACCATCCTGTCTCTGCCGGCCATGATCCATCCGGAGTACCAGCATGTCTTGAAAGGGTGTGATGTGTCGCCGTCTCTCGTACGACGTCCAGATGACATGAGAATGATCCATCGCATCAATGGCCTCTCTATAGTGTCCAGGGTCCGTAAAGCCCCTAGGAGGTTTCCACCGACTCACAAGCGGGGCAAATGTCGGGTCGTACACATCACTAAGAACCCTTAGAATGAGGTTCCTGAAGTGCGCCAAAGTTCATCCCTGCTGTAACACCCCGTTTTCCCAACATATAAATAATACATAAAATATATCAGAGTGCATCGTAAAACAGGATGTCACATTTCGTTCTTCAAAACATCATTTATCAAAAATAGAGTTAAATTCCACTATTTATTTAAAACAACTGCTTTCAATAATTAAAACAATGTCGCAGCGGATAATATTCAACACTTAATCAATACTTGACACTAAGGCATCAACATCAACAATGTAATTAAGATTCCAACTTAAAAGTAGTTCGACAACAACTTATAAAAAGAGATACGTAACAAAGGAAAACAAAACACATAAGAATCCCATCCCGTTACGTATCAGAGCATGACTCATATGACGACACAAAAACTAAACTCACATTAGCGGTTACTCCTAGATATCTACATGTTACCCACGTAGAGGCAACAACATTCAAACAGAAGGGGTGATATTTCACATTCAGTAATAATAAGCAACAATTCATGTAAAAGAATTAATCAACATAAAACAGCAACAAATTATATAAGAGAATCAATCAACATAAAACATCAATAAATCATATAAGAGAATCAATCAACATAAAACAACAACAAATCATATAAAAGAATCTATCAACATAAAACAGCAATAAATCATATAAGAGAATCACTCAACATAAAACAACAATAAATCATATAAGAGAATCAATCAACATAAAACAACAACAAATCATATAAGAGAATCAATCAACATAAAACAGCCACAAATAATCATCAACAAGTACTTCATATAATTTCAGAAATAAATCATCAATTAACTTCATTCATCAATGCAACAACAACAACTCAAATATGCAACAATAACAACTAAACAAATGCAATATAATTTTACATGTGGTACCAACAGAGCGTCAAACTCTCAACATAATGTCGTAATTCAACTAAACAGGGTATCAATCCCCCAACTTTGACAAGGCATCAAACAAAAAACTTTGACAAATGCTTATGCAATGATACGACTCAAAAATGCAACAACAACTCAACAATGCAATATAATTATGTAGGTGGTACCAACAGAGCGTCAAGCTCTCAACATAATGTCGTAATTCTACTAAACAGGGCATTAATCACCCAACTTTGACAAGGCATCAAGCCCCCAACTTTGACAAATGCTTATGCAATGATACGACTCAAAAATGCAACAACAATGATATCGTAATTCACATAATAAAATATCCACAAAAGATTTTCATGTCAAACCAAACCTACTAGAAACATAACTTAATTATCAACAACTTTCATATAAACATCACATAAATAACTTTCATATAAACATCACATAAATAACTTCGATATAAACATCATATAAATAGCTTCCATATAAACATCATATAAATAACTTTCATATAGAGATCATATAATTAACTTTCATGTAAACATCATATAAATAACTTTCATATAAACATCATATAATTAACTTTCATATAAACATCATATAAATAACTCCCATATAAACATCATATAAATAACTTCATTTAAACATCACATAAATAACTTTCATATAAACCTTATATAAATAACTTTCATATAAACGACTTGCATATAAATATCATATAAATAACATATAAACAACTTCCATATAAATTCATGGGATTATCTATACTCTTAACAACCTAATTCAATTCAAAACCTAACTTCTACAACAACAACAAAATTCAACAACAACAAGATTTAACATTTTTCAAAATTATACGATTATGATTAAAGAAGGTTAGTCCCACCTTACCTTAAATTGAATCTTTGAATTCTACAAGCTTCCCCTTAACCCTAGTTTTCTCCTTATGCCTCCGCTATCTTTTTCTCTTTTCTCCTTATGCATCCGCTATCTTTTTCTCCCAAAAACCGTTTCTACAAGCTCTTCTTTGTTTTCTTCCAAAACAGTTGTAACCCTAATTCTCCAATCTCCTCCTCTATTTATAACCACCAAGAGTTTGTTTCTCACTTAATCTTTTTAATGGGATTACTATCTACACACCCTCAAATTGGTTACTAATTCTATAACAACTATGTCGCGTCATTTTTCGAAGATCAAGGCTATTTGATTAGCGTTTGACTCACTATTTTATTTCACGACTGAACATTTAATTTTTAAAAGAAAGTGGAAAAAAGTTCAAATACCACTTTAAAAGATTTAGGGTTCGGGGGTTGGTTACATAAAGGGAAGGTATTAGCACCCTCTATGTTCGTAGTACTCTACGAGAACCTCTTGGTTTTATTTAATTTTTGTGCTATAACTTGTTTAGTTTGAAAAAATAGAATTAAAAATGATTAAGAAAAAAAACCTAATTATCTACATTTTTATTGATTTGGAAGGACGAGCGTCCTTTGCCTACGTACCCGTGAGGGATCAAAACCTCGTAGTTCGAGGTAGAAATTGCGTTTGATTTGTTTGATGTTTTTTATTAGTTTTGAAAAAGGTTTTAAAATGAAAAACCAAGTGGCAAAAGGAATTTGTTTGTGTCTTTTATGTTTAAAGGAAAGTGAACTCAAAATAAAGTTAAATTGATTGGCATTTGATTAAGAAAAGAAAATAAAAAAAGGATCACCTGATTTAAGATCAAGGTTTGTTTTAAAAAATATTTTTGTGATTTTTGTTATATGCATTTTTTGTTGTTTTTCAAATAATTAGAATAAGAGTAAACTAACGGAGCGGGAAAGAATAAAAGCGTGGGGAGCTCGTGGTGGCGTTGGACCACATGAGGACCTTTAACCTAAACTACGAAGCATAAAAGACAAGGCATGCACCCACACACGCACACATACACCTAAGCTATTACAAAAAAACCTATTAATACATTCTAAGGTCTGCGATAAAAATAAATAGACAAGGAAAATAAATTATTTACATAATGACCTAGATCACATTCTAATGTCTTGCAAAAATAAATAAACATAAAAATAAATATGTGGATGCTTATAAACAATAACATAAAAAAATAAAACGCAAGGGAAATTTAAAATGCATGAAAACGATAAAAAATGAGATGCTGGGGGTGCAAGCAGTAAACAGGGGGTGTAAAAATGAAATTGAGCCTTAACACATGCAGGGAAGTGGGCTTTAAGGATTAAACCGGTTCAGGCCGGTTCAAAGGCTGAACCGGTTCGGTCTACCGTATATATAGTCTGTGGGGCAGATTTTTTCGTTTTCAACCTTTCTTTCTCTCTCTCTATTTCCTCCTTCTCTCTAAACCCTCTCTTCTCTCTCTGTTCTTCTTCTTGTTGAAGTTTCCGGCGAGCTTGAAGAACAAGCCGCCGTGAAACCCAGTTTTCCGGCGAAGGTAGGGAGGCCGGCGCGGTGGCTGACCGGCCAAAGTGGCTGCGCCGCCGCGTCGGAGTAGCTATCTACTCCTTTTTGTTAATTTTTTTTGCTTTTTCTATTTCTTTCCCTCTCCTCTACTCTTTTCCGTTCCAAAAAGTCTCCAAAAGCAGATAACAGATCCTAGATCTAAAATGGGACAAAGATCATACCTTTGGGGTTTTTGAATGTCACAGATCTGTTCGTTGGTTATGACTGTGCTTGCTCGCCGATTTGATGCTTTGTTGTTGTTTGTAACGGACTTATGCAATTCTGGTTGTTTGGTTTGTTTGTAGTGTAAACTTGCTGTAGATTATGCGCCTGTTGTGATTTTTGCAGGTTGTTTTTATTGTGGATTTCGGTCGTTTGTGCCTTGTTGATTTTCGGCCCCCCTTTGTGTTGTGATTGCTGAGTTCTATTTATACCGAAGGATTCTTGATTAGGGTTTGTTTAAATGATGCAAAAGTTATGCGATTTGGATTGGAATGAAGAGGGAAACACGTATGAATCTGGATTATGTGAACATGCTGTTTTTTTGGATCAGTACCATGACACTATTTGGACAAAATAAAATAAATAAAAAATGAAATAATAAAAAGAAAACAAGATAAAGACTAGTTAGGATTTAAAAATTAAAAATAAAACAAAATTAATTGATTAAAAACAACAAAAGATGGAATTTTAAACTAAAAATAAAAATGAAGATAAAGAGAGAAGAGGGCCCGACTCGGAACCAAAAAATGAGGTATTTTAAAATACCTCTCTACCGAAATTTTTACCGAAAAGTCAGCGACTGATCAAGATCGAACGGGGTACGAGTGTAGGGTCAAATGACACGTGTCGGTGTATGAATGTACGATCTTAGGTCAAAATTTGGGGTATGACAAACTATTCAGCTCCACTATTTACACATCATTCTATTCTTAACCTTAACAAATTTCTCTCATTCCAAAACTGCACTTATGCCTCAATAATCTAATTTAATTAGATTTCCTTCACTATTAAAGTCATAACAAACTACTAATAACTACCAACTAATAACTACCAAAAATCACTCAAAACATCACTCATCACAATTATTCAAATAAATCATATAAAAAGACACGAAACTCGATATAATAAATAAATAATAAAAATGGGGCGTTACAACTCTCCCCCACTTAGAATATTTTCGTCCTAAAAAATGTACCTCATTCATATCTGAGCACAAGCTAAAGCTAACACAACGAGCAATGATTAGGAAACAAAGCAAACACAACGAACAATGATTAGGAAACAAAGCAAACACAACGACAATATTCACTCGTCACATGACACTAACGGCACGACTACTTGTCCGAACGGACCAACCTGCTCTGATACCAATTGTAACACCCCGTTTCCCAAGATATAAATAATACATAAAATATATCAAGTTGCATCGTAAAACAGGATGTCACATTTCGTTCTAAAAAAAATCATTTATCAAAAATAGAGTTAAACTCCACTATTTATTTAAAACAACTGCTTTCAATAATTAAATCAATGTCGCAGCGGATAATATTCAACACTTAATCAATACTTGACACTAAGGCCTCAACATCAACAACATTATTAAGATTTCAACTTAAAAGTAGTTCAACAACAACTTATAAAAAGATACATGACAAAGGAAAACAAAACACATAAGAATCCCAATCCCGTTACGTATCAGAGCATGACTCCTATAACGACACAAGAACTCAACTCACATCAGCGGTTACTCATAGATATCTGCATGTTATCCACGTAGAGGCAACATTCAAACAGAAGAGGTGAAATTTGATTTCACATTCATTAATAATAAGCAACAATTCATGCAAAAGAATTAATCAACATAAAACAGCAACAAATCATATAAGAGAATCAATCAACATAAAACATCAATAAATCATATAAGAGAATCAATCAACATAAAACAGCAACAAATCATATAAGAGAGTCAATCAACATAAAACAACAACAAATCATATAAGAGAATCAATCAACATAAAACCACTACAAATAATCATCAACAAGTACTTCACATAATTTCAGATATAAATCATCAATTAACTTCATTCATCAACGCAACAACAACAACTCAACAATGCAACAATAACAACAACTCAATAAATGCAATATAATTATGCATGTGGTACCAACAGAGCGTTAAGCTCTCAACATAATGTCGTAATTCGACTAAATAGGGCATCAAGCCCCAAATTTTGACAAGGCATCAAGCCCCCGACTTTGACAAATGCTTATGCAATGATACGACTCAAAAAAGCAACAACAACAACTCAACAATGCAATATAATTATGCATGTGGTACCAACAGAGCGTCAAGCTCTCAACATAATGTTGTATTCAACTAAATAGGGCATGAAACCCCCAACTTTGACAAGGCATGAAGCCCCCAACTTTGACAAATGCTTATGCAATGATACGACTCAAAAATACAACAACAATGACATCGTAATTCATATAATAAAATATCCACAAAAGATTTTCATGTCAAACTAAAGCTACTGAAAACATAACTTAATTATCAACAACTTTCATATAAACATCACATAAATAATAACTTTCATATAAACTTCACATAAATAACTTTCATATAAACAGCTTCCATATAAACATCATATAAAAAGCTTTCATATAAACATCAAATAAATAACTTTCATATAAACATCAAATAAATAACTTTCATATAAACATCATATAATTAACTTTCATATAAACATTATATAATTAACTTTCATATAAACATCATATAAATAACTTCATTTAAACATCACATAAATAAATTCATTTAAACATCACATAAATAAATTTCACATAAACATTATATAAATAACTTTCATATAAACATTATATAAATATCATATAAATAACATATAAACAACTTTCATATAAATATCATATAAATAACGTATAAACAACTTCCATATAAATATCATATAAATAACATATAAACGACTTGCATATAAATATCATATAAATAACATATGAATAACTTCAACTTTCATATAAACATTATATAAATAACTTTCATATAACTATTATATAAATATCATATAAATAACATATATAACTTTACGGTAGATTTAACTTTTACGGTAGATATTTATAAACCTATGCTTAAAAGAAATTCATACTTAATTTTAAAAAATCAATTAATATTAATTTTTTTAATATAAATTTTGATTAAAAAACTATTTTTAAATTTATAATTTTCAATAAATTAATTATCAATATTATAAGTTTAATATCCATTTGGGGTTGTCCTAGTGATTGGTTTGAGATTTTAGAGTTTGCTCTTCTTAATGTTTCAGGTTCGATTTTCTCTGGTGCCAACTACGGTGGGCAAGTCGATATTTAAATTGGCCCTCCGCAAGTAGATGGATGGTGGGATTGGTCCCCTCAGATTAGTCGGTTCTTGGATGGGATACCGAATGTAAAAAAATTATTGTCTCTTTCTCTTATGCTAGTGTGAGTATTCTGTGAGAGGTTTCTTTTTTTTTTAATCATTATTATTAATATTTTTTCAAATTGTTTGCTTCCATTTTATTTTAGGAGTTACAGTACATAAGAGTAACACGTGAAATTAACCAAAAAAATTCAAAAAATATATAATAAAAAACAAAATGCTGGATCAAGAGGAAAAGAGCAAGAATATCTTAACATTATAAGCCAAAGTTTAAATTTCAGTTGAGAAAGGCGTCCACTGAAAGGTAAAACATATGGAAAATCAATATATATATATATATATATATATATATATATATATATATATATATATATATATCTGTGTGTGTGTGTGTGTGTGTGAAAATAAATATATTAACATTTTATAAATATTGATTAGGGGAGGCATGGCAGTGACATAGACGGTTGTGGGTCTGGGAGGAGGAGTTGTTAGAGGAGTGTAGGATTTTACTGTCAGACATTGCAGCATAATTCTACAGAGGTAATTACGGTATATTGATTTTCCATTTGTTTTGTTATATATATATTTTTTATACTAATATACAGAGGTTGGACTTCGAACCACAAACACATTACTTATTTATTTTTAAAACTGAATTCTAATAGTCAGATTAAAAAAAATATTGATTGTGATGTTATGATAATCTAACTCTTTCCTCTTGATCCCAATAATCTTGTATTTATACTCACTCGTACTCTACTAAGAATCTAGGATTATGGAAGAGGAAGACAATTTCCAAGAAGGGGGAGGAGGTCTAATTACTCATTTCTTTCAAAAAAAAATAAAGAAGACGAATCGCTCTATCTAGCATTAAAAAAAGAGACAGAAATATTATGTGCAAAAGAAGTCATTTGCTATTGAATCCTTCTCTTCACCCAGCAAAAAACACTCCAGCCCTGTAGGCAAGACCAAAATGCCCCTGCGCTAGTTAACTAGTGCAAGTGTAAAACTATGGGTTAGTTAGCTAACGCCGCGTGACTTAAGGCACGCATGTGTTAACGCTGCGTGACTTAGGCCACGCATGTGTTAACGCAAATGTCATAAAAGCGCCAAATATACGCAAATGTCATAGGATTACAATCATATCCTTCAAAATGTCATAAAAAAACCTAGAAAATATCATAAAACCCTACTCCCATGGACACTTACTCCTCCTCCGCGGAGCCGGCACCTGGTCAAACACTGTATAATCGGATCAGAGACCCTCCAAAATGCTTTAAAATAGTGGATTTGAAGCCACCTCAAGAATATCCATTGCATGCTCCACTCTGCCTCTCATGTTGCCGATGACCTGGAATGGATCGGGAGGATGTCTGGCCCACTGCTGCTCAACAAGAACCTCCTCGTAAGGAGGGACATGACGAGAATGTGCCTGAGCTGCGTAGTCAGGAATGGCCGCATGGGGGTTCACAATAGGATGTGATACTTTAACAAACCATCTCATGTACCCCATACTATGAGGCCACGACTGGTCCTCTAGCACCGGTTCACCTCTCTACTGCTGGCTGAGGACATGAAGAGCAAACTCCAAGAAAGCATGGGCCACATCATTTGCCGCAGTAAGCTCAAGAGTTGTAGGAGACCTGGGCCGTGTCTGGACATACCTGTACTGCCTAAGAACCCGCTCTGTCAAGTGACGGACCATCCTGTCTCTGCCGGCCATGATCCATCCGGAATACCAGCATATGTCTTGAAAGGGCGTGATGTGTCGCCGTCTCTCGTAGGACCTCCAGATGACATGAGAATGATCCATCACATCAATGGCATCTATATAATGTCCAGGGTCCGTAAAGCCCCTAGGACGTTTCCACCGAATCACAAGCGGGGCAAATGCCGGGTCGTACACATCACTAAGAACCCTCAGAATGAGGTTCCTGAAGTGCGCCAAAGTCAATCCCTGCTGTAACACCTTGTTTTCCCAACATATAAATAATACATATAATATATCAGAATGCATCGTAAAACAAGATGTCACATTTCGTTCTTGAAAACATCATTTATCAAAAATAGAGTTAAATTCCACTATTTATTTAAAACAACAGCTTTCAATAATTAAAACAATGTCGCAGCGGATAATATTCAACACTTAATCAATACTTGACACTAAGGCCTCAACATCAACAACGCAATTAAGATTCCAACTTAAAAGTAGCTTAACAACAACTTATAAAAAGATACGTAACAAAGGAAAACAAAACACATAGGAATCCCCATCCCGTTACGTATCAGAGCATGACTCATATGACAACACAAGAACTCAACTCTCATCAGTGGTTACTCCTAGATATCTGCATGTTACCCATGTAGAGGCAGCATTCAAACAGAAGGGGTGAGATCAAACAGAAGGGGTGAGATTTCACATTCAGTAATAATAAGTAACAATTCATGTAAAATAATTAATGAACATAAACCAATAACAAATCATATAAGAGAATCAATCAACATAAAACAACAACAAATCATACAAAAGAATCAATCAACATAAAACATCAATAAATCATATAAGAGAATCAATCAACGTAAAACAGCAATAAAATCATATAAGAGAATCAATCATAAAAATCATCAATTAACTTCATTCATCAATGCAACAACAACTCAACAATGCAACAACAACAACTCAACAAATGCAATATAATTATGCATGTGGTACCAACAGAGCGTCAAACTCTCAACATAATGTCTTAATTCAACTAAACAGTGCATCAAGCCCCCAACTTTGACAACGCATCAAACCCAAAACTTTGACAAATGCTTATGCAATGATACGACTCAAAAATGCAACAACAACTCAACAATGCAATATAATTATGCAAGTGGTACCAACAGAGCGTCAAGCTATCAACATAATGTCGTAATTCGACTAAACAGGGCATCAATCCCCAACTTTGACAAGACAACAAACCCTCAACTTTGACAAATGCTTATGCAATGATACGATTCAAAAAAGCAACAATGATATCGTAATTCACATAATAAAATATCCACAGAAGATTTTCATGTCAAACCAAAGCTAGTGGAAACATAACTTAATTATCAACAACTTTCATATAATCATCACATAAATAACTTTCATATAAACATCATATAAATAGTTTCCATATAAACATCATATAAATAGCTTCCATATAAACATCATATAAATAACTTTCATATAAACATCAAATAAATAACTTTCATATAAAAATCATATAATTAACTTTCATATAAACATCAAATAATTAACTTTCATATAAACATCATATAATTAACTTTCATATAAACATCATATTAAAAACTTCCATATAAATATCATATAAACGACTTGCATATAAATATCATATAAATAACGTATAAACAACTTTCATATAAATATCATATAAACAACTTCCATATAAATATCATATAAACGACTTGCATATAAATAACATATAAACAACTTTTCATATAAACATTATACAAATAACTTTCATATAAACATTATATAAATATCATATAAATAACTTATAAACGACTTTCATATAAATATCATATAAATAACATATAAACAACTTCCATATAAATTCATGGGATTATCTATACTCTTAACAATTTTATTCAATTCAAAACCTAACTTCTACAACAACAACAAAATTCAACAACAACAAGATTAATCCTTTTTCAGAATTATATGCTTATGATTAAAGAAGGTTAGTCCCACCCTTACTTAGATTGAATCTCTGAATTCTACAAGCTTCCTCTTAACCCTAGTTTTCTCCTTATGCCTCTGCTATCTTTTTCTCTCAAAAACCGTTTCTACAAGCTCTTATCTGTTTTCTCCTAAAACTGTTGTAACCCTAATTCTATAATCTTCTCCTCTATTTATAACCACCTAGAGTTTGTTTCTGACTTAACCTTTTTAATGGGCTTACTATCTACACACCCTCAAATTGGTTACTAATTCTATAACAACTATTCAGCTCCACTATTTACACATCATTCTATTCTTAACCTTAAAAAATTTCTCTCATTCCAAAACTGCACTTATGCCTCAATAATCTAATTTAATTAGATTTCCTTCACTATTAAAGTCATAACAAACTACTAATAACTACCAACTAATAACTACCAAAAATCACCCAAAACATCACTCATCGCAATTATTTAAATAAAATATATAAAAAGACACTAAACTCTATATAATAAATAAATAATAAAAATGGGGCGTCACACCTGCAAACACAAACAACCAAATATATATCAACACAAGTATTATACAAACAAGGTTAAAAAAAGAAAAAACAAGTTAAACAAGACAAAAATTTACGATCCAATAAGTTAAAAAGAAAAAAAACAAATATTACCACAAGCAGGGTCATGTAACCACCATAGGAGGCCACTGACGAATCAGAGGTCAGAGAGAGCTGCTCGTACAGGAATGCTAGCCCCATCCCACCCCATGACCAGTCGTCCATATCTTGCAGCGCAAGCAACCACAACAAATTAATGTTTTTGCTGTTCTTGCGGGAAAAAATGGTTCATCCAAGCAAGATCAACATAAACGCCTTAACGTAGGCCAACCTAACTTGAGCACGCTCGTCTTCCTCCTCCTCTGTGTCATTCTCAACCAGCTGATTACACCTATGCAAGAGCACCTCGTAGCGCCTCTTCAGTACACCAAATGAGATATACGGACCACCTTGTCTGGTCATCTCCCTAGCCGCATCCTCTGCGGAAAAAAGCAGATCCCCCTGCATCATCTCCATCCCATCGTCACGGGTTAACTCTCTATCATGAAGGAGCCTCCCAATGATGGGGATGCCTAGGGGACACGCCACATCATCTAGTGTGATGGTCATCTCCCCAACAGGTAGATGGAAGCTGCTGGTCTCCTCATGCCATCTCTTTAACATCGCACAAACGTGCCCGTGAGAGATGTTCTCATACCCACTACTCAGGAGGGGAGTTAGACCGGGCAGATTCACTCCATCCCAAAACCAATTATTTTGTGCTCCCGGCTGATGCACCGTCATGTTTTTAAGGCTCAGCTTCTTCCCGTGTGAGATACCTTTCACCATATGTCTTTTCTGAAACTGAAATACAAAAACAAAAAACACCAAACAACACCGTTAAATAAATAATAAGTAAAATTAACTTTAAATATATTCTAACATAAATAGTAAAAGAAGTAAAATAAAAAAAATAAGTAATATAATAATTAGAATAAATTGTATAAATAGTAAAAGAAGTAAAATAAACATAAAAATATACTTACATCGGCATCGACCCATATCTAGCATGCCACATGTCCACCAAATCGAGGTAAAAGCGAGAGGTTAGAAGGCCCCCCTGCATAGCCGTCCGGTCCGGCCTTGTACACCATCCTTGGCACCTCCTGAAAACGACCCCCACCATCATCATCCTGCTGAGGCTGAGCTTGAGGCTTAGCCTGAGGCTCAACCTGCTCCTGCTCCTGCCGCTCAAGCTCCTCAATATGAGGCTGCTTCTCCTTCTCAACAACAGGCTGCTAATGATGATGCTGCTGATGCTGATACGCCTCAAACTGATACTGGTGAGGCTGAGGATCTTCAAACTGATACACCTGAGGCTGAGGATCCTGATAAACCTGATACTGCGTCGGGTCCATCGTCTGGGATGGACTAGTCTGTGATGAAGATGGCCCAACATCATCAACACTGGCAAGTCTCGTGCCCCCCACTCTCCCTCGACTTCGACCATGTAAAGGAGGGACTACTGCTTGCTTCTCCCTCCGTGCACTACCAGTAGAGGTAGGCCTCCCTAACCTAACTCTGTCAGTCCTCTCCCTCTGAGACATATCTGCACAACACAACATTTTAAAAAGCACAAAATCAATGACACATTTTCACACGAACATTGTGTCATTTCTAACAATTCAAGAACAACACTAAAGTTTCGACAGTGTCATTTCAATCCGTAATTTACGACATTGTTGTCAAACATACTATAATCAACATTAATAAACTATATTCTAACTAATTTCATCATTAACAATCCAAAAAACAAACAAATTTTCATTAACACATTTTATCAAACACCTAGAGTGCAATTTTCAATCAACATAAGATCTAACAATTTCTAAACCCTAAACTACCACAATGCCCTATAAACAACAATTCCTAAGTTAAATCATCACTAACAATCATAAAAACTAACATGCAAGCAAAATTTTTAAAAACCTAAAAATGTTAAATTTCTTCAAAAATTCGGAAATTTCAACCAAAAAATTAAGTAGGATAATCATCACTTACTTGATATTGTGGAGGAAATTTGCTTTGAATGGCGCAAGAATGATGAAATTCAGATTTGGGGTGAAAAATTTCGAAGTTGGGAAGTTTGGAAAATGAGGGAAATGGTTGTTGTGTTGCTGTTATATGACTTAAGTAACACTGCGTGACTTAACATGCACAACGCTACCTAAGTTGCGCACAAAATGTCACATGTGCAAGTTAAGTCACACAGCGTGACTTAACTTGCGCAGTGACATTTTCGTCAGTTTAGCTAGACGGGAGTGTTTTGTGTTGGGTGAAGAGCAGGATTCTTTGCTATTTTGGTGATAGTTCAAAGTTGATTTGAAGAATTATTTAAGTCCACACTTTATTTAGAAAAAAGCCATCAACATTTGACCCATGGTCTCCGTTCCACTTTTGCACTTTGTTTCACTTATACTTCCTCCGTCGCTATATGTAACCCCCTTTGCTTTTTTCACATTTCTTAAGAAAAGTTGTCAGTGTAATTAATGTGTCTGTTTTGTGTGTTAATATTACCAAATTGTCCTTTGTTTGTATGTGTATTAAATTTGACTTTTCAAATTTTAAGACAAGTTAGTAGTATTAATTAAGGGTATGTTTAGGATAAAAGTAATAAATGCTTCTAGTAATTTGAAAAGGGGTTTACAATTAGGGAGAAAAATAAAATCAAATGGGTGCTTCGATATAGGGACGGAGGGAGTAAAAGGAAAACCGGAGACTTTTATAAGTTAGACTTTTATTTTGAATAGACTAAAAAATGTTGCCACTCCCTCTTTAATAAGTTGCAAATATGTTTGTTTCAAATTATAAGTTGTTTTACGATACCGATGAAATAATAATATTACTTTTCATATTATATCATTAATTTTATCGACAAAAAAAAATTATATCAATAATTATTTATTATTATCTCTTTTTTCAATTCTTTAATTTATTATTTCCAAAATATTTAATATGGACAATTTTATTAAAAAAAACTCATAATATTTATTTTTGATACAATTTTTTTTACATTTCTTAATATGTGTAAAATGCTCAAAACGTAGTATAATTTAAGACGGAGGAAGTATATATTAAATCAAACCAATTAGCTCTTCCACAAGATGTACCAAAAAGAACTTATGAAAGTATCGTTACATTAAACAAATTCCAAACCAAAAAGAGAAGAAAAAAAACTAAATTACAACAGATAGGAAGTGGGTTAATTCTTCAATAATGATAATCGAAATCAAAAGAAACATATATCGATTTCAACCACCAAAAAGCCTACAACTTAACCTTTTCACTTAAAGATTGCAAGTGTTCTACCTTCGGTTTGAAAATGCGACTATTTCTCTCCTTTCAGATTATCCAAACGACCACAAACCATAATATTAAGAGCCACTTTAGTCTTTCTCGAGTGAATTTCCACGAATTGTTATTCAGAAACCTAGCCATGCTGCAACCAGATAACAAAGTCTACCAAATTAACCTTTACATGAATGCAAATAAAAAGCAAGCGCCAAACTAAATTATTAATTTTCAACGAGACTTCTTTTAAATATAAAAGATGAGTGTTGTCCGAAATAATAATACTATCCTACACTTCCGTCAAATAAGAGTATGCGCTACTAACATTATATCAATGAGAAGAATGTAATTTCTGTTGGAACAAAGGGTGTGTAACAATACCACTTTTAGTTTTGATAATAACAAGGTAATAAAAATTGTCAATTGGATATGTTAATATTTGTTTAAGTGTGCATGATCTTAGTCAAAGATTTTAATCATAGATAGTATTCTGTAAGAACAAATGAAGAGCAAAATCCTAAAGAAGCTTGTTGCAAGTGATTCTGAAGACTTAGAGAGCCTGAAGAATCAACGGAAGCTGTTTCGAGAGGTTCTGAAGACTTGGAGAGTCTGAAGAAGCTGTTTCGAAGAAGTACAAGACTCGGAGAGTCTGAAGGAGCTGTTTCGAAGAAGTGCAAAACAAGAGGTTCTGAAGACTTAGAGAATCTGAAGAACGAAGAGAGTCTGAAGGAGCTGAAGAGAGTTTGAAGCCCAACAGAGTCTAAAAGTTCTACAAAGAGTGTGAAGATTGCAACTCAAGAATTTGTTTGAATGAATCTCTGAAGGCATTTCGTTGCAGAAGAAACGTTCATATAGAGTAACGACTATTTTCAAGTCAACTTAAGCATGGGATGCTTTCCGACAAAGAATGCAGGAAAAGGACATAGTACTTTGTACGAACTCTGTTTCCACTACTCCATTACTTGTACTATTGGAAGTTGTGTCTATTGGTATTTTCGCTTCAAGTGGAATGGAATTCAAAATCTGTTTTGAAGGACGATTACCATATCAAGCAACAAATCAACAGTGATTGATCAAGCTTCTAGATGACTCTGTGATGTGCTGGCTTTTCTCAACGTCTCTTTACAACCTCTATATAAAGGAGTGAAGACGTGGAGAATTGGTTATTGACTCTACTACTGAAAAACTGAGCTATTACGCTATTTTGTTATTCTCCCTGAGTCAAGCAAAACACATCAACAACTTAGAAAATTCTTACAAACTTGTTTATCCTAGAATTTCTAAGTGTCACAGAAAACAGAGTCTTATTGTTCTGTATTTGAAACACCACTGATTGTATATCAAGTGTTCAAACTCTTATTCAATTTTCTGTAAATTGTGTCAGAAGTTTCTTGCTTGTGTGCTTAAGCAATTAAAGTCTCTTGGGTGTGTCCTTGAGCATTTGAAAACTCTTGCATGCGTGCTTGAGCATTTGGAAGTCTCTTGCTGTGTGCTTGAGCAACTTGTAATTGGTTATTACATTTTAGTGAACTCTCATTGGAAGTGCAAGGGGGACATGTCTACTTCCGGTTTATGGAAGGAACCTGTATAATTGCTTGTGTTCTCTCTTTCCCTTATCTCTGTACTTTCTCCGCTGCAACAGACTCTGATCTTCCATCAGGACCTGAACTTGTTCAGACTCTGATCCTGGAAAACAGAATCAATCCCTTTAAGAGACGCGAAAAAGTTAACACAATTCAACTCCTCCCATTCTTGTGTTTTTCTCACCTTCAATTTCCACTTTTAACGATCCCCCACATCAACCTGCAAAACCACTAAAGATAATTTGTCCACACACTCCCTCACCAACTTCTCCTTCCACGTAAAACACCCTCCTCATCCACTTCCACGCCTCACCATTCACTCCCCACCTTAACTAAAACAACTCTTTTAGTGACACCAATTTATTTTCTGCTAACTCATACAACCTTCGGTACTTAACATCCAAAGAATAACCATATAACCAAATATCCTTTCAAAATAACGTAGAAAACCGGGTTCACATTCTGTCACATTCTGTCTCCAAACCGATCATTCTCCTCCCCCAAAGCACAACCTCCCACCATCCTCTTCAGGTCCGTTCCTAGAGTTTTACAGGCCTTAGGCATAATATGAGAAAAGGGCTTCTTACATTATATATCATAAAAAAATTTACTTCATTTTTGTGTGTTCACTACCAAATAAATGTATTTTTTAGGCAACATATGAAATTAAATCAAATACTCCATAGACACCAAACAAAATAAAATGAAATTTGTTGTTCACACATAGCGTTTGGCTGAAACACACCAGTAAAATATTAAAATACCCCTTTCGACAGTTAACTGCCGCGGAACTTCGGCAGTTAACTACAGCGAAAATTTCAAACCTGATTTTTTTTGTTGACAAAAACTTTAAATTGTCATTAGTAATATTTATTGATTTTGATTGTTTCAATCAGTATTTTGGTACGTTTCAAACAATTGCAGTATTATACTTATGCATATATATATATATATATATATATATATATATATATATCTTAATAAGAATAACATTTAAATCTTGACAAAAAAATAAAGAGCATTTAAATCCTCAAAAAACATTTCAATGAGTGTATAAATTATGCATTTGAATATTGTTTTGCAAATTACTTAAATAAAAAAAACAACGTTGTGCACAATTATTTTAATTTAGAAAATATAGCAACATACTATACCTTTAAAAAAATATCGTTGCGCAAATTTATTTTAACGATTTTTTTTTATTTTTTTATTTAACTAATGTGCTAAACAATATTCAAATGCTTAATATTTACACTAATTAAAATGTTTTTTTAGAGGATTTAATTAAATGCTATTCTTATTAAGATATATATGCATAAGTATAATACTGCAATTGTTTGAAACATACCGAAACAATGATTGAAACAATCAAAATCAATAAATATTAATAATGACAATTTAAGGTTTTTGTCAACAAAAAATTCAGGTTTGAAGTTTCCACGGCAGTTAACTGCCGAAGTTTCCGTGGTAGTTCACTGCCGAAGTTTCGCGGCAGTTATCTACTGCCGGTTGACTTCCACGGCAGTTAATTACCGAAGGGCTATTTTTGTATTTTACTGGTGTGTTTCAGCCAAACACTATGTGTGAACAGTAAATTTAAAATAAAAAGCATAGAAGTAGAGAACAATAGTATCTACGATGTAGATTGAAATCTTAGCACCAGTAAAATAGAGACTGAAATTTTACCACCTAAGAATAATAACACCAAAAAAGTAAAAGTATATCAACACGTAATTAATTAAATTTTAAACTTTTGGATGAAAAATTCTCTAATGTTAAACTCATAACAACAATCACTCATGATACAAAATTAGTGTTGGACTTTTAAGTATCTCTAACAAGTTCATTATGATGATACAAAATCAATGTTAAACTGTTGTTAAAAGTGTACCTTCAATGGTGAATTTTAGCAAACTTAATAACTTATATCAATAATTTTATCACACTTATGATAAGAAATTACCTCATTGAAATTGATGAGACACACATTTATTTTGATGGTTGAAATCTCAGCTGTGCTGACACCCCAAAACATTGTATGTCAGATGCAGCTATTGATAAAAAAGAACAACAACAACAACAACAACAAAACCTGAATAGGAAATATGATCCCAAATGTGTCTCACATCGGTTTCATGATCATGAACGCGTCTCGATAATCTTGCATTATTAAATTCAATTCTGCAATCATTTCAATCAATTTAAGAAAGTTGACATTACTATATTGATATAATTTATTTTTTTGGAATCTTTGAAAGACAAGATTAAGATTAATTTCACTAGTAGACCCATTTTCAACTAAAATATAATTTATTTTGTTATTAAAATCATCCCAATTTCTTGAATAATAAATATCACCAATATTTTCAATACTAGTGAGACACATTCTTATGCACAATTGGCCCAAAAAATTATCACCAATTTCTTCGATAATAATTTTTTTGGCACATTATTAAGAACAACCAATTTTTTTAATAAGGAGATTGCATATATAAATCTTTGTGTTGTAGGGGGTATATATAGCAAATTGCGCCAAAAGGGCCAAAAACATTAACAGACTTCAGCCCAGTCCTTCATCATGTCAATGTTTGTGGTCTTTCAGTGCACTTTACTATATACACACCTCATAAACCAAATATTTCTATATACCGGCATGAGCCCTATGTAGTCGCACCCCCTATGCATAAGGACCGCCCTGGTCCTCCCCATACCGAGCGTAAAACCCAATATCACAAACTATCTCTCTCCACCAACACCACTTGCACTCCTTCAACCTCCGTAGCCGCAAACAAATATTATCCCATTTAATCCAAGTTGTTTTCTTAATTTCCTCACCCCCCACCCCCCTCCCAAAAACTGCATCAAAAATATATTCAATAGAAGAGATGATACCTGAAGGAGCCTTGAAGAAGGAAAGAAAATAGACTAGTATGAAAAATATAACAAACTTTAGAAGAATCAGTCAACCTTCAATAGAAAGATTACGACTTTTCCATCCCGGCAATCAGCAATCCCAAGTACGCAAAAGGTAAACACCCATATTTAGAATTCATAACCATGGTAGCCCCTTCAACCAAGAATCCAAAATATTAACCCCAACCAACTTGCTTTTATGAAACTTGATTTTTAGAGCCAAAATATCTTCAAAGAGAAATAAAACAGCCTTCGACACTCTAGCATTAGCCGAACATTTATTTATGATCAACAAAATATCATCAGCGAATTACAAATTAGAAACTTAGACAATACCATGCATCGACCCCCACACTATAGGGAGTATACAAACCTGCCTCCACTATCGCATTCATCAACACATTTAATCCTCCAACTACTAACAAGAATAGAAAAGGTGAAAGAGGGTCACCTTGACGAAGCCCTCTGTCAAACTTAAATTCATCCGTCAGGCCACAATTCACAAGTACCGAAGTCGACGCTGTAATAACACATTCTAAAATCCACTTGCGCCATAGAGCCCGAAAGTTCATTTTAATCAACACATCCTATAAATACCTCCAATCCACCGAATCATAGGCTTCTTCAAAATTAACCTTAAATAGTAATAAATCCTTCTTCAAGGCACACATATCATCCACCATCTCATTTGCTATCAATATACCATCTAGAACTTGCCTACCTTTCACAAATGAAGATTGAAATTTGGACACCACACTAACAATAACTTTTCTTAGCCTATTAACAAGCACCTTAGTCAAAATTTTATACAAGCATCCAACTAGATAATCTCAAACGAACGACCCAAATGAAAGGAAACTAGAAGGTTGCGATCGAATGGCTGAGAAAAACCTCAAGCAACGTAATGAACTAAAGTAATGCGTGCGTGAAGCATTTTCCCCAATATGCGTGCAACCCACGAAGCTGGCACGTGGAAAGTGGAACCGAACAACCATCACATCTTGAACGTTACATTTCAATTCATTAAATGCCAACTACTCCCACTTACTACCTCGGGATGCCGCCATATTCAGCGCGGAGCAGCAACAAAATATTTTCAAGACTCCTGATGGCACCAATATTCAAGGGCGCCTATTTAAAACGCATTACATGATTAAGCCATTGCACCATAAAGGCAGCAATGGCTTGGTGGGCAACTGGTTTGGACCATCCAGAAGGCTAATTCAAGGATGACACGTGGACCAAAAGTCCGCCAAACTAAGGAGCATCATCTTAAGGATCATACTAGTGTTGGTGCATATCACCCCACTTGAGCATGCCTCCTTGTATCAGGCCTCATACACGTTTCTCCCAATGGCCTCCTAATGAGGCGCCACACCCGGAGAGGATTATTCTTACACACACCTTTATAAGGGTGACTTAGTTTCACCCCTAGGTACGATTCACTTTTCCCACACCTTTCACACATTCCATCTCATTTCTATCACTGACTTGAGCGTTGGAGTGCTAACATGCCTGCATGCACCTTTCGTCCCACCGTGAAGACTACTCGCCACCGTACCAGAGCACTTTATTCCGTAAGTTCCTCCACGGACGGATCAACAAGTCAAAAAATGTCGGAGAAAGTTTTGATGGGATTAGACTTAGATAACTTCTCATCTAATGGTTCCTCTTAATCGATTGTATACTTTTTATGGTTCAAATATAACTCAACCTATCCCTCGCAATATGTTTCCATCTCTGTTTAACAACATGAAATCCATTGAAGCAATTGACTTTTGAACTAAATTGAGTTTTAAAACAATGTCTCTAAAGTTTTTATGATAACAATGTAAGAAAGAACAATTGGTTTCTCTAATGGGTGTTCAAGTGCGCGGGACCATATAATTAAATTCCGATTTTTTGGTCAAGTTTGTGGTTTTGATACATCATGCTCTGAACGCAAGGGAAACCATTTTGGTAGTCAAGAGAAACATTGGGAACTTTTGAAGACTTATAAGATGATATAAAGAAAGGTTAAGAAATTGTCAAAGCTCTGATCAGAAGATGCATCAAGCCTTGAAGACTTTAATGATAACAAGCTATGATGGATTCAAACTCTAAAGGAAGCAAGTTCTGAATGACATGTTAGCAGTTTGGGTGACTACGAAAAAATTTATATTCTTCTAAAGAAATGTCACTTTTAAAGTTCTGATAGTACTATTTTTCTTCTTCTGACCACGTGCAGAAACAAACAAACAACTTTAATGGCAAAGAGAATCTAACAGATCATTCCTAATGAAGCAAATGACCTCTATAGTACTATTCAACGACATTATCCATTCACTACAAGAAACATTGCAATTTGCCAGGGGCAGACTCCCTAATAAAAGGGTAATTTTTTTGGCAAAACGACGTTTGTGAAGGATTTTGCTAGGGGCGGAATCCCTGGCAAATCCGCTCATCGCAAACAATTTGTGAGGGGTTATACCCCTGACAAAAAAATGTGGGGCCATACCCCTGCCAATTTGTATCGCTTAAGCCTTGTCATAATCCCTTGTAAAAAAAAACTTATTTGAATACACTATTTTTAAAAACGGTTTTCCAGCAATAAAACCTTTTTAGTATATTATTTTTTTAAGAAGTATTTTTTATTTAAAAAACATTTTTTTAATTTAAAAAATATTATTTTTAAAAACATATTTAGTTTAACAAACAGTAAAAAATATCAGATTCTTTACTGCAGAAACTTAAAAAACAAATTTTCATAAATAATTTTTAAAAAAAAAAAACATGTTTTAATTAGTATATAAACAGTTTTCTACCTAAAAATCAGAGGCAGAGTCACCCCCCAGCTAGCCTAGGCACTAGCCCGAGCTCAGCTTCTACTTTCTTTGTAGTAAGCCCAGCCCAATAGCCCTTTTTCTACTAAAAAAAAATGACAGAATTCAATTGTTTCTATTTTTCAGACGTGTATTTGAGAAATTTTCTCCTTCTCTAACTCGTGACTTTCTCAGTCTCTCTTTCACTTTCATTTGCCTCTTATTCTCTCAACTTGCGCCTCTTCCTCTCTCAACTCTGAGTCTACCTCCATTTTCATTCCTTCTCCTCTCTACTCTCCTCCAGGTTTGTTCTATTTTTATTTTAATTTTTTTGTTATTTGTTATATTTTGTTGTTGATGGCCGATGCTTGTTATTTGTTAATGGGTGAATGAATTGATTATTCAAATTCCAAACCACAATTTAGAATTGTTAATTATCCCCAATTTTGATTTCCCAAACCATAATTCAGAATTGTTGATTCTTCTCTTTATTTGTCCAAAGAGTATTGTTGATTTCAGAAACCTCTCTATTTGTTTTCCAAAGAGAATTGTTGATTTCAGAAACCTTTCTCTGTTTGTCCGAAAAGGATGACAAGAAGAATTAGATTTATCTACTACATTTCCCTTTCTAATAATGTTCTAGATATGGTATTATAATTTATATGTTCTGTAGAGTATATTGTCAAGTGCTAAAGAATGAATAAGAATTAATCTCCTTATATTATATGTTTTGGCAGTTTTGTACAGTAGATGCTTTGCTTGTTTTTTTCTTTCTTTCTAATAAACTAGTAACTTTTACGTTGAATTGATACTCTGCAAACCTAATTTTGATCTCCTTTAATCAAGAATAAACACACATCATTGTTCTAATTTAGTTCTTTAGATTTTCGCAAATAATATTTTACTGCCATCTCTCCAAATGGAAACATGTCACTATATATGTTAGAGAGGGTATAGAATAATGGATAATTAGTGTAGTAAGAGTTGTTAATCAAGTGAACTTCTTGAAGTATGCATAGTTCAAGAAATTTGGAGATTACATTATTATGTTTTTTTTGTATGTGTCTATACTTTTTGATTTGGGTGATAATTTGATCAAGAATTTGTAGTATGAGGCATTGAACTTGAAAGCTAACTTTGTAGTATAAGTTTTATTTTATAGCAACCGCTAAGTTTATAACATTAACAATTTTTTATTCTTATGCCCTTAGAACAAGTATACCTTTATAAAAGATGTATACCTTTGGAAACATTGAGGCTTCAATTTTGTTATTGAGAATAATCATAATTTTTAAACAAGTATTTCTTCCAATTTTGTTTTTAATGATTTGAAAAGTAAACTACTTATATGATTCTTCTGATCCTAGTATTTGGTATTACAAATGAGCTTTCATAAATCTTGCAAATAAAATATCTTAATATTGTGCTTGTCATGGAATTAATTAATGTCGTCAAAGCTCGGTTAGCCACATTCAGAGATAGTGGTTGGGATAATTTATTTTTTGATGTACAAGAATTTTGTGTTGCTAAAGGTATTCTGGTGCCAAATTTGGATGAAGAAATATCGGTTCGGGGTTGTTTAAGACTTGAAGGGATGTCTGTCACTAATCTTCACTGATAGAATTTTGGCAAGTGTACCAAATACTATCGAAGTAGTAAAAATATCGTTCCCACAAGGACTGATTTTAATCTCAATAAGTCAAGTACGTTATTAAATTCGGATGTAATAAAAGTTGTTTTGTTTTGCCACTAGGCAGTAGATTGGTTTAATCGCATAAAGCTTAATAACAGAAAAATAAATTGGTTGTTAAGAATAAGAGAGAGACGAGTTTAGGTCTTTTGAATCATCGATGTTCCCCTAATTGGTATACTGCACCTATTCTTATGAATGATTTTCTAGTTCCACGATAGTTAACAAAATAGTCCTAATCAATCCATTGAGTTAGGACCCTCCTCTAGGATTACAGCCCCTAATTCCTTAGGTGGTCTAATAATTGTTGAAGGTTTAAGCACATTAACCTAATATCACTAATAAAGAATTGTCCATTCATAGACTAACTATGTTTATTAGAACAATTCAATTAGGTCTAAGTCGAAAGCTAGGGTCAGTAGTCATTTGTTCTCACTAAATCATATACATATGTGATCATGATATATAAAGCATTAAGAACAATTGAATTGAATTGAATAAAAACTAGATTGTCATTCACAATAAATAGAGTTTCACAGCAACGTAGATCAATTAGGGTTACAAAGAATCATCTCAGACCTAACTCTAATGGATTTAGCTACTCATAATGGTGTTTATAAATAACATAATCATTAGAGGAATCAATACATACATGAACTGGTAAAAGAGTGAAGAAATTGCCCTTCTAGCCGTCTTGTAGTCTCAAAATCGCACTTTGCTCTTCTCAAATCGTAAGCCTTCAGCTTAAATAGGCACATAAATTCGCCTAAAATCGTGTCACGTTTTTGTTAAATCGTGACACGATTTTGCCTTGTGTAACAAACAACTGAATTAGGGTTTCTTCAAATCGTGTCACGTTTTGGTCATCGTGACACGTTTTTCCTTGGCAGAGAGCATGTTTTTGGTCTTGTCAAATCGTGTCACATTTTTATCCAATCGCGACACGTTTTCCATCTTTGTGTTTTCTTCAGATTTTCTGTTTTCTTGCTGCTTAAGTTACCTTGTGAACTCTAAATTGTGATCAAAATACATAAAAAATTACGTAATGACAAGATGTCATCATTCACCATTACCGTGCCGAGATTTTTTATGTTGCTATTGACAAAATATGCGTGGATATGAATCATCGATTTAGTGAAGGAACTGACATTGTGCTTGATTGCTTCTCATGTCTTGACCTGAAGAACTCTTTCTCCAAGTTTGATGTTGATAAGCTTGCTCGTCTTGCTGATATTTATCATGCAGGCTTTTCTGATGATGACCGTGGAACAATAAGGGAGCAACTTGACACTTATGTACTAAGTTAAAAATCATGCTTCCGTGGAACAATAACGCTTTTCTTGACTATGAAGACTGTTCAAACTGAGAAATATTTGGTTTTCCATTAGTCTACAAACTCATTGAGTTGGATTTGATATTGTCGGTGTCGACAACATCCGTTGAAAGAGCTTTTTCAGCAATGAAGATTATCAAGACTAAATTGAGCAACAAGATCAACAATATGTGGCTCAATGACTTGATGATATGTTACATCGAGCGGGAGATATTCAATTCACTCAAAAGAGGTCGCAGAAAGGGCATTTACATCCTAATTTTATTTAGCATGCTATTAGCAGGTTATATTTCATCTCTCTTATTTCAAATTGTACTTTTGTTGAAAAAATGACGAACCTCTTTTATTTTGATTTATGACTATATATATGTCACATATGAATTTGCGATAATATTTTTGCCCAAGCTCTACAAAATTGCTGGCTCCACCACAGTAAAATAATGTTTTAATTAGTAAATAAATTGTTTTCTACCTAACTAAACAATTTATTAATTAAAAAAATTGTTTTAATTAAAACTGTTTTTATTAGTATATTATTTTATCTACCTAAAAAGCACATATTCAACAACATACATGTATTCCATTTTGTCACAACCAAAAAAAATGCATACAAAAGAGGGGGACTAGGCCAAAACCCTCAAATGAAAAAGCAGAAGGAAAGAAAGAAAAACAGAAGACAAAAAACATCCAAAAACATACTATGAAAATCTGTAGTTTGGTAAACCACATCTATCCCGAAAGAAATCAACATTCAACTCAGTGGGAAGAGAAGAAAGCCAAACCGAACCTTGCACTGAGTGACCCATGTTTGCTAGTTTATCCGCACAACAGTTACCTCCAAGGTTGCGGGCATCATGCCATCTGTTACGTAACATAACCAACACCAAAGAGGCATTTGAAAAAAATCATAATAGAACTGGTTGAGTCGCTCTCTAACCAAATGTTTGTCCAACCATTCTGAGCAGCATTCTCAATAGCAAAAATAAATCCAAAAATCTCTGCATCAAAAACAGACTGTAATCCAATGTTACAAGTAAAAGCACTACGAAATGTACCTAAATGATCTCCGAACAGCCCCCCACAATTCGGAAAAAATCATAACAATATTACTTTCTTCTTGTAAAAAAAAATAGTATTATTTTCCATTTCTTCTAAAAACAAAAATTCGAAATATATAACAAATCAAAAACAGATCTTGCAAAATTTACAACATCATATATAGCCATAAAAATAAACATCATATATTTTAAACTACTAATAAATTCATCCCAAGGCTCCAACTTGTGTTGGTAGCCAAAGGAATCCTAATTGATTTGAGTAAGTGTATCTTGCAACTTTGAAGGATCTTTGTCCCTCTAGGTTGTCCAAGACACTTTAACTAAGATGAGCTCTCTTTTTCACTTTCACATTCTTAAGTACATCTTATATTTCACAAATCAACTTTGGTATTCCTTGTTTTTCACTTACTCCCAAGAGATTGAGAAAGGTTTGGTTTGTTTTAGTGTGTGTAGGTATAATGATGACTGTAAAAAGTCAAAGATGATGCTCCACTATAAGCTCTTTTCTTCTCAAGGACATCATGAGCAAAAGTATGACGAAGACATATTTGAGGACTTTAAATTCTTAACCTTTCCATTGTCTTATCATGTTGGTTGATCAGGAGTGACCTCTCAAACATCATTATCATTGAAGCACTCTAGCAAGGGAGTAAGTATGTTGATAATAGGTAAAGTTTTCTAGGAAAATTCAAATGCGTTTGAATTTCTTCTTGAAATTCTTCCCTTATCTCTCTCGTATTAGTTTTTTTTTCTCATATGAATAAGTGTGATTATCCTATGAGTAATTGTTTGTTGTTCATCTCTTCATCATTTGCATGTTATCCTTCTTTTACTTGTATCTTGCATGCTCGCTAGTATGTCAATTGTGATTGCCTACTTGCCTTTGTTTAGGATGTATTTAATGTTCTTCTGTTTTGCTAATATCTCAATATGTACATTCATGAAAATAACCCATTTTGAATCGATTCACTCAAAAATTGTTTTAAAATGAATCAATTCACACTAAATCGATTCATTAAGTGTCTGAATTGATTCAAGATCGTATAAAACGCTATTACTACTGCTTTTGGCTCCTTTCATCTTTTAACCCTCCTTTTAAAACCCTTACACCCAACATTTAACCCTCAAAACTCCTAAATCTCACCCAAAATCCTAAACCTAACTTCATCTACTTCTCACAATCATCTCCCAATCATTTTCAATGGGTATAAGAAAAGATACAACAACAAGAGGAGCTTCAAGCTCAAAAAGAGGAAATGGTAGAGGTCCTACTACTTCCACTCAACAAGTTGGAATTTTGGTTCAAGATTTGTTGCATGGTGAAGACTATGACAGGTATATTGAAAAATTTCAGTCTAAAAAAGATGTTTCTTCTCAATTTTACTGCTCTTTATGGGATATAGAATGTATGGGGTTTGATTTTCATGAACTACTTAGATTTCAAAAATTGGATCCTTTTGTTGAGTTAAAGAAGGGTTATGATGAATCTCAAGTTAAAGCCTTCTATTACAATTCACAGAGACAAGATGGTGTTAGTTTTGAATGCGCTTTCAAAAATGTTAGGGTTTCACTCAATCCGAAAAAATGGGATTCTTTAGTTGAACTAGATTGTAGTGGTGTGTGCATTGAGGTTAAGGATACTTTTGCTAACTACAACAAAATAGAATTTGTGAAAAGTGTTTCTAAAACTGGCTTTGGAGAGTTAAGCTTCTCAAACTTTAGTCCTCTTCAATTGAAATATGCTGACAGATTGTTATATTGGGTTGCTGTAAAGATCATCATGAGTAAGCAACAAAACTACAGTAGGATTGATGACTACGATCTTAACATCATGTGGTTGTTGAAAATTAAATCAAAGTCAATTGGCCTCTTTTCTTCTCAAACCGTATGATATCCTACAAGAATGATAATAAAAAGAAACTCCCATACCCATCATTCATCAACTTACTTTTGCGAACCGACCGTGTTACTAGTGTGGATACCTTACTTACAATTAGTGGTTTAGATGAAAAAGCTGATGTTAAGGACTCTAAAGGTAACTGGTACTATGATGATAATGGTGTATGGTGTAACGCCCTAGTTGTCGATTATTTTATTTCAGTTGATTTTAATAAGTTTTTATGATTTTAAATAATTATGTTGATTTTTGGTGTGTTATATCTTATATATGATTATTTTGAATTATTTAATTAAAATAGGTGAGAATTATAATTATTAGAAGGTTGGGGATTAAAATGAATTATTTAATAATTTAATAGGAGTTAATTAGAATTAAGGAGAAGTTAATAGGTATTAATAAGGGAAGAAAGAGTCAGAACCAGTTTTACGTAGAAACAGTGAGAAAAACAAGAAAAGGGGGAAAAACCTAGAAGAAGAGAGAAGAAGCAAGAGGAGAGAAGAACGCTGCTTTTAATTCAGGAAGATAATCTAAGGTAAGGGTGAGACTAACACTCAACTTTAGGTTCTATAATTCGTTGATGAATGTAGGGTTGTTAGGGTTGATGAATTGAATTAGGTTAATGATGAATTGATGTTAATAACTTGGTTAATTCATGTAATTGATGTTGTTTAATGTTGTTCTGATGTTAGAATGCATAGGGATGATGAAATTCATCAAAATTGAACCTTTAGGTGTTGAAATTGGGGTTTAGGGTTGAAAAGTAGAAGTCTGTTCGTACAGTTCGTAGTTCTGTCAATCGCCGCTCGCCACGGCGAGTAAACCCACTCGCCAGGCGAGCAGTGCCTGTGTAACTCGCCACAGCGAGCAATCCTACTCGCGAGGCGAGCAATGAAACACCCGCAGCTCGCCACAACGAGCAGATGCACTCGCCACGGCGAGTTGCTTAATTAAAAAGTTGTTAATTGTCTTAATGAGGTTTTTGGGTGAATTTTTATATCAATTTGAGTGCTTTAATATGTTTAGGGATGAATGACACATTTTTACAAAATTAAATTTGGGTTTTGGGAACTTAAAAATGAAGATTTTAGGTGAAAAATGTCAAAAATGCCGAGAGCAACCACTTTTGCTCGCCCCCAACTCGCCACGGCGAGGAGCTCAATTTTCTTAACTCGCCACGGCGAGTGAGCAACTCGCAACGGCGAGTAGCCCAATTTTATGAACTCGCCACGGCGAGTAAGGTAGCTCGCCACGGCGAGTAATACTGTAGGTTACTTAAGTTGTTGAATTTTGTTGTGATGCTTCGCTGTGACCTTTGATGTGTCTTGTCGACTTAAGTTGGAGTCTTATGCCATAGCTGATTATGCATATAGTAGTTGTTGTTGTTGTCGTTGGGTTGTATGTAGATATACACCATTGAGTCCATTTCATACTCATACCACTGTTGAGGGCTTATGCCCTGGAGTGTTTACACTCAATCGTTGAGGGCTTATGCCCTGGAGTGTTTATCACTCAACTGTTGAGGGCTTATGCCCTGGAATGTTATTTCATTCAACCGTTGGGGGCTCATGCCCCGCAATGCTTAGCATTCAACGCGCGTAAAATGGTACCACATGCATTTGCATTAGTTGCATTGTTGTTGTCGTCGTTGTTGTTGTTGGTTGAGTTGTCGGTGTCGTTGTTGACCATGTTGTTGAATTGTTCAAATTATAAATGATAATTGATTATTCATTATACTGTTGTTGTTGAGTTTAATTGATGAATTATGTTATCTATTGTTGTTTGTGAATCTCACCCCTTCTGCTGGAATTGCCGCCTTGTGGGCAAGTGCAGGTAATGAAGATGAGTAGAGATGTCGGCTCGAGTGTCTTAGGGCTCTGATACGTAACGGGACGGGAATTTGTTGCTTGTTTTCTCTTTCCTTACGTATTAATTTTGATTTATGAAACTTTTGATGAGGCCTGCGTGCCAAAGATTATTTAGTTGCTTTAAAATAATTCCGCTGCGAAGTTTTGAAGTTAATTATTATTGACTATTTTATTGGAGAATATTTATTCATCCGTTAATTTGGAGATTTTATTTGAACGAAAATGTAGCATTCCGTTTTTGGTGAGAAACTCTGATTTAATTTGTTAATTAATACTGTTGGGAGAACGGGGTGTTACAATTGGTATCAGAGCAGGTCGGTCCGTCCGGCCAAGTAGTAGAGTCGAGTCGAACCTAGTAGAGTCGTGTGACAATTTTGTATTGTCTTTGATGTCCTGGTTGTTGTTGTAGTGTAGATTTTCGCGATGGCTGGAAGGAATGATGTTGCACTTGCTGCTGCTTTGCAAGCGATGGCTCAAGCTGTGGGTCAACAGAATAATGCTGGTGGTAACGACGGTGTTCGCATGTTGGAAACCTTCCTGAGGAACCATCCACCAACTTTCAACGGCAGGTATGACCCTGATGGAGCGCAGACATGGTTGAAAGAGGTTGAGAGAATCTTCAGAGTAATGCAGTGCACTGATGTTCAGATGGTGCGTTTTGGCACACATATGCTGGCTGAGGAGGCCGATGATTGGTGGGTGAGTGTGCAACCAGTGCTAGGGAATGGAGGAGCTGTGATCACGTGGGCTGTGTTCAGAAGAGAGTTTCTGAATAGGTATTTTCCGGAAGATGTCCGAGGTAAGAAGGAGATTGAATTTCTGGAACTGAAGCAAGGTGATATGTCAGTAACAGAGTATGCTGCCAAGTTTGTTGAGTTGGCAAAGTTTTACCCGCATTACACTCCTGAGACTGCTGAGTTCTCTAAGTGTATCAAGTTTGAGAATGGTCTGCGTGCTGAGATTAAGCGGGCCATTGGTTATCAGAAGATCCGCAATTTTTCTGAACTGGTGAGTAGCTGCAGGATTTACGAAGAGGATACGAAAGCTCACTATAAAGTGCTTAATGAAAGGAAGAGTAAGAATCAGCAGAACCGTCCTAAGCCTTACAGTGCTCCTGCTGATAAGGGGAAACAACGTGTAAATGATGAGAGGAGGCCCAGGAAGAATGAGACTCCTGCTGAAGTTGTCTGCTACAAGTGTGGCGAGAAAGGCCACAAGAGTAATGCTTGCCACCGTGATGAGAAGAAATGCTTCCGATGTGGGAAGAAAGAACATACAATAGCTGAATGCAAACGTGGTGATATTGTCTGTTTTAATTGTGATGAAGAGGGTCATCTTAGTTCTCAGTGCAAGAAGCCTAAGAAGGCTCAGCTTGGAGGGAAAGTGTTTGCATTGTCTGGTACACAGACGAACAATGAGGATCGACTTATTCGAGGTACTTGTTATTTTGATGATACTCCTTTAATTGCTATTATAGATACTGGTGCTACGCATTGTTTTATTGCTGTTAGTTGTGCTTCTAAGTTGGGACTTACTATGTCTAATATGGGTGGAGAAATGATTGTTGAAACTCCAGCTAAGGGTTCAGTGACTACTTCTCTTGTTTGTTTAAGTTGTCCACTGTCTGTATTTGGTAGAAATTTTGAAGTTGATCTCGTATGTTTACCGTTGACGGGTATGGATGTAATCCTTGGGATGAACTGGTTAGAGTATAACCATGTCCTCATCAATTGTTTTAGTAAGACAGTACGTTTCTCTTCCGCTGAAGAAGAGAGTGAAGTTGATTTCTTGAGTACTAAGCAGTTGAAGCAGATTGAGCGTGACGGAATTATGATGTTTTCCTTGTTAGCATATTTGTCAGTAGAGAATCAAGCAGTGATTGATAGCCTACCAGTCGTGAATGAATTCCCAGATGTTTTTCCTGATGAGATTCCCGATGTGCCGCCAGAAAGGGAAGTTGAATTTTCAATTGATCTTGTTCCGGGTACGAAGCCTGTGTCGATGCCTCCTTACCGTATGTCAGCAGCTGAGTTGGCAGAGTTGAAGAAGCAGTTGGAAGACCTACTTGATAAGAAGTTTGTAAGACCGAGTGTTTCACCTTGGGGAGCGCCGGTGTTGCTGGTTAAGAAGAAAGATGGTAGCATGAGGCTGTGTATAGATTACCGTCAGCTGAATAAAGTGACGATAAAGAATAGGTATCCACTTCCGAGAATTGATGACTTGATGGATCAGCTAGTGGGTGCCCGTGTGTTTAGTAAAATCGATTTGAGGTCAGGTTACCATCAGATCAAGGTGAAGGATGAAGATATGCAGAAGACGGCGTTCAGAACGCGATATGGTCACTATGAGTATAAGGTGATGCCGTTCGGTGTTACTAATGCACCTGGTGTATTTATGGAGTATATGAACAAAATTTTCCATGACTTTCTGGACAGATTCGTTGTTGTTTTTATTGATGATATTCTGATTTATTCTAAAACTGAAGAAGAACATGCAGAGCATTTGAAGATTGTTTTGCAGGTGTTGAAAGAAAAGAAGTTGTATGCCAAGTTATCCAAATGTGAGTTCTGGTTAAGTGAAGTAAGCTTTCTTGGCCACATTATTTCTGGTAGTGGTATTGGGGTTGACCCGTCGAAGGTTGAAGCGGTATCGCAATGGGAGACTCCGAGGTCAGTTTCAGAGATTAGAAGTTTTCTGGGTTTAGCAGGTTATTACCGCAGATTTATCGAAGGATTTTCAAAGTTGGCACTTCCTTTGACACAGTTGACCTGTAAGGGTAAGGCTTTTGTGTGGGATACTAAGTGTGAGAATAGTTTCAATGAGTTGAAGCAACGGTTGACGACTGCTCCGATTTTAATTTTACCGAAGTCAGATGAACCTTTTGTTGTGTATTGTGATGCGTCCAAGTTGGGCTTAGGTGGTGTACTTATGCAGGATGGTAAGGTGGTAGCTTATGCTTCGAGACAATTGAGGATACATGAGAAGAACTATCACATGATTTAGAGTTGGCTGCTGTAGTTTTTGTGTTAAAAATTTGGAGGCATTATTTGTACGGTTCCAGATTTGAGGTGTTCAGTGATCATAAGAGTTTGAAATATTTGTTTGATCAGAAAGAGTTGAATATGAGGCAGAGAAGATGGCTCGAGTTGTTGAAGGACTATGATTTTAGTTTGAATTCACTACAAGAAAATTGTCGTTTAGAGACTGATTTAGAGACCGAAATAAATTGGTCACGATAGAGACCGATATAGCAACTAATTATTTTAAACAAGTAACCAAAATGATGTTGGTCTCTAAATCGGTGGCAAAGTATATTTAGCGACTAATTTAAAAACTAATTTTTAGCCTTCGAAATATCAGCCTCTTTACTCTCTCTTTATTTGTCAATATTTTAAAGAAAAATTATTTATGATATTCAGCCACCGAATTATCAGTCACAAAAAAGAATCTAAATTTTTATTTTATAAATTATTATTATACCAACATAAGCTGTAAACCACATATCTACTTTCATTTGAGCAGGTGTCTTGAAAAAAATTCCCCCCTTTCACAATTTCTCCAAAAATGAAACCCAAAATTTCCCCCCATGAATTTGCCTCTTCTTCTTTTCATCAAAAATTAAACCCTAATTTTCACCTTTTCATCTTTTTCTCTCTTTTCATTTAAACCTAGAAGAACATTAACCCTAAACCCAAAAACAAAATTTCCCCCTTTTATCCTTTTTCATTGAAATCAAAACTCATCATGAATGAAATTGGACCCCATTAGTGAAGTTCCAGCTGCTCATATTCCTTTCATCATCTCACCGTGTTGTTGTTGTTCTCATCTCACAGTGAGGTTGTTGCTGTTCTCGCCGTGTTGCTGTTGTTTCATTGCTGTATCAAATCGAATCCAACTTCTTGTTCATCTCTTCTCACCAGGTTTGGTCATCTTCTTCTCATGTTAGTTTAATTTCATTCAATCACATGATTTCATATTCTTGTCCTGTTCCTGTTCATTTATTTATATTCTCAATTTTGAAATTGTTGTTCTTGTTCATGTTTTGAATCACTCGATTCAAACACTACCCACTAAATTATTTAGTGAAAAAAACATTTAGAAGGAACATGACAATTTTCTAATGGAGGAAAAAACTACTTCATTCTAACCCGTCGATATTGGTAACCACTACTTCATTAGTTAATTTGAAAATCTCAAAACTCACATTGTAAAGTGATATTGGTAACCATACGTATCAATTTCATAAAAATGATTAGACACAATATATTATAATACAAAATAATCTGGGTCATTTTTTATTCCCATCCTCTGATTCAAACTCTACCATTATGCACTGATTATGAATCCAAAATCGTTTTTTATGCGGTGAAGAAAAGCAGACGACGCGACAAAGAATCATTAACGACTTTGTTGTTTTCTAGTCTCGACGGTCCGGTGATCTACACTCTTGGGTGTCTTCAGGTTTGTTCATTTTTTATTAGAACCTATATGGGTGTGCTTTGATTCTCTAAATGAGTTTCTTGAATTTTATGTGTATAGTTAAGTTGGTTGTTGATTGGTAAGAATAACTTAAATTAATAGTTACTTTGTTTTTTAAAATGCTAACATTTTGTGTATTGACATTCTAAATTTCCTTAATTAGTTAGTTTGGTAGGCAATGATTTGAGATTTTTGCTCAAATAGGCGGTACTTAGATTGTTACAAAACTTGTGATTTTTTAGTACACTGCTCTGTTCCTTGGTTCAGTTGTTTTTTGAGTCCATTTTATGATGTTTGGTAGGCAATGATTTGGGATTTTTTCTTACTAAAATTATGATGTTTTAGTTGGAGCTTCTTACATCATGTATTTTAACTTGTCTCTATTATGAATGGTGTTGGGATCCGGGGGATTGTTTAAAGAGATAGGTGGGTAGTGGGGTGTGTTTTTTGTTTGGGCTGTTTGTGGTTTTTCGGTGTTGTTCTGGTGTGGTTTGTTGTCCGTGCAGTGGCTGCTAGGATTTGTTTGTGTTTTGTTTCTTGAAGCATCTGTGCTGTTTTGCCTATTGTCTGGGTTTTTCCTGTCAATTTAGTAGTGGGTTGTGCACTGTGAGGGAGGCTGGCTTTGTATAGCAGCAGTGCCCCTATTGAAATGTTGTCTTTGTTCTTTGTTTGTGATCTTCTCTCAATTCTCTTGAGGATGATAGCCTAAAATAATCTGCTATTAAAAAAAAACTTGATTCTTTGTTAATCCCAATCTTATACAAATAATTAATTATCCCATCATTGACAAATTTTATTTTATTTTTGTGTTCAGGAACAACTAAGAAAAGGGAAACTCTATTTGTAAAAGGTGAGTTTCTTGTTCTTCAATTTTTATATGTACTTATCGCGAACCTTTTCTGTACACTTTATCATTGTCTTGATCAGTGCCACAAAGCGATAAAAACAACATGTATAAAGATAATTCGATTGAGTGATTGGAAGCGCAAAGTGTTCCTGAATAGATAATTTGATGTGTTTTGGTAATACACAAATCTCTTTAGATTAGTATTATGTTAAGCCTACCACTTGCAACATTTTTTTTTGTTAGTATTATGTATTTCGTTAAGACTACCAAGTGCAAAAGCTTTTGTGTATTTTGTTAATATACAAATCTCTTTTGGTTAGTGGTTAGTAATATGTATTTTGTTAAGACTACCATGTGCAAAGGTTTTTGTGAATACACAAAACTCCTTTGTTTGTTAGTATTATGTATTTTGACTAGTTTATGTATATATGATATTTCTTTCATCATGTCACATTGAATTATTTTCATCTTTTGTATGGAATTTGACAAAATTGTGAGTTAAAAAATTACAATATTAAAAAAAAAAATATTGTAATTCTTCTAGTAACAAAACAGTGACCACAGTATATAGCAATTAATTTTAAAAAATCCATATAGAGACCGAAATAGCGACCAAAACTTATAACTCTGTTAGATAATATCCGTCTCAAACACGGTCTCTAAGTTCGGTGGCTAATTAAGTGGCAAACTTAGTCACAAGATAAGTCACTAAATCAGCTGATTTATGCTATGAAAAGAGTGTCTAAATCGGTGTCTAGATTCAGTCGCTGATTCCATCTCAAAATCCGGTGACAAAATCGGTTACTAAATGTAGTCACAAAGGCAGTCGCGAAAAATCAGTCGCTAAACCGGTGACAAAGGATCAGCGACCAGCGTTTAAGCCACTCTTATTTTTGGTCGCCTAATCAGTCACTAAATCTATTAGAGACCGGTTTTGTTGTTCCAGCGACCGCATATTCAGTCTCTAAAAGGCAGTTTTCTTGTAGTGATTACCATCCGGGTAAAGCCAATGTAGTTGCAGATGCCTTGAGCAGAAAGACGTTGCACATGTCTGCTATGATGATGAAAGAGTTCGAGTTACTTGAGCAATTTAGGGACTTGAGCTTAGTTTGTGAATTGGCACCTCAGAGCGTGCAGTTGGGTATGTTGAAGATCAATAATGAATTCTTGAACAATATCAAGGAAGCGCAAGAAGCTGATGTTAAGTTTGTAGACTTGATGGTTGCTAGTAATGAAGCGGAAGATAGTGATTTCCAGGTTGATGATCAGGGTGTGTTAAGATTCCGAGGCAGAATTTGTATTCCTGATAACGACGAGTTGAAAAAGATGATTTTGGAAGAAAGTCACAGGAGTAGCTTAAGTATTCATCCGGGAGCTACAAAGATGTACCACGACTTGAAGAAGTTATTTTGGTGGTCTGGATTGAAGCGAGATGTCGCGCAATTTGTTTATGCATGTTTGACTTGTCAGAAATCTAAAGTTGAACATCAAAAGCCTGCAGGGTTGTTGACACCATTAGATGTACTAGAGTGGAAGTGGGATAGCATATCCATGGATTTTGTAACGAGCTTACCGAATACTCCGAAGGGGCATGATGCCATTTGGGTAGTTGTTGACAGGTTAACAAAGTCAGCACATTTTATTCCGATCAATATCAATTATCCAGTACCTCAGTTGGCAGAGATTTATATTCATAGTATTGTGAAGTTGCATGGTGTTCCATCGAGTATTGTGTCGGATAGAGATCCGAGGTTTACTTCAAGGTTTTGGAAGAGTTTGCAGGAGGCTTTGGGTTCTAAGTTGAAGTTGAGTTCGGCTTATCATCCTCAAACAGATGGTCAGTCGGAGAGGACGATTCAGTCGTTGGAAGATTTATTAAGAGTGTGTGTACTTGAGCAAGGTGGAGCTTGGGATAGTCATCTACCGTTGATTGAGTTCACGTACAACAACAGTTACCATTCGAGTATTGGTATGGCACCATTTGAAGCTTTGTATAGTCGGAGGTGTAGAACTCCATTGTGTTGGTTTGAATCGGGAGAAAGTATAGTGTTGGGACCGGAATTAGTCCAGCAGACTACAGAGAAAGTTAAGCTGATAAGAGAACAGATGAAAGCGTCACAGAGTCGGCAAAAGAGTTACCATGATAAGCGTAGAAAGGAACTTGAGTTTCAAGAGGGTGATCATGTGTTCTTGAGAGTCACTCCCATGACAGGTGTAGGTCGTGCGTTGAAGTCGAAGAAGTTGACTCCGAAGTTTATTGGTCCTTATCAGATATCGGAGAGGATTGGGCCAGTGGCATATCGAATAGGTTTGCCACCACATCTTTCGAATCTGCATGATGTGTTTCATGTGTCGCAGCTGCGAAAGTACGTAGCGGATCCTCCGCATGTTATACCAAGGGATGACGTGCAAGTTAGAGACAACCTTACGGTGGAAACTTTACCGTTGAGAATTGATGATCGTAAGGTGAAGAAGTTGAGAGGCAAGGAGATACCTCTGGTGAGAGTTGTCTGGGGTGGAGTAACTGGTGAAAGCTTGACTTGGGAGCTGGAGAGTAAGATGCTAGAGTCTTATCCTGAGTTGTTTGCTTGAGGTAATATTTCGAGGACGAAATTCTTTAAGTGGGGGAGAGTTGTAACGCCCTAGTTGTCGATTATTTTATTTCAGCTGATTTTAATAAGTTTTTATGATTTTAAATAATTATGTTGATTTTTGGTGTGTTATATCTTATATATGATTATTTTGAATTATTTAATTAAAATAGGTGAGAATTATAATTATTAGAAGGTTGGGGATTAAAATGAATTATTTAATAATTTAATAGGAGTTAATTAGAATTAAGGAGAAGTTAATAGGTATTAATAAGGGAAGAAAGAGTCAGAACCAGTTTTACGTAGAAACAGTGAGAAAAACAAGAAAAGGGGGAAAAACCTAGAAGAAGAGAGAAGAAGCAAGAGGAGAGAAGAACGCTGCTTTTAATTCAGGAAGATAATCTAAGGTAAGGGTGAGACTAACACTCAACTTTAGGTTCTATAATTCGTTGATGAATGTAGGGTTGTTAGGGTTGATGAATTGAATTAGGTTAATGATGAATTGATGTTAATAACTTGGTTAATTCATGTAATTGATGTTGTTTAATGTTGTTCTGATGTTAGAATGCATAGGGATGATGAAATTCATCAAAATTGAACCTTTAGGTGTTGAAATTGGGGTTTAGGGTTGAAAAGTAGAAGTCTGTTCGTACAGTTCGTAGTTCTGTCAATCGCCGCTCGCCACGGCGAGTAAACCCACTCGCCAGGCGAGCAGTGCCTGTGTAACTCGCCACAGCGAGCAATCCTACTCGCGAGGCGAGCAATGAAACACCCGCAGCTCGCCACAACGAGCAGATGCACTCGCCACGGCGAGTTGCTTAATTAAAAAGTTGTTAATTGTCTTAATGAGGTTTTTGGGTGAATTTTTATATCAATTTGAGTGCTTTAATATGTTTAGGGATGAATGACACATTTTTACAAAATTAAATTTGGGTTTTGGGAACTTAAAAATGAAGATTTTAGGTGAAAAATGTCAAAAATGCCGAGAGCAACCACTTTTGCTCGCCCCCAACTCGCCACGGCGAGGAGCTCAATTTTCTTAACTCGCCACGGCGAGTGAGCAACTCGCAACGGCGAGTAGCCCAATTTTATGAACTCGCCACGGCGAGTAAGGTAGCTCGCCACGGCGAGTAATACTGTAGGTTACTTAAGTTGTTGAATTTTGTTGTGATGCTTCGCTGTGACCTTTGATGTGTCTTGTCGACTTAAGTTGGAGTCTTATGCCATAGCTGATTATGCATATAGTAGTTGTTGTTGTTGTCGTTGGGTTGTATGTAGATATACACCATTGAGTCCATTTCATACTCATACCACTGTTGAGGGCTTATGCCCTGGAGTGTTTACACTCAATCGTTGAGGGCTTATGCCCTGGAGTGTTTATCACTCAACTGTTGAGGGCTTATGCCCTGGAATGTTATTTCATTCAACCGTTGGGGGCTCATGCCCCGCAATGCTTAGCATTCAACGCGCGTAAAATGGTACCACATGCATTTGCATTAGTTGCATTGTTGTTGTCGTCGTTGTTGTTGTTGGTTGAGTTGTCGGTGTCGTTGTTGACCATGTTGTTGAATTGTTCAAATTATAAATGATAATTGATTATTCATTATACTGTTGTTGTTGAGTTTAATTGATGAATTATGTTATCTATTGTTGTTTGTGAATCTCACCCCTTCTGCTGGAATTGCCGCCTTGTGGGCAAGTGCAGGTAATGAAGATGAGTAGAGATGTCGGCTCGAGTGTCTTAGGGCTCTGATACGTAACGGGACGGGAATTTGTTGCTTGTTTTCTCTTTCCTTACGTATTAATTTTGATTTATGAAACTTTTGATGAGGCCTGCGTGCCAAAGATTATTTAGTTGCTTTAAAATAATTCCGCTGCGAAGTTTTGAAGTTAATTATTATTGACTATTTTATTGGAGAATATTTATTCATCCGTTAATTTGGAGATTTTATTTGAACGAAAATGTAGCATTCCGTTTTTGGTGAGAAACTCTGATTTAATTTGTTAATTAATACTGTTGGGAGAACGGGGGTGTTACATATGGTATTATGATTTTATTGTTGTAGCTGAAGGAACGGATCCAGAGTCTGTTTTACAAATGAAGGAGAACATGGATAAGGAGGATTATGATCTTGAGAATGACGTGGATATGGAAGATGGCGAAGAAACTAGTGATGATGATGAGGATCTAGACTATGACCTTGAGGGTGATGACAACTTTGTTCCCAACCAAAACAATTCAAACGAGTCTCTTGGTAAAGTCTTATTAGGGATAAAGGACTTAAAGAAGTACATATCTCAAAAGTTTGATGCTCAAGACCCGTAATTTAAGGAAATCAACAAAAGGTTTGATGCTCAGGACATGCAACTCAAGGATATAGATTCTCAAGATGCCTCCATTCAAGAGATGCGAGAATCAATTCAAAAATGGAATGATCTCGGTGTGACCACCAATTCCTTCTTTGCCTCTCCTTGCCCTAACCAAGATGAGATTGATTGAACTACCAACCCAACTGAACCAGAGGCTTAGTAATTGTTGATCTTTTTTCTTACATGCATACTCCCTTTTTGAAGTTGTCAAAGGGGGAGAATTTAATTGATGATGATGACTTCTATGCTTATATGCTTCTATGCCTTATGCCTTATGCTTAGTTTAATTGATGACTCTATGCCTTATGATTAGTTTGTCTACTTGTCATTAATTATATTTCATATCTCTTAACTCTCTTTGTGATAGTCATTGTCAAAGATATAACATGTATGGTTGATGCTAAGTCAGGGGGAGCAAATAATCATCAACATGGTGTTTTCACATCATCATAAAAAGACTATAACTTATGCATAGAGAAATATATACAAGAAGCATCATATAGTTCACATTGTAGTTGAAACTCCCGCCTTTTCAGAATATATCAAAATTGTTGATAAATCTACTTCTAAGAGCATCTTTAAATCTCTCTGCTCAACTTACACCGGAAATCAACAAGTGAAAGAAGTATAGGTTAACCGTCTAGTTCAACATGCACCCTTGCACTTTTGTGCGGGCAAAATGCAGTTTTAGCTTGTCTTCTAAGCTGGATTGGAGGAAAAAGCGAATTTTCATCTCTTAATCATAAAGTAATGAAGCATATAAATAAAGACCCTTCCACACACTTTTAAAGTGTATTGAGCAGCTGATATTTTAATTTATATTTTAATTTTAACATATTGAAAGAATATATAGTAATTATGTAGTAGTATAAACATATATTCATTTAACAAAACAATAAAAATCACTTATAAAAACAATATAAATATACTTTTTTTTTAAAATTTCCTCCTGGTACGAACAACAACAAAAAAAAAAAACAAATTATGACTTGATAAAAAAAACCAGAAAAAATTATGTTTATTTTTCAGATCCACTTCACAACAAAAGAAAATTAAACTTTGGATAAGCATAAGCATATGGCAGAGGTGTAGGATTCTAAAGCCGTCATACAACATTAATAGTACCATACCACCATCTTACTTTTGGTCAACGATCTAATACCACTATGAGCTCACTAAATTCAGGCTTTGGTTTTAACAACATTCTGGGCTAAGTGGTTTTGGCCCAATTGCATAGTACTTGACACAAAATATATACCACAAATGAATGTTCTATAGCTAGTTCAACATTGAACTAATTAATCTTGTTAAACAACCTAGACCAAATTCAGATCAATTTATTACAAAAGTCACTTCTTGTATTCTAGCTCTTATAATAGATTATCACAATCATTAATTTTGCTAACGGTCTCAATTCAAAGCTATATAACTTGGTCATTAAGTTTTGGCTTCAAACTTGTGTTATAAAAACCCTACGTAGTTTAGAGACATGTAATATATATTTTTTCTTCATTGGATTGAACTTTTAGGTGGTGCTGAGCTAGAATTACAATTTCACAAATGGAGAATGATGAAAACCTAAGTTCATTCTATACTTTAGACAATGCTCAAGAGAAGAGTATCTCTCATGTCCCTCAAAATTTTGTAATTCCAACCATGCATAGGCCTAATTTGGAAACAAAATATGCTAGTCTTGCTGTTGTTGATATGGCTGCTCTTAAGAATGGCTCAGCATCAAGGTCTCGTGTTATTCAAGAAATTAGAGATTCATGTCGTCGCTTAGGTTTCTTTCAAGTAAGTTTCTTGATTTAATATTATGAGCAATAACAATTAATTAACTTCTTATGATAGCAATGTAGTCTTTGGATCTTAAGAAAAAATAATGTAGACTTTGGTAATTGATTAGGGCTTGTACATGGGGCACCCTATATTTTTTCAAGGATGTTTCTTTTTCCATCGTCCAGAAATTTTATAAAATATAGTGTAATTTTTTATTTTTTTTTAGGGGATGACATATAGTGTATTGTCTTTCTTGAAATAAATAATAATATTTCTCTCAATCTATTTTTAGCAGAAAAAAAATACCGTTGTTCTGTTTTTGTGTGTATGCAAACCTTTGTAGTCGGTTTGTGTACAAAATATTAATATACCAAGCCTTTTAAATCTCAAGAATTAATTTTTAAATTATTCTAAATGTATATGCACTTTAGATTTTAAAATACAATACATACATACACACACACACAGATATATATATATATATATATATATATATATATATATATATATATATAGATTCTCATTTAGTTGAATTTGAAAACTTCAGGTTGTGAACCATGGAGTGAGTGAATCAGTGCTAGAGGAGGCTTTATCTGTGGCATCAAATTTTTTTGATTTGCCAACTAAAGAGAAAGTGAATTTGATGTCAAATGATGTTTACAAGCCAGTAAGATATTGCACAAGCATAAAAGATGGAGTTGATAAAGTTCAGTTTTGGAGGGTTTTTCTCAAACACTACGCTAACCCCTTAAAGGATTGGATTCACATGTGGCCAGAAAATCCTTCAGATTATAGGTATTACATTCACTAAAATTAATTAATTGTGCATGCATGTGCTGTATATAATCTATTTTTTTTTTTAAAAGGATAGCTCTTTCATATTATTATTTTATACCATATACAGCACATGTGTATATTTTATAATATAGTTTTGCATACTCTCATTAACTTTTATCCATGCATGTATTCCACTTGAACAATGGAACTCAACTAGTACTGCCTTAGCTAAATGAAAAAATTGCACATGTTACATTACTTTACTAAATTCTAAAGTAATCGTATACCGTGACATCACTGCACTTCCGTGTTGTACATGAATATATCTATATATATATATATATATATATATATATCTATATATATATATATATATATATATATATATCCATATGTCACGAGTTAGTTTCGTGGACTTTTTTTTGGTAAGAAGTTTTGTGGACTTCTAAAATATGGATAAGTTATTTTCTTCAAAAAAAATAAATATGGATAAGTTATTGGAAACATTTAAAGAGGGGTTGTGTAATTCTTTAAAAAATTCTACTACAATAAAATTCTTTAAAAAATGAAAAAAAAAATATTGAATGAAGTTATTGAAAGTTAATTTAAACAAAACTCCTAAATTTGCAGGGAAAAGATGGGAAGATATTGCCAAGAAGTGAAGAAAGTGGGCTTAGAGGTGATGTCAACAATAATTGAAAGTCTTGAAATAAACCCATCATATCTAACAAAAAAGCTTGAAGATGGAATGCAAGTGATTGCAGTGAATTGCTATCCACCTTGTCCACAACCAGATATTGCATTAGGCCTCCCACCACACTCTGACTACAGTTGCCTTACCATTCTATACCAAAGTTGTGAAGGCCTACAAATAATGGATTTTGAGGACAAAACTTGGAAAGCAGTGCCATACATTCCTAGTGCACTTCAAGTGCATGTAGGTGACCATTTTGAGGTATTAAGCAATGGTTTGTACAAGAGTGTTGTCCATAGGGCTACCCTTAATAGGGACAAAACAAGAATCTCAATTACTAGTTTATTCAGTTTGGGAATGGATGATAAAATGGAGACTGCAAAAGAGCTTGTGGATGATCAAAACCCTAAGAAATATAGGGAAAGTAGCTTTAGAGATTTCCTTGACTTTCTAGCTACCAATGACATTTCTGATGGGAAGAGCTTCATTGATATCCTAAAGAACAATAGCTACAACTAAGTGTGTGGTCTTTCAGTTTCACTTATGATTGTCTCCCAATAAATTTGAGTGCATGGTTATGTAATAAAATGTTGGATTTTCTTACATAACAATATACTATATAAAAAAAGAAAATTATATTGTCCATTTTCAAGTGAATGATTGTAATATAATTTATCCTTTAACTTATATGTGCTATAGAATTCATCATTGCAAAACACAAATATGGATTTGATGCATTCATTCCAAATATTCGGCAGCCGTTGTAGTCAAGACATTTTGGTTGTTGTATTTATTAGATTTTAATCAAAAACTGCATGTGTAACTGTTTTTAGTTAAGTTTGTTTTCAAATTCTAAGAGTTAGTTACATTACTTGCTCTACAAATAAGTGGCTTGTGTGCCTTTATATAGGCTTGTATTGAGAATCTTAACACAATGAATTAAATTCACATTCTTTCCAATTATATTCCATTACTTTTCTCTCCTTTCAACTCCTTAATTCTGTTATAATTCATCTTGCTAAAACAGCTTATTCACATAAGCACTTATAGCTGCGCATATAACAAGCTTTTGTTCTATTTTTCTAATTTCTTGAGAATTAAACAAGATGACCACAAATGGTTTTGGATCAAACATCTAGGTTCTTGATGGCAAGAACTGGGAACGATGGAGTGCTTTGATGAGGTCATTATTTGGCGCACAAGATGTTCTTGAATTGATTGAGAATGTTTATGAAGATCTTGCAACAAGTGCCACAGAAGTGCATAAAGCAACTTTCAAAGAGCACAAGAAGAAAGATTGCAAGGCACTGTTTTACATTCAACAAAATGTTGATAATTAACAATTTGAGAAGATTTCAAAAGCTACAGGATCCAAGGAAGCATGGGACATACTGGAGAATTACCACAATGGAGGAGAAAAAGTGAAGCAAGTCAAGTTACAATCATATAGGAGGAAGTATGAGATGATGCTAATGGAAGAAAATCAGAAGGTGAGTGATCAATTCTCCAAGATAAGTGAGATTGTTAACTTGATGAAGAACTGTGGTGAAAATTTCTCAGATCAGATGGTAATTGAGAAAGTCTTGAGATCCTTAAGTCAGAAATTTGATTTCATAGTTGTAGCAATCTAAGAAGCAAAGGATGTGAAGACTATGAAAATTGAAGAACTGCACATGAACTATTGGTGATTGATAGAAGTTCAGAGAGATCACTTCAACTAGCCTTTCAGGTTCAAACAACCAAGAAAGAGGGAAATTTTAAGAATTTCAAGAAGGGAAAGGGTAAAACAAACTGACCAAACTCTGAAAAATCCAAAAGTGAATCTTCTAAAAGAGGAGGTCTTGGTAAGAATCAAAACAAGAAGAAGGATTTTGACAAGAGTAAGGTTCAATGTTATAATTGTGAGAAGTATGGACATTTTGCTGATGAATGTTTGTTTAAGAAGGATCGAAAGACCGAAGAAGCCAGTATTGCTCATGGAAGTGATCCTGATGCAGTTTTATTGATGGCTGCTACATGTAAATACTAGATGATAGGTGAAGAGTGGTATCTTGATTCAGGGTGTTCAAATCACATGACAACTCATATGGAGTGGTTAACTAACTTTGATACCAGCAAGAAAACCAGGATCAAGTTAGCAGATAGCAGGAAACTTGCATCAGAAGGAAGTGGAAACATAGTGATTAATAGCAATCTTGGTGGTAAAGTGATAATTGAAGATGTGTTCTATGTTCCCGATATGAAGTGCAATCTGATGAGCATAGGTCAATTACTGGAAAAGGGTTCTCAGTAACAATGGAAGGTGAATCATTGAAACTGTTTGATGCAAAAAAGAATTTGGTGTTAAAATCTGCTTTGTCAAAGAATAGAACCTATAAATGCAACATATCAAGTGGTAAAATGATGTGTATGTCTGCAACAACAAGTGAAGATATTGGAGCCTTGTGGCATCTGAGGTATGGCCATTTGAATTTTAGAAGTCTTAGTGATTTGAATTCTAAGGATATGGTGCATGGTTTACCAAAGTTAAATATCAGAAAATCTATATGTGAAACCTATGTAAAGAGCAAACAAAGCAGGTCATCATTTGTGTCTGAGGCACCTAAAAGAGCAAATGAAGCACTGCATGTGATTCATTATGATATTTGTGGCCCTTTTGAAGTAGTTTATCTTGGTGGTAGTAAGTACTTCATTACCTTTGTTGATGAACTCACAAGAATGATTTAGTTGTATACTATTAAGCTTAAGAGTGAAGCTTTAGAAATCTTCAAAAGATTCAAAATCTCAATAGAAAAGGGAAGTGGTAAATCTATTAAGATTTTGAGGACAGATGGTGGAGGTCATTATACTGATGAGTCATTATTTAGTGTTTTTAATATAATATTTTTATTTATATTTGATTTTGTTTTATTTAATATTATTTCCTTTTTAGAGCTATTTTACTTCAATTGCAAGATATTTAATTTCAGGAACAAATATTCTAAAGATTCAGTCTTGGAGCAAAAGAAAGAGGATTTGGAGCTGATTCGGGATGAAAATACGAAGATTCAGAGCAAAAATATGTTTTCCCCAAGTCTGAAGCTTGGCACTGCCACGCGGCCGTGCCAACCCTCAGGATCTTCTTTTGCTGCTTTTGCTTTATGGACAAGCTACCTATTAGTTTATTTCTGACCTGAAAGCCCGTGGTTTCTTGTGGAACATTCTAGTGATGTATTTTCTTAGGGCTTAAGTCATTGTAAACTATAAATAGAGTAGCTAGCTATCACAACAAATCATCTTTTGTTCTTGGAATTCAATAGTCACAATTGTCTTTCTTAATAAAAGTTCTTTCTTTTATTTTCTTGTTATTTCATGTTCTTCTTCTTCTCTTCTATGTCTATGATAAACATGTTGGAGTAGACTCTTATTGTCTTGGGATTGTTGGAAAAGTCTTAATGACATAATTCTAATCAAACCAAGCATTGAACCCTAATTTTATATAAATCTACTTTCTAATCTAATTTCACCGTTTTTATAATGAATTAACAAATATCAAACTCATAAAGCGAACGCGGAGGGTTATTATTTGTTAATTCATCATCAGAAATATCAATTCATAAAGTGAACGCGGAGCTTTGATATTGGAACAAGTGAAATTAGACAAGGGTTGCAAAATATGAGAATAGTCTAGCAAACCTTGAGACATATAAAATTTTGTTCTTCAAGGATTCTAATAGCAATCAACCATGAGAATATGCGTGGTTGCTAGAGGAACACACTCAATGACTTCGAGAGAAGCTTTGATACGCTTAAGAGAAACTTGTCTTTAGAAAGTAGGTTCAATATAAAATTAACGGTTTAGGGTTTCTTTGTGAAGAACTTGTCATTAAGATGGACCAATAATCCCAATGCGTCTTTTATTATTATTTTTCTTAGTTAAAAATCAAACCTTTTCATCTAAACTTTCTTCTAACCATCTTCTAAAAGTTAATTAAATTGAACAACTCCATATTGGAACGATACTCTATATTTACTACTTCGGTAGAACCGTACACTTGCGGTTTTACTCATCAAGTTTTTGGCGCCGCTGCCGGGGAGTTAACTAATTTGATTAACTTTTTCTTAGTAATTAGAATTTTTCTTTTTCTTTTTCTTTTACTACTTCCTTCTTTCTTTTACCGTTAACTTCTTGGGTTCTTACTTTCTTATGCGAAGAACTAAAAGTCTTGGTGAATTCGTTCCCGAGATCGAAAGATATTTGCATAAAAGAAAGAGAGACGCACAAAATAATATCGCTATGGCTGAACGCACTTTCAAAGATTATGCGACACCATCTACGGATGAGCCACAGGCTATTATTGTGTACCCAACGGTTGAGGGTAACAACTTTGAGATTAAGCCTGCACTACTTAACTTGGTGCAGCAAAATCAGTTTTCTGGATCACCCGCTGAGGATCCAAATCTGCATATCTCAACCTTTCCAGCGGAACCTTGAAAGCGAATCAAGAGGCCATAAGGCTGCACCTCTTTCCCTTCTCCTTAAGGGATAGAGCTAGTGATTGGTTCCATTCATTGGAAGTTGGTTCCATCACCTCCTGGGATGAAATGAGGCAAGCATTCCTTGCCCGATTCTTTCCCCCTTCTAAAACTGCTAAACTAAGAGACCAAATCACACGGTTCTATAAAAAAGATTGGGAATCTCTTTATGATGCGTGGGAGCGTTTCAAGGAAATGCTTAGACTTTGTCCCCTCCATGGTTTAGAGAAGTGGCTTATAGTCCCAACTTTTTATAATGGCTTATCTTATACCACAAAAATGATTGTTGATGCAGCTGCAGGTGGAGCCTTAATGAACAAGAACTACATAGAGGCATACGCTTTAATTGAAGACATGGCTCAGAACCACTACCAATGCACTAATGAAAGGGCCATCACTGCTCCTGCATCCTCTAAAAAAGAGGCAGGTATGTACAAAGTCTCTGGCCTTGATCATCTTGCTGCAAAGGTTGATGCACTAACCCAAAAATTTGAAAAAAAATAAATGTTAGTGCTATCACATCTGCTCTTGCATCTCCCCCTTGTGAAATTTGTGGTGTTTTTGGTCATATTGGTGTTGATTGCCAGCTAGGTAGTGCTATTAATAGTGTTGAGCAATTGAATTATGCTCAATACAACCAAGGAATGAGGCAAAACCAAAACTTTTATAAAAATCCTCAAAATTCCTAAGGACAAGTAGCACCACCTGGCTATGCAAACAACTAGAGAGTCGCTCAGAAATCAAGTTTGGAAATTTTAATGGAAATCTATGTCATGAACCAATCAAAACAGCTCCAAGAGCTCAAAAACCAAACTGGAATTCTAAATTATTCTCTTTCCAAACTCAATACTAAGGTAGACTATATTGCTATTTATACTAAAATGCTTGAAACTCAAATCTCACAAGTGGCCCAACAAGTGGCCACCTCTTCTCAAACACCGGGAGTCTTTCCTGGTCAAACCGAAGTCAACCCCAAAGCCCATGTCAATCCTATTTCTCTTGGGGGTAGTAAGTTAGAAGATATTATTGATAAGGATAAAGACATTAAGGGAGAGAATGTTAAGCTTCTAGGTGAGAAAACTATGACAGAAAGTGAGAAATCGCTTGATAAAACCAAAGCTCTTTCCCCATTAAGGCTTGCTAAACCTAACTTGGAGGCACAATTTAATAAATTTGTTAATATGCTTAAGAAGATTTGCATTAATATTCCCTTTGCGGAAGCTTTGTATCAAATGCCTCTATATGCTAAATTTTTAAAGGAAATTTTTTCAAAGAAAAGAACTATAGAGCATAATGAGACAATAACTTTGACTAGGGAAAGTAGTGCAATCATTAAGAAGCTGCCTCCTAAGCTTAGAGATCCTGGTAGTTTTGCCATCCCTTGTGTGATTGGAAGTGAGACCATAGATAGAGCCATGTGCGACTTAGGAGCTAGTGTTAGCTTGTTGTCTTTGTCCCTCTTTAGGAGGATGGGAATAGAAGAATTGAAACCTACCGAGATGACCTTAAAGTTAGCTGATCGTTCTACTATCCAACCAGTTAGATTTGTTGAGGACATCCCCGTTAAGATAGAAGGGATATACATCCCGGCTGATTTTATGGTGGTTGACATTGTTGAGGACCATGACGTCCCTATTCTTTTAGGAAGACTTTTCCTCGCTACTGCAGGAGCTATCATAGATGTTAAAAACGGTAGGATTGTTTTTCAAGTGAGTGATGAAATGGTAGGATTTGAGTCGGAAAATGTTATGAAAGGTCTCACTCTTTATTCTTGTTGCATAATGTGAAAGAACGCTTCCTAGCATCATCTACACAATATGATTTCTTTGATCATTTCTAAGGACACTTTCTAACCATTAAGCTAATGACTCTAAACAAGCGCTTCGTGGGAGGCAACCCACGTATTTAATTGTTTTTGTTTTGTTTGTTATTTTACGTTGTTTTGTAGGTAATTGTCCGAGCATGATTCAAGAAAACGAAAAAAATTGAGCCTAGGATGACTAGAACCTTGGCACGGCCCGTGCCTGCAGTGGCACAGCCGTGCCTGACCATGCCACACCAAAACCCAAAATCCTAGTAGCTTGGCACGGCCCGTGCCCCCACAAGCACGGCCGTGCACGATTTCTAGGTAACAATAACCCAAAAAAAATTCTTCTTCTTCCTTCATTCTCCAACACAAACATCTCTCATCCCTCAAACTTCTCTCTAAAACCTTTATAACCAAAAACCTTCAAACCTTCATATCTCCCTTAAATCTTCACCAAATCTCAAAATTTCTTCACCTAATCAACCCCAAATATCATTACAAACATAATCAACCGATCAAAACCAACTTTCATCCAACCAAACCAAAAATTCATCAAATTCGTATACCCCATTAACCTAACCCAAAAACCACAAATTCTTCACCAACCTCCACAATTAAACTCAAAAACCTTAACCTCATAACTAAACCAACCTTTTCCACCCCAAACCTTTCCAAACCACAACCTTCACCAAAACTCACATAAAGTCAACCAAGGTCAATGACATCCAAAAGAAAAGGCAAGGAAGCTGAGAGCTGTGGAAGCGGTGCAGGATCATAAAGAGCAGCTGTAAGGAACCATGGCATTGACTTTATATCCACCGAGTAATAAAATAGGTATAAAGCACTTATCTTTAAACCTTTACATACTTGCAGGTACCCTGATAATTATGATATGGATAAATTAGGTATCAAGGATAATGTGGTAAGGCTGCTGAATAGACTAGGGTGGGTTGATTTGTTGAGACCTTTGCGGGGGTTTGAAAACTTCTCTTATGAATTCTTGAGCTCTGTTGTGTTCAAGAAGGATAGGTTGGATTCGGATGACCCCAAACATAGAGTCTCTTTCTGGATTATGAACATTGATTATGAGATGTCTCTTGAACACTTTTGCAATGAGATGGGCTTCGCAAATGCGGGGTTCATCCATGACTCTTGGAATCATGATCTAAGGTCGGTTGACTATCAACCCGCCGCCTTTTGGGAACGTATCACCGGTTTATCACAATACAATTCACGTTCCAATAAGGCTAGTAACATTCACAACCCTGTGCTTAGGTACCTTCAAAGGGTTATGGCATGCACCATCTGGGGTAGGAAATAGTTGGGAACCACTAGGACAGATGAACTTTTCATGTTATAGGCTATGCTCAATGATCGCTCTGTGAACACTTATTATTACTTGCTCGATTATCTTGCATCTGTAGGTACAAGGTCTGACGGTAAGGGTGAGATAATAGTGGGTGGTATTATCACCTATATAGCTAGGAAGTTTGGAGTGGGTGAGAACCAAGGGATAAACCGGATTGAGGGCAACAATAGGCTTAATATAGAAACCCGCATTGCTATGAACTTTATTAAGCCTCATCCGCCTAATAACATGACTTATGAGCTAAAGTTCAACATGCCCTTATGTTTAATTATCCTTCCTAACCCATCTCGGACTAACACCGAGGTGGAAGAAAATTTGTTGTATGTTGGTGATGATCCACAAGTACATGAAGAGGACAATGTTGGAGAAGAGGAAGGTGCAAACTTGCACCATGATGAGGAGCACCATGACCATGAAGCCAATGAGCACTATAATGAAGATAATGACCGGTGGGCATGGATGCAAAATGAGGTTCAACGAATAAGCACCAAACAACAAAGACAAGGTGTAGAAATCTCCGGGCTAAGGAACGATGTCCAAAGAGGCGATCGAGTAAATGATGAAAACCACCAAATGCTACGGATGATGATGCAATACTTTCACCTCCAAGGTCCACCTTATGGACCTCAATAAATTGTGAGCTTTCCTCTTCCTCTCTTCCCTTATCTTCTCCTCTCTTCCTCTCTCATTTCTTGATATTTCTTCTCTTCTTTCTAATTTTGAATCATTGAGGACAATGCTTCTCCCAAGTGTGTGTGTGTGTGGGGGGGGGGGGGGGGGGCGCAAATAAAGTGTCTCGTGTCGTAGTGTTCCAAACTCCCTTGAACTTTAAATCATTCGTTATGTTTTGTTGCGAAAGGCATGTTGAGCAACTTGTTTTATTATGAATTATGGCATACATTTTTTGTTAAAGTCTCCTTCAATTGGTTATTTCTTGTACATGAAACTAATTTCTTTTGTTTTAAGTGTTCTTGCTATACCCACATCTTGTTTTATTGTGAAACTTCTCTATGAGAAAAGCACAAGTTGCAGCCTTTGAGTAAGTGTATAAGTAGGTATTTTAAGGAGCACGTTCTAACTCTAAAGGTAAATTAACCCTTAAAAGTTTTCAGAGTAAAAGTAGTATAAGTTAGTGTGGGGGAATACAAATCCAAATTAATTTAAGGGTTGCATCATTGAATCTAGATTGGGGAAGGAGGTAGGCCCTCCGACTTCCTACGTGAAGGTGATGTTATCTTGAAAAATTTAAGGGGGCAGAACAAATATAATCATAAAAAGCATCATTGAATCTAGATTGGGGAAGGGGGTAGGCCCTCCGACTTCCTACGTAAAGGTGATGTTATAATCATAAAGAGCACCATTGACTCTAGATTGGGGAAGGGGGTAGGCCCTCCAAATTCCTATGTGAAGATGGTTGTCTCCAAAAATCAATAAAAATTCTGCAAAAACCCCAAAGATATGCAAATGGCAAAGATCCAATGATCAAAAGTACTCCCATCTCTTTTATATGAAATGAAGAAAGAATTTTTCTCAGTTGATTTAGTCTTAAGGTTAGAACTTGTTTTCCTCATAATATCTATCTTATACAGGAGCAAGAAAAATGTTGAACTACACACACACACTCACTTGAAACTTGTTGTCGGGTTGAATACGTTCACAAAGAATACTTGAAGTTGTGATTAGTGTACACTTGAAAAGAAACCTTAGAGGAGACATAAGTTTTTAATTGAATTGTCATTTGTTAAATCTTGTTTATGCTGTTTATGCATTTTGCTTGAGGACAAGCAAAGATTCAAGTGTGGGGGAGTTTGATGAGTCAATATTTAGTGTTTTTAATATAATATTTGAGTTTGTATTATTTATATTTGATTTTGTTTTATTTAATATTATTTCCTTTTTAGAGATATTTTACTTCAATTGCAAGATATTTAATTTCCGGAACAAATATTCTAAAGATTTAGTCTTGGAGAAAAAGAAAGAGGATTTGGAGCTGATTCGGGATGAAAATACGAAGATTCAGAGCAAAAATATGTTTCCCCCAAGTCAGAAACTTGGCACGGCCCGTGCCACCAGCCACACGGTCGTGCCAACCCCCAGGATCTTCTTTTGCTACATTTGCTTTATGGACAAGCTACCTATTAGTTTATTTCTGACCTAAAAGCCCGTGGTTTCTTGTGGAACATTCTAGTGATGTATTTTCTTAGGGATTAAGTCATTGTAAACTATAAATATAATAGCTAGCTATCACAACAAATCATCTTTTGTTCTTGGAATTCAATAGTGACAATTGTCTTTCTATGTTTACGATGAACATGTGTGAGTAGGCTCTTCTTGTCTTGGGATTGTTGGAAAAGTTTTAATGATATAATTCTAATCAAACCAAGCCTTGTACCCTAATTTTATATAAATCTACTTTCTAATCTAATTTCATTGTTTTTATAATGAATTAACAATAATCAAACTCATAAAGCGAACGCGGAGGGTTAGTATTTATTAATTCATCATCATAAATATTAATTCATAAAGCGAACGCGGAGCTTTGATATTGGAAAAAGTGAAATTAGACAAGGGTTGCGAAACATGAGAATAGTCTAGCAAACCTTGAGACATATAAAGTTTCGTTCTTCAAGGATTTTAATAGCAATCAACCATGAGAATAGGCGTGGTTGCTAGAGGAACACACTCAATGTCTTCGAGTGAAGCTTTGATACGCTTAAGAGAAACTTTTCTTTAGAAAGTAGGTCTAATATAAAATTAACGGTTTAGGGTTTGTTTGTCAAGAACTTGTCATTAAGATGGACCAATAATCCCAAGGCGTCTTTTATTATTATTTTTCTTAGTTAAAAATCAAATCTTTTCAACTAAACTTTCTTCTAATCATCTTCTAAAAGTTAATTAAATTGAACAACTCCCTGTTGGAACGATACTGTATTTTTACTACTTCGATAGAACCGTACACTTGCGGTTTTACTCATCACTATCCCAAGACAAAATTAGTCTACTCACTCACATTCATTGTAAACATACTCACTCACGTTCATTGTAAACATAGAAGAGAAGAAAAACATAAAAGTAAATAACAATAAAATAAAGGTGAACTTTTATTCCAAGAACAAAAGATGAATTGTACAAACTAGAAGGCTGCTCTATTTATAGTCTAACAATGACTTGAGCCCCAAGAATAAATCACTAAAGTGTAAACCATGAGCTCTAGGTGAGAAATACTAAAATAGGCAGCTTTTGTCGAAGAAGCAAAAGCAGCAAAAGGGTAAAATGGGGCGCGCCACTTTCATATTATTGTACAAGATCTTCAAATTTTTTGCACAAGATATTTTGGTATGAGATCTTCATATTTTTGTCATGAATCTTTGCACCAGATATTTTTGTATGAGATCTTCATATTTTTGGCACGAATCAGCTTCAATTATCCTTTCTTTTTCTCCAAGACTCCTTCTTTCAAATATTTGTTCCTAAAATAAAATAACTTGCAATTGAAGTAAAATAGTTCTAGAAGGAAATAAAAACATATTAAATCTAAATAAAATAAACTTAAATATTAAATAAAAGACACTAATTAATGACTCATTATTGACTCATCAATGATAAACAAAGCAATCAGGGAGTTGAATGACGAATGTGGGTCGACCGAGGCAGTAATCTTTGAATTCATTAGAAGGGAATATGAAGGTTTACCAACCGAGCATGCGGCCATTTTTCAACTTAATCCGAGGAAACTTTACATGAATGGATAATTTGTTTGTACTAAGAACGGAAGATATCTGCTTGTTGATGCGGTGGAGAAGGACGCCATTCATCAGAAGAATAATTTTTCTTTTGAAGTTTTACCAAAAAGGATAGTAGACCAGAAGACTAAGTGTCGCGTCATTTTTCGGAGATCAAGGCTATTTTATTAGCATTTGACTCACTATTTTATTTCACGACTGAACATTTAATTTTTAAAAGAAAGCGGGAAAAAGTTCAAATACCACTTTAAAAGATTTAGGGTTCGGGGGTTAGTTACATAAAGGGAAGGTATTAGCACCCTTTATGTCTGTAGTACTCTACGGGAACCTTTTGATTTTATTTAATTATTGTGCTATAACTTGCTTAGTTTGGAAAGAAATGGAATTAAAAATGATTAAGAAAAGAAACCTAATTATCTACATTTTTTTATTGATTTGGAAGGACTAGTGTCCTTTTCCTACGTACCCGTGAGGGATCAAAACCTCGTAGTTCGGGGTAAAAATTGACGTTTGATTGGTTTGGTTGATTTTAATGTTTTGAAAATGTTTTTGAGAGATAGAAAGAGCCAAAATGGAAAAATGTGAAGTTAATTGATTTTAAATTTGAAGAAAGTAAAGGTCTAAGTATGATTAAAATTGATTGAAAGTTTGATTAAGGAAAAATAAAGATAGGAGGGATCACTTGATTTGAGAGTCAAGGTTTATTGAGAAAATATTTTTGTCGTTTTGATTATTTACATGTTTTTGTTGTTTTTTTGAATAATTGAACTAAAAATAAACTAACGGAGCGTGAAAATAAAAGCGTAGGTACCACATGGTGGCGTTGAACCACCACGAGCACCTTTAACCTAAACTACCGAGCATAAAATAAAGCATACACCCACACACGCACCCATGCACCTAAACTATTACATTAAACCTATTAATACATGCTATGGTCTGCGGAAAATAAAATAAATTACATTAAAGCCTATTTACATTCTAAGTTTCATGTGATAAGAATAAACGACAAAAAAATGAATAAATTAAAATGCAAAGAAATAAAACTAAACTAAATATGTATGCCAGACTTGGAAAAAAAAATGGGTTCAATCACAAGGTGGGGGTGCAGCAGTGTTGTGGGGGGTATAGAAATAGAAAAACTGTAAATTGGGCCTAAAAGGGACTGAACCGGATCGGGTTGCCTAGCTGGGTCGGTCTGAATTAAATGGGTTATGGGTTAGTGGATCATATAAGGGTCGTCTGATCAAGATCAGACAACCTAGATCCGATCTGAAGCGTGGCATCAGGGGCCACATGATTAAAATCCAAGGGAGGGGGAGATGAGGGTGTATGGTAAACCATACACCCAGCACACATGATCCAGGCGGACTATAAATGGGCTATAAGCTGAGAATTCCTCATTTCCAATCTTTCTTTCTCTCTCTACTTCTTTTTTCTCTCACTAAGCTCTCTGTTCTCTCTCCTCTTTCTTCATGAACATCATGAAGTTTCCGGTGGGTTCCCAAGAACACCACCGTGAAACCCAGTTTTCCGACGAAGGTTTGGACAGTTTCCGGCGACCGGAGGTGGTTGCCGGCGCCGAAAACTGGATTTTTTATTTTTTATTTTTTAGTATTTTTTTTTACTTCTCCTACTCCTTCTACTTCTTGTTCTGTATCTATCCTAAAAAGCTAACAAACAAACCTAGATCTAAAGAAAAAAAACTTCAAAGAGACTACCTGCAATTTGTCTCTGGATCTGGTTTTGGGACGTTGGGAACGGCTGATTCGTTCTCTTGATTCCAGTTCGGTTTCCGGCCGGTTTTTAGTGAGGCTTACGGGTTAATTTGCACCGTTGTTGTGGCTTCGTTTGGATTGGAATTTGTATTGATGTTGATGAGTTGGAAAGGGTGCGTGAATTGATTGTGTGCTTGAGACTTGGCTTTGATTTTGATTGATGAAATTGTGTGTTGGATCGTTAAAAGAAATTGTTTTCTTGCTGGTTTATGATTCTGACTTGCAGGTACTCATTTGGTCAATTTTCGGCCGCTGTCCCCCCTAATGTGTGTTCTGAAGGTCTTATTTATAGCATTGGGTTTGTGGGTTTAGGGTTTGTTTAGAAAAGTCAGAAAAATCTGCATTTTCGGATTGGAATGGAAATGGATTGGAATGAGAAGGATTGGAATGAACTGGATTTGAGTAAAGAACAAAACGTGTTTCTGTTTGAATTTGCATGACAGACTGTTTTTTGGATCAGGACCAATTCTTTGGATATCATCAGACTTTTGATTTTTTTTACATTTTATCAAGTAATAAAAAAAATGAATAATAATGAAAATGGCATTAAATGAATAAATAAATAATAAATATAATAAATAGAATTATGCAGACCTGGACTTATTAAAAAAATGGAATAATGACTAATAAAAGTTAAAATTAATGAATAAAGATAGAAATGAAAATAAAGAGAGACGACGGCCCGATTCAGAATTAAAAAAATGAGGTATTTTAAAATACCTCTCTGCCGAATTTTTTACTGAGAAGTCGAGGACTAATCAGCGTTAAACGACGCGTGTTCGTGGGGTCTTGGGTCAAAAATCGGGGTATGACAGATGCCCCTATTTAAGTTTCTTCGTTCGGAAATTTGAAGATGGAATCTTTGATTTGACGGGTCGAAGAGACTTAAATACAAAGTACACCTATTTTTGACCCTAAGATACCGTGTGAATGCGTGTGACGCAATTATGAATGCAAGACGGTATGGATGACTCGACTGAGACGAGTAATAACGATGGAATGCCCGAATTCGTTGAAGAAAAGGATCTAACTCCTTTGAGGGATTGTAGTTTCACTGGGGAGAATGATTGTCTACTATCGTGTTGGTTTGGAAATGATAGTTTAAACGAAGACGAAGCCTTCTTGGTGACATCTCTTGAATAGCTATGCTGGGGATGGCACCTTTGAAAATGGAATTGATTAGTGGCATCGCTGGAACAGCTACGCTGGGGATGACACTATTGGAATTTGAAATTAATTAGCGGCATCGCTGGAACAGCTACGCTGGGGATGACACTATTGGAATTAGTGACATCACTTGAACAACTATGCTGGGGACGACACTATTGGAATTAGTGACATCACTTGAACAGCTACGTTGGGGATGACACTATTGGAGTTGAAATAGATTAGTGGCATCGCTGGAACAGCTACGCTGGGGATGACACTATTGGAATTGAAATTGATTAGTGGCATCGTTGGAACAGCTACGCTGGGGATGACACTATTGGAATTAGTGACATCACTTGAACAGCTACGCTAGGGATGACGCTATTGGAATTGAAATTGATTAGTGGCATCGTTAGAACAGCTACGCTGGGGATGACACTATTGGAATTAGTGACATCACTTGAACAGTTACGCTGGGGACGACACTATTGGAATTAAAGTTGATTGTAACCTATTACAGAGATTAGATTTTAACAGTACGATAGATGAGGACCAAACTAACAGGACACATCAGAGTTTCGGGTGCCAAAACCACAGCCATGCGGGAATGATGTTGTGTGTGTGATGTGTAAGAGTGAAAGTAATAATGCATGAATGTATGAGTGTGTGAATGCATGATCATGTGAACGTATGAACGCAACTCGTAGGACCGTATTTGTGGTGTATGGGGGATGAGGGGTCGAGATGAGATATGACCGGCAAAGGTGGGGAGTGGACCGACGCTGCGGTACTGCACACTCGGCGAGCTTTCTTGGATATGATATCATTGTGAACAAAATCGAGCCATTGACAGGATGAAGCCCGACACGTGGTGACAACTAATTGTTGAAAGCAAAATCCTTTTATGATGTTTTAAAGATAACAAACAAATTTTATCTTGTTATCTACTAATGAATTTTGTGAGCATGTTTCATGAGAATAATTCTGAGAACGTTCTTGCCTTGCAAAATGATTACCAAGTATTCACCATCGAAATAGCAAAAGCAAACAAAAGACAAATGGAAACTTTTTGTACACATTTATTATCTGCATCAATGGAAATTGATTCTCTTTGTCTCACTAAAAATGGGAATAAAAGATCTTTAGGATAAAGACTCTTTTAAAGCTCTTAAAGGCAAAAAATAACTTGATGCAATCTTTGACAAATATGAGTACTTGTACCACAAGACTGAAAAGGAATAAAATCTGATTAGGCCCCATGAGATTTTCGACCCATTAAGGAATAAATGGGAAAAGGTCCATTAAGGAATGTTTCTTCAAAAGATATTTTCATATGACATCATCAAAGGAGTCACTCTATGACATCATACAATGACATCAACACTACATCATCTTAAGTGGCCTCCAAGTTTCTGAAAGAAGGCAAACAGCTCATAAACATCTTGCAATGACGTGTTGCTTCATGCCCACGTTTTGATTGTACACTGAAAAACGTTCTGAAGAACGATCTCTGAAGACAGCTTGCACACTTGTTCCCCAAGCAAGAGTGGAGCGTATTTTTTGAATTTGAAATGGATTCAAACGGCTCTTTTGTGACCAGTACTCAAGGCTACTCATGCTCTATAAATAGAAGAGCTCACTGAAGGTTTAAAGCAAGAGTTTGAAATACAAAAGCACTTATCTCTCAAAAGCTATTATTCTCTCAATCAATCTCTCAATCGTTCTCTCAGTCAAACTCTTCATCAAACACAACTCCATAATCTCTCACTATATTTATTTGTATCATTATCTCTTTGAGTTTGTGTTTGTAAAAGCTTCATGTGTTGAGATATCAAGTTCAACACAAAACCAATCTCCCTACAAAGCGAAATTCATGTTCTCAAGTCTATTGGGCTTAATAGTTTGAGATAGAAAATTCCAACCTTTCTTTGTTAGTGCAAAGAATTGTAAAAGCCTGCTGAGGTTGATAATACAGAGGTTACGGACTGATCTGGTGTGATCAAGATCTTATAGTGTTGGTTAGAAGTTTCTACCAACTGAATACTATAGTGGATAATCTCACACGAAGTGTGGGGACTGGAAGTAGCCGGATTTGGTGAACCAGGATAACTCTCCTGTGTTATTTTCTCTTCCCTACTCTTGTTATTTATTTTCATATCACTATCCAGAGTGCTCTGGTCCTACTTTTTAATCTTCAATATTATCTTAATTAAACTGCTTCCAGAAATATTCTGGTCCAAGATAAAACAATTATATAAATACTTAAACTTGAGATAAAATCAGCTTAATCATAATCTTTCTCATTCTGCTTATATAATCATTCTTTAGTATCATTTATTGAAACTAATATTTAACCAAGAACATTCTTGAGTATACAAACTTGATTTAAAGTTTCAGGAATAATTTTAAAAGGGTCACAATTCAAACCCCCCCCCCCCCTTTCTTGCGACAATTTTTGCTACTTCACTAATGCCTCCTTGGGACAAAGTCCATTGTCGACCGAAAAGTTTGGAAGAAGTCGCCATTTTCATAGAGTGCCAATCCATTGGTATGCCCCAACAGTCACGATCCTTTTTGTTGTTTTTTGTGTTTTTTTTTGAAATCCCTAACTTTTGCCTGGACCGCCCTTTCGAGTTTTCAGTCCACCGGGAGTATATTCCTTTTTTATGCCCCTAATTTTTGTCTGGACCGCCCTTTCGGGTTTTCAGTCCACCGGGACGCTCTCTATTGCCTAAACCGCCTTTTCAGGTTTTCGACTTAGCGAGCTCTTTTTTTTGTGTTTTTTTTTGTTTACTTTCCACATCGTCTTGCCATGCCTGTTTAGCAGGGCCTGAACGTTCCTGGGGGGGAGAATGTCGACGTACGCTCCATTTTACTCGTGAGTCTTAAGGTGCACTTATTTGTTTATGCTTTTGAAAGATATGAGAACGTTTTAAGAATTTTGCTTCAAAATATTACCACCAAAACAGGAGAAAAATAGAATAAATGAGAATTTCAAATAAAGGGGAGATGGCTCAAATTTTATTGATTGGACGGTGGTCAGCCGATGACATGACTCCATAAATCTTTACAAAAAGTTAAAAAAAAATGGTAATTTATTATGGAGAGGTACATTGAACTTCGCAACCCTATTTTCCCTAACAATTTTGAGTTTTGCTGCTCTGATGCTTCAGATTGAAGGTTCTTTGGTAGCAGGTATGCCCCAAGTTGGTGGTGTCTGACCGGATGCAGTTACTTTGTCTTTTTCTTTATCCTTAATTTTTGCATAGACCGCCCTTTCGGGTTTTCAGCCTATCAGGATAATCTCTGTTTAATGTCTCTAATTTTTGCCTGGACTGCCCTTTCGGGTTTTCAGTCCACCGAGACGCTCATTTTTGCCTAAGCCGCCCTTTCGGGTTTTCGACTTACCGAGCTGTTCTTATAATTTTAGACAAAATATTTCTTGACTGCATCCGTGTTTACAGTACGTGGAAGTTCTTCACCATCCATAGTTTGAAGAGTCATGGCACCACCGAAGAAAGCTCTTTTGATGACGTTTGAGCCCTCATAGTTAGGAGTCCATTTGCCCCTGGAGTCGGGCTGGAACGACAAAATCTTTTTTAGCACGAGATCACCCTCTTTGAATTCACGGGGACGAACTTTTTTGTCGAAAGCCTATTTCATCCTCTTTTGATATAGTTGTCCATGACATAGAGCAGCTATGCGTTTCTCCTCGATTAAGTTCAACTGATCATACCTACTTTGAACCCATTCAGCTTCTGATAACTCAGCTTCCATTAAAACTCTCATTGAAGGGACCTCAACTTCTACGGGAAGCACTGCCCCCATTCAACTTCTAAGTAATACCATGTCAAAGTTTCTTTTATACAAAATGTTTCCGTTCAGGAAGAAGTTGCCAGACAGTCTTCTTAAAGTTTTCTTGTCTTTGTTGCATGCTCCGGGTGGATACTCTTGACTTTGAAGGAAACACTTGATGTCATGGAACCATGGTTTGTCGTCAACCACTTCTTCAGTTGCAAACACATGAGCAGGCCTTTCAAGACACCTGATACTGATTAATGGTACTTCATTCTGACGATTTACTTGGTACATTGAAGATAAGGTAGCTAGAGCATCTGCCATTTGGTTCTCATCACGAGGGATGTGGTGCAACTCGACCTTGTTGAAGAAGGTCAGTAATCGTCTCGCGTAATCTTTGTATGGAATCAAGTCGGGGTGGCGAGTTTCCCATTTTTCTTTGATCCGATTGATTACGAGAGCTGAATCACCATAAATGTCGAGATTCTTGATTCTCAGATCGATGGCCTCTTCAATACCCATTGTGCTCTCGATTTTCGGGTATCAAGATCATTAATCGGATTTGAACCTTTAATCTTTGAACTCTCAACTTTTATTCGTGGGAAGGGAAAAAGTGAGTAAAAACCCTTATAAGACCTTAGATCCGGGGGTTGGTTTCGATTGGGGAAGGTGTTAGGCACACGAACCGACTATGGTATCCCATAGGAACCTTCTACCTATTCTTAATCTTGCGCTAAATTATTTTTACTTATTTGAAAATTATTGTTTAAGAGTTTAAATGAAAGAATGGGGGAAGATGAAGCATGTTTTTAGTTATTTTTAATTGATTTGGAAAGGCCAAAGCTCTCTGCCTACTTACCCAAATAAATCGGGATCAAAATCAAGTAGTTCGGCTAAAGAACTTCTTTGGTGGGTTGAATTGATTTTAACATTTTGAAAAAAAGATTTTAAGAAGAGATAAGAGGCCTCAAGGCATGAGAAAAAAAATATGACGAAGTTGGTTAATTTTAATTGCAAAAAATCCATGTCTAATGTGGATATTAAGTTGATTAAACATTTGATTAAGGAAAATAAAAGGAAAAACACTTGGGTTACAAGCCAAGGTTTACTTTAAAGAAATTTGACATTTAATCTTTTTGATTTTTCGAGATAAAATATTTTTCTAAACTAACGGTGAACTAGCGTAACGGCGAAAATAAATGAGCGTAAAGCGATAAATAAAATGGTGAAGTGTCGGTGCGTGTGTCGATTACATATTACATACCCTAAATACATTCTACGGTCTTGCGGAAAAAAGAAAAAATAAAATAAATGACGAAAATAAAACACATGCAATATTTACACAAAACCTATTATACACACTAAAATCAAGAAACAAAATAATGAAGCAACTAACAAAAATAAAAAATAGACATATAGAAAAATACATATGCTAAATAAAATAAATCTACATAAAACATGCATATAATGATTTTTTTGTTTAAAACCTATATAGACTATAATGCATAAGATGATGATTAAATTGATAAACAAACCATATAATAAAACAAATGCATGATATGAAGAATAATTTTGGATTAAAATGCATGAAAGTGTAACTAACATTAAACAGAATTATATGATAAAACAATGCATGATTTAATTTTTTTGAATTATAATGTATGAAAGTATAACTAAAAAAATATGCAAATGAACAAATGGGGTACAACAGCAGCAACAATGGTGAAAATAGCAATCTGGACAGCAAAACAGTTGGGCCTAGAGAGAAGAAAGGCTGGGCTTAGGGAGAGAAAGAACCGGTTCGGTTCAAGCCTGGGTCGGTTCACAGGCGAACCGAACCGGTTGGTATAGTATAAAAGCATTTTAATGGTTTTTTCTCTTCATTAATTCCTCCATTCCTTCTCTCTCTAAAAAAAACAAAACATGAATTCCTCTCCCCTCTCACTAGAAAACTGGCGCCGGAGAAGAGGATGAGTGGTGGCCGGAGAAGCTCCGGCGCGGTTGTCGGCCGGAGCGCCGCCGCGTCGGAGCAGTTTTCTTTTTTTTTTTGAAAGTTTTTTTACATCTCCAGCTTCATCTTCTTCTCCTCTACTCGAATACGGTCTTAGTTTTCAATAAAAAGGAAACATATACCCTAGATCTAGCCTTGAAAGTTCAACACAAAAAAAAAAAATCTACCTCTTTTCCTTGCTTGTTTCGGATCTAGCTTTCCTTTTTTCTTTCTTCCTTCTTCTTTCTTCCTCTGTTTCGGTTGGGATGGTCCTTTCTTTGCTTGATCCGGTTCGAATTTGTGGTGTTGGGGTTGTTTGAGTTAGGGCCGAAATTGGCCTTGTGGTTATGGGAGAGGATGGATTCGAAATTTGCGTTGTTGTTGAGTTCTTGTGATGATTTCGAAACTTTATGTGTTATAGTGATGGAATCCGAAAATCTATGTGTTGTTCTTGGTGTTCATCATGTTCATATTTTTCTGTTGATTTTTTTGTGGTTTGATCCAAAAGAGAAGAAAGAGAAATGGAATTTGTGTTTGTGTGCTGTGGTTAATGAATGTTCTGATTTTTTCTGACTCTGACGTGTTTCTGACTGATTGGGACCCTTTTTCTGACGCATGAATAGTGTTAAATAGTAAAGTTCTCTGATACATTGGAATGACCAAAATGCCCCTGACTGAAACTTGGAGAAAAAGTTGGACCTGGACCAATAACAAAGTGACACATGGACTAAATGACTTTAAATAATAAAATCAGATAAATAAATAAATAAAAACAAAAATTAAAACAAACAAATAAATAAATAAAAAAAGAAATAACCAAATAAATAAATAAATAAATAAACGAAAATTAAGAATAAATAAAAAAAGAAATAACCAAATAAATAAATAAATAAATAAACGAAAATTAAGAATAAATAAATAAAGAAATAACAAACATGACTAAATAAAAATGTCCCTTCGGAACCAAAAAAAACGAGGTATTTTAAAATACCTCTCTGCCGAAATTTCGTCTGAGACGACGGAATGATACGGCTTAAAAAACGCTAATAAAATAGTAAATGAACGACGTGAACAAAATGAGTCTTAACAATGCAAACTTTACGATAAATAAAATACAAATAAAACGCGGATAAAATTAAGAAATTAACACGCGAGTGACATTAAAATGTAAATGAAGTGAACAAACAAAATATGAATAAAATGCGATCAAAATGTGAATAAAAACAGATATCATGGGAATTAGAGCGCGAACGAAAAGCTATTAAAATACGAACGACATACGAAGTAAACAGTTTTAAATTGGTCAAAATTCGGGGTATGACAGATGCCCCTATTTAAGTTTCTCCGTCGCGAGGATTTAAAAAGATGAAAATTTTAAATCAACGGGTCGGAGAGACTTAAATATTAAGTACGCCAATTTTTGACCAACTCGGAAGTCAAGAAAGTAATGCTCTATGAATGTAATGACATGAGTTGTCTGTAATGCAAGTACGAATGCAAGGACGACGAAAATACCGACTGGGGAACCAAATAATAAGTGTTATTGGGGAGGAAAGGATGTCTGTTACCGTTACTGCGATAAAGACGAACAAAACCAAATGAAAATACTGTCCATTGCCTTTACTGGGGTAATGACGAAGATACGAAAAGAAATACTGTCTATTACCTTTACTCGGGTAATGACGAAAATACGAAATGAAATACTGTCTATTACCTTTACTGGGGTAACGACGAAGATGCGAAATGAAAAACTGTCTATTACCTTTACTGAGGTAACAACGAAGAATACAAAGGGTAAAATTGTCTATTACCTTTACTGAGGCAACGACAAACAATACAAAGGGTAAAACTGTCTATTACCTTTACTGGGGTAACGACGAACATACGAGGTGAAATACTGGTGATGTGTTACTAAAACGGAGGCAACTCTTTCTAAACAAACAAGTATAGGGTACAAATAAATACTCTTGGTACGAATGTAGCTTAAACAAGATACCGGGGAAAATTGAAAGGTATTGGTAAGAAATGAACTGCAAGATGGGACCTGCCACTTGAAGTAAACTTGATTGGTAAAAACGGATCGAACACATTGGTGATGACATGTTTTACTGGATACACCTGGAGTAAGACACACGGGTAATAATGTAAACACATATGAATGATATCAGTATGCATGATATGCATGCATGAATAAATGAATATGTATGGAAGTATATTGGTGAGGCTGATGAGACAAGATTGGGCAGGTCGTAAGGGTAGTGGCCCGGTATTACAGTGCCAACACTTAGTATTCTTCACCGGAGACGATATCACTGGAGATGAACCAAATCACTATCGGGATACCACCCGTTAACCAAACCAATGCTGGGTAAGGAACACATAACACAAAAACCTGGTTGAGGTCGCCATTTCTGTACTGAACCAAAGTACCTTCTCAAATTCGTGCTTCAAATAGTCATTGCTTTTTTTGTATTCTTTTTTTTTTAAATCCCTAACTTTTGCCTGGACCGCCCTTTCGGGTTTTCAATCCACCGGGAATATATTCTCTTTCTCTTTTTTTTTTGTGCCCCTAATTGTTGCCTGGACCACCCTTTCGGGTTTTCGATCCACCGGGACGCTCATTTTTGGCTTAAGCCGCCCTTTCGGGTTTTCGACTTAGCGAGCTTTTTTTTTTTTTTTGCAAGACTATGATCCTCTTTGTTGAATCTATCTGTTTTGTACGGGTGTTGACACAGACTTCCATGATACATGAATCTACAGATAATATGTTTGTCATTTTTTTGTGTTTTTTCAAAAGAAAACATAAAAAGTTTTTAAAAGAATTTTCAAAGTTTTTACTTCAAGTATTAACGTTAAAAATGGAAGAAGAAAATTTGCATATAGAATAAACAAGAATTCCAAAAAAATGCACCAGCTCAAATTGATTTAAAAGGGTGGTAACCGGCCAAAGGCATGGCTCCACGGATTACAAAATTTGGAAAATGGTAATTATATGGAAGGTACATTGAACACCATAAACACTACATCCCCTAACAAACTTGAACCACTGTTTAGATGCTTTAGTATCGGAGAACTTCTGACAGCTAAGGTGCCCCAAATGGATGATGCTTGATCTGATGCAGTTACTTTGTCATAATCCTTAACTTTTGCATAGGTCGCCCTTTCAGGTTTTCGACCTATCAGGATAAACTCTTTTTTTTTTTTATATTTTTCATTTCTTTTTTTTTTGTCTCTAATTTTTGCCTAAGCCGCCCTTTCGGGTTTTCGACTTACCGAGACGCTCTTTTTTGGTTTAGGCCGCCCTTTCGGGTTTTCGACCTACCGAGCTGTTCTTTCATATATCTTTAGACAAAGTATTTCTTGACTGCATCAGAATTCACAGGATGAGGTAATTCTTCACCATCCATAGTTGTAAGAATTAAAACACCACCAGAGAAAGCTCTCTTGACCACATAAGGACCTTCATAATTAGGTGTCCACTTGCCCCTGGGGTCTGGTTGAAAAGATTTGATACACTTGATCACAAGGTCTCCTTCTTTGAATTCACGGGGGTGAACCTTTTTGTCAAACGATTGTTTCATCCTTGACTGGTATAGTTGTCCGTGACACAAAGCAGTCATGCGTTTCTCTTCAATCAAATTCAATTGATCATACCTATTCTGGAACCTTTCAGCTTTAGCTAATTCAGCTTCCATCAAGACTCTCAATGATGGGATTTCCACCTCCACAGGGAGCACTGCTTCCATACCATATACCAAAGAGAACGGGGTTGCCCCTGTTGAAGTACGCACTGAGGTACGATATCCATGTAAGGCATAGGGTAACATCTCATGCCAATCCTTGTAGGTAACCACCATCTTTTGCGCAATCTTCTTGATATTCTTATTTGCAGCCTCAACCGCACCATTCATCTGAGGTCTGTATGGAGAAGAGTTATGATGCTCAATCTTGAAGTCATCGCACAATTCTTTCATCATGTTGTTGTTCAAATTTGTACCATTATCCGTGATGATCTTGTTAGGAAAACCGTAACGGCAGATAATATTATTCTTGATGAACCGAACCACTACTTGCTTGGTCACATTGGCGAAAGATGCCGCTTCAACCCACTTGGTAAAGTAATCAATAGCCACTAGTATGAAACAATGTCCATTAGAAGCTTTTGGTTCAATCCGACCAATCATATCAATGCCCTACATGGAGAAAGGCCACAGAGAAGAGATAACGTTGAGCATAGATGGTGGTACATGGATTTTATCTGCATAAATCTGACATTTGTGGCATTTCTTGGCATGATTATAACAATCAGCTTGCATCGTTATCCAGTAATAGCCTACCCTCAATGCTTTATTAGCCATTGCATATCCACTGGAATGAGTGCCAAATGAACCTTCATGTATCTCGTGCATCAATAAATCTGCTTCACGTTCATCCACACACCTGAGCAACACTGCATCAAAGTTTCTTTTGTACAATACATCTTCATTCAGAAAGAAACTACCAGACAGTCTTCTTAAAGTCTTCTTATCTTTGCGAGATGCTCCAAGCAGATACTCTTGAGTTTGAAGGAAAACCTTAATATCATGAAACCATGGCTTACTATCAACAAATACTTAAGCTGCAAACACATAAGCGGACCTTTCAAGGAATTGGACACTGATTAATGGCACATCATTGTGATGATTTACTTTGATCATTGAAGACAAGGTAGCCAAAGCATCTGCCATCTGATTCTCATCACGGGGAATGTGACGCAACTCTACTTTGTTAAAAAAAGTTAACAACCGTCTTGCATAATCCCTGTAAGGGACCAAACCAGCATGGTGAGTTTCCCACTTTCCTTTGATCTGATTAATCACCAAAGCTGAATCTCCACATATATCAATATTTTTAATCCTCAGATTGATTGCTTCTTCAATGCCCATGATGCAAGCTTCATATTCTGCAATATTGTTTGTACAGTCAAATCGTAGCCTTGCAATAAAAGGGATGTGAGTACCCTCAGGTGTGACGAGGATTGCCCTGACTCCCTTACCATAAGCATTAACAGCCCCATCAAATATCAAACTTCATTTAGATTCAGGATCAGGACCTTCAACAAACAACGGTTCATCACAATCTTTCATCTTCAAATACATGACCTCTTCATCAGGGAAATCAAACTTAACAGGTTGGTAATCTTCAACTGGTTGATGGGCCAAGTGATCCGCAAGGATACTCCATTTGATTGCCTTCTGAGTGCAGTATTTAATATCAAACTCGGCCAATAACATCTGCCAACGAGCAATTCTTCCTGATATCGAAGACTTCTCCAGGAGATACTTGATTGGATCCATTTTGGATATCAACCAAGTGGTATGATTGATCATATAGTGCCGAAGACGTTTGGTAGCCCAGGCTAAAGCACAACAAGTCTTCTCAAGTGTCGAGTATCGGGATTCACAATCTGTGAACTTCTTGCTTAAGTAGTAAATTGCATGTTCTTTTCTACCATTTTCATCTTGTTGTCCGAGTACACAACCCATGGAATCTTCTAACACAGTCAAATACATGATCAACGGTCTTCCTTCAACTGGAGGGATAAGAATTGGAGGTTCTAACAAATACTCCTTGATGCTGTCAAAGGCTTTCTGGCAATCTTCCGTCCAAACGATCCCTTGATCTTTTCGGAGTAGTTATAATATCGGCCAACAAGTAGCAGTCATATTAGAGATAAATCTGGAGATATAATTCAGTCTTCCGAGAAAACCTCTGACTTGTTTCTCTGTTTTTGGAACGGGCATATCCCAGATGGCTCTGACTTTGTCGGGATCTACTTCAATGCCCTTCTGACTAACAATGAAACCCAAAAGTTTCCCTGATCTGACACCGAAGGTACATTTATTAGGATTCAAACGGATCTTGTACTTTCTCAACTGTTGAAACATCTTCGACAAATACTCAACATGTTCTTCTTCAGTACCAGACTTGACAATCATATCATCCACGTAAACTTCTATCTCTTTGTGCATCATATCATGGAACATCTTGGTCATACCTCTCTGATAAGTGGCACCAGCGTTTATCAAACCAAATGGCATTACTACATAGCAGAAAGCGCCCCACGACATTACTAAAGCGTTTATCATCATATCCATGAAGGAGAAAACTTTGCATTTAGCAGTACTATCAACCAATACATCAATATGAGGTAAAGGGAAATCATCCTTTGGACTAGCCTTGTTCAAGTCTCGGTAATCAACACACATTCTGACCTTACCATCTTTCTTTCGAACAGGCACAATGTTGGCCAACCACTGAGGATACTCGGATGTAACTAGAAAGCCTGCATCAATCTGCTTTCGCACTTCTTCTTTGATCTTGAGGGCCATATCAGGATGAGATCTTCTTAGCTTCTGTTTGACCGGCGGACACTCAGGTTTCAAAGGCAAGCGATGTTCTACCACCTCAGGGTCTAACCCTGGCATGTCTTTGTATGACCAAGCAAATATATCAGCATACTCTCTGAGAAGTTCAATTACCTTTTCCTTAACGGTGATCTCCAATGACGCTCCAATCTTGATCTCTTTTTTATCTTCCTCAGTACCCAGATTGACCAACTCTAACTCTTCCTCGTGAGGCTGAATGATCTTTCTCTCTTGCTCTAACATCCATCTGATCTCATCAGGAATCTCCTCATCCTCCTCTACCATAGCCTCGTAAACAGGGGATTCAAAGTTGGGCAGAAGCATAGGGTCATTGTGTTCAACGGGCTTATGTATGTTCAGTCTGCACATGATTTATGATTGACTTTAGTAAATGAGTAAATGCAGACTTCTGAAGTTGATTGATTTTTTTTTAAAAAGAAAAAGAGAATGAATTATTTTTGGGATTTTTCTATTACCATTTTTCCAGAAAAAGCAGTAAATAAAAATAAAAACAATAACAGTCGTGATAGAGACGACGTTTTTTCATTATTAATGAAAATACTTGAAGATGAAACAAAAGCCCTACATGATTTCATTTTCGTCTGGGGCAGGACGAAAAGAGTTTTCTTTTAAAAAAAACGAAAAAGTAGACAAACATATTACTTAGACAAAGGCAACACAGAAGGAACATCAACAGCGATCCAATTACAGCAGGATCCTCCGGGTGTCACAAAGACAGGCGCCACCTCTTCAGACTGATCCTCAATGATAGCATTGGTTTCTGGCGGAGCATGAATAAACCCAGCACTATGAAAGATGCCCTCCGTTGGCTTGAAAGTTGCACTCGACTTGCTGGTAGAGAAACCAAGACCCTCTTTCCGCTTATTCTCAGGCAGCTGCACCAATTGACCCCAGCCTTCCGCTTTACCACCTTGTACAACCTTTTGGGCGTCCTTTAGGGAGGCCATACAAGTTTCACTCTTCTTAGTAGCTCCTTCTTCCGCAGAAAACCCCTGAAATGAAGTTTCTTCCATATTATCAGCACCAATATAAGAAAAAGCGGACAAATGGCTAACCAACAAAGCTGATTCACCAATTACCGTTATCAACTTCCCACAACTTACAAATTTTAACTTCTGATGGAGAGTGGAGGTCACAGCTCCAGCTTCGTGAATCCACGGTCTTCCAAGTAAACAACTGTAAGAAGCTTGAATGTCCATAACTTGGAACGTGACCTTGAAAGTATAAGGGCCCACCGTAATAGGCAAATCTATATCTCCGATTACAGACTTCCTAGACCCGTTGAATGCCTTCACCATCACTGCACTCGACCTTAACTGAGCGCCACGGTATGCCAGCTTATCCAAGGTAGTCTTTGCCATCACATTAAGGGTGGAACCAGTATCTATCAACACATTTGACAAAGAGTCTGACTTGCAAAGGACAGAGATGTGCAAAGCCAGATTATGGTTTTTTCCCTCCGCCGGGAAGTCTTCATCACTAAAACCCAAGTTATTACATGCAGTGACGTTCCCAACTATACTCTCAAATTGCCCCAGAGTGACATCGTGGTCCACATACGCTTGGCCCAAAATCTTCATCAACGTGTCTCTATGAGCTTCAGAATTCATCAGCAAAGACATTATGGAAATCTTGGATGGGGTTTGTAACAGCTGATCAACTATCTTGTCCTCACTCCTCTTGATCAATTTCAGGATTTCATCACTATCTTCATAAATGATCCCATCTGGTCGACTGATACCCTTACCCTTACCAATATTTTGTACTGGCACATTTGGAGCATTATTCTCATCACGTACAACGGTGGGGAGAATACGTCCGCTTCTCATCACTTTGCCCATTTCTGCTATATTCACCACAGAGTCTGCAGAGTGTAAAGGTATCTCTCTACCATTTTCCAAGATGGTTGCCTTGTACCTGTAGGGTATGGCTTTCTGAGAAGTGTACGGCAGAGGTCCCGGTAAGCGGATCACTAGGGGAGTGACATCTGGTTTTACATTATCGTGGGTTACCTCAAGGTGTTTTGGATTCTTGAACACAGGAGTAATGACACAGACATTTCGGGCTTCCCTTGTGACAATCAACTCTCTTCTATCAATCAGCCCTTGTACATCATCTTGGACTTGCCCACACCCTCGAAGATCTACAGAACACACTTTACAAGAGTCGTGATCGTGACTAAACATATTTTCTTCACACATCCTAGCGTGGATCGGGACCAATGGAGTTTTGACATCCTGGGCCCTGAGAATTAGACCCAAACCCTGATCTTATTGAATCATGTTAACAGCAGGTCCATGAGGTGGCAGAGGATTGTTTTGAACGTTGGGATTTGTGTCCTCGAAGGACAAATATTTACTTTGGATTAACCTCTGAACCTCTTCCTTAAGCGGGTAGCAATGTTCAATATCATGTCCGGGTGCCCCTTGATGAAAGGCACAAGTGAGGTCAGCACGATGCCAAGGAGGTAAAGGATTCTGCAGGCGAGGAGACTGCCTGATTTGCACAAGGTTTCTTGCCAGCAAAGAGGGAAGCAAATCTGCATATAGCATAGGTATGGGAGGAAATTCCTTCTTGGGAGGGCGATTTTGTTGTTGAGGAGCTCGATTGCGAGGTTGTTGTTGCTGAGGTGGTGGTGGGTAGTATGGCTGTTGGTAAAAGGGTTGCGGATATGGTTGCTGGTATAATGGTGAATAATATGGTGGAGGCCTTTGGGGCGTTTGTGGGTGATAATTTTGGTTTTGTGGAGCTGGAAAGGGTGGTGGGATGTTAGCAATGAAGGGGTAATTTGGGTACACTAGTTGAGATCCACCCTGGGCTATCATGCTGACCTCTTGAGTATTCTTTTTCGGATAACCATTTCCAAACCTCTAGGCTCCATTAGATGACCCACCTGACGAAACACCCGACGAGCCACCTGACATACTACCTTCTTTAGCCTAAACTCCCTTACGGACCAGATCCTCAATACGAACCCCGGCGTCGACCATCTCAGTAAACTTTTGTGACGCACAACCAATCATCTTCTCAGAATAGTAAGGACTCAAAGTCTCAAAGAATAAATCAGCCATTTCCCTCTCTTCCAGAGCAGGGCGAATTTGGGCAGATTTCTGAATAAAACGGAGAGCATACTCTTTGAAAGATTCTTTGTCTTTTTGTGCCATGGCTTGCAATTCTCTCCGAGTGGGTCCCAGGTATATATTGTACCGGTATTGCTGTATGAAAGCACTAGCCAACTCTTCAAAGGTAGTGATACCCTTCAGATTCATGTACCACACTTGCGCAGGACCAGTTAAACTATCTTGGAAACAATGGATGAGCAAAGGTTCATTGTCTCTATAAGCTGTCATTTTCCTCACATACATGACTAGATGACTTTGTGGGCAAGTATTTCCCTCATACTTTGCGAAGTCTGGCGTTTTGAACTTAGGAGGCATTACAACATCCGGGACCAAACAGAGATGATGCACATTCTGACCGTATATATCCTTACCGCAGAGGGCCTTCAATTCCTTCTGCACTACATCATACTTTTCTTCTAGATTTCCCATTCTGTCGTCTCCTGCTATGTTACCAGAGTGATAGATTTGTCCTTCCTCTTGCTGGGCAGTATGAACAATAGGTGCTGTATGATTCATAGCAGCCTGAGGGAATGATTGACCAGGATGGAAAAGTGGTGTTGACTGTTGTCCGAAAGGAATCGGCATTTCTGGGCCGGCAAAACGAACACCTTCATTAGCTGCGAGAGACATGCCCCAAGGGTACTCTCTGGACATGTAATTCTGATGAGGATAAGTAAATCCGGGAGGACGAAAACTTTCATTGAACATGTTTGACACGTCCCCGAAAGAAACTCCGGCCGGGATGGGCCGTGTAGTACCAGCAGATGTAGCAGAAACCACAGCAGTAGGGATCGGTTGTGTAGAACCAGTAGGGGCAGCCGAAACAACCACAGGAGAAGTAGGTGCAGCAAAAGCAACAACAGGAATTGGCTGGACCGGAATGGCAGCAGGAATTGGTTGAACTGGAATAACATTTGCAGGTTGAGCAGCTGCCGCCTGTGCCTGAGTGGCCATTATAGTCTCCATCATAACTGTTAACCTTTCCATCCCTTCTCTGAGCGTGACAACCTGTTCGTTGAGATCACTGTTCTCTTGTTCAATTGACTCCATCTTCTTCTTAACGAAAGCCCGAGTGTGGTGAATGCGAGAAGACTTATACTGAATACGTCGGGCCACTTTCCTTGACTGAGGCAGAAAGGAGAGAATTATGAGACTCGGTTTTGACATTTTATGAATGCAGTATGATGTATGATATGCTAAATGCAAAAAAAATGCAATTTTGTTTTAAATCATCGAAGAACCTATAAAGACAATTTTTGTAAACATAACAACTTTAAACATTTCATTACAAAAATAAAAACAAATACAAGATAATTCCCTTTTTAACAAACTGAGCCAAGGGATAGACTCCAAAGTACATAACAGAAAACTAAGAAAATACATAAAAAGAAACAAATGTGAAGCTCTCAAGCTCTTGAAGTAGACTACTCTTCTAAATCTGAATGCGGGCCAGCAAAGAAATCCATGCGTTTCTTTTTACTCATGGGAACCTGTTCGAGTATGGCATCCTTCACCCTGATACGCTCTTTCAGCTCAGCAATCTCCTGATCTTTCTTGTGATTTTTCCAATTCTCTTCTTCTAGTAGGCTCATGAGGGTGTCATTCTCACGCTCAGCTGCGTGATATTTCTCTTTCCAATCAGCACTTTCGCGTTCTGACTCAGCCAAACATGCATGGTACTCCTCCATGGTCTTAGGGGGTAAAGGCACTGATATTGTTGGAATAGTTGCAGTTAAGGACCTTAGCAGGGGGTAAGGCATCCCTATCTGAGCAGCTCTATCGATGACCCATTCGATGTAAGATTCATGAGTTACACTTGATTTATACCTCAACTGGCTCTTGTTCAACCTGATAATGGATCGCCAAGCTTGTACAAACTGCATTCTTTTATCATCAACATCCTCTTTGTAAAAGAAAAATTCGCTGGATAAGAAGAGGTAAGCAGGTCTCATCCTCATAGGGTATCCGAACTGACGTCTGGCAAGAAGTGGGTTATAACTGATGCCCCCGTGTATACCAAGAAGAGGCACATTGGAGAAATCCCCACAATGGTCAATGATCACTCCAGTATCATAAGCCGAGTTGTACCACACTATATCATCTGGGTAAGAGCCATGAGCTTCTCCGACCATGGAATGAACTCAGATCGAATTTTAGGGCGCGGTAAATGTGAGGTAAACCAGGTGTAGAGCAAGGGTGTACAACAAATGATAACTCCACGCCCTTTAGCCATACGGTCATGGATTGACAAGTAAGTATCAGCAAGCAAGGTAGGAACAGGGTTTTGGGTAATAAAAATCTGAATAGCATTCATGTCAATGAAATTGTCAACATTCGGGAAAAGCACAATACCATAGATAAGTAAAGCAAGGATAGCCTCAAAGGCGTCGGCATTGGATCTCTCGGAGAAGGTGGCGGCTTTTTGGTATAGGAAATTGAAGGGTAGGCATTGGAGACCTCCTTTAAAGGTAAGATTGGCTTTTATCTCTGAGGCTTCAAGATGAAGAGCAGTCGCGATGGTTGAATGCTTGGGTGTGGGTTCAAGACCATGGAAAGGTACTTTGTCGAGTATGGGTAAACCGATCCAATAGGAGTACTCTTCAAGTGTGGGCATAAGCTGATAATCTGGGAAAGTAAAACAGTGATAAAGTGGGTCATAGAACTGGACCAAGGTATTGAGGAGTCCTTCGTCGACGTCCGTCTTGAGAATACTAAGCAAATAACCATACCGCTCACGAAAGTGGTCCGGGCTAGTTAACCTCCTTGCTAGCTTCCTTAAGTTCTTCAAATCCGGTTTCTTGAAATCATACTTCTTAGTCCTCTTCACAACACCCTCCATATCTAATATGTTTACAAAAAGATATTACATAAGTCCTTCGATGTTTTAATGGATGCAAAAAAAAGTATCTATGTATGAGTGCATGTATGCATGGTTATGCTAAAGAACATAGAAAACATGGTGAGGTTAAGTACACAAAGTTGGAGCTGAGGGTAAACACGCCATTTGGTAAGGACTAAGGTTTCAGATGCACTTGTAACCAGGGTTCTAACAAAGTTCCCAAATTACAACCCCCTCCGAATTTTATTGGATGCCCGGGACAACACCCGGTCCAACAACATCCGTAGGAGAGTCTAGTTTGAGCGTAGCATCGCGTGTCGACTAAGACCAAGACAAAACTTGGTTAGCCACCGCACTACATCCTAATGGCCAAGATGGGTTAAAGGTAACTAAGGTCCTTAGCTTCGACGGAAACTTAAAACTAATAATGTCTAAGCGCGACAACACACGCCGACGTATATCACTTCAAGATCCTCCGCTAAGTGTGGTTATATCACATGTTCCACCCGAGAATACTCTCGGCATGTCACTATGATTCTACCACTCCTATCTTATATTTCTCTCAAGCCCGGGTGTAGGACTTATCTCGCCACTCACGTAAGAAAGTAAACAAATAGGCACGTATTTACAAGGTATAAGCAATAAATAAAGCGAAAAAGTAAAGAAAGATAAGTTAGGCTTAACCCTCTAAAAGGTCCCTAGTGAAGTCGCCATTTCTGTGCTCTCGATTTTCGGGTATCAAGATCATTAATTGGATTTGAACCTTTAATCTTTGAACTCTCAACTTTTATTCGTGGGAAGGGAAAAAGTGAGTAAAAACCCTTATAAGACCTTGGATCCGGGGGTTGGTTTCGATTGGGGAAGGTGTTAGACACCCGAACCGACTATGGTATCCCATAGGAACCTTCTACCTATTCTTAATCTTGCGCTAAATTATTTTTACTTATTTGAAAATTATTGTTTAAGAGTTTAAATGAAAGAATGGGGGAAGATGAAGCATGTTTTTTGTTATTTTTAATTGATTTGGAAAGGCCAAAGCCCTCTGCCTACTAACCCAAATAAATCGAGATCAAAATCAAGTAGTTCGGCTAAAGAACTTCTTTGGTGGGTTGAATTAATTTTAACATTTTGAAAAAAAGATTTTAAGAAGAGATAAGAGGCCTCAAGGCATGAGAAAAAAATATGACGAAGTTGGTTAATTTTAATTGCCAAAAATCCATGTCTAATGTGGATATTAAGTTGATTAAACATTTGATTAAGGAAAATAAAAGGAAAAACACTTGGGTTACAAGCCAAGGTTTACTTTAAAGAAATTTGACATTTGATCTTTTTGATTTTTCGAGATAAAATATTTTTCTAAACTAACGGTGAACTAGCGTAACGGCGAAAAATAAATGAGCGTAAAGCGATAAATAAAATGGTGAAGTGTCGGTGCGTGTATCGATTACATATTACATACCCTAAATACATTCTACGGTCTTGCGGAAAAAAGAAAATAATGACGAAAATAAAACACATGCAATATTTACACAAAACCTATTATACACACTAAAATCAAGAAATAAAAATAATGAAGAAACTAACAAAAATAAAAAATAGACACATAGAAAAATACATATGCTAAATAAACTAAATCTACATAAAACATGCATATAATGATTTTTTTGTTTAAAACCTATATAGACTCTAATGCATAAGATGATGATTAAATTGATAAACAAACCATATAATAAAACAAATGCATGATATGAAGAATAATTTTGGATTAAAATGCATGAAAGTGTAACTAACATTAAACAGAATTATATGATAAAACAATGCATGATTTAATTTTTTTGAATTATAATGTATGAAAGTATAACTACAAAAATATGCAAATGAACAAATGGGGTACAGCAGTAGCAACAATGGTGAAAATAGCAATCTGGACAGCAAAACAGTTGGGCCTAGAGAGAAGAAAGGCCGGGCTTAGGGAGAGAAAGAACCTGTTCGGTTCAAGCCTGGGTCGGTTCACAGGCGAACCGAACCGGTTGGTATAGTATAAAAGCATTTTAATGGGTTTTTCTCTTCATTTCCTCCATTCCTTCTCTCTCTAAAAAAAACAAAACATGAATTCCTCTCCCCTCTCACTAGAAAAACTGGCGCCGGAGAAGAGGATGAGTTGTGGCCGGAGAAGCTCCGGCGCGGTGGTCGGCCGGAGCGCCGCCGCGTCGGAGCAGTTTTCTTTTTTTTTTTGAAATTTTTTTTACATCTCCAGCTTCATCTTCTTCTCCTCTACTCGAATACGGTCTTAGTTTTCAATAAAAAGGAAACATATACCCTAGATCTAGCCTTGAAAGTTCAACACAAAAAAAAACTACCTCTTTTCCTTGCTTGTTTCGGATCTAGCTTTCCTTTTTTCTTTCTTCCTCTGTTTCGGTTGGGATGGTCCTTTCTTTGCTTGATCCGGTTCGAATTTGTGGTGTTGGGGTTGTTTGAGTTAGGGCCGAAATTGGCCTTGTGGTTATGGGAGAGGATGGATTCGAAATTTGTGTTGTTGTTGAGTTCTTGTGATGATTTCGAAACTTTATGTGTTATAGTGATGGAATCCGAAAATCTATGTGTTGTTCTTGGTGTTCATCATGTTCATATTTTGTTGTTGATTTTTTTGTGGTTTGATCCAAAAGAGAAGAAATAGAAATGGAATTTGTGTTTGTGTGCTGTGGTTAATGAATTTTCTGATTTTTTCTGACTCTGACGTGTTTCTGACAGATTGGGACCCTTTTTCTGACGCATGAACAGTGTTGAATAGTAAAGTTCTCTGATACATTGGAATGACCAAAATGCCCCTGACTGAAACTTGGAGAAAAAGTTGGACCAGGACCAATAACAAAGTGACACATGGACTAAATGACTTTAAATAATAAAATCAGATAAATAAATAAATAAAAACAAAAATTAAAACAAACAAATAAAAAAAGAAAAAAAGAAATAACCAAATAAATAAATAAATAAATAAACGAAAATTAAGAATAAATAAATAAAGAAATAACAAACATGACTAAATAAAAATGTCTCTTCGGAACCAAAAAAATGAGGTATTTTAAAATACCTCTCTGCCGAAATTTCGTCTGAGACGACGGAATGATATGGCTTAAAAAACGCTAATAAAATAGTAAATCAATGACGTGAACAAAATGAGTTTTAACAATGCAAACTTTACGATAAATAAATACAAATAAAACGCGGATAAAATTAAGAAATTAACACGCGAGTGACATTAAAATGTAAATGAAGCGAACAAACAAAATATGAATAAAATGCGATCAAAATGTGAATAAAAACAGATATCATGGGAATTAGAGCGCGAACGAAAAGCTATTAAAATACGAACGACATACGAAGTAAACAGTTTTGAATTGGTCAAAATTTGGGGTATGACACCCATAATGCATGCTTCGTACTCCGCCATGTTGTTTGTGCAGTCGAAAGTTAGTCTGGCGGAGAAAGGGGTGTGGGTGCCTTTAGGAGTAATAATGACTGCTCCAATACCGCTGCCATAAACATTAACAGCTCCGTCGAATATCAAACCCCATCTTGATTCAGGGTCTGGACCTTCCCCGAACAAAGGTTCGTCACAATCCTTCATTTTAAAATACATAATCTCTTCGTCAGGGAAATCGAACTTTATAGGCTGATAATCTTCGATCGGTTGGTGAGCCAGGTGATCAGCAAGGATGCTACCTTTGATTTCTTTCTGGGAACGGTATTCAATATCATACTCGGACAACAACATCTGCCACCGGGCGATTCTTCCTGTTAAAGCTGGCTTCTCGAAGATGTACTTGATCGGATCCATTTTAGATATCAACCAAGTGGTATGATTAACCATGTAATGACGAAGGCGTTTGGCGGCCCAGGCTAAAGCACAACAAGTCTTCTCAAGCATGGAATAACGAGACTCACAATCAGTAAACTTCTTGCTTAGATAATAAATAGCATGCTCCTTTCTTCCGGTCTCATCTTGTTGTCCGAGAACACAACCCATAGAAGCATCTAACACAGTTAGGTACATGATCAACGGTCTTCCTTCAATTGGAGGGATAAGGATGGGAGGTTCTAGCAAGTACTCTTTGATGCTGTCGAAGGCTTTCTGGCAATCTTCTGTCCATTCAATCCCTTGATCCTTGCGGAGTAACTTGAATATCGGCCCACATGTTGCAGTCATATGAGAAATGAATCTGGAGATGTAATTTAGCCGTCCGAGAAACCCTCTTACTTGTTTTTCTGTCTTTGGAGCAGACATTTCTCTGATGGCTTTGACCTTGTCTGGATCTACTTCAATACCTTTCTGACTAACAATGAAACCCAAAAGTTTCCCGGATCTGACACCAAAAGTGCACTTGTTGGGGTTCAGACGGAGTTGGTACTTTCTCAGTCGTTGGAACATCTTCAGCAAGTATTCGACATGCTCTTCTTCAGTGCTTGATTTGACAATCATGTCATCCACATAAACCTCAATTTCTTTGTGCATCATGTCATGAAAAAGGGTAGTCATACCTCTTTGATAAGTAGCTCCTGCATTTATCAACCCAAACGGCATTACTTTGTAACAGAAAGTGCCCCAAGGGGTGATGAAGGATGTTTTTTCTCTATCTTCAGGCGTCATCTTAATTTGATTGTAACCGGAGAACCCGTCCATGAAGGAGAAAACTTTGGATTTCGCAGTACTGTCAACTAACACATCAATATGAGGCAGTGGAAAGTCATCCTTAGGGCTAGCCTTGTTCAAGTCACGATAATCAACACACATTCCGACCTTACCATCTTTCTTCGGAACGGGCACTATGTTGGCTAACCATTGAGGGTATTCTGACGTAACAAGGAATCCTGCGTCAATCTGTTTTTGTACTTCCTCTTTGATCTTGAGAGCCATATCAGGGTGAGTTCTTCTCAACTTCTGTTTGACCGGTGGACATTCGGGCTTCAAAGGCAAACGGTGTACCACAATATCAGTATCCAACCCCGGCATATCCTTGTACGACCAAGCGAACACATCGACATATTCTTTGAGAAGATCTATCACTTGCTTCTTGACATTTGCCTCAAGTGACGCCCCGATCTTCATCTCTTTCTTGTCTTCCTTAGAGCCTAGATTGATCACTTCTAATGCTTCCCTGTAAGGCTGAATGGTTCTTCTTTCTTGTTCGAGCAAACGAGAGATCTCATCGGGAATCTCCTCAACCTCTTCTTCTTCTGCTTCGTAAACAAGGAACTCAAAGTTGGGAGAGATCATAGAGTCACGTTGTTCAATGGGTTTATTGATAATTAATCTGCACATATGTTTGATGATAGATTTTAGAAAAAAAATGTGTAAATGCAGATATTTTGGAAGGGATCATGTTTTTGGTTTTTTGTATTACCATTTTTTAAAAAAAGCACAAAATAAGACAAAAGTCGGAAACAAAACGACATTTTTATTGATGATTGTAATTTTTGAAGCAAAAAGCCCTAGATAAATTCACTTTCTCTTGGGGCAGAACGAACTGATTTTTTTTTTAGCATAAAGACAAACAAGTGCATTACTTGGACGAATGAGCAACAAAAGGAACGTCGACAGCAACCCAATTGTGGTTAGACCCTCCTTGTGTCACAAAGTTGCATGGAATTCCTTCGGGGTTGTCCTCAATGACTGCGTTGGCTTCTGGCGGAGAATGAATGAATCCAACACTGCGAAAAATCCCTCTCTTTGGCTCAATGACGACCCCTGCCTCGGGGATTCCAGCTGACGAAGAGAAACCGATACCTTCTCGATGCTTGTTTTCTGGTAAGCTTAACACTTGCCCCCAGCCTGTAGACACACCATCTTGGACTACCCTCTGAGCGTCTTTGAAAGAGGAAATAGATGCCCCATTCTTCTTCGAATTCTCTTCTTCTAAAGAAAGTCCTTGAAATGAAGATCCCTCGGTATTGTCGGCACCAATGAAAGAGAAAGCCGACAAGTGGCTTACTAACAAAGCTTCTACTCCATTCACAGTTACCAGTTTCCCATTCTTCACAAACTTCAATTTCTGATGTAAAGTAGATGTCACTGCCCCGGCTCCATGAATCCAAGGTCGGCCCAATAGACAACTGTATGATGCTTGTATGTCCATCACTTGAAAAGTAACTTGGAAAACATGTGGCCCGATTGTAATGGGCAGGTCCACCTCTCCGAGAACAGTCTTCCTTGAACCATCAAAAGCCTTTACTATTACTCCACTTCGTCTTAACGGTGTGCCTTGGTAGGAAAGTTGGTTGTAAGTTGTTTTAGCCATCACATTTAAAGCTGACTCGGTGTCTAACAACACGTTCGACAAAGCATCGGTCTTGCAATTCACTGGTATATGTAATGCCAAATTATGGTTCCTTCCTTCTTTTGGGAGTTCTTCATCACTAAAACTCAAACTGTTGCATGCAGTGATATTCCCCACTATTCCACCAAACTAGCCAACAGTCACATCATGGTCTACAAAAGCTTGCTCTAACACGCTCATTAAAGCCCCCCTATGAGCCTCTGAATTCAGCAGTAAGGACATTATCGATATTTTTGACGGAGTCTGCATCAGTTGATCAATTATCTTATACTCGATCTTCTTGATTAGCTTGAGCACCTCATCGAAATCAGAAATCGTGCTGGCCTCACTAGACTGGCCTACACCTCGGAGTGCACTAGAATCTTTTGCTTGGGCCTCTTCGATTAACGGGGCACTAACCCTCTTTGGAAACATTGCAGGGATAACACGCCCATTCCTCAGTACTCTGCTATCTTCAGCAATATTACCCACAGATGGCAAAGGTGGTATGGGGACTTCGCGACCCCCTTCTATCATAGTGGCATTGTACTTGTACGGTATGGCTCTTTCAGAAACGTAAGGCATTGGCCCTGGTAAGCAAATCACTAAAGGAGTAGCCGACTTCCGGCTGTCAAAGAATATCTCCAAAGGCTCAGGATTCATGACACATACATCATCACATTTTCTTTCAACAATTAATTCTCCTCGGTTCAAAAGTCCTTGGATATCATCCTTCACTTCTTGGCAACCCCACGGATCCAGACAGCACACCTCACAGGCGGTGTGATCATGTTCGAAAAAGGACGCTTCACATAACCTGGCATGTAATGGCACCAATGGTGTTCAAATATGTTGCACTTTAAGAACAAGGTGAGTCTCTTGGCAGTCTTCGACCATGTTGACAGCTGGTGCCCCATGGTTTGGTAGCGGGTTGGTTTGAATATTTGGGTTTGAGTCTGTGAAGGTTATTCTTTTTTCATTGATCAACCTTTGGACTGCATTCTTTAGGCTATAGCAATTCTCAATGTTATGGCCCGGGGCCCCTTGATGAAAAATACAAGTCTGGTCCGGTCTATACCCTAGTGATGATTTTTCTGGCACTGGAGGAGGTGCCCTGGTTTGAATCAAATTCTGTTTGAGCAACCCTGGGAGTAGCTCTGCATAGGTAATAGGGATCGGGTCAATTCGCATCCTTTGAGGTCGAGGTTGTTGTAGCTGATTTGGCTGTTGGGGGTACTGGTTGTATGGTTGTTGGGGATATTGTTGGTGCGGTTGTTGCTGATATGGGCGTTGTTGATATAGTTGTTGAGGATATTGTTGAGGGTATTGTTGAGGATATTGGGGAAGATATTGTTGAGGATATTGGGGAAGTTAATAATTTGGTGGTTGAGTAGTATTGGTGGTAGGTGTGATGGCAGAAACGTGGTGATAGGCTGGATAATTTGGTTGATGGGCCACCATATTGACCTCTTGTTCTTTCTTTTTTGAAAAGCCATATCCGAACTTCCTTGTACTGCTGGTGGATGTACTTTTTTTCACTAACCGTCCTTCTCGGACCCCTTCTTCCAACTGCACCCCCATGTTGACCATCTCTGTGAAGTCTCTAGGCGCACTTCCAACCATCCTCTTGTAGTAGAACTGACTTAGAGTTTTCAAGAATAGTTTGGTCATCTCCTTTTCTTCTATACCTGGGCTTTCCTGGGCAGCAACATCCCTCCATCGCTGAGCTTACTCTTTGAATGTTTCTCTGTCTTCTGAGTCATAGCTTAGAGATCACTTCGGTCTGGAGCCATGTCTACATTGAACTTGTATTGCTGCACAAAGGCTTCACACAGATCATTGAAAGTTCGGACCTCTGTACAGTCCAGATTTATGTACCACTTCAGTGCGGCACCAGCTAAACTGTCTTGAAAGTAATGAATGACGACCTGAGTGTCACCTACATACGTGGACATCTTTCTCATATACATCCTCAGATGTTCCTTGGGACAGGAAGTCCATTTGTATTTCTCGAAGTCTGGGAGCTTGAACTTGTGGGGTATCTGGACATTCGGTACCAAGCAGAGATCATAAGCATCTTTCCCGAATATTTCCTTTCCACGAAGTGCTTGCATTTCCCGATTCATCATCTCAAACTTCTCCTGTAAGTCGATCACTTTGTCATGGGCCCCTGTATTTCCTGAAGGAATGATAGGGTCTTCTCTTTGTGGAATAGTATGAACCAGAGGTACTGAGTAGGTTGCAGTTGGAACAGAAAATGCATTTTGAACGGTAGACACTTGAGCTTCTGAGGCATAAGGACGGAATACTTCACCAAGGCTAAAAGGCATGCCCCAAGGACGACCTTCTGGTATCATTTGCTGTGAAATAACAATAGAGGGACCTGCCTCAGCCTGAGTGCTGCCAGGGGGAGGAGGTGGTGGTGGCAGTTGATCTTGTGCGGCCGTTAGTGTCCTTACCAATTCGGTCAGTTCGTCCATCTTGGCCTGCATAGTTTCATTTGCCTCTCGGAGTACTCGGTTTTCTTGTTCGAGAAAGTCCATTTTTTTCTTTACAGCTGCCCGAGTGTAGTGAGTGCGAGTAGATTTGTAGAGAATGCGCCGGGCCACTTTTCAAACGGGTTAACCTTTAAGAATAAAGAATTTGTGTGAGACTTGGGATTTGGAACTATGAATGCAGAATGATGCATGGTATGTTTATGCAAAAAGACACATTTTTATCGAAGGACTTATAAAAGCATTTCTGTAAACATCGTAGTTGAAAATTTCATTGAATAATAATTTAAAGCACCACAAGAGAATTCCCCTTTTTAATTAACTGAGCCAAAGGATGGACTCCAAAGTACATTACAAAAAGATAGAAGATGACGTAAATGAAAAAACTGTGAAGTTCTCCGACTCCTGAAGCGGTCTACTCCTCAAAATCTGAATGAGTGCCAGCAAAGAAATCCATATGCTCTTTTTTGTTAATATGTCGTTTGAGAAGCTTGTCCTTCACTTGGATGTCAATATTTTGTGCGACAATTGTTCGGCTTTGTTTGAGGAGTTTATGCTTGTGCTGTTCTATTTCTCCACTCATTGTTTCCATCTCACGCATAGCTTCATCATATCTTTTTTTCCAAGTGACACTTTCAAGGGTTGATTCTGTCAATCGCTCCTGATACTTCTCCTTAGTCTTGATGGGTATGGGTAGAGATGATGCTGGGGTAATCGAGGATAAGTACCTCGGTAGGGTGTAAGGCATCCCATAGCTCGTGACTCTATCAATAATCCATTGGGTATAAGATCCATGCACAAAGTCTCCCTTCTTCCCCAACTGGCTTCTATTAAGTTTACGGATGCCCCTCCAAGCTTGCACAAACTTATCTCTCTTGTTCGAGTAATCTTTGTCATTGTAGTAGAATTCTCTGGTTAAAGGGAGGTTATCCGGTTGGGTTCTCATTGGGTACCCGAATTGTCAGCGGGCAAGGATAGGGTTGTAACTAATTCCTCCATACATACCGAGAAGAGGCACGTTGGGATATTCACCGCAACTAACAATGATGGTTCCATTGTCACAAGCTGCATGGTACCAGACTATATAAGATGGGGTCAGAGACATGATTTTTTGGGACCATGAATGACCTTCGAGATTGGCTTGAAAGGAATGGGTTTGCGGTAGATGTGAGGTAAACCATTTGTAGAGTAAAGGTGCACAACAGAGGATAGCTCCACGGCCCGCTAAGGTCTGATCATGGATGGAATGGTATGTGTTGGCCAACAGGGTAGGGACGGGATTTTTTGTGAGGAAGATTTGAATGGCACAGATGTCCATGAAGTTATCAATATTCGGGAAAAGTACAAGGCCATATATGAGTAGGGCTAGAATGGAGTAAAAGGCTTGTTACTGGCTACATCAGCGAGAAAAGAGGCTTGTTGATAAAGGAACTTTGCTGTAAGGCCTTGGAGACCTCCTTTAACGATGAGGTTTGATTTTATGACGGAGGCTCCCAGATGGAGGGCGTTTGCAATGGTTGAGAGTTTAGGGACGGGTTCAAGGCCGTTGAATGGTATTTTGTCAAGCACTGGTAGACCAACCAAATAAGAGTACTCTTCGAGGGTGGGGACAAGTTGATAATCAGGGAACGTGAAGTAGTGGTAAAGAGGATCGTAGAAGTGGACTAAAGTTTCCAAGACTCCTTTCGCAACATCCGTTTTAAGGATACCAAGCAATCTCCCATGGCGAGTATGAAAATCTTCTGGACTAGTTACCTTCTTCCCTAGCTCCCTTAATTTCAGCAAATCCGGTCTCTGGAAAGTGTATTTCTTAGTGTTTCTTCTTGTAATCTCCATCTATGATGTTTTACAAAAAATTTATATAAGTTCTTCGATTGTTTGATGAAAAAAGGTTTATGAATGAATGCATGTATGCATGATTATGCTAAAGAACAGAGAAAACATGGTGAGGTTAAATCCATGATGTTGGAGTCAAGGGTAAGTGCGCCACAAGGTAAGGACTATGGTTTCACATGTACCTGTATCACGGGTTCTACCAAGTTCTCAAGGTCTACAACCCCCTTCTGAAGATTATTGCACAGTGGAATTTACTTCCGGTCCAAAAAATGTTCGTACGAGAGTCTCGCTCGAATGTAGTATCGCGTATCAACTAGATCAAGATTTACTCCTGAATAGCCACCGCACTACGCCCTAAAAGGCTAAGATGGGTTAAAGGTAGCTAAAGGTTCTCAACTTCGACGGTCCCTCGAAAATAGTATGCTAGACACGAATACTCATGTCAACATAGTATACTTCCAAGATTCCTCCATTGAGTGGGGTTTTCACATGTACCACAACCAAAAATCACTCTTGGTAAGGAACTATGATTATACCACCATCCTATCTTATGTTTCCCTCAAGTCCGGGTGGGGGACTTATCTCACCACACACGTTAAGAAGGAAGAAAGAAGAAGGAAGAGCATATATACACATATTTCCATCTTTTGTTTTTTTATTTTTAAGCAAGTTATAACATAAAATTTAAATAAAGTCAAGTTAGGCTCAACCCTCTTAGAGGTGTCCCCAGTGAAGTCACCATTTCTGTCGCGTCATTTTTCGGAGATCAAGACTATTTTATTAGCGTTTGACTCACTATTTTATTTCACGACTGAACATTTAATTTTTAAAAGAAAGCGGGAAAAAGTTCAAATACCACTTTAAAAGATTTAGGGTTCGGGGGTTAGTTACATAAAGGGAAGGTATTAGCACCCTTTATGTCCGTAGTACTCTACGGGAACCTTTTGATTTTATTTAATTATTGTGCTATAACTTGCTTAGTTTGGAAAGAAATGGAATTAAAAATGATTAAGAAAAGAAACCTAATTATCTACATTTTTTATTGATTTGGAAGGACTAGTGTCCTTTGCCTATGTACCCGTGAGGGATCAAAACCTCGTAGTTCGGGGTAAAAATTGACGTTTGATTGGTTTGGTTGATTTTAATATTTTGAAAATGTTTTTGAGAGATAAAAAGAGCTAAAATGGAAAAATGTGAAGTTAATTGATTTTAAATTTGAAGAAAGTAAAGGTCTAAGTATGATTAAAATTGATTGAAAGTTTGATTAAGGAAAAATAAAGATAGGAGGGATCACTTGATTTGAGAGTCAAGGTTTATTGAGAAAATATTTTTGTCGTTTTGATTATTTACATGTTTTTGTTTTTTTTTGAATAATTGAACTAAAAAATGGAAATAGAAAAGCTGGAAATTGGGCCTAAAAGGGACTGAACCGGATCGGGTTTCCTAGCTGGGTCGGTCTGAATTAAATGGGTTATGGGTTAGTGGATCATATAAGGGCCGTCTGATCAAGATCAGACAGCCTAGATCCGATCTGAAGCGTGGCATCAGGGGCCACAGGATTAAAATCCAAGGGAGGGGGAGACGAGGGTGTATGGTAAACCATACACCAAGCACACATGATCCAGGCGGACTATAAATGGGCTATAAGCTGAGAATTCCTCATTTCCAATCTTTCTTTCTCTCACTACTTCTTTTTTCTCTCACTAAGCTCTCTGTTCTCTCTCCTATTTCTTCATGAACATCATGAAGTTTCCGGTGGGTTCCCAAGAACACCACCGTGAAACCCAGTTTTCCGACGAAGGTTTGGACGGTTTCCGGCGCCGGAAACTGGAATTTTTTTTTTTTTTTTTTTAGTGTTTTTTTTACTTCTCCTACTCCTTCTACTTCTTGTTCTGTATCTATCCTAAAAAGCTAACAAACAAACCTAGATCTAAAGAAAAAAAACTTCAAAGAGACTACCTGCAATTTGTCTCTACAATTAACACTTTTTAATTTAAGCAACTCGTCGTGGCGAGTGCATTTGCTCGCTGTGGCGAGCTATACAGGTTCACTACTCGCCATGACGAGTGGGTCTGCTCGCTGTGGCGAGCTACACAGGTCTAACTCCCCTGGCGAGTGAGTCTGCTCGCCGTGACGAGCGGCGATTTACAGAACTACGAACTGTACGAACAAGATTCTATTTTTCAACCCCAAACCCCAATTTAAACACCTAAAAACCCAAATTTGATGAGTTACATTACTTCCATTCGAGCTAACATCAGAACAGCCATAAACAACAACATATTCATGAATTCATCAAGTTATTCAAACCAATTCATCTTTAACCTAATTCAATTCATCAGCCTTAACAACAATAATATCAATCGACGAATTATAAGACCTAAAATTGAGAGTTAGTCTCACCCTTACCTGAATTTGATGAACAAAACTCTACACTTCTCCCCACTTGGCTCTTCTCCCTTTGTTCTTGGTTTTTCTCCCTTTTCTCTGTTTCTCTCTATTTCTACGTGAAACTGTTTTTCTGACTTTCTCCTTTCTCTAACTCCCTATTAATTCTAATTAATTCCCACTTATTTCTAATTAACTCCTATTAAAATATTAGTTAATTCTTTTTAACCCCCAAATTTTCCAATAATTGTAATTCTCACCTATTTTAATTAAACATTAAAATAATCATATAATAAATTATTCCACACCATCAAAACAACATAAACCATTTAAAATCATATAAACTATTAAAATTCAGCCAAAAATAAATAATAACAACTAGGGTGTTACAACTCTCCCCAACTTAAAGAATTTCGTCCTCGAAATATTACCTCAAGTAAAAAAATCTAGATAAGACTCTAGCATCTTACTCTCCAGCTCCCATGTTAAACTTTCACCAGTTACTCCACCCCAAACAACTCTCACTAGAGGTATCTCCTTGCCTCTCAACTTCTTCACCTTACGATCATCAATTCTCAACGGTATAGTCTCCACCATAAGGTTGTCTTTAACTTGCACATCATCCCTTGGTATAACATGCGAAGGATCCGCTACGTACTTCCGCAGCTGCGACACATGAAACACATCATGCAGATTCGAAAGATGTGGTGGCAAACCTACTCGATATGCCACTGTCCCAATTCTCTCCGATATCTGATAAGGACCAATAAACTTTGGAGTCAACTTCTTAGACTTCAACACACGACCTACACCTGTCATAGGAGTGACTCTCAAGAACACATGATCACTCTCTTGAAATTCAAGGTCCTTTCTACGCTTGTCATGGTAACTCTTCTGCCGACTCTGCGACGCTTTCATCTGCTCTCTTATCAATTTGACCTTCTCTGTAGTCTGCTGGACTATTTCCGGTCCCAACACTATACTTTCTCCCGATTCAAACCAACACAATGGAGTTCTACACCTCCGACCATACAAAGCTTCGAATGGTGCCATACCAATACTCGAATGGTAACTGTTGTTGTACGTGAACTCAATCAACGGTAGATGACTATCCCAAGCTCCACCTTGCTCAAGTACACACACTCTCAGCAAATCTTCTAACGACTGAATCGTTCTCTCCGACTGGCCATCTATTTGAGGATGATAAGCCGAACTCAACCTCAACTTTGAACCCAAAGCCTCCTGCAAACTCTTCCAAAACCTTGAAGTGAACCTTGGATCTCTATCCGACACAATACTCGATGGAACACCATGCAACTTCACAATATTATGAATGTAAATCTCCGCCAACTGAGCTACCGGGTAACTAATATTGATCAGAATAAAATGTGTTGACTTTGTCAACCTGTCGACAACTACCCAAATGGCATCATGCCCTCTCGGAGTATTCGGTAAACTCGTTACAAAGTCCATGGATACGCTGTCCCACTTCCACTATGGCACATCTAATGGTGTCAATAACTCTGCCGGCTTCTGATGTTCAACTTTAGATTTCTAACAAGTCAAACATGCATAAACAAATTGCGCGACATCTCGCTTCAATCCGGACCACCAAAACAATTTCTTCAAGTCGTGATACATCTTTGTAGCTCCCGGATGAATACTTAAGCTACTCCTGTGACTTTCTTCTAAGATCAACTTTTTTAACTCATCATTATCAGGGATACAAATTCTGCCTCGGAATCTCAACACACCCTGATCATCAACCTGGAAATCACTATCTTCCGCTTCGTTACTAGCAACCATCAAGTCTACAAACTTAACATCAACTTTTTGCGCTTCTTTGATACTGTTCAAGAATTCATTATTGATCTTCAACATACCCAACTGCACGCTCTGAGGTGCTAATTCACAAACTAGGCTCAAGTCTCTAAATTGCTCAAGCAACTCGAATTCTTTCATCATCATAGCAGACATGTGCAACGTCTTTCTGCTCAAGGCATCTGCAACCACATTGGCTTTACCTGGGAGGTAATTCAAGCTAAAATCATAGTCCTTCAACAACTCAAGCCACCTTCTCTGCCTCATATTCAACTCCTTTTGATCAAATAAATATTTCAAACTTTTATGATCACTAAACACCTCAGATCTGGAACCGTACAAATAATGCCTCCAAATTTTTAACACAAAAACCACAGTAGTCAACTCTAAATCATGTGTAGGATAGTTCTTCTCATGTATCCTCAACTGTCTCGAAGCATAAGCTACCACCTTACCATCCTGCATAAGTACACCACCTAAGCCCAACTTAGACGCATCACAATAAACAACAAAAGGTTCATCTGACTTCGGTAAAATTAAAATTGGAGTTGTCATCAACCGTTGCTTCAACTCATTGAAACTATTCTCACACTGAGTATCCCACAAAAGCTTTACCCTTATAGGTCAACTGAGTCAAAGGAAGTGCCAACTTCGAAAATCCTTCGATAAATCTGCGGTAATAACCTGCTAAACCCAGAAAACTTCTAATCTCTGTGACTGACTTCGGAGTCTCCCATTGTGATACCGCTTCAACTTTCGACGGGTCAACCGCAATACCACTACCAGAAATAATGTGGCCAAGAAAACTTACTTCACTTAACCAGAACTCACATTTGGACAACTTGGCATACAACTTCCTTTCCTTCAACACTTGCAATACAATTTTTAAATGCTTTGTATGCTCTTCTTCAGTCTTGGAATAAATTAGGATATCGTCAATAAACACAACTACAAATTTATCCAGAAAATCATGAAAAATTATGTTCATATACTCCATAAATACACCAGGTGCATTAGTAACACCGAAAGGCATCACTTTATACTCATAGTGACCATAACGCGTCCTAAAGGCCGTCTTCTGCATATCTTCATCCTTCACCTTGATCTGATGGTAACCTGACCTCAAATCAATTTTATTAAATACACGTGCACCCACTAGCTGGTCCATCAAATCATCAATCCTCGGAAGTGGATATCTATTCTTTATCGTCACTTTGTTCAGTTGACGGTAATCTATACACAACCTCATGCTACCATCTTTCTTCTTAACCAACAATACCGGCTCTCCCCAAGGTGAAACATTCGGTCTTACAAACTTCTTATCAAGCAAGTCTTCTAACTGCTTCTTCAACTCTGACAACTCAGAAGCTGACATACGGTAAGGAGCCATCGACACAGGCTTCGTACCCGGAACAAGATCAATTGAGAATTCAACCTCCCTCTCTGGTGGTACATCAGGAATCTCATCAGGAAAAACTTCTGGGAATTCATTTACAACTGGTAGACCATCAATTACGGCTTGATTCTCCACCGACAAATACGCTATCAAGGAAAACATCAGAATTTCGTCGCGCTCTATCTGCTTCAGCTGCTTAGTAGTCAAGAAATCAAATCCACTCTCTTCTTCAACGGAAGAGAAACGTACCGTCTTACTAAAACAATTCGTGAGAACATGGTTATACTCTAACCAGTTCATCCCAAGGATTACATCCATACCCGTCAACGGTAAACATACAAGATCAACTTCAAAATCTCTACCAAACACAGACAGCGGACATCTTAAACAAACAAGAGAAGTAGTTACTGAACCCTTAGCTGGAGTTTCAACAACCATTTCTCCACTCAAATTAGACATAACTAGACCCAACTTATATGCACAATCAACAACAATAAAACAATGAGTAGCACCAGTATCAATGATAGCAATTAAAGGAGTACTATTGAAGAAACAAGTACCTCTGATAAGTCGATCCTCATTGTCCGTCTGTGTACCAGACAATGCAAACACCTTTCCACTACTCTGAGCCCTCTTAGGCTTCTTACACTGAGAACTAAGATGACCCTCTTCATCACAATTGAAACAAACAATATCACCACGTTTGCATTCAGCTATTGTATGTTCTTTCTTCCTACATCGGAAGAATTTCTTCTCATCACGGTGGCAAGCATTACTCTTGTGGCCTTTCTCACCACACTTGTAGCAGACAACCTCAGCAGGAGTCTCATTCTTCCTGGGCCTCCTCTCATCATTCACCCGTTGTTTACCCTTATCAGCAGGAGAACTGTAAGGCTTAGGACGACTCTGCAGACTCTTACTCTTTGTTTCATTAATCACTTTGTAGTGAGCTTTCATTTCCTCTTCGTAGATTCTGCAGCTACTTACCAAGTCAGAAAAGTTGCGGATCTTCTGATAACCAATGGCCCGCTTAATCTCAGCACGCAGACCATTCTCGAACTTGATACACTTAGAGAACTCAGCAGTCTCAGGAGTGTAATGCGGGTAAAACTTTGCCAACTCAACAAACTTGGCAGCATACTCCGTTACAGACATGTCACCTTGCTTCAGTTCCAGGAATTCGATTTCCTTCTTACCTCGGACATCTTCTAGGAAATACCTATTCAGAAACTCTCTTCTATACACAGCCCAAGTGATCACAGCTCCTCCGTTCCATAGAACTGGTTGCACACTCACCCACCAATCATCAGCCTCCTCAGCCAGCATGTGTGTGCCAAAGTGCACCATCTGAACATCAGTGCATTGCATAACCCTGAAGATTCTTTCAACTTCTTTCAACCATGTCTGCGCTCCATCAGGGTCATACCTGCCCTTGAAAGTTGGTGGATGGTTCCTCAAAAAGGTTTCCAGCATGCGAACACCGTCGTTACCACCAACATTGTTCTGTTGACCTACATCTTGAGCCATCGCTTGCAAAGCAGCAACAAGTGCAACATCGTTCCTTCCAGCCATTTCGAAAATCTACACAACGACAACAATCAGGACATCAAAGACAATACAAAATTGTCACACAACTGTACTAGGCTCGACTCGACTCTACTACTTGGCTGGACGGACCGACCTGCTCTGATACCAATTGTAACACCCCGTTCTCCCAACGTCGTAATATTAAATAAAAATATCAGAGTAAATCAAACAACGGAGTGTCACACTGCTTCTCAAAATTTCATAATTAGGAATAAACTATTTATTTTAATACAACATAAATTCTCATAAACTGCAGCGGAATAAATCTTCAAGGTTATAAATCAACTCAAATTCAACGTCAACATTATCCTGGCACAAGGGCCTCAACAGTTATAAAATATTATTTTCAACAATAATAAAACTTCAATAACATGGTCTTTTCATAGATATGATACATAAAAGAATTAAAGGAAAACATTCGCGACGATTCCCATCCTAATATGTATCAGAGCCCTAGACACAAAGCCTTCGATTATACTAATCTTCATTACCTACAAGTTACCCATAGGAAAGGCAACGTTTTTAAGCAGAAGGGGTGAGATTCACAAACAACAATAGATATTATAATTCATCAATTAAATTAAACAACAACAATAAAACGATAATCAACTGTCAGTTTATAATTAAAACAAATCAACAACATCATCATCAAGCTACGACATCGACGACTCGACCGACAACAACGACGACAACAATGCGACTAATGCAAATGCATGTGGTACCATTTAACGCGTTTGAATGACTAGCATTCCGGGGCATAAGCCCCCAACAGTTTGAATGAAATAACATTCCAGGGCATAAGCCCTCAACGATTGAGTGATAAACACTCCAGGGCATAAGCCCTCAACGATTGAGTGAAAACACTCCAGGGCATGAGCCCTCAACAAGGTATGAGTATGAAATGGACTCAATTGTGTATATCTGCATACAACTCGACAACAGCGACGACAACTACAATATGCATAATCAACTATGACATAAAACTCCAACTTGATCGACAGGACACATCAAAAGGACACAACAGAGTCTCACAGCAAAATTCAACAATTAAAGCATGCTACAGTGCTGCTCGCCGTGGCGAGCTACTTTACTCGCTATGGCGAGCTCAGGAAAACGAGCTACTCGCGATGGCGAGTTGGGGCGAGCTGAAGGCGAGCAAAACTGGGTGCTCTCGGTATTTTTGACATTTTTCACCCAAAATCTTCATTTTTAAGTCCCCAAAACCCAAATTTGATTCTGTAAAAAGGTGTCATTCATTCCTAAATATATTAAGGTACTCATGTTGATATAAAAATTGACCCAAAAACATCATTAAGACAATTAACACTTTTTAATTTAAGCAACTCGTCGTGGCGAGTGCATTTGCTCGCTGTGGCGAGCTATACAGGTTCACTACTCGTCATGGCGAGTGGGTCTGCTCGCTGTGGCGAGCTACACAGGTCTTACTCGCCTAGCGAGTGGGTCTGCTCGCCGTGGTGAGTGGCGATTTACAGAACTACGAACTGTACGAACAAGATTCTATTTTTCAACCCCAAACCCCAATTTAAACACCTAAAAACCCAAATTTGATGAGTTACATTACTTCCATTCGAGCTAACATCAGAACAGCCATAAACAACAACATTTTTATGAATTCATCAAGTTATTCAAACCAATTCATCTTTAAACTAATTTAATTCATCAGCCTTAACAACAACAATATCAATCGACGAATTATAAGACCTAAAATTGAGAGTTAGTCTCACCTTACCTGAATTTGATGGACAAAACTCTACACTTCTCCCTACTTGGCTCTTCTCCCTTGGTTCTTGGTTTTTCTCCCTTTTCTCTGTTTCTCTCTGTTTCTACGTGAAACTGTTTTTCTGACTTTCTCCTTTCTCTAACTCCCTATTAATTCTAATTAATTCCCACTTATTTCTAATTAACTCCTATTAAAATATTAGTCAATTCTTTTTAACCCCCAAATTTTCCAATAATTGTAATTCTCACCTATTTTAATTAAACATTAAAATAATCATATAATAAATTATTCCACACCATCAAAACAACATAAACCATTTAAAATCATATAAACTATTAAAATTCAGCCAAAAATAAATAATAACAACTAGGGCGTTACAAAGAACATATAGCCTTTTTAATCTTCTGGTTATTTGTGTATGTTTTTTTGTTCAAGATCCATTCAAGTAGCAAAAAACTATAGAACCTTAGCTTATCAACTGCATGAAGGAAAACAAGTTTGGCAAGAAAACTTCTTTTAGGCTGTTTATATGAAAGTCTTAACCAAGGAGCAACTGACATAAGAAACCAAGTTAAAAGTTTGATCATTCCTTGTCCAATCTGGCTGTTTCAGTTATGACTTTTTTCCACTTTTGAATTAGAGCTTGATACTTTCCTTCCTAAAGATTTTGAAGAAGCATATAAGGACATGTTTACTGAAGGAATTGGGCTTGCTATGCATCGATATAAAGAAAACAAAACAAGCCAAACCTTTTTTCAGAAGCTTTTAATGTCTTCTTGAGTTGTAATGTTTTCATACCTTCTTTAGCTCCTTTTTCGACAAGAACATGTGGGCCAGAATGGTTTACAAGAGAATTTCCTGCCAAGGATACTGAACATGAAGAAGAGACAAATGCTATTTGGAAAGCGTACATGACTCCCATGTTGCTCTCTAGTAGGGCCACTCCCAATACCTCGATAGATTCTTGTTGGGTATATGGCTATCAGCCAAACCTAGTGGCTTGATAGTTTGGTTTGGTTCAAGTTCGTCCTTGTTCATTTTACCAATCTAAAGAAGATATAAAGAAACCAAAGACTGAAACGCAATGACAAGCCCTTCTTCAGAAATTCAATGAAAATTTTCCAAACTTCAATCCTCTCCACTTCGAACGGTCGTACGAGTGCACTAAGTTATTTTTTGTATGGTGGTGAGGATATTTTGTTGATCAAAGCAAATAAGTGAATCCATACAACTTGCTCTTTGAACTGATTTCTGCTTTTAATTCTCTGCAGAAAAAATTGAAGAAGACAAAAGGTATGCACATTCGAGAAATTCAAGCTTTTCAAATGTACTTCGAAACTATATATGATCTTATACATCTTAGTCGGATGGTTTATAATGCTGCTAAAACTTTAAAAGAAAAAATTTTAGTGAAAATTCCAACATTAAAATTTCCTCTTTTCGTCACTGACAAGTATCTTTTTGCTTTATATTTTTAATCTAAATATCCACCGTTGTCATCTAGAACTCGCACCGGCTTTTAGACCTCCATATCCGAAATGGTTCATATGTGGTTCTTGGATGGCAGTACAACAAAGTTTTTTATAAACCTTCTTGAGTTGTAATGTTTCACACCTTCTTATGAACTAAGCTAAGTATAAACCGTCTATCTCTACTTCTAGAAACACGTTTCTTGATCAACTCTTCATGTGAAATAAATCTTCAGAGAATATTCAGGAATCTTCACATTTTAACATCTCCAAGAAAGCGGAACAAGACACACTATGATGTCGTACCAACATGTTAAGACATCTTGTCTGACATCTTGTTAGAACTATTTGTTTTAACAAAATGTAGTTAGCACATGTCTACAAACCCAACAATATATAAGATTTTGCTAGAAGATACATTTTATGAAGGTGTCTTTTAACAAGTTATTCTATAGACATTTACTAAAAGACACCAACGAATTTTTATGAAGGCGTCTTTTAGCAAATTATAACTAAAAAGTGGATAATCACACCTTGATGTGTGGATTGCTAAAAGACACCATGTCTTCTAGCAAAACCCATATATTAATATATTCAAAATAAAATATCTATTATTTATTTTTGAGACAAGACAACGTTACAACCGTTATTGTTTATGAGATGAGATTGCAAAGTGACGTAAATATCTTTATATCTTTGACAGAATCCTTGTTTTTATTATTTTTTATCTGTTACATTTTGAAAAACTTTATTATTATTCATTATGTTTTGAGAAAACTTATTTTGTGTATACACACATATATATTCACACAAACAAGGTGAACTTGTTCATTGGTATGCCAAGAAGATACAAAGAAATGGCTCAAAATCAAAAGTTTTTCATTGCAGTCTTGATTTCTCTTCTTGTATTTTCAGGAGGTATGTGGACAATTAACATATTAGTCTGATAGTTTTTTCAATATACACACACTAACAGTATTCTTATTATATATAAATGCACTAATAATTTATTCTAATTAGGTATACGCAACATTGAATGTAGAAATGTCGTAATTATTCGTTGCGTCGGTGATTGTTCATATGGGTCTCATTCTTGTAAGGATCATTGCCAACACAAAGGCTATAAGAGAGGGGAATGCGGTCCACCGCCGAAGTATCATGATTGTTGTTGTATTAATGATTAGTATTAATATTTGAGCTATTCTTCTATATGAAATAAAATATTGTTCATAAATAATTACGCTTCATTGCAACTAAATAAAAAACATAATATATTATCGAGAAGTTGAATTTATCCATCATATATCGCTTTTCCTTATTGTTTCGATGTAATTTTTTGAAGTGTTTTTTCATTAATTCCAAATAATTATTTAAAATTAAAGATTAATATTGGTCGATAATAATAAAAATAGTAAAGAAATAGAAATGTATGTAGTATTGCTGTAAAAAAAAAAAGGAATATAGTGATACATTAAATCTTTATTTTAAAGAATGAAGATAATCTTATTATATTACATTACCTGTTTTACCTTTCATTTAAACTATTTTATTTACTATTTTATCCTTTGCTATTATTATTTTAAATTTTAATTCAAAATTAAATCTCAATAAAATAGAAAATATCTCACTACAATAAGTACAGTATTATATATGAAGGGGAATATATATGTTGGGTTGAATTTTTTATAATTCCAATTAGAGTACCGCTGTTGTGCACGACAAATCAATAGCACAACTCACACACAACACGACATAGCTTTTGTTGAAATGAAATTTTAATTAAAATAAATTTGTATATAGCCGAAAAAAGTGACTTGTTGAATACAAGTCGTGTGCATTACACGACAACAATTGTTATGCTATTAAGCATAATTCTTCCGATTATACCTTTAAAAAAACTTTCCTATATTTTATATTTGTTAAATTATTGTTGTTATTGAAAAAGATAAACATGATTTTTTGTTTTGTTACAATTTAAAAGTCACAAATATTTGTACTTACAATTTTAATCAAATCAAAATTTAAGCTAAAATATCGTTCATAATTTACATGCGTTACTGCAATAAAAATAACAGAAAATCTGGAACGTAAGTACCCAAGTTTTCGCTAGTATATATTAAAAGGGTGTGCCTAATATAAAATATTTATATATAAATGTTTTTATGTGTTTTTAATTATCAAAGAAAAATAATTATTTAAAGTTAATGATTAGGCCCCATTTGGATTGAGCTTATTTTGAGCTTATGAAAAATATCTTATGTAAATAAATAAGTTTTTATTTTAATTTATAAGCTTCATAAATTGTTTTCTCATAAAATAACTTAACAAACTTAAAAATAATACATAAAAACTTATTTATTTGTATAAGTTGTTTTGTATAAGCTTTAGAATAAGCAAATTCAAACATACCCTACTATTAGATGTTTCTAATCATAAAGGAAAATTAAAAAAAATCATAAAGAAGTTCAAATGTATTAAAACATTAAATTTGATGTGGATGGGGCCTCAACCCATATTGGCGGCCCAACATATTATGACTCAATAACACATGAAAGTTGTTTTTTGGACATCAAAAGTTTTCTAAACACTGGCAATAGTTAACTACCACCGGCCGCAATGGTTGGTTATTACCGTTGGAAAAAACCGGCTACAGTTAACTACCGCTGACCTCAACGGTAGTTTACTACCGCTGAATGGATCGTCTCTTCTCAATTTCTCAGACATGCGGATACACAACAAACTCCGCTTAATCTTTTTTCCTCTGAAAAATATAGACGTTTCTTGATTTAAAATGCCCCTTCACTATTTTCTTTTATGTGTTTCAATTGTTTGTTTTTTAGTGTTTTTGTTTTACCATAATAACGATTTTTTATTTAATTTAGGGTAGATTACAATAGCAATGATAACAATAGTTGAGTAGGTTATTTTATTTATTTATTTCTTCACTCAGTTTATCAAGGGAAATTTACAATACGTTGATTTCATACAATTCATACATCATGTTTCTGAGAGTACATGAGAAGATAAGAGGAGCACGGGGGTGAAGGAATTGAAACAAAAAAAGTAAACAAAGAGAAAAAGATCTAAATAAAATACTACGAGATTGAATTATATATGGAACCATCAATATGTTAGAAATTAAAAAATTTAAGGTTTTTTAATGTATATTGAAATTGAAGATAGCATACCTTGAATTTTAGTCATCATAAAATTTAAATTCAAAGCTAAAAGGAAAGAAATAGAAGGAAACAGAGGAAAAAAACTAAAAGTGATTGCGATGGGTATAACAACCTAAACCCCATATGCAATATAACATGCGAATGATTCAAATAAATCTAAAGAGTTTAAGATGTCACATCTTCGTTTTCTCAAAACATGCATAATTTCAGTTTTCATAAAACTCACAGCGGAAAATCATCATACATATCATCTCAACAACATGTATTAATCCTCAAGTACATGAATAATACAATCTCAATACCATGTATCAGGTCTCACATACATAACAATAATCTCAGCAGATAAATCCAATAATAGATAAATGACATAAGAAGTAAAAGTCCCGACACTCCTAAATCAGAGCCTAATGAGACTACAAGCAAAAGATAAAGAGGTAGCTCCAAGATAATCCTAGAGAACTCACAAGCAATAAGAAATCAATCTTGTACGCCGTCTACACCATTCGTACAAATGGGTAGGCGGTCAACCAAACGACCACTAGGGGTTAGATAATATTCCACATAATAAAATATAATCAAATAAATAGCATTTAAGGATTTCACTTCTCATATATTTAAACACACATATTCAATATCCTAGAATACTATCATCAAGTGAATATTATCATACTTCAATCATAACAAATCAAGCATATTCATTTTCAGGGTCAAGTAAATATCATCTTATCTAATCATCCAACAATGAATCATCACACCAACAACTATCTCAAGTATACTAGCATAACCAAGACATATGTACAAGTTCACAATTTCACATAATCACAACATTCACCAAAATTCACCAATGCACGTAATCACCAAGTCACATAATCAAGTATGTCACGTTTCACAAATCTCATGTGCATGCAATGTTCTAGACACCTATACTTGCATGTGGTACCAATTTTTGGATTCAGGGATAATCTTACCGAGTGATCCACTAACGTAATCCCCACCAATTACGTTCATTACCAACTAACGTAAACCCTTACGGATTTCGTTCTTCACCAATGACTCAAAATGACTATGAATGCACGAACTTTGAAGTAAAGACCCGACAATGCACAAATCACAACTCTATATTATATAATTTACACCATCATATAATATCTTCACCAAAACTCACAACTGCATTATCAACAATTTACATCCATACAATCAACAAGTCATAATCCACAAAAAGAGTCATCATCATAGTCATCATCAACAATTAACACCACAAGGAAACAACATCGTTTCACAAAGCATAATTCACATAATAGGCGAATAATTAACCACATTATGATATCCAACATATTATACACCCATCATTCATTGATTCATTCTTATTTCATCATATTATCAAGAATACAAATACATTTGCAAGTTATCAAATCATCGTTTCTCATTTTGCCAAAGTTCGTCTATTTTCACAAAATTGTCTATTTTGACATTTTTCACAAAAATCAAGTTTCATGATCATATCAATCCTACTTGGTTATTTTATGTCCATTGTTACAGAAAACAAGGGATAGCCTCGTCATTTCGTTTGATAAAAACCAAGTTTGGTAAATTCTAAGTTCATGTGCATTTTTCACTCAAAGTTCATCTCAAAATCTTAAAACCAAATTAATCCAAATCAAATGATAATCTAGTAGCATTATTAGTTCTAACAACATCAAAACACATCAAAAGGAACACTTGGGGGGTTATGGAAACAACCCCAAAGGCCCGAGATATGTGGAACAACACGTTCTGTTCCAGCACATCTCGTTGTGGCACACAGATCTCGCCCTAGTGAGTTGCACAAGATAGGGGAACCCAGAAAATGGGTTCTCTCTCGGGAACTCACTCAAAATCACCCCAAAAACTCAATTTTGATCCCAACTGACCCAAAATCGCCGTGCAAACTTCACTAACGGTTAACATCCATAAAAAGAACATTAAATGAATCAAAACATGAGTTCATAACATCAAATCATCAAGTTTTCATTATCACACTCATTTTTCACCAAAATCTCCAAAAATTCACAATTAAAGTCAAACTTCACAACCAACATGCTCGGAATTCAATGGATTCAATGTGAGAACCTATATAGTTGATTCGGTAGAATACATGTGATGTGTGCTACTCATTCGTTTGAGTTTTCAAAGAGACTAGCAAATTTTTACACTAAGTATATTCAATGTCAAGATTTTCGGAAAACTTCTATGAGTTTAATTTAAACCCAACATGACGATGATACAACATCCTTAGGGAGAATGTAATGTAATGTAACAAAACACTTTGGTTATTGCCCGATTTAAACCGAGATGAAATTAAAACTAAATAAATTTTCCATACTTGTGTATTTTTAAGTTATGATTTATTTTAGATCATGCTTTTTAAAAATTAAGCAAATGAATGTTTTTAAAAAATTTAGCAAATGTTTTTTAAAATATTAACATAAGGTATTGTGAATGAATAAATAAACATAACATATTCTACAAAATGCACGTTTAAGGGCTTAAAAAAACAACATCTCTATCAAGAAGTTTTGGTTTGTTAGTTTAGCTAAAACCAACCCAAGTTAACTCACGTTAGGGGTCAACATGACTTACCGCACGTTGGCTCAACGTGACTTAACTCACATTGGTGCCACATGACTTAACTCACGTTGGTTCTACCGAACATGAGTTAACTCACGTTGGAGTTATTTTAGAAAGTTTGAGGTGGGAATGAGCAAAACAGTTTGGGAGAAGAGCAGTTTTCCATGTCTTTTTGGACATGGGAAACAATGGATTTGGGGAATTTAGACACCTTGTTTTTATTGACTATTACTTTTCCCATCCCATGTGTTACTCACTCATCCTATTTTTTTTGTTCTTTCTAAAATTACCCTTTGCTTGGCAAATACAATTCGAACCGCATTTCAGATTGTATTTGCCAAACTGCTCTTAAATTCGTCATGAATCCAAATGTATGTAAGATACGGTTCAAATTATAAAAATCGAACCTGAAGGAAGGAGGTATATAATCAAAAACCTTCCTATATATAGGTTTTCCCATAACTTGACAAAAGTTCTCCACATTTTTCACCAAATACTCGTTATACCTCCAACAACACCATTTTGGATGAAAATGTGATTTGAAGTGGAAATCTAGTCATCAAGAGGTATTTTACACTTAATTTTCGTTCAAATGCAAATGTAATGTTCGTATAAAACCTTCCACATTTGATTTTGGTATTTTACACTTAATTTTCGTTCAAATGCAAATGTAATGTTCGTATAAAACCTTCCACATTTGATTTTCTAGCGTTTTCCTTTTCATCACACCACCTCACTATACTGGCTTTGTTCGGACTATACAATCGAAACTCGTAAGAATAGGTTCAAATTATACAAATCTAAAATATGACCAATACATAAACTGTTCAATTTTCCTGACTTTGTTTATGCACTTTTTCAGTTATGGATGCTCCCATTGATGATCCCCCCCCCCCCCCCCCCCCATTTGCACCTTACATTGAACCTCATATCGTGTTACCGATTGTTTCACCTCAAGTTTTGGATGATTCCGACAATGTAAAATCTGAGGGTCCCCCATCTTTAGTTGATATTCCTTCCGGCGATTCGAAAGTGGATGATGTTCCTCCACTTGTTGTGCCTGCACCTGCTGCTCAGTTGTTGACCCTGTAGTTGTTTGTTGGTTTAAAGGGAAATGAGAGAAAAAGTATTATGAAAATAATATATTGGAAGACAAAAAATATGTTTATAACATCAAGTTGTCTATTACAAACACTTCACTGCTCTATAAATAGAGCGGAAACATAACTTAAAACAAAAAGAAACTCCCTAACATTATTGTCTTTAAAACAAAACGTAACTGAAAAACAACTCACTATAATGTCTTATTAAAAAACTTAATAATATCATAACTGAAAATACTAAAGAATACTAAGGCAATTTCTACATTGTTTCTATTGATCATCGCGAACAATTTACCACTAAAAGAAAGTTTGCATCACATAATGAGTTGTTGGAGTAGGTTCGAGAAGAAGCAAGGAAGCTATATGATTTACCGTTGTTATCGGTAAATCATATAATGGTGGAAATAGCTGAAATATATTTGTTACATTTATATATAAAAGTACAAGAAAATGTCTAAACGTAAGATAGCTGGTTCAGTAGGTTATCTTTTAAAAAATTTATATCTTTTTTTTTTAAGGAAATATTTTTTATCTTAATAACAGCAACTGTTATCTATGTCTGTATATATTCATAAAAAAAAAAACTGAATTTTTTGAATTTATGTTTGAAAAGTTTGGTTTAAAAAAAATTGATATGCAATATTTTATACTGAATTATTTTAAATATTAGTATATTTTATCATATTAAAAGCCCCATATCAACACCAACTAGCTAAAACTAAATTGAGTTGAGTTAGTAACAAAAAAATAAATAAATTAAGTTGAGTTTGATTGCACTTAGATTCAATTTGAAAATACACAACAAAATCAAATCATAAAACAAAATTGATCGGATGATAAAATAATAAAAAAAAATCCAAAAGATTTAAATTATTTTTAGAGGAAAAATCTAAAAGATTTGATATTGTAATATTTTCAACTTAAAATAATCTAATAATCTAACATAGGACAAGCTTGTATTCATGGAAGTGGATACCAAACAAATACTTTTGCGATAGAGGTTGAAAACAATTGCGATAGAGTTGAAAACAATGATGCAAGATCAAAGGAAGAAGGATGTAATTGAAAAGCTGAAAAAATCTTTCTTGCTTCGTTATGCGGCAATGGACCCGAGTTCTAGCTCCATCATCAACTCTTCAAACCTCTCCTCTTTTCTTGACGATCGTCTTCCACAACTTTTCAATGACTTCCACACTCCTGATCACCCTCCTTACCATTGGGTTTGTACCTATTTTGTTCTTATTTTTTTTGGTTTTACTTAATGATAATTTATATAACTTTTTTGTTTGGTTTGTGTTAGATGATAAACAAAGCAATCAAGGAGTTGAATATCGAATGTGGGTCGACCGAGGAAGCAATCTCTGAATTCATTAGAAGGGAATATGAAGATTTACCAACCGCGCATGCGACTATTCTTCAACTTAATCTGAGGAAGCTTTACATGAATGGAGAACTTGTCTGTACTAAGAACGGAAGATATGTGCTTGTTGATGCGGTGGAGAAGGACGCCATTCATCCGAAGAATATTTTTTCTTTTGAAGTTTTACCAAAAAGGATAGTAGACCAGAAGACTAATTAATAATCTAAGAGGAAAGGAAATTCGTACCGTGAAAGTCATTTGGGGAGGACCGTTGTCGATGAAAGAATTACTTGGGAGTTGGAGGGAAAGATGAAAAACTTGTATCCATATTTGAGGGGTGATACCTAGGTTTTGTTTAGTAATTTTTTAGTCATAAGTGTTATTTGTTTAGATTCTTAAACATTATTTTAGAATAATAAAAAAAATTATGTATTAACTTTGCAACAGTTAATTGATAGAGACCCGTTCAACGTAGATTTTGGCTTTATTTTTTAAAATTTCGAAATTATGATTTTTCTGTTTGGAGATTCAATTATGAGTTAGAGCTTCAGTTTTTTTGTTGGTTTGAATTAAACCTTTTTTTTTTTTGTCTTCAAATAAATTCACTCAATATAAAAAATCATAAGAAATAAAATTATTAAAAATAAGAAAATATATAATTAAGTCTAGAAATTGTTTCAATTTTGACAGTATAGTCTTATAAATGCTGGTGATTCTCTCTAAATTTGTAGTTTCTGTTTTTTAATTTTTAATCGACTAAATAATTCTCTTTAAAGTTGTTAGTTCTGTTGTTTTTCTTTGTTTTCGAAGTACAATTGCAGGTCTGGTTTTATTCAGCTACTGCTGCTGCAGTTTTATTGTTTTTTCTTTCTGGTTTCCTGAATCAATAAATAGTTATTTGTTATGTTATCTTATTTCTGCAAGGTACATTGGTCAAAGTTTCATGATTATATTATCTCACGCAAATCGTTTACCTGTAACTATTCAATATCATTATGAAAAATTAATCACATCGGAACATTTCCGCGGTCGAATCCATTTTGAATTTGATAAATGCATTGTGGCAACAAAGTGCTTCACCAACTAACAGTAGTCCTCCTTAGCAAGACTACGATGTCATTATGTGTTTAGTATTTGAACTTGTAGTACATGGTATTTAGATAATAACCCAGTATTGTGTACTTAGTCGACCTTACAATACTTAGCAAGATTTATCATTTTTTATTTGGCTTAATTACACTTTTGGTCCTCGTGTTTTGACCTACTCACGAAATTGGTTCTGCCTCTTTAAAACAGAACAAAAATGTCCTTCAATTATCATTTTTGTTGCATTTTTCGTCCTACCCTCCATTTTATCCTTAAAAAACGCTGATGTGTCACATTTTTTGATGATGTGTCCAAAAAAGTGCTTAGGTGGTATTCCATGTGGCATTTAATTTGATTTAAATAAATAAAAAATAAACTAATAAATCAAAAAAAGATTTTATTTATTTTTTGTTTGCTTTAAAATCATTAAAATAAAAAGGGGAAGAGAAAGCTTTGAAACCCATATCAATTTTTTTTCAAAACCTAGTTTTACAGCATTATATTTGTTCCAGTTCTTCTTCTTCTTCCTCCATAGCTCTTCTCATATCACCATAACATTAGTTATTATCCTTTTCCAGTTCTTCTTCAACCTCAAAATCACAAAATCGTGTCCCAATTGTTGTTGAAACTGCAAAATCGTTTTCCTCTTGTAGTTGAAACCGTAAATTGCGAATCATGTTCCAGTTATGCTCTTGCGAAATTGATTTCCTCTTTCGTTTTCTTTGTCGTGTAAGGTGTAATCATGTTCTATTAGTGTACTGAACAAGAAAAAGATGGAAGGAACTGAAAAGGATTTCACTAATTTCCAGATTTAGGAATTAGGGTTCTAATGTTCTTATAGATGAAGTTTTTTATTTCTTTTCCATCAATTTCTGAAAGGAAGCAAAAAAAAAAAAGGGTTGAATTTGGTTTGATATTGTTGATGTTTGCTGCTGTTATTGTTGAAGAGATGAATTCAAAGAAATATATTTTTCTGAGTTTATGGGTTGTTGTTGTTGTTGTTACTACATGATCCTATTTTAATGTGTTAAATTTGAAGAAATCCATATTTTTTAAGGTTGGGTGGATGCTGATGTTGAGTCGCTATTGTTATCATATGTTCCTTGCTTGTCTAGTAAACTCACGTGAAAGAGAGAGAGAATTAGATGAAACTAATTTGCAAAATTTAGAATCCAGATCTATTTTATTCATTCTTTTCCATATCTTTAAGTGAAAAAAATGTCATTTTCAATTATTTTTTATTTTTTTAATTTATTTAATGTTTAAGTTGTTTTTTATATAAAAAATTAATTTTTTAATGACATGTAATTGTTATTTTCCAGCTTGGTAATGCCACATAGGTGTTCATTTGCCATCTTAGTGTTTTTTGAGGGGAAGACATGGGGTATGACTAAAACTGCAAAAAAACATATAGTTTAGGGACGATTTTGTTCGATTTAAAAGAGGCAGAATCATTTTCGTGAGTTGATCAAAATGCAAGGACCAAAAGTGTAATTAAGTCTTTTTATTTTGTAATGGCATTTCGAGACATTTGAATTAATAGCACTACTTATTAATATTATAATCCGACTGACCATTTTAATTTTTGGCTTAAATGCAGCTTCTTATATTTCAAAACGTTACGATTTTGGTCTTCTAATGAAAAAAATTAAATTTTGCTCTTTTATCCTTAAAGAAATATGCTCTTTTGGCCCTTTATCTTTAGGAAAATAAGCTCTTTTCTCCCTTTATCTTTACTAAAAGTTGAGATTTTGGACTTTTGTGTGAGACATGTGGAATCTAAGCAGGTTTGCAACATATTGTAAAATTAAGGGGTAATATTGTTTTTGTTTTGTTAAAGAACCGAAATTACAACGTTTTAAAAGTGAAGGGGTCACCGATGCATTTAAGCCTTGCTTTTATATTCCAACTTTTAGTGCTTAGAAATATATGTTAAACTATGTAATGGATAGGATTAAAAACTGTTGGATATTTGTTAGTTGGCCTCATTATTGCAAAAACAAATATTCACGCAAGATGTTGCATACAATGTTTCAACATGTGGGTACGGTTAAGTGTGCTCTGGTTATGTGCCAAGTTTAACGCGCACTTTATCTATTTAAGGAATCCACACCTTTTTACTTGTTGGCCAAGACGCGTGTTTTTTGTTCAGAATCAGCTGTGTGATTATTTCCTAAAGTAGTGAATTATTTTAGGAAACTTAGGATGTGTATTTGTTGTTCCTAAATATGTTCCAACATTTTAGTAAGTGTGTTGATTGTTCCTTATTCTTGTGAAGCGGATCAACTTTTTGATCCGCAATGTTTTCTGAAGCCCAACAAGTTTTTTCAGCCCGTACTACTTTAATGTATTTATACAAGGATGCAAAACCTAATTCATTATTCAAGTCATCATTTCATATTAGAGCTTTTAGGGTTTTGAGTCATTGTTGATTGTGAGCCTTTCTTGTATGACCTGGATGGAAGTATAGGATTGTGTTATTGAGTTGTAAGTTTGTATACTACTCGTAAGCTTTGAAGTACGGAGTTAGTTTGTGTTTGAAGGTGTCTTCATCACAATGTTTGTAATCATATAATCACAGGGTGTGTGACTGAGTCGAAGTGAGATGGGATCTCAGATTTAGGAGTTCCTAGGTTGAAGTCAGTACAAGTACGTCCTAGGTCATAAGTTGTAAACTTGGAGTTTGCTGAGAATTTAGAACAAGTATTACACTAGTGGATTTCCTTTCTGTCTTGGTATCCCCCTGAGTAAATGTGTTTGTCACCAAACTGGGTTAACAATTCAGTTGTGCCATTTACGTTTATGTCTTTTACTTTTACCTTGTTCTGTTTGTTTCTCGCTAGTTAAATGTGTAAACATTAATCTCAACATTCCACTTGTGTCTCGATATTGGAACATTGCATAAAACATTATTATAACAACGTGCTAGAATTTCAAAAACAAAACATTTACCGTTGGTTGAAACTACCGTAAAATAGTGATAAACATTTACCTACAATAATAACCGCCCAAAAATAGCTACAAACATATCCTTGTGGTTGAAACCGTTGCGAAAAGCTTGGTTGTTGTAACTGTAAAAACAATAGCTTAGCAATAGTTATAGTTGATAGTAACCATATTAGTGGATCCATAGGTGCAGTTTTATTTAGACAATAACTTTTTTTGTTTTCAACATTAAAAGAAAGTTACAAAGTTAAAACTAAACATATTTCCAATAATTTTTAAAATTGCATCCAACATTACAATTTCATTTTCATCCAGCAATTATCCAACAACATAGACCAAGTTGAAAACAAGGACAAAAGTAATCTTATTGTTTTGTACCGGTCAAAGACCTAGGCCCAATTGCTTAGGCCTAATAATAAAATCTAGTCCAAATGCTACATTTGGCTTTTTACTCTCAACACATCACTTCCCCGCGAGGGGGTGCACAGATCAACATAGACTGGTTCAAACAAGCCATAACGTCTCTTTCCCACGTTCCCGTTAATATATCACCGGCGGTTACACTTTTCCCAATTTCATAACCGCTGGACGCACATGTGCCATTACAACGGCTCTGCATTCACCCACCTCTATAAATAGGAGGCTCCTCACATCCACCAAAGGAGAATTTCTTTCACTTCTAAACCCCCATTCTGATTCTCTACTGACTTAAGCGTCAGAGTGTCTGCATGTACACCCCCCATTCATTCCAACACTTACCTGACGTATTTCCACCACCGTCAAACACCGCATTAATGAAGCACCGACAACCACCTTCTGATCAAGTACGATCAGTAACGCTGATTGTTGGAAATACAAGCTATCCCTGTGTTTTATCTATAGAAAACCAAAGCTTTTCATACAAAAACCATGGCTGTCAACGGTGCTCCACTATGCCTCCAGAGCAAAGTCCAACGCTCTAACCGCGACGGACAAACGACCTCTTCTTCTCCAGCCCCTAGCCCACAGAAGGGAACCACACCAACAAGAAAAGCGGAGGCTGCTGAAATAGCTATCAGCTTCATTTTTCAGATGTTTTTCTCATAACCGGAAATAACACGATCATATTCCTTAATCTTATTTTGAACATTTGGGGTATTCCTGGTGAAGTCATCGATCTTTTCTTTAGACTCGGTGATTACAGCTGAAAGCGCATCTTTGTGTTTGTTATGGGCTACAAGTCGTTCTTGGTTATCCTTGTGCTTGCATAGAGCGACAACAATCTGGTCCAAAGTAGACTCTAATTCGACGGCGAATGCAGGTCCTTGACCTTTGGGATGACAACGTCATCCTCTTAAATTTTATGGAATAAATCAACCTCTAAAACTTGAGTTCGAGGTTCAGAGAATAGGCTGGCTTTGGATTTTTCTGAGCATCCTATTACAGTATCGAAAAAAGTTTCTGTAGTGGATTCTGAAAAGAAGTTGTTGAGTTTCATGAAAGAGTTTCATGAAAAGGTCTAGGGCTTCAATTGGATCACGCTCTCTCAGTACCACGAATTTTTCTTCGCTCATTGTTATGTCGGCGGATTTTGTTATTTTGGCAAGAGCGTTGTTTCCAAGGGAATTAGAAATGGAGCCAAGGGACTTTCGACCTTTACCACCATCAAATAGGGGCGAAGCTTCATCATCTTCATCGTTGCCTTCTTGAGGTTTAGCACCATATTTCTGAAGACGAAGGTCAGCCGTTGTTTGATTCTCAGAAATGGCTATAAGTGGATGTAGGATTTGTTTGTTTCCCAAGGTTAGCTATACTGTTTCCAGTATCCTAAAAATCGAAGCAAAAAAAAAATGGTAAAAGGATTCGCGAAGATGACTCAAGGGGAAGCTAAATTAGGAAGAACTTACTTTTAACACATGATCCCCTACGTGGGAATGTGCGCTTGCAGAGTTGATCTTTTGATGCTCCCGACGCTCTGTGTTGCTCTTTACAATGTCTTCCCCGACAAGTATAATCTTGCTAGTGCCCATTTCCTTCAAAGGAGAATTGGCAGGGATCTGTTCCATTGGAATTTTGCGTTTCTCATGACCATGTTTTCTTTTCTCTCAACCCGAGCGTTGGGATCAATCTTCTTCTCAGAAACTTCAACAATCTTGACTGAGCTATCAAAATAGATGGAAGAAGAGGTTAAGTCAATTTATGATGTCGAAAAAGAGGTATATTGACACAAAGAGATACCTGAATGTTCGGGGGTGTGTGCCTCTCTTTTCTTTCGATCCTATTAGAATCATTTAGTCAATGGACGAAAACTCATGAAGAAGAAAAGGTGAAAGGAAAGAAAAATCATTAAACTTCTCCTTGGCCCTTGGCATTCACTTTTCTTTGAAGAGACATCAGTTTTTGATGTATCCTCTTGCCCGAATGTAGTTTGCTATTCTGGAAAAACAAAATTACGATTAAGATGATCAAAGAGAAACAAGTAAGTATGCCAATAAATATTTTTGCAAATCTACATACCTTTCTCCGACTTGGTTACTTTCTGTTGAAAAGATTCAAAAGCAGATATTAGCTTTGGAAGTACGTTGTCTAGGTCGATTTCATGTCTTCTGTTGTTGAAATACCTTCGCCACCAGCTAAAGAATGATCTAGTACATTCGTAGGAAAGTTCAAAACCGAGAGGTGTGAAACTAGGTTCCGTTCCATCAAATTCATGGAGGTAAGTTTTCCATTACTGCTCATTCTTTGGCCTCATAATGTCTTCCTTAGTTTTGAAGAACGAACTTGGATGAGTTTGGATCAAACCAAACTGCAGCGCTACTAGATATGGTTGGTAATGAAACACACCATAAGAATCTGAAGTATTGTTAGAACTCGACCTACTAGAGATAAGGGTGGAAGTTAAATAGGCTTTCCAAATGGCATTGGTTTTTTCTTGATGCTCAGCGTTTTTGGTAGGAAACTCCCTAATAAACCATTCTGGACCACATGTTCTTTTTGAAAAAGGGGCAAGAGAAGGTATAAACATATCACAATTTAAGAAGACCTTGAAAGCTTCTGAGAAAAGAACTTGGCTCGTTTCGTTCTCATTATATCGAAACAATGCGAGACCAGCCTCTTTAGTAGTTCTCTCGGCATAGGCTTCCTTGGAGTCATCATGAATGAAAGCATTCAGTTTCGATGGAAAAGTGGCTTGAAGCCATAGTTGGAATAACCAAATTGGGACCAGAATGATCAGGTTGTCGACTGGATCCCTCATATCAGCCACCCCATCATTGATACATTCATACAAACTTCCTAAGATGAGTTTGCAAAGGCAAATTGGCCGTCCTTCGTGTAGTTGATGGGCTAAAGACCGATAATGTTTTGCCACCTGAGTGGATCTTGTGCGAAAAACATACATGGATATACAATAAGTCAGGAAGGCAATGTGCTTATGATCTGAATCTTTTTCATCGTGGGGTTTGTGTTGTTGTTTAATATAAAGACCGCAAGTGGCCCTGACAAAATTAAAAGTAATTGCTGACTTACTTTTGCTCGGATCAAACGTTTCGCCGATAGGGTTTAGGTCTGTAATGGCTGCAACATCTAACAGTGTAGGAGTGAACATACCACACTTCAGATGCAAGCTATTGGTCGAACTGTTCCAAAAATGGAGTGCAGCTAGGAGCGTATACTGTTGATACCTAGGGCCTTGCCTCGATAACCGAATAAGATAAAAAATGCCTAGATCTTTCCAGAAACTACCTTTACGGGCTTCAATCCTATTAAGCCACGAGATGTCATCTTCGATTTTTTCGATACTTGGGGCTGTCCTAAAAACTTTATTTTCTAAATAAAGGTTGTAGGGTTTATCAGGGTTTCTAACAAAAATAAGAGGTTGTTCTGTCTTATCATGAGGGAAAAAGCTTTCAGTTTCCTCTTTTTCAGTGTTCTCAAGGGGTCCTAAGTACGCACACGATGAAGTAGAAGAAGAAACTAATACCTGGGATTTCCAGACTTGAACGTTCTCTTCTCTCAAACTCGGTTCATCAGCAGACCAACCGTTTCTAGGTTGATATTGAACTAAAAAGTTTTGTAGACCTCTCCTCGGCAGAGATTGTCGAAGGTCGCTAACGTCACTCACCATGGTAATGAAAGTTAATGAGTGATGATGGTGAAAACTCTCGCCTAATAAAAGGTTTTTTTCAGTTGAAGTTCGAAAGTAGTTCTGTCAGATAAAAATGCAATGAAAATATTTTACATGAAGAAAAGAAAAGAATAGAAATTGTATAATGAACTGACAAGGTGAAGAGGAAATGGTTTTTCCCTTTTTGTGATCTTAGATGGTCAACAAGTGCCAATGTTCAAATTGACAGTTATTTAAAAATAACAAAAGAAATGGTGGTTCCCAAGATTTGGAATATGGCCCACTAAGTGGGATTACATGACGTCATAAAAAGGTTTTTTCAACTGCCTTTAAATGTTCACAAAGAATGATGTCATCTATCTCGAAGGAAAAACACGTTCGATTGGATTCAAAAACGTCTCCTTCTTCTTCTATCTGAAGAATACAAATGAAAAATACATTTTTGGGGAGCAATTTATTACCCTGTATTTTCGACAGGCTACAATAAATACGGTCGATCAAGTTCGACTCAGGTTTTGAAGAAGTCTGATCAAGTTCGATACAAATGCTAAGCAAGGGTCGAGAACTCAAAAAGACTTTGTCGTTCGACGAAGAAGCTTCGACAAGGGAAGTTGGTGCCAGACATACGAGTCAAAAAGCAGTTACTGATGAAGAGATGATATTTGAAATTCAAATATTGTCTAGGGTAGTTTCTAGCGGTTACACCCGGCGGCTTCTGTATAAGCGGTTATCTTAGTATAAATAAGAGTTTTCCATAGGCAAAACAGGTCAGAATTCACATACACACAATACTTACACGCTCAAACTATCCGCACTATAGAAGAAACGAGTACACAAGTCACAAATATATGAATCTGTGTACCACCTTTAATTCATTTATACAATTTTACCCTATTTTACCTTTAAATTCCTACAAATTTATCCCTTTTCTCAACAATCTAGTCAAGGATCCGACATGTGTTTGATCCCGAATTCTTACACTTTTTTTGGTTCGTCAAGAACAACATCAACTTCTGTCAAATACTAACACAATATGCCCATAGATCTTCTGGTTAATCTCTCAAGCTAGCCGTTTTCGGAAACAAGTGTTTATTTGTTAAGAACCAGGGTAAAAAGGCGCACACGCCAGTCACAACAAAAAACAAATTGTTTAACGAAGAAAATAAAATTACACGACCTCTTCGGTCGAGGCGTTAATAATATTCCCATCAACATCCACCACAAAAGGCTGGGAGGACACGATCCCCCCACCTTCAACCCAATTGAGGAAACAAATCCCCTCGACGCACAACTCCACAACGGGATTGACTATCTTCAGTTGGGCGACATCATTATCAAAACCATGCTTAGCCGCATCCACCATATTGGTCTAAAAAACCCTAATCCTTTCCAGCAAGCCAGGACAGTCAAGATCAGCTGTGTTGTCGGATTCATCCTACCTGGGTAGGCTAGCCTTGAGAAAATCCTCAAGGGATTTGTTCTCCTCAGCAAGCTTAGCCTTGGCCTAAACCTCCTTCTCCAGGGCCTTCTGAGCATCCGCCACCTGCTTCTTAATTTCAGCAATCCGACTGTCTGACTCCTTCTTAGCCTTAACCGCATCCTCCTCCATCTCGGACACCTCGGCCAAAAAGGCATTCCTCTCCCTCCCACACATTTTAGCCATAACTTCTCCTTCAGTTGAGGCATTATTCACGATCACCGCGACTTCCAAGGCCTTCATCTCAGTGATAATCCCTTCGGTCATCGCCTTGCTCTGGCCAGTGGTTCCAAGGTCTTGAATAACCTTTAACTTCGGGTCACTTAAGAAGAAGGTGGTGGTGGGCCCATAATGATCTGGCTCATACCACACACTGGGAAGCAGAAACAAATCCCCCTCAGAGAAAAGAGGGATAACGTTGACAGGCGAGCTCGCCCCTTTGTTAGCTATTTTTACCCTTTTTCTCTTTGAGAATTCCACCACTCCTCATCCAGCGCGGTCATCTCTGGACAAGTCCACCACCGGAGTAGATGGAGATCCAGAGGGTGCCCCACTAACCAAGTTGCCCACATATTGGTTCTCTTACTTTTTGTTTCTCCCAGCCAGCTTTTGATTTGTCTTCTTGACAAACTCCTGGAGGTTTTTCATTTTACCTACAAAACAACAAGTATGTGAAAGTTTTAAAACAATAGATAAAGAGTAGCAAAGAAATGTAAAGGTAACAAGACGAATAAACTATCGAGCAGATCCATCGGATCCTCTGTCGCCATCAGACCATTGGTGTCGATGAAACAAGCCACCGAGAATTCTCCTCTGTCTTCACCCACTGATTTTGAAGGCGTAAAGGCTCTCACATAAGCCCACAACTTATCATGAGCTGCCTTCTCCTCGTCGCTCAGTCGAGCAAGGTTAGGGCAGTAATCGTTCGGCCTAAATTTATAGTGGTCACCGCACCACTCCAAGGGAAAGTGAGGAACCCAAGAAGGAGCTTTGCCACCTGCCACCAAGGATTCGTTTGTAACCATGATAAGGTTTTTCAGAGGCGTTGCGCCCTTTGGCTTAACCAAAAAGTAGCGCTCCTTCCAACTCCTCATTCCACTACAGGCGAGTCACCTCTTCGACTCATGTATGGAATGGAAGTTCTCATCCCCAGTGAGATAAATGAGCTCAGCTGGCGCACTAGTACCGATACCAACTTCCAAACCAACGCAGCCAACCTACATGAGGAACTCGAGTTTGTCGACGAAATAAGAAGCGAAGCATCTCTGAGGGAAATAGAACTAAAACAAAAAAAAGGTGCCCGACACAACAAAAGGGTAATCAAATGAGAATTTGAGGTGGACAACCGCGTCCTACGAAGGAACCAGAAAGATTCTGAAGAAGGAAAACTTGTTGGCAACTTGGAGGGTCCCTACAGAATTCTAATGAAAACCGGAACATGAGCCTACGACCTTAAAGACCTCTTAAAAGTTCAGGTTCCTAAAACTTGGAACGCCGAAAACTTAAAAGGTACTACACCTAAAAAGATAAATCGGTGAACAATTTGCACGCACTCAAAGCAACGAACTATACACTCTCACATACGAGCACTTACAATGGAGGAAGAAATTCGTGCCACTCTAAATCTAAAAGAGATAGAAGCAATGAAATCTAAAAGCAAGAAGATTGATTGATTCTTCAGTATGTCCGCCGGTAACTGCGACATCACTACTCGTCATTGTTAGGTAGAACTCCAGCCCGCGATGGGTGATTCACGCCTCGGGGCATTGAACTTGAATTAATTTTTCGTTCATCCACCGTTATTCGTTTGGAACACTACTCTAAACACACATTCAGATAAGCAATCTCTTGGATGTGAAAATATTCTAACAAAAGAACCCCGCGTGAAAGTTAGAATTCCCACACTTGGTTCCCCTCGCACATTAGCTCACAAGTGTTCAATTTTAAAAAAACAAACAAAGAAACGCTTAGGGGAGGATGGGCACATATTTAATTCACAAACAAGGAACTAAAGTACTTTACCAGACGATCATAATCATTGGCGATACCCCAATCATCACATTATTTCAAACAATAAAGCAAAGACTGTCGGGACGTACACTCTCATTACCACCATATCAAACCTACTTTTGATTTATTGCTTGGATTTATCACAATAAAAATCCTACGAGGCATGCATCTAAGTCAGGTAAGAACGTGAGCATACAGATCGTTATTCTTAAAACATACAAAGAATATTAACTACATAATTTTGGGTGGTACCACGGAGGGCGCACAATGTCATCAGTGCACAGTTCAGTCACCACATAAAACAAATTGTTTAAGGAATAAAATAAAATTACACGACCTCTTCGGTCGGGACGTTAACAACATGCCCATCAACATCCATCATGGCAGGCTGAGGGGACATGATCACTCCACCTTCAACCCAGTTGAGGACACCAATCCCCTCGACGCACAACTCCGCATCGGGATTGACTACCTTTAGTTGTGTCCAGATCAGCAGTGTCATCAGACTCATCCTCCCTGGGTAGTTTGACCATGCAAAAATCCTCAAGGGATTTGTTATCCTCAGCAAGCTTTGCCTTGGCCTCAACTTCCTGCTCTAGGGCCTTCTGAGCATCCGTCACCTGCTTCTCAAGTTCTGCAATCCAGCTGTCTGACTCCTTCTTAGCCTTAACCGAATCCTCCTCCATCTCAGACACATTGGCCAAAAGGGGATCCCTCTCCCTCCCCAACACTTCAGCCATAACTTCCTCTTCAGTCGAGGCATTATTAACGACCACCGCGACTTCCAAGGCCTTCATCACAGTGATAATCCCTTCGGTCATTGCCCTGCTTTGGACAGTGGTTCCAATGTCCAGAATAACCTCTAACTTTGGGTCACTCAAGAAGAAGGTAGTGGTGGGCCAATAATGATCTGGCTCAGACCACATGCTGGGCAGCAGAAACTAACCCCCCTTAGAGCGAAGAGGGATAACATTGACAGGCAAGCTTTCCCCTTTGTCAGTTGTTTCCACCCTTTTTCTCTTTGAGGATTCCACGACTTCTCTTCCAGCGCGGTCATCTCTGGATAAGTCCACAACCAGAGTAGAAGGAGAACCAGAGGGCGCCCCAATAACCAAGTTGCCCACAAATTGGGTCTCTTTCTTTTTGGTTCTCCCAACCAACTTTTGGTTTGTCTTGTTGACAAGCTCCTGGAGGTTCTTCATTTTCCCTGCAAAACTACAAGTATGGGAAAGTGTTAAAACAATAGAGATTGAGTAGCAATGAAAAGAAAAGGTAACAAGACGAATAAACTACAAAGCAGATCCATTGGATCCTCCGCTGCCATCAGACCATGGGTGTCGATAAAACGAGCCATTGAGACCCCTCCTCCGTCTACACCCACTGATTTCGAGGGTGTAAAGGCTCTCATATAATCCCACAACTTATCATGAGCTACCCTCCCCTCATCACTCAGTCGAGCAAGGGTATAACATTAATCGTTCGGCCTAAATTTATAGTAGTCGCCGCACCACTCCAAGGGAAAGTGAGGAACCCATGAAGGAGCTTTGCACCTACCACCAAGGGTGCGTCCGCAGCCCTCAGATGGTTATTCAGAGGAGCTGCGCTCTTTGGCTTAACAAAAAATTAGCGCTCCTTCCAACTCCTTACCTTCCCTGCAAAAATGCCAAATATCTTCTCTTTTTGGTGGAAGGACACCCAACCAGAACCTCCTCCCCTCTCTGCTCCTCGTTGTATGGTGAAGAGATTAAAGAATACATTCTAATGAGGTTAATTTGGGGAGGAGACAACTTCTTCCACTGAAAGACTTCCCGTTGGAAATCTGAGAACGACAATCGGAGGCCCACGTCTTTGAATACCACCTCATACATGGGGAAAGAGTAATTCGGAAAGCGAGAACACACTCTCTCCGAAGTACTTAAAGTTCCTACTTCCCAATCTTCACTCCTCCCGATATAGCGAAAAGGGGTTTCCGCTGTTCCATCTAGCGCAAACGACGAAATCGTTTTTTGCGGTTCATCCCCCATCCAAAATTTATCGGACATAGAAAACCTGAAAGATAAGGAAGGAAAAAAGTGAATCTAGACAGTCTGATCCATCCTTCCTTCACCTATCAGACCGACCATGGCGAGGAAGGGATTGAACATCTTCACAAAATGATGACAGATGGGAAGGGTAAAAACAAAAAGATGGCAACTTTCGACAAGAAAGGTAGCCTCACAGCGGGAATCGTTTCTCCAATGGCGAAGAAACCTTTTTTCCAGGAAGCGATAGGTCAGAGATTTTATTAACTAAAACTCAACCCATCGCCAAGGGTTCTCCCTCCAAAAGACTAAAAAACACAACATCCAAATAGACTCTAAGTCCTAATACTCCTCATACATGGTGGAAACCACCATAGAAACGATGGAAACCACCGTAACAGAGTAATCCTAAAACTACTACTGCAGATTACAGTTTATAAACAACAAAAATTATGGTAATCAAGTCATTAAAACGGAAAGGAAAATGAGATAGTAACTAACCTGTGTCGAAGGAGAAAGACGAAGTCGGTTGATGAAGAGTTGAAGGACAAAAATGAATGATAGAATTTTCGCAAGTGTACCAAATACTATCGAAGTAGTAATAATATCGTTCCCACAAGGACTGGTTTTAATCTCAATAAGCCAAGTACGTTATTAAAAAAGGATGTATAAAAGTTCTTTTGATTTGCCACTAGACAGTAGATTGGTTTGATTGCATAAAAGTAATGAAAGAAAATAAAATTGATTTTTAAGAATAAGAGAGAGATGAGTTTAGGTCTTTCGAATCATCGATGTTCCCCTAATTGGTATACTGCATCTATTCTTATGAATGATTCTCTAGTTCCATGATAGTTAACAAAATATTCCTAATCAATCCCTTGAGTTAGGACTCTCCTCTAGGATTACAGCCCTTAATTCCTTAGGTGGTCTAATAATCGTCGAAGGTTTTAAGCACGTTAACCTAATATCACTAATAAAGGATTATTCATTTCTAAACTAACCATGTTTATTAGAACAATTCAATTAGGTCTAAGTCGAAAGCTAGGGTCAGTAGTCATTCGTTCTCACTAAATCACATATATATTTGATGAGGATATATAAAGCATTAAGAACAATTGAATTGAATAAAAACTAGACTGTCATTCACAATAAGTAGAGTTTCACAGCAACATGGTTCAATTAGGGTTACAACGAATCATCTCATACCTAACCTCTAATGGATTTAGCTACTCATAATGGTGTTTACAAATAACATAATCATTAGAGGAATCAATACATACATGAATTGGTAAAAGAGTGAAGAAATCACCCTTCTAGCCGTCTTGTAGTCTCAAAATCGCACCTTTGGCTCTCTAAATCGTAACCCCTGTTTTCAGAATAGTCTTCAGCTTAAATAGGGACATAAATTCGCTCAAATCGTGTCACGTTTTAAGTAAATCGTGACACGTTTTTGCCTTGTGTAACAAACAACTGAATTAGGGTTTCTTCAAATCGTGTCACGTTTTGGTCATCGTGACACGTTTTTCCTTGGTAGAGAGCATGTTTTTGGTCTTCACAAATCGTGACACGTTTTATGGAAATCGTTACACGTTTAATGGAAATCGTGACACATTTTGGTCCTTTGTATTTTCTTCAGTTTTTCTGCTTTTATTGCTGCTTATGTTACCTTGTGAACTCTAAATTGTGATCAAAATACATGAAAAATTACGTAATGACAAGATGTCATCACAACCCCAAACTTGAACTATTCCTTGTCCTCAAGGAATTCACTTGTAAAATTGACAATTAAAAGTAAAATAACAAGTACCTGATCAAGCGATAGTTTGACTTGTTAGCAACCATCAATTCACAACTCCACGCAACAATTGAAAAGGGTTCACACATAGTCGACATGCAATCTACATATTACCATAAGCTTGAAAAGTTTCTAAACGTCAATCAAAATCAATGTCAATGCATACTTTGAGGTCTTCAAGGGTTATAACGGGGCTTAGGTGAAGGTGGGATAATATTTGGATAAGTAGGCTATACAAATTCATGAGCTAGGCACTCCTACGGAAATTAAAGCACAGAATCAACCTATCATTCATCTTTGGAACATCAATTTCTTGTAAGGGTACTAGAGAATACTTGTAAAATTTGGGACAATCGAGTTTTAACTTACTCGGATTTTCAATGTTTTGTCCCTTTTTCATTCTATTATCATCATTTTTTTAATACACCATTTTGGCATATTGTTCATAATTTTCACAGTTGTTCTATTCTTTGTTCTCTAGTACCCCTACGCTCATTTATTTCGACCAATCATTTCGCTCATGGTAGAATTTGTGCGGCATTCCTTAGGAGACTGTCCAATTTATCTTACCAAACAAGCTTACTTAAGATCCTGACGAGCATATTCTTGTAAATATCACCATTTACCTAAATCAATAATCGCCGATGTGATAGGTTCTGAGGTACGTCATAGCGAGAAAATACCACCCCACCATTAGGATACCGGAAAGGTTTCATCCTTGACAATTAATGTACCTTTACACTATTCCCTTCGGGATATTCTTCAAACACTTCAGGGAACCTCTGCCATCAGTTCTCCCACTTAATCTTAAGTCATCACTCTTTACGAAGAGCCACGACTTGGAGGGCTACAGTTCTGGACCAGTCAAAGACCTACGCTCAATTTTTTAGGCCTAATAACAAACCAATCCAAAATGTTGCATTTGGAAGTTTACTCGCAACACACCCATTCTCCGCGAGGGCGGGTGCTCGATGCAACCGAGACCTGTTCAAACGAACAGTAACGTCTCTTTCCCATGTTCCAGCGAATATCTCATCGGTGGCTACACTTCCACAAATTTGGTAACCTTCGGTCGCACGTGTGCCATTACAATGGATCTGCATTCACCCACCTCTATAAATATGAGGCTCATTGCAGCCTCCAAAGTATAATCTCTTTTACTCTTAAACCCCCCATTATGAACCTCTATTGACTTGAGCGTTGGAGTGTATGCAGGTACACTCCCCCCATTCGTTCCAACGTTCAAGTGAAATATTCCACCATCTTCAACCACCGCATTAAAGGAGCACTGACAACCACCTTCTGATCAGGTACGATCAGTTCGGTTGGCAAATAAAAACCGAAAACCAAATCAAACAATGTGGTTGATTAAAAAAATGATTCGAATGCATTCGGTTTACGGTTTTTCTATTTGATTAGTTCGGATTTTAACACCCATAGTTAAAAGATGTAATTGTATTTTTAGTAGCAATTTGTTTTGTTAAGTTTCATTTGAGTTTTATTAATAGGGTATAAAACCTAAGGGTGTGTTTGTTTCAAATTTTGTAATATGATTCTTAGGAATGTGATATTGGAAATGCAACATTTCCATGTTTGTTTCACGTTTTAAAAATTTCTTCCCAAGAATGTTATATTTCCAGTAATATTATTTACACATCTATGAAGGTAGAGAGAGGGTCTGTTAGCCTGTACTTTCGACAGACTATAATAAATATGGTCAACCAGGATTGACCCAAAAACTTAAAGAGAACGAAGCAAGTTCGAGTCTCAAGATTCAACTGTCGAAGTGAAGTCCAGAAGATAGACTAATCGAGGAGATGGTTCAATAGATTAAAGAAGATGTCGAAGAAAGATTGGCATCGAAAGGAGGAGCAGAGTAGCGGTTTCTCATCGAAGAGGCATTGTTTGTGTAGAAGTTAACAACAGTTATTGTATCAAACGTGTGTGTAGGAAGTTACTTAGTATAATTAGCATTTTCCTCTATGGAAAACGGGTCACAATTCAACCATATTGAAAGCTTACACACTCAAACTATCCGCCCGCACGAGGAGAACGAGCAAACAAGTCATAATGTACGAATATGTGTACCACTTTTACATTCATTTAATGCAATTCTAGTTTAGCTTTTAGACTCTTTATTCCCTTTTTTGGTTCAATCTTTGCTTTTAAAGCATCCGCATCGATCCCTTAAAGATAATCTCGACAGGTCTCGCCCTATGTTTGGAGTTCGACGGTTATATTCATAGTTCGCCGCTCGACACACGAGCACCCGTATTTTCCTGAAAAACAATCAAGCACAAAATGCCTTGAGATTTGCTGGTTGATCTCGCTCGCCTTCGTTTTCAAATCAGTTCGGTAATTTACCAAAATCCAAGGTAAACAGGGTCACGTGTGGTAGTCTATGTTGTGCACGACGGCGTTTGTGGTGATGGAATTGTTCACGGTGATTGGTGTGAACTTTGAACATATGCTAAAAGAAAAATTTAACAGCAGAACAAGTGGGACCCAAAAGAAGGAATTCAAAAATAAAAGGAAATGTTTAAACATCAATTTACAATTTTATCCTTTAGGTATGTCTCTTTCAAAATACAACATAAGGGTATTTTTTTGTCAAATGTAAAAGGTGCACCTTGTTAAAAAAGACCATCTTGAAAAAGAGTGGGTCTACCGTAGCAAAATCCATATATCTATATATATATATATATATAGATATATATATATATATATATATAGATATATATATATATATATATATATTGAAGTAGCATTTATAAATAGTAGATGCAAGAAGCCACGTTCTGCAAGGAATGACATAAAGATACGGCTATAATTCAATACAAAATACAAAATTACTATTATTTATGAGATTGCAAAGTAACGAAAATATCCTTATATCTTTGACCGAATCCTAATGCAAAAGGAAATGTTTAAACATCAATTTACTTTTTGACAAACATTTATTGTTATTAATTATCATACTTTTGACAAAATTTATTTTGTGCATGCACACACATATATATATTAACACAAACAGGGTGAACTTGTTCATTGATATGCCAAGAAGATAAAAAGAAATGGCTCAAAATCAAAAGTTTTTCATTGCAGTCTTGATTGCTCTTCTTGTATTTGCAGGAGGTATATGGACAATTAGGATATTAGTCTGAAAGTTTTTTTTTGTCTATGCACACTAATATTATTCTTATTATGAACACTAATGATATTCCTTTTTTTTTATATACATATTTCATATATAAATGACTAATAATGTTCTTTTGATTAGGTATAAGCAATAGCGAATGTAGAAATGTCGTAATTATCCGCTGCATCGGTGCATGTCCAGGGTCTCATTTTTGTAACATCGATTGTAAACACAAAGGCTATACGAGAGGGGAATGCGGTCCACCACCGAAGGATCATGAATGTTGTTGTGTAACTTAATTAATTAATGATTAGCTTTCATATTTGAGCTATTCTTCTATATGAAATAAAAGGTTGATCATAGTAATTAAGCTTCATTACAACTAAATAAAAAACATGATATCATTTATGATTGTAAAGAAAAAAAGAGTTGAATTTATCCATCATATATCACTTTTCTTTGTTGTTTTGATGTAAATTTTTGAAGTGTTTCTTCATCAATTCCAAAAAATTATTTTAAGTTAAGATTAATATTGGTCGATTCTATAATAAAGAAAATGAAATGTAGTACGGCTGTAAAAAAAAAAGTAGAAATATAGTGAAACATGAAATCTTTCTTCTAGAGAACAAAGATAATATATATCAAAAAGGGTGGATTCTAGGGTGAAGGATCAACTAAGTTCCTCATCGGTGAAGCACGTAAACAGTACTGTTAGATTTATTCAGCGGTTGGGATTAGTTGATATTATAAATGAGAACAACCGTACATCTCCACATACAATTCTATCTATGTCTCTTCTTCATTTGATTCTTCTCCAACATGCTAAAATCTGCAAAAGCTGCTTGCTGAAAATCTAAAATATACGATACAATAATTTTGCAAACAATTAACTTCAAAAAACAAGAACTAGTGAGATTCTCTTATGGGTTGGCACCATTACACAAGAATCATATACAATGGTTCTTCTGCCCTTTTGACTTTTATTTGTGTGTTTAACAGTAGTTTATATATATTCTTCTCTGGTTGTAGTGACAATGAAAAAATGGTTTAAAAAATCGATTCAATTTTAACCTTTAATCGATCTGTGTTGTTAACCCATGAAAAACAAAACAAAGAAGCAACCATATGCTTAATTAATTTTCATCACCCATGGTGTGGCTAATGTTGTTTATGCTAATTAATCAATAATTCTAACTTGAGAGGACTCTGGGATAGATTATTTTTCACAAAAGTTTTAATTTGCAGTAAGAATCTTCTACGGAATTCGGTGGGTTGTAGAGAATAAGGAAGAGATAATGCATAATTGTGTGTGGAAATTTATTAATGTCATTTTTAATATCAACAAATATGAACCGCTCCTTAAATCATAAGGTACTTTTTAGGTGCTTCATCATTGAGGAACTTAGTTGAGCCATCACCCTAGAATCCACCATAGAAAGAATGTTCCTAATATGAATTGTTTCATTATAAATTTTTGAAGTATTTTTTATTAGCAAATATAAATAATTATTTGAAGTTAATGCTTAATATTGGACGAATTTTTTTTTTATAGCAAATATTGGACGATTCTAATCATAAAAAAGTTCAATGTAGTAGAAAATTGTGGTTCCAACTTTAAAGAAAGCAAAGAAACACCATGAAATGATAACTTTAATATCATCAATAGTTAACTACCGCCGTCTTCTTTTCATCAGTAGTTAGCTACCGCCGGTTCTATTCCAGCGGCAGTTAAATGTTGTTGCGATCTTGTTTCTCCATAACACCACATTTTATCTGAGTATGCTATAAAATCAAACGATCAAACAAGAATGAAAATGATAAAAGGAAATCTGATACCAAGGAAAAGGTTAAAAACAACAAAAAATCATTCAGATTTGGCACATATTCTATGACTTCTTTTTTAGTTTTTAAGATGAATGACGAAGAGAGAGATGGTGTTCATAACCATTGTATGTTTGAACACATTATCTCCCATAACCACCCATCTTTTAAACTATCTTCGCCTCCACGTTCAATTCGAAACAAAAAATAAATTTAAGCAGTAGGAAGTTGATAGAGAACGACGAAGAATAATATGAAAGTCTCTAGAACACTAAAGAACAATGTGGAAGTCTCTAGAACAGTACGAAATAATATGGAAGTCTCTAGAATATTAAAGAATAATAAGGAAGCTACTAGATACTCTACTAAATAAAATAAAATTAAGCACTAGGGAAATCTTAATGTTTCTAGATCTTTCTATTCATATGAACTAGGGTATCTATGTCTCTAGACTTTTCTTTGTAATCAATGTTTCTAGATATTTCTAGTTTATAATGTAGAGTCTAACTAGAGTAGTATAAATAAGGCTCACCACTAAGTGTTTAGGATACTCAAGCATTGAAGCATTCAAATAATATAAACTTTTCTTGAGAATATTAGAGAGTTTCTCTATTTTCTCTACCTTTCCTTTTGTCCCTAAGCCAGAAGTGTTTAGTTTGGTAGTTTTTGTTTAATTTTTAAGAGGAGTGGTGATGAAAGGGAAGATGTTCGAACCATTGTTCAAACACCTTCGATCCCATCACCACGCATCTTATAAACTGTTGGGTTTGGATGCAATGAAAATAACATTGCCGATTTATAGTACTTTATATGGGTTGTGGACCACATAAAGTGTATGTGGAACTCCATCTACACAAAAAATGCAACACCAGCTAACTACCACGGGTTCCCTTCACAACGACAGTTAGCTTCTGCGGGTTTCTTTCACATTGATAGTTAGCTTCTGCTAGAACATCTGCAGTTAACTGTCATTGCATCCTGAAGGTAGAACCTGCAATAAATATTTTTTGCCAAAACCTGCACTCATGCACTTATAAAATTCCCTGCTTATCTTTGTATTTTCACATCATCAACAATAAACCACCAACTTACAAATTGTCAACATTTGATTCAAATTAAACGCAAACTAGCATGATGAAATAGAAATATACCAACATCAGTTAAAATACATATTGTCAACCAAATACAACAAATCTCATCAAAATACAAACAAAGCCTGAAAATGAAACTAACAAGTCCTAAAACCAACAAATCTTAACAAGTCCTAAATATGAAATTCCTCCTCCTGCTCCTGCTCCTATTGTTGCCTTTTCGGCCTCCTACGCGTCTTAGTCAACACCGGTGTCAACCTCCCCATAACATCACGCAAAGCCTGATATAACTCTGCATTGCTCAACCCCTCATGACCTAAATATTCATTAGCTCGGTTGACATCACCACTAACCAACTCAATGGAATCAAGCGGGCCTCTCTCCTGCTACTGTTGTTCAATGATCTCCTCCTCATTTGCTGGCCTCGACGGAGATCCCTTAATAGGTGGCAAAATCTTTGGGTGAGACACCAGCTCGTACCAGATTATATATCCATCTTTGTAGTGCCACGGTACATCCACAAGCTGACCCCACTGATCCTGATGAATGGTGTGAACATGATAATCGAGAAAAGCCTGCAAAACCTGGGTATCTCGCGTAACACACACAATGTCTGGATCTAGAATACCCGTACATGTACTTCCTTTTAACCCGCTATAGAATACCAACATACCTCCTCAAATGTTTGGATCTTATTGTGTTATCCGTACTGCATCCAACATACGTCATCCATCTCCAAATGATCAAGCGTCAAACAATAGGCCTTCTTAGCATTACCCCTGTGTAGAATCCATCTGGCAGCGCAAGGATAGTTTGGGATATACTCTTCATTATCATCAACTGGGTAAACTCCTGAAAAATGCGCAAATCCCACCCCTATACAAACCAAACACATTTATAAGTTATTACCGATCATAAGATAGAAAGTGGTTAAGCTTGAGAAATTAAAATTAAAATAAACACATTTTATTCAAATACACAAACATAAGATAGAAAATGGTTAAGCTTAAGATATTAAAATAAAAATAAATCCATTTTATTCAGATACACAAGCCTAAGAAATTAAAATTATTATCTTCAAGAGTGTTAAGCTTCCCCCAATCGATTTTTTGTTAGGTATAGCGGCCTCATATAAACAGTGATAAAGGTATGTCAATGTCATCCCGTCTCACGAGTAATGATTCATAGAACCAAGCTCCTCCATCATCGTCTGCAGGTGTATCAACGCTATGTATTTGTTGCTTTATTATGAGGAAACTCCTCAATTTGGTGTCACTATGATAAAATGATCATTCCTTCCTTTATTGTATTAATTATTGGATCACTTATTTTATTTTAAACCGAGCCTATATTTTTACTAATCAACAAACACAATTTGATTGGAAAGTTGCTACACAAATTTGAGTTCAGATCTGAAACCAACCACATATGTTATTTTGTAACCAGTTCCCATGAGATTTTGGAGATCTATTATTAGTAGCGATTTATTTCGTAAGTTTTATATATATATATATATATATATATATATATATATATATTCAAAATTGAAGTAGCATTCAATACAAAATACAAAATTACTATTATTTATTTTTGAAGCAGGACAACATTACAATTGTTATTGCATTTGAGATTGCAAAGTGACGCAAATAAGTTTATATCTTTGACATAATCCTAATGTATATTATTGTTTATCTTTTACATTTTGAAAAACTTTATTATTATAAATTATCATGCTTTTGACAAAATTTATTTTGTGCATACACACAAACAGGGTGAACTTGTTCATTAGTATACCAAGAAGATATACAAAGAAATGGCTCAAAATCAAAAGTTTTTCATTGCAGCCTTGATTGCTCTTCTTGTATTTGCAGGAGGTATGTGGATAGTCAACATATTAGTCTGAATGTTTTTTTCTCTATGCACAATAATAATATATATATATATATATATATATATATATATATATATATATATTATAAATGCACTAATAATGTTCTTCTAATTAGGAATACGCAACAGTGAATGTAGAAATGTCGTACGCATCGTCTGCATCGGTGCATGTCAATATGGGTCTCATTCTTGTAATGATGATTGCAAACACAAAGGTTATACGAGAGGGGAATGCCCTCCACCGAAGCAACATGATTGTTGTTGTCTTCTTAGTTAATGATTAGCTTTAATATTTGAGCTATAATATGAAATAAAATGTTCAAAAATAATTAAGCTTCATTGCAACTAAATATAAACATGATATGTTATCAAGAATTTGAATTTATCCATCATATATCGTTTTTTCTTATTGTTTTAATATAAATTTTGAATTGTTTATTCATCAACTAGTACTTGAACCTGTGCGATGCACATCAAACACCTAAACTTATTTTTCACAATATTTATATGATAGGTGCTACCCAAACTATCTCTACAATGTTGTCATTTCTAATCTTATCTCATCTATTTTTACCATACATTCTCATCTCCACACACTTACTTTATTATCGTGTTGGTTCGTAATCACCCAACACTATGTTTTATAAAACATCGTATGTCAGATATTTTTTCAGTTCAACTTAAACGGTACGTTTGTATCACATGAAACACTTGAGGCTCTTCTTCTTACCATCCAACTTGAATATGATTATTTACATCTGCATTTATTTCTCCGCCATTTTGTATTATGAACCCAATATATTATGTCTTGCTTTTACTGAAACGAAAGTCATACGCTTCTAAGACTTATCTCCAAGTCTCCAACATCTCATTTAATTCCTCTATCAACTCTCCAATTAAAACTACATCATCTGCAAAACGCATACATCTTGGTGCTAGCTATTAGATGTGTTTCGTAAGTGCATCCAAAACTAAAGTAAAAAGATAAGTGATTAGGGTTGACCTTTGGTCCAACCCGTGTTATGAAAAAATCATTGGTACTGCTTCCAAAAGACAAATAATAAAACCCCTAGTAATTTATGAAGTAGATATAATAGTCACAAGGAAGGGGTTTGAATTGTGACCCTTTTAAAATTAAACATGTAACTTAAAAGTGATTCTCAAGTTGTGAACTTGGAATGGTTAAGTTAAGAGACTAACTTCATAACGTTCTGAAGTATTAGTGCAAAAACAGTTTAAAGAAATAAGAGTGTTTGTGTGTTTTGTGTATACTGAAAGTAAAGATTATAAGGAAGAGAAGAAGAACACACAAAGATTTATAGCGGTTCACCCAATGTGGGTTAGTCCACTCCTCACAATCTTATGAGAGTTTCCACTATGATGCTTGGGATACCCTCTCAAATCCTGCAACTTATAATCTTGTTCACTTGAACAATTACAACATTTGTATTCTCTAAGTCTCAGCAGGCTTACAACCTTCTTGCTAAGTTACCCATTTAGACTTTACACTTTCTGCTCAAACTAACACTTTAGTACCCCTAAAGCTAGATCAAACTTTCTTTACAATGATTTGAAGTTTGAATGAAATCAGACAAGAGGAAGAAGAATAATGGAAGGAGAATATTATCTTTAAAAATATAACAGGAAGGCTTGATTCACACTCTTAGAGATTTTAATAATCTACTGAGTTTATTTGTGAAATCAAGTTGTTTTGAATCTTTTTTAAAAACTTTTAGTTGTTTTTGTATGCTTGTAAGTTATGCTTCAATATTTAGCCTTCCACTCCTTTTTATAGAGTTTCTTGACCTCTTGTAGCCGTTGGAGTGTAACCAATAGTTTTGTGCCACGTGTCCTGGGACCTACCAACTTTTGCTTGAAAATCTGGGTGAACATTCTAAACTGAAAAAACTTCAAAATGTTGTTGTGTTCTTAAGAATACTTCAGAATTTTGTTGTGGTCATCAGGACATTGTTTCAGGGTTCATGTGGATGAAGGCCAGATGTGTTTCTGGGTTTCATCATATAATATCGCATGAATTTCTGAGTTGTATCGTGAAGATTGTTCTTTGTACAAACATCAGAATGTTCTTGGATCAGATCTTCTTTAAATCTATCTTGGAACTAGTGCAGGAAAGATAAAGTGGAACTGTCACATCAAACCCATGTTTTAGGGGATTTTGTTTGCTTTGTACAGTATCAACTCCCTTGTGTGTCGAATCCTTATTGAATCAGACTAGATCTTTCTTTTTGCTATGCTTTTTACTTTTCACCAACTGTATTGTTCATGTCCGAAAAAACATGTAGCAAGATTGAACTTTCTGAACTCGAGAGACTTCATAATGTTCCTTTTATTTCATTTAGGATGATTTGTGAAACTCACGTTTGATGTAATCAAATCCTAATAGTGAAACATCAATGAAGTGCATTAGGAAAAACATTTGCGATGATATTCTTGATGGAATATTCCTAATGTTTTTGTACTTCAAATGTTCATAGTCTTGAATGAACATTGAAGATCCCTTTTGACTTTAATGAAATAAATGTCTTTATTCCTTGATTGATCTAAGTCAATGTACTTTATTGGAGCATAAAAATGAATTTATGAGCTTTGTTCTTGATGTTTATCATAACAACCTTATGAACTCTGTCTAACCTTTTGAACTCAATTTAACTTTCTGAACTCTGACTCAGTTCATAAGTCTTTATGTCCTTTGATTTCTTGTATCTTGGTATGATTTAAACTTTATTCCTATATTAGTTAAACACTTAAGAGCACAAATTAAATCCCAAGAAATTAATCAAAGTCCATTTAATCCTTAATCATCCAGGTTTATTATCATTAAAATTAATTATGGATTTTGCCTCGATAATCTCCCCAATTTTTATGATGACAACCCTGTGATTTAGCATTATGGATTTTAATTATATATACGAGAGGTTTAAGAGCTAAAAATTAATTTTTATGTTCCCCCTCATTTTTATAATTCATGACAGTGAGTTTTTAAAAGCTTTAAAAAGCTCCCCCTAACTTTTATAATTCATGGCATAATAGAAACATGCACAATTTAACTAAAATCATTTCCATTCATTGTTTTCATACATTCAGTCCATTACATGATTGTTATGGTTCAAAAACAAAAGAGGAAAAGCATAAATGCATATGTGATCAAGCTAAAATTAAAATTTTAAGAACTTCAACAAGTATTGATCACTGACCTACTTAAAGCCTAAAAACTAGAAACTTAAAGACATAAATATCCTAAAGTTTCTTTCCCTTTTGCCATCTGCCAAAAGGTAGGGAGGTACAAGACAATGAGAACTAAGAGGTAAAATGCCCAGAGTCAAGAGAGGGCTCAGATTCAAATATTGATGGATCATAAAAAACTGGAGGATCTACAACCAATCCAGGAGCATGAACTTCAACAGTCCATTTAGCCAGCACACAAGCTATCTTATGGGTTTTTGTAGGGACCCTAAGAGCTCTGGAGGCTAGCTTTTCAACCCTATATGGTTTTATAAAGGGATCAGGAACAACAACATCAACATTTTCTTTGGATGGACCTTCTTTGTTGATACTAATAGTCAATTAGCTGACATTTTCACAAAACCATTAGTTAAGGATAGATTCAATTTTATTAAAGAAAAATTGTTAATCATGAAAAATCCCAGCAAGGATTGATTACTAAATCACTAAGGGCCTTAGACTAACCCTGTTGATGCTATCTAATTTAAATTCGAAAGTTCAACAAATGTTCAGAATGTTCACGTATGATCATAATGTTCAAAACTGTCCTTTTTATGGATTGAATAATTCATTCATAAAATGATTATTCATATCCATAAGAGATTCTTCCATATCTTTAGCATTTAATGCTAACAAAAGAGTTCCTGGATTGGCCGTAGATCCTCTAGTTTTTAATGATCCATCAATATTTGACTATGAGCCCTCTTCAGACTCTGGGGATTCTAACCCTTAGTTCTCATTGTCTTGTATCTCCATACCTAACTTATTGCATGTGTTGATCTTCATTAGCTTGCTGAGATCCTTCTCCAACAAGATCATCAACCTCCTGAGCTAATTTCTCGGTATTTTCTTCAACTTCAACAACTTTCTGAAGTTGTTCAGAGGGAGGACAACTTTCTGAACATCAACATCACCGGCTAAGTAAACTTTCTGAAGTTCTTCTTTAGTGTTTGCAGCAACCATGGGTACATCTTTAGTTATCTCATCATCTTTTTCTTGAGAGACAACATCATCTTTCATATTTTCTTGTCCTGCAGCTTCTTCTCCCTTCTGAAGTTCTTCAACATTATGAGCTTCAGTAACATTCTGAACTGTTTCTTTTGCAAGTTCAGTAATTTGTCAGAAGGTTTCCATAGCAGAGGGCTCACCATTCTTTTCCTTTGGAGGAGATTCAACCATACCATCATCTAGGACTTCATTATCAGGGGACTCATCTTCCATTTCCTTTTGAATTCTTGATAAGTTCCTAACGTTCTTAACATTCATTTTCTTCCTAATCTTCTTAACCTTCTGATCTGAGTGTCTCTTGACAGACCCAGAAGCTCCGAGGTTGGAGGAGTAGGCATGTTGGATGAGGTTATGTGAAGTTGAGAAATAGTCTTTGAAGTAAATCTCATGAAGGTGTAGACACCATCTTCACCTTCAAGATCTATCTTAGCAATTATAAGGTTGAGGGTAATATGTATACCATATGCAAGGGCATCATTTGATTGTTTAGGGTTCATACTTGAATCAATCAAGTGTTGAAGAATGATGTATCAGAGATTCAACTTTAGATTGAACTTGGTTTTGTGAATCGTATCATAAACTTTTTGAAAATAGTTCAAAACCATGAAATTTCCGAAAACTGTTTTCTTACGGGAAAAGGGTATGACTAAGGTTGTCTACTATTGTTATGACTAATAAAATTTTTTTGGATAGGAATCATGAACGTTAACTTGGTTTTGCTTTGAAAACTTAGATTCTTTGAAAAACGGCAAAACGATACGAACTTTGGGGAATTTTAGGATTGATGTGAATTGGCCTATGATGCCAATATCCATATGCTATTGTGATCATGTGTGAGTAGTATGTGTGTTTGGTTGAGGTGTTGAACTTGTTTTGGATTTTTGTTGTATAACTTGGAAAATGATATAGTGAGACGGAGTTATGTCAAATTCGGAAATCTTCGGAATTAGCCTATGAAACGTATATGTGATTTATGGGTATACTCGGTTGAGGTGTTTGAAATTGTTTACTTTGGTTTTGGAGAATTTGTCAGAAAATGTTAGTTTTCATAAACTTAAACGAACTTTGTCAAACTAATGTTTTATGGTCGGGAAACTAGTAGGAGACTTTGAATTCATGCGAGTTGATTATTATGTTAAAGTATGTGAAGTTGAATCGTGCATTGTCGAGTCCTTACTTGAAGTCCATGCATACATAGTCATATGAGGTGTTTTGAAGTATGTAAAAATGCGGGTTGAGAATGCAGGTTTACTATTACATAACTTCTGCAGGACATAAATGTGGGTTGATCATTATATTGGTGGATTCATTAACGGTAAAAATTTCTCCAGAATCCTTTGGTACCACATGCATCTAGAAGAGTATAGAACATTGCATGCATTTATTATTTGGTGAGTCGAGTCGTATCTGAATATGTGAATTGGTGCATATGTGCATGGGTGAAATTTAGTGACTGTTGTGAATACTTAAATAAAGTGAATTGTGTGCATTACTTGATGTGCTTGTATACTTGATAAATTATAATGATGCTGAATTTATTAATCATATTAATTTTTATTACGTCGATTACTTTCCATGATTATGTTTAATTGTGAATTATGAACTAACTCCAGTGGTCGTTTTGGTAAGTAATCGACGTAATAAAACATATATTATGAATCTAGTAGTATTTGTTTTTTAAATCAAATTTTTTGAAATATATAAATAATTTCATAATTTGTTTTGACTTTCCATCTTTGATTCATCGATCATTTTTTAAGAAAAAAGATGACAATAAACAAGAACATTTTAAAAAGATAAGAGATACAGAGATAAGCTAATTGGAGAAGCAATGTAATGCAATTACAATATACACCTGTTGAGTATAAACATGATTAATACCATTGTTATCAAAATCCCGACTTAAATCCTAAAATTCAGGATTTTGCGACTTTCTTCACCTTCGACGGTTCAAATCCAAAGTAGAATCCCAAAATATACAAAATCCATGGATTTTGATTGCGATTTAGTGATTTCTTATAAACTAAGTCATTTATGACTATATACCATTTATAAAATATACTTAGTATTAATTCTTTTGGATAAAATCCATCGATTTTGATTGCAATTTTACAATTTCCTATATCGATTCTACAAAAGTCCTTGAGTAAGATCCTTTGATTTTGATTGCGATTTTACGAGTCCCGATTTTACTATTCCCTTTCGACCCGAAGTAAAGTCCCGATTACTACAGTACACTAACCTACCCGCCAGTCACCAGATCAATATTTAAAGTAACTATCACAAATGACAGAATATATTCCTAAGTTTATAGAACACCATGTTGTGACTAAAATTGTTAGTTTGAAAATAATACTACAGTGATAGCAAGTGCAAGTACGAATCTATGTGCCAGCCTCTGATGTGGATGTGGGAGTAGTGATAGAAAGTGCAATTCTAATATATATTTTTTGGATTAACCCTTCTCCCTTCCCTCTTGTAGTACGGAGTTTCATCAATCTTTCTTCTTACATAGTCTACAAATGGTTGTGGCGCCTGAGGAGATATTTCATTTGAACCAGTTGGACTGCTTCTGTATGAGGTTGTAGGTGATGCAATGGTTGCAGTGATCGGAGCACTTGTTTGCTGCGATCTATATGGCCTGTCTGTGAAACATATGAAGGCAGCGACCGGAAGAATCAGTAACACGAGACACCCAAAGACGCTTGCCCAGGGGGCTTTGTTCATGGTGGTTACACTAGATAGTGCTGTTTTCTCATATTCAAGTTCATGGGTGATGTCTATTTCCATTCTTTGGCCCGTAAAACAAGTAAAAGATAAATTAAACATGTGACTTTTCCCATCGTAAAGTGAGTTTATAAACAAGTCATTAAGCTCTTCGAATACATAACCAGAGTATGATGACGATTTTGTCTTTGAATCTCTTGGCTTTCAGCAATTTGACCTGGAAACATGAACAAGATAAATAAATTGTATATTTTAAATTTATAATAGAAATAATTCTTAGGTTTTTACTGGTTAGTTGCAGACTTTTCAGGTAATGTTTTAAGCCTTGTAATTTTGGAGCACTAACCTCATAACGCGTAAAACCTCGGATGCCAAAATCGTCTTTACTAGTGGGGGCGATCATAATCAAATCCTGGCGATTCTAGTGAATTTCGACATCTGTGATAAGCCACTCAACTAACTAGTATTATATATGGTAGAAGACAATGATGAAATATCTGTAGCAACTATGCCCTCAACAAGTAAAGAACCTAGCTCTTGCCTTTAGGAATATGGCCCTATGACCTGACAGAAAGATTATTATCTAAGTTGGACTTCATTACAGTTGAATTTCCAACATTCTGAACACCATACTCTCCTCAGATAGAATATGATAAAATATTTGATAATGTTTTTATATTATATTAGGGTATTTTACTCTTCTAGGATTTTATAATAATCTTAGATTATCTTAGGATTAGTTTTCATATTCTTCATTACTAGCATCCAGACGGGCACGGGGCGTCCGGTTTTTCTACTGCGCTAACGTATGTATATATTTGATGTTTCTTTGTATAAATTGTTTTTAATTTAATATATATGGGAAGAGTTAAAGTAAGAAATGAATTTACTAAAAAAAATAAGAGATTTAAGAAACAAATAATAGGAATAGAAGAAATGAGACATCATTATTGTATTTGATTTAAAATGAAAGAGGAATATGTACCTTTTTGAACCCTCATGCAATGTCGCTGCTTCGTCTCCCTTGTGTCCATATTCTCTGGTTCTTGTTTTTGCTCCTTTGACGTGCAGATGGGCACTCTTGTATCCATTTGTCTGCCCTTTTTTGTTTTGCTGCGCTAACGGGTAGATATATTTGACTATGTTTCTTTTGTAAATTTGTCTTCATTAATATCTCAAATAGAGTAAATTTGTTGTTGATATAAATTCAAGTCAAATTTGGATTGTAGAGAAAAGGAAACCATATGCTTTCTCCTATGCTTCTTGTTTGTAGCAGTTTCTTTTTGTAGAGAAAAGGAAACCATATTTTGCCAAATATTTTGCCATTACGTTGTCGATGCTCTGGTTCTATCTTCTATTTTGCTTGATTTTGCAAAATAACTTAGATTTCAGAAAAAAAAAATCAATGAAACTGCTTGGTTGTAAAAGAAAACAAAAACTAACATTCAATTCCGAGCCGTGTCTAGTGGCGGAGCCCTTCATGGGTTACGGTGGACCACGACCCACGCTGAAAAATTAAAAAATTAACGATCATAGGTATATTTTGCGAGATTTTATACAATTTTGTGTCGGTTTTAGGTTTCGGCTGATCCAAATTCCTGTACGGTGTAGTGACCCACCCAAAAAATTTAAATAATTCAATTATAGGTCTATTTTGTGAGACTTTAAACAATTTTTCAACGGTTAATTTTAGTGACCCACCCGAACTTTTTTTTCTGACTCCGCCACTGACCGTGTCCTTTCAACTTGAAGGTATATTTGGAAAAAAATAGGCTACACCAAACCAAAAGTTTTCCCTTTATTGATGGGTCTGCTATATTTGCAATTCAGAAATTGCATGCAAAAAGGATGGAAAATTGGTGAACATAAGATCAAGAGACCATCCTAACAAAATAGCAAGCACTCAGCTTCATAAATCAAACACTGGTTTCACACACAAGCATGCACATGTGTGTGTGTTTTCAAGCAATGTTAATGCGACAAAAAATATCATGGATCCAATTTTTCCATGTTAGTATATCATACCTGCCCATTTCCATTATAGAAAAACCTCCAATGAAAAGAGCTGATGCAGATCCCAAAACAAGTTCATGTTGTTCTTTGAGAGAAGCATATATCGAGACGGATATGTCTGGTCTATTGCCTTCTGACTTGGGTATTGAGTGCACCAAATGCTCCGGTGAGCAAGGGAAAAACAGGAAATACGCGTTGCCAGTTTCCAAATCCAGTCATGGCTTGACGTACCTTCAGTTAAAGCACGTACAAGATGTCTAAGAATGAATCGATCACTCAAAGGGTCATACCAGATGAATATGAGTAAAGATTGAGTGCCCGAAATATAGTGGAACTACTCTACAGTCACTACTAGAAAATTTGGATTTTGCGACGGAATAATGTGAGGTGATGAAGTCCGTCGCAAATTGGGACGGATTTTGTGAGGGTTACTGTTAAGATGTTATTATCGACGGATTTTGTGACCTTTAATTGACAATCCAAGCAGTTTACCTCCACGCCAAGATGTCTCTTATGTTATTTGTTTCAAATTTTATTTCCTTATAAGTGATTTGTTTTTTTTGTTTATTTTGTTATTTGATTCAATTTTTATTATTATCTTATAATAACTGATTTTTTTTTTTTGTTGAAAACCATTCGTTTTCTTCAACCTACTAAGGCCGTGAAACTCAAACCCCTTTCCACTATCAACATATACTTCCACTCTTCCAATATGATTCTCATACTATTTTCCATTAACCCAGTCACCATTATTATCCTATTGATTTCAAGCTTTCAGTTCCCTTATTCTCATCTTCATTTTCACTCATCACTTTTTTCACAAACCCTAAATCTCGAAATCATGGGTCAAATTCAGTACTCTGGGAAGTATTTTAATGACACTTATGAGTATAGGTAACCGAATAGTTTGAAATTTGGAATCTATTTTTTGTTCTTCGTAATTTTGCCTTTTTTTTCTTTTGAATTTCGAATCCGTTTTTTTTTCTTTTGAAATTTCGATTCAGTTTCAGCTTCTTTACTTTATTTTATTCCTAAGTTACTAATTGAATCATATTATTTGAATATGATTATCTAAAATAGATGGCTTTGTGTCGAACGCGGAAGTGTTGATAATCCTTCAGTGATATTAATCCATGGTTTCCCTTCACAAGTGAGTTTCATTTGTTTCTCCCTAGGCATATTCTTATATGATCAATCACAATTAACATGATTTCTATGTTGCTGCCTAGGCATATTCTTATTGTAAGGTTCTTCCAGTACTCTCCAAGGACTATCACGCTGTAACATTTGATTGGCTAGGTAAGATCACACTGTTTTATCGAATAGGTAACTATAATTTCTTCTATTTTATTTGTAGTTATATGTCCTGACATATTCAACTATGCTTTGAGTCAATGCTTACTTTATGGCTTTTAATTGATATAAACCAAATTAATGGATGTTTTTAGAAGCATAGAATTTTGTAAAAATACTTTCAGTGAATGAAATCTTTGAGAACAGATATTAAGTTTGTTAATGTTATTTTTGGGATCTATAGTTTCCTTGATAATTAAGCTTTCATTTACCTCAAATTTAGTAGATCTGTAGTTCAATTTGTGTGTAAGGAGTCTAAATGTTCACTCCATATTCATTTTCTATTTCAGGATTTGGGTTTTCTGATAAGCCTTAACCCAAAATTGGTTCGACTACACCCTTGATGGTAATTGCTTGGGTGTTTGGTTTCATAGTGACAAAAATTGACATTGAATGAGTTGATTCAGAATAAAGTGAGTTTAATGTAAAATGATTTATATTTTGATACATTCATGTAAAAGTGAGTTGGACAATAAATTTGAGGCTAAAAGTCAACTGTAGAGACAAAAACATTCAAACATGCCAAAAAAATTCAATACCTCTAGAATCTAATTTAATTACTAAGGATTCTTGCTTTGAAAAACAAAAAAAAATGAAAGATTCATGAAAAACTGAAATGATTTATTTTTCTTATGCCATGCAGAATATGTGTCATCATTGGAGTCACTTATTGATGATCTAGCTGTTACCAAAGTCTCACTTGTTGTCAAGTAAGTTTCCATTGGCTAATAAGAATCATGGATCGACTAGTTAAAGTAATCTCTTCTTTGACATATCATTAGTCTTGTTTGTTTCCAGGGATATTTTGCACCAGTAATCTCTTCAACTATTTCTCTGGCTCCTTCACTTTTTTCAAAAGAATCTTCCACTCTTTCTTCTTTTTGAATATTCAGAGTCTTTTATTTTTGCCATCAGATTTGTTATTCTAATTTGCACTAAATTTTTTAACAACATTATAGTCTTATTTATATAATTTCTACTCTCACTATTGTATGTAACAATAGTTTGTTATAGGAAAAAAAACTTGAATTTTTCAGATACAACGGTTTCATTATTATAGGTAACAAATTACGTTAATCTTTTAACAATAATATAACAAATATAAAATTTATTCAAAAATAATAATAACAAGCATAGATAAAGATGGTACTTACAAGGTACGATATTCAACTTATGCATTGTTCTATGTATAAGCCTTTGATTATGAGTGTCTAGTGCATTTTTATAGTTATATCATAGTTTTCTTGTCTGTTGTAGATTCTAAAAGAGAGTTCAGACAGACTAGTTGTTGTAACTGTTCAACGAAACAAAATAAAAATTACGTTGTGCGATCTGAAACTTAGTGCCCAGGACCTGCACGTAAGACTATAGTTGTTAATGGCAATGTTAAAGTTCTGGAGGGTCCATCTCAGGTCAGATGCTTATTTCCGAATGAATTTTTGTTTGTATGTTTGAATCTTTTCTCACCCTTGATATTTTTTAAAATATTGTGTCATTTTGCAGGGTAAACAAGGCGTTGTTAGACATATCTATCAAGGCATTGTCTTTCTATGTGATGGAAATGAGGAAGAAAATGGTGGCTACGTCACAGCTAAAGCTATTATGTGTGAGAAAGTTAAGCTTGCCATTAATGTTTTCAGCGCAACTGGAAAGGTCTAACATCTTATCTAGTACCCTTCTTGGTCACAAACACTGAGAACTTATGCTTATTTTTGATATTTTTTACTCATTGATTTATACTCAGGATAGTGAACCAGGTCCTTTAGTCTTTGACGACCAAGCATCATCACCAAGATCACCACTCTCACCAAAAAAGCCATGGCAAGCAAAAGAAAAGGATTTGTATGTAACGATGCCCTACTCCTAGACACGTCTTTTAACTTTGGATACAGTACGCATGTTACTAATTTTCCTCAATTCAATAATTATGTATGCAGTTAACCGTGGGGACAGTGATAACTTATTTTCTATTGGCCAGACCTTGAGAATTAGGATAGGTCCATTGATGGGATCCTTCAGCCGTGTCACTGGCATACGTCGCTCTGATGTTACTGTGAAACTAGATTCTCGGCAAAAGTTTCTTACCGGTATGTTTATGCTGGTCTTGCACTTGATTCCTCAAATATCAGAACAATTGTTTGACATTGTTTCATAAAATAACATTTCCAATTAGCACCTGCACCTGACATTGTTTGATCCTTTTCAATAACATATCAATTAGTACTAGTTGTTATGTTATTTATCATAACAACTAGTACTAATTGCTATGTTATTGAAAATTAGTAACAAAGATAGTGGAGGCACACAAAGATAGAGTTTTCAATCACTCTTTCTTTGGATCCTCCTAAGAAAATTGATTCCCAATGAATGACTTATATAACTTATAATTATAACCTTCCACTAACACTGCCACATCCATAGCTACATTTGGACACAAAGTGATACTAACTAAATATCAAGGATATTACAACTTACTAGACCCCTCTTTAATATATCCTAACACAGTTGATAATCATTGAAACCAGATGTGTCAAATTGGTTACATTTTATGTGAATGAAAACACAAAGGGATCAAAGGATATTGTGTTTAAAAGTGATTCTGGTATTTAGATGAAGCTCTGTATTAATTTACTTTCATGCTACTTATAGCTATCAGCTCAAACAAACTATGATATTATATTTGTATTACATAATGCACTATAATTCTGGTGTTTTTTTCTCAAAAAAATAAAATAAAAATTTATGCGCTAAAAGATCTTTTGTAAAGAAAGAGTTTCCTTACTTCCAAGAGTCTATAAACAGTAGACATTTTTCATTCTAATGTATACGTTGAATAGCTCGGTGTGATGTTCTTGTATAGAATTTTATATGTATACGTTTGAAAATGTATAACATCTTCAAACGAGCACCATCCTATGATTTTTTTTGGCAATGAAGTAGGAAATACATAGTTGATGTAGTGTCCTGCAGTAGCCATAGTAAATATGCAAGTTATAATTTAGGCTACCAATGGATATATAATTCCAAAGAACATTGAAACGCAATAGTTATGTACAACAGCCTTTTTGAATTTTTGGAAGGCATGTGAACAATGTGGAGGCCTAAAAAACACGACAATTTCTTTTTTCGTTTTTGAAATTAATCTTTTTTTCAATTGTCGTCGGTACTTTTTTAACTGTTCAACTGCCTTTAATAGTGTCTGACGGTGGTTAACTATTGTTGGATCAACGACAGTTGGAGAAAAATACAAGCATTTATGGTTTAGGAACAGAGGCAGGAAAATACAAGCCTTCTTCATCGAGATCATCTGACGGCATCTCACCATCTGAATATGAGCATATGAGGACTGCAATATCTAAAATGTCAGCTGAAAACATGGAACTCAAGGAGCGGTTGAAGACTAATGAGGAATTGATTCGTGCATCACAGGAGGAGTCACGATTGCTCCGAGAGCAGTTACAAAAATTCATGGAGTCTTTTGCACAAGGTCATTCACAGCTACCTCCATATCGACCTCATTCTTCGAGTTAGAATCAACATATGTGTCCACTTACTTGATTATTTATCATATTATTTTGAGAATTTGATTATAACTTTTAGTTTAAGGTAAATATTATAATATTATTTATTAATTATTTTAATATATTTTGATGCAAAAGATAAGTAGTGTGATTCTTGTGAACTCAACCAAAAAGGTTTTTCATCAACTATTAATGTGATTTTTATCGTATTTTATCATATTAATGTATTTTATATTGTGATTTTTCATCACGTTGTTTTATATTATTCCAAAAGTGTTTTGAGAAAGAGTTGAGAAATTTCCTAAACTAATTTTAAAGCAAAAGAAAAAAAAAATTGCTATTTGCGACGGAATATTAATAGTCAAAAATTCTTTCGCTTGCATCTTAGCGTCGGCCACAAATGCGAGGCTAATCAAATTCCCGGATATTTAGCGACGGGTATATTCCCTGAGTAATTTGCAACAGTTTTTTTCCTCAGTAATTTGTGACGGATATTTATTACGTCGGTAATTTGTGACGGAAAACTGGGTTAAACCTATCCATATTGGGAGAGCATTAGCGACGACATTTTTACATTTGCGACCAAAGGAAACCGTCGCAATGATAGACGGAATAGATTTTCCCTCGCTAAAATTTTCCGACCCCCATTATTACGACGGAATTTTGAAGCATCGCAAAATCCGTCAGAAAGTTGTTTGTTACGGATTTTTGCCTATTTTGCGACGGAATCTGGCCGTCACAAAATCCGAGTTTTCTAGTAGTGAGTCGAATGAAATTATTTTGTTTCCTCTTGGTGCATCAAGGCTATCACCATAGGTGCTTCTGTTGCAATTGAATTGATCACAAAAGTAGCTAAAGGTAATGTAATTTAATCCAAGTTCATGTCTAGAGTTATAAATTATTAGATACAAACCTGAACTTCACAGAAAAGTTGTATCCTTTTGCAGGGTATGGAACGTGAGATAACATCCCTTCTGGAGCATCCACAGAAACTCTAGACAGCATCAAATCGACAATTAAATAAGGGTTAATAGGGCTTTCACCTCTGTAATATAGGTTATTTTCGATTTTACACCCCGTAAAATATTTTTTTTATTTACCCCAATAGGTCATTCAAAAACCAATTTTTTATTTTTGTTCCAGAAATTTTGGTTTTTGAATGACCTTAATCAAAACAAAAAAGTTTTACAAGGGACTAAATCAAAAAAAATATTTTACAAAGAGTAAAATCGGAAATGATCTATATTACAGGGGGTAAAGCACTATTAACCTATAATTTATAATGTTCTGTAGCACTTTCGGCCGAACCTTCTCCAATAGCTTTGGCCACTCCAGTTAACAGATTTACTGGTATTACACATTTTCATTTCATTAGATGTAAACCACTGTCCATAAACTTTATCATTCAATCCTGAAACATGAAGAGAGAATGACATTAACCTTCTTGAAGAAATAGGATAAAGGTCAAAAGATTTAAAAGGAAAAAAAATATAACTGAATTACACAACTGAAAAAAGAACAATTCCCCATTTTCCATGCTTACAAAGCAAGCATAGATTAGAATATAATGTATGATATGGGTAAAACATGGCATACGCATTCTTGTCAAAATTCCGACTTAAATCCTAAAATTCAGAATTTTGCAACATTCTTCACCTTCAACGACTTAAATCCATAGTAGAATCCTAAAATAAGCAAAATTCATGGATTTTAATTGCGGCATTGAAAATTAATTACAGCGATCAACTTTTATGTTCATGCAAAAAAGAATTAAATTTAGCAGCGACAACCCCCATTGTCTTTCCTAATGGGTGGGATCCAATACATATATTAAACGAACCACTATCTCCTAGCTATCAGATGATTGTCTGATGAAAAATCCAAGAAGAAAAAAAAAATAAAACCACAAAACCAATATAAAGCTTGAAAAGACTCGACCAATGATATATAAACTTGAAGCGTAAGACCATCTTCTGGATTCGGACATTTAAGTGTTTATAACAAAAAAGTATTGCATGCTTTTATTCTTGACAAGAAAGATGCACAACTTAGTACAGTTAAGATATATTATATATGATTCTATGTAATTATCCTAGGAGTAATAAGTATATTTTTGTGTTTATTTGTCACCAATCCTATAATATTAATAGGACAATCTATTTGTACTTGAGACACACAATGAAATACAAATATTCTTTTATATCTTTCTGAGTTTCTACATGTATCAAGAGCTTAGGTTTTCAATTTTTTTTTTCCTCCTGTGGTGTTTATGTTTTTAATCTCCTAAGTTTTTGTTTCGTACAAAATTTCTTTTGTTTGCCACGACTTGTTCGGCGAATTTTCAATTGTTCTTCATTCTATCACCCGTGATCTCACATCTTCCTTACATTTCCCAGTGTGCCATCATCACCAACCACCAACACTAGTTAAGTGTGGAGTTGCATCAATTTGGTGAGAGCTTTTCATTTTTAAAGTTTATTTCTGCCAATTATAAAGACTTGTGTTTTCGGTTGAATTTTATTGTGATATAATGATGAATTCTCAAGAATCTTCTTAGTCATCATTCTCTATCACAAACATTGAGTCTCTTCTCGGACAACTATTTCCTTCTGGTAATATTCATGCTGCTCTTTCCACAACACTTGGTAACTATAAATGATATTTTGATTCTGCATGTTGCAACCACGTGACATCTATGTCTCATTTATTTTCTCGCCTATCTAAAAATGATATTAACCCTTCTATCCACACTGCTGATGGACCCTTATGCATGTAAGCCACACAAGCCATATCTCTCTTTCTCTCTCTAATTTAAGCCTACCTACCACATATCTTATTCCTAAACTAAATTTTAATCTTATCTCTATTGGTCAATTATGTGACCTTATGAAATTACTTTATCTGTGTGTAGGATCCATGAACTGAACAACTCATAGGGAATGGACATAAGATTGGAAGGCTATACGAGCTCACTGAACTACATATTCCTCATGAGTCCAACATTTGTGCCGCTACCACACAGCCTTCCATCCAACTTTGGCATCGCTGTCTTGCACATAGTTCAATTGGTCAATTACGTCATCTAGTGTCTAAAGGTTATTTAGGATTTATCACTAATGAGTCTTTTGATTGTGTTGCATGTCAAAGTTCTAAACTACCTGCTTTATCTTTTCATAAAAGTACATCCATTTCAGCTTCACCGTTTGATCTAGTGCATTTTGATAAGTGGGGTCCTGCTCCCACACCTACTATGGGAGGTGCTCGGTATTTTCTTCTCTTTATTGACGATTATTCTCGTTTAACATGGATATATATGATGAAAAATAGACACGAGCTTCCTCAAATTTACATCAATTTTGCCAAAATGATTCAAACACAATTTTCTAGTCATTAAAGTTTTCCGACGAAATAATACCATGGAATATCGTGATTCTAAACTCTTGTCTTTTCTTAGTGAGCAGGGTACATTGTCTGAATTTTCTTGTCCATACACATCTCAACAAAATGGTTGCGCTGAGAGAAAGCATCGTCACATTCTTGACTCAGTCTGTTTCATGCTTATCTCAGCCTCTTGTCCAGAACGTGCTTGGGGTGAAGTTGTACTTACTACTGTCCATATAATTAATCGTCTCCCTTCCTTTATCCTTGGTAATGTCTCTCCTTTTGAGCGTCTTTATTCCACTACACCAGATTATAAATCACTTAAGGTGTTTGGTTGTGCGTGTTTTGTCCTCCTTCAGCCCCATGAATATAGTAAACTTGAGCCTCGTGCTCGTCTATGTTGTTTTATTGGCTATGACACTAAACACAAAGGTTATCGATGTTGGGATCCAATATCCCAGTGTATCCGCATCTCTCATCATGTTGTCTTTTGGGAACATATACTGTTTTCTTCCTTATCAGAGTTTAAGTCTATCCCGTCTACTTCCACTCCTCTCTTTACTAACCCTGATGTCAACCTTTTTCCTAGTGACACACATGCAGGCTCTGAGACATATTCAGGTTCTTCTAGTGAGCTTCCAACCCCTTCTAGTGTTCAATCCACTTCTAATGACGTTGTTTCCGATCGTTGATCTTGAACCTCCCACCATTGAGCTTCCTCCGAGGGTAAGAAATCCACCTCCTTATCTTCATGATTACGATTGTTTTTCCACTATGCTTCACCATCATGAAGCACAATCCTATAAGGAAGCCTCCACAGATCCTCATTGGCAGCAAGCTATGCAGGAAGAATTACAGGCACTAGAGAAAACCCACACATGGGACCTTGTTGAACTGTAGACCAATCATGTAATTTTCTCCAATCCTACATGCTTCATTTAAAGTATGAAACTTGGTTTTTGGTAAATAGACGAAATGGGCGGAACTTATGATTTTCTCAAATGACCTTTTGTAAAACTTTGGACTAAGACTTGATAGTTTGTAAGTGACCTAGGTTCATGATTATATGATATATTGGGATTGAATTAAAGGTTTACATGCTTGGGATGAATGTCTTGTTTTGAAAATGTCAAAATGATCGTTTTTTTGAAAATGAGACGATTTTGGTGTGATTTTGTAATTTCTTGGAATTGGCCTAGGATACTCATATGCCTAAGCTACCATGATCATAAGTTAGTAGTGCATATGCTTGGTTGAGGAAATTGATCATGTTTACTTAGTTTTGGTTGAATTGCTACAAAATTGTTTTAAAGTTGTGAGCGATAGACGAACTTTGTCGAAATTGATATTTAAGACCGGATATCCTGCAAACCTTTTTGTGAATAGTTTAATATGATGGTATGAGGATGGTTGAATTATTAATAGGTGTTGAACATAGTGTTTATCATAGTATGATATACATTTCTCTTTTACTTAAATTATGAGAAATTAGATGAAGTTGTTGTTTTGTGGTGATGTTGTTGATGTTGATTAATGAACATGTTAAATGATGGTGATATTTTTGGTGAATTCATATATGTTAAATGATGTTGATATTGATGGTGAATGCATATATGTTAAATGATGGTGATATTGATAGTGAATGCATATATGAAAAATGATGGTGAATTTGTTGTTGAACATGTGCATAGTATGTCATATGTTCATGCATCATAAGTCGTAGGATATTTATATCCAATGAAGGTGATCGAATACTTTGTATTCAAAATGAAGGTAATTATGATGTTATGTTTGCATCATGAGGTGACGACCTTGTTGGTGAATGGTACCACATGCATATAGGTGTCGAGTCTAGGCGCATTGCATGATTTGATATCGGTCATACTTGCTATGTGTTGATGAAAGTGTATTGATGAATATGTGTTTGGTGATTATTTGCTTTTGGTGACTATAATACCTGATGAATGATATATTTGTCGATAGTTGGCGAATTTGTGATGATGTGAATATACTAGTGTTGAATAATAATTATTGATGTTGAGAATTCTTAATCATTTTGAACTTAATTTTGGTGTTTTAAACTTCATATGATTATGCTTATGTTTTTTAATGTGAACTAACCCCCCAGTAGTTGTTTGGTCACCGCCTCATCATATTTAAATATGGTGTAGACAGCGTACATGATTAGCTTGTCTTTGCTTGGTGAGTTGCTGGAGACTAGCCTTGGAGCTACCTCGTTTTATCTGCTTTGGAGTCTGTAGTCTAGGGCTCTGATCTAGGATGTCGGTTATTCCTTTATTTTGATGTTGATTTTGTGGTTGATATTTTTACTCATATGTTGAGATTGATGACTTATATGACTATTTATTTATGATGCTTGTGACATGGCTATTTGAGAGTTGTATGTTATTTATCTGTTGCGACGTTTGAAAAATTTTATGCATGCTATTTGAAGTTTATTGAATATGTTACGTCTATTTCTTGAATATTTGTATTATTCGCCTGTTTTATCGCTTTAATAGAAGTAAGACGTTACACAAAGTACCGGCGCGAGAGAAAAAAGTCATACAGAATGTATGTAAAGTATTTGTCGAACCACCTTTATTTTTAATGCAATGCAATTTATCTTTTCTTTAATTTTCTGCAATTTTAACTTTCAGTCTTTATTTTGCATTTACTGCTTCTAAAACCTTTTTCTGTCGAAAGACGCCATATGTAACGCTCTACTTTTATTAATTATTATTTTATTGAGATTAGATGTCTTTTTATAATTTAGTCGATTTATTTTGATGAAGTGATATTTTGTTATGTTATATGTTGGTATTTATTTGAATAATATATATGTTATCTGGCGTAGAAATATATTTGTTATTTTGTGTGGGAATATATATGTTATCACAGAAAATTATTGGAAATGAAAAGAATCAAATAATTTTCTGTGATGGAACAAAAGATTTCGAATTTCTACTTCGAATAATTTTTTTTTTTTTCAAGGTTTTGTTATATTGCCTTGACCGTGAACGGTGCATTATTCTTTTGAATCTGGTACCAACGGGTATCATTGAAATATATTTGTTATTTTGTGTAGAGATATATTTGTTATTTGGTGTATTATTATTAAGTGGCAGAGAGATATGTTTAATTTAGAAATAAATAAGATTATGAGGAAAAGAGTAGTTTTGGGGTGTAAGAGAAATTAAGGTTATTATATTAGGTAGATAATAGAAAAGTTAGAAAACAGAAACACGTACAAGAGTTTTGGAGAAAAATAGAGAAGACCTTAGGAGAGAAGAACGCTGCTGCTAATTTAGGAGTAAATCTAAGGTAAGGGTGGGACTAACCTTCTTTAATCATAAGTATATGGTTCTGAAATAGGGTTTAACATGTTTGTTGTTGTTTTATTTTGATGATTAGAGAAGTTAGGGTTTGAAAAGAAGTTAGGGTTTTGAATTGCAATTTAATTGATGAAATTCGTGCTCTAGTTGTAGTGATATGTTTGGGTATGTTAATTTGTTGATAAATGAATTGTTGATGATCGTTGTTGTTATTGTTATATTATGAATTGGGTATGAATTATATTGAGTTGTTGTTGTTGATTGTGATGATTTTGAATGAATGTGAAGTTTGAATAATATAAGTTGCTTTTTTTTCTGATTTTTTTATCTCTGCCCCGAATTTTGAAATGAAAACTGGTATTGATCGGTGCAGAATTGGTTTTAGGTGTAAACACAAAAGTTGTAGATATGGATGTTAGTTTTCTAATTCCGTTGGTTTGACATCAAAACAATTTATAGAACTTGATTTATGGTCAAATTACTGCACGTAGGTCACAATGAATTGTTATGGACTTTCTGCACAACTTTTTCGAATTTGGAACAAAAACTGGTATTGATCGACATAGAATTGGCCTTGGGTGTAAACATGAAAGTTTTAGATAATTTTGTTATCGTTTCAGTGGCTTTAGTTTGACGTGAAAATGACTTTTAGTTTTTGAGTTATAATGAAAATACTCCAAGGAGGTCTTAGCAAAATTGTACGGTGACAACATTCTCTGTTTCATGTTCTTGCGTCTTTTTCACACGTCTTTGTTTTAAATTGGTCTTTGGTATAAATATGAAAGTTGTTAAAATTGTGATATCTTTCTAGTATCCTTGGTTTGACATGGAAATATGTTATGTATAATTTATTATGTTTTTACAAAGATGCATGATGAATTGTTGATGTTTGAATACGATATTATATGATGAATTGTTGATGTTTGAATTCGATGTTATATGATGAATTGTTGATGAATTGTTGATGTTTGAATACGATGTTATATGACGTTGTTTATGATTGATGAATATGAAATTATGATGTGAAGTCATTGTCGTTACCACGGTTGTTGTCAATGTCCTCAAAGTTGTAAGTAGTTTGTCAATGTTGTTTAAGTTGTAAGTTGTTTGTCGATGTCGTTGAAGTTGTTGGTCGTCAAAGTATTGTTGTTGAGTCCATGCATCATCACTAAAGAAGAGAGCTTATGCCTTGGAGCTTATGCTCAATTAAAGAAGAGGGCTTATGCCCTGGAATGCTTTGACATTCACCCCTAAAGAAGAGGGCTTATGCACTGGAGCTTATGCTCAATTAAAGAAGAGGGTTTATGCCCTGGAATGCTTTCTCATTCACCCCTAAAGAAGAGGGCTTATGCTCAATTAAAGAAGAGGGCTTATGCCCTGAAATGCTTTGTCATTGACCCTAAAGAAGGGGTCTTATGCCCTGGAGCCTATGCTCAATTGCGAAGGGGGCTTATGCTCTGATTGGTACCACATGCATATAAGTTGTCAAGTCGATGAAGTTGTTGTTGCATATGTCGTTGATATTAAGTTGTCAAGTTGATGAAGTTGTCGTTGCATAAGTAGTCGATGTTGAGTTGTCAATGTTGTTGTCGTGTTGTCAAGTTGTCATTATATTTAATGAGTTGATTAATGAGTAATTATGCAAAGCATCTATGTTGTATAATTGTTGTTTAATATTGTTAAATTTGTTGTTAAATTCTTTTAAAGAATTATATGCTTATTATTATAAAATGTGAAATCTCACCCCTTCTGCTTGGAAATGTTGCTCTTCGTATGAGTAACTTGCAGGTGACCAACAATAGTGCAGTTGAGAGTAATCTCCGCTGTGTCGTCTAGGATGCTCTGATACGTAACGGGATGGAGATTATTTTGTTGCATGTTTCCTTGTTACGTATTTCCTTTTAAACAATGTTGAACTATTTTTATGAGAATCTATTTAAGATGTTGAAATTATTCCCGCTGCATGTTTGTTAAATTTTTATAAAAACAGAAGTTTTAATAAATAGCAATTTAGCTATATTTATATTTGTTGGATTTTTGTAAAGTTGAATGTGACACTCTGTTTTTAAGTTGAAAAACTCTGATTAATCTATGTTATTTTAAAGTTGGGAAAACGGGGTGTTACACCATACGATCTCGTCTTGTACATAAAGCAACTTAAGAACTTGATGAATGCAAACTCTTTTTTTCCAAAAACAATGAACAACATGTGCTAGGATTTCTGGTTTGATCCTGCTTTTAATAATCAAAACCTGCCCTTATTGTTTACCAAAAAAATCGGTAAACAAATTGGCACGCTCAGTGGGACCATGTTTGTGCAGTATTTTCTAGAAAAAAAAATTGTTGGAAGAAATTCCCACAATGAGAATTTGAGATTAAAACTCTTTCCAAATTCTCTAACAAAAAATGTCTTTCGTGTTTACCACGCTTGCACGACATTTCATTCAACATTAAACTCAATTAGAAAGGTTATTTCATGAACAATTTTACATGAGCCAATCTAAGATAAGTCTAAATTAATTGGCGAGTGTTAGGAGAAGAACAACTGAATCTATTGATGATTATTTGAATAGATTCAGATTGTTAAATGCTAGATATTTTACTCAAGTGCCTGAACATGAGTTAATCGAAATGGCTGCTGGTGGCCTAGATTATTCCATCAGGAAGAAATTAGACACTCAATACTTGAGAGATATGACCCAATTTCCCGATAGAGTTCGACAGGTCGAAAAACTGAGGGCTCGGAAAGCCAGAACTCACAAGTTTAGAAGAAAAAAAGGTTGCTTACATAGATACAAACGAAAGCGACCAAGAATTCAACATAGCTTTTGAAGATTGTGTCAACGTCTTAGAACAAATGTAGTTTCTCTTTAATGTTCAGCTTAACTAGCACTAAGTAGCGTCGGATAGACGCTAGTACTTGACTTTTGAAGATTTTAGGTGCTACGCCATATGTTGACGCTAATCAATACTAATTTTAGCATCCAATTTTAAAATACTTGTTTCTTGATCTTTCTCTTTTCAAGTTTAGAGTACAAAACGTAACACTTTACCTTGAAATGTTACTATGTCAGCATTCTACTTTTGTAATGATTATTTAGTTAGAGTTAGTTAACCTTAGATAGCCTATTAATTTGAAGGGCGTTTTTACGGTGCAGTGAGGAAACTGACTTTTTTGAAAAAGTTATTTTGTTTAGCTAATGGTGAATTTTAGAGAAGATGAATTTTGATTAAGCAAGACGGTTTGGTTGGTGTTGGAGCACATGAGGTCTGGAGAGAAAGGGAGAAACTTGGAAAGTTTTACCCAAATTTGAAATTTTGATGTATAAGATTTATGATTTACAAAATAAAATAATAATAAAAATGTTTAATTTTGATTTAATCAGAGACTCAGTTGCAATAAGTAAATATATAGCGTCATACCTTATAAGCAAATTATATAATCTGACATTGATTAAATAGACAAATACTCTTGTACCAAAAAAAAAAAATAGACAAATACTCAATGATTGACCGTAGAAGAGTTAACTTCATCAGAAAAGTCATTCTTATAACTTCACCATAGAATTTTCCTAATTTGAATTTCTGTTGCAACTAATCATGTATTGACTTTTTACATATTCCTAATTAAGATGAATGATAAGTAACGTAGTTCTTTAAACAATCAACAATTGCTTTAAATTATAGTTCTAAACATAATTTTATTATCTAAAATTTGGATGCTGATTAGCACAAGTCATCATTCGTTGAAAGCTCAATGTCTTACAAATACTAAATTGAACTTAAAATATTAAACGAAAAATCGTATTTCTTTATTATTACCAATTTATCACCAATTTGAATATTTTTATTACGATCATGCAATGTACAACACATATGCTTTTGTATGTCACGCATCTTGAACCGTATATTCTTGACGATTCCATCAACTAGCCTTAAATAATTGGAACGTGGAGATTAGATGCCAGTACAGTAAGAGCTCGTGTATGCCATGCATCGGCTAGTGCAGAACGTCTGAGGTCGATCATTTTCTGGCTACGACATCTCTTCCTAAGTTCGACCATGATTTCTTGCCGTCTGCAAATAGACACATTCACATGTCATTCATGATTGTTGAATTAAGATTGGATAGGTAAAAATTTAAGGATTGATTGTATGTTGGATCATTTATGTTTATTTTAGTTTTTAAGTTGTTCTCTTATGTATGAAAAGTTTTAAGTTGGTCTCTTACATTTTAAAGGTTTTAAATTGGTCCAAAACGTTTTTCACTTTGAAATAAGTTAGTCCATTCAGCAACATGATATTGAATTTAATAAAAAAAAAAACTGTTTTAAAACTAATTTTTTAAAGGGTTAATACATGTTTAACCCCTTGTAATATTAGCGATTTCCAGTTTACCCTGTAAAAATATTTGTTTAGATTTCAACCTTGTATTTTGAAGATTCTTTGGTTTTCGATCTTCATGATATTAAATTACGAAATTTAAGGTACTTTCGCCGCTGTAATTTGAGAGAATTTCGGTTTACCCACCTGTCATATCATCGATTTTGTACAGTCAAAATTCATGAAGGTCCAAAACCAAAAAATCTTCAAATTACAGAGTTGGAATCTAAACAACTTTTTTTACAGGGGGTAAACATGCATTAACCTTTTTTTAAATAAGTTAAATTTGAACATGCACATTCTTAATCTGAATCTTTAAACGGTCAGGTGACAGAAGAGACTAACTTAAATCAAATGTGAGTAATGTTTTAAACCAACTTGAAACTTTTAAAACATAAGGGACCAACTTGAAACTTAAAATAAACATAAGGGGCCAAAATGCAATTAAGCCAAAATTTAACATTAATATATTTTGATCTAGTTGGACCTAAGAAAGTGGTTGATTGATTAAGGCCCATTGAGTTTGTGTGAACCGAGCTCTGTTCTGTCCACCCTGAGCCTAGCTCCGTTAAGTGTTCTTTTGAGGTTTCTTCCCCATCGACGAAGTTCAAGAGAGAATGCGGCTATAATATAGGTAAGAAATGTCATATTTAACCTAGTGTTAGGCCTGAGTATATATAGTGGTCAGGTAAGGTTTGACTGTCAACCTTTCTTCTACCAGCTATGTCTGGTTGTACAAACGTGAGTAACCCATAGGAAGGTAAGGAGTTCTCAGCCCGTATAAACGTGAGTAAACCCCAGGCCCTTAGGAGGAACTCTCGTCCCAATATGTTTTAGAGAATGTCTATCGTATGGTGTCGCATGTTTAGTGGATTCGGGTCAGTTCCGAGCTTAGTCAGGTTGGGCCTTGGGCTATTCCTGAACATTTTCATTTTTGAAAAATATAATATGTATTGAATTTTGGATTAATTGATCTCGATCCAACAATCATGGATGTCGTGACAAGGATGATCTGATCACATGTATACGGAAAATTGTTGATGTTGGCAATCAAATTTCCATATGTGTGATATGTGTATTGTGTGTGTATGTTTGTTAAACAATTATATAATTTTTATTTTACAATTTTTGAACCTCTGGTCCTTTTAGATGATAACCAAAATTGTAGGGACCAATAGTCCCCTTTTAAGAGCGTATAAGCAATCTCCTTTAATATAAGAAAAAAACATGTTGTGGAAAACCTATTTATAACCTTAACCCTTTTAATGTAAATTTACCACTTTTAGAGGTAAATCTAGTCTATTTTTTCACATGTTGTGGAAAACCTTTTTATACCCTTAACCCTTTTAATGGAGATTTCCCACATTTAGGGGTAAATCTGGTCTATTATTTTACATTTCTAATTCTACAACATCACTAAAGAAGAACTAATGTCATCGAACTAAAACATCAAACCTGGTTTGCTTTATCTGCAGATGTATCTAACTTACCCATACCATTGGAACTAAACTAAACTTAAGTCATTTCTTTTTTGTGGGAAATTGCAAGTACACTTTTGGTTCAAATTTCTATTTCACAGCTAGCAATCAATCAAAATACTCTACTATATCATTTTCAACTATACTATTACTTTTACAATACTACCAAACTTTGTCATTCATTCAATCGCCTCCTCTCTTATCTTTTGAACCGGTTAGATACTTCTTTCTCTTCTTTTGAATGGTATACCATTTTTAATGCATTTTAGATTCAAATGTTATCCTTCAACCTAAACCAATCATGTTTGTGAATCTTAAATGAACAAATAAAGTTTTTCATCCAAACTTAAAGGAACATTATTTAACCAATATTGAAGTCGGAAATTTCATATCAAAGTTTTGTTCACAATTTTATTCAGATTGGCAATTTTTGTTTATAGTTTTGTTTTCAGAATCTATTTTCCTAAGTATGTTTGACTCCCATACTCACATCTGGTTTGTTTTTGGATAGTAGATTCATTGTTTTTTTCAGTTTTGTTTTCTGATTTCACATTCTCTTTCTAACTTTTTAAGTGTTATTTTAGGTTTGGTGTATTTATCTATATTTTCATATGTATGTTTGCCTCCCATATTCACATCTGGTTTGCTTTTTTAGTGTAGATTCATTGTTCTTTTCAGTTTTGTTTTCAGATTTTACATTATATGTCTAACTTTAGTTGTGTTCATCTATGTTTTCCTAAGAGACTAACTACATTATGTTGTTTCTTATAGATCTGAAATATGGAAAGACCATTTGAGTTTATTGGTGATGTCACAGACAATAAGGATTTCTGGAAACTAGTTAGAGTGAAAAACAAGTGGAATGTTGTTAAGGATGGGAAGGAACATGTGGAGATGATCATTGTTGATGCTAAGGTCTTTTTAGTTGTTTTCATTCTTTGTACTGATTTCTTACTTATCTTATTTCATTAACTCTTAATGGTTTGTTTGTTTCCTTCTCAGGGTAATGATATACAAGTTATTATTTCTACTGCCTACAAAGCCACCTATGACCAAATCTTAGAAGTAAATACTACTTACACTTTAATAAATTTTCAAGTGGTTTGCAACAATTTGGTTTTCAAGGCTTCAGAACATAATTTATGTTGAAATGGACCAGTGGGACTACTGCTATTGACATCAATGTCATGATGTTCCTATATCTGCCACCAAATTCAAACCATTGGCTGAAATTAACTCTGGAAAATGGCGACCTGACATTTTAGTTAGTAAGTTAACTGCTGTTTATAAACTATTGTTTTTATCAATTGTTGTCTTATGTGATTTTGACTAAGTATCACGGTGTCTTTATTTTCAAGATACAATTGGAGTAGCTCAGGACATGGGTTATTGCCAACTAAATGACGGAATTAGGAAAAAAACTCCAGGTCAACTTTACTATGAAAGACCTGAGGTAAGATTTTATGTTATAGACATTTGCCCTAAAAAATTATTCACATCACTACTATTTATAACACTCTAATATGCACATTAGAATGACTCTAACATTGTAACTACTATCAATATGCACTGACATTCCTCTTATCTGCACTTTATGGGAAGAATATGCTGCAAAGTTCATTAAATTTAATAGTGAAAGGAAGGAAGGTGGACCTATGATTGTGATGCTTAATTATGCCAACATAAAAGAAATAACCAACATAACAACAACTCGAATCAACTTTGTTTAAAAAAAAACAACTCGAATCAACTTGATCTCTACGGTATAAGTACTATCTTGGTGGAGAATCTTTGTTTTAAGTGATCTCTCTAATTATCTTAGGCGTCTTAAGTGATCATATATATCAGTCTTGCGTAACATAATTTTTGATCAAATTTTACTTATCCATATAACTGATATTTAACTCGAAACCAATTTTATTATTTATTAATGACTATTTTACATCATTATTAGTTAAAAAAAAAGGCTAAAATATGATTTTGGTCTCTGCAAATATAGCGAGTTTGAGTTTTGGTCCCTAGTAAAAAAAAAAACTAAATCCATCCTTGCAAAAGTTTTTGTTTTTTTAAATAGTCCATGACCCTACTTTACTAATGATTTGACACTTTTTTACCTACGTGATATTCGTTGACTGTGTAACTTTGCATAGTTGTTAGCCATGTGGCAATTGTTTCAATTTAATTATTTAAAAACAATTTTTAAAAACAAAAAATATTTTCAAAATTAAAATAAAACATTTAATTTTAAAAAACCAATTAAGTTTAAATAAGTAATTAAAAATTAAAGAAACTGGGAAAATTCATAAATTTATCCTTTTGTCTAGAAATTCATAGCCAAGTTCTTCAAAAAATAGAACCGAACACAAAGAGAGATCATCTACCTCTTGGATCTACAATAGTAACAAGAGAGAAGCAATAAGGTAAGAAACACAACAACACATCACCATCTACAATTCACCATGAACTCAATTCATGACAAAAAATCATTTTTTTCCAATCCATAAACAAAAACTAACAGCAACCAAGATTTGATTTTGTTGCGATATGATGGAGAAGTTTTGATTTTGTTTAAGATTTGATTTTTGTTGCGATGAGATTTGATTTCGTTTATGGGTTTGCTACTCAGATGCTGGGTATCTTTCTCTCCTTTTCTCTACAATTGAATGTGGTTTTGATTGGTTTTAATGGTGATGGAAAAATTGGTGAAGATGGTGAAACATGCTGATGTTGCAAAAAAAGAAGAAGAGGGATGGAGAAGAAGAAGAGAGGAAAAGAATGTTGATTCTTTAATTTTTAGTTTAATTAAACCTTTTTATTTTATTTTGAAAACTAAATTTAATTTTAATTCAAATGATTTTTAAATATTTTAAATAAGGTAATTGCCACCTGTGTGTCATGTGTACGTCTTTGCACAGTCATCGAATGCCACGTAGGTAGAAATGCACCAAATCATCATTAAAGTGGGGTCAATGACTTTTGAAAGATAATTTTTTGCAGGAATGAATTTCAATTTTATTTTTTACGAAGGACCAAAATCTAAACTCGCTATATTTGCAGGGACTAAAAATATATTTTAAGCTTAAAAAAAACAAGAATTATTCGGCTATCGTGTATATTTCATGTTATTTAAAAAAAACTTATTAGTTTTTTTTTTATTTAAAAAAAATAAGTTCTTTTTTGTCAAGTAACATAGCGGTTAAAATTCATCTTTTTCAAGATGAATAAATCAGATGAATAAATCAGATGTCTGAATTCGAACTCGAACCCTGCATATAATAATTCATGTTCCTGCCAACAACCGAGTTATGTTATGTTATTAATAAGTTATTAGCGTGACAACTGACAACTTATATTTATTTTGATAAAAAATTAAGGTTGCAATATAATATACCATTGAAAAAAATTGAAGACTATATTTTGTAGGGACACAAATATATTTAACTTCAAATTTTCAATCATTAAAATATAGGATGCTTACGTATAGAATGTATATTTTTATATTCATAGAGGATAGAGAATGAATTGATGGTTATATATATAAAATTGATGTGGCATAGAATACTTCATAATCAACTGTTTTCAACTGCTACATCAACATTATGTTAGCGATATCCCCTCCTTTGTTTTCAACAATTGGATGGCCCTTTGAGGAGTCTTTAAGCCAAAACCAGCTTCAGAATCACTTCCACACAGAAAATATTGATCAATTATTTAATTTTCATGATCAATTTGAGGCTGAAATTAATTCAACAAATCCCTCACAATCCACAAGCAGTGACCTTAGCATAGTCAAGAAGCTTGATCATAATGCTAGTGAACGCGATCGCCGTAAGAAGATCAATAATTTGTATTCTTTACTTCGTTCAGTTCTTCCTGCTTCTGATCAAATGGTACTTATTACTTGACTCTCTCTTTTATAAACCCTAATTATGTTTTGATTTCAATTTTTTTAGAACTATGGAAATTAATTAATTTCTATGTTAATGTATTGTTTCAGAAGAAGTTAAGCATTCAAGCAACAATTTCAAGAGTCTTAAAATACATACCAGAAATACAGAAACATGTGGAAGGACTAATTAAGAGAAAAGTAGAGATCTTATTGAGACTTTCTCCACAAGTAAATGAAGTTATTATAAGCAAAGAATCTCAAAAGAAGAAACGTAGTTACAACACCGGTTTCGTAGTTTCATCAAGTAGACTAAATGATAGTGAAGTTGCTATTCAGATTTCATGTTACACTGTCCACAAGATTCCATTATCTGAGATTTTGCTATGGTTAGAAAATGATGGCCATTTGTTGCTAAATGTTTCTTCATCTCAAACCTTTGGAGGGAGGGTATTCTACAATTTGCATTTTCAGGTGTGTTAATTTTACATGACTTTTGTTTATTTTCACAATGTGTAAATTCAGGAATTATTTAACTAAAAGCTTCTTTTGGGTTTTCTGCAGGTGAATAATACGCAAAGATTAGAATCTGATATTTTAAATGAGAAGCTGTTATCAATAATGGAAAAGGAAGGAGGGTTTTCAACTCAATAAAAATTAGTTACATTGCTTTGATATAGGGCTTTTGCCTATACGATTAGGCAAATGTTGGAAGCATGGATTGCAGTTTTGCAAAATTTCTTAGGAGTAATTTTAGGTTAATTCCCATCAAATGTTGGAGTAATTAATGACATATGTGGAATCGTCAACAAATTATGTACCACATTTCTTATGAGTGTAGTGAATACTTCTTAGGAGCATCCCGACTTAAATCCTCTAAAATTCAGGATTTTGAGACTTTCTTCACATTCAACGACTCAAATTCATAGTAAAATCTTAAAATAGACAAAATTCATCGATTTTGATTGCGATTTTACGATTTCTTATAAACTAAGTAATTTATGAATATATATCATGTATTAATTTTTTTGGGGAAAATCCATCGATTTTGATTGTGATTTTACAATTTCCTATATCGATTCTACAAAAGTCTTTGAGTAAAATCCTTCGATTTTGATTGCGATTTTACGAGTCCCGATTTTACTATTCCCTTTCGACCTGAAGTAAAGTCCCTTGCTTAGGAGCTATATATATATATATATATATATATATTTTTTTTTTTATAAACATTATATATAAGTGCTAAATCACCTACCTATTTTATTAATAGAAAGGAAAAAAATACAAAAAAAGTTGAGGGACTAGACAAACTCAACCAAAATATAAAAACACAAGAAAAAAAAAAAGGATATTTTGTTGAACCAAAACTAATCCTACAAACTCAATCTTAATAAAATAGGACCAAAAGAAGCATGGAAGTCACAACTGTTTTTCAAATGCATCAACTGCTTTTTTTCAAGTTGCTATATTTAGCTGATATGTAATTAACTCTAGTAATATAAACACATCAGTCACAAAAGAAGCATGGAAGTTTTGTACATATCCCTAGACTTATGCAAAAGTGGATTTAAGATAAAGAAAACTTATTTCGGTTGAAATACCAATGATATTCGAGCTGATATGCAGAGAGATATGATCATTTAGGTATAGGATCAACAAATTTCACAAATAGATATGGCTGAGTATGAAATAGTTGTTACAGTTGATGTAAACAATGATACTACAGCGCTTATACTCCAATAGAGATATTCATATTTGTAACTAACTGAAGCCACTAATTCATGCTGGAAAATAGTAGGAAAATCCGCAAGAAACTACATCATGCTGGACGGAAGAAACTGCAAATTAGTTGCAGTTTTAGCGGCATTAACCAAATCTTCAAGGCGATGAACATCAGCCAAATGATGCTCACTTTGATGATTGGCAGATTTCATTTGCCTGAACATTATTAATCACTTCGACTGAAGCTCCTTGCCTTTTCGTCTCTGAAACTCAATTTTCCTGGTAACATCACTGCCTTGAACATCGCTTTTACCTTGCTTATGGGGATCGACAGAATTCTGAACTCTATTATCACCATTATCTTCAAAACAACCATTCTTCTGTAGTTTCTTGCACCGACCAAACGAGTGACCAATCGTTCCACGATTTGGGACAATATTGAGGCATCCTTTCGTGTGAACAATTCAACATAAAACACATAGCTATATAGCTATAGATGCGTTTGGATAAATCAATGAACCGTCATAATATTCCTAAAGGCTTAAAAGTACTCTCGAAAGGCTCAGACGCCCTCCAGAAGGGCTCCTGAGGCCTAGACGCGTCCTTCCTAGGGCGCCGCCTTTCTTAGCTTCTAGAAACCTCTAGAAACCGCCTAAAAGACCAAAAGCCCAACTTCCTTGGAGCGTGGGGAATTTGATAAGCTAAACATTATGTACAAGAAGGGCTTAGTGCGTAATGACTTTGTGAAAATGTCAACTTATTGTTGTTTATTTGCGATGTGTTGGCGTGTATCAAGCATGGATACGGACACAGACACTGACACGCCAACATAGTTAATAATTTGAAAAAGTCATATAATTTAGTGTAATTACAAGTGTCGGTGTCGTGTCGATATCGGACACGACACGTGTCCGACACCGGGACACACCTAATCCGAGGAGTGTCCGTGTACAAAATAGCAATCCACAATAGTGTGTTTGGTTTCTTATGAAAAATAAGATATGCTGCAAGATGTAGATCAACTTCATTAGATGTAGGTGAATTAATCGACTTGCTAGCATTTTAATAAGCTTCTCGACCAAATGATATCACTAGAGTGGCATGTGCAATATTGGCCCAGCTTCATTGGATGTAATCTATTATGAATACAAAGTTTACATGAAATGCCCCACAGAAGAATGATCATCATTCTTCTACCCACATAGTTTCGTGTGGAGATTCTTTTTCTTTTCTTCTTTCCAAGTTGGGCGTGCAAAACATTATCTCTTTACCTTGAGGGGTATTAGAGTATGTCAACATTCTACTTGTAATGATTGGCCTTTTCAGAAAAAGAAAAAAAATACTATTGTAATGTTAGTTTAATAGAATTAGTTAACCGTAGTTAGTCTAATAATTGGATCTCTATTACAATTAATCTTGTACCGACGTTGTACATATTACTTACGTACTAGGTCATGCTAACTTGTGGGCACATGCTAAGGATTCCATAAATACAAAATATTTATTGCAAAATATTATTTTTCAATTTCTAAAAGAATAAAGGCTTAAATGCATTTTTCACCCCTGTGTTTTAAAAAGTTGCGATTTTGGCCCCCTTTAAAAAAATGGATATTTTGACCCCCCAATTTTTAGCCCTCTTTGGATTAGTTGATTTTATGTCAATTTCTCAGTCTCTGATGGTGTAAACTGACATGGGGATAGAAGGATGCTGATAAGTGGAGTCCAAACTTGCATGATTTCCAAACTGACATGATAAGTGGAGTCCAAACTGATAAGTGGATCATTCTTTAGGGGGGCCAAAAGTTACACCATGCCAGTTTGGACTCCATTTATCAGCATCCTTCTATCCCCATGCCATTTTACACCATCAGAGACTGTGAAATTGTCATAATCTCCATCAAAATCAGCTAATCAAAAGATGACCAAAAGTTAAGGGGTCAAAATATCCATTTTTTTTTAAAGAGGGCCAAAATCGCAACTTTTTGAAACATAGGAGGTGAAAAATGCATTTAAGCCAAGAATAAATTAGCACAATTTTCTAAACAAAATTTTTACTTTAGATTCTTTAACATAGCTTAAGGGCACAAGTTAACATTTTTCTTAATTAATCAGAAGTTCCTAAATATTGTTTTACTTTGTCTAAAATTCTGGATAGCTGATCAGCATAGGTCTTCATTAGTTGAAAGTTCAATGTCTGTTACATTATAATATTTAATGTGACAATTTCAAAAAAAATAATTGTATTGTGCTTAACCAAAAAAATTAATAACCAACAATTAAGCTTAAATGATTAACGAGCTCTATCAAAAGAGAGATCGTTCGGAAGAATTCAAGTTCATTTTTAGATTCCACGTGTTTTTCTCAGACTACGCTTATTTTTTTTATGAACTAAGAATGTGGTCAAACATCAAAGTGAAATTTAGAAATCCCAACATAATTGGCGTTTTCAAGAAACTCCTATCCTCTGTTATCCACTTAGAATATATTATTAACAAAAAGAACAAAATATGTAAAAAGGGTGGCCAAACCAAAACCTTCAAAAAAAGATTAAAAAAAGAAAAAGTAAATAAAAAAATGAAGCAAATAAACTTCCCAAATAAAAAATGATGTCATTCAACAACTATTGACTTCAAAATGAGTGTCATAAACTGCTTTGTTGAGTTCTTAATTTTTCTTAGTTAATTAAGGAGTAAACGGGGGGTTAGCATTATCTATCTCTTCAACCAACAATGCCCGATTAAATTGAAATACAACGGCTCCCTTATTTAAAAACCGAAAGGTCAACACAAAAACGACCACAAATTTAATAAATTTTGTTTAGTATAACATGTACCGTATGTCACGCAGTGGCGGTTTCACCTCCCGGCGACTATGGGCACGCGTTTGGGCTTTGTTCAATTTTTTTGCAATTCCGTATGTAAATTTCTCTGAATTTCTTATATAAACTCCTATAAATTGAACAATTTCTTTAGATTTTTTTATTATTTGCTTCCAATTTTTTATGTAATCACCTATAAATGTGTTGTAAATTTTTTTTGCACAGACTCCGCCACTGATGTCAAGCATATCAATAGTATATACCAGATTCTTCCATCAACTAGCCTTAATTAATTGAAATGTGGAGATTAGAGGCCAGTACAGTAAGAGCTCGTGTATGCCATGCATCGGCTCGTGCAGTTCGCTTGAGGTCTATTGCATTTTATATTCTCCCCATCTATGACACTATTACATGTCTTCCCTCATGTGTATTGCGAATGTTTTTCTTTTTTTAAATGGCTAAATACATGATTATTTTTAAGATGAATATATTAAAAAGTTAAGCACAAGATATGTCTACCAAGAAATCGGAACAAAGTTGGACCATATGGAAATAAACAGTATTGTATCCTCGTTGTCATACCTTAATTTTTGACCCAAGATCCCATCGACACGTGTCTTCCGACCCAAATCAGTCTCTGACTTTTCAGTGGAAATTTCGGCAGAGGAGGTATTTTAAAATACCTCATGTTTGGTTTCGAGTCGGGCCTTCTTCTCTCTTTTTTAGTTTTATTTCCATCCTTTTATTTAATCATTTTTTAATTTCAATTTTTATTAGTCATTTTTATCTCTTCATTTTTATTTGTTTTCATTATTTTTATTATTTAAAGTCCAAAGATTCAAAATAGATCGGATAAGTCAAATTGGTCCAAGTCCAGAAACTGCAAGCTGTCACAAGCCTTACTCCAACAGATTTTCAGGAACAATCACACGCTTTTTGTTTCATCCCAATCCAAGCCACATTTTTTTTTTGCTGCTTATCAACAAACCCTAAACCTAACATTGATACTATAAAATCAAACCCAGCAGTAATGAATAAGGGGCCGAAAAATTCATCAAAGAAAACCTGCAAAGAAAACAGCCAACTATCTCAACAAACCATCATCAAACCCAACACAACAGAGGTCAGACTAATACAACAAACAACAAACCACATCGAACCGTTACAAGGCCAGAACCGCACAAGTCCTCAACAACTAAAAGCTTCGCAGAATCGAACTAGCTCACAGCCGCGAAACAGATCGCAGAAGGCAACATCAAGTGTACTAACTTTCAAAAGAAAACGGAAAGGTATAACTTATATCCTTTAGATCTAGACCGATTCGTGTTTGTGTTGATATTTTCAGTGTTAGAAACGAGTAGAGAGTAAGAAAGCACAATTTTTTTTAAAAAAAAATAGATATATGGTTTCGTCGCGGCGGCGCCGCCGTTAAGGTCGGCCAGCCACCGCCGGAACCCTCGCCGGATTCTGGAAACCCTCGCCGGAATTCCCTCCGGCCACCACCTCAACTCGCCGGATTCTGGGTGGGAAGGAAGAACACCACCGTGTTCTTCATGTTTAAGAAGAGAGAAGAGAGAGTTTTAGAAGAGAGGGAAAGAAGAGAGAGGAAAACAAGAAAAAATGAAGGATTTCTGAAGCTACAACCTTTATATAGGCTACGCGTATCCGGTACGCAAAGGTGCATCAACCTAGCGTGCACCCTCATCTCTTTGAACCTTTGATCAAGATCCAAGGGCCCCTGCTGCCCTGGCCTGTGATCTAATCCAGGCTGTTTGATTTCAATCAGACAGCCTGTAACGTTTCCCCTTCAGCTCGCGTCCCTTTAAGCCTTTCATGCCCAATCTGCTTTATTTTTAGTTACTGCACCCCCTACTTTACTACTGTTAACACCCCCTGCATTCATACTTTTTTACCATATCTCGTTTAATTTCCTCATGCATTTTTATCTTTCACTTGTGTTACATTTTACTGCATCATACATCATCTTAGTTTGCTTTTGCATTTTATTTTATTATGAAGCATTTAAATTATTAGATTGTATATTAGACTTTAATGTAATTTATTTATTTTCCCGCAGACTTTAGAATGTAGTAATAGGGTTTTATGCAATAGCTTTAGGTGCATGTGTGCGTGTGTGAGTGTATGTTTACCTTTACGCTTGGTAGTTTAGGTAAAAAGTTCTCGTGGTGGTCCAACGCCACCATCCGGTACCTACGCTTTACTTTTCCGCTCCGTTAGTTTATTTTCAGTTCAATCCTTCAAACAACAACAAAAACATGCAAATAACAAAATCACAAAAACATTTTCACAATAAACCTTGATCCAAGATCAAGTGATCCCTCCTTTTATTTTTATTTTCATAAATCAAAAGTGCAATCAACTTTAATTTTACTTTAAGTCTTTTTTCTTTTAATATCAAAAAAACACAAACAAATTCTTATTTGCCACTTGGCTTTTCACTTTAAAACTTTTTCAAAACAAATAAAAAACACATAACCAATCAAACGCAATTTCTACCCCGAACTACGAGGTTTTGATCCCTCACGGGTACGTAGGCAAAGGACACCCGTCCTTCCAAATCAATAAAAAAATGTAGATAATTAGGTCTTTGCTTTCTTAATCATTTTAAAATTCCATCTTTTCAAACTAAGCAAGTTATAGCACAAAAATTAAATAAAAGCAAGAGGTTCCCGTAGAGTACTGCGGACATAAAGGGTGCTAATACCTTCCCTTTATGTAACTAACCCCCGAACCCTAAATCTTTTAAAGTGGTATTTGAACTTTTTTCCACTTTCTTTTAAAAATTAAACGTTCAGTCGTGAAATAGAATAGTGAGTCAAAAGCTAATCAAATAGCCTTGATCTCCGAAAATTGACGCGACAGAAATGGCGACTTCACTGGGGAGCCCCTAAGAGGGTTGAGCCTAACTTGACTTTATTTAATTTTTGTGTTATAACTTGTTTCAAAAACAAAAACAAAAGATGGAAATACGTGTATATATGTTCTTCCTTCTTCTATCTCCATTCTTAAACGTGTGTGGTGAGATAAGTCCTAACCCGGACTTAAGGGAAATATAAGATAGGAGTGGTAGAATCATAGTGACATACCGAGAGTATTCTTGCGTTTTGGAGCATGTGATGTAACCACACTTTGCAGAGGATCTTAAGGTGATGTATGTCGACGTGTGTTGTCACGTTTAGACGTTGTTACTTTTAAGTTTCCGTCGAAGCTAAGGACCTTTAGTTACCTTTAACCCATCTTGGCCTTTAGGACGTAGTGCGGTGGCTAACCAAGTGTTGTCTTGGAATTAGTCGACACGCGATACTACACTCAAACGAGACTTTCCTACGAACGCTGTTGGACCGGGTGTTGTCCCGGGCATCCGACAAAGGTCGGAGGGGGTTGGACTTTGGGAACTTGGTAGAACCCGTGATACAGGTACAAATCAAACCATAGTCCCTACCAAATGACGTATTCACCTTTGACTCCATCATTATGGACCTAAAACCTCACCATGTTTTCTCCGTTTCTTTTAGCATAATCATGCATTCATTCATAAACTTTTTCTCATTAAATATCAAAGGACAAGATAAGTTCTTGTAAACATCAAATGTATGGACCTTTGCAAGAAAGAACAGCATAAAATAAAATTTCAAAAAAATCTAAACTAAGCTTTTGCTTTTGTTAAAGGCTTCTTCCGTGGCTTTCTTCTCGCCTTTGAAAAGGGAACTGATTGCAATATCTTTATAAATAAAATCATGGTCCTTACGATGTTTACAATTACTTTGACGTATTCTTCGATAAAAAAATGTGTCTTTTTTTTGCATAGACATCATGCATCATCTTGCATTTCATGGTCTCAAATCCCAAGTCTCACACAAATCTTTTTCTTCCGTAGAAGGTCAGCCCGTTTGAAAGGTGGCCCGACACACTCTCTACAAGTCTACTCGTACTCACTACACTCGGGCATTCGTAAAGAAGAAGATGAACTTTCTCAAACAAGAAAACCAAGTACTCCGGGAGGAAAATGAAACAATGCAGACTAGGATGGACGAAATGACCGAACTGGTAAAGACACTGTCGGCCGCACAAAATCAACTGCCACCACCACCTCCTCCCCTGGTCAGCACTCAGGCTGAGGCAGGTCCCTCTACTACTCTTGGTTGGACAGTGTCTATCAATACTTCACAGCAAATTACACCAGAAGGTCGTCCTTGGGGCGTACCTATTAGCCTCGGTGAAGTATTCCGCACTTATGCCTCAGAAGCTCAAGTGTCTACTGTTCAAAGTGCATTTTCTGTTCCAACCGCGACCTACTCAGTACGTCTGGTTCACGCTATTCCACAAAAGGAAGAACTTGTCATCCCTTCAGAAAGTACAGGGGCCTATGACAAAGTGATTGACTTGCAGGAGAAGTTTGAGATAATGAGTCGGGAAATGCAAGCTCTTCGTGGAAAAGAGATATTCGGGAAAGATGCTTATGATCTCTACTTGGTGCCAAATGTTCAGATACCCTACAAGTTCAAGCTCCCGGACTTCGAGAAATACAAGGGGACTTCCTGTCCTAAAGAGCATCTAAGGATGTATATGAGAAAGATGACCACATATGCCGGTGATCATCAGGTCCTTATCCATTACTTTCAAGACAGCTTAGCCGGTGCCGCACTGAAGTGGTACATAAATTTGGGCCGTACGGAAGTCCAAACTTTCAATGATCTATGTGACGCCTTTGTGCAACAATACAAATTCAATGTGGACATGGCTCCGGACCGGAGTGATCTCTAGGCTATGACCCAAAGAGACAAAGAAACGTTCAAGGAGTATGCCCAATGATGGAGGGATGTTGCTGCCCAAGTCAGATGGTCGGAAGTGTGACCGAAGACTTCGCAGAGATGGTTGACGCGGGTGTACAGTTAGAAGAAGGAGTCCGAGAAGGACGGTTAGTAAGAAAAAGTGTACCTACCAACAATGCAAAGAAATTCGGGAGAAACTTTTCAAGAAAGAACGAACAAGAAGCGAGCATGATGGCCCATGAGAGGCCTCAACAAGAATATCCAGCTTATCAACATGTTGCTGCAATCACTCCCGCTACCAATGCCATTCAACAACCAGGTTATCAGCCACAATTCCCACAATATCCTTAGCAACAGTATCCTCAGCAACAGTATCCTCAGCAACAAAAGGTCTCAAGAAAACAATTTATCCCAATCCCTGTGAAATATGGGGATTTGCTTCCACAGTTGCTCGAAAAGAATCTGGTCCAGACCAAGGCGCCTCCTCTGGTACTAGCAAGATTGCCAGCATGGTATAAACCTGACATTTTCTGTACTTACCATCAAGGGGCACCTGGACATGATGTCTAACATTGTAATGCACTAAAGAAGGCAGTCCAGAATTTGATCCGGACCAACCGTCTGACCTTCTAAGACTTGACTCCAAATGTGTGAAGCTAATCTAGTACCGAATCATGGGCCTCATCTATCAATATCCTGAAGAGGTGGTGCCTAATTTTGATGACATGTGGAGTGGCTTGCCGTAATTGGGTCGCTGTTGACGTTCCTTCTGCTGCTTTCTGTTCAAATAATGCGTTTGTTGTTTACTTTTTCCAAAAAAATCCTTTCGTCCCTCCCGAGACAAAAGTGAACTCGTGTAGGGCTTTTTGCTTCATGTATTTTCCATCATTAATAAAAAGGTAGTTTTGATCCCGACTTTGTTTTTATTTTGTGCTTTTTTCTGGAAAAATGGTAACACAGAAAACCAAAAAATCTTTTTCTTTAATCACTTCCAAATGTCTGCATACAATCATTCACTCTCTAAAAATCAAACATAAATGCAGATTAAACATAAATAAGCCCGTTGAACACATTAACCCTATACTCTTTTTCAACTTTGAATTCCTTGTGTCCGAAGATGAAGAAGAATGAAGTGATTCCCGATAAAACCTCTCACATACTGGGGCATCTTAGCCGTCATAGCTGCAAACAAAATTAAGAAGATCGCCAAGAGAATGGCAGTCACTTACAAAGACCAGCATGAGATGGCACCGTTGCCTCACATGGGTATCGTGTCTCAAAAAACATTTCAACAGGGGCAACCCCCTCCTTCCATCAGTATACGACATGAAGGACGGACTTCTCATGGAGATCAAAGTCCCGCCAACAGGGTTTTGGCTGAAATCTCAAGATTGATTGAACTCACAATGCATGACGGCCTGATACAACTATATCAAAAGAAGTTGAAGCAAACTTCCAACAAGAAGGTTCGTCGGACTTTGTGCTCAAAAGGGAACTCTTTCCAACCTTACTCCAGGGGCAAGTGGGCGCCTAACTATGAAGGCTCGTGTACAATGACTTCTTACAACTACGAATGGTGACAAACTCACACGTCCTACGAATGCCGGTGCCGTCAAGAAATACTCTATCAAAAATAAAAGCTCGATAAGTCACAAACCTGAAAAAAGGACTTAGGCAAAAATGAGCGTCTCGGTGGACCGAAAACCCAAAAGGGCGATCCAGGCAAAAATTAGAGACATTAACAAAAATGATTATCCTGATAGATTGAAAACCCGAAAGGGTGACTTATGCAAAAGTTAAGGATCATGACAAAGTAACTGCATCAAATCGAGCACAATCCACTTGGGGCATCCAACTATCAAAATATCTCTGATTCGAAGCATCTGCAAATCAAAGACTCGGAACAAGGGCATTCAAAAGTTGTAGGGAAAATCACGGTTATTGTGTTCAACGTACCTTCCCATTACATTTACCATTTTCCAAAAAATTTCAAAGATTCGTGGAGCCATGCCATTGGCAGGCCACCACTCAATTAATCAAGTTTGAGCCCGTACCCATTTATTTGGAACTCTCATTTATTCAATTTACAAAATTTCTTTTATTTTTATGGCAATACTTGAAGCAAAATTTTCAAAATACAAAACTTGTTTTTTTTACATCTTTTGAAAAATGTGAACAACAAACACGCTTTTCTTTGAGCTCGTGGGTAGGTGAAGCATACATCAGCAGCCGCCTCGAGAACGGTTACACTCTGGAAGGGAAACATGTCTAAGCACTATGAAGAGGACCTCTGCTTTGAGCAAGATGTAGTCACAATCCAAAAATACAAAAAGAAAAATGAAAGCTCGCTAAGTTGAAAACCTGAAAAGGCGACTTAGGCAATAGAGAGCGCCCCGGTGGACTGAAAACCCGAAAGGGCGGTACAGGCAAAAATTAGGGGCACAAAAAAGGAATATACTCCCGGTGGACTGAAAACCCGAAAGGGCGGTCCAGGCAAAAGTTAGGGATTTCAAGAAAAAAAACAAAAAGACAAAAAACAAAAAGGAGCGTGACTGCTGGGGCATACCAATGGGTTAGCACTCTATGCATCTGGCGACTTCCAGAATTTTGGTCGACATTGGCTTGTATCAGAACACTATATGCCGGTTTACGAATGACGACTTCTTCTAGACCTGGGGTCAATAATGGGTTTCCCCCCAAGAGGCATCAGTTGCTACCTTATGTCGGGCTTCATCATGTCAATGACTCGATTTTATTCACAATGATATCATCTCCAAGGAAGATTGCTGAGTGTCAGTATTGTGATGTCGGTCCACTTCCCATCTTAACTGTCTTGTCTCGTTTCATCGAGTCACCTGTCATATCTAGTTTACACAGTTGTACAAGTTACATTCATACATTATTACTTTCATGTATTCATACGTTCATGCCTACACAACATATACACATTATCATTCATACATGATTGCGTTGTCACCCAGAGTCTTGTTTGGTTATGACCTTCAGTTCGATCCTTATTCATCATCACTCAAGTGGCAAGTTCGAACAAACGACCAACTTACATCTACCTTAAACATTTTATCAAATGCCGAGTGGATTCTCGCAAACATTTTATCAAACGCCGAGTGGATTCTCCCAAACATTTTATCAAATGCCGAGTGGATTCTCGCAAACATCTTATCAAAACATTTTATCAAACGCCGAGTGGATTCTCGCAAACATTTTATCAAATGCCGAGTGGATTCTCGCAAACATTTTTATCAAACGCCGAGTGGATTCATGCAAACATTTTTATCAAACGCCGAGTGGATTCTGGCAAACATTTTTATCAAATGCCGAGTGGATTCTCGCAAACATTTTTATCAAACGTCGAGTGGATTCTTGCAAACATTTTTATCAAAAGCCGAGTGGATTCTCGCAAACATTTTTATCAAATGCCGAGTGGATTCTCGCAAACATTTTATCAAATGCCGAGTGGAATCTCGCAAACATTTTATCAAATGCCGAGTGGATTCTCGCAAACATTTTTATCAAATGCCGAGTGGATTCTCGCAAACATTTTATCAAATGCCGAGTGGATTCTCGCAAACATTTTTATCAAAATGCCGAGTGGATTCTCGCAAACATTTTATCAAATGCCGAGTGGATTCTCGCAAACATTTTTATCAAAATGCCGAGTGGATTCTCGCAAACATTTCATCAAAGGCCGAGTGGATTATCACAGAACTTTATCAAATACCGAGTGGATTCTCAAAAACATTTCATCAAATACCGAGTGGATTTTCACAGACATTTCATCAAAGGCCGAGTGGATTATCGCAGAACTTTATCAAGAGCCGAGTGGATTCTCGCAAACCTTTTATCAAAGCGGAGTGTATTCTCACAAATTTCTATAAAGCCCGATGGATTGGCGGTCCTTTCCAAGGTCCGGTGGATTTCGACAAACATTCATAATCGAGCGGACAACTTGGAAATTTCTTCTCATATCACAAGTGTCATCCTCAGCGTAGCTGTTCCAGCGATGCCACTAGTCAATTTCAATTTTCAATAGTGTCATCCCCAGCGTAGCTGTTCCAGCGATGCCTCTAATCAATTTCAATTTTCAATAGTGTCATCCCCAGCGTAGCTGTTCCAGCGATGCCACTAATCAATTTCAATTTTCAATAGTGTCATCCCCAGCGTAGCTGTTCCAGCGATACCACTAATCAATCTCAATTTCAATTTCAATAGTGTCATCCTCAGCGTAGCTGTTCCAGCGATACCACTAATCAATCTCAATTTCAATTTCAATAGTGTCATCCTCAGCGTAGCTGTTCCAGTGATGTCACTAATCAATTTCAATTTTAATAAATGTCACCCCCAGTGTAGCTGTTCCAGCGGTGCCACTAATCAATTTCAATTGTAATAGTGTCACCCCCAGCATAGCTGTTCAAGAGGTGTCACTAAAAAAGTTTTGTCTTCGTTTAAGCTATCGTCCCAAACTCACACAGTAGTAGACGATCATTTTCCCCAGTGAAACTACATTCCCCCAGCGGAGTCGGATCCTTTTCTTCAATGAACTCGGGCATCCCGTCGTTATCACTCGTCCCAATCAAGTCATCCATGCCGTCTTGCATTCATCATCGCGTCACATGCATTCACACAGTATCTTAGGGTCAAAAATAGGTGTACTTTGTATTTAAGTCTCTTCGGCCCGTCAAATCAAAGATTCCATCTTCAAATCTCCGGACGAAGAAACTTAAATAGGGGCATCTGTCATACCCCAATTTTTGACCCAAGATCCCACCGACACGTGTCTTCTGACCCAAATCAGTCTCTGACTTTTCAGTGGAAATTTCGGCAGGGAGGTATTTTAAAATACCTCATGTTTGGTTTTGAGTCGGGCCTTCTTCTCTCTTTTTTAGTTTTATTTTTATCCTTTTATTTAATCATTTTTTAATTTCAATTTTTATTAGTCATTTTTATCTCTTCATTTTTATTTGTTTTCATTATTTTTATTATTTAAAGTCCAAAGATTCAAAATAGATTGGATAAGTCAAATTGGTCCAAGTCCAGAAACTGCAAGCTGCACAAGCCTTACTCCAACAAATTTTCAGGAACAATCACACGCTTTTTGTTTCATCCCAATCCAAGCCACATTTATTTTGTTGTTTATCAACAAACCCTAAACCTAACACTGATACTATAAAACCAAACCCAGCAGTCATGAATAAGGGGCCGAAAAATTCATCAAAGAAAACTTGCAAAGAAAACAGCCAACTATCTCAACAAACCATCATCAAACCCAACACAACAGAGGTCAGACTAATACAACAAACAACAAACCACATCGAACTGTTACAAGGCCAGAAACGCACCAGTCTTCAACAACTAAAAGCTTCGCAAATTCGAACTAGCTCACAGCCGCGAAACAAATCGCAGAAGCCAACATCAACTGTACTAACTTTCAAAAGAAAATGGAAAGGTATAACTTATATCCTTTAGATCTAGACCGATTCGTGTTTGTGTTGATATTTTCAGTGTTAGAAACGAGTAGAGAGGGAGAAGAGAGTAAGAAAGCACAAAAAAAAATTTAAAAAAAAAAATAGATATAGGGTTCCGTTGCGGCGGCGGCGCCGTTAAGACCGGCCAGCCACCGCCGGAACCCTCGCCGGATGCTGGAAACCCTCGCCGGAATTCCCTCCGGCCACCACCTCAACTCGCCGGATTCTGAGTGGGAAGGAAGAACACCACCGTGTTCTTCATGTTTAAGAAGAGAGAAGAGAGGGAAAGAAGAGAGAGGAAAACAAGAAAAAATGAAGGGTTTCTTAAGCTACAGCCTTTATATAGACTACGCCTATCCGGTACGCAAGGGTGCATCGACTTAGCGTGCACCCTCATCTCTTTGAACCTTTGATCAAGATCCAAGGGCCTCTGCTGCCCTGGCCTGTGATCTAATCCAGGCTGTCTGATTTCAATCAGACAGCCTGTAACGTTTCCCCTTCAGCCTGCGTCCCTTTAAGCCTTTCATGCCCAATCTGCTTTATTTTTAGTTACTGCACCCCCTACTTTACTACTGTTAACACCCCCTGCATTCATACTTTTTTACCATATCTCGTTTAATTTCCTCATGCATTTTTATCTTTCACTTGTGTTTCATTTTACTGCATCATACATCATCTTAGTTTGCTTTTGCATTTTATTTTATTATGAAGCATTTAAATTATTAGATTGTATATTAGGCTTTAATGTAATTTATTTATTTTCCCGCAGACTTTAGAATGTAGTAATAGGGTTTTATGTAATAGCTTTAGGTGCATGTGTGCGTGTGTGGGTGTATGTTTACATTTACGCTTGGTAGTTTAGATAAAAGGTTCTCGTGGTGGTCCAACGCCACCATCCGGTACCTACGCTTTACTTTTCCGCTCTGTTAGTTTATATTCAGTTCAATCCTTCAAACAACAACAAAAACATGCAAATAACAAAATCACAAAAACATTTTCACAATAAACCTTTATCCAAGATCAAGTGATCCCTCCTTTTATTTTTATTTTCACAAATCAAAAGTGCAATCAACTTTAATTTTACTTTAAGTCTTTTTTCTTTTAATATCAAAAAAACACAAACAAATTCTTATTTGCCACTTGGCTTTTCACTTTAAAACTTTTTCAAAACAAATAAAAAACACATAACCAATCAAACGCAATTTCTACCCCGAACTACGAGGTTTTGATCCCTCACGGGTACGTAGGCAAAGGACACCCGTCCTTCCAAATTAATAAAAATGTAGATAATTAGGTCTTTGCTTTCTTAATCATTTTAAAATTCCATCTTTTCAAACTAAGCAAGTTATAGCACAAAAATTAAATAAAAGCAAGAGGTTCCCGTAGAGTACTGCGGACATAAATGGTGCTAATACCTTCCCTTTATGTAACTAACCCCCGAACCCTAAATCTTTTAAAGTGGTAATTGAACTTTTTTCCACTTTCTTTTAAAAATTAAATGTTCAGTCGTGAAATAGAATAGTGAGTCAAAAGCTAATCAAATAGCCTTGATCTCCGAAAAATGACGCGACACTCGTCATAAAAAAGTATAAATTATTTCATTCACTTTGTGTAAACTTATTTAGCCTCGTGTTTGGGGAGTTGTTGACCCTTCGAGAGAGGATAGTACGATATCCCACTCCTAAAACATAAGGTAAGGATAACACCGTGTTCCTCACGTGTTCGGCATGTGCAACTTAACACAAGAGGTCATGTACTCGACACGGGCGATACTGAGAAATTCATACACAAACTGGGGGAAGTTAAATCCCCTCGAAGGCATAGAGGTTGAGGACGGTTTCAAGACTAAGGAGAGGATAAAAGGAAAGGATAGACATTGGACAAAGGACTAGACTAACTACTTCTGCATTGTACTTACAACAAGTACAAAAGTCATAGATTACATGAAAAAGCAAAAAGGAAAAAAGAAAAAGTTAACTTGCAGCATTAACTAGTGGAGTAACCAATATAAAGAGACGGATTACACCGGTAGACATGAAAATCGAAAAATATAAACTAAGCATGTATGCCTTAAACCATCACCATGAATGAAGCTTCACTTTGTCAATAATTTGAGCGATAGATGATTGTTTGTCTTGAAAATTTTTTATATGACACTCCTTCCAAATAATCCAAATAAAATTCATCCAAATTATTTGAAAACAAGTGCACATATCCTTTCTAATAAGATGGGTACTAGAAAAATGAGATGCGAGCATACCAATATATGAAGGGAGAATAATATACATTCTTAGACACTACGGAATAGAGGACCAAACATTCCCAAAAAATCACAGTCTAAAAACAAGTGATTAATCGACTTTTCCTTCCCATATCCACTTAAGCATAACACCGAACAAGGTTGAAGAATTTCATATCGAGCATAATTATTCTTCGTTCGAATTCTTTTATTCAACAATCTTCATGTAAAAATAAACACATATAGAGGCACATATTTGTTCTAAATGATGTATGTTGAAGTAGGTTGAGCTTGTCGGTCAACAAGTCAATTGTTTGTCGACTACTTTTATCAAATAACCATTAGTTGGATCAAACTTTCAAACTCGAGTATCCTCAAATGAGTCCAGAAAAATAATTTTATCCAACAAAGAGCAACATTCCGAAACTAGTTCTTCCTCCCAAGAAAAAAGCGTCAACCTCCATCTCCATCCATTTTCCTCGACCCCCAGCCTAAAAGTGTTGAAAATTTATCACGTAAAAGTCCTCCATTTTAGCCAAGGACCGTTCTAAAACGAAGACCTATCACCATTACTTAGACGGTGCCCCAACTTGGTCTAAAAAAACACCTAAAGCCCAGCTACCCTCTCTTTTATACCAAACAAATCTTTCCAGCAACCAGACGTCTCTGAACCCCCCGCCTTAGTCTGTCATTCCTCTTCCCCGTATTTTACTGCTAAAACGTTGTACCATAACCCCCTCGATAGACATGTAACTTCCAACACCACTTTCCTACCAATGACAGATTATATCCCTACACCTCCCACCTCTTTCTCAGAATAAATCATATCCTAGCTAATCCAATTAATTTTGCAATTATCTTCACTCCCACCCTAAAAAAATATTTAAATGGTGATTATAGTAAAGAAATTATACATGCGAGAGCCTTCAAGGAGACGAGAAAATAAACCAGAAGAGATGACATGACAACTTTGATCAAAACATGACCTCCCATCGAAAGATTTTTACTCTTCAAACAAGGTATCTTTTTTTATGTATGTTTCTCAACAAAGGATAGAAAAAAGGAAAACGGCACGAGTTACCACCAATAGGGAGGTCCATATAACTAAACAGTAGCTAACCATTATATTTCAAAACCATGGAGGCTTCTAACAACCAAGGCTCCTCCACATCAATGATCACCAACAATCTTTTAAGAAAATTCACCTTCAGACTATAAATGATTTCAAAGAGAATCAAATTTGCCTTTATTTCTCTAATGTTACCCCAACTTTTCTCGGCCAGAAGTAGCATTATCACCGCAAGGGTGCATGGCCCATGCGCAGTGGTGTATGAGGCAATAGGCCAAGTGCGAACTTTGCAGTTTTCGTCTGTTTTTTGAGTGTTCATCTTTCTTGCCTTGGAACTTTGGATGATTTTTCCCGAACTTTTATTGTCTTAAAAAAATCTTTTAAAAATCATTGATCTTCATTCTTCATATCCTTGATCCTTCATGTGTGTCTTGTTTTACCGATTTACACGATTTCTCACTAAAATGACTCAAAACACCTATGCAGTTGTATGATATAGGATAAAAGTAAATTACAATGACTCGAATGAAAATGATACAAAATATTCCTCAAACTATTGATAAATCCTCTAAATGACCGCTTATTTTCCTTCAAATGCAAATAAAATTACTAAAAATATAGCCTAAAATATCATACTATGTTTTGTTATCATTGTAATTTTTATCTTTGATATGTGCTTGGGACAAAAAATGAAAATACATGCTACAACGCGGAATTATCAAATGCTTTTTTGGGTCAAAACTAATCCAAACCGTACCACAAACACTCTATTTCAGAAGCGTGGAAAATTGCAACACTTTACTGTGTACATGCAACATTAAAAAATCATTAACGTGTAATTTCGGTTTGCATCCAAGTTCTTTGTCCATGTCACCCTCCCTATCACATACAATAACATAGATGCCACATTGCAAACATACGCTTGCATGCGCACTTAACTAATTCTCCTGTGACACAATAGTTTAATGGCTTAGCATACTCATCCTGGTATTTTTAGTTATAAAAATGTATCTGAATCTTTCCATGAAGAAAAGGACGTCCTTTAAAATTTTATTTAAGATCAACTATCACTTTTTTATTATAAAATACTTTATCTAAAATAATTATGTTTTTATCCCTATAAATATTCACAGTTTTCATTTTAGTCCCCCAAATTTTTTTCTAAAACCAAAGTTCTATGCTTTTGTTTATGGGTCGTCTTTCGCAGAACACTTCTCTAATCCACCATTTTTCATTTCGAAAATAACAATCTCAGATTCGAAAATGGGTAAAGAAGAAGAATTTGTTTCGAAATTTAGTGTTAGGGTTGAATATTGAACTTTCTATTTTTCGTTTTTTGGGTTGCTCTTTCAATTTAGGGATAAATTTGATGAACATAAAAAGTTAGGGTTGCTGTTTTATAGAAACATTGTGTAATGTCGTTTGCTTTATTTTTTGTTAACAATTGTATTTTACTTTTATTTTCTTTCCTTATTTTTTTCTAATTACGTTTTACAAATTACACATTTTGCTATTTTTTTTAAATATAAATATATGAATATCCTATGTGGCATGCCAAATCACTACACAATCATTAAAAACTGTCAGCATGGTGCTGCCACGTCATCAGCTGTTAACTCCATTTAACAGTAGGAATCAAAATGGTGGATGGAAAATTTTATGGGGACTAAAAAAATAAGAAAAATTGTTGGAGGACCAAAATGAAAACTGTGAATATTTATAGGGACCAAAAACATAATTAACCCATAATTTAATTCTTTTATTATGTTTGGTCCCCACTTAATCTAAGCTTTCAAAGTTGATCCTTGTTACTTCTTTAATTTCTCATCATTTTCCGCCATTAGAGAAATTCTATATATACTAAGTATTTATAGAATTTCAAATAATATTTATACTAAGAAACTACCTACGCATAAACGTTCGAACATAACTGCTAAAAACGGCTATAGACATCTCTTTGACTTGAATTTTAAATAATATCCTTCGACAATAATCGTTGCTTGGCTTCTTTATCCGTCACTAACTTCTCTTCGACCCTTGCTTGCTTGTCGAACCATCATCATAAAAAACAAAAAATCTCTTTTAGTCCATAAATTCGATCAAACTTGTGAGTCGAACTCATTAACTCTCTTTAAAACCTAAGTCAAACTTTTTTTGAAGAAATCAAAATGAATTATTTACCACTCCAAACAGTAGTTCCCAAGCACAAGTAGTGCCTAAGAGACCACTTTAAGAATACAATATCAATTACAACCAAGCAGAAGAAAAACAAGTTAGCCAATGCCTAAACAAACAAAAGGGCTTGACCACCAGCTCTGCGTACCATGAACAAACACAACCTTTTTAGCTTTCATCCAACCTAATACTAACAATTTGACCTTGTCTAACAGGCGCGGTACAATCGTAACAGTATTGTTGAACAAACGATTATTATGTTCATTCCACAACATCCAAGTACACAAGAGCCAAATGAGCTGCATAAAAGACCTTTTAGCTTTACCATCTCCTCTCAACTGAACAAACTGAACAAAATGATCTGCAATAACATTAGAATCCACCCCATCAACACCAATCCACCCGCGCACCAGTTGCCATAAAGGTGCAGACGTAGAACAAGATAAGAATAAATGCTCAACCGTCTCCACGTAACCGCATCCAGAAACACAAAAAGAATCATCCGCATGAATAACACCCCGGCAAGCCAAGTTAGCTTTCGTTGGAAGACGATCCCGTATCAGCCTCCAGGCAAAAACCAAAACCTTCACATGAACCTGATGATGCCACAACAACTCGACAGATAAACCTAACTAAGAATCATCAACAACAGTCAACAAATCATAAGCTCCCCTCACAAAATAACCCTCTGCAGAATCGGGAAGCCACTCCCAAGTATCTGAAATATTAGGAGCCAGAGAAAAATCAAACAGTAACGCCCTACACTCCTCTAATAAAGCCTCCTCCCACGCCCACAGCCTCCACCTCCAACTCCAACCCTCCCCAACCAACTCCAGACCCCTATCAAACAAAGTAGCAACTGAAATGATTTTGTTCTCAGCCAAGTCAAATAAACGAGGAAAACGCTCGCAAAGCAGTGCTCCTCCCAACCACCTATGCGACCAAAAGAGCGTCGCGGTCCCATCACCAACCCTCCGCCTAACACTATCATCGAACCACCCTCCACCTACATCCCCCTCCCCATCACGAATCCTACCTACCTCTCTCCACCACGAAGACACACTCCGGCCACCCACCTCCAATCTCCCACCTATTTTGCCATACGGGCGACTAAAACATTAAACCACAAACCTTCTCTATCCACTAACATCCTCCAACACCATTTACCTAGAAGAACAACATTAAACTCCTTCAACTTCCTCACCCCAAACCTCCATGTTCCTTTTTAGAACACAAGGTCTTCCAACCAATTCAAGAAATTTTTCTACAATCCTCACTCCCACCCCAAAAGAAATTATTAAATAAAGATTCAATGGAAGAGATTATACCTGCTGGAGCTTTGAAGAAGGAAAGTGCATAGACAGGCAGAGAAGTCAGAACAGATTTGAGGAGAATCAAGCGGCCACCGAAAGAGAGAAATCTTCTATTCCAACTCAACAATCTAGATTTAACACGATTCACAATTGGTTCCCAAAACTTAAGCTTTTGCGGATTACCACCTATAGGAAGGCCTAGATACATAAAAGGGATTTTACCTACTTTACAACTCAGCACCATTGCTGCCTCATGTAACCAAGAGTCAGAAATATTCATACCCACCAACAAACTTTTATTAAAATTCACTTTCAATCCGGACATAGATTCAAAAATCACAAGAGCTGCTCGAAGGGCCCACACATTCACCCAACTTTATTACCTAATAACAGAGTATCATCAGCGAATTGAAGGTGAGAAACCACCACCCGATTAGCCGTACCCACTTCGTACCCTTGAAATAAATTGTTCTCGATCAACGCTTTCATCAAAACATTAAGACCTTCAGCAGCAAGCAAAAGCATAAAAGGGGATAGAGGATCCCCTTGACGTAACCCTCTCTGTAAGTGAAACTCATCGGTTGGGCTGACATTAACAAGAACAGTAGCAGTAGCAGTAGTCACACATTCGCGGATCCACTTCCGCCACAGAACCGAAAAAGCCATCCCTTTCATAACCGAATCCAAGTAGCCCCAGTCAACCGAATCATAGGCTTTTTCAAAATCCACTTTAAATAACAAAAGCTCCTTCTTAAGTTTAGAAGCCTCATCAAAAACCTCGTTAGCAATAAGAATGTCGTCTAAAATTTGTCGGATTTTAACGAAAGCTGATTCAGTTTCAGCCACCACACTACTCATCACCAGTCTCAATCTGTTAGCTAAAACTTTAGCAAGAATTTTGTACATACTACCCACCAAAGAAATTGGCCGATAATCATTTAACCTCTGAGGATTGTCCACCTTTGGAATTAGCACTATGAAAGTAGCATTGATACCTTTCGCCAACTTCCCATTTCTGTGAAACTTGGAAACAAACCTCATCACATCAACTTTCAACTCAGGCCAGAACTCTTTCAAAAAACCAAAATGGACACCGTCCGACCTTGGACTTTTGAAACTATCACAGTCCCATATTGCATCCTTAACCTCAACCTCTGCAAAAGGTTTGATAAGACTCCCTCCCTCTCCCACAGACAGGGTCGGAAACTAAAGATTAGAAATACTCGGTCTCTCCACACCTTGCGCCTTATAGTGCTGTTCAAAATGATTGAACACCGCTTCTCAAACCGGATGAACACCTTCAATTCTCACCCCATCAACCAACACTGAACAAATAGCATTACGACGACGACACGAAGACAGGGTTGGGTGAAATTTTTTAGAATTTGCATCACCTTCACAGAGCCACTGGTTCCTCGATTGCTGCCAACAAATGCTAGTGTGCAGCCTAGAAAGAGAATGCAAAGTAGCCGAGACAGCATGCAACTCGTTACAATCCTCCTCTGACAGCTCAAAACCTTCTCACATACCATCCAACACCGCCATCCTCTCTTTCAACGCACTAATATGTGTAGGTAAATTCTGCGTATGGGACAAATGCCAGTTCTTCAACGCTGATTTCATTAATTTGAGCTTTTCCTTTAGCACGTAACCACCCCACCCATCCACTTGTAGAGAACTCCACTTATTCCTCACAAATTGCTTATAACCCGGAAGATCAGACTAACATTTAAGGAACCTTGAAGGCCTCGGTCCCCAATTTTCTTCATCAACCGTAAGAAACAAAGGACAATGATTCGATAACCCTCTCAAATGAGCGACTTGAACACAATTCGGCCACACTAAACACCAATCTTCAGACAAAAGAAAACGATCAATCTGACTCATCGACTTACCATCCCATTTAAACCAGGTAAAATTACGACCGCAAAGCAGTAGATCACACAGCGCATTCTCTACAATAAAATGATTAAAAGGCCGAAATCCATCACACCTCCAGAAGCAATCACATAGTGTCTTTCTTCCCTACGTCTAACCGCATTAAAATCACCACAAACGCACACTTTCTTACCCCTCAGGGTTTGAAGGCGACTCGACAACACATCCCATAAAACTTGTCTATCATTGTTATTGCAGGGGGCGTACACGTTAGACAGATGAAATTCCTCATTAGAAGATAAGAACCGGCCATGGATGTCGAGAACATGATCAAAACTACTAGAAGACCACACCTCGACCTCATTCGAATCCCATAATGTCAATAACCCCCCAGAAGCCCCTAAAGACGGACGAAAAGAAAACGCAACCGATTTACCGTCCCACACCGACATACACAAGCCGTCATCACAACTTTGTAATTTCGTCTTTTGAATACAAACTATCCATGGACACTTCTCCTTCACCAAAGAGTGTACTTCCTTTCTCTTCTCAAGACCACCTAACCCCCTAACATTCCAGGAGACCAATTTCATCTCCCACACCCTCCCCCCAAAGCCTTACACACACGCCACCTACTCGGCTTCCGTATCTGATCCCTTTGATTCTCCCCCCCGCCGCCCTCACCTTCACCTTGCTTCTTCCTGCTACACCTCTTAGCCAAAACATCAAATCTGTTATGAGACCCTGTTAAATACATGCCAATTGTTTCACTTATGTCTCTAATATCCTCCATCACCACTTTCTCACTCCCATGCAGAAACACCCAATTTTTCCAATCATTAGACACCGAGTTAGAAGAAATAGAAACGTCCGACACCAACTTAGAAACCAACGACACCGCTTTTTTCAATTTAGATGATCCTTGAAACTTACGAGCACTTTTCTTTAAGATATACATAACCGTAAATCGGTCTTTTGCAGGCAGCCTAGCTACCTTTTTCAAACTATGCACAGAGTGCCGCAACACCCCATCCATTTTCTTACATTTTCAATAAGGAACATCTACCTGTGTTTTCCTTCCTTTCGACCTAACCCATTTCTACAACACTTCCGGGAAGAACAAACACCCCCTGCTTCACTGTGATTATGGTCACCCAACCATTCCAAGCTCCACGGCCCAGAAGCAACTGATCGATCAACTCTAAGCGGGCACGACACCGTTCCTAAAAACCTAAGGATCCTATTCAAAGATACGAGAGAAGCATCACGCTGATCTGCTTCCTTATCAACCCCAACCACTGAATCAGCCTCCACAAAATCCTCACTATTCTCATCCACAACCTTAGCCCCGCCCGCTATGAACGACGAAGCGCACTCACCCGAACCAGAGACCACTTGCTCCGAGAGGACCGGTTTAAACACACTACTCGAGACAACCTTACCTCTTTTATTTAACTTAGATAGATTGACATCACCCACATCAGCCTCCGAGTCTGATCCTACCAAACTCTCCTCCTCTTGACTCAAATCTCCCTGCCCCTCAACACCTGCCAAATCATGCACAATCTTATCTACCAAAATATTCGTCTCAGCATCCAAACCGTGATCCACCTGTACACCGTCTTGCTCGGACTGAACATCTTGGGCGTCTTCCTCTTCTTCATAAAGACACGGATCATCCCCGAGATTAAAACCCCACTCCTCAATAATCTTCACCCTATCCAGTTCCCCATCAATCAAAACCTCCCCACTACAATTAATAATTTTGAACGAATGAGTAGCTACTAAAACTCGGGCGTAGTCAAATCTTTCTTTTTCCACCGTTCCATCGTCAATCCGCAGAAAACGTCCGCAATCAAAAATACACAATTTAAAGAAACTAACATTCCACGCGTGAAGCGGAACCCCATAAATCCTCAACCAAGCGCTCCGCTGAAACGGCAAAATTTTCTTTTCCCACCGGGCGCAATTAAAGAAAAAATTATCAAAGAACTCCTTAGAATTATTGATAATACTGCTGACATCAACCTCAGACGAACTACGGATCAATACTCTATCCGCTCCCATAGGCGTTATCACTATATCCACAAAACCCGCATCCGCAATTCTATTCTAAACGTCCGGTATAGATTCACCATTAACCACAGACGCCACCAACCCGTTACTCACCCACAACAAATCCTCCTCACAAGACTTATATGTACGAACTAATTTTTGGATTGAAGGTTGCCTTCTACCGACAGACAAATAACCACCAACACCCTTGAAGGGTTCTGTCCTTCCGCTAACAAACTCCTTCGGATGAAGCCTACTCTTGCTGACATTAACCAAAACATCACCAATCCTAACACCCTCCGCCAGTTCCACGGTATTCGTTACGTTAGCCATCGCTCCCTTTTTCTCTAAAAGCACATTAACCCCAACAGCTCCATTACTAGACCCTTTGATTCTATCCAACCCACTCCCTACATCCTCAACCAGAGTTCCTTCAGATACAAACTTAGATTCACCGACCCTCACCTCTTTGTTCCTCACCTCTACGGGTTTTCCTCCACCTACACACCTCTTTTCAACCTCTCTCGACGCCTCTTTATCAAACCTAGCGACCCTAGCAACTAATATGTAGTTCCCAAAACAGACAGAATTAACCGCTTTCAAAAGCTTACAAACATCACGAATGTTCGAGTATCTCACGAAACCATAAACTTCCCCATCCACATTACGCGTAGCCAGAACTACCACCTCTTCTAACATTTCGCAAACCTCTAAGCCTTTCCGTAAATAAAAGTTCGATAAAAGAGGCGGAAAATTAGTGAAATAGAAAGTAAAATACTTACGAAAATTAGCAGCCTTACCCGCATCAATGGTGACATACTCTCTTCCACAACCGGCCGGCGCAGGTGCACCTATGGCTTCCACCTGTCTGGCTTCCCATTCCGCAGCCGGTGCACCGCTACCAATCCTAATCCTTCCCCTTCCCTGCTCATTCGGAACCGGTTTCCCTCTCACAATCGTCGCTTTCCTCCGTCCTCCCTGAACCACTCTTCTACCACGACCGCCGGAACTACGTCCTGCAACACACCGAAACCCATGTCTGCCGTGGCTGAAACCTTCTGCTCGCCTCCCTTGTACATCCTGCCGTTTCCATGAGTCTCAAATCCCCATACCTCCACTGCGGTATCTCTGTTCACGCTAATCCCAATCCGTTACCAAATCCCTCACGTGCCGATCAACTTTCCTTTTCTGGTAGTAATCCACACAGCCCCCGCCGAGAACTTCCAATGAATTCGGAAACCTAGATTGCCGAAAGCCAGCAGAATTCACCTCTCTGAACTGTCCATGCTCCCTATGCCATTCCTTGCCTCGATCCTCCTGTCGCCGCACTTTTCTCCTCCTAGGACTCACAACAAGCCAACCATCCCCATCCCCCCATTTGGTGGCCCCCTTCACCCCCCCCCCCCCCCCCCCCCCACTGTGATTTCTCAGACGACGAGCATCGGTAGGCCTGCACAACTGCCGCCGTCGCCTCTGTCGCACAATCTCACTGTCGTTCATTTTTATTAGGAAATTTATTATATATTAATTAACTTTCCATTCGTTGACTGCATTTATTATAGCAAATCGAAAATACATGCTAACAACGGGGAACAACCCAAGTAGACAGTAGTACCATGGTGACCGGAAACTCATCCACACCCGTGTTTAAAAAGAAGTGAGAGTGTGGGTTGAGAGAGAAGTCTATATCAATTTCCAAACCCAATTAATTTTACAATCTCCAAAGGATTAAGTTCAAGTGGTTAAGTAGTTAGTTAGTTCTAATTGATGACAAGTTAATTCGAAAACCTCAATTAAATTTTTTGATTTAAATTATTTTGGATATTAGTTTACTTACCTTCTTACTAACTTATATTTTACCTTAAACTAATTTTATTTTTAATTACTATTTTAAATCAATAGTTCATAAAACATAAGCGCTTCGGATGCCTTGTCAATTTCATGTCATTTTTATAAAATTAAACTATAAGCTAACACAATGCATATGACTGAAAAATTATCTTATATATCATGTTTGATAGCTGAAAATTAGCTTTTTAAAAAGGAGAATGTTTGGTGGACATCATAGATGTATACACCTTAAGAGAAAGAGATAATAAAATATACATAATAAATTCTTGATATGATAGGAAGAGAGGTATAGAGAAAATAAGATTTTAATGAGTGTTTAAATATAAGGGGTGCGCGCATTTCCTAAGAGAGAAAACAAGTGGGCGGTTAAAAATGGAAAAAAAAGTAAAAAGTTATAAGCTCTAAATTCAAAAGCTATTTGAAATAGCATCTAAAAAAAATATTATAAGCCATTTAAAGAAACTTGTTTACCAAACACTTTTTATTTGATTGAACAAACTTATGAGCTAATCTAATAAATGATAAGTTAGCTCATTTGTGTTATCAAACGACACTAATGTTATTAAAAAAGTCGTCTTGACAAACAACATCTTAACTTTACTTTTGATAAAAAAAAATACAAAATTAAGGGAGCAACTTTATAATCATTTGAAAAAATTGAAGACTAGCAACTTTGGAACCATTGGAAAAAAAATCGTGTTGACATGCAACATCTTAGATTTACTTTTGATATAAAAAAAAATAATGGTGCAATTTTATAACTATTTGAAAAAATTGAAGACTAGCAATTTTATAACCAATGGAAAAAATAATCGAGGTTTGTAGGGTACTAATCTTGACTCTGCATATATAATTTAATGTCTCGAAACTAAGCTTTTTCAATTGAACTAAACTCTCGAGGAGAAATTAAAGACTATTTTATCTGGATACAAATATATTTTAATTTTAATATTTCAAACATTAAAATACAGGATGATTACATAGAGGATGCAATGTATTAATGATGGTTATACATTGAAAATAATTGAAGACTATTTTGTAGGGACACAAGTATATTAAACTTTAAATTTTTCAAACATTAAAATATAGGATGCTTACATAGAGGATGCAATGTATTGATGGTTATATATATACTTAGTTTTGTAAAGAAAACTTCATAATCAACTATTTTCAACAACTCCATCAACATGATGTTAGCGATATCCCCTTCTTTATTTTCAACAATTGGATGGCCTTTTGAGGAGCCTTTAAACCATAACCAGCATCAGAATCACTTCCACACAGACAATATTGATCAATTATTTAATTTTCATGATCAAGTTGAGGCTGAAATTAATTCAACTGATCCCTCACAATCCACAAGCAGTGACCTTAGCATGGTCAAGAAGCTTGTTCATAATGCTAGTGAACGCGATCGCCGCAAGAAGATCAATAATTTGTATTCCTCACTTCGTTCACTTCTTCCTGTTTCCGATCAAATGGTACTTATTAATTCCCTTTCTCATGTATTTTGTTTGTCTACTTTGCTTTTGTTCATTTTTTTAGCCCACTTAACTTGACACCTGAGGGAATCGAACCTGAGACCTCGAGAAGGAGCACACTCTCAGATCTCAAGCCAATATCACCGGGGCAACCCAAGTGGGTTGCTTTTGTTCATTTTTTATAGTTTTCTTTTCAATCAAAACCTAATGTTCGCAATCGCGTAGTTGGGATGCCGTTTTGGAGAACTCTATGCCCTTTATTTTGTGGATGCAATTGTTATTGTATATGGCTCTTAAGAATTTGGATATTAGTATTAATTTATGAATATATGTTGCAGAAGAAATTGAGCATTCCGGGAACAATTTCAAGAGTCCTTAAATACATACCGGAATTACAAAAGCAAGTGGAGGGACTAATTAAGAGAAAGGATGAGATTTTAGTGAGACTTTCCCCACAAGTAGATGAGGTGATCATGAACAAAGAATCTCAAAAGAAGAAACATAGTTACAAATCTGGTTTTGTAGTTTCAACAAGTAGGCTCAATGATAGTGAAATTACCATTCAGATTTCATGTTTCACCGTTCAAAGAATTCCACTTTCTGAGATCTTGATGTGTATGGAAAATGATGGCTTTTTGCTGCTTAATGTTTCTTCATCTCAGACCTTTGGAGGGAGGGTCTTTTATAATTTGCATTTCCAGGTGTGTTAATTTCACCAAGCTTGTTTATTTTTTTATTATTGAGTGAAGTCTTTTTTTTATTATTGAGTGAAGTCTTTTTTTTATTATTTTTTTAAATTATAAAATAAGCTTAATAACTATTTTGATCATATATAATTATGATTTCGTTTTTTTGAAGCATCGTATATAATTATAATGCTACTTTATTATATTCATTATTATAAAACCATTTTCACAAATGTTAAATTTAGAAATACTCTTAGATGCATATTTAAAACTTTTTAATTATTAAATTATTTTAAGAATATTATGTTAGAAACATGTAAGAAGTAAGAAACTAAAAATATAAGAAAAAATGAAAACCATATTATTTTTTTACAAATAATTGATTACTTGAGAAGAAATTAAAAAAAATTAAAAGTTAACTTTTTATCAAGATGTATAGACTCATATAAAGGGTACAACACACATTTTCCTTAATTTAAAGCTCTAAATGTTTTCTGCAGGTGGATAAAACACACAGATTAGAATCTCATATTCTAAATGAGAAGCTCTTATCAATAATGGAGAAGGAAGGGGAGTTTTTAAGACAATAAAAATGTTGCATTACTTTGATATGGCCTTTGGCCTATACAATTGCAAATATTGGAAGCATGGTTTGAAGTTTTGCAATGGAGTAATTAATTAACCACATGTCCACAATATGTTGATTGGTCGTCACATTATATAGCATTTTTCATAGGACGGTAGTGACAGTTTTTAGGAGTTATATATGACTCTGGTATGTGGAAACCTAAATGTTATTAATTGGACATCTCTCTCTTTCATTTTATTTACAAAGAGAAAGTAGGAATATGTGAGATACGGTGTAGGATACTAAATGGATATGCGTGGAACGGTTGTTTCAATATAATCAACATATTTCAATTTTATGATGTATGAAATTTGTGTGTATATTGTTATATGTGTAGTTGGCCAAATTGACACTGCATTTCCATCTGTGTATGTCCCAACTAATGTACATTAATTGAAATCAAATTAAGATAAAGTATTTAAATTATTGGTGTATATAAATCTTATTGAGTTCAATCGCCAAAGATAAAATGTCCCTCTCATATGCATACTACTAAATCTTAGTGAGGGAAAACGTGAAATCTCTATCTAATTCCGTCACTAAATTTTACGACCAAGAAATTTGTGAGAGATTTTATTTTTTCCGTCGTTAATTTCCCTCCCTAATTTTGTTTTTTTTCTAGTAGTGACACTCACCAACAATTTGGAAAGAGTTTGGAAAAATAAATGATTGTTGATAACTATCTATCATTATATCACACTTATCTTCATCTTAATATCTAAGTGAAATTTAAATGAAAAACTGAATTTGTTGCATGTGAAATCATTTTTTGGGAAACTCCTACACTATTACTCCCTCTCAAGTTGGACTAAGGCGAATGTTATTGCATAACTTGATATCACCTATGGTTGCAAGTGTTCGCGTATTAAATAGCAATTCATATCATTGTATTTGGTTCTCTCATATGAAAAATGAGATTTGCTGGGATATGAAGAGCATTTTGATTTTCACGATATAGAGGTGTGGAGGAATATTCAACTTGTAAACATTTTTATTTTATTTTTGAAGAAGGTGAATTAACCCACCTAAATTGACACGTGAGAATTGAATCTAAGACCTAAAGAAGGAGGATACTCCTAGATTCTAATAAACTTCTCAACCAAATTATTTCACTATAGTGGTATGTGCAATAGCCCAACATCATTAGATGCAATCTATTATAAGTAGAAAGTTTACATAAAAAGCTTCACAATACAATAATCCCACATCTACCAAATTAGAGATTCCTATAATAATCTACAACTAGTTATAAGACTCCTAGATGCTGATGCAACATCTAAATATTACGACTGTTACAACACTCTTCTTTTCCGAGCTTGTTATGTTTACGCCACCGCTCCAGTTGTTGACTTCCTTAGGAATTTGTTTTCATAGATTTTGTTGAGTCGATCGTTGTTATTCGATATTGATAGTTAGATTCTATTTTCATGTTTTTTAGGCTGGTTATGGTGTCTTGTCTGGTGGATCAGAATAATGCCTAAGTGATTTCGAGTATGGCGAGCCGATCACTTTTGATTCAAGATCGGGAGTCGATTTTTTGGACCCAAGTTTTTGGGTGCGTAAGGTGTCTTCTCTAGCGGAACGAAGGTCGAGTGGTGGTAAAATCTAAATGAGTGGTGGAATAAGACATCTTTGGGTGCTTAATTGGACTTAGATATGTGGTGATGAGAAGATGGCGTTATGTTTACATGGTTTTGATTGGTTTGATGTTTTTTTGGACGAGTTTTGGCGTGAGTGGCAGGTGACAATAATTTGGAATTTGTGTCTATGGCCATTTACAGTGTCGTTTGTGGTTTTGCTTAAGTTTGGTTTCGACAATTATATGAGGGTTTGGCTTTGATTTAGGTGTTGACTTTAATTTTGGTGGTTATTTTTTCTTATTGGTGTTGATGGTGGCCCTCAGTTAGGTGGAGTTTGTATTGGTGTTGGTGGTGGCCTTCCATTAAATGGAGTCTATATTGATGTTTTTATGAGTTTTCTTTTGGGTGATCGCCTATATACATCGTCTTTTGTTTTGTTGTTTATGTCTTACAACTCATTGTTTGTCTTGAACAGAGATTCAATTATTACTAAATTATACTGTTCAAAAATAGATAAAAAAAAAAAATCAATGTCAACAATTAAACGACCTTGATTTAGTGTCATCATCTTGGATCAAATTTAACTTCAATGTTAGCGTCCAACTTAAATAACGCTAAGTAGTGTTGGATGGATGCTAATCCTTGGCTCAGTTTTTTGCATCATACTATACTTTAACGACAACAAACTTTTCGCGACCAATTTAATTTTCATTTGTAGCGTTCAATTATTCTGACTCTAAATTACGAGTTCTTGTAGTGATTCTATCTATTTTCTTCTTTCCAAGTTGGTACGGAAAAACACTAACTCATTACCTAGATGAGGGTTAAAAGCAGGGCCTGTCTAACAGATTAAGAGGCTTAAAGTAAAAAATTTAATATGGCCTTTAAAAATATATTTTTTTAATAGAATATTTATATAAAATCAATTTTGTGGAGATTAAAATTTGAATTCATGAACAAGAGTAACCGAGGCTTTTTTGATAATCAGTTAAGCTATGCAATTGTCTATGATTTATCTATCATATAATATACTTATAACCAAATTAATTTTTAAAGGCTCTTTTTCATCCAAAATTTTAAGACCTAAAGCCCTTGCCTGCCCGTTAGGCCAGCACCGGTTAAATGTATGTCAACATTAAACTTTTTGCAATGATTGGTTAGTTAGAGCTAGTTAGCCATAGTCTATTAACTTGATTTTCTGTTACAACTAACCATGTATTGACTTTGCCCATATTCCTCAATTGGATTCTGATCAGCACAAGTCATTATCCCTAACATTTACTATATTATTGAACTTCAGATATATTTCAAGGAAAAAATAGTATTTCTTAACCACAAATTTTAAATATATATTTTTATTATGATCATCATAATGTCATATTCAACATATGCTACTATAACTTGTAAAAAATAAAATAAAATATGCTACTCTAAGTTACGCATCATGAATCGTATATTCTGAATGCTTCCATCACCCAGCCTTAATTAAATAAGAAGGTACGTGGAGATTGGATGCCATTACAGTAAGAGCTCGTGTATGCCATGCATTGGCTCGTGCAATACGTTTGAAGCATATTGCATTTTATATTCTCCCTAGCTATACTGTCAACTCTTCTTACATGTGTATGCCATGTGTACTGTGTATGTGTCTAACAATTATATAGTAATTTCTTTTACTATTTTTAAGTGCTAAATATGGGTCTTGATTCTCTCTCATAAAAACATGCAGCAATATTTTTTTACTATTCAAGAACCAACAATTTGCTTGTTTCAATACAACAATATCAAAGAGTATGTGATTTCACAGGTAGAAAAAGATGACAGATGATTTTGAACTTTGGAATCTTCTTTGTTAAATGTGCTTATAATACTCTTATTTTTTAACTTTCGATTGAATTACCGGTGGCTATTTTCTCTTTGTGGCATAAAGATGTTTCTTTGAAGGTTGTGCTCTTTGCTTGGCGGCTGTTTCATGATAGGTTGCCTACTAAGGACAATCTTCATCGTCGTGGTGTTTTAGATCAAGCTTCCATGTTGTGTGTGTCAGAATGTGGGTCGACGGAAAATTCAAATCATTTATTTTTACATTGTAATATTTTTGGGTCAATTTGGCACTTCATTTATAGGTGGATTGACACTTCTGCGGCTGCCCCGCTTTATGTGTCAGACCATTTTAATCAATTCAATTTCAGTGGTGGTATCCCTAAGTGCGCCGCTCAATTATTCAGGCTATATGGTTTGCTACGGTGTGGGAAATCTGAAAGGAAAGAAATAACAGGCTCTTCAATAATAAAATATGCTTGATTATTCAGGTGGTAGAAAAGATTAAGTCTCTTTCTTATACGTGGTTAAAGGTGAAATTTGTTTCACTTCACTTCAACTATCATGGCTGGTGGCTTAGTCCGTTCGCCATTTTAAGCATATAGGCTGAAGTTTATTTCTGCTCCTATGTTTTTTATTTTTTTTGTACAGATTTCTTCTGTAAATATTATTTCGACTTTGTTGTCGTTTTTTTAGTACAACTTGTGCCGATGAAGACACCTTCTTTTTGATAATATATTCCATTTCAGCCTCTTAAAGAAACAGTTTCAAGGAGTAAATAATCGAAAATCAAGAAAAATAAAATGTATGTAAGAAGAACATCGTTGGTGTGCACATAGGTGATAGGTCTGAAGAAAATCCTTAGATCGAATGATTTTTTCCTTGTTGAAATTGCAACCCATGATTTATTTTCTTTTCTTTTCGACCAGAAAACGATGGACAAAATTAATAAATAATTATGGAACTTGTAATTTCGGTTTTTCTCCACTCATTTATCCATGTCACGTTTTTTGTCCATGTCACCTTCTCTACTCGACACACAAGAACATAGATGCCACATTGTAGACATACGCTTGCATGCGCATTTTAACTAATTCTCAAGTGACACAATAATTTAATATCTTAGCATAGTCATATATCCCAGTTATAATAATGTCTTTAATCCCCGTGAGCTTAGTTCAAATGGTAGGAATGTTGCATTTTATAGCTAATTAAATTGTCAACTAAATTTTTATAGGATTTTATTTATCTTTCAATTGACATATAAATGATTCAACTGTGTGTGGATTTCATATTATTTAAAGAGTTATTTTGTGACAAGAGAAATACTAGGATCACTTTCCCTGACACACTTTTTAACACACTCAAATAAAAATTAGTCACATCATTGTTTTTTTATGCATTTAACCAGTCACCAGTACCATTATTTCAAGTAAAAAAAAACATATTTTTTTGTTCACCGTCTTCCATCAGTGATTTTTATTTACGGAGAAAGTGAAAGAGACAACCCTGGAACACCTCTGACGATGTTTCCTTCATTGAAGATTAATAGTAAAATGTCTTCATTCCCAATTTGGTACTCATGATTCCAATACTTGTTTCTACGCTCACCATCACAAGATTCACCATGATTCTCTTATTCTTTTTCTTTCATTTTGCAATTACACAAATTGAGAAGATGGGTGCGTTTAGCAAAAACCGTTAATTAGTTAGCAAACGACTAAACTCGTTATTGAGTTTACGGAAGTCCAATAGTGACTTTTGACTTGCAGAGCACACTAGGAGTTCTATAAATAGAACCTTTGTGTTGAAGTCTTGGTTACAAGTTTTTTAGAAACCCTACTTCTCTGAAACTTTTGATTTCTTGGCTAGCACCGAGATTTGGAGGAGCACCGTCGTGTGGACTTGCTAGAGGCTCTGCTGCTTGCGAGCTATGATCGAGATTCTAGACAGCCCACTTCAAGGTAACAATTGAACCACTGATTCATGTCAAATTCGTGATGATCCAAGGAAAGAAAATCGAAAATTTTATTCCGCTGCTTTATTTTGCAATTCGATTTTCCTTCAATTTTTGGTGGAAATTTCAGACAAATATTACCTGTAGTACCCAAAGGTACCAACCAAGGTGTTGTACATGCTACTATCAATTCTTCGTATCTTTGGAATTTTTGTGAAGTTCTTACACTATTTACAAACATGAGGCTTCTAAGTGGTGCATCAAATTCTAGCAATGAAGAATGAAGGTCATTTTCCGAATGGATTTTGGGCATTGGTGATGGAACATTTGGTGAAAGCAAAGATGTGGACATAGCGCTCAGGATTCCATCTGATTTACTTATCCTGAGTTCAGGCAATCCTCTCGCATCTATCGTTGATAACATTTATCCAAGATTGTTCGAACACATGAATGATATATATCTTACTTCCAAATTAGAGCTATCTTAGCTCCTAAGAATTCAATTTTTGAACAAATCAACGATTATGTATTGAATTTGATTTGAAGATAAGAAAAAACATATATGAGTTACGATTCTCCATATTAAAAAACCCTTGATGGTCGATGACATGTCGTCATTACGTAATTTTAGTTGTATTTTGATCACAATTTGGAGTTCACAAGGTAACTTAAGCAGCAAGAAAAACAGAACATTGAAGAAAATACAAAGAAGCAAAAAATGTCACGATTCTGCTAAAACGTGACACGATTTGACAAAGGAAAAACATGCTCTCGACATTAAAGAAAATGTGTCACGATGGCAAAAACGTGACACGATTTGGTGAAACCCTAATTCAGCTATTTGTTATTCAAAGGACAACGTGTCACGATTTATTGAAAACGTGTCACGATTTACTTAAAACGTGGCACGATTTTGGGCGAATTTATGTGCTTATTTAAGCTGAAGTCTATTCCAAAGACAAGGGTGACGGTTTGAGAAGAGCAAAGTGCGATTTTGAGACCTAAAGGCGGCTAGGAGGGCGATCTCGTCAACCTTATATCAGTTCATGTATGTTTTGATTCCGTTGTTGATTATGCTATTTGTAAACTCGATTATGAGTAGTTAAATCTCTTAGAGTTTAGGTCTGAGATGATTCTTTGTAACCCTAATTGATCTATGTTGCTGTGAAACTCTATTTATTGTGAATGACAATCTAGTCTTTATTCAATTCAATTGTTCTTAATGCTTTTTATATCCTAATCAAATATAAATATGATTTAGCAAGAATGAATGACTACTGACCATAGCTTTCTACTTAGACCTAATTGAATTGTTCTAATAAACATGGTTAGTCTAGAGATGGCTAATCGTTTGTTAGTGATATTAGGTTAACGTTCTTAAAACCTTCGACGATTATTAAACCACCTAAGGAATTAGGGGTTGTAGTTTGAGAAGAGGGTCCTAAGTCAAGGGATTGATTAGGACTATTTTGTTAACTATCGTGAGACTAGAAAATCATTCATAAGAATAGGTGAAGTATACCAATTAGGGGAACTTAGATGATTTGAAGGACCTGATCTCGTCTCTCTCTTATTCTTCTAAACCAATCTTTAATTTCTGTTATTTACTTTACATGCAATTAAACCAATCAACTGCCTAGTGGCAAAACAAAATAACTTTTATACATCCTATTTAATAACGCAATCGTATTCTTGAGATTTAAAACAGTCCTTGTGGGAACGATATTATTTTACTGCTTCGATAGCTTTTGGTACACTTGTCAAATTTCTATCATTGGTGATTCAGTAAATGATGTTCACACTCATGAATTCCTCAACACAATTGTTACATTAGGATTTCGAAATCACAAGTTGAGAATTAAAAGTAGTAGTGCACGTGATGATATTAAAGAATATAGATGAACAATTAGGATTATGCAATGGGACACAACTGATTATAATAAGGATTAGAAAATTTATGCTAGAGGGAAAGGTGATATCTGAAAGTAACATCGGGGATAAGGTTTTTATACCCTAGGTTATCTCTAATGGATGCCTTCTGACATGAGAATCTCTTTCAAGTTTAAGCGAAGACAATTTCCTTTGGTAGTTTTCTTTACAATGACCATTAATAAAAGTCAAGGTCAATCACTAAAACACGTTGGGATATACCTTTCAATGTCTGTGTTTTCACATGGTCAGTTGTACGTTGCAATATCAAGGGGCCCTTCAAAGGAAGGATTGAATATATTGATAAACGATAAAGACGGTGCAGATATTAATGTGACGTCAAATGTGGTCTACAAAGAAGTATTTCGTAATTTATCATAAATAACGTTGTCTTTACTATTTTCCAAAAATATGAATGTTATCTTGATATGATTAGTGTGGATCCATTTTAATGATACGAAGTATATAGTTACTGTCTTTTATTTTGGTATAATTTATTTTTATTAACAAGTATTGTGAACATACGAAGTGGCGCCTCTTAAATCAGTAAACTCGTGCGAAGCGCACGTCGATGGTCTAGTAATAAAATATAGGATGCTTGCGTAGAGGGTACATAGCATGATGGTTAGGTTATATATATAATTAATGTTGTATAGAATACTTCATAATCAACTGTTTGCAACTACTCCAGTCTTAAAAAAACTATTTTCAACTACTCCATCATCATTATGCTAGCGATATCTCCTCCTATGTTTTCTACAATTGGATGGCCCTTTGAAGAGCCAATAAGCCATAACCAGCATCAGAATCCATTCTACAAAGACACTGTTGATCAATTATTTCATTTTCATGATCAATTTGAGGCAGAAATTAATTCAACAGATCCCTCACAATCCACAAGCAGTGACCTTGGCATGGTCAAGAAGCTCGTTCATAATGCCAGTGAGCGCGATCGCCGCAAGAAGATCAATAATTTGTATTCCTCACTTCGTTCACTTCTTCCTGTTTCTGATCAAATGGTACTTCATTAATCCCTTCTTTTTGTTTCTAATTGTTCATTTCTTTATATTTCTAAGGAGTATGGTTGCAATTGCCTAATTGTGATGCCGTTTTTTGAATTTGGATATTAGTATTAATTTGTACATATATGTTGCAGAAGAAATTAAGCATTCCAGCAACAATTTCAAAAGTCCTAAAATTTATACCAGAATTACAGAAACAAGTGGAAGGACTAGTTAAGAGAAAAGAAGAGGTCTTATTGAGACTTTCTCCCCAAGTAGAAGAAGCTATTCTAAGCAAAGAATCCCAAAGGAAGAAACATAGTTACAACACTGGTTTTGTAGTTTCAACAAGTAGACTCAATGATAGTGAAATTACCATTCAGATTTCATGTTACACTGTCCACAAGATTCCACTTTCTGAGATCTTGATGTCTTTGGAAAATGATGGCCTTTTGCTGCTTAATGTTTCTTCATCTCAGACCTTTGGAGGGAGAGTCTTCTATAATTTGCATTTACAGGTGTGTTAATTTTTCAAGAAATAGTTTATTTTCACAATACTTTGTCACATATTATTGGGTGAAGTCTTCTTGATTTTTTTTTTTTTTTTTTTGAAGAAGCGGGTGAAGTCTTCTTTAATTTTAAGAAAATTATATATACATATTTTTTATAAATTATAAGACTAGTTTGATAAATATGCAATTATAACTTTAAATTTTTTACTTTCAATATATTAATTCTAAAACTGATTTTGAAAAAATTAGACTTAAATTAATATATATATATATATATATATATATATATATATATATATAAAAGAAAAATTATAGGAAATATTTAACTATGACAAAATGATCTCTAAAATTTTCTATGGGAAATGCTGACCATTGTGATTAAGAAGTCTAAAAATGAAGTTTTGTTTTAGAAATGATGCATTCAAGATATTGAAAGTTTAAAAAGTAAATTTATGTGCCAATAAGAAAGAGATACGGAGTACTATTCTCATTATAACTTGGAAAACTAATTAATTAAAATTTCCTTTTCGGTTTTTTGCAGGTAGATGAAACACAGAGATTAGAACCCGAGATTCTAAATGAGAAGCTCTTATCTATAATGGATAAGGAAGGGATATTTAAAGTCAACAAAAATTAGATACACATGCTTTGTAATTTTATGCATATAAGATTACACACTTGCTGGAAGGATGGTAGAAAGAGGGTAGTGCATATTTCTTAGTCTTTATAGGACTTTATGGTATTTGGAAACCAAAATGTTAATTTTAGACTCGACCTCTATAACCAAGCGAGGAGACATATCTTCTCTTTTATTTTATTACAAACAAATTGAAAGCAGAAGAATATGGGATAGGGTGTAGAAAACAAAATGGATTGGTAGATCGGTTGTTAAAATTACTTAATATATAGTTTTTTGTTGGTCTATAATAGTAAACATCACATAAATTCGTAGGCATTCAGATGTTCAATCTAATGTTTGTTTCTTTAGCCTTGTAACCAAAAAAAAGATATTCAATCTAACAAATTCGGCATCACCAAATATTGAGCTCAAAATCCAGCACAAGACATTTCAAACAAAATGTACATAATTTATGCACAAGCAAGGAACAAATAGCCAAACTCCTCAATAAAAGAAACAGGAGAGCAGTCTGTAGCTACAATCAAGAGGAGCACCAAAGTACAAAACAGAAACAACTCCGATATTTAAACACCCCACACATCTGGCAACACCAAATAAAATGTATCCTATTTAACTTAAAATAATCTCTCACTTCCTGCTCAAAACAAAAAAAAAAAAATCATTTTCGGAGTCACTTTTTGTGGAGGAGATTTCATCATCTTCCCATGCGATATAGGCTCTCCTTCTTCTTGACTTATTGTTTACTGTGATTTTTGGTAAAGTTTTAAAATCAGGTACTTGCAAGATCAACCAGTAAATCTTATAATATATTGTGTTTGTTATTTTTCAGAATTTGATGAATGTTCTTATGCAAAAGATGAAAGTAACTATAGAATTTAACGAAATTAAATTCGTCTAAGTTATTTCCGTAAAGACGAATAGGAAATGCTTAAAGAAACAAGTAAATTGCAAGGAATTTAAGGAAACAAACTTAAATTGCATCGATTGAAAGTAGATTGGTACATAGATTCATACATTGTGACTTGATAACTCGTTTCTCTCTAAATGTGGATAGTTTGAGTGTAAGTTTTCTGTATGATTGAATTGTGACCCGTTTTTCCTATGAGAAACTGCTATTTATACTAAAAAAAACTACCTATACATAGATTTATACTAAAAAACTTCCTATACATAGATATTTGAAACTATAACTGCCACTAACGGCCTAAAACACCTCTTCGATTTGAATTTCAAAAGCCTGCCTTTATCTAAAACCAACATGCAAAGTCATGCAAAGTCCATATCTTCGACAAAACAACGAACAGTCCTTCGTGTCTCCTGAAGTCGAACAATATTAACTTCTCCTCAAAACATAAAGTCAAAACTACTTTGACAGCATTTAATTTAGCTTGTCTAAAATGGAGGCTAACAAATTGCCTCCCAAAAATGTCCTTTTAAACTGAATCTTTTGGATGAAGAAAGAAAAAGGATATTTTTGAACTCTGTCGAGCACATTCTTTCTTCGTAAAAAATTATGACATTATTATTAAAAACAGAAGTAACAGTTTGAGAAAGCACTTTATGGTATCATCATACCCAGAGTTAGTGGGACACGTTCTAGTCATTAGGAACTACTATTTTCTTATTTTAAAATAACTGTCAACTTAAGATGCAGACATTTGTCATTATCTTAGAGAATGTAAAAGGTATATACCTTTTTGACCTTCCACTCACCTCACTTCTTAAACTTCTTCTTCTTCTTCAGAAAAACAACAGCGCCATTTTCGCTTTCTAAATTTCAGAAATCATTACCAAGAAAATTCAAATCTTCCATCTCAATCAAAAAGAAAAATCCTTTAATCTCTTCGGAATCCAACCAAGAATCATGACGAGTGAAGCTGGAACATTTTCAAATCCTCAACCAGATGTTGCTCCTGTTAACTTCTTCAAGCAAGTTCAACCTAGAAACTGAAAATTCATTGAAAAACTAGATCTAAAAGAGGAGAAAGCCTTACTTCAAAGCATGCAATTTAGGACCGATTCTGGAGAAAGCTGATATCGTTGAACTTAAGGAAATTTTTGCTTGCTACGGAAAACTTTCACCCATAATCTTCACTGAAGGTCCTTATGATCCTAGTTACATAGATGATGGAAGGGTTTTAAGGTCAACCCCAAAAGTTTAAAAAGATGCCTATATCGATTGGCTCGACAAAATTGAAAAGAAGAAAGGGAACTTTTGGAAAAATCTAGGGATTTTTGATTTAATCCAGTTGTCGAGACATGGTTCTAGATATTCGAAGCATATGTTGATAGTTGCACTTCATTTTTAGAATGCTTCAACTATAGTCTCCATCTCAAATGTGGAATGCTCACTCCCACACTATTATATGTCGTTGCCATTACTGGTTTAAAACCCACCGGCGAGATCTTCGACCCCGACACCATTTCATCTGATCTTTGTTTTTACTTCAAAAGAGCAGCTTCTGGTCTTTACATCAAAGATCATGACGACACAGAGTCTGACAAAGTCATATATGAAGAGCATATAGCCTTCTTAACCTTTTGGTTGTCTATGTACGTCTTCTGTACAAAGTGGCAAAAGGTTTCATAAATTTGGCTATCCAACTCCATGAATGAAGGCAAATCTGCCTAATCAAACTTATTCTTGGTTGTTTATACGAAAGCCTTAATCAAGTAGCCACTGAGATGAAATATCAAGGGAAAAGCTTGTTAATCTCTGATCCAATTTGGTTATTTCAAATATGGCTTCTTGCCACTTTCAAACCAAGCTTCAATTTGTTTATTCCTGAGGATTATCAAGAAGACAATGAACAAAGAGCAAAAGAAGGAATTGGACTTGCAATTCTTCGATACAGAGATACCCAGAAAACCAGCAGAGCCCTTTTCTCTGAAGCCCTTAACACCTTTTGTAGTAGATAAAATAGTCACAAGGAAAGGGGGATTTGAATTGTGACCCTTTAAAATTTATCTTGTAACTTAAAATTAATTCTCAAGTTGTTTCCTTTGAATAGTTAAGTTAGTGAAATGACTTCAGAACGTTCTGAAGTTCTTATGAAAAATTGCTTAAGAAAATAAGAAAGAGAGAGACATCACGCAAAGATTTATAGTGGTTCACCAAATGTGGGCTAGTCCACTCCTCACCATCTTGTGAGAGTTTCCACTATGATGCTTGAGATAACCTCTCAAATCCTACACCTTACAATCTTTGTTCACCTGAACAATTACAACACATATATTTTCTAAGCCTCAGCATACCTGCACCTTCTTGCTAAGTTACCCACTTAGACTTTTACAAACTTTGCTCAGACTAACACTTTAGTACCCCTAAAGCTAGATGAGATTTTGATTACAATTTGTATGGAGTTTGAATGATTGAAATCAGATAAGAGAACAATGGAGGGAGAAATTATCTTTAACAACATAAGAGAGAATTGATTTACACTGAGACAATTTGAAATCTCAGTGATGATCAATTCAAATGCTAAAGCTTCTAACACTTTTAAGATGTTTTATCGTATGCTTTGCAATGGTTCAAGTAATGTTGAGCATTTCACTTCTATTTATAGAGTTCTTGGGCTCATATAGCCATTGGAGGGTGACCAATGGTGTTATGTCATGTGTCCTGGGCTCCACCGACTTTTACTTGAAAATTTGGGTAAACATTCTGACCATCGAAACGTTGTTGTGTTCTTCATTAGAATGTTGATGTTCATCATGACATTCATCTAGGTTCATCATTTATGAGTGGATGATGAGTTTCTGGGTTTATCTAATGTGTGCCTTATGATTGTCTGGGCATTACTCATGTGTTGTGGCTTTTGCACAAAGATCAGAAAGTTGTTGGATAAACTTTTCCGAATCTGGATTGGAATGTATGCAGAAGAGAGAATAATGGTTCTGCAACTTCAGGCCCATGCTTTTGGGAGATTTGCATAATATTGTACAGTAACATATCTCATACGTGTCCATCTTTGATTGATTAGGACAAGATCTTCATTTTTGCTTTATTTTTTAACTTTCCACCTATTGTACTGTTCACAGTATAAAACATGTGCAGAGATGAACATTCTGATCATCAGAATGTTCCATTTGTTTTCACTTAGGATGATTTGTAAGACTTGTATTTGATGTAATTGATCCAAATAGTGAAAACATAACTGAAGTGCAGTGATTGCAACATCTAGGATGATATTCTCATTGGAATATTCCAAGTACTTCAATTGTTTATAGTATTTAAATGAACATTGAATATCCTTTTTTACTTTAACTTATTAAATGCTTTAATTGCTTGATTGATCCATGCAAATGTACTTTCTTGGACATTTATTCATGTCACGTATGACTTGAATGTTTAAGTTTCTTGACTTGTGTAAGAGCAACCATCTGAACTCTGCTTGAACATTATGATCAACTCACTGAGGAACATTCTGAACTAACTTTCTGAACTCAGAGTTAGTTCATAAAACCAAATATTCTTTGATTTCTTGAATCTTGGTATAATTTAAACCTTGTTCCTATCTTAGTATAAACACTCAAGAGCACAAGTTAAATACCAAAAAATTAATCAAAGTCCATTAATTCTTTAATCATCAAGGTTTATTATCTTTAAAATTAATTAGGGATTTTGCCTCAACACCTTTTTGAATTGTGATGCTTTCAGACCCTCATTGGCCCCTTTTTCGACAAGAATTTGTGGACCAAAATGGTTTACGAGAGATTTACCTTAAAGGGATACAGAGCACGAAGAAGAAACTAATTCCATTTGGAAAGATTTCTTAACTCCTACTCTAATTTCTAGTGGGTTGTTCTCCACTAAATCGACGAATTTTTATGGCTTGTATGGTTATCAACCAAATTGGTGCAAGGCCGTTTGGTTTAGTTCATCCTCGACCCAACTCGCTTTTTTCTGCGAAAAAGGACTTAAGGAAACCAGAGAATGAAAGAACTTGGAGAACGCGCCTTCGACAAGTTGCAGAACAAGCTCCAACTTTTAGCCCTGTTTCTTTCAACATTTCATTTGCATGTATTGAATCATTTTTTAGATGGTAGTGAGGATATTACATCCAGCAGTTCGCCAAAGTAGATGAAGCAACTTTTCTATCCTTATCTGATTTCTGCTTTTCATCCTGTGCAGAAAACAACAGTGAAATACTTTGCACATTCAAAAAATCCAAGCTTTTTCAGAAATAATTTGAAAATGTATATAAACCTTTGCATCTTAGTCGGACTGTTTATTATGCTGCTAAAACTTTAAAGTCCAAAATTATAGAAAAAAATTCAACAATGAAATTTCCTCCATTTGTCACCAACAAATATACATTTGTTTTTGATGAGTCAATAATTAGTGTTTTTAATATATTATTTGAGTCTATTTATTTAAATTTTATATGTTTTTATTTCCCTTTTAGAACTATTTTACTTCAATTGCAAGTTATTTAATTTCAGGAAGAAATATTTGGAAGATTGAGTCTTGGAGCAAAAGAAATGAGATTTGAAGCTCATTCTGGTAAAAAATATGAAGATTTTGTGAAAATATATTTGGCACGGCCGTGCCTAGCAATGGCGTGGCCGTGCCACCAAGATTTCAAAGGCCAACACAAGTCAGAAGACTTGGCGCAATCTGTGCCAAGGGTGGCACGACCGTGCCACCGCTCCAGACAGCCTTTTGCTGCTTTTGCTTCGTTGGCAAGCTACCTATTTAGTTTATTTCTGACCTAAAGCCCATGGGTTCTTGTGGAACATTCTATTGATGTATTTCTTGGGGCTTAAGTAGTTGTAAACTATAAATAGAGTAGCTAGCAAATATATTGAATCATCTTTTGTTCTTGGAAATAATAAGTTACAATTGTTTCTTTTAATAAAAGTTCTTATTTTTTATTTATTTATTTTATGTTCTTCCTCTTCTTCTCTTCTATGTCTATAATGAACATGAGTGAGTAGACTCTTCTTGTCTTGGGATTGTTGGATGAGTCTAATGACCTAATCCCTATCAAACCAAGCCTTGAACCCTAATTTTATGTAAATCTATTTTCTAATCTAATTTCACCGTTTTTATAATGAATTAAGAAATATCAAATTCATAAAGCGACAACGGAGGGTTAGTACTTGTTAATTCATAATCACAAATATTAAGCGAAGTATCAAAATATGAAGTTTTAATATTGGAACAAGGGAAATTATACAAGGATTGCGAAACATGTGAATAGTCTAGCAAACCTTGAGACAATAAAGTTTTGTTCTTCAAGGATTTCAATAGTAATCAACCATGAGAATAGGTGTGGTTGCTAGAGAAACACACTCACTGACACCGAAAGGAGATGTGATAGGCTAAAGAGAAACTTTTCTTTAGAAAATAGGTCCAACATAAAGTTTTAGGTTTAGGTTTTGATTTGTCACCATGACAAACCAATAATCTCAAGGCGCTTTTTATTATTACTTTTAAACCGTTAAAAAATCCCAACTTTACAACTGAACTTTCTTCTAATCATTCATAAAATTTAATTGAATTCAACAACTCTCTGTTGGAACGATACTCTTTATTACTACATCGGTAAACCGTGCCCTTGCGGATTTACCCCATCAAGTTTTTTGCGCCGCTGCCGGGGAGTTAGGCAATTTAATTAACTTGTTAGTAATGGTTAGACCTTTTCATTTTATTTCTTTTTCTTCTTTTCTTTCTTTCTTTTACCGTTAACTTCTTGGGTTCTTATTCTTTTATGCGAAGAAGAAAAAGTCTTTGTGAACTCGTTCCCGAGACCGAAAGATTCTTACATAGAAGAAGTAGAGAAGCATGGAAGAATAACGCTATGGCTGAGGAACGCACTCTCAAAGAGTATGCAACCCCTTCTACGGAAGAACCACATGCTATTATTGTGTACCTAACGGTTGAGGGTGACAATTTTGAAATTAAACCTGCACTCCTTAACTTAGTGTAGCAAAACTAGTTTTCTAGATCACCCACTGAGGATCCGAATCTACATATTTCAAATTTTTTAAGACTTAGTAGAACCTTGAAGGCAAACCAAGAGGTTGTAAGGCTACACCTCTTTCCTTTCTCCTTAAGGGATATAGCTAGTGCTTGGGTTTATTCATTGGAAGTTGGTTCTATCACTTCATGGGACCAAATGAGGCAAGCATTCCTTGCCCGATTCTTTCCCCCTTCTAAAACTGCTAAATTGAGGGATCAAATTACACGATTCACTCAGAAAGATGGGAAATCTCTTTACGATGTGTGGGAGCGTTTTCAAGAAATGATTAGACTTTGTCCCCATCATGGTTTAGATAAGTGGCTTATTGTCCACACTTTTTATAATGGCTTATCATATACCACAAAAATGATTGTTGATACAGCTGCAGGTGGAGCTTTAATGAACAATAACTATACTGCAGCATATGCCTTGATTGAGGACATGGCCCAAAACCACTATCAGTGGACTAATGAGAGAGCCATCATTGCTTCTTCACCCTCTAAAAAAGAGGCAAGTATGTATGCAATTTATACCCTTGATCATCTAGATGCTAAGGTTGACGCACTCACACAAAAATTTGACAAAATGAATACTAGTGTTGTCAAACCTGCTCCTGGTTCACCTCCTTGTGAAGTATGTGGTATATTTGGCCATACTGGCGTTGATTTCCAACTATGTAGTTCTATTGATGGTGTTCAGCAATTGAATTATGCTCAATATAACCAAGGAATGAGGCAAAATCAAAACTTTTACAAAACTCCTCAAAATTCCTATGGACAAACATCACCACTTGGTTATGCAAACAAACAGAGAGTCCCTCAGAAATCTAGCTTGGAAATCTTAATGGAAGGTTATGTTATGAATCAATCCAAGCAACTTCAAGTGCTAAAAAATCAAACTGGATTTCTGAATGACTCTCTTGCCAAACTCAATTCTAAGGTAGACTCCATTGCTACTCATGCTAAGATGCTTGAAACTCAAATCTCCCAAATTGCCCAACAAGTGGTTGCTTCCTCTCAAACACTGGGAGTCTTTCCTGGTCAAACTGAAGCCAACCCCAAGGCCCACATAAATGCTATTACTTTAGGGGGTGATAAACAATTAGAGGATACCTTTGTCAAAGCTAATAACATCGAGGCTTTAAGAAAAAAAAGTGATTATAAAAAAGCTAGAGAAAGGCAGAAACTCCTTATAAATCGGAAGAAACAAAAGAGAGATGATGAGGCTTTAAGAAAAAAAGTGGTCACTGAATTGATTGTTTTTATGTTATAAGTTTGTACTAGAGTTTATTGGGAATATTTTTTTGTTACGTATTGATGATTATAGTTTGTTACAAAACCATTAGACAATTATTTTGGTTTCACATAGAAGACTATCAAAACCATTAAACCCCACTTATTGTTTCAGTAATAATCATTATTTAAAACCATTTAACAATAATAATTTTCATTGTTCTTTTATTTTATAAGAAACCACAATTATATTTGGTTTCAAAGTGATTTTGAAAAATCTAGACAAAGACAGAAATTCGTTTTACAACGGAAGAACCAAAAGAGAGATGATGAGGCTTTACAAAAAAAAATGTAAAGTGGTCACTGATTAATTAATTCACATTTGTTAATTGTTTTAAATGTTACAAGTGTGTACTATAGTTAGTGAATAATGGTTTAAATGTTTATCACATTTGGTCTTTTGTTTTATTACCAAACCATTAGACAATTATTTTGGTTTCACATAGAAGACTATAAAAACCATTAAACCATAATTATGGTTTCAGTAATAATTTCAGTGTATAACATCTTAATCATTATTCAAAACCATGTAACAATAATAATTTCATTAAAAACCATTACACAATTATCTTGGGTTCACATACAAGATTATCAAAACCATTAAACCATAATTATAGTTTTAGTAATAGTTTCAATGTATTACATCTTAATCATTATTCTAAGCCATGTAACAATAATAATTTCATTAAAAACCATTTCACAATTATCTTGATAGTTTTTATTAGCTTGCACTTCATTGATAATTTTTTGTATAGATTAAATGGTTTCATGAAGTTATACACTGAAACCATTAAACCATACTTATGGTTTTAGTAATCCATACCCTGAAGTTTGTTTCAATTCATCAAAACTATCAATTGCAATACCCTGATATATTTCTTCAAAATCTAGAAATTTAATTGATGCAAGAACATATCTCAATGCAGCACTTACCAACAAAGAAATTTAAACAAAAAAATTCATCATAAACTTGATACAAATCCAGAAATTCATCAACATATTTATACAAACTCAATAAAAAAACATTAAAACTAATCCAGAAATTCATCAACATAAGAATTAATCGGAGCTTACATATCATGTTGGACGTGCTAGCTTTTGAAGCATTTCTTCATAGTATGAAGTTGCTGCCTTCTCCACATAGTTTCTTTTGCAATTGCTTGAGTCACTTAATATTGTGGAACAAATTACAATTCTCAAATCCATAATTTTTGCAACCTTGCCATTCTTCCCATATTTTCTCATTTTGGACCAATCTTTGAAAGATTTCATTTGGGTATTGCCACCCTCCCATTCAGCAAGAAACTTCATGCAAAAGACTCCACAACTGTCTTTATCAGTTTGAGTAGGCACCTTTGGTGTTTCCCACTTAAATGTGCTAAACTGGAAAGGCATTGTGATTTTTCTTTTCTTATACAATTCTGTCACAAATGCTTCCACCTCCTTCAGCCATACATCAAACATTTTTTTGTACACAGTCGGTTCGCCATTCTTCATGTGCAATCTCTCTCCAATCAAGTTGTTCATGAATTGAAACTTTTGGCTCTTGAGATTCACAACGAAGCATACATAATGACTACCCGGATTCACAATTAGTGCTGGCGTCATGATCTATTTCATCAGTAAAATAATCAACACCATATAATTCAAACAATCAATCTGTAGAAATTTTCAAAACTATATTGAACTCAGTCTTACATATTCTAGACTTGTAGGGTCAATAGTCTTCCAATCCATGTATTTGAACCTTGTCTCTCAATGAATCTTTTGCATGCAACTGGTTTCGTTATATATAGGGCATCAGATCTTTCCATGTCAACCTGTTTATATAAAATGAGTAAAATCAATTCCAAAAAGACCTAAACAGTATGTAAACTTTTAACATTCATGGAATGCAATGCATACATAATTGATGAATGGTGTAACCAGTCTTGTCATTTTCTTATTTGGTTGATTCCAGTTCAAACAATTGACCCAGGCATTTATCACGAAGCATGGCACCCATTCATCTTTTTGAAGTGTCCACAAGTCACTCCTTTGTAGAGTGAAAACATGAGCCTTGTTATCCGAGCAGTACAAAATCTCCGTCCTACATTATTATCAAGCATTTAGGATTTGTACTACTAGTATTTGATCTGAGATTACAACCTGTAGTATAGCCAAATAAAACAACCAATTTGGCAAAAAAAATTAACATTACTATCAAAACCATTTTGCTTCTGATTTGTCTTAATCCCACTTACACTAAGCTTCTGATTTGTCTTAATCGCATTTATGTTAACTATGCCATTTTACATTAATGACTCAACATAAGCCATAGTTTATGTATGCAGTCACACCTATGATCCATGTCAGCCAATTTTGGTTCTTCTAGGACGCGTTGAATAATTATAGTACAGCCTAAGCTATTCTTAGTAACTAAAGAACATGTAATCATGAAAATACAACCACACTACCTAGTTGGACCAAAAAACAAGAGAAACATGCATGCCGACCTGCCTGCTCAAGGCCACTTTGTATTTAGTAATTGCAACTAGGAATATGAATTTGCTTGTTAGCACTTGAAAATTAATGGTTTCAGCTTTATAAACTAAATTGCATTCTACTACACTTTTCTTAATTAGAATAGTTTAATTTCTTCAAAATATTATTAGTAGTAATATTGCAAAGCTTACTAATTCATATAATTTGCCAATAGATATTTAAAATGGTTTTCACTTACTTATCATGTGAAATGCTCCATGCAAATGTTGATATATCCTTCTGCATCTTAGTTGCATTTGACTCGTAGACAGCTTCATCGTAGGGGCTTGCAAGGTATTTTGACTTCTTCACAGCTCTTCTACGCTCAGGGTATGTGCCACCAGAATTAAGCATATCATGTTTCTTTCTTTTCTTTGTCTGCACAATTTCGACATTATCCAAGTTGATTATTTCATCTGGTAACACCGACTTTAATGGAGTTACACTGTCAAATAAATTACATAATTGTTAGTTTGTAGAATTTAATTAATATTGTTATTGTGCAGAATTTAATTAATCAATTCTAAAGTAGAATTGTCACATTGGTTGATTCTTACTCTAAAACAAAGTCTCGCTTCACATTGCATTGTGTCTTAACCGATTCACTATTGCATTGTTTCTTCACTGACTTTATCTTCACTGAATCATTATTATTCAACCCGAAACCATTAAAAATCATTTTGGTTTTCAGACATCGAATATCAAAACTATTGGCAAACACTTTCAATGTTTAAAACACATCATATATATAAAACCATTAGTTAGTTATTATAGTTTTACATCACAAATTAAAAACCATTAAAACACATTATATATATTCATTTTTTACCCTGCATTCGAAGATTCTCCCCCATCAAAAAACTATGGCCACTTCAAGATTGTTTCCTGTGTAAAGGAAAGACCCATATTGCATGCTTTCCTCACTGAATCATCAAGACTTTTGGCATCAATCTTATCTTCTTCATCATCATCACTATCATCAATGCTTTTGATATAGATATTATCTACTACATTTTCGTCATTATACAACCTGAAGCCATTAATGCCTTCCTAAATAGTAATTCTAATTTTTCATTTATACTCTTCTTAGAATCATATATGTGTCTTCTAAAACTAACATAAATTCTGTTTACTCCTAAAATACAATATTAATTTTAACTTTTAAGGATATGATATATGAAGCGGTGATGCCAACACATATAACGGACACGGTGATATCAGTAATAATTTGAGAAAATATGAATTATACATATTCTTATATGTGTCGATGTTGTGCAGATATGAAACATTAAAGCGTGTACACGTGTGAAATACAAAACATAATATGAAACATCGGATACAGTTTTGATGTGAAGTGTCATTGAATATGATTAACAAAATTATTGTAAGTATAAGGTTTGAACGCTATAAATTTTTCAACAAATTGGTGAAATTTAATTAGGAAAGTTTGTTAAAAGTAACATTCAGGAACAAAAATACCAACAGAATTGGAACAAACAATTTCAAAAAATTAGTGTACAGAGTCTTACAATAAGGTGATCACTAAACCATGTTAAGACTTAAAATTAAATGCAGTACCTTTCTTCCCCTCGAGTGCTTGTTTGTGTTATGGATGATTCATTCTGAGTCTGTCCTTTATCTACACTAGAACTTCTTTCTTTTCTTTTTCGGGTTAGATCTGTTCCGGCACTCAAACTTCTATTATCTTCAGTTTCAGGTACTTCCATCCCTTTTCCATTACTTGAACTCTTATTCTTCTCGGTTTCAGGTTGCATTTCAATCGTTTTGTCCTTGGTTGTGTTTGTTTCTTTTGGAACTGCATCATTTTTTCCCAGAAGTTCCAACATTTCCCTCAGCTATTCTTCTTTCCAAGGTTTCTGCGGTTGTAGTGTAGATCTGTATACAAGACCTACAATGATTAAGATGCATCTCTACCTGCAATTTTTTAAGTAGATGTTTTATTAGGATTTTCAAAACCATAAAAACACAATATTATGTTGGAAATCATTAAGATATCCGGTTTAACAATACTAATGGTTTCAGTGTATAACATCTTAAAACCATTTAATCTATATTAAGGATTTCCACCATAATATTGCATAAATAGTAGTTATATCATTATTTTTCTCTCATCTTAGAGAGTGGACAGGTATCTGCATCAAAACACAATACAAGCGGACCTTCGTTGGTGTTGTACAGTCTGGTTACCTCGGCCGTCAGTCCATGCTCGAGTCCCATAAGGTCATGGACCTTCTGAAGGTCTTGGTTTGCCGTTTTGACATCCCAATCACGAAGTGATGGCCGCTTGTATTTCCCTGTCAGAAATGGGATTCTCTTCCCCATTTTCTCCATGTAATTAATCTGCACACTAAAAACATGCACATACATAATTTAAAAATCCACCACTTAGTTGTTTTAAAAATACATACATACATACATACATACATACATATATATATATATATATATATAATGATCACCATTAGGAAGTGGAAGTCTGCTAATGGATTTGCAACTTCTGGAGTTTGTAGGCCTTCTTTCATATATCCAAGAACATGTGAGCACCAATTATAAGATGATACCCCAGTTGGATCTTCTAATATATGCGCATATTGGAGAGATACAAAGCTACTATTAGTGGGGCACAAAATTTTGTGAATGATAAAACAGATTGCACCATTCACCCACGCTTTTGGTTTCTCTAGTGTCTTCAATATTCTTTCCTAATCTGTTGACTTCACAAAAGGAGAATAATTTCCATCCAATCCTAATTCTTTCCTCAATCTCTTTATTGCTGCATCAGAGCAAAGATCGCCGTTAATTTGTTTCCCCGCCATTGGAAGCTCATACACCCTATGTACATCATCCTCTTTCAATAGAAGTACCTCGGTTTTGTTTAATATAATCCACATGTGCTCTTTCTCAAAGTTTCTAAAAATCCAATCCACAAAGAAAGTGTGGACTTTTGTCCAGTTGCAGATATGCATCATTCCTCCAAAGTCATTGTCATTCAAAAGCTCAATTATCTCCTCTTTTCTTCTTTTGACATGTACTGAATGCATAAGCTCATATACCTTAGGTATACTCATCTTGTGCCTCAGTCTTTGCTTCGCATTTTCATCATCCAAACTTCCTTCATCAGAATCTTGTGTTTCAGTCTGTTGTTTCTTTTTTTATGCTTCTTTATGTGTTGCTTCTTTTCTTTACCTATAGTCTCTCCTATTTTCCGCTCCTTATTTTTATCACCACCGGATGATGAAGTAGTGACATTCCTTTTCTCCTCCTCCAATTGTGTCAGTCCAAAACAGAATGATGACAATGGATCTAGGTCCTTAGTTTTTTTCACCTGCTGGATCAAAGAAAACCATTAAGTACATCTAATGGTTTTGGAGTACAATTCACAGAAACCATTTCCACAACAAAATGGTTTTGGAGTACAAATCACAGAAACCATTTACACAGCAAAATGGTTTTGGTATAATTTTATACAAAACATACTATAATAAGGACATTTGTGACTATCATTGAAACATTGGGGTAAAAAGTGATCACACACATGCACTGAACCAAATCAACACTTCATTTTAGAAATTAAATTGTTATCATTTATGTTGTCGACAAGTCGCACTTATTGCAAGTATAAAGTGAAATGTCGTGATTTTCTAACTAAGATTGCAAACAACACTCTCAGATGATTGATTAGTGATTACAAAGCTTATCAAACACTTATCTAGGAAATAAGCATATCTAGAAATAAAAACGTATCTAGGGAATAAGCTTAAAACTTCGAATATTAAGTGAGTAGGTAGATCAAGACAGAAGGTTCCAATCTAACATGTCTGCCCTAACACGCTTTCAAATCATTTAGAACATCTCAATGTGAAGCGGTACATAAATCATCAAAATTCAATATGGGCAAGTTAAAAATATACAGATAATTTGGATATCAGCCAAAAAGCCATATAAAATTTGCAAGTATAATAGATTTTACAGAAATGGAAATACAGATTCTTCAGAGCAGGTTACTTCTTTACCAATTGTATTGGAAATATCAAGGTAATGTGACATTATGATTATGAAGTGTCATATTAAAAAGATTAGACACTAGATACAAACATTTAAAATGATATTCAACCACGGGTGTAGAAATTCTAGCATAAATATTTTGAACAAAGTAAGATACTTAATAGATTCTGCCTCTCTTCAAATTCAATATCCAACCAAACACCAAAGCAAAGGTAAAACTTTGTTTTCCTGTTAAAAGAATCATGAACATCTAATCTAATTTCATTAAGTATTGATGGTTTTACTAATATAGTGTGCTTAACGTTTCAGCTAGATCAAATTGTAACCAGAATATGCGCAGCAGGACGGCTGATAACCTCTCACAAAGGGTTTAAGAACATGGTAAGTACACCTATAAGACTTGGATGTGTTTTCTATATATATGGTATAATATATGAAAACCATTTTCCTTTTCTGTGTGGTATCTATATCAGTTTAACTCCTATTTACCTTTTATTGAGTGGTCCGTATCTAATTCTATTTACATAACTCTGAAAAATTTAAGTGAGAGTAGTAGCAAACATATCGAAAACAATAAAGAGAAGGTTGAGCTTAGGGGCTCAAATTCTTCAAATGGGTGGAGTAGAAAAAGTGTTTACGCAGTATTTTAGTGTGAGTGAAGGAGAGAGGCTATCAAAAGTTTCGCAGTGTTATCTCTCCACCACATCCAGTCCTCTAGCTGGTCTCCTATTCATCTCCAATGAAAAGGTTGCATTTTGCAGTGAGAGATCAATAAAAGTCTTCAATCAGAAAGGTCAATTGTGTAGGATCCGCTATAAGGTAAGTTGTGAACTATATAAATACATAAACAAAACTCTTCATGTATCTCAATTTATCTAATCTAAAATTTGTTAAGTGTGAACATAATTGATGTGCCAACTATTGGTTTTGGAGTACAATTTACAGAAACCATTTCCAGAATGATTCTAATTTCAGAAACAAACATTTAGGATGAGGAACACAACCATCAATATGAACACCTAACATATGAAACCATTTCCACAGCAAAACGGTTTTGGAAAATTACAACTAACATTTCCAAATCAACACTCTGAAACCATTTCCAACTAACATATACAATTTTTAAACTAGTTGTTTGCGTTGATTTTCCCCAATTCGAAATTAAACTGTCAATTAGGGTTACACAGATGCAATTACTTTCCAATCTAAACAAAACCATTTCTAACTAACAGAAACACTTTCAAAACTAATTGTAATTACTTGAAAGCACAAGATATTTGAGGATAAGTTCGAACCTGTTTTGTTTTCATCATTTTGTTGTTTCGTTTGAATGGTGATGATGATGATGATGAATGACGGTGATGATGGTTCCGGTGAATGGTGATGATGATGATGATTTCGATGACGGTGATGATGATGATGAATGACGGTGATGATGGTTCCGGTGAATGGTGATGATGATGATGATTCCGGTACGGTGATGATGATGATGAATGACGGTTATGATGATGATTCCCGTGTTGTTTCGTTTGGTTTCGCTTGGGGTGTACGAAACAATTATGTTGGGCTACCGGTTAATGGGCTGGGATTTATGCAGGGTGCATAAGGATTCCTTATGCATGATAACCGCACCCTTCTCCCTTTTTCTCTGATCTCTTATATATATATGTGTGTGTGTGTGTGTGTGTGTGTGGGGCATATCAAGTGAGATGACTTTTATTACGAGAGGTTGAGAGGATTAAATCTTGTCCATTGGTCATTTCCTTTGATAATTGGTCTTTTCCTTTCTTCATCATGTACAAAAAACAATCCATGCCTTTCTTCTTCTACCTAATCATTTTTTCTTTCCAATTAGATTTATCCATATTCACGAAAGGATACATGCTCTAATTTTTCAGTAAAAAAGAATGAACCACTCTTTTTCAATCAACTAAGAGAAGATGTGATAATGGGTTTTTTTATTGTTCATCTTCTAACTTTAAAATTCACCATTCATTATCAAATTATCATCAATTGAAACATGAAACAGGTAGAGAACAAATGAGACATGGAATTATTTGAAAAATAAAGGTAGTTGGATCCTTTATGAGAGTAGAATAATTTTGGGTTTTTCATCAAATTGTATTTTGAATCTTGAACAATCATCTTCCACGGAATCATCTCAAGCCATCTTTTCCAAACTTTGCTTTTATTGATACAAAATAAATTTTCTGTTACAAGGGAAGAAGAAGAAGGGGAAAGTGTTTCTATGGTGGAAAGAGGCGAAGGGGAACTAGAAGAAGGGAAGGAAGAAAAGTGCTCACATACAGAAGGACCACAAATGTTATAAATTCCTACTGACCGTTGATATTAATCCAATGGACAAGATTTAATCCTCTCACCTCTCACAATAAAAGTCATCTCACTTGATATGCCCTCTCTTCTGAAAATCAGATCCCAGTGACTTGACAGTATAGTTTAACATAAGGAATCAAAATATTTTGAATTGATACGTATTTAGAATTTGCAGTTAATGTTTTTAATTTATGTGACAATATATATACACATATATATATTTGCAACAAAAAATAATCTTCATGAAATAAATGAAAAAGAATCAGATTTTTTTTTGAGGGAACTAATCAGATTTTTATCTTATTTTTCTTACGTAATAATCATCTTTGTTAATTTTTATTAACAAATATTTCTAGGTTACTTCAAAAACAAATTATATCTTGATAAAACAATATTTTCTCCAGATAAGAAATTATTATATTCTATATATGCTAATTATTATCACCTAAATTTAAGGGATTCCTTCAAAAAGATCATATAAATCATCTAACTTTTAGGGATATTCAGTTTTTTTATTTTGAGGAAAGGGATATTCAGTTATAGACTCATAAAAATATAGCTAACAGTAAAACACATGAGGGATAAAAGAAAAAGGTTTTCGCTAGACCTAAAGACAAAAACTATGTCGAATAATATAAACACATACGATGAGAATGGTGATAGGTGTGTGATGTTGTTTGGTGTGAATATCGCAAAAAATCCTACCACAGATGATGACACCATGAATGAGAATTTTAGTATGGAAAACTTCAATCATAGCCCTGATGAGTATGAGAACGAAAATCCAGAATTTGAAACTGGTCAAAGTTCCAACCATGAACACATAAAAAAGGGTATGTTCTTAAATATTATTTAACCTTTAACTAACATTTTATGGTTGTTTGCAGCTCTTGGTTTGGTGATTTGTTTTGTTGTTTTGTGGTGGTTTTCTGAGGTGTTTTGCTTTGGTTGTTGCCGGCCCTAGTGTACTCTTGTTCGTCGCTTCTATATTTTTTTTCTTTGCCATCTGAAGGGAAATAACCTTTAAACCAACGTTACAATTCTAATATGCAATGCAAACAATTGTTAACAGCATTTTAACAACATTAGTTTTACTTTCTTTTACTAACAATATTAGTTTTACTTTCTTTTCGTTTTACTTTCTTTTACTAACAATATTGTTAACAACATCTTATAAGTAAACATAAATAGTACAAAAAAGTTGGGGAAATAACTAGTAAACATAAATAGTACAAAAAAGTTGGGGAAATAACAAATGTGGTGTTGATGGATTAAAAGTAAACATAAATAGTACAAAAAAGTTGGGGAAATAACACCTTAATTATCCATCATTATCATGAAGCAAAATAAGATAAAATATAAATATTGATTTTATTTTTTTAGCAAATGGGATGCAGATGGATATGCGATACCCTAAATAGATTAATAGTAAACATAAATGGTACAAAAATAATTGGGGACATAACACCTTACCCATCAAAAACAAAAGAAAAACAATTCAACTAGGTAAAATAAAACAACCCTAGAGGTTCTTCCTAGTGGAAAGGTTATTCCTTGTTAGGATTTGGTGCTACCTCCCATTCAGACTGGTTTTTGGATGGGGTGAGGAAGGTGGTCAGGAGTCGGATGTCAACTTCCTTCTAGGAGGATATATGGGTTGGTCAGGTCCTTTTGCGTGTGCCTTACACTAGGCTCTTTCAGGTTTCGAAGCAGAAGGCATGGTGGTAGATATGATCGGATGTTGGGGAGAAGTTGGTTGGGTTTAGGATCTCCGTTGAAGGTGGGATTATTTTGTGTGAGTGGAGGATCTATTTGTGGAGCTAGTGTTTGTTGTGGTGAGGTCATCCATCCTTAGGAGGGGGATTCGTGGAAGTGGGAGCATAATCCCGAGGAGGTGTAATTTGCTTAGTATGCCTATGGTGTGTTATCTGAGTAGTTGTTGGGTGACGGCTCTAGATCGGAGGAGGTGATTTCTTCGTTGTTGAGGTCGTGGAAGAGTTGGGCTCCCTCTAAGGTCAAAGCTTTCGCTTGGCAACTCATTCTTGATTGAATTCCAACTATGATGAATCTTTTCTCCCGTAGATTTATTAGTGACTTCCATAGTACATCATGTCCCTTTTATGGGGTGTTGAGTGAGATGAACGATCATATTCTTGTGTTATGCCCAATTCCGTCTTGTGGTATAAGGTGTGCAAGTGTTTGGGTTGGGAGCTGGTTCTTACGGGGAGTGCGTAATGTTTATTTCAATTAATAGAGTCTCATGAGGAGAGGGCTAGGGGTAGGCTTTGTTTTATTTTAATCTAGCATGCGGTTGTGTGGACCTTCTGGAAGGCCCGTAATGGGTTTTTTTTTTTTTGCAGGTAAACTTGTTGAGGTTGAGCCACCGGTGGAACAAATTCATTTCCTCTCTTGAAAGTGGTTGTTTGATAGACACCCTGGTCACCGTGTAGGTTATAGAGATGGATCCGACCTGTGCGGGGGGCTTTGGTAGTGCCAAACCTTTGGTTTTGAGCCGAGCGGGACCCTTTTAGGGGGATTAGTCAGTTCCTCATTGTGTGGTTTGTTTGTGGGTGCTCCGGTCTTTTGTTTCTCCTTTTGGGACTTCGTTCTGGTGTTTGTACATTCCTCCTTATATATATATATATATATATATATATATATATATATATATATATATATATATATATCTTTTTTGTTTAAAAAAAACCCCTAGCAGATATATAGAAACCACAAATCACAATCCAAAACAATCAACCACATGCTACTAGCACAATCCAGGGCACTTGAGTACGAATGTGAAACCAAATTGTAAAAATATAGCGGAGTGTGAGATAACAAGAATTGGATCAAAATATTGATTACCGCTAGTAAATCCGACCGCCAACACGGTAACGAATCCATGCACCTATAGTCTACCTCCAAAATACAGCAAACTCTCAGACATTTCTCGCCACGACCATTTATAATCAATCAGTCAAGAAACATAACAATAACATTTACGGACATTTGAAGCAGTATCGACGTTCAAGGTGATCATGAACCAAAGAAAGCCGCCAGCACACGAAGGTAACTATCTTTACCCAAGAACAATCATTCAAACCCTCACGGGTTTTAGAAACAAACAAAATTGGATGAACCAGACTCTTTCGGATTTCAACCAAACCAACACACAACCACTTGAAGGCGGCAACGCACTCCAATCCAACGAGTGGTGGAGAAGTCTCGTAGCACAACAGCCAGAACACAAAACCAATCAAGATTTAGAACCATCACAAATCCAGTGGTTTAAATGTTCAATATTATAACCTTAAGAGACAATCCAATGGTTTAAATGTTCAATATTCATATTTGTATGCAGTGCCCTATCTTTCCATGCATGATGAGATATTTTTATATGATTAATCTCACTTTCTTTTATCGTAATCAATATCTTACGCTTGGTGAGAATAACTTCTACTATTTTGTATATGAAAATAATAACTTTGTTGCATTATAGTGAAACCATGGACAAGGACGGAGCACAAGGCTTTCTTGAAAGGTTTAAAGGCTGTTGGAAAAGGCAAATGGAAGCGTATATCAAAGGATTTTGTGGTGACCAAGACTCCTACTCAGGTTGCAAGTCATGCACAAAAGCATTTTAATTACAGACGTGGTACATATAATCACAAAAATCGTACAAGCGTCTTTGACATGAAACTTGTAAGTTTTCACTTTTTTTCTTCTCTCAGTGTGATTGAGATTTTTGTTATACATACAAAATAATGACTATATTGCTTGATATGGTAGGAAGAAAATGAAAATTCAAAAGCGACTGGTGCTTCTTCTGTATAGAGGCCATCTTTCCGCAACTTTTACTATATGTAAGTCAGAAAATTCATTCTTAACTTTTACTGTAACAAATTGGCTATGGAATCTTATATATGCATATGCATGGGAGTGGATTCCCTCCTATGAAAACTTTCTGCAGTTTAAAATCTAAATCATTAAGTATATTATCTCTCTTCATTTTGACATTTAATTTCTCACATGTATTTATTATTTAATGGCTCCATCACAGAAGAGAATGTAGTTCCCATATGCATGTATTATTACAACAAAGACTAGTTCTCATCTTAGAAATCGTGGTTGACCTAACACAACCCCACAAAACCGGCTTTTGAGATGAAGATTGTCCCCACTTATAAATACATTGTTTGTCCATCTCTTATCTGATGTGAGACTCTTAACAGAATGCTTACATATGAAAAATTTGTGGGTGTGCATGGTTTATAAACCAAGTTAAATTGGACGACATTAATAGTTGAAAATTGTTTCATGGACACACATCCATCCCATTGACACCTTGACAGAGAATGAGATAGAGAGTATTAGATAAACGTGATTTTTTTTCCTTTTTCTGAACAAGAAATGAAAAAATCTTGTTGAAGGCAATACAATGTCTGAATGGTTATTTGACGATAAATTTGGCAAGTGAACCAAACTTTTACAAATAGTAAGTAGTAACTTAACATCTTCACATGGATTATTGTTTTTTAGTAGGCAATTTACTAAACTTATGAATTAAAATTGAGGGAATTTGCAAGTTTGATTTGATTGTGCACAGCGAGTTGTTTGATGGCAATTATAATTCTTTGAATCCCTCTCTACCTCTTAATGCAAAGGTGTGTATCAATTATAAATTAAGGATTATAACTAGTTAACTTAATGGGACGGAATCCCTCTAGATTCCGTGTTGCTTCTCGTTACCCTAAAGGTCATACATGCAATACAATAAAGGGTTGTCACTCCCCTAGGATTTCGTTACACGAGACAAGTGTTGAAGATTCCTAAATTTTTATCTAAAGGAACCACACCACACAGAAGTTTTAGAACCTAACCACATACCGTAAAGATACCTAATAAATTAAAGAAACAGCATAAAATTCATATGTTATGATTCTGGTTAAAGAAAGATGCCAATCTTTGACCCTAGCCTAAGTTCCCTAACCTAAGTTTAATCCATGAGCTAGGTATGTCACGAGACATATGCAAATTAAATATAACTCAGATCATAACTAAATAAACAACTTGTTCTTTAAAAAATTATGAATAAATGACTTACATTAATTAATAAATTTGAACAAATAAATAAATAAAGGTTCATCTTAGAATCATAATCAAAAGCTCTAGTCACTCATGGTAACATTTGTAAATAAAAAAAAACAATTACTTATGGTAACAAAATACATAGTTAGAAAGAAATAAAACATACTCTACAAAAAGTAGAGGAGGTGTGAGACTCCTCTTTGATGATCCACATGTTTATATAAAGTTTAAGTCTATATAAATGAAATAGGAGATTTTGGGCTGAACTTTGCAATCTTCCAATTATATTTATACTTTTAAATAAGTTTGTCAATTTGTCTACAATAATGTTATAGTACTGATATTATTGGAAAAGATAAGAGTATAGTATATTTGTTATATAGTTGGTGTCATTGAAGAAGATAAATATGGTTTGTTACAATTCAAAAATCGTAAGCATTTGTATCTAAAATTTTAATCAAAATTTCATTAAAAAAAAACCTCAATTTAACTAGTTACTAACATTGTAATAGTTGTTACTAAAGTAATAAAGTGATACACCAAAAATATGTGAAAACAGTACAGGAGGTTTTTTTTTTTTTTTTGAATGTGCTATACCTATGCAAAATCACCATGAAACATTTTATGAATTCCTTACTGTGAGGTACTGCAATTTTGTATATTATCGACGTGTTATAGGAGCAACATGGATGAGGTTGTGTATAAACTTATTAATATGACTATATGATGAGGTAGTGTTAAGTAATTAACAGCCTCTAATATTGTTACCTTGATCTCGTTATGTGGTTTGAATATGATCTCCTCTCACTCATACAACTTATTTTTGCAGTTGTTGGCCTTTGATTTGTGGTGGAGACGTTTTACTATAAAGAGGTTCAAGGTAGATGGAATGGTTTTGCATATTAGTTAGTTTGGACACATAAATTCTTTTAGAGTAGTGCTATATTTATCACACCATTTGCATATTAGTATTAGTTTTTTAAGGGAGGTTGTTTATCAATTTCTGGACATATGTAAAATAAAATATTGATTTTTGACATAAATAAAATAAAATATAAACTTAATTAAAAATATTTTATATTTGGGTTTGTCTAACATGTGCAACATTGCACTTGTTAAAACAACTAATAGTAGTAACTTTTTCTTGGAAAACAACAATTATTTTTCCAAAAGTTTTATATTTAATATTAAATATACAAGTTCCAATACAAAATTTCTATTTTAAACTTCTTAACATGTGCAAATTTGCATATGATAGAAAAACACTTTATATTTTTCCCAGTATGAATGGTATTGTCATTATTGTTATTGATTACTGCAAATATCCTCTACCAACTGCTTCCACCAATTCTCCATGGTTTGCAGCCTGGAATGGTATCAAACTAGGTCATATGAAAGATCCTTTGAAATATCCCAGGTGAATTTAACAAAGCCAACAACATAATGATTCCATTTTTTTCTGTCAAAGAGAAGTGCTGTACCGAAACCTTAATGTTAAAGGTTAGGGCAAATTCTTATTTATCTATCAATGGTAAGGGAAAGAATACTATGGTCACAAACATAAATGAATAGGGTTTGGAGATACACACATTAATAGATTTTTTCTATAAATAAAAAATAAATTAATAATAAAATGAATTAGTATTTTGAGAAAAAACATTTTTATGTTTGTGACTAAATACTATTCATTTATATTTGTGCTCATACAAGAATGCCTCCAATGGTAGAGTTACTCATGTTGAGTTAGTGCAAATTAAACATATTTATACATATTCATTTGTCTTTTATTATTTATGTTATATTAGTGAAAGACAAATGAATGATTTTTATTGGTACCAATTCAGCATATGTAACTCTACCCACCTTTTATTGATGGGTAACGTAGTTGTCATCCATCAAGAATTGGAAAAGGAGATATTGGAGTTTAAGAATGAGATATATTGAACAATAATTCAAGAATTGTGGAAATGGTGCATTTTCATTCCTTTTATAAGCATTAATTAGGAGATTGCTTATATTTCATTTTTTGGTATGCCTTTTGTAAGTTTAATCCGAATTCGTATTCAAAATCCCTTTTGTAGCAACTCCTTCAATTCAAAAAAATATTGTTAAAAAGTTGCTGCTAGTGAAACCACTCGTGCAATAGTTGATGATCTAGGAGATTTGTTATTTGCTAATATGATTGATGAATCTCAAGGTATCACAATTAGGAGCAAATGGTCGTAGTTTTATGTTATGTGAATACCAAAGGGAAAGTTATTTAGTTTTTTCTTGCTCTTGTTTGTGTTTCTGATGCTAGTGCTTTATCATTGAAATTCAGGTTTAGAGTCATTGTTTCAAAAACATATGGGATGAATTTTGTCTTGAATACATGGTCAAGGATATGATGAAAAAAGTAATATACGAGGTGAATTTAATGGTCTCAAAGGCTTGATAGTGAAAGAGAATTGTTATGCATTCTATACCCATAAACTTCAATTAGCTCTTGCGACATTTGCAAAGGAGTTGGGTTGATTGCAGATAAACACGATTTTTTATTCAGAGTTTAGCAACGATTAGCATTCTGCGAATCCCCTATATTTACTGGTTAGATTAATGCAAACAAATTATTAGTTATGGAATAAGGGTTCTAATTTAAGTGGTTAGTTTGGTAATGTCTAATGTAACTCCAGGTGTCCTGTTTCTCCTTAATCACCTGAAAGATCATGTGTGCAATACGGTAAAGGTTCCTAAATCCTCTAGGGTTCTATATGTGGTTGCACAGTTATTTAAGGTGGGGACTTACACTCTCACAGGTAATTGAAACATAAGCATGGTAGGTATTCCTAAATTGTCATCTAAAGGAACCAATTTTACCTACGAATCTTATAATTGCACCGCATGCCCTTACTTGTCCCTAATAGATTAAATGGGTAAGCCTAACCCTATCTTACAAGTGGGAAAGGATAAAGTTCATATGCAAAGATTTTAAATATAAGCAAGATACACTTATGTAACCTATTTTAAAGATTAATCACACTTTCTAGATATTTAACATTCCCTAGGGTTATGAAAGGATTGTCAGATGCATACAAAAATAGATCTTAAAACATAACTGAATAAAAGACTTGTATTAATTGAAATTCTCGTTCACGTAGGACAAATGTTATAATGTCCGCGACAATGTGTACAACAATTATAACAAAATAACAAGAACCTAGAAATAAATTAAAGGCAATGAAGAAGAACACAAGAGATTGATAACCCAGTTCGGTACAACGGGCATCCACTCTCAATAGTATTAGTTTCTAGTCTTATGTGAACAAACCTTGTTCAATGCCTCTTCACCTAATACTACTTGTGTATTTCTATATAGGACTCCCCCTGAATATGAGAAACCCCTCTTAATTTCTCTCATTCACTATCCCAAGCGATTGACTCAATCACGATTACAATAAAATAGTATAACAACTACAATACACAAACCAACTCTTTCTAGATGCACTCGAGTGGTATACAAAGAACAAATTACAACTAGATTAACACAAACCATCTCTAAGGCTTTTATAATCAATGGCGGCACATATAGAGATATACAAAACACAAAGACTCAAAACAACGAAACCCTAATAATTTGTTGTTCTAATCTTGATTTCATCAATAGAAACTAGGGTTTGAACCTCCTTAAATAGACATCCATGTGCTGGATTTTTCTTCAACAGGCCAAAACATATTTGCATCAAATATTTCTTCTAGAAATATATTTGCATCAAATCTTCTATATTTTCGGCACCAATCTTTTAGAAACAGAGAATATATTTGAAACAAATCTTTTATATTTTTGGCACCAATCTTCTAGAAACGTAAGATATATTTGAAACAAATATTTCTTGAAACCAACTTGAAGTGCACGCCAACTTAAACTGACATCAGATAAACTTCTAGAAACACCAAGTAACTTGGAGCACAAGAGAACAAACACTGTATCGAGAAATTTGCGAGAAATGTGATGCACAACCTTGAGTCAAGATGTTGTAACAAAATGAATAAAACAAATTACAAAATTAATTAAATCCAATAAACAATTAAAGGTTCGTCTTAAAACCTTAATCAAATGGTGTTTAGTTACTTATAGTAACTAAAGACAAATTACAAAATAAATAAAACATACTATAAGAACAACGGTTGAGGAGAGACTCCTTCGTTGATGCATAGAGATTTCCTTCTTCATGAGACACCAAGTTCTAAATTAAAAATTGTGAATGAGAACTCTTGCATTTATAGACAAGTTTCCAACTAGATTTGGGTTGAAAACGGGGATTTTTCCCCTAACCAATAAAGAAAAAAGAAAAAAAAAAGTTCATATTTTCACAGAACCGCATGCGCTCCACACATAGGGGGACACGTGCCACGCATGGCTGCTAAAAAAATATATTTTTATCTCAGTTCTACGCACCTATAGGGCGCATGGGGCACTCACATCGCATGTGGCTTTAGCCCTTACGGTTGTTTTGCCTTTTTGTTCGGTTTTTTTATTAGTGTTTTCTTCTTTCAAACTGATCTTGAGACTTGGGACAGAATTTCCCCAAATTGTAATGTCCTCTGAGTCCTCTTGAATCTTCAATCCATGTCTTCCATCTCTTCATGAGGTCTCTTGCTTTTCCGAATTACATAATTTTTCAATACAATACTTCAATACCACCTATGAACTGCTTAATTTAGGGAATAACTAAAATTACATGACTCGATATGAAACATTAAAAAATGTCCCTTAAACAAAGAGAAATTCGGAAAGTATGCCGGTTTTATCAAACATATAAAATACCGTATCCACAGAGACCACACTTAGTTAATTCGAGTTTATATCGAAAGATTTCTAAAAAAGATATTATAAAAGGTTTTGTTGGTTTGAATCAAAGTAAACTGAATATATATATATATATATATATGTATGTATGTATGTATGTATGTATGTATGTATGTATGTATGTATGTATAGAGTTGTGCTGGGATTGAATTTCAATAACTATTCCTCATATAATTCCTCTTAATTGATTGTGTACTTTATATGTCACATATATAACTTCACCCTTTCCTCAGCATATGTCTCCAAACTAAGATTAACGATGCAAATAACATAAAGACAACTTACTTCTTATGCATCTCTTGATAAAATAGTTGATTATCTCTATTGCCTATGCTTGAAAATTTATACATGAATATAAACCTACATTCAATCTCTCGAGTGATAGCTTACATAATATATACCATGTCTCTTAGATAGCCAACCTTAATATCAATTGCGGCACACTACATCAGCGACAAAGCATTAAGTAAGGATTTAGACTAAAATTATATAGAGAACATAAATGATATAAAACCAGCCAAACTAAGAGTATTACATAGATTCCAAGATATTTACATCCATTCCCAACACAAGATAGAGTTTAGTTACCCATTTTTCAGATAAGCAACATCAAAGAGTTGTTGAATCTTGGAATTCCAAGCTTCCTTGGCCCTCCAGAGGCTTCAGCCACTCTATGTCATCGTTATCTCTCTATTCTATATTTTGTTTACAATGGATTACATATTACAAATTACTTGCACTCTATTTATAGTTTCTGAATTTGAATATTTGCTAAGCACAGAAGACATGCTTAGAGAATCGAGATTACTTCAAGGGAGGGAAAATTCATCTTTTCTTCAGACATTTTTTTTGAAAATCGCCTTTGCTCGCTAAGCGTGATTTCCATGCTTAGCAAACTACCTTTGCTTTTCCTTGATGGAGAGGTAACCACCTTGGCTCGCTAAGCACAACTTTTGTGCTTAGGGAATTGACTTTTGTCTCTAATCTTCTATAACTCTTTTTAAGCTTGCTTTCACTTCGTTGTTCTTGTTTAGCGAGTTGTGGATGTCTCCACACGAATCAATAATGTTATGGCATAACTTTGGCTTGTGCGCTTGCCTTCAATTATTCCACATTGGTGCAATCATCGCCTCAAATATATAGAAGTGTATAAAATTAAACGTAACAGTTGTCTGGCGAACTATACTAATATAAAAGATATTTTTATCAAATTGGGGGTTTTTATAAATGATTTCTCGCAAAGTAGGTCGATAAGTGCTATGGAAAATAATAGTATTTTGGCACTTATCAAACAACTAGTCTAAAACTCCTCTTTATTGACTCTAATTGCAAAGATGATATGTCATCACAACCCCAAACTTAAACTATTGCTTGTCCTCAAGTAACAAAATAGCTCAAATCTTAAATTTGCACAAATTTTTCAGAGAACATGCCTTTCTAAAGAGATTGCTCAGATCATTATACCATCCATTTATAGGCTTTCTAACTTATCGCTTCCATGCAAGCAGGACAATCTTAGAGAAGATAGTTCATACTCTCAACCACACTCTTTTCCTAAAGCTAGTGGAGCTGGTCACGACATTAGCCCACTCCAATCGCCATTTGAATGCACCTTTCTATGTACTTGAAGTGATTCTAAACAAACATTCATACTAATTACACACTTTTTAGGTCTTTTAGGGTTATAACGTGGCTTAAGTTAAGGTAGGATATATTTGAGAAAGTAGGCTTACAAAACAACTTGAAGTTAGATTTTAACCTATGAATCCTTAAAATGTGAACTATTTCCAGCCTTCCTTCTTTGTGCTTAAACCAAGTGGGTACTAGTAGCACTAATTACTCTCTTTTTTTTTAAAAGACCAATTTATGGCTCTTGATTATTTTTTTTGTGTAGACCAGCCTTTTGTGGTTTGTCTACATTTTTCTTTCTTCGACTACTACCCCACCAAAACTTAGAATGTTACTAATTCCAAACAGCAACCACAAACTTAGTTTCAAATCATACAAAGTTCTTATAGTTTCTATCTAACTCCAAAGAAATCAAATAGATAACATTTTGGGTTTAAAATTTGTGACATGATTCGTCACTTAGTAGCAACAACAAAATATTGCATGGGCTCTTTGAAGCCCAAATACTTCAAAATCGATAATGTATCGGTATCCGATAAGCATCCTACACCGATATGTGTATAATACGCCCCGATACGTATCAGGAGAGTATTCCGAGATTAAATTTTATTTTAAAAAAAACAATTGTCTGATACTTTTCAAATACATCGGGGATACGCGACGGATAGGCAGTGGAAAATCGATAGGCTAGGAGAAGTGATGTTTCTATTTTTTTGGGATATATTTAATTGACTAAGTAATGGTGTTATATTTTTGGGATATATCATATATTTATTTGACTAATTGTCACTTTCTTTATTATCAATATTGCTTATATTTATGTTTTTGGTTTTGTTCGCCGTCTATTTTGTGTCTTTTTGTTTGTTTGAGAACGTTGCTAATGTTGATTGTCGTGTGAAGGAAATTATACTGTTGTTCCTTGTCTTTGTTCAATGTCTGTTTGGTCTAGGTTTTGGGTCTATTTTTTTCCATTTGAGTTTTAGCCTATAGATTCTATTTTGAGTTTTAACTGTGGCTTAAATTTAATTTTTTATTAAAGTATCCTAGTTGTATCTTATCTTCAATTTTAAAATTTTCTCATATCGGTGTCATATCGTATCAGGTATTTGGGCTTCATTGCATGGGCTCAAATTGGTTTGTCAAATAATAATAATAATAATAATAATAATAATAATAATAATAATAATAAAAGAGTGGCTTGAAAAGGCTCAAGGTATCAACCAAGTGCCTCGTGTGTAAAATAATATGACCGATAAGCCGTAGAGAACAGTCCAAGTCTGAGCAAAAATGACATTCAAACAAGGAACACACGTATTAAAAGAATTATAGTAAAATTTGGAAAACGGTTGGCTCAAAGGCTCATTGGTTATGCTATACATGCAAGATATGGTGATTATGATGGGTATCTTTCGCAGCAAGCCTTTTGTTGTGGTGGTCTGAAATGACTTTATGAGACTGAAACAATTTGTCACATTTTGAAATGGAAAGGTTATGTAATTCGTGCAAAATATAAAATAACAAAGTTACGAGTAATAACAAAAACTTGAGCAAGTTATTTGATAGTGATTCTCGCAAGTAATAAAATTAAAACATAACCCATTTGGGGTTGGCCTGGTGGTTTACTTGGGATCTTGGAGTGTGCTCCTCTAAAGGTCTCAGGTTCGATTCCCTCTAGTGCTAATTCCAGTGGGAAAGTCCATACAGAGCAAAAACTATGGCTTTAAATGGGGACCCCACAAGTGGGTGGTGGGATTGGTCCCCTCGGATTGGTCGGTCCTTGGATGGGATACCGAGTTTTCAAAAAAATATAAAAATTAACAGTAAGACTGAGTATCAAACATGAGGATCGTGTTATAATATCTAATAGTATTTATAACTTAACTCAATCAAAAAGGTATTTTATTTGTTTGATAGAAATAATGAAAATTAAGCAAATTAAATTCCGTTTGAAGTTTATAATAATAAAATTGTTAGGGGTGAGTTTCGCTAGATTTTCAACTTGAGTTGATGAGTTGATTATTACTACTGAATCCATCTATTGAATTACTACCTAATTCTCTAAATTAATCTTGCCCAAATTCCTTATTGAAAGAATCATTAATTATAAAATAACCCTTAATTACTTGGTGAATTTAAGATTAGAACTAAGCTTGAATAAACAAGAACTTTCAATGGTTTCAAGGGTTTGCATCTATTCTTATACTACAAAGGCATGAATTTCCTATCTCAAAGTGTTCATAAATTCAACTTATGTTTGACAATATGAACCGTATTTCAGTTTATCGGTGATCAATCAATAAAAGCATTAAGCATGGAGATAAGGAAAATAATTCAATAAGTTTCATACATAATCAAAGATCAAATCACATAACAAAAGTATTCATCTAGGTCTACTCATTCCCAACAACGGAGGGTTTAGTTACTCACAATAATTATAAAAAGAGAAAAGGGTTAAAGAAGAATTACAAAAACAATCCATGAACAATTCTGGAGAAATCTCTTTCAATGGTGTTGGATACTGCCTCCACTCTGTTTTCTCTGCTAGGGCACATGTTTCTAAACTCAAAATTGATTAATAGATCTCTCCATGTTTAAAAAATGTATTTATAGTCTAACAGACCCGACACGGGGTGCTGCGCGTTACTTGGGCGCCCAGCGGTCGATTACATAGAGTTGGCGCTTGAGCTTTGTAGTTATGGTGCATGGCGCCTGAAAATGTGTCTTTTACACCTCTTTTTGTTTCGATTTACGTTTAAGTGTTTTCACAAAAGTTATAGATATGGATGTTAGCCTTCATATTCCTTTGGTTTGACTTCATTTGAACATCTACAACTTGATATATGATCAAAATACTACACATGTATCATGTTACGATTTCATGAAATTTCAGCACTGCACTAAATCAAAGAAAGAAAACAAAACTACGCAAAATGCGTGGTTAATAAAGAAAAAGATAGAATAAAAACCTTATTTAGTTCAAGAACAATTTATTAAAAATATATCCAAAATCAACATCAAATTGAAAGAAATAAACTAAATAGTTGGCTTAAATAACTAACGACTATATTTGATGAGAAGTCATCACAACTCCAAACTTAATTTGTTGCTTGTCCTCAAGTAAAATAATAGCAACAAGTCAGAATTTTCAAAAAATTAAGATGACATATATTTTCGCGAGGGTACTCAGATCCTCATTCGTTCCACTTTCGACTTTGACTAACTTACCACTTTCATTCGAGCAGAGAAGACTTAGAGAAGATTGTTCATTCTTTCAACCACAATCTATTCCCTATTCTCTTTCTCACCAATTATCAAAGTCATTAGGGCTGGTCATGGCATTTGTCCTCTCCAGTCAACACGTTAATGCATTTTTCATGAACTTGAAAAAATTCTAAACAATCATTCAAAGTCAAGTATCATCACATACACTTTAGAGGTCTTTTAAGGTATAATGTGGCTTAGGTTAAGGTGGGATAAATTTGGGAATGTAGGTTACTCAAAAGAATTGAAGATAGATAACCTCTACAAATCCCTAAAAACATAAAGTACTATCAACCTTCAATCATTTTACCAAAAACAACAAGAGTACTGGTAGAATTTTTTATTCATTTTCGAAGGGACCAATTTTTTATTCCTTGGCTCTTATTTTTCTTTTCTTTCCTTGTGTAGACCAATTTTTTATTACTAAGTATGTTGATGAAGGAGCATCATATGACATTTTTGGCTATGTTTTTAGTACTTTTCTTTGCATTTGAAGGCAAATAAGTTGAGAGATAGAGGAATTGTCAACGGTTTGAGGAACATATTGTATTGTTTTCACTCGAATTGTTGTAATTTAGTTTTATCATAGATCATGCAACTCCATAGCTGTTTTGAGTGGTTTGTAGTGAGAAATCATGTAGATAGACAAATCAAGACATCACATGAAGGATCAAGGTTTTGAAGATTGAAGTGAATGGTTCTTGAAAGGTTTTGAAGATTGAAATCATGTTTTGAGTGCTTTGTAGTGACAAATCATGTAAATCGACAAATCAAGACATCACCTGAAGGATCAAGGTTATGAGGATTGAAGTGAATGGTTATCAAGATTAAAGAAAATTCGTTTCAAGAAAAAGTGAAGAAAATTCATTTCAAGTTCATAGGAGTTTTCAGACAGAAGAACGATCAAAAATGGGAGAAAACGCAAGAATTTGCACCTCAAGGTCTGCCTCATGGGCCATTAACGCCTTTTCATGCGCCATTATTGCATGCGGAAATGTTGTTACTTCCTCAGGCGCCATTAGTGCCGTTGTAGGAGCCATCAGCGCTCGGTTGCTGGCAGAAATTGCCTGCAACTTGTTTTCCAAGCTAGATCGGTGTAAAAAAGCCATGTTTTCTTATCCTAAACCCTCGTTAATTATTTTCAATAAATAGAGACCCTTGAACACATTATCAGAACATTGGTGGTTCAAGGCAAGGTTCAAGCGTCAGAGCTTCAAGGCAGGATTTCTTCCTTCTCTTGTTCTCTGTAGGGTATGTTTTTCTATTATTTTGTTATGATGTCCGTTGTCATGACCAACTAAAACTCTTGATTAGGGTTCCATGATGAACCCCTTATGATTTGTTGGATATTATTAATAAATTTTTCATTCAGTTTATGCTTTTATTGTGCCCGATTTAAATTAGATCATGCTTGTTCATAATTTTTTTTTCATTTGGTTAATTTGAATAGTAATCTTGAAGATTGACCCGTAGGATAAAATTAGGCACTAATAACCCAAAATATGAGTTTATTGGATTTTCTAATTACTATTTCTTATAGAGGTTAAGAAATTCAATTTTGAAATCTAATCGTTTACTACTCCCTTCTGTAGATAACGTCGTACATAACCTAGGTCAGTCTAACATATAGTTCTTATGAGAAGCATTGTGTGAGTTTTATCCGCTAGTTTCATTAAATCATAAGTAGGCACACACATAGTTGTTTGTTTCTTAAAGTTTAATTCCAAAAAAGACAAAGGGGGATTCAAAGGATTCCCTTTCACTGTTAATTATCTGAATCACAAAGCTAATCTTGCATTGGGCAGCGCAATTCAACCCTGCAATTCTATTCAATTTTACTTTACTTTCACCCTTTCAAATAAGTTTTATTAATTACTAAGTTGAACGATAATCCATGTGGAAAATAATAAACTTACTATTTTACTATTTGTTACGATTTGGTGCACCTACCAATTTCATCCATCATCTACGATTTTTCTTTAATTTTTTTTAGTGTCAAACCAATACCAAGTATCTATTATTCTATTTAACTCCAAAGAAATTAAACAGATATAACATGTTGGGTTTAAAAATTACGACATGGTTCGTCATGAAAACAACAAAGAATTTTGCATGGAGGCTTAAAGGGGTTAACATTGAAACTAAGACCAATACACTGTAGAAAATATGACCAATACACTGAAGAGAACCAATGCAAGCTCTAGGAAAATAACATTGAAATATCGATACTCACATATGAAAGAAATGCAGTAAAAAGTGGAAAACATTTGGCTCAAATTCTCACCGGTTATGCCATAGAGAAAAGAGATGGCGATGATAATGAATATCTTCCGTAGCAATCCCCGTCGTTATTATGCTCTTGAACTTTAGAAATAAGCTAGCCCGCTGCCTTGGTGGTAAGAAAACTTCTCTAAGATAAAAACAATTTTTAAATTTTGAAATGAAAAGGTTATGTTACGAGTAGCAACCAATAAGTAAAAATGGGATAAATCTTTTTATTTAAGAACATTAAAAATCACAAAGGAAAAAAAATAGAAAATTTCTATTGACGTGGGTTGCCTCCCACAACGCGCTTTTTTAACATCATTAGCTTGACGCGTCAACCACTATTAAGGTGCCATATATGATACAAAGATTGAATCATCCTTCTTATTGCTTTTGTTGGATAAGAACTCCATGAACTTTAGAAATAGACGATGTTGTATCCATATCCATTTCAAGTGGACATTAATGAACAAGGCAGAAATGGCATCTAGGACTTCATTAATCTCTTCCTTTTTCCATGCCTTATTGGTAAAAACAATTGCAGGAATGTTTGTTGAGGAATTTCTGGTTGGACATCTAAATCTCTCCAAAGTTGAGACTTTTGAGTTTCCTTACCATCTAGACCATCCTTAATATTTATTGCTTCCCCCTCATCTTTGTTATTTCCACAACATTGAATTTCTCTCCAATCTTCAGCTTCTCAAATTCAACCACTTACTCAAATAACCTTTCACATTGACTCTCAAATCTTTCAATTAAACCTTGATTATTATTCATGAATTCAATCAAAAGATCCTTGATATGAAATTTATTATCACATGAATCTTTGGGAAGAATTTTAATTGGTAGCATTTGCTCCCAATTATATTTTTCCAAGAGAAACTCATCTTCTGCTTCCAAGACCAATAGATCTTCCCTTTCTAATGGTGGGACATAACAATCAAAACTGCCACTCTTATGGCCTTCTCTACAAGAATCAAATCTATGAGGTAAAAATCGAAGGAGGTCTTTTTCAATTATATCTCATGATTTGCCCCTCAAATATATGTCATTGTGCAGATAGAAGACAAGTTTCACATTCTTCTGAAAGTTGTAGAAGAAGATAATCATTAACATCTCTTGTACCCTACGATGGATAAATAACTCAACAAAGAAGAAAAACACTACTAGAACACGACATTAGAAAATCAACAAAAATAAAATAGAACAATAATTATAAACAATTCAAAAGTGATTTCTGCAAAAATTCTAAAATAACCCCTAATTTCTTTTTGAATTTAAGATTAGAATTAAGCTTGAATTAACAATAATTATCAATAGTTTCAAAGGTTTGCATGTATTCATATAATACAAAGGCAAGAATTTCTTATCTCAAAGCGTTCATAAATTCAACTTCCGTTTCACAATATAAATTGTAAATCAGTTTATCGGTGACCAATCACTAAAAACACTAAGCATGGAGATAAGAAAAATAATTCAATAAGTTTCATGAATAACCAAATATCAAATCACATAACAAAAGTATTCATCTAGGTTTACTCATCCCCCAACAATGGAGAGTTTAGTTACTCATAACAAATAAACAAGAGAACGAGATTAAAGGAGAATTACAAGAACAATCCATGAACGATTCTTAAGAAATCTGTGTTTTCTCTACTAGGGCACAAGTTTCTAAACTCAAAATTCATTAAAAGATCACTCCAACATATTAAAAAATGTGTTTATAGTCTCTGACATGACACGTGGCGTTGTGCTTTTACTTGGGTGCCCAACACCCGATTATAGAGAGATGGCGCTTGACCTTTGCAGTTTTGGTGCCTGAAAATATTGTTGGAAAAAAACTTTTTGTACAATACCTCTAAAATTTTGATGATAACAGAATATTGAAGAACAATTGGATATGCTAATATATGTTCAAGAGTGTAGGACCGTAGATTAAAATTTAACAAGGAATGAACATGTATAAGAGCATCAGAAGCACCAGAGAAGCTAGAAGACTTGGTAGAAGATTTAAAGTAAGGTCAACTAGAAGTCAACTTTTGGATCATAACAGAATAAGCCTCTCAGAAGCAATTAAGGACCAGACACTGGATCATCATACTATGAGTCATCCGGACTCTAAGGGACCGAGAAGCTTAGTCAGCTTTGTCTTCTTATGAGAAGGGTCACTTTTAGTAGTACAGTTTGTCTTATTCTAAATCACGTGCTTAGTCAAATGCAAAGACCCGTGTAATGAAATGAATATTTCTAGTTGCTGCAATGGATTTCGAATGTCCCTACCAACAACACTAACCATATAAGGCAACATTCCAACGTCTATGATTTATAGCTTCTCAAAAACTCTTAATGCGTTGGCACCTCTCTAATGTCTCTCAAATCTTTGCTTATATAAGGAGCCGAAGACTTGAAGAATAATTACAAGACTGTAATATTTTAATTGTGATGTTACTCTATCAAATTCAAAAGCACATAGAACACTTAAGAATTTCTTACTAAGTTTATATCTTAGAAATTCACTATTTGTAATTACTTACACCTCTGATTTAATATCAAGTGTAAAGCAAATATTATATTTGTAAACTTTTTGAAGTCTATTTCAATTGTGATTGTGTATTTGAAATCTCTTTCTTGTGTGCTTGAGCATTGGAAGTCTCTTGGTTGTGACTTTTAGCATTTGTAATCATTTATGATTATAGTGAAAATTCTTTTGAAGTGCAAGGGGACTGGATTACTCTTGAAGTGTAAGCGGAAACAGTATAATATGTGTTTGTGCAAGGGGACTGGATTACTCTTCGAACTCTTCACTCAAGTCTTCGATGCTATGTCCGGTAAACGAATCTCCTTCGATTGCAAGAACAATTAGAAAGAACCCCCAAGCCCTTTGGAGGTGGAATGAGATTATTCACTTCACTTTGAAACCTTGATTAAGCCCAATCAATTTCCTTGAGAGAACCAACTTACAATCCCTATAAGCACCCTAGCAAATCAATGTGACTCAATGTACAAAGTGATTCTAAGAAAAATTGTTTAATCTTGAAGAATTTATGAACAATGAGTCTTTTAGACCTAGAGAGAATAGATGCAAATGATTCAATATTTTGAATGTTGTGAGAGAATGAGTATATATAGTAAATGAGTGTATGTGTTAATTTTCGTGCAAAAATAACTATTTGAATTGATTCTAACAGCTAAGATACAAGTCAAAGAACAATGAAGATTGATGTGTTTCAAGCAAGGAATGAATCGATTCAAAAATCCTCAAGATGAAGATTGATACGGTTCAAACTATTATGAATCGACTCAATGTATTTGAGAGTTTCATGGTACGATTCAAATTTAAATGAGAAGATTCAAAAGTGAATCGATTCAAGATATATTGAGTCGATTCGCACAAAGGCATAGCGTTTGTGTGATACGATTCAGATAACTGTAAATCGATTCATCTGTGCAGAAACAAAATTTTGACAGCAAGTGAAGAAAAATTTTGACACATGGGAAAAAGGAACATTATGCCATAGATCACTAAGGTGCTTTAACAAGTTCTAATTCTAACCTACGAAGAGAGAAGCAATATGCTAGGAAAACAAACGTGCAATTAAAACATCATCAAAATAACAGTTGGCAAAACTAGCTTCAATTTGTATCAAAAGTTTTGACAAAACTTATGAATCGAATCAAGTGTAGCTTTTTGAATGATACGATTCAAACCAACCTTGAATAAATTCAAACGACCAAAAATGCATTTTAAAAGACTTGACTCAAAATAATTCCTGAACACAATTTTAAACAAATGACACAAATAAACGAGACTTGTGATCAAAGATTGGTTAGGGTGCTTTCACAACAAAGCTAAAGAATCACAAACAATAATGTAAACAACTAATTAACCTAATAAAAAACATCATCAAAACTTATAATAGGAGCAAATCCACATGCTCCACAATTAATCAACCAAACAACTACTGTAACACAACTTGGCATTGCTAAAATTTTGAATAAAAAAAAAAACCTTGACAAAATTAACAAATTTGAACAGGATAATGCATGTGCCATGACTATCACTATTGATTATTATGTTTGATAAAAACAGTAGATAGCTGATAAACTATTTAATAGTTGATAAGTGATTAGTGGTGGCTTATAATAGATAACTAATGAGCTAATTAAAGTTTTCGATAAAATTAGCAATTCAACTAATTTATAAATATAGAATGGCATCCCTAAATAAATGTAGAATGACATAAATGGTTAATTAGATGTTTTTTGGATATCTGGTAATTTCTCGTCTTGTTTAAAATAATATTAGACAATAGATGAAATTGTTATTAGAATAGTTCAAATAAAAGGTATAATTCGAAGTGAAAAATCATAGATCACCTTTGCATATAATTAGAACTTTTAAAAAAAGTTAAATGAGAACTTTTTAAAAATTGAAACGTCCAGTCAAAAAAATAATAAATAAATTTGAAATGTATAAACTTATAATTATCTTAACATTTTTTACTATTTTACACGAATATTTCTTGAAATTGGCCCATGTTACATATGAGCATTTCAGTTCACATACACTAATGTGCGGTTTTCAAGTCTATTTACAAAATACCTAAGAATGAACAGAATGACTTCAGTGGAAGTCAATCAAACAGTGGTACTGGTACAACCATCAACCAAACTTTGAAGGTCAAGGTTCAGCAACTTTGCTAATGATCACGGATGCATATTTAGCAATGGATGATTCTGGAGACTGCTGAAGCCTTCCAATTACAGGGAACAAAGGTGATGAACGGATGAACTGTCTGCAGAGTGGATGCGCACACATCTTTGCTAGGGAAAAGAGAGCGATCTTCAAAGGAGACTCGTTTGTTGAATCATTTCTGCTTGGATTTAGTGCTGATACCGCATAATCGGAAATTAACTTCAGGAGAGACTGCAAAGGAAAAAGAACATCAAATTGCTTAAAAAAATAGCTGGAAGTACAATATAGACCACAAAGTTATACTGTAATTGATTGTTGTAACACGTTCAGCGCTTGAAGGGAGATAAATATCAGTAATTCCTAATCATCTTAAATCTTCAAGAGAAACAAGATAGAATTTGTAAATCCTCTCAACCATTGAAGATCACCTCATGTCCTGTCTGTCTAATTATTACTGTTTTCAGAAAAGAGTAAACCTACACCTCCCTGCCCTCTTTAAACAAGCTTCACGGTAAAATTAATTTCTGTTGACTAAATTTGTATCTATGGGTGTAAGCGGTTCGGACTAAACCAATGAAACCGAAAGTCCAAACCGAACCAAACCGAAAAAATATCCGATCTTGTTTGGTTCGGTTTGAAACCGATCCGAACCAATCAAAACCGATATAGTTTGGTTTGGTTCATGGTTTTTCATTTCGAGATCTGTGAAACCGATGAACCAATCCGATGATAACCCCACTCCTTATTTTACTAATATTATCCTACCTCACACAAACTTATGGTTAATCCCAAAATTAAAATCAACATAAAATACTTTTTAATCCATTCACATTCTCTTCATCTCATCTCATCAATCAGACTATTTCATTTCTACTGAAAAATAAACCCTAGCCATCAACCACACCAAACCAATTGTTCATCACCACCGGCCACCGCTGCGATCGTTTATCTATTTGTTAGTTTTATCATGTTTATGCCATTGATTTGTTATTTTGGCTATGTTTTAATTTTATGATGTGCTTTTTGGAATTTTTGTGTTTGTTGATGAATGATGCATGTATGTATCATGGATGATTGAAATATTTAAGTTGGATGAAGTTGTTTTTGAAGAATGATGGATGTATGAATTTTGGATCATATGTATGAAATATTGAGTAAAGTTAGTTATGAAAAGTTGTTTGAAAAATAGAGAACATGAAAAAACAAAATATGAAATACAATTATACAAAGTTCTATGAAATATTTTTGTGAGAATATGATTTTTTTTTAATTGTATTATTAAACAAACCGATCAACCGAACCAAACCGATTAGTTTGGTTCGGTTTCTTTTTTGAAAAACAGTGAAAACCGAACCAATCCAAACCGATGAAGATTTCATCGGTCCGAACATTTTTTTGACTGAAAACTAATCCAAACTGAACCGTTACACCCCTATTTGTATCAACTGGGTTGAAAAGTTTGAAGGTATAATAAACATGGACCATCCACAGAAAGGAGATTCCTGACAGTTCACTATTTTTCAGATTCCAAATGCCATTTTCCGTACATTCCTACATACGTCCATGTTCCTCATGCTCAAGGAGGGCCTTTAGAAATAACTGCTGCGCCCATTATATTTTAACTAACTGTCTAGCTAACAAAATCTAGCTACTATGACTATTGATAATGCCATTAGTTATTATGTCCAACAAACAGCTGCTATTTATGCTTACACTATTTGCTGCTGGCTTTGGATTCACATTAGCAAGTAGTTAATTAAAAAAACTTATTTTATCATAGGATAGAATGGTCATAGTAGAGTAATTTACAATCTTAAAATTAAAATGTGATATGGAATTCAAAAATTTAAGTTCAGGAAATCATTTGAAGAACAATTTTATCATTTGAACTGTGTAATCACAATTTTCTCTTCAATACAAGTGTTTTTCTTTTGAAAATATTTAACATTTTATGATTACGATTCAATAAAAATTTAATGTGAATTTGCATTAATTTCTAAAAATAAAAAAATGTATGTGTAATCATCTTAAATTCTAAATGAAACTAAACGTTTAAGTGAAAATCTAAAGTGAATCTGACTAAATTTATTGATTCAGGAGGAAAACGGTTAAGTTTTAATTTAGATGTGAAAATTGATGAAATTGCATTTGACAATATAAATGAAGTTAGAAACTAAATTATATGAAAATTTTAAAAAAAATGCAGTGTGCACATACCTGAACGGCTCCTTTAGACACAATGTCTTCACAGAGTCTGTCAGAGTTGCGAACCAGATTGCTAAGTGCACCTGCGGCATTTGACTTGGTCTTGTCCTCCTCTGCCATTTGTAACAAATTTGCCAAATGAGGAATTGACCTCCTCAGCTCTTCATACAACAAGTCATTGTGGTACGCCGCATTTCCAATCTAAATTCGGACAGCAGGTTAAAACAGATAAGAAAAAAAGTATAATTCCAGCTCATAAACAGTACGAAAAAGCATAAGCATGAAAGGCATATGTTCTAAAAACAAGGACAATTTATGCATATGTCTACGTAAATTGATAAGAACTTACTTTACTTGTTTGACAAGTATAACATGAAAATTTTCATCATGCATCGCAAAAATTCATCCAACACAATAAGGGTGCCACACAAGGCCATAACAAATTCTATAATACAGCATAAATTTTTGGCTTTAGCCGTGGAATTTTAAACTTACAGCAAAACAAGCAAACTTCCTTGTTCGTTTGTCCGGATCAGAGCATCGATCAATAAGGATACCAACGATTTGATATCTTGCCTGCAAATTCCAACTGTATTATAAGAGAATTCAAAACATGATAACTGCAAAAGGTAAAGTGTCAGATTTTGATTTTTAATATTTGATTGAGTGTCTGAATTTTTTTTAAAATGATGAAAATGTACGTCCACTCATTGAAAAAGTAAAACTTATTTTTCTTTTTAGGTAATGGATATATTATAGATCCAAGTTAGAAAATTTTATATGTCTAGGATTTAAACACATTGTGATAGGAAAAAAATGAGAAGGCCAACGAAAGAAAAAATATAAAAACAAGTCCACAAATTTGCTTTGATCAAACAAAATATATTACTCATAAATTCTTAATTGTTATACTTACAAGAGAACTGTAAAAATAAGCATTGTGACGACACATGTTTCCAAGAGCACTGCAAGATTTTGCACGCATATTTGGATCCTCATGTGAAAGAAAACCTTTTAAGAACTCCAAAACAGAAGCACCTTTAATGTACTCATAGAATCCCTGAACACCAGGAAACAGAAAGTAATATTGTAATCAATATTTAAATTTCAAAGAATGGATATGGAACATCCAGAAAGCAAATACACGAGAAACAATTGTATGAGTCCAAAAAAAACTAACTCAAACTGGTAGTGCAATGTATGCCAGAAACCATAGAAAAATAGTTCTTTCTATAAAGTAAAAACATAATCAAGTGAAATGAAATCATATAGACATTGATATTACAATAACAAATACCTTAAACTAAGCCATAAAACACTTGACAGATTCATGTATAAGAATTAAATGAGGCCAGAGGTGTTTTTTCGACATTTGGTGACTCTGTAATTTCTGTGTAGTGCATTTGGAACATCCAGAAAGCAAATACACGTGAAACAATTGTACGGGTCCAAAATAAAACTAACTCAAACTGGTAGTGCATTGTATGCCAGAAACCATAGAAAAATAGTTCTTTCTTTAAAGTAAAAACATAATCAGGTGAAATGAAATCATATAGACATTTTGACATTACAATAACAAATACCTTAAACTAAGCCATAAAACACTTGACAGATTCATGTATAAGAATTAAATGAGGCCAGAGGTGTTTTTCAACATTTGGTGACTCTGTAATTTCTGTGTATAATGAGATCACACACCTTGTATTTATAATGGTTTTACAATAAGCACTAGCATAGGAAGTTGAATACTCTAGGAGTAATAACAATCAATCTACGGAGTTGTACAATTAAAGGAATATCTTAAGATTCTTAACTTTAACAGAACACATAAATACACATTTCAACAAAATTGTACTAAATTCATTCCTTTAAAGTTATTTTTAATAAAGTTATTTGTTTTCTATTTTAATACTCCTAACTTTTTATTATCGCATTCTACCTATTTCTCTCTCTACAGTAAACTGTTAGAGGTAACGTTGACAAAACAATAATGAATACTACTTTCAACTTCGAAAATGAAAAGTAAATAAGAATAACAAACTTCTAAAGGGTGTAATATATTCTGCAATATGTCTTCATATCTATCTCTTTTCTGTACTATGTATCCACTACCCTTTATCGCTAAACTGAATGGAAATAATACAGGCAATAGATGATCAACTTAGCATTCATAGAACAAAACCATTTGGTTAAGAGTCAAAACTAACCTTGTCCATACGAGCAAGATCAGAAATTATCATCAGAGCATCCAGCATAACCTCTTTTAGTCCCGACAGGTCAAGTAACCTTCTCATCCTATTTGGATCTAAAAGACCTTTACTCACAAGTTGGACTGCTAAAGGTCGTTGGCACACCATTTTAGCAAGAAAGGCCACAGGCCTGCCCAAATCGCTCAACTCCATATGATCTAGGCATCGAAGGATAATACTAGGCGCACCAACCTGAAAACTTCAAAGCAATTGATTAAAAACATGGATGTTGTAAGATAGCAATTCAAGTATTCAACTAGTAGTCAAATGAAAGTAAAAGATTTATAGCAGGCCACTGTATCAAATATAAAATGTCTAACTGAAAACAATTGAGAAAATAATACCAAAATTAAAATTGCCATCACATGTCACAAACTAATAATTGGTGCATTAAATAGTGCACTAGCTGTGATTTTTTTTTTTTTAATAAAAATAACCTACCGTCAGCTACTGCTTAATAACAAACATTAATGACATGTAGTGGAATATCAGTATCATGAAAGAACGATATTTGTTTGAAGCCACTTTCAATATTCCAAATAAATTACCAAAGGGGATGGAAAGAGGATTTTACCTCCACAAGGATCTTAATGTATTTGCCCATGTCTTCCTCTATTGCCTTAACTGTATCCTTGTCTTCCATGCATACTCTCTGACCAGGGGAACCGACGTTGAGAAGAAACCCACTGCTGACAGAAGCATTGGCTGATGGCAAGCCAGGTGCATTTTGAAGAGCAACAAAAGGAAATGCTAAGAGATCTATGACTGCATTTATTAGATCTCTAACTCCTGCTCTCCCTCCACCAGGTCCGGTCCAGCTTTTTATCAACTTAAGATGAGCATCACATATTAAGTTGGATATGAGCTTAACATGTTCATTCCTAATCAAAATCTGACGAAAAATCATAGCACCACCAGAGAGACAGTGGCATAATGATGAAATTGTCCACACAACACCTATAGGAGATAATCCAACTCTATCATTTAGGCACTCTTTTTCTTGAGAAGCATTTGAAAACCCATTGCTTAACAAGCCGATAAGAAGAAGAGGTATACCACTTGCACACAACTGCTGAACAGCTAATGGTCCTCCCCACTTGAGTTTGGAATCTAAAAGACCAACACACCCATCTCTTATCCCGAGCCAATACGGAAGCTTCCCATTAAAATTACCAGGGTCCAGTTCATTTTCTTTTCCTGATGAAAATTTAAGATGGTCACTTAGTGTAGAAGTTCGAGGAATTAAGGGCATAGCAATTTCAGATATCGGAGACTCAACCAAAGTCCCATGTTCGAGGGAAAGAATGGATGACAAAGCCAACATGGCTGATGCACTTTGAATTTGGAAAGAGCCTTTTGTTTTATCATCATAAGAAACATGATGAGCAAGAACCGAGAGTCGAGCAAGCTGCTTTTTTGGTGAGTTAGTGAGCATAAAAATTGCAGAATTTCTTCCAGTTGACTTCAAATGTTGTGCAATTATTGTAAGAATGAGACATGAATAACGAATCAGAGCAGAAGGATTTGCTAATTTACATTTAGTGTTACTTGGTTCGACACTGTTAGCATCTTTGTTGAGAGAGGAACTGCATATTGACAAAACTGAGAAAATCTCTGAAACAATAGTGCCGTCACCGCCACCACTAACAACAGTAGTCACAGGAAGGGAACTGGGGAGCCCACAAAGGACGGCTGGAACAATTCCACTGTGGAGGCAGCACCTTGACAAAAGCTGAAAAGGCAAAAGAATGATGGCATATAAAAATTTGAATTACATTCGACTATTCCATATCTGAAACTTTAACCTTTGCATCAATAACAATAAGACCTATAACTTTATTAGAGAAACAATAGAAAAAATTGAAAGATATGCTTTATGCAGCCATGCAGCCAATATAAAACATGCAACTTTCTGTCATAACAGGACTACCTGAAAAAAGGGAAAGCAACCAAAAGTACCTGAAGACCACAAATTGTTGCAGACTCAATACGTTGGTGAAAACAATAGTATACAGCAACCTGAACAGCTTTGGTTCTCAGGAATGCTTGTGTCATTGCATCAACCATTTTTGTTGATTCTTCGTCAAACAAGAGATCTTGTATGTGATCCATAATTTCTGTCCTCTGCAAAAAATGACTCTGCAATGCACTGATGGGAAACAAAATGGCACTTTTTTTCATAAAAAGAACGTCCAGAGCATTAATCAAGGACCAGGCAGCTCTGCATGCTTCAGAAGCAGCCCGTAACATATTTGACGAACCGGCAATAAGACTTGAGCCTGAAGTTGCTAAGCACTGGCACAAATGGTCCACTAAACCAGATGTTTTCGCATGATCTATAATTCTGTTAGCTGTTTCATTCAGTGTCTCTGAGCCTGAAATTTGAGATGATCTAAGCACTTGAGTAACTTTAGACAACATGACTGTAACACAGGCACTAGACTCATACAAAACTCTTCCAGATGCATCATTTATCGAAGTTACAACCTGCAATTATATATTAATAAATGAGTGCTACAAACATGTAAGGAATGCACAATTAACAAGAGTTTTTCAATCTCTGATGTACAGGCTAATATTTAAGATACTCTAGGTATTGGTTATAATGATATGAATACTGAAAAAACTAAACTATGTAGTTTAGATGTACATGTCACTTTCAATATAAATTACCAACAAGATGCAAATTTACATGATAGAAAGAGTATTACCTGGGAATAGATATGAACTAATTCAACCCAGTGATTATAATATGAGCTTGAAAAGAAACTCCCACCATTGTCTAGCAAAATTTTAGTGATAGAGAAACCCTGCACAAAATAAAATGCCTGAAATTTAACTAGCTATCTTGGGAGAAAAGGAAGCCAGTTAATTTCACATATAATAGACCAAAAATGATTAATCAAAGAAGATAAAATTATTTGCACATACTAATTTTCTGAACGGTGTCAATAAAAGTATTAAAAGAAAACAATCCTAAAATAATCCTTGCTCTACAACAAGTTCGTTTGTGTTCTCACTATATCCAAGGTGTTGTTTACAGTTGTATGATCATCAATAATCAATCTATACTGGTTCTCTCTCCTCTGTTTTCGCACTTACGTCTACCATATTTGTAATAATTAGATACTCAAATACTGAGCAGTCAGGCTCCCTGCTCATAAGGGAACCACTTCCAAGTATTGCTTGTTCAATGAGAATAGCTTGTAACAATGACGTCACAAGATCAAGTGCGGAAGCAAAATATCAAGTGTGAACTTATTCAGCACAAACAGTTATTTCAAAAGCCTAGGTTTGAGAGGTTACACAACTGACACTCATTTGTGAATTGGGATAATGATATTGGACCACATTTCTTCTTTAATCAAGTGTTCCATGAAGGGCCAATCATTGTTTATAAAAGAGATTATTTATTAAGGAGGCGTCGTCACTCACTTTGTTGATTCAAATGATCATTAAGCATATGTTTTCACTTGCATGAAATCCTCAATATGTTAAAAGTTTGGTAAAAATGACCTGCATGCTCTAGCTTGAAGGATTGTAGGAAAGTACGTAAATAATGTCAAGACAAACTGTATAGGTTACATAGTATCATGTGATTTCAGTAATTGAAGTTAACTGTGATACAATTATTATTTTCAGTCTATATATTCAGCTCATTGTGTAGTTGAGATATACAGACTTAATAGTGGTGGGACTTAATCTCTACATTCATTTAGGAAGACATTTACCACAATAGAGTTGGTCTTCCTAGTTTTAGATTCAAATAATTATGTTTTTTCATGGATTTGGTCCATGTCCCCAGTGATTTTTGTACTATTTTTTCCTATTTTTAATAAATTTTTAGTGTGCTGCAAATAACTGTTAGTGACTAGGGTGCAACCATCATAGTTGAGATCCCTTGCTCAGCATAGTTTAGAGAGAGAAAAAACTTCTTAGATTGCTTCCTCAACATTTCCAAGGACTGCTTGCTCATGTCATATAATTCTACATCATCTGTCAAATATTTTCCAAGATATTGTGAAAGACTATGATATTCTAACACATCAAATCAAGATCCAAGCATTTAAAATTCATTCTATTGAGAAGGAGACTTGGCACAACAGTAAAGTTGTTGTCATATGACTGAAAGGTCACGGCTTCAAGTCCTGGAAACAGCCTCCTCTTGTGTAAAAAAAAACAGGGTAAGGTTGTGTACGATACACCAAATTGTGGGACCCCTTCCCGGACCCTACATATGCGGGAGTTTTGTGCACCGGGCTGCCTCTTTTTTTTTAGATAAATAAATGGTAAATATAGAATTCCTGAAGAAAGAAACTAATAGATTAAATGTGTGAGTAAGGTACCTTTGTTAACAAGTCAAAAACTTCATCAGATTTCATTGCTACAACAGATTTTGTAAACAAAAGAAGCTCGCTTATTAATTCATCTATGTATCCAGTAGAACTGAAGACACCAGCAGCAACTAGATTTGATAGAATTCTCAATGACTGGTTTGAAGCAGGAAGATCTTGATCACTGTAGATCATAAAAGAAAGATTTCAGAAATAAATAATTTTAAAACCAAAAGAAAAGAAAAAATTAACAGGGTCTTGAAACACACTTGCTTGATTTTTATTGAAAAACTAAATAGTAAAAGTTCCAAAACAATCAAATTATGTCTCATTTAATTACCTATTACATGGCTTTTGAATTTAATTCAATAGTACTAAAGTATTTTTTTATAATTGGAATGTGGATGATCTTTGAATTTAAATTTGTGTTGTCCTTTCGATCAACGTCATTTTTCATGAATTAATAATCATTACCTGTTAATGTTAGTACTATATTACCATTTTTACTTTAAAAATTTGCCAATAAATTATATTGCAAACACCATCCTGTAGTTAACCCTAATGCAGGTATTGGGATCAGGTTCGGGTATAGAAATTAAAGTTCATGTAGTCTAGGTGCAGACTTGATATTTTAAAAAATGAAAGCATGAGAAAGAACATTATAATTGTATATACGGCCGTTCAGGTCTGCTATGCTACTAACGCAATGCTATAGCATGACATTGAGTGCAATTATGTTATGATAAACAATCTTCTTCAAAAAAATGTTATGCTAAACAATATGTGTGAACCTGAAATGGAAGTAAACCAAGTTTTAGGAGGATTTTATGTCTACAGATTTTCAACAATACAAGCCAAAAGAAGGATGATAATGAACATATGATCAACAAAAAATAAAACTAAATAATGTTCAGTAAACTCAAGACATTAAAACTAATTCAATTTTAAGTGGAACTCATGAGGACTCCTCTAAATGCATATTGAAGTTTTTAAGTCTACAACACAAACTTACCGGCAAATATTTTGAGTTCCCTTTGACCATTTTTTCAGTGGTTGCAGAATATGTCCCAATGCTTCATTGTCTTGACCAATTACTTTTGCACCTTTGACAGTGCGAGAGTTACTTTCAAGTCTGTCAAGTCTTTGGCAGCCTGCTCGGAAGCATTCACAATCACATAAATCCAGGTTTCATATAAGATAAAGAATCTATTCAAAGCAAATAGAACAAAACTGCAGTTTGACTCCGTACTAAAATTTAACAAGTCAATAAATCCCTAAATGCACACAAAACTGATGCATACATCTCTTACTCGTTGATTTCAGTTCTGCATAAAGCCTTTCATAAAGGCATTCTGTACATAATCCTCATTTAATTTACAACTTCCTAAGCTGTCACTGTTTATCCCGAATCCATTATCAGTATACCTTTTTTTTTAATGGCAGTTGTTTGTATGTTAATTGTTATGTTAGCATTTTATCCCTTGCCAGGATTCAAACCCTGAACCTTTAACTCTTTAATCCCATAGCTCAGCCAAGTGAGCTACTCATGCCCCCCTTTTGATTTGAAAATCCAAACAATGTCATCTATTATATTCTATTTGATTGAAAATCCAGACCTTATCAGTATACCTTTGTTTTTTCTATCTATTCTATTTGTTTTGATTTGTAAAACTGTCCAAACAATGTTCAATCCAGAACTGGTGTCATGCTATGATTATGAGACGCCAGTGGACAGCTCTTGATTTCTATCACACATGAGCTCTTGCTCATTCAATTACAGGGAAATTTCCAATATGTTGTCCCTAATTCTTTTTGAGTTCAATGCTGTATATAATGTAAACGTAGGTAGTACTGAGCCAATAGTGGTTTTCAATCCATTCATTTGGGATGCAGTATACATTACATGCTGCCTCCCTTCACATGAGTAGACATGGAAGATAGACCAAACCATAATTACAAACGAAAACCAATAATAACCTTTTAAATTTTAATCAATTACAAGAACGTATTACTTTAAATTGAAGAATGAAGAACAACTTTATACTATAAAATATTTCACCTTAAAATTAAAATGTGAAGAGACAATAACTGAACCTCATAAGTATTTGGAGTGAAATATTTCTAATTTTAAATTTAATTTGAATTTGTACAAGACAGCCAACAGTCAGAAATATGTAAACAGGGTTATGTCTTCCAATAACCAAAGAAATATTGGCATAGAAATAAGCATAAGCATGGAGTAAAAGAGAGACGACAATACCTGACTCTCCTACATCATTTTGATTTGAAAACCCGGAAGACTCATCAAGCACTTTAGAATTGGTTTTGTTCATGTAAGGGCCATTTAACTGAGCTTCATTCTTAAGTGGTGAAGCAATATGCTCCTCCGAACATGTTGTGTGAGTGTTTTTGCCTGTGACAAAAGTAAGTCATTATAACAGAGGGAAAGGAAGAAAAGTGTAGAGACATTTGGTGGACACTTTATTGATACACAATAATACAGTAAGTACTATAATCTTGCAGTACTGGAAGTTGCTGAACCTGATGAAGTTTGAATGGTTTTCCCTTCAACCCTCTGTGGTGTATTGTTGTCCCTTGGTGAACCACTTATCTCATGCAATTCCTGAAGTTTAGTCCATATTTTACAAAATTAATTAACTGAAAATACTCAACTAAGATAAGACTCCAATGAGCATCTTGCCCGATGCCGAATTCTTTGGCAAAAAATTTAATGTACCTACCCTGGCCTTGATTTCGTCATTAGTTTCTTTAACAAATGGGTGTTCAAGAAGAGCAGGCCAAGTTAGTCGACTTTCTGGTGCCTGGTTAGAATAAATTTGGAAACTTAAGTGTATTAATTCATTGTAAAATCTCACAAGGCAGAAATGAAAAAAGGGGAAACATTCGCTAGAGAACTAACCTTGTTAAGCAAACCCTTTAAAAAGCTTTTGAAATTTGTAGTCATGCTATCAGGATATTTAACCGGATCCTGGATTATTTAATTAGTGGTCAGAACATAAATAGCAATTGCATAACAAATCTCATCTGATTAAAAAATGTACCTTAACAATGTGTCTGATGAGAGCATAAACAGAATTTGTGTAAAATGGTGGTTGTCCTACAAATAACTCGTACCTGTTATAGGCATAAAAAAACAGGCTTCAACTCAACTCAATGTCAATAACAAAGAACATCGCAAATTGCTAACTAACTATTAGTTAGATAACATCATCATTCAGAACCCTTTTGCTAATGCAACGGGTCCGGTTCATCACTAAAAATTAGAAACGTAAAGCAGTTGTTGAGTACCACAAGCATGAAGTTGAGTAAAGAATTTGATGTTAGAGAGAATAAGGATAATGCAAATAGAAAATAAAGGTAAGAAAAAGTAGGATCTATTTGGTTTGAGGAAATGAATTACCAACTTAAATATTGTAAATACATCTGATATCAAGACATTAGGCCATATTTAAATGGACAACTATCAACGAAGAATGCCTAAGTGAATACTAGTAAATGTGTTATTAGATGCAGATAAGAAGATATAAAGATATTCAACATACAATATAACACCAAGAGACCATAAATCTACAGTGTGGTTGTAAGGTTGTTCCCGGACAAGTTCTGGAGCCATGTATAGTGGGGTGCCTGAAAAAAATGAAACAAATTCAGTCTCTAAAAACACCAGCAGCTACACACAAACTGCATTGCTACAATGAAGATTAAAAGGCAGCAAATTGTGTTCTGATGAGCCAAACCTTTTATAGATCGCAAAACAACTGTGTTTGTGGACATCGCACGTGCAAACCCAAAATCACAAAGCTATCAGATATTCAAAAACAACATAAATTAGACCATGATCAACTGTTCTTAACTAAGGAAAACTAGAAATGTAAGCCATACAATCAGTTAGTGGGATTAAAACATAATGCAATGAGTGTTTGAATTAACTGTGATAAAAATAAAAACAAAATAAACTTGTCTTCTAGGAGGAGTTTGTTTAAAGGGATGAATATTTTATTCGTTCCTTGAAATAACTGGTTAAATGGCAAGTCCTCTGGAAGTGCTTGCAGCTTAAATTTGGTCAAGAGGATTCGGCGCATTTTGTTATTGGAGCAGAGGGTTTGCATCCATCACGTTATGTTTATATAGAAGAAAATTAGGTTGTAGATGGGTTAGCCAATCTAGCCTATATATTATCACAAAAAAAATTGAACAAAGCACATATGCAATGCCTCCATGAAGGAAGTATGTTTACAGGAAAATTGTATTAGATTATTCAATGAAAAGAAGGCTTAACTCGTGTAGAATGTGAATCATAATAATTACAACAGATAGTGACATATTTCTACTGCAACTAGCAATAAGAAATGTGTTGTGCATGTTAATTCTCGTGAACAAAGATAAGCCAACCTTGACAATTGATCCGGAACCAATGAGAATATTTTGAGGCTTCATATCACGGTGGATGATCCGGTTGGAGTGCAAATAATGTAAGGCTCTTACCTGCATAACCCAAACCAAAAAAATAAGACATTTATCCTTGTAATTCTTCCTCCAAGTATTGTTAGGAAAAATCGTATAGGACATAATACCAATTGCTTTGCAATTGCTTGAACTTGTTCTTCAGGAAGGCATTTATCATCCTCGAGAATCTCAAATAGCTCACCCTGAAATATGAAAATTACCATCAGCATGTCTCATGATTCAAACTTCCTTGTTCCACTATCAGCTGGTTGTGCATGCTTAAATTAACCATTAATGAATAAGTGGTGGTAACTTTCAAAGACATAGTACTACAAATCCAAAATCAATCAAACAATCAACAATACAGATAGTTTACCTGTGCAAATTCGGTGACAACACAAAACTCTTGCGGGCTTTCAAATGAATCAAGCATTTGTATAATATTTTCATGCTTCAACTTCCTCAATATCTGCAAAATTCATGAATATCAGATGTCAACAGTTAGCACAGCCATTAATAAGGAATTAGTAGAAAAACTTATATTGTTCAAAAAACTAGATCCATCAATTGAGTGAGTAGGCTCTATGAAAAACTAGATCCATCAATTAGTAGGATCTTCGATAAAATCATTTAGAAAAAAAATTTCTCTTCGTCAATTGTTTGTTTCTGGTTTCTTCAAATTTTCGTTCAAGTTTAAACTTTGATTTTTGCAATTACGTAGAACAGAAAAGAATTTAAAAATCAATGCACATTGTATATTTTAGTCAACATATTCTATATATGCACGCACTCTCCAAAAAGGCAAAAATTGATGTTAATCATGCCATCATGTTCATCCATTCCATGAATTTTGCAGTATTTTTAGAGTTATGAGTTCTAGTTTTCTAAATAAAGTTGATTAATCCATTTTGTTTTAAAATCAAAAGTTTCCAACAGAAACACATTTAACATTATCAATGCTAGTCCAATATGTAATACTATTTCCAACTATTGAAGTATATGGAAATCACTAATCTAGAAAATCAACAATAGCAAACCAAATCTATAAACTCATTAATAATGACTTAAAGGAAACATTAATAATGATTTTATTTATTTCTTAATTAACTAAATACAAACATGGCAATAGCAATCTATGAAGCACTTAGACAGTAGACACGACACTATCACTGACCCGTCAACACCGATCAATCAATAACAACAACAACCAAGCCGTATACCACTAACATGGGTCGGATACATGTGTCAGCGTCGGACACTAACACGTGTTAGACACCATTTTGGTCTCGGTGCTACATAAATAGCAATAGCAATACCAATTTTGAAGCAGTTAGCAGTAGCTTCTTAACTCCACACTCAGGTACTGAGATCATAACACTAACGCAACATTCTCACACTATAACTCGATACTTTTTGCATCAGTGACAAAGAAAACTTGTTTTTCGAATTCAACCTAAATACATCAACACAAACCCTAACTATTGCAGCATCACAATCAGCATCAAATCACACAACAAAAATGAATTCATAACAAAGAGAAAAAACAGAATCAAATCGCATTAATTAAAACAAAATCGAAATTGACAAATAAATTAAACTAATTACCTCAATTTCTTGTCTCAAATTATGAATATCTTTTTCGGTTTTACCATGTTTCATGATGAACTTCATCGCAACAGTCTAAAACGAAGAAAATTGAAAATGGAAAGTTTGTTAGAAAATGGAAATTGAAGAGAGAGAGAGAGAGAGAGAGAGAGAGAGTAACGGACCTGTCCGGTGTGTTTGCGTCGGCCTTTGTAGACTTTACCGAAGGAACCCTCGCCGACGAGCTCGATTACGTGGTATTTCTCCACCGACCCCATTGTTGATTCTCGGGGAGAGAGAGAGTGTGTGAAGATCAGAGAGAGAGAGAGAGAGAGAGATTTGAAAATGGCGATGTAGTTGAGTTGAATGTGAGAGTAGAATCAGAGATGAGTAATTTCGAATTTCTATTCCCGCTCCACTCAGCTTTTTTATTTATTTTTATTTTTGTAGCATTTTCAGACCAAAAAAGACCCGTTATTATTATTATTTTACAAAGACCCGTTTACTTTCTCGAATGTTTTCGTGTTTTCATTTTTAAAAATTTATTTATTTTAAAAATTTGTTCATTTTAAAAATGAAGAATCGTTTTAAAATTTGTGAAAAAATGTGGTACACTCGAAATAAATCATTTGAATGGAAAGAATATGAATGTTAGATTTTTTTAGGCCAAATAGAAAAATATATTAAATAAAAAGAAAGAGATATCTTGACTAGGGATATTAGACCTCACCTAGGAATAACCAAACGAAGAATACATCATGGAAAATCGGTTCAATGGATCAATTCTAATTTTTCCTAACAAAAATTCATTAATCATAAGCGCAACCTAGCGGACTAGTGTATAGGTGCGAAACCAAGTTACAAAAAATTATGAATAGTGAACATATGCATATTACAGTTAGAGTGTAAGTATGACGAATGGATCGACCACCAAAACGGTATCAAAATCCAAGTGACACCAGCTCCCATCAACGACAAGCATAAAAAGCTCTTTCGGCGTAAGAACTCAGATCGAGAGATAAGTCAAATACGTCAGTAACCAGACCCTTTCAAGTTAAACGAACCAAACCTTTTCAGTTTTTGAATCACGAACCAGACTCTTTCGGGTTTTGAAACACACACATCAATGAGTCAAGTCTAATTCACCCAATCTCGTATGAAACAACAAATTCGAAACAAAAACAAATGAGAAACATGGTGACGGAGCTCCGGTCAACAAACACCCAACGCGCCAGAGCATCAAAAAGCGTTTAGCAGATTCAAAAGATACTCAAGCAGCTCCGGACCTAAGTAAAACCCATATCAAACCAATGAGCAAGAGCCACACGAAATAGAAAAAGTAACAAACCCAACCACTTGCGTTAGATTCGCTCGAAATCCTTCGGATCAAAACCGGATCTGAATTGAACAACCAAGAACGACCCACCACGTCCCTTACAAAGTATGCAGCTCAAAGAAACAACGACGATAAAGGATTAAACGCGAACGAATGGTGGCTACTGGAAGGAGAGCAACAAAATAGATGAATGTTAGTTAGGGATGATTGTTTTTTAAGCAATGGTAGTTGCATTTTTTGAGCAATTAGTGGGTGCCTAAAGAGCAACTTTCTTCTCTTAGGCTTCACATATGTTGGGTTACTAGGCCCAATGGACTCTTTAGCTATTAGATCGATAAACTCTTCAGCTGATGGTGTAAAATTGCTATCACATACACATAACCAATTTTATCATAATATTTTAAGAATACTGTTCTTCACCCAGCACAAAACGCTCGCACCCAGCTGAACTGACGAAAATGCTCCTGTGTGACTTAAGTCGCGCAGCGTATGTTAACTCATGCACGTTATAAGCTCTGCGTGACTTAAGTCATGCACCACTAGCACGTGCGCGAGTTAACTCACGCACGTTGGCCGGTGGTCAGAACTGAAGAACAAATGTTTTTTGGTCTTTGGTCAGTTTTTCAACATTCAATCTACATGTTTTTTTTACCAAATTTTACACGTTTTTTTGACCACATTAATGGTATTACAACCTATACTACCATTCCCACCTATAAATACCCCTCCATACTTCCCTATTTCTTCACACTATCTCACTTTCTCTCCCTCCTCACTCACTCCCTCTATTTCTTTTTCTTTTCTTTTTTCAATAGTCTTTAGTCACTTGGGGTAAATGATGATCAATTTTGAGGAAAATGGTGAGTAGCCAACTTGGGGAAGTGATCGACCCTTGAGATATGGACCGTCATAATATTCCTAGGAGTCTTAAAGACCCTCAGAAGGGCCTGTAGACCCTCCAAGAGGCCTTAGCGCCCTCCAGAAGAGTTCTAAGGCCCAGGGCGTCGCCTCAAGTGGCTTCTAGAAACGTCTAGAACCCGCCAAATATACTAAAATACCCTCGTGGCTTGGAGACCAAGCCACCAAAACCCAAGCCCACATCAGGCTATAAATACAACCCTTGAGAGCATTCTCAAGGCATCCAATAATCAGTCTAAACCCTAATAGACAGAGAAAAACCATAGTATTCACTACTTGTACTTTTTGCAAGTACAGTTGGCGCCGTCTGTGGGAAAAGGTAAAACTAACCTAGACCACCTTCTTGAATCGCAGCCGTGATTCAGGAACCCTCATCAGCTTTCCGAATCGCAGAACACTTTTGTGGTTCAGAAAATCCAGCATTCAAAGCTTCTCAGGTCCAAAAGAAGTCGTCGCTTCCCTCATGGCCACCCCAGAGGATTTCGAGACTTTAAGAACCGACATGGCTCTCCTACGAGAGCAGAACGAGGCTTTGTGTGCCTCGGTGGAAACCGTTCAGCAGAAGCAACAAGAGGAGAGAGACGAGTCTCAACATGGCGAGATGGAGAACCCAGAGCCACAGCCCCTTTCAGTGGAGATATGGAACGCTCCAATACCAGAAAACTTCAAGCCTCCCCGTCTTTCATCCTTTGATGGGAAAAGCGACCCGATGGAGCACATAACGGCGTTCACACACTCGTATGGCCGTTGTGGGCGCATCTGACTCTCTCAAGTGCAAACTCTTCGCAGGAACCCTAGCCGATGCAGCTTTGCGTTGGTATATGAACCTTCCTCATTTCTCTATCATGAGTTACCAAGACATGACCAGGAAGCTCACTCAGCAATTCGCGGCAAGTCGCCGCCGAAAGGTCTCCGCCACCAGCCTTTTTAACGTCCGTCAAGGGCACACTTAATCACTTCGAGACTACTTGGCCATATTCAATGACACTACCATCAAGGTAATCAACCCTAACCAAGAAGTATTTGTGGGAGCTTTCCAGAATGGTTTAAGGGCAGGACAATTCAATGAATCTCTGGCATAAAAGCCCGCCGATTCCATGGAAGAAATCATCGCTAGGGCTGACTGTTACATCAAGGGAGAAGAAAGCAATGCAGAAAAGAAGGCCAGGGATGCAAAAGAGCGCACCTCTACTAACCAGGATCGGAGCAATCACCAACCACTAGCAGACCGGGATCAGGCTTTCTACCAAAGGCAGGAGAGGCGCCCTCATGCACCCTACAACCCCAAACCCCGTCCAGGCATTTTCACCCCCCTGAAGACTCGCCCGGTACAGATATTCAAAGAGGTCTACGAATCAAAAATCATTCCAGAAGCTAACAAGACAGGGCATACAAGCATGGGAGCGGACCACAACAGTTGGTGTAAATACCACAGAATCCAAGGTCACGACACTAATGACTGCCTCCACCTGAGAAAGGAAATCGAAAAGTTAATACAGAGTGGGAAATTGAGAGGCTATGTCCAAACAGACAGGGAAGGAAGACCTCAAAGACCTAGGAAGGAAACAAACAGCGAAGAAAAAAGACATACCCTGAACACTATCTCGGGAGGTTTTGCAAGCGGAGAAGAATCTAGCTTCTCGCGTAAAAAGTACATCAGGCAAGTGATGCTATGTCAGGAGTATGACTCGAAGGAAGAACGAGAACCTGAGATACACTTCTCGCCCAAAGATTTCCAGGGCGTCGTCCCTCACGATGATGACCCCATGGTTATCACTGTCCAGATATTCAAGTGGGATGTTAATAGGGTTCTGGTAGACATAGGAAGTTCAGCTGATATTCTATATTATGAGACCTTCGAAAGAATGGGTTTAGATCCTCAACAGTTACAACCTTTCAGAGGAATCTTGGCGGGATTCACAAGGGAGCAGGTACATGTGCGAGGTTACATCACTCTAAAGACGACCTTCGGGTATGGTTCTTCAGCAAAAACGATTCGAGTCAGGTATCTGGTAATCAACGCCCCTAACTCTTACAATATAATCATAGGGCGACCTGCTTTTAACTTGTTAGGAGGATTGTTGTCTACAAAGTTCTTGGTGATGAAATATCCCCTAGATAACGGGAAGGTGGGAACAGTTAAGGGCGACCAGAAAGTCGCCAGAGAATGTTATCACAGCAGCTTACGGCTACAAAAGAAGAAGAAGGATGAAGATATTGACAAGGATCACATCGTAAACGTGATAGACCTCGACCCAAGAGAAGATTTCCAGCAACAACGCCTAGAACCAACCGAAGATTTGAAGGAAATATCTATTGGCTCAGAAGATCATCAGAAGACCAAAATTGGAACAACTCTAGATCCAATGGAGGAAGGCGCCCTCATCGCACTTCTGCAAAGAAACCTTGATTTGTTCGCCTGGAAACCTTCAAAAATGCCTGGAATAGACCCAAAGATCGCTTGTCATCATCTCTCCGTCAACCCAAATGTGAAACCAGTAATACAACGGAAGAGAAAATTAGGCGAGGAAAGGCGCAAGGTCGTGGATGAAGAAGTCGGCAAGTTGGTAGACGCCCGTTTTATAAGCGAAATTTAGTATCCAACATGGTTGGCAAACACTGTCCTGGTAAAAAATTCAAATGGAAAATGGCGAATGTGCGTCGATTACACCGACCTAAACATGGCTTGTCCCAAGGATCCATATCCATTACCAAATATAGACCATCTCATCGACAACGCTTTGGATTTCAAAACTCTGAGTTTCATGGACGCCTACTCCGGGTATAATCAGATAAGGATGGATCCCTTGGACGCGCTCAAGATAGCTTTCATGACCAACAACAAAAATTATCACTATGAGGTTATGCCTTTTGGCCTCAAGAACACAGGTGCAACCTTTCAGAGAAGCATGGACATGGCTTTCTCCAAACAAATAGGGCGAAACTTAGAGGTGTACATCGATGACTTAGTAGCTAAAACCAAGGAGGGCTGCAACCATACTGATGACCTCGAAGAAATTTTAGGGCAGGTGAGAAAGTACAACATACGCCTGAACCCAACAAAATGCTCTTTTGGGGTGCAGGCGGGAAAGTTTTTGGGTTTTCTATTAACAAGCAGAGGCATTGAGGCCAACCCAGATAAATGCCAAGCAATCATCAACATGAGAAGCCCATCCAGCATAAAAGAAGTTCAGCAGTTAACAAGGCGACTTGCAGCTCTGTCAAGATTTCTGTCATGCGCGGGCGATAAAGCTTTTTCTTTCTTTGCTTCAATAAGGAAGAAGGAGAAGTTCGAGTCGACTCCAGAATGCGAAGACGCCTTCCAACAACTAAAAGTCTTCCTATCAAGCCCACCCGTTCTACATCGCCCCATCAAAGGCGCTATCCTTTTTCTTTATTTAGCAATCTTTGATAATGCTATAAGTACAGTATTAGTAGAAGACTCAGACACGGGGGAGAAACCAATCTATTTCGTCAGCAGAGTTCTCAAAGGTGTAGAGTTGAGATATCAAAAGATTGAGCGCCTAGCTTTGGCTGTTGTAACCACAACAAGGAAGTTACGCCCGTACTTTCAGAGCCACATGATCGTAGTCAAGTCAAACTACCCCGTTAGACAGGTCCTCAGTAAACCAGATTTGGCAGGGAGAATGGTGGCATGGTCAATAGAATTATCAAAGTACGACATTCAATTCGTACCAAGAGGCGTTATCAAGTCACAAGTTTTGGCAGACTTCGTCGTCGAATTCACCTCGCCACTCGAAGAAGAGATTCCATATGTATGGTTGTTATCAGTTGACGGCTCTTCCAATCTAAAAGGAAGTGGAGCGGGAATAGTACTGGAGGGACCCAGCGAGCTTTTAATCGAGCAATCCCTTAGTTTTGAGTTCAAAGTAAGCAACAATCAAGCAGAGTATGAAGCTCTCATCGCCGATATGACCTTGGCGAGAGAGATGGGAGCTGAGAACCTACGAGCAAAGAGTGATTCTCAATTAGTAATCAGTTAAATCACAAGAGAGTATCAAACGAAGGATGCCCAACTTGTCAAATATCTGGCCAAAGTTCAGAGTTTAGCAGCAACTTTCAAATTCTTTGAGGCCATTCACGTCCCAAGGGAGCAAAACTCTCGAGCAGACTTGCTCGCCAAGCTCGCCAGCACTAAGAGACCAGGTAACAACAGAACCGTTGTCCAAGAGGTAATCACATCTCCGTGTACGGAAACTTTAGAGGTGAATTCGTTAACAGAAGAGAGTGAAGGGTGGATGACACCACTACTGAAGTACTTAACAGGATCTTTCAAAGCAAAAGATGAAGATGAAGAGCAGGTTGTTCGAAAAAGGGCTTCTAATTTTACCATCATCTCAGGGAAGCTGTACAAAATGGGAAAAGTTACTCCAATGCTACGCTGCCTGGCAGAAGGCGAGACTGAGTTAGTCCTTTTGGAGGTTCATGAAGGAGTTTGCGGAAGCCACATTGGAGGACAAGCTCTTGCTGCAAAGCTGCTACGTACAGGATACTATTGGCCTACTATGCTTCAAGACAGCTGTGAGTATGTTTGAATGTGTGATAAATGTCAAAGGTTCTCTGACAAGAAGCACGCCCCGACGCATGAATTGACTTCAGTATACTCGCCTTGGCATTTCCACAAATGGGCGGTCGACATTGTAGGACCTTTTCCGTTAGCACCAGGACAGTTGAAGTTCCTTATTGTAGGAGTGGACTACTTCACCAAATGGATTGAAGCTGAAGCAGTCGCCAAAATCATCGCTGAAAGGGTAAAAAGGTTTTATTGGAAGAAGATTATATGTTGTTTTGGCCTTCCTAAGTTCATAGTATCAGACAATGGAACTCAGTTTGCTAGTGCTACAGTAGTGGATTTTTGCAAACATCTGGGAATAAAAACAAAATTCGACTCAGTTGTTCACCCTCAGGCTAACGGACAGGCAGAGTCAGCAAACAAAGTAATCCTAAATGGAATCAAGAAAAAGTTGGAAGTCGCCAAGAGCCTTTGGGCAGAACATCTTCATGAGGTAATTTCTACATCCATTTCTTTTCCATTATACAACTCCTCCAATAATAAGAATCACATAGTGACAGCATGACAAGTGCAAATTATTCGACATGATAAGTACAGGTACTTTGGTCTTATCATACAACACCACATTCTACAACCAAGGAAGCATCATTCACAATGGTCTATGGCACCGATGTGATGCTTCCAGTCGAGATAGACACTCCTACATGGAGGCGAGATAATTTTCCCGAAGAAGGTAACTCTAGGAATAGTCTAAGGAAATTAACAAGTGATTTTTGCAGGTTTTCATCAAATTCTGTTATCTCGCCTGTTTTTCTGTTTAAACTTATCAACTGAATTTATTGTGAGAAGCAAACGAAGTAGGTGTCCGATGTAGCTTGGACATGATCGATGAAGTCAGAGAGCAAGCTCACATTAGAGAGTTCGCTGCCAAGCAGAGAGCAGCCCGCCGATACAACTCTAGAGTCATTCCCAGAGAAATGAAGGTAGGCGACCTCGTTCTGAAAAAGGTTGTCGCCCCAACTAGAATTGGAAAGCTACTTCCAAACTGGGAGGGTTCGTACAAGATCAGAGAGAAGTTCCCTCACGGGGCCTATAAGTTAGAAGAAATGAATGGGGAAGCAGTGCCACGTACCTGGAATGTGGTCAACCTACGTCATTATTATAGTTAGAGCCTTATAGGCCAACTTTTATTTTTTCGTATTTTGTATTTCTTTTTCCAACCAGACAAGCTATATGCTATTTTTTCTATTATTTATCTAATAAAAAGGGATAGGGCAGCACTCTTTTCCCCTGCAAGGGCAGGGGTTTTTAACGAGGCACCCTATCTTCTTCAAAAAATATGTGATGACTCATCTCTGTTGCTTACTTTTCTGCTGTTTATACTCTTATGTTTCTCATTAGTACCAAGGTGAATAAAGCACCATGGCAATCAGACAACCCACTGAGGTTAAATATAAGTTGCCACGTTGCGCAAATCAGACAACCCACGGAGGTTAAATATAAGTCGCCACGTTGCGCAAATCAGACAACCCGCGGAGGTTAAATATAAGTCGCCACGTTGCGCAAATCAGACAACCCGCGGAGGTTAAATATAAGTCGCCACGTTGCGCAAATCAGACAACCCGCGGAGGTTAAATATAAGTCGCCACGTTGCGCAAATCAGACAACCCGCGGAGGTTAAATATAAGTCGCCACGTTGCGCAAATCAGACAACCCGCGGAGGTTAAATATAAGTCGCCACGTTGCGCAAATCAGACAACCCGCGGAGGTTAAATATAAGGCGTCACGTTGCGCAAATCAGACAACCCACGGAGGTTAAATATACGTTGCCACGATTGCACAAATCAATCGACCCACGATGGTTAAAAATAAATCACCACTACGCGTCAATCCTAATGTTAGCGACGTTTCAATATGGGCCGGATGGTAGTGCAAACTTAAGAGAAAAACGAAGGTTTAGCATACAATTATAGCTACCAATATTGCTCAAAATAAGCAGGCGAACTCTAAACATAGCTTTAACTTCGCCTAAACATTGCTAAGCGAACTCTAAACATAGCTTTAACTTTGCCTAAACGTTGCTAAGCAAATTAATTAATATAGAGCGAAGAATCAAGAAGTACGAAAACCAATAGCACAGATAAAAAGCTGGGTAGAAACAATGCAAAGAAATTTAACCGAAATGTCAAGGTCATCCAGTAAGGATCATCTTTCAAAAGTCAGCAGGGCACCATAAGAGGTCGCCCTCAATACAAGCAAAATAAAGCGCCACGAAGGGTCGCCCAAAAAAAAGAAAAAAAATCACTAAAACGACAGAATGCAACACTAAGTTTGAGGTCATTCCTCATCTATGAGCTGCCTATCGACAATAACTTTGGCTGCATCCATGTCAGAAAAGTTCCCTTCAGGATAAAAATGTGCGGCTTGCGCACGGGCTCTCTCAAAACCATCATCAAAATACTCCATAAGAGCGCTTTTACACTCTTCGACTTCTCCGTCCAATTTAAGGATTTTTTCCTTGAAAGCATCTCGCTCCAATTTGACAGCCTCAAGTTCAGCAATGGCGTCAACAACTTTAACTTCAAGAGTTCTCGCCGAGTTCTCCGACACTTGTTTTGACTCCAAAGCTTCGTCGAGGAGGGTCTGCAACCCAGTAGCCTGATGTTTTCATTTCTCCGCATCCTCGGCAGCTTCCTTACATCTTTTCTCCAAATCACCATACTTTCTCTCCATAGTATGATTCAACATCAAGATTCTCAAGGCGGACTCTCCAACATCCATCACCAAGTCGCCAAATTTGCTCTTTAAACCGACGTCCACATCAACGTCGCAAAAGGGGACGTTCTCGCCCATATACCTAACAATATTAAAAGAAAATATTTTGTCAATATTATGCATAAGAAATAAAAGAAAGATAACAAGCAAACCGCCAGGATATACTTACTTCCGGAAATCAAAGTCCTCATGCCAGAAAGACTCTACCACCTTTTCATTCAGAGAGGTGGTCACCGACGTTCTTTTCTCCGCTCCTTCCACGATCATTTGAAGCTTCTGACTCTCGCTTCTTCCACTTTTTCCTTTCTTCCTCGGAGGCGAGCCAGAGGTCTCAACAACCACGCCCTCATTAGTAGGCGTCTCCACTTGTTCCGTTTCCGCCGAGGATGAACCCACAGAAGTTTTGGAAGGAGGATTTTTTCTTTTCACCCGCCGATGCTGCACGCCAGCAGGATCACTGGTTGTATAGCCTTCAACATTTTTCTTCGCCTTCAATTCGGCGAGATACTTTTTCCTCTCAGCAGGAGTAAGAGGCGGCATCTTAGATTCTGCAAAAAAAAATTTTGAAATCAACAAACAGTTTTGATAAGACACTCACGCCAAGGAAATAATAATTTATAAGCTTAAAGCTTTTAGAAAGCCACTCACGCAAATAGTTATTTAGATCTCCTGTATCGCCCTCTTTATTCAAAAGCTCATGGATATCAGAATGTAACATCTTCTCCAGAAAGCAGACAATTCCTTGCTCATAAGGCATCAGTTTCTCAAAATTCTAACCCATCACGGCAGCTGGAGACGCAGTCCAAACCAATGGAAACTTTGGTTTTCCTTCCAGCAAAACACAGGCCACAGAACAATGAGGCGCCCCTTTTACCTTAACAAAAGTGTCTTTCCAATCTTTTTTAAAGTTAGAAGCATAGGGCGGAAACAGTTTCTTACCAGGATGAGCGCAAATAGTCACCCATGTCCCTTTATTAACATCCTTAGTCCCATAAAAATACAAAAATGGACCAACTAAAGGCTCAAAACCCAACGCTTTACAAAGAATCTCAAAACCTCGGATAAACGCCCAGCTATTCGGGCGGATTTGAGAAGGCGCTACATTCATAAACCTCAACACATCCATCTCAAAGGCGCTAAGTGGAAGCTTCACGCCGAACTCTTCGAGAACCGCCGCGTACACGAAGTACTCCTCGCTCACCAAAGACTGTGAGCACACCCTCTCGCCCTCTCCACATTGCAGCAGTTCCACATCCTCTTCATGGCCCGCCGACGAGATATCTATCTCACTTCTTATAAAGTTGATCGCCGCATCCCCTATATACAACGAGGCCACACTAGATACTTCTTGTGCGAAAAACTTCATCGCTACACCCATTTTGACAGTGTCTTTTCGTTCTATCGAGGGAGGTCTAAATAGGCAAATCTCCCGGCTCCGATTCAAACCTAAAGTGGAATAGAGCAAAACGCAATCACTATCAGAACTGTTGTCGCTACTACTATCACTATCAGACGAATCATCTGTTGTTGTTTCGCTCGGAAGACTATGAAATTAGGCATCCAATCTATGAGCCCATTAGGACGGGTCGCATGATTTAAACATGCCATCCTTAACTTGTTAAGCTCTCTAGGATCAGAGGGAACGATCTCTCTACCATGTTCATCAAAATCCATTATAACTACCATCGCTAAAGAACCTAAAACAACTAGTTCAAAAACAGTAAAGGTGAGAGGATTAGGGTTTACTTGGAAATAGTCGAGGATTTGGAAGATAGGAAATTGAAGGAAACGGCTGCGCGAAAACCAGAGGAAGAAGAAGCAGAAGAAATAGAAAGAACAAAGATGAAATAAGGGTTAGAAGAAGAAATGAAGCGCAAATTTATAGGAGCGGAAGCGTTAAAGTCGCCTCGAAAAACGCGCTTTTTTCCATCAATGAGCGGAGACACGGGCATAGCAGGCTGGGATGTCAACACGTCACGACTACTGAAGGGTCAAGGAATCTACACCGTCTGATCTACTTAGCAGATGCAGAGTCCTCGCCGATATTTAAAGGAATGTCTGTCTCGCCCCTTAAGAGGACGAGGCGAGACGTATCACGCCATATCCTAAGAAACCTATGCTGAAGAAACTAGGCGGGCAGCCCCATACGAAGCAAACTTTTTTTTCAATATGGAAAGGATCTACGACTTAAGGGTAATACATATATCCTCAAGTGTTATTAAACAAATTAGAAATATCATGAGGGAATATCAAAATAAAATAAATCACTTCGCCTTGTCCCAAAACTCATGCTTGTTGGGCTATGGATCATCATAGAATTTCCTAATCAGCTAGGAGGGTCCTTTCTAAGGACTCCTACGCTTGCCAAGATATAAATCACTTCGCCTTGTCCCCAAGACTCGTGCTTGTTGGGCTATGGAGCATCATATAATTTTGTAATCAGCTAGGAGGATCCTTTCTAAGGACTCATACGCTTGCCAAGATATAAATCACTTCGCCTTGTCCCCAAGACTCGTGCTTGTTGGGCTATGGACCGTCATAATATTCCTAGAAGACTTAAAGACCCCCAGAAGGGCCTGTAGACCCTCCAAGAGGCCTTAGTGTAACACCCCGTTTTTCCCAGCATGTAAAATAATACATAATTTATCAGAGTTCAACGTAAAAACAGGATGTCACATTTTCATACTTCAAAAATCCTTTCAACATAATAGGGTTTAAAATCCGTTATTCAAATAGACACCTGCTTTCAAACAATTAAATAAGATCGCCGCGGAAAACTTAATCTTAATTAGCTTTTAAAATTCAAGCTTGGCACTAGGCCTCAACATCATCAACATAATTCAAATACCAGTTAAAATGGTTCAACAACAACTTCAAAAGTTACGTAATCAATAAGGATAAACATAATAAATGATATTCCTCATCCCGTTACATATCAGAGCGACACTCCTATGACGACACGAGGATCTACTCACATTTGCACTACTCTGGATCACCTGCAAGTTACCCATAGGGAAGGCAACATTTTCAAGCAGAAGGGGTGAGATTTCACAAAACAATGATATTAAGCGTTTAATTCATCAAGAGCATTTAACAACTTAACTTCATAAATTAATAACATTAAAATATTCTTATAATATTTCATTAATAACTCATTCAACTTCTAATCATTATTAACTTTATGTTCATCGCATTATATACATCATCACATAAGAACATAGACAACACAATATAATTATCATCTCATAATAACCTAGACAACCACGATTAATAAATGTTAATACTTCACTTAGTTCTTTATCAACAACTCATTGACAATTGAAAACTTAACGACAACGACAATGCGACTTCTACCACTTGAACTCAACATATGCAACTTCAACTCGACTATGCAACTTAGACAATCTTACTCATGCATGTGGTACCAACCCAGGGCGTCAAGCCCTCAACGTAATAAGTATTAATATACTTCCAGGGCGTCAAGCCCTTATCGCAAATGAGCTAAAGCTCCAGGGCATCAAGCCCTCAACTTCTTATTTCATAGACCTACTCATGCAACTTAATGATAATAGAATCAATCAACAACAGAATTCAGCAGCTTAATCATGACAGTAATCAAATGATAATCAGCAACAACTTCATCTTAGACTTTATATATATTTCACACGAAGCGTACACAATTATATCTCATTAGTAAAAACATTCATATCTCCTTAATTTATATTCTCAGAACTACAACAGTAGCCTAAACTAATTCATTAATCTAAGGATCATCTCACATCTAATCGTGCGACAAAAGTCACTTAAAAGTCCTATAAGGTAATCTGCCTCGGGGTTACTCGATATGGCGAGTTGGGCTGCTCGCCTTGCGAGCCAACTTGGGTCACTCGCTGTGGCGAGTTAGGCTGCTCGCCTTGCGAGCCAACTAAGGTCACTCGCTTTGGCGAGTGGGATTGCTCGCCTCGCGAACATCTAAGGCATTACTCGCTATGGCGAGTGGGATAGCTTGCCTCGCGAGCTGATGAAGAATACTCGTCGTGGCGAGCTGGTTGCTCGATGTGGCGAGCGATGATAGAACAGTTACGGGGTTACGACAATTTTGATCAAAAATCTCAATTTTCATCATGTTCCTCCCCAATTTCGACTACAATGATGTTTAAGAGTTACCTTATGGTTTGTAAACAGTTTTCTACATTAATCTAACAACTTCTCATCATCTAATTCTCAATTCACCAAATTTTAACCTAATTCTCAAATCCTCCAAAACGATTCCTACTCTTGTTAAACATAACCATCAGAATTACAGACTTAATAAGATTGAATGTTAGTCTCACCCTTACCTTAAGAAAATTGGAGCAGCAGCCTCTTGGTTCTTCACTTCTAGTTTTCTCCCTTTTTCTCCCAAAACTGATTGTACGTACTGTCTGTTTCTAACCCTAGGTTTTACCTTTTATACCTCTTCTATTTGTTTTATCTTATTTCACTTATTCCCTCGTAATTCTATCTAATTCAAAAACAGCCCCACAACTTAATATTTATTCTATTTTCAAACCTTATTCTACCAAATAATAAAATAAGCCACCTAATAAAATCACAACATATCACATAAATCACGTAAATCATATAAATATATTCTAACTCGACAAATTAATTAAATAATCGAAATGGGCGTTACACTTAGCGCCGTCCAGAAGAGTTCTAAGGCTCAGGGCGCGTCCTTTCCAGGGCGTCGCCTCAAGTGGCTTCTAGAATCGTCTAGAACCCGCCAAATATACTAAAATATCCCCGTGGCTTGGAGACCAAGCCACCAAAACCCAAGCCCACAACAGGCTATAAATACAACCCTTGAGAGCATTCTCAAGGCATCCAATAATCACTCTAAACCCTAATAGACAGAGAAAAACCCTAGTACTCACTACTCGTACTTTTTGCAAGTACAAGATAAAATTAAATTTGTTTCTTTTTACCTCAAAATCTTTTTACCGTGGGTAAAAAGAATATTCTTGGGGTATAAAAAGACCCAGATTTAGATTTATTTCAAGGGTTGATGATGTATTTCCCCCAAGAAGGTTGCTCACTATCTTCCCCCAAGATTGATCATTATTTACCCCAAGTGGGTAAAAAAAACATTTTTTACCCCAAGAAGGTAAAAAGAAAATAAGTAGATTATTTAGTGAATTCAAATAAATGTACAATTATTGTACTAATTCTATTAATAAAATGAGAAGTTGTTATATGTATTTATTTTTTTTCATTTCTTTTTATTTATATTTGCTTTTATTTTTTAATTTTGTATTTAATGAATAAATCCGAATAAATATTAATTTAGTTTATTTCTTTTTATTTATATTTGTATTTTTTTTAATGAATAAAGTGAACAAATAAATTTGAATAAAGTGAACAAGTAATGGTGTGAATAAATTCGAATAAAGTTGCGTATTGAATAAATTCGAATTAAAAGTCTAATTAAACTCAGCGTGGAATCGAATAAAGTTGCGTATTGAATAAATTCGAATAAAAAGTCTAATTAAACTCAGCGTGGAATCGAATAAAGTTGCGTATTGAATAAATTCGAATAAAAAGTCTAATTAAACTCAGCGTGGAATTGAATAAAGTTGTGTATTGAATAAATTCGAATAAAAAGTCTAATTAAACTCAGCGTGGAATCGAATAAAGTTGCGTATTGAATAAATTCGAATAAAAGTTACATTTAAATTACATTACATAAAGTTCCTAAATATGGCCTATCGTTACATGACATTACATTCGGAATTGCACCTTTCAACTACAACAATTGTGTTATCTCTGAATGGTGCAAATTCAAAGTTGCTAAGTAGCAGGACTCCAGCATCCGTCCAGAAGTGCTTCTGTTCCATTCAAAATGTTAAATTCTCGTTGGTCTTGGTTTTAAATGATAGTATCCTAGTGCGAACGGAATGAGGTCCATACCTTGACACTTCAATATCATCATTTAAACGAAGCCAACAAGAATTTAACATTTCGAATGGAACAAAAGCACTTCCGGACGAATGCTGAAGTTCAGTCGTTTAACAAGTTTGAATTGCCTCATCCAGAGTAACACAATTGTTGTAATTGGAAGGTGCAATTCCCTACCTAATAAAGATATTCTGGCAGAATCAGACTTATATAATACATTCGAGTTGCACCTTCAAACTAAGAAGAATTTAATCTTTTGAAAGGAAGAATGAGAATGACGGGCGAATGCCGGAGTCCTGGCGTTTAGCAAGTTTGAATTTCCATTTCAGGGTAAGATGATTATTGTAGTTTGAAGGTGCATTCCCTACCTAATCACGACCGCCATCTAATCACGATCTTTCGGCGGAATCAGACTTTTGATGATATCTTCAGTTGATCTCACCAACGTTGCTCGCATATCGATCCACTGGAATATGTTGTGCTCCCAAAACATGGTCGTCACGTTTTCGTCGTTCGTCAATTCTACCCAAGTGAATGATACTCTTCGATCGTCTAGCGTTGGACGTTTATACCGAACGTATTCCACGTTCTTTGTGTCTCGAGGGTTAACTCCTTTGTTGAATTCATTCAGCTGATCCTTGAGACCTCTTAGCATTATACCAAGACACCGAACCTTCAACCTCTGAGGTTCTCCGCCGTTGAATTGTGCACGAACGTCGATCCACCAGGCCATTGTTTCAAATCTACACAATAAGAAATTAAAAATAATCAATGAAAATTCTCTAAAACAAACTCTAAATCTAAAATAATTCTCTAAAACTCAAAACCTACAACATAAACATGCAAACAACTAAACATTTAAACACAAGTCATTTTCATGTAAAGATTTCTTGCCAAAAAAACCAAAATTTAAACAAACCATAAATCTAAAAAATTTCTAATTTAAGAGAAAAAAATCTAACATATAAACATAAAAGGTCGATGGTGTTTGATTATGAAAACTTACTTGTTATTGGAGTGTTGTTTGATTTGAACTTGAAGAAATTTTGGATTTGGTGATTTTAGAGAGATTTTGGAGAATTTTGAAGATTTTATATGAGAAATGAGGAAATGAGGTGTTATGCCTTGTATAAGATAGATCGTTGCGTGAGTTAACTAACGTTGCGCTAGTTAACTCACGCATCGCAAGTTAACTAACACATAGTTTTACACGTGCATTAGTTAACATACGCAAGGGTAAAATTGGTTTAGCTGCATGATGAGAATATTTTGTGACAGAGAGGAGAGCAGTAATCATATTTTAAAGTATATATACCTATGCATTCCAATTCCAAATTCCAAATCAATCAACTAAAACCAAAACCACAGGCGGAGCAAGCATGGGTAGGAAGTAGATGGGAAGAATCATTTGGTGAAGTTGTGGTCCCCTTTGTCATCACAAAGTCAAGTTAAGATTTGAAAACAACCAAAACGACAATATTGTCACCAAAACCATTAATTATTGATATCTACAAAACGATGCTTCCTCTCTCCATCTTGGAATCTCTATAGAAGGCACCATTTTATTTACTTTATTGTTTTCTTCCATTATAACCCCCCTCATATTTATACAATCTTCACTCCTTATTTTCCACTCAACCAATTCCTCTCTCCATTCTGAATTTAGCACACTCCTCTCTTAATATCTCCAAAAAAAACAAAACAACCTCAATTTAGAAGTATGGAACAAAACTTAGAATTCACTTTTTGGTCCTCAAACAACCTAGAAATTCTTAATTCAATTTCTCAAAGCAATAACAAGACACAAACCAATTTTCAAACCTCTTTCTCAAAACCTCCAAGATCATCCTCAAACCTAAGTAATCGCAAACCCTCCTTGAAGAACATCACAATCCCTTCAATAACCAAACCTCTCCCACAACAAAACATAGTAAAAAGTGAAAACACAAACACCAAAGAAGATGATAAGCACTATAGAGGTGTTAGAAGAAGACCATGGGGAAAATTTGCTGCAGAAATCCGTAACCCTAATAGAAAAGGATCAAGAGTATGGCTTGGAACCTTTGACACAGCCATAGAAGCTGCAAAAGCTTATGATAAAGCTGCTTTTCAGATGAGAGGAAGTAAGGCCATATTAAACTTCCCTTTAGATGTTGCTACTGATTCTGTAGAATCATCACTTTCTAACTGCATCAAAGTTGGTAAGAAAAGACAAAGAGATGAAGGAAACTTTGTTGAGATTAATAATAATATTAAACAAGTTAAGAAAGAAGAAGGGGTTTCAACAGCAATAACAATTTGTCCTTTGACTCCTTCATGTTGGAAAGGGTTTTGGGATACTGATGTTATGGGAACTATCTTCAGTGTTCCTCCTTTGTCACCCTCATCTCCACTCATGGGATTTTGAGATTAATTAATTAATTAATTAATTAATCCCTTCTAATCATGTTGAGGTATTAATTAAAGTCCTTAATTATTGAAATAGGAGGATTGTTAATAGTATATTTTTGTAGGTGAAGATTAGATATATATTGGTTGGTTTTAATTATAGTGTAAATATAGGAAGTTTGATGCTAGTGTTTAATTATTTAATTCTTTTGTGTATGTCCATTTGGTAAAAGAATATTGAAATTTGTTTATTCGTTTATTGGAGAAAACATGTTGTCCATGAAACTTTACACATTATGCAATCATTGTGGTAGACACACATCTTGTGATGCATTTCTCATTCATGCTTTATAGAATTTTTATTCTTGTCAATTTTTAATTAGCTTCAATTCATTAAAATAAGAATTATACAAGCATTTACCAAATATCTAGAATTTTACTTCAATGAATAAACCCTTGATTATGTTTTTTTTTAAAAGGAATAAACCCTTGATTAATAAAATGCAGGGCATAATCAGAAATTATATTTGATCCAAATAACATGGCAGTGCGGAAGACCCCAAGAGAGAGGATGTATTTACCGCTAAGGGCCGTTTGAATTAGGCTTATTTTGAGCTTATTCAAACTAGCTTATCCAAATAAATAACTTTTTATGTATTATTCATAAGCTTATCAACGTAGTTTATGAAAAAACAATTTATGAAGATGCGATTTTTGTTGGCGAAAACTTATAAATTAATATAAAATCTTATATATTTGCATAAACTATTTTTCATAAACTTAAAAATAAGTCAATCCAAACGGACCCTAAAGCTCTTGATATTTGTCCAGGTCAATTGGTCGATGTTATAGGAAAGATTATTCTATTTGATTTGATTTGAGGCCTGAAATATTCAAAAATAAAATCGGGTCAATTTGGCATGCATGCTTTCCCAAGTCCAACTATATACAATCTTTCATTTTGAAGAGAAATATACGAAAAGAAATACTTGTAAAAAAGTGTCACATATCCTTTTTTTTGAAGAAGCTAAATTAGCCCATCTAGAATGATACTAGAGTGAATCGAACCTGAGACCTCAAGGAGGAACACACTCCCAGGTCCCAAGCCAATACCACTAGACCAACCCAAATGGGTTAAGTGTCACATATCCTTGGAGTTGCTTACGGATAAATCTAGCACCACCTACCAAATACTCGTACAATTTAACCAGAGAAGTTTGACAAATGATTAAATAACCGTTGGTTTTGGATTTCTAAACTGTTGTATTTGGATATTCATATTCTATTATCTATCGAAGTTGTTACTAGGTTAAATCACGACTAGGTCGCTCTCTTTAAGACATTTCGTGGCACTGTCCAAAATTGTGCAATACAGACTATCAGTCACGCCGCCTCCAGGATAAAACAAGCCCAGCTACAACTGTTCGATTAACTACTGCACTGTAGAAAACCATTCGAGAACTACACCTCCAATATGGTACCAAGACCATTCTTTTAATACTGAAACCACTTTAATATGGTACTGTTACCACTCTATTATGGTGCTGAGACCACTCAAATATGGTGTTACCACCATTCTAATTATTAACTTCTCCAACTATGATACTATGATCACTCAAATATGGTTTTACACCATTCTAACGTCTAACTTCTTCAAGAATCGAAGAAAAATCTATTTTAAGATCATTCATAATTTTGAAGGGACATTATACCGAAAAGGGACTATGATCTTAAATTATTATTTATTCCGAAGGACATTAAAATATCGAAGGGACTATGAACTTAAGACCATTCTTAATTTCGAAGGGACATTAACCGAAAAAGGACTATGGTCTTAAGAACACTCTTAATTCCGAAGAGACAGAAAAAAGGAGATGAAGAGAAGAAAGACTCGTCAACACAAGTCAAGAAAGGGAGAAGAGAGAAAGAGTTACCGACAACTCAATGAAACTCTTTGGTGTGTTTTTGAACTGAGTAGAGTCCTCTATTTATATAGAGATTATATAACTGTTTTAGCGAAAATTGCGACAACAGTTACTCTAACGGATAAGATCAAAAGGAACTTATCCATTAATCAGTTCAACAACACTTGTGGATAATATCAAAATGAAACAAATCCACAAAAGTGGAGGAAACAAACTATTGGATTTGAATGAAGGAAATATAAGAAATTCAATTAAATTCTTATTCTTATCGCAACCACCATAGGCTAAATTTATGGGAAGTGATATTCTCGAATAAAAATAATAATTACTATTATTTTTATCATTATCAAGTATTTAAAATTAAATACCGCAATTTAAACATTAATAATGTGTGTGTTCTATTTTATGTGGGACCCCCACACTCTATTTTTTCAATTCACGATCAAAGTATAATTACTTGGTGTTTAATCTTCCAACATCACACCAATGTTCCAACAATAACAATAGATATTTTGCCTCTACAAGAATGAAGCTATTGTTTGTAAAAGTGCTTCACGCTACGAACATCAGCATGTATGCCCTAAGAGCACAATCAACCTTGTCAGTCTAACGATACCTGTCGAACAAACCATGCCATCAATCTTGAGTATAATAGCCACCCCTATTTTGGATGCAGTACGGAAGCAAGGATTAGCAAGCACGAAACCTAAAAGATAAGTAGGCCGGTTGTAAGTGACAAACTTATCAAATAAACGTTTCCAGAATCAGAATTGAAAAGTTCTCGATGATTTTATTGAAAGCAAAAGTGTCTCTTAAGCTGCGTGAGTTCTGTTTAAATACTAGAGGAAATAACAAACATGTATGGGCTGAAAAACAACAAACTGAAATAAAACAGAAAAATAATAAATATGTTAAAATAATAAATATTGAAAACGTTTCAATTCACACAGCATTAGATCAAAGTTTAATTACTTGGTGTTTAATCTTCCAACATCACACCAATGTTCCAACAATCCCCCACTTGAATTTAAAAAAATGGTTTCAATAATAACGTCAAAACGTTTATATAAAGTTGCTAATAAACAAAGGTGTCGCCTACAACTTGAACCTTTGCATAGCGGATAATATTCCGATTAACAAGAGTTGCTTACAACATTGAACTCTATCTCAGACATAGAACTCGCACACAAACCTTTTCCTAAGGTGTATTCTTAAAGCCCGTGTGTTTTTGACCCTGCACGTCTATCCCAGTTTTAACGAACGCTCTAGGTATTCTGCCCCGAATTCTATAGGAATCGGCCTCAATTCCACATTCGTATAGGTGAGTCTATCAAGAGTACTCATGTAGCTATGTACTCCACTCAACATAGAGTATAGATCTCATTAAGAGTTTCTATTATCTCATCCTCATATCGCTGCATGATTCATGCTTTCTTAATTTTCTCATAGCATGTTCTATCACTTGTGACTTGTTATTACCCATTGAACCTATTTCTTGGGATCTCCAGTCATGTAGGTCGGGTTACCATCACTTGTGACCTTTGGGCATTAGTCCCATCCTATTGGATGTGTTTAGGACTTTCTTACTAGTAATTCCTTTCGTCGAAGGATCAACTAATTCTTCATTGGTACGTGCACCATATACTTTAACTGTTTCTTTTTAGAGCTCTCTAATTATTTTGTGTTCGTGCCTTAATTATCGTCTCTCACCATTGTGGTAACGATTGTCAATTTTGTAATAGCTGCAGACTATCACAATAAATTAACACTTCGGACAACGGTTTCACCCACTAATGGTTCTCAGCTAACAAGCATCTTATCAACTTGCTTCTTCACTAGTTTTGTCTAGTGTTCTCATCTCAGATTCATTCCATAGTGAACCGAGTCAATATCATTTGTTTCAACAAACAACTCCTCCAATGATGCTCAATGTGCAGTCACTGTTCGCTTGAGACTCATCTGAAGGATGTTCTATTTTATATCTTGTATCATTTAAGTACAATAGGTTACTCCTAATAATGTAATCCTAGAGTCACAGTCTTCTTAAGGCACCTCATGACTCTTTAAATAGTATGACAGTGCTTCTCATCCGTCTACTAGTAAACTTGCATAAGAGTTTCACAACATCAACAATGTTGGGTCTAATACATTCAATGATATACCTAAGGACTACCAATGATGCTCTCATATTATGTTTGTCTAACTCCATCTCAAGTGTTCTTACACTTGGATCATAATATATGTTTGCAAGTTTACATTCAAATAATTACATTTCCTTAAGATCTTCTCAACTTTGTAATTTTCATCAAAAAGTTCTCTTTTCTGATCTAGTAATCTTGAAACCAAGAATACTTCAACTTTGTCTAGGTCTTTCTTATCAATGTTGTTGATAAACAATGATTTCACATAATTCATAACATGAATCTTTAAACCAAATATGAGCAAGTCGTCTTCATAGAGACATATGATCGTGCAAATATTATTTGTCACTTTCATTCATTTTATACTCATTCGATAGTATTAGAATGTCAAATTTTTCATGTCATTCCTTAAGAGTTTATTTTAGATCTCACAAAGAATTATCTAACTTACATACCTTGTTTTCTTGTCCATGAATCACAAAAAATTTCAAGTTGTTCCATATAGATTTCTTCTTCTAGTTCACCATAAAAAAAGCAACTTTCACATCCAATTGGAGTACAATAGAGTTATAAATGGCGGCTAAAGGGACTAGTGCTCTTATGAATATGATTCTAGTGACTGGTGAATGAGTATCGAAGAAGTCTATATTTTTTTTCTCTGTCTAAAACCTTTGACTACAAGGAGAGCCTTGTATTCATCAACGGTACCATCAGGTTTTAGTTTCTTTTTCCAAAATCTAAATACAACCGATTGGTTTTGCAACTATGAGACAAGTCAACCAAGTGTCATGGTTTGTTAGACTCTAAAAAATCCATTTCATCGTTTATTGCTTCTTACCATAATTCAACATCCATTAAGGATATAACTTTTTAAGGTTTAATGGATCTTCTTCCAATGTATAAACAAAATTCACACTCTTTATCAATTTTACCTTTCTTACCTCCTCGAGGTTCTATAACATCTTGTATGATGTTTTCATAACTATTTCTGATTACTGGAATGTGATCAGATTTAGTGCCCCCACTAGTTCTTAATTTTTAAAATGGAATTTATTTTGCCCCCACTAATGTCGTGATCTCACTAGCGCCCCCACTAGTGCCCCTACTGTTCTATATTTAAAGGGGTAAATATTTACATAGAAATCAATATTGTTTTATTCTATGATCACTTTAGCATTTAGGTCATAAACCTATATGTTTCGCTGTTTATAGCATACCCAATGAATACACATTCATAGGCTCTACTAGTGAGTTCAACTTTCTTGGGGTCCAGAATCCAAATATAGTTCAGACAATCCCAAGTTTAAAAATAAGACAAGTTGGAGGGCCTTTTCTTCAAAAATTTCTTAATTAGAATTGGGTACTCTATCCAACATAAATTTCAATTCTCGTTATTGAAATTGAACATATCAAGTGTATCAATTTTATTTCCAAAATTTACAGTCATCAATAAATATGATAAAATATCTTTTTATCATTTCTATTTTATGCGCCATCAAGTTCGCACATATCCTAACTTATTAAGTTTAGGGATTCAAATTCTCTAAACACTTATTTATATGAACTTTTGGTTCATTTATCTTGACTGCAAAAAATAAAAATTATTTGATCATATAACTTCAGAATTAAGTTCAAGTTACTCAAGTTTAAAATTAAACGCTTGTTCACATGATAAATTTTAATATGTCAAATATTAAAATCACACAACTTATAAAATAGAAGGAAAATTTAATTTTGAACATACCATCAAAGACACAGTCTTTTCCTACAAGAATGCATGGTACACAAGTCTCTCTTTAAGTCTGAGGCAACTCAGTCTTATTCAATAGAAATCTAATATTCAGATTCTTTCTTGTTTTTATATGAAACATTTGGAACAAGTTTCTCATATAAATTCTAGTTCATCAAAAGACTTTTTCAATTTGGTCCATTCTTTGATTATTCAATGTTCATATTTTGTACATATAAACATGGACTGTTTAGATGGTAAATTGTCCTTTTGTTCCTCGGTACATTACATCTATTAACTTTGGTTATAACTGGACCATTAGTTACTCCAAGAGGCGACATAAGAAAACTGCTTTATACTCCCCCAAGTTAACAATGCATAACAAACAGAGAATGAGGTTTAATTAATCCTTTTATTAAATAAAGAGCATTATGTTATACCAAACTAAGTGAAGGTGCCGAGAGACAATTTTTCTATCCACAATAACTTAACCTTTTACCATTAAAAGTGATATGTGAATTTCTTAGTGTTTTGTTATAACAACAAACACTTCATTGTTTCAGTCAGAAGATGTATTTTTAAAGCTTGATTTATGCTCAATGTATTTAGGGACAACTTAACCACAATAAGTAACTTCTTCGGTAAACATAACATAAAGAAACGTCTTAAAATTGTTGGTTTAGGATTTCTAAACTGTTGTATTTGGATATCCATATTCTATTATCTACCGAAGTTGTTACTAGGTTGAGTCACAATCAGGTCGCTCTCTTTAAGACGTTTCGTGGCACTGCCCAAAATTTTGCAATACAGACTATCAGTCACGCCGCCTCCAGGATAAAACAAGCCCAACTACAATTGTTCGATTAACTACTGCACTGTAGAAAACCGTTCGAGAACTACACCTCCAATATGGTACCAAGACCATTCTTTTAATACTGAAACCACTTTAATATGGTATTGTTACCACTCTATTATGGTGCTGAGACCACTCAAATATGGTGTTATCACCATTCTAATTATTAACTTCTCCAACTATGATCACTCAAATATGGTTTTACACCATTCTAACGTCTAACTTCTTCAAGAATCGAAGAAGAATCTATTTTAAGATCATTCATAATTTTGAAGGGACATTATACCGAAAAGGGACTATGATCTTAAATTATTATTTATTCCGAAGGACATTAAAATATCGAAGGGACTATGAACTTAAGACCATTCTTAATTTCGAAGGGACATTAACCGAAAAAGGACTATGGTCTTAAGAACACTCTTAATTCCGAAGAGACAGAAAAAAGGAGATGAAGAGAAGAAAGACTCGTCAACACAAGTCAAGAAAGGGAGAAGAGAGAAAGAGTTACCGACAACTCAATGAAACTCTTTGGTGTGTTTTTGAACTGAGTAGAGTCCTCTATTTATATAGAGATTATATAACTGTTTTAGCGAAAATTGCGACAACAGTTACTCTAACGGATAAGATCAAAAGGAACTTATCCATTAATCAGTTCAACAACACTTGTGGATAATATCAAAATGAAACAAATCCACAAAAGTGGAGGAAACAAACTATTGGATTTGAATGAAGGAAATATAAGAAATTCAATTAAATTCTTATTCTTATCGCAACCACCATAGGCTAAATTTATGGGAAGTGATATTCTCGAATAAAAATAATAATTACTATTATTTTTATCATTATCAAGTATTTAAAATTAAATACCGCAATTTAAACATTAATAATGTGTGTGTTCTATTTTATGTGGGACCCCCACACTCTATTTTTTCAATTCACGATCAAAGTATAATTACTTGGTGTTTAATCTTCCAACATCACACCAATGTTCCAACAATAACAATAGATATTTTGCCTCTACAAGAATGAAGCTATTGTTTGTAAAAGTGCTTCACGCTACGAACATCAGCATGTATGCCCTAAGAGCACAATCAACCTTGTCAGTCTAACGATACCTGTCGAACAAACCATGCCATCAATCTTGAGTATAATAGCCACCCCTATTTTGGATGCAGTACGGAAGCAAGGATTAGCAAGCACGAAACCTAAAAGATAAGTAGGCCGGTTGTAAGTGACAAACTTATCAAATAAACGTTTCCAGAATCAGAATTGAAAAGTTCTCGATGATTTTATTGAAAGCAAAAGTGTCTCTTAAGTTGCGTGAGTTCTGTTTAAATACTAGAGGAAATAACAAACATGTATGGGCTGAAAAACAACAAACTGAAATAAAACAGAAAAATAATAAATATTGAAAATAATTTTGGGCCTTCAAATGACTCTGAATGACTAAATTCACTCCTAGATCATTGCAAAGCGATGTGTTATGCTCGTGAGGTCTGAGGCTTTTCAAAAAGGTATAATTTGATTCAATTCGACGTCGCGGATGTCAAATTTGCACTATTCCAAATGAGTTTTTCTTGCACACTGATTTATATTCGATACGCGCCGCCAGTTTGCCTACGTTAGTTTCTCATATTCTCTTCTTTAACCTCATTGTAAGTCAATCTCAATTGTTCATCCCAAGTGTATTTCCTCCTTCTTCATTTGGCAAAGTGTATAAATCACCTAAATCAGAAGGTTAAGCACACCACATCCCATCTTTGGGTTCCATCTCTCCATAAATGCATGTATAAGGTTGGCTTCAACTATCTTCAAATTGATCCTTTGAAATGCGCTCAAGACAGGGGCGGATGTACATATGGGTTAAATGTGGCTAAAGCCCCATATATATGCAAAAATTTTTAATAATAGATATAACACAAAAGAAGAAGTTAGTAAATGAGTAAACTATCTCTTTTACAATGTGTTTTATGTTTGAGTTTCGCAAAGTCATTTGCAGTTTTTTATGTGAACAAATTATTGAGGATGACTGGCTTTTATCCAAATGATTTTATAGATGTGCGTTACACCATCAAATTAAGAATTATATTACAAATGTTCGATCTGACCAAAAATTTGCTAAGTTGAAAGGGTTTTCAGATCTTTGTGCAAAACTTGTGGAAACAAATAAATGAAACACATTTGCTATGGTTTATAAACTTTTGAAGTTGACTTTGCTCTTGCCGGTAGAAACTGCAAGTGTTGAACGTGTTTTTTCGACTATAAAAGTTGTGAAAAGTAACCTATGTAACAAAATGGGTGATCAGTGGCTAAATGACCGTCTTGTAACTTATATAGAAAGAGATGTTCTTTTAACAATTAACAATGATGTCATTTTAGTTCATTTTCTACAAATGGATAGGAGACGAGATTTTCATTATAATGTATTGTATCAAACAATGTTATTTCTTATTTTTAATATAGTTTACATTATTTTTTCTTTGAAAATTTAGCGCCACATATACCAAAAGTCTGGATCCACCCCTCGCTCAATCGCTAACCTTTCACCCATTTACCAAAGAGGGAAGGTATCTAAGAACCCAAGCCTTCAATTTTTTTCCCCTGTAAAATGCCACCTTCAACTCCTTCGTTGATCCTCTGCCTGATGAACGGGATGACCCTCCCACTTATCATGTTGTTGATCATGCTCTATCTTCTGATGTCATCATGCTTTGAAATCTTCATGCTCGCGGAATATAACTTTAACATCTTGTCATCTACATTGGGCCGTTGACGGGAAAAAAAGGGGAGAAATAGTTAAAAATACGACAAACCAAGAATTATTATATAGATTTTATGCAAATACAGTCAAACTTGGAAAATATTATATGAGTTTTCTGGAAAATTTTCTAAACTAAAAAGGTTGAAAATGAGTTTTTTCGTAACTCTCTCATGTGTGCCGGAAACTTTAAGAATTTATGAGAAAAAAATAGGCTAAATTAATCCAATGGTCCCTCAACTAATTTTCAGTTTTCATTTTGGTCTCATAGCTCTTAAAATCAGCACTTTGGTCCCTCAATGTTTGCTCTGTTATTCAAAAAAGTCCATGACTGTTAACTTTAACCTCAAATGTCAATGATGAACCAACCTTAAGAGTGGTCCACCATAGATCCTATTAATTATTTCAATTTAAACTGTTTGATTTTTTTGAAAGGAGGACCATTAGACTACGCATATGTATTTTATCTTACAGTGAGTCAACAACAACTAATTAATTCCCCCTTTCTTCATCTTCTTCCACACTCTTCTTCATCATCTTCAACATCATCATCATCTTCATCGATTTTTCCAAAAAAATTCAAAAACATCAATCGGTATCAACAATAACAACATCATCATCACCGTTGATTTCTATCAATAATAAACCCAGAAAAAAACTTCAAACAACCCAAAAAAAAAAAGAATTCTATCTACAATAAAAATGGAAGAAGATCGATGGAAACAACAAGATTTAAATCTCAACAACAATAACAAAATCCCAATCACTTAACTTATTCAAGTTATGGAAGCACTTAAACAAGCTTCTCAAAACATCCAAAATCACCGTAATCACTTCTCAGATTCCAATTCACCTTCCATAAAAGCACTTTTTCAACTCCACACAATCCTTCCAACCAATTCAACCCTTTCTCATCACCTCAACAATCTCAAAACCCTAGTCAACTTACTTCACACCTTAAAATCGAGTCTCTAATCGTTCATCACTTATCCCCTTTCATCTCACTCCATCACCAAAATCGCCGTTGTAATCTAATATGAACTCCAATCATGGATCGACCGTGAAACCATCACCACCCTCTCCTGTCTCGTCTCTGGCAACAACAACAAAAACAAAGACGAGTTGCTTCTTCTATTAACTCGGTTCTTCAACCGAGTTTCGCAAACCGTGAGTTACAGCAACTAGTTCTCAATTTCAAACTATTTTCTTTGCTAGAATCGCTTCTCTTTGATCCAAAATGTTCTCACCGAATTCACGAACACGCCGGTATCGCCATATCAGCTTTGATTTGTTTCAACAAAGATGTATTTGTCTGTGAGGTTTTGATGAATCCCACAGTTCTTGTAACGCCCACTTTATTTATTTAATTATTTTATTAGAGTATATAGTATATTATTATATATTATATGATTTTAATGATGTTTGTGCCGTATGAGATGATGTTGTGGTGTGATGTTTATTTTATTATTTAATAAAATAAAATATGTGATGAAAATTAAGATGTGATATAATAACAAATATTTTGAGAGATGAGGTTGTTTTCATAAATAAGATACAGTTGTGGGGATAAGTGAGAATAGAAAGAATTATATAAGGGAGTTAGGTTTAGAAAGAAGCAGTCAGTACGTTACAGACTTTTGCAAAAAGGAGAGGAAAGTGGCCGGAGAAGAGAGAACCTCAATTCTGCGAACATACCAGGTAAGGGTGAGCCTAACTTCAATTGTATTTGCTGTAATTCATCTAGTTGTGATTAACATAGGGATTGAAAGAGAGTTTGAGAGATTTCATAAGTTAGGGTTTTGCAGATTTTATGATGAATTGATGAGAGAATGATGTGAATTGATGTAGAAACTTGTTACAGAACCTAGATTAATCACTAGGACTATAATTCTGATAGATTAGAAGCATAACATGAAGAATTGGACGAATTTTGGCGGGGTTTCGAGCGAACCCGTTACCCCTCTGCGATAGCTCGCCGTGGCGAGCAGTTAGGTATATACTCGCGAGGCGAGCAGCTGAGCTCGCCGTGGCGAGCAACCTCTTTAGTGCGCGCGAGGCGAGCAACATCACTCGCCGTAGCGAGCAAGTGGCAGAATGCAAATTTGACAGCTCGCCGTGGCGAGTAGAACCACTCGCCATAGCGAGCAATGTGGTCTCAGACCACTATAACTTGAGTTTTAGAACTCTGTTTTGAGCGAGGCTTTGAGGGTAGACTTTTGGATAGTATTAGAGATGTTTAAGACCTAATTAGAACCTGTAATGACGCTGTAAGATGATATTTAAGTGTTGGCGTTAATCTATGATTAAATGCTTAATAAGCGAAGTTTATGAATGAAGTATAAATGATGTTGCGATGATAACTTTGTGCTGTATATACATATGTTAAGTGTACTGAGCTGTTGTCATGTACTGTTACAATTGCATGTGCCGATAAAGAGTCGTATATGATGTTAAGATGTTGTGTATTAACTTGTTTAAGTATATGAGTCGAGTTCATGCATTTGCATAATTTGAGACGGTGGAGCTTATGCTCAAAGCGAAGGTGGAGCATTTTCTCAAAGCGACGGTGAAGCTTATTAAAGCTAAAATATTGGTACCATATGCATGATGTTAAGATGTTAGAGTTGCATTTGTCGAGTTTTGTGTCTGAGATGTTTTGAGACGTTTGTTTTGTGAAGATATTCTAAGATGATTTATTATACGTAGATGCTTGAGATGTTTTCAGTTATATGTGACGAATATTGTTGTTGTTGTTAAGCATGATTATTTGGATTATATGTTAATATAATTGTTGTGAATCTCACCCCTTTTGTTGGAATTGCCGCCTTGTGGGCAAGTGCAGGTGACCAAGCTTAGGTTCGACGACGTAAGAGGTTATTGTGGAGTCTTAGGAGCTCTGATACGTAACGGGATGGAGATTTATCATTATTTCTATTCCTTTATGTATCATGTTGACTAATGATGATGTTTGCGACGCAACTTTAATTTGAGATGTTTTATGAGGCTTTTGTGCCAAGAATTATTTATTTAAGATTTTGAGACGTTTATGAATTCCGCTGCTATGTTGAACATTGTTTAAGAATAAATTATTATTCGATTTGATTTAAAAGATTTTATGAAATGTGACATCCTGATTTATTGTGATATACTCTGATTATTTGAATGAAATTTTTAAGTCGGGATTTCGGGGTGTTACAGTTCTAGCTTTGATTGATATCAGTTCTGTTAGTTCAATTGAAGTTCTATGTTCTTTAATTAGATTAATTAAATCACCAATCGTTGATGAAATTGAATCAAACGGTGAAATACCAAAGTTGTTGTTGAATTCTCAGGATATGAAATTGAGCTTATTAGTGATGGAGTGTGTTCTTCAAATTGGATATTTTGGGAGGAAGGAAGCTGTTGAAGGAAAGTTTTGTGGAGAAGTTTGTTGAGTTGCAAAAATGGAGCGTGAATTTGCAAGCCGTGTAGCGAGATTTGCATAAGGTTTTTGGGTGCTGACGGAAGAAGAGAGAAAAGTGAAAAAAATGGACATGAAAAGAGAAAAGATTTGAGGAAGAAGAGAGAAGATGATGAAAAGTAAAAAAAAAAAAAATGTTCACGGTTCCCTATAAAATACAATAGACATGCAATCAAATGGTTAAAATCAAATTAAAATTTTTAGATATTAAAAAACTAATAGAGGGGATCAAATTGAATAACGGAGCAAACGTTGAGGAACTAAAGTGTTGATTTTAAGAGTTATGAGACCAAAATAAAAACTAAAAATTAGTTGAGGTACCATTGGCTTAATTTAGCAAAAAAAAAAAATATAAAGACGAGGAGTTTAGTTTATATTTGAGGACAAAGTGGGCAGTTCACTCTAAAGGTAGGGGTGAAGTTATAATTGATGGTGTACATAGTAAAACTTTCGCTTTAGTATAGCTTACAAAATGTTGTCTAAAAACAAAATGTTGTCTAAAAGTATGTTATTTAAAGAAAATACAAACAAAAAATATGTTTCAGGGTATGATATTGTGAAAAGCTATATTATGGTTAATTGTTCAAATTGATCTTGTAAATACGTAAAGTCTGGCAAATGACAATGTACAAAAAATATATAAATTTTAACTTTATAGGTTCTTCATATTTTTGACATCCTATTTTTTTTATAGACATAAAATCCAAAAAAGTGATCTAAAAATTGAATTTTGTTCATGATTTTTTCCACATATGTTTGGAACGTTAAAATATTACTTTCCACATAAGATTAGAATTTTTCCATAAGGTACAAATTAATTATGAATTTTTAAAGTGTCAAACACTCAAAAAACAATTGAAATCTCAACGTGCAAAATTGCAATTTTGGTCCATTTCCTTCCCTAATTTTGCTAGCATGATTACAACATCATAAGAATGTCCATCACGAAACTTTTGAGTTTTTAAACTAGAGAAAAATTAGTTATGAATTTTTGTTCCCCATAAAAATGACATACAAGAAGAAACATGAAAATTTTTAATCTCTAAGTCACTTTTCTGCACTTTATGTCTACGGAGAAAATTAAAATGTTAAAAATAGGAAGAATCTCAAATTACAAGGTAGAATATGAAGACAACACCATTAAGAAGATGCAAAGTCAAGAGATGAAAGATATGCCGGTAGGATGATTGTCTACAACGAACAAAGTCTGACGACAAGTTATGAGGTAATAGAAGAAGATGATTTGTTTGTTGAAAACCTTGACCTTGAAGAAAAGGTTGGACATGAAGTCAAGATTGAAAAATGATGAAAGTATTGGAATTGATGATTGTAACATAGACCTTGAAGCGGATTAGTTGAAATGTATATCATTAACAACGGCATAATGATTTCTTGACATAATGATATATATAAAATAATTTTTTGATATAATTATAAGCTCAATTTCTATTATATCATTTTATATAATGAAAAATTGTTGAATCTACATAAATATGAAATCATTGTAAACAGGTCGATGAAATCTGACACATTTTGAATTATAGAATTCAAAAAATCGTTTGTATTATATAATAAAATAAATGATATTTTCAAAAAAAGAATAGGAGGTTTGAAAAACTTATAAAATGAGAAAAGTAACAGTCAATTAATTACTCTATACAAGTGTAGATATCGAATCATTTAACTGGCCATTGATCTCTACTACTCAAATTGTGATATATTTTAGGTCGTTATCAAAAATTAATGTTTGGAAACTGTGTCATCGTTATTTATGCATCGATACTCCATGTACTCCCTTTGTCGAATCATGAAAATAGGAAGTGAATGAGAGACCTAGACGCAAGTTAACTTGAGAGGACAAACAATGTCCAAGTTGCACTATTGTTTTTTGACTTTTATAATAATCTAAATATCCGTGTCAACTCCAAAAGCACCAACAAATCAACTAATTTTTCCAATATTGAAAAAATATGTGAAACCAACTTGCATATCTAAATCACTTTGGTCGTCGTTGATGTTCCCCAATATCTCTACATCAATCACCATGATCATTAAATATTTGAGGAACAGCTAAGCCCCTGCCCTGCTCCGTTTTCCTACCGCAACATGGGGTTTTTGATAAAAAAGAAAAAAAAGAAAAAAAGAAAGAGGTTGTAATCCTTGGACCGCAAATCATGCAAGTTACGAGCGCATGACAACCAATAATTTGTTAGATATCTTGTTTGTTAGGAAGAGGCTGATGTACTTGAAATCTGAAATGATTAATGATTATGTATGTAAAACTCAAAGTGCATGGGGTTACCACACTAACCTTTAGATTTGATTCACCCCCGCCAATAACTATATATTGGATGCAATAGGAGTTACCGGTGAATCCCCTTCAGGATACTATGAGTTCCTTGACGAGTATTGCACAACCACACCAAACGTATCTCCTAACAGTATTTTATAGATTTATGGTTCTAGCAATTCACTTCATGGAGAGTTACAACTCTTGATGAAGAGTTGCAACTTTTGATTCTAAAGTGATTTCATTATTTTGTAAATCACCAACATAATTATAGATTAGAAATCAATACTAATAGAACAAAATAAATAAAAATCATCTCTATTTGTTTAAAACTTGTTTAAAAGATTTATTTACCCCTCTTGTATTCAACCAATTAAAATGTAAGATATATATGCAACATTAAATGTCAAATAAATGAGTCAATTATTCTATATAAAAAATCAATTTTAATTCTAGGAGAACTTTTAATACTTTTAATTTTTATTTAATTATATTCAACTGTTTAATCTTAATTAATTTACACTATAGAGCTTATAACAATTAAATTTTCACATCAAATTTCTTTCATCTAGGTGTTCTAGGTTTTGGAATGGAAGAAATTTTACGAATGTAACTGATGGATTTAAGATAAAGAAATTTGATGTGAAATTTTAATTGTTTTAAGTCTTATAGTGTAAATTAATTAAGATTGAATATCGATGTTGTAAATATAATCAAATAAAATTTAAGTGCCCACTTGTTTTAGATTTAAAAAAAATGGATTTTTCTTTGTATTTTTAAAAATAGATTTTTTGGAAATTTTCTCAAAATTGGTAGAAGTTATTTCAAACTCATTTGATATAGGTTAAAAAAGAGATTTTGACATTCACTAACTTAAATATTCATTGTTTGAGATTTTACATAGTAAAAATCACATATTTTTTCAAAATGACATCTTTCAAAAATGATTTTTATGAAAAGCTATTTGAAATAGCTTTTTTTTCTCAAAATTTTAGTATAAGAAAATTATAACAAAATAATGAAATACTTATAATGACATTTTAAGATAAGTTATTCAAACAAATTTTTCATTTGATGTTTTCCTTGGAAAAAAAATTGTTAACAAAATTATAACAATAACATATTACACTACAAAAATCTATTTTAAAAAAAGTTATAACAAACGGACCCTTAAAGTATTAAAAGTTACCTTGGAATTTAAATTGACTCTTTAAAAAAAATTGACTCATTTATTTAACATTTAATGTTGTGTGTGTGTGTGTGTTTATATATATATATATATATATATATATATATATATATATATTACATTTTGATTGATTGATATCTTGAGGGTAATTTACCCCCTAATCAAGAGGGGGTAACGTAGGCCTCACCGTTTAAAATTATACTTGAACTGAACACAATAGTTCCAACCCTAACAATAGTAGTATGCTTTTTCAGAGTGATAATGGTATGTTGTCGGTATAGGTCATTTCTTTCCTTGGAGTGTCGATTGTATATTTATAAAGGGGATAAACTGGAACGGCTCCCTTCCACATCTCTCCATGATGCTCCTTCTTCCCGTCTTTCCCTCCTTGCTTTTTAGGCACACAATGCCCACGTGGAATGACTAAGTCGGGCATGACTTGGACCCTTAGACCTCGGGCTCGCACATGATCAAGCCATCTAATATGCTTGTGTACGTGGCCCTAAGATTCTGCGAGCCCAATGGATTATTGCATTTCCCTCCACATGGCAGACACGTGGGCAACTACGATATGTGGAGATAAGCGGGACCTAACTCTAATTTTCTGGCGATACACATCCCTTTAAGTACAAGTTCTCAAAGACGGCGAAGTGCTTGTGTTTAAGGAAAGTTTATTCGCGGTGGTATACAAACCCTTAAGTACAAGTCCTTGAATAGGGCGAAGTGCTTCTGTTTAAGGCAAGTTTATCCGCGGTGGTACAAAATAAATGGAGAATGACGTTTATTGAGAAATGGATACAAAAAGATTTATTGAGAAATAGATTATAAAAAAGTATATAGTGGATCCTACCACTATTAGTTATTTATACATTTTTTCAAACTTTATTGTGTTTTTATTTCTCTAGATAAAAAAAATTGACATGGTACTAAATAGAAAGTATTTTAACTCGAACAAAACCCACATAATTTGATTTTGATGATGGTGAGAAAAACACAAGAGAAAGGGGCGGGGGGACTGTGTTTACTTTTCTTCTTTTTAACTAAGTCCAATGTTCAGCTTCTAATAGAATTCAGAACCTGAAGCAATGTTCAGAGTTAATTGCAACTTAATATAAAAGAATAAGAGAGAGAGAGAGAGAGAGGCGGGAGAGAGAGAGACTTAAGAATTTCTAAGAGACTTGATATACAATCAGAGGTGTTCACAAAATACAACTTAGTTCAGACTCTAGACTTAAGAATTTCTAAGATATGAAAGTTAATAAAAAATTCTAAGTATTTGATGCGTAGTAACTTTGGCTGAGTAATGACACTTGTAAAATATTATAGAATCATGTGAATTATTCAAGTCTTCAATCCTTTATATAGAGGTTGAATAGAGACGTTGAAGAGTGCAGGCGTATCAACAGAGTCATTTGAGAAGCTTGATTATTCAACATTGATTTGTTGCTTGATTTGGTTAATGTCCTATGAAGAAATGATTTTGAATCCTTTCCTTGATAAGGAATTAACCATTTTTTTCTTCCAAAGGAGACACAGTTGTAGCTTCGTACAAAGCACATGGGAATGTTGGAATTAATGGAGGTAGTGGTCGTACACTTTGTCCTTTATTTTACTTTAATAAAAGTGACATTCATTGACCTTCTGACACTTTTAGAACCATCACGCTTGATCTTCAGAGCTATCATTGCTTAACATCCATTAACTCTGCTCCTTTGTTGTTTAGCTATCCATAGTATGGCTTTCAGAGTCTCATATTCATCTTCTAGATGATCTTAAGATTATGACTGCTTCAGCTTCTGGTTAACCATCAGAGGCTAACACCTTCATATTCTGACTTACAACTAGGATTATCTTGATCATTTTTTGCTCTAAATTTGTTCTTTCAAAACCAATACTTTGATTAATACATAATACTTTGAGTCTTCTTCTTCTTTCAAAACCAATATTTTTATTAAGACATAGTAAAATTTAGTCTATGGTCATGCATACTTGAACAAATTTAGCATATCTAATTGATCTTTTAATACCGTGGTATCATCTAAACTCAAGAGGCACTGTTTAAACTCATTTTGTTCCAACACAGTATACTCTTCTTAAGATCTTAATTTTGATTATTACTGGTACCAGTGAACAAATTTGATTGTACTTTATCAGAAGGAATCGTAAGGCTTGACGGTTAAAGATTCGCGAGAGTCGTTGGTGGAGACTGTAACAGCCCAATTTTTGCTAGATTTATTTTATTTGTTTATTAAGTGTGTTTATATGTGCTTGTATGTGATTAATTGTCATTGTGTGTATTTTGTTCGGAATTAGTAGAGTTTGGCTTAAGAAGGGTATTTTAGTCATTTTGGACTCAAGGATAATTTAGTTATTTGGTGAGCGAGGGTAAAATAGTATTTTGATTACAAGAGTTGTTTTAGTAGTTTTAGTGACAATAATTATTTTTACCTAGTTACTAGTAAGTTGGAATAATTAATTAAGAGCCGGTAACTATTCGTTATTTTGTCTGTTAAGTGAGTAGAAACTTTGTGAATTAGTTAGAGAAAACCTTAAGCCCGTTAAGACAAATAAGGGTTGATCTCATGTATGTAGAGCCTATGTAAACTCTAGTCATTAAGAGAAATTAGGTCTTACACACTAATTTTCACAAATATGGAGAGAGGTAGAGAGAGAAAGAGCTAGAGAAAGGAGAAAAGGGTTTTGGAAGAAGAGTAGCTTGGAGAGGAAGAAGAGGGTAGATATTTGCGGAGAAAAAGTGAATCTCAAGCTAGGATTGCGCTCAATTGAGGTAAGGGGGATAGTGTACATTCATAACTTAAGCTATAATCTCTTTTTAAACTTAATTCCATAAGTGCTTATTTTGTGAATTGTGATTTTTGTGAATTTAAAGATGAATTTCGTGTTCCTACTTTGTTACTAAGTTTAGGTATGTGAAATTGATGCTAAACATGTTGTTGTTGAATTTGCATGTTTGAATTGGGGTTATATGAGACTTTGTTGATTTTTGCTCAAATTGGTGTCAAATAGTTTTGTTGTGTTGATTGTTGATGAATTTATGTCTGAATGATGTTGTGGTTGTTGTAAGATGTTGTTGTTGTTGAATTATACCATGGGTGTTTCAATTTGTGAGATTATGGTTTGAATGGTGAAGTTATGTTAAGTTTTATGTGTGAAGGACTAAAATGAACTTTTGATAAATGAAGTTGTTGACTGAGATTTTGCTGTTGTTAAACTAGTTAAACCTTATAAATTTTTTGTTTTTATGTTGAGGTTATGTTAGTCGAGTCGTTTGGGAGAAAACATGATTTTTGTGTAACAAAATCGATGTTTAAGCGTTTTCAGAAATAAGTTATATTATGTGAGGTTCTGTAAAGCTATTTTGGGGATAGTGCTACTTGGATTTTCTGTAGATTATGATAGAGCTAAGTGTAACGAGCGCATAGGCGAAAACGGGGTCGAAATCCGATTAATGGTTTGGATTTTATGAGCAAAACAGTGAAAGAAGAAAAATCGAAAATATGTGCTGTCAGTCAAGCATGACCGTACGCCCCCTGGCACGGGCCGTGCGTGACTCTCTGTTAAGGAGGCACGACCGTGCCACTTCTAGGAAAGACTGTGTCAGAATTGCAGGTACTGGAAACTCTGATTTTTATGTTTTTGAGCCATTTTAACCCTTTTCTGTTTTGATTTATCTTTTTTTGTAAATATGAAAGTTATAGATATAGATGTTGGATTTCCAATGATTTTGGTTTGACTTGAAAATGATTTTTAGATTTTGAGTGATGATGAAAATACTCCAAATAGGTCTTGATGAAATTTTACGAAAATTTAGCATAACTGTTTTTAAGTCAACCCAAAACTTATGGCTTGTTTCCCAACTTCAAAACTTGAGTATTAGGAGTTCAATCAAGATGTTTATGAGTATTTAACCTATGATATGATGGATCTAACTTGGTTTCGTTTTGAAAATGAATTGGTTTTCATTTATGTCGAATTAACTGTCTTTGAGTCGAAAACCGTCGAAATTGGCGTTTTAATCGCAATCAACCGGTGAGACACACATATATATGCAACTTCATACCATTGTGATTATTGTATATGCATAGTTGAGGCAAATGAGTTGGTTTCCTTGTTTTTCTTGAGTTAACCGTAAAATGTGGATTTTTAACGAAATAGACGAACTTTGTCAAAAATGATTTTTAAGACCGGATAACTTGCAAACTTTTTTGTGAATAAGTTATTATGACTTAATGAGGATAAATGAATGGTTAATAGGTGTTGACCATGATGTTTATCATGGTGTGATATATATAATTCTTTTTTTTTTAATTATGAGTCGTTGTTTTGTAGTGATGATTGCTAAGTCATAATTTGAGAGTAATGATGTTGTTGATGATGTTGACATTGATTAATGAATGTGATAAATTATGACTGTTGGTGGTGAATTCATACATGCTAATTTTGATGTGATTGGTGACGAATGCATGTGTGTGTGTGTGTGTATATAGTCGTTGAAATTGTCGTGAACATATGCATGGTTGATTGAGTCATATGTTATGTTGGAACAAAATGTGTTTAACAATACCACTTTAAGTTTTGATGATAACAAGGTATTAAAAATGTCAATTGGCTAGGCTAATATTTGTTCGAGTGTGCAAGACCATAGACAAAAATTTAAATGACTTCAAATCAAGCATAGGTTCTGGAAGAACAAATGAGAGCAATGAATTTTACAAATAGGAAGCTTGTGTTGCAAGAAAGCATCTGAAGAAGATATCGTCTGAAAAAGATAGCGTCTGAAGAAAAAAGCATATGAAGAAGAGAACGTCTGAAGATCATCAGAAGCTATTTACCAGAAGCTGACGTCATCATAGTCTTAAGATCATCAAAAGCTGAAATTTATCAGAAGCTGAAGTTAGTTAAATGCTATTATTCTAATGCATATGATTACAGAAGGAATGGAAGCCTGGAACAACAGCTAGTTCAGTGGAATTAGAAAGCATTGAATGCTTATTCACTCAAGAGTGCAAGAAAAGGACAATAATACAATTGTACAACCACTACCTCCACTACTCCATTCCTCATGTCTGCAATGGTACAAGACAACATCTGTGAATATGCAGGTGAATCTCTATTCAGGGAGTGAATTTGAAATTGTTCCTTCTTAGGACAATAACCAAATCGGACAACAAATCATTGGTGATTATCAAGCTTCAACGACGACTCTTTTGATGTGCTGGAAATCTACAACATCTCTTTTACACCTCTATATAAAGGAGTGAAGACTTGAAGATTTAAAAAGACTCTTACAACAATTTTACAAGTGCTGAAACTCTGCTGAAATTGTTTACACATCAAAGTTCACTTATAATTTCTTAACAACTTTCATATCTTAGAAATTCTAGAGCCTTAAGAGTCTGTATCTGATTTGTATTTGTGAACACCATTGATTGTATATCAAGCGTTCAACCTCAAACATATTTCTTTGTAATTCTGTTTGAATTAGAAGTCTCTTGGTTTTGTGCTTGAGCATGAGAAGTCTCCTGTGTTTGTGCTTGAGCATAGAAAACCTCTTGATGTTGTGCTTGAGTAGTTTGAAATATCCTGCTTTGGTGCTTGAGAAATTGTAATCATATATTGATTTTAGTGAACTCTCCTTGGAAGTGCAAGGGGGACAAAACTACTTCTGGTTCGTGGAAGGAACTTGTATAATTGTTGTGTCTTTCTCTTCTCTCTATCTCTTTACTTATTCCGCCGCATAAGACTCAAAACTTTATCATAAGTTGAACATTGGACTTAGTTTTAATTAGAAGAAAAAGCTAACACAATTCAACCCCCTTCTTGTGTTTTTTTCACCTTCATGTTCATGCATCATAAGTCGAGTCGGATGTTTACTTCCATATTGCTGTTGACCAGATACTTGTATCCACATAGCCGTTGATTATAGTCGTTGACTATGATGTTTTTGTTGCATCATGAGGCGACGACCTTGGTGACGATTGGTACCACATGCATATATGTGCCGTGTCTAGGCGCATTGCATAATTTGACATGAGTCATACTTGCTATGTGTTTGATGAATATGTAATGATGGATACGTGCTTGGTGATTATTTGCTTTGGTGACTATAATACTTGGTGAATGATATATTTGTCGATTGTTGACGAACTTGTGATGATGTGAATATACAAGTGTTGAAGAATATTTATTAGTGTCGAGAATGCTTAATCAATTTGAATTTAATTTTGATGTTTTAAACTTCATGTGATTATGCTTATGTATGTTAATGTGAACTAACCCCCAGTGGTTGTTCGGTTGACCGCCTCACTATATTTAAATATGGTGTAGACGACGTGCAGGATTAGCTTATTATTGCTTGGTGAGTTGCTGTAGGCTAGCTTTGGAGCTACCTCGTCTACCGTTTTTGGAGTCTTAGTATAGGGTCTGATTTAGGATGCCGTTCTTTCTTTTTACTTTATTGCTCAAGACGTGACTCCTATTTCTTGAATATTTGTAATATTCGCGTGTGTTATCGCTTTAATAGAAGTAAGACATTACAGAGACGTTACTGAACAAATTTGATTGTACCTAATAAGAAGGAATTGTAAGGTTTGACGATTAGAGATTCGAGAGAGTTGTGGGTGGAGACATTACTGTTCAGTTTGAATTGATCTCTGTTTGCTCTGAACACCCCCCTCGTGGGGAGGAGGTTTGTTGTGAGTGAGAAGGCCCAAATATTTTTTTGCACTGTTTCGGATTGGGCCTATGCAAATGGACTTGGAAGCGTTTGCATGGCCCGAAACAAAATCATTAAAAATCTCATTTCATTCTTAAGATATTGTTCTTTTTTACACGTTTATTGATGGAGGGGATGAATCTCCTAACATATTACTAGCAAGATTTGGAATTCAACTTCGTATATATTTGGTTTCACCATTAGAGGGATCAAAATTGATTTTAAAAATGTAATTGGTTTCGACATGTTCAACTACTTTCGAGTAGAATGAATGTTGCCTTAAGAATTGATTCAACTTGAATTTAGAAATTTCAGCTTTTAATTTTAGAATTGATTTTAACACTCAAATTTGTTCTCAATTCATTTTTACATAAATGTATTTAAATATAAATCACTTTATTTACAACTCACACTCAACTAAAATCAATTTTACATAATTAATTTTTTCAAAATCAATTTCTATCAATGCATAACCAAACATACATTTAGAGGATGAGGGAAATGGTAGGAAAAGCCATGGGAGAGTTTTGCATCGATTGATTTCTCTTGGCAATTCCTCCAGGGCTGTCTCCCAACAAGGAGAGTCAATCATTATGGAACAGTTTTTTTGGCTAAATTACATTTTTGGTCCTTTAACTATTTAGGTAGTATCGCTTTGGTCCCTTAATTAAAATTCGATTTATTTTGATCCCTTTACTTCTCTCCGTTACACATTTTGGTCATTTCCGTTAGTTTTAATTCAAAAACGTTAGGTTTTCTTCATCTTCTTCTTCTCTTTTTGATCTTCATATCATCTCCATCAACCTTCAACAACAAGAATCCCAGAAAAATTCTAAAAGAAAATAAAGAAAACCTAACACTTTTTTAATTAAAACTAACGGAAAAGACCAAAATATGTAACAGAGATCAGTTAAGGGACCAAAATAAATCGAATTTTAATTAATGAACCAAAGCAATACTACCTAAATAGTTAAAGAACTAAAAATACAATTTTGTCATTTTTTTGTTAAATAGATCAATTATTTTGAGAGAGAGGAGGGGGAAGTAACATGCAAGAGATGTCTGCACTGATTTTATACTGACATTAACCTTGCTTGCTTCTATGTACAAACTATGTGACATAATTGGTGAGCTCACTCCTAGTAGACATAACCAACTAAAAATTAATTTCAAATACATTCAACTAATAATTCTAAAACAGTTATTTTAACATTTTAATTGATTATGAGTGCTCAACCAACAAAGAAAAAAGAATTACTAATTACTAAACAAACTTGTACAGCATAACCAGCACCTATGAACTTGAACTTGAACATCTTGCACCTTCAATTTCACTTTCTCTTCTCCTTTTCCTTCCACAACTATTTGGCTTAGGATCACAAACTCCAGCTTCCAAAGGAAAATTCAATATAGCTTTCTGACCCCTCATTCTGAAAGCAGCAGAATCATAAGCTTTTGCAGCATCAATTTCACAGTCAAATGTACCTAACCAAACCCTACTTCCTTTCCTTGATGGATCACGTATCTCAGCTGCAAATTTCCCCCATGGTCTTCTCCTTACACCTCTATATCTTCTTGTCTCATCAACACATTCTTCTTCTTTCTTAACCTTCTTTGATGATGACACCATAGCTACTTCATCTGAATTGGTTTTCTTGATTTCCTTTGAAGGAGTTGTTTCCTTTGAAGATGAAGTGTGAGTGAAGAATTCCATGTCAGCTATTAAATCATAGTTTTCAAGGAAAGTGAAGAAGGTGCTGTTTTCTGAAATATATGAAGAGAAATCAAATTCTGGTGTAGGGTTTTCAAGTTTAACAGGATGTAGAAACGGGTCAGAGATGTTATCACCTAAGAGATGATGGCGTATAAGATCTAAGTTTGAAGTTTCTTTTGTTGTCATGTCTTTAGGAACTCAAGAAAAGTAACAACATGTGATTGAATTTTGTGTTGAAATTTTTTAGCAGCCTAAGGTATATTTTTATATGCCTCTAGTCCTCCCTGTTAAATGGTCCCCGCACTTATTACAAGTCTTTGGGTTTTTTTCTGTAGTTTTGTCCATAAATGTTTTTCTTAAATTTTTAACATCAATTATTTTATTTTTTTTATAAGTCGTAACTAACGAGTTATAATTCCTCCATTTTGTTGTGATGCTTTGTTAACATGTCATTTCATCACCTAGGTCGCCACGGTGGGGTAGACCATGAAGTCTTAATATGGTCCACCGGTAACCACTTATGTATTATATAATGGTGTCAATGAGTTATGATATAATTGATTGATTAAATTTGATATAAAAAACTATAACGTATTCTTTTGGCCATTTTGCTTGACGCAATTTTTAGGACTGCCTGTCCTACAGTAAAAGGTCCGACACATAATTTCACAAGCGGCGAAACCTTAGTCAGGTTTACACATGCATGTTTTTCTCCTACATATTCGTACACCATAACATCTGCATGTCTGAGCGTTGATCTTCTATCTAGTGGGCCGGTCAGGAAGTTTACATACCCCTCCTTCTTTAGTGATATTCATGTCCGTCTGAATATATCAAAACGTACATCCTCAACAAAGTTGTGTCTGTACTAAAAGTCAGGATGCTCCTTACAATGAACGACATGCTCCCCAAAAGTATTCAGACACGTCTTACGATAAACAGGGCACACCTCATCAATAAGAAATACTGGAATCATAATGTGATATCTAAGGATAGTACGATACTCCACCGATGACATATGCTGACCTAACCCATCAATCGGGATAGCAAGAAGAAAATTTTGAGCATTTGCTGCTTGCAAGCATCCATAAATTGTCTTCTCTCTCGTGGTCATGTCAAACTTAACTTCTATATCCTGAAAACTTTTACTAAAAAGAGCACTCGCCAAAACATGTTATGGTTTAGGAGGGACAATGTCTTGCTAGTAAAATTGCTAACATCAAAATCTGAAATCATACCACGAAGGTCATCCAAAACATTATCAAAATCCGAGTCCATGCCACTTAGTCCACTGTCTCTCAAAATATGATCTTGTAGCACCCATGACTGTTAAAATTCAAAAATAAATAAAAATATATGGGTTTAGATGATGATTTAATATATATATTTTTTCAAATTCAATGTTTTTATTTTGGTTATCAAGATGAAAAAACAAATAAATTAAATGAATGGATTGATATAATCTATTCCTTCCTCTTCTTTTATTTTTTGTTGAAAGTTGCATAATCAAATTCTAATTTTCCATGACTATATTTTCACATCTTGTATTTGCCTTTGGTACGCACACAATACTACAGGTAGGAACATAATGTTTATTAGTGGTTTGTTTTGAAAGAAGGTTTATTAGTGGTTTTGTTGTCCTTATCTTTTTAATTTACTATTTTATTGGTGATTTAGTTTAGGGTTTAGGGCCTCTTATATTAACTAATGCTACACTCTAAAGAAGAAAAAAGATGTATGGTATTTTTGTTTGGCCACTTGGTGGTAGTATAGAGAAAACAAAGGATGGGTCCCATTTTTTTTTTTTGAAAATCGGATGGGTCCTACAATTAGCTGTGAGACACGTCATAATTGATGGTGAACTTTTGAAGCTAAGATTCTCTTTGGTTTTAAAAAAAATAAAAAATAGAGTGCTTTATTTAAAATAGAACTTAAAAATAAAAATAGAGTACTTTATTTAGAACAGAACTAAATACAAAGCTGAAAGGAGTTATTGATGGATGAATCCATTTTTATTTTTAAAATTATTTCAAAAACTTGTTCTTATCTCTTGTCCTAATAAAGCTGTCTATATCCTTTAAAAAATAAAGATGATATTTTATAAATAGAAATATTATGCAACACATCAAACTCAGCATCACAATTATCAATCTCCTTTCTTCAAAATAAAAAATAAAAAGTTATCCATCTTGAAAGGAAAATATTTAACGCATTCTAATATAGTTTTTTTGTTTTTGTTTGAATGAATCTAATGTTGATGCTAAGCTTAAGCATTGAGGTGTCTATCTCTTTCTATCATTTTGTATTTTTATTTTAATTATTTTGTTTTTAATTCAAATTTAAATTAAGACTAGTCTAGTTTTGATTTTTCTAGGACTGCTTAAGAATTAAATAAGGGTTATTTAATTTAGAATTAAATATCATTTGATAAGATTCGAATTTTGTTCGAGGTTCATAGTTGGTTTGCTTGTCCTTTACTTTGTTTAGGTGTAGGTTAGCTGTTTCTCGCTCTTTTGTTATCTGAGTCTTTTGATTGAACTTTTGTGTAATTATAGTCGTCGTTTTCCTCTAACACTTCGCGTGCGGAAGGAACGAAGCATTAGTTGTTAATATAAGTTTTATTTTTGCCTCTTAAAAAAAGAAAGATAAAATTGTAGATAAAAGTTTGAATGAATGATAAAATGGTAAGAAAAATATACATTACTTCATCCATATCTATATATATATATATATATATATATATATATATATATATAGATATTATGAATTGGTGATGAAAACGGAGCCTCCGTTACACGGTTGCATGATCTTATCCAACAAGTGGAACTGTCACATTCTTGTGTGTACCCACAAGCAATAAAAACAATTTTTATTAATTACTCTCTTCAAGTTGGTCCTTTGGCATATACCTTTGAGCATCCAGTTTTTTCAGCAGGAAGCAATGTATATAGTCACTTAAGCAGCATGGGACAAAAAAAATTATGCAACTTGTATGTCAAAGTTGGCCCTCAAAATGTTGCTTTTGATATATATATATGTCTGTTGCTATCCAGCTTCCATGAATCAACTAGACAGACTCTAATTAAGGTAAATACATGCATAGTTACAACTGATTTTTACTAGTCGATGAGGACACTCATCGTCAACTTGCATCATAACATTTAAAGCCATGGATTTTATTGTACCCTACATATCACATCAAAGTACCCTCATTAATGGATAATAATAATACAGTCAGGCCAAATCAAAAAGTGTGAATGATAAAAATAAATGTAGTTGGTTTTGTGCAAGTGTTTTGAGTGGTATCACTATCCTCTTTAATTCATGATAACTTCATGAGAAATGTTACTGAATGTATATGCTACTAAGATATCAAGTACTCTTTTTTTATGGGAAAAGGATTTGGTAATCGGAGATTTGATTGTGTGATAAATATGATCGGATTATAAAAAATTATTGTACTTAGAAATCGAAAATTGAATTCTATCGAACGAATTTTGTGATTGCTTGAGTTGAATCTCTATATTTTGTTGTTTGATAGTTGATTTTTTTTATGAATGTTGTTGATATTTTAAGAATGATTACTTGAAAAAAAAAAACATTTTAAGAGTAATATTTTTTTCTTTATAAATCTAACCATACTTTTTACCAACTAAATTAAATGATATCATCAATAGAATAATATTATTGCTCGCTCACACTCATGTGAAAATTATCATTCATTCACAAATTTTTGCAAATGGATTGCACATATCCTATCCACTCATAAATCTAAATGACAATAAGTGACCTCATTCTTTAGGGCCCGGCTTACATCATATTTTTCCATAATAAATTAAAGTTTTAAATATACTTTTGGTCCTTATATATATAACAATTTTTCAATTTAGTTCCTTTAAAATTTTATTTTAATATTTAGTTCATATAAAATTTTCAATCACTATTTTTTGTCCCTATTTTTAAGTTGATTTTTGTACTTTTAATCAAATTGTGCAGAAATGTGTAAAATATTGTAAAAAATTTCTCAAAAAAAATTAGAATTTTTTAACACAAATTAAATACGAATTTTTAAGCTTCAAAAATATAAAAGTTCATATTAAATTCATGTTTTGTTAAAAAAAATTATTTTTTTTGGGAGAGATTCTTATAATATTATGAATTTTTCTGCAAAATTCTTTTAAAAAATATGAATTGTACATATAAGTTTACTTTAACGGAGGGACCAAATATGAAGATGGAAAAAATTTTAGGGACTAAAAGTTGAAGAATTATTTTAGAGGGATTAAAACGAAAAGTTGACATGATTATAGAAACTAAAAACATATTATCAAATGTTAACAAGTGGCTTTGTAGATATAGTTTAGTCTGCAAAAATGTTGTAATATGTAAAGATCATAATCAAACTTTTAAATTTTTAATTATTTATTTTAAGAGTTAGAATTTTTAGTTATCAGATATCTTTTAAAAAGTGAAAAAATTAATGTAAAGAAGCAAAATACCTTTACTTATACATCACATCAACTAAAACTAAAAAACCCCTGAGAAACATTAAATCTAAATATATAAACTCACATTAAAACAAGTGAAAAATATCCATGGATCTTAACTAAAATGGTAAAATATCGAAATTTTTAAGTCACATGTCGTGTCTAATATTAGAGACCAAGATAAATTCGATAAAATATGTACTTGGTTCGTTAGGTTCTCAAATACTATCAAGTCTTTCATACAACATTTATATAGATATCACAAAATCATACCCAAATAAAAAAAAACTTTTAATTTATGATTCTAATTGTGATCAGATAACGAATTAGCTCTACATTGAATTGTTAACGAGTGGTACAGTTATACTTTTCAACTTTCCAAAATCAAACTAGGAACTTCATTTACCCAAGACTTGGAGCCCTCATAGTGGGCTTGCTTAGCTAGTGAATGGACCACCATATTGTTAGCCCGTTTGGTGAAAATGACCCGAAAATTGCTCTTCTCCCATCAAGATTTACTCACTTCCAACTAAACTGTCTAAAATACCCCTAGCTTGAGTTAAGTCACGCATGTGTATAATCCTGCGTGAGTTAAGTCATCCATGCAACACATGCGTAACTTAACTCACGCAGCGTTAAACACATGAGTGACTTAACTCACGTTGGGTCTGTGTTAAGTTCCAGAACAGCAAAAACTCAATTTTCACTGAATTTCTTTATTCCTTCATTCATTCATACATCCATTCATTCAATTGCAACCATTTTTTCATCATTCATTCAAGTATTCACTCAATCATCCATTCACTCATATTTAAAATACGCATAATAAAACCCAAAATTACGTTAAATGTCATAAAAATGGAAAAGTAAAAGTGTAAATATATTACATCCATATCCGACAAAATGTCATAAAAAACTACAAATATACAAAAGTAATAAGATTAGACCCTACTCATGTGGAATATGACTCATAGTCCTCCTCCTCGGAGCGGGCACCTCCTACAACGTGTGATACTATTGTCGGATGATCTCCATAATGCTAGCAACAACAAGATTTGAATACACATCAGGAACCCCCGTCATAGCGTTGTCCACTATGGCTCTGACATTATGGATGATCTGGAATGGGTCGGGAGGCTGTCTCGGCCACTGTTGCTCAACAATAACCTCCTCGTATGGAGGGACATGAGCTGTGTAGTCAGGAACAGACGCAGAGGCGGTCATAATATGATGCGATACACGGTAGAACCATTTGATGTACCCCATTGAATGGTTCCACACCTCGTCCTCCGGGACTGGATCACCCCTTTCCTGATGGCTATGGACATGGACAACAAACTACATGAAAGCCACTACCACATCCGCTGGCTCAAGAGGCCCAGTCGTCGTATGAGGTCTAAGAATGGTCTGTACATAGTCGTACTGCCTTGGAACCCGCTCAGGCAGGTGACGACATATCCTGTCTTTGTCGGTCATGATCCATCCGGAGTATCAACATATGTCCTGAAAAGGCGTCATGTCTCATCGAGACTCGTACGGCCTCAAGATGACATTATGATACTCCCTCAAATCAATTGTTCTTTTGTAATGTCCAGGTTCATAAAAACCCCTGGAAGGTATTCATCTACCCACAAGCGGGTCAGCACGCTGGTAATCTAGATCACGCTTCCTTGGAACGAACTTCTTTAAGTGCGCGAAAACCCATTCCTACAAACACAAAGAGACAAATTTATATCAACATAAGTATCATACAAAAAACTATACATTTATGATCCACTAAAAAATAAGAAAAAAAAAATCACCACAATCAAGGTCATGTAACCACCAACGACGCTAACAATTGAGTCAGAGGTAAGAGAAAGTTGTGCATACAGGAAAGCAAGTGCCATCCTTCCCCATGATCATTCGCCCAACCTTTCCAAATCCTGAAGCGCAAGCAGCCATAACGTTTATGTTATTCTTGCCGGCAAAAGTAATTTGTAACATCTCTTCAGTTTAGTGTAACTTACATGAGCACCATGATGACAATCAGTCATTCGTTATTTTTAGAGTCTTTTTATGATATTTTTGAGTTCACAAGTAAGCTTAAGCAGTAAGAAAAGCTGAAGAAACTAAAGAAAGGGAATCGTGTCACGGTTACTGAAAAATGTGTCACGATTTGGAGTTCTCAAGAAACATGCATTCGACATTGGTGAAAACGTGTCATGATGGCAAAAACTTGACACGATTATGGAAACCCTAATTTGGGTGGTTTGTTGCACAAGGCAGAAACGTGTCACGATTTACTTAAATCGTGCCACTATTTTAGGAGCAGTTGTTGCATATTTAAGCTTAATTGTTTTCATAGACAAGGGTGACGATTCGAGAAGAGCAAAGTGAGATTTTGAGACCTAAAGACGGCTAGGAGGGCAATTTCATCAACCTTCTATCAGTTCATGTATGTTTTGATTCCTATATTGATTATGCTTTTTGTAAACTCAATTATGAGTAGCTAAATCTCTTAGAGATTAGGTCTGAGATGATTCTTTGTAACCCTAATTGAAACATGTTGCTGTGAAACTATATTTATTATGAATGACAATCTAGTCTTTATTCAATTCAATTGTTCTTAATGCTTTTTATATACTGATCAAATATAAATATGATTTAGTGAGAATGAATGACTATTGACCATAACTTTCTACTTAGACCTAATTGAATTGTTCTAATAAACATGGTTAGTATAGGAATGGATAATCGTTTGTTAGTGATATTAGGTTAACGTTCTTAAAACCTTCGACGATTATTAGACCACCTAAGGGATTAGTGGCTGTAGTTTGAGAAAAGGGTCCTAAGTCAAGGGATTGATTAGGACTATTTTGTTAACTATCGTGAAACTAGAGAATCATTCATGAGAAATAGGTGCAGTATACCAATTAGGAGAAACAGAGGATTCGAAAAACCTGATCTCATCTCTCTTCATATTTTCTAACCAAATCTATATTTTCTAACTGAATCTATATTTTATAACTGAATATATATTTTCTAACCGAATCTATATTTTCTGACCGAATCTATATTTTATGTTATTTAATTTTATGCAATCAAATCAAATCCATTGCCTAGGGCAAACAAAATAATTTATACATCTTAAATATTTACTTTATTGCTAAATTGAGATTAACACAGTCCTCGTGGATACAAACTTATTTTATTACTTCGATAGTTTTTGGTACACTTGTCAAATATCTTTCACACCACACTGTGTTTTCACCTCAGCCCTCGCCTCCACCTCAGTAAATCATAGCTCCTTGTGCAGCAGCTCTATGCCCTCGTCGTGATCTAACTCCTCCTCCTAAATGAGCCTCCCAGTGATGGGGATGTGTAGAAGACACGCCACATGATCTAGTGTGACGGTCATCTCCCCAACATGCAGATAGAAGCTGTTGGTGTCCTAATGTCATCTCTGTGACAAGGCACAAATGAGCCCGTGAGAGATGTTGTCGTACCCAATCTTAAGAAGGGGGGAAGACCAGAATCATTCATCGCCCCCAAAATCAGCCATTTTCTTCTCCAGGTAACGACACTGTCAAGTGAGGAATCCTAAGCTTCTTCCGGTGCGAGATACCGGTCACCGTATGCGACAATTGAAACTTAAATACAAAATAAAAACACCGTTAAAAAATATTCTAACTTAAACATGAAATGAGTAAAATAATCATTAAAATAAGTAAATTTTAATATTCTAACATTAACATGAAATAAAGAAATTATACTTACTTCAGGATCGACCCATAGCCTGCATGCCACGTGTTTTCTGAAGTTGTTGATGCTGCTGCTGATACTGTGTCGGGTCCACTATCTGGGACGCACCCGTCTGTGACGTTGATCCCTCCGCATCATTAGCCCTACCAAACCTTGTGCCCCCACCTCTCTGTATTCTAGGAGCCCGAGGAGGGCGTTGCGTTCTCTCCATGTACTACTTGTAGCTAACTCACCTCCCTCTCCTAAATCTGTCAGGCCTCTAAGACATATATGCACAACATTTTAAAAAGCAAAAAATCAATGATTTTATTCTTACGGACAATGTGTCACTTCTAACTATTCAACAACAATAGTTAAATTTTAGCAGTATCATTTCAATCCGTAAACTACCACATTGCAGCCAAAATTACTATAATCAACATTAACAAACCAATTTCTAACTAATTTCATCATTAACAATCCAAAAAGCAAACAAATTTTCATTGAGACTTTCTATCAAACATCTAGAGTTCAACACAATTTCTAACAATTCATAAACTCTAATCAAACTCTAAACTACCACATTTCAATCAAACCTACTCTAATCAACTTCTAAACAACAATTTATAACTAAATTCATAAAAAAAAAACTAAGCGTGACTTAAGTCACGCTGGGTTATAACCTGTCTGAGTTAACTCATACTGAAAGTACCTAGCATGACTTAAGTCACGCGAGGGTACTTTCGTCCGTTCAGTTGGACATGAGCATTTTTAGTAAGGAGGAGAGCATTTTTAGTAAGGAGAAGAGCATTTTCCAAATGATCCTATAGTACTGGAATAAGGAAAGGCTTTGTTTAATGCTTTTAACGAGGTAGAATTGTGTTTACCTTTTTTGGTTTCCTTTTTTTTAGTGTTTAAAGCTGGTCAGATTTTGAGGGGTTCAAATTCTGACACATAGTCTGAGTGCAGCAAAATAACATAAAACAAAGATAATATATATATATATATATATATATATATATATATATATATATATATATATATGGACTGCTAATTTACAACCACCTAAAATACTAAGGTGTAAATTAGCAAGCTACACTCACTTGTATTTTACTAAAACACCATTTTGTTTATATTCTAATTAAATTTAAATAGAAGAGCAGTTTTGTAACTATCTTAAGGAAGATCCTAAAAAAAGACAATGACAATGCTGAAGGTACAAAACATGTAATAGAGACAAACTTTTAAGGATACAATTTGGAATGATGAAAGTAGGTGTAAATTAATGAGGTAGGTGTAAACAATTTGATAACTTTTTAAAAAATGAGTGTATATAATCAAGTGGGCGTAGATTGCTAACTTACACCTTAGTGTTTTTAGGTGGGTGTAAATTAGTAGTCCTATATATATATATATATATATATACACAATCCAAAACAGCCAGATACAAGATTTTTTATTGGTTCATGACACACAAAAACTTCTATAAATTGGTGTGTTTGTTTCCATTTATTGTAAACCATGTCAAATAATCATAGACACATCAGTCATTGATTTGAACACCAAACTAGTTGTAGTTTACCACAACAAGGAAAATCCAATATGTTCAGGGTTTGAAATGATATCAGGTTCTATGGTTGAATGATCAACTGGATCACATCATCCTCGATCAAACACATATACACATGGAGGGTGGACAATGTTGAGTATCAACGTCCATCGACCGACTCAATTGGAAGCATCCAATTTACCCATGTGAAGCTCGCGAACATACGAAGAAATCAGGTTCTCGTGGAGGAACCAAATAAAGAAGTTAGTTCGACTACTCTTTGATCTATTTTGTTTTGTATTATTAGGTGTTTTACATTGTTAAATTATGTTGTTTGTTTCAGTTGATATTGTTATATTTAATGTATAACTTGTTCTGTGTTTGTTAAAACACGTATTTTGTGGGGTGATGGACAGACCTGTTTGGTTCATTTGTTGTAAAACACAACAAAAAAACTCTAAAAATTTATTCGGTGGATTTGAATACCAAGAGGTTGTTATGAACTTGATCTTGTTGCTCTGCCAATAGAAATATGTCAGTTGGCATGGCAACGGGATCAAGATTAAAAAAACTTCTTGGAACATCTTCCCCTTCATCATTATTCTGCCGATTTGAACAAAAAGAGCTTGTAGTAAACTTGATCTTGTTGTCATGCCAATAGAAATATGTTAATTGGCATAGTAGTTGGATCAAGTTTATAAACACATCTTGGAACACTTTTCCTTTCGTCATCACTTATCTTATTATGTTTTTTTACGGTTGGATTACGTCGTTTAATTTTTTGTGTTATGTACCATGCAAAACCTTCCAAACCTCAAACTTAAACACAGTCTAGGACAGTTCATATTATACAATCTGAATTATTTCTGAAGTGTTCAGATTATATAATTTGAACTGTCCTAGACTATGGATGGTGCATTACACCAAAGGTTAGGACGATTTGTGGTGTGTTAATTGAGTTTTAAATGCTAAACATGAAGTTGAGTAAAATAAAAGAAGGGGGGTTGAATTGTGTTAGTTTTTTCTTCCAAAGTTCAGCCTCTGATAGAGTTCAGAGTCTAAGAAATGTTTAGAGTTAAATGCAGTGGATATTAAAGTGATAGAAAGAGACACAAGCAATTATCCTGGTTCCTTCCATAATCTGGAAGTAGTCTAGTCCCCTTGTCACTTACAAGAGATTTTTTACTATAATCACACAAGCTAACAATTGCTCAAGCACACAAGCAAAAGACTCTAACAAACAAGAATTACAAAGAAATAATTGTTTGGTTGAACACTTGATATACAATCAGAGGTATTCACAATACAAAATATTTTAGACTCTATACTTAATAATTTCTAAGATATGAAAGTTTATAAGAAATTCTAAGTATTTGATACGTAATGAATTTGACAGAGTTTTGACACTTGTAAATTTTATAGTCTTCACATTAAAACTTCAAGTCTTCATTCCGTTATATAGAGGTAGAAAAGAGACGTTGAGAGTGTACCACCGCATCAAAGAGTCGTTAGAGAAGCTTGATCATTCAACATTGGTTTGTTGCTTGATTTGGTTAATGTCATATGAAGGAATGAGTTTGAATCCTTTCCTTGAAGAGGAATTAACTATTCTCTTTCAAAGAACACATATGTAGCTTCGTATACATTGCACATGGGAATGTTAGAGGTAGTGGAGTGGTGGTCATACAAACTGTCCTTCTTGTACCTTCATTGAAAGTGACATCCATTTACCTTCTAAAATCTTTAGAATTATTGTGCATAATCTTCAGAATAATTCACTCTTGATCTTCAAGGCTTCAACTCCTTTATCATTTAGCTTGATCAGAGTCTGACCTTTTGAGTCTGGGAAAACTTCAGAGTCTGACCTTTTGAGTCTGGGAAAACTTCAGAGTCTGAGACACTTTCAGAGTCTAACATATCTTTAGAGTTTGACTTTCTTCAGAGTCTGGATGCAGCATAGCTTCTCATGAAAAATTCTTGCTCTTTAATTTGTTTTTCCTGAACCAATACTTTGATTAAGACATAATAAATTTTAGTCTATGGTCCTGCACACTTGAACAAATATTAACATATCCAATTGAACTTTTAATACCTTGTTATCATCAAAACTTAAGAGACATTATTTAAAACTTATTTTGTTTCAACAAAACACGTTTTCTTTTACCCTTACGGTCTTGGGACATTTTATGACTATAAATAGTTTTGCTTCATTCATTTTTCACTTATCATTCATTCTCAATTCACCCCCCCCCCCCCCCCCTCCCCTAAAATTTTATCAGTATATGATATCATGGTCATTGTTATCCATTCATACGATCCCTAAAAATTGTTTTGCAGTTTTTGTGGGGATCGTACGCTGATCAATAAAAACCTTTGATACTAATTACATAGTCATTTTCTTGGTTTTAACTTGTTTTAAATTATAGAATCCAAAAATATCTCTTTAGAAGTTCGGACTTTAGAATATGAGCAAATGATATTTTCAAGAAGAAAATAAAACAGGAAGTGTGAGAAACGTATACGATGAAAAAATTAAGGGATTTACTTTTCCCACCCTATCTACTTCTCACACGCCCTATATTTTTTACAAAAATGTCTATGGGATTTCGGATTATAAAATCCGAAAATACCAAATTGTGTTTGGATTTTATAATCCGAAATATGCTTATATATAATCAGCAATCAGAATATCTCCCATTTCAGCAGTTTTGAAGTTGCTTTTAAAAAAAAAGTAAAAAATGATAAACATATGTCAAATAAAAGCATAAAAATATAAAAGTACCACCAAAAATTCTAAAAATCAAATAAAATTAATGCAATTTTTTTTGAATTTTTCTGAAAATACAAAAAATAAAAAAATATAAAATGAGTCTGAACGATGAAATTTTAAATTTTGAGGGGCGTAATGCCATAAGAAATCCCTTTTAGGAGGGTCTTGATCCTTAATTTTTTTCTTCTGATTTTATGGGGAAATTTCAGAGAAATCTGATCAAGTAACCTGAAAACCGATTTTTTTTTTAATAAGAACCGCTAACAAAGACCTAAAACAGAAGGATGAGAGTTAAGAAGATTAATACGGTACTTAAACTGGTTATCCATGTTACAAACAGACTCAGAATTTGTGCTTATACAGTTCGGATTATATAATCCAAACTGTTTTTCCCTTGAAAAAGAGTTTTTATGGAGGTGTTCGAATTCTATAATCCATAAAAAAAAAAACAAGGAACACACACTATTTTTTGAGGTTTTCGAATTATAAAATCTGAATTGGGGAAAACCTCTTTTCTTTCACCCCTTAACAAAGGAAAAACTCAATTCGGAATATAAAATCCAAAAATTATATGGGCATTTTCATAAAAAAAAAAAAAAAAAAGGATGCGTGAGAAATGAGTAGGGTAGAAAAAGTAATATTAGAAAAAAAGTTCTTTTCCTGCTTTTGAATTGGCCTAATGTTAGTATTTAATATATTTTATACGTTTAAACTATTTTTTTTCTCCATCCTATGAAGTTCTCTTGCGCCCTATAAATATTCCCAAAATACCCTTCGGATTTTAAAATCCGAAAACTGGTTAGGATTATATAATCTGAATCATTTCGATATATAAGAAAAATCAGCCACTCCCTCCATTTTACAATTTTACTTTAACTTTTCAATTTCTCTCTCCCCCTTATCCCGAAATCCAAACCACACAAATTTGTCCAAACTTGGGGTTTTTTCACTCAAAATCATCGCATTTGAAGGTTAATCAAGCAATAAAATGAAGGTTAGTCCTGATTCCTCCTGCATGCAAGCTCATTTCGATATATAAGAAAAATCAGCCACTCCCTCCATTTTACAATTTTACTTTAACTTTTCAATTTCTCTCTCCCCCTTATCCCGAAATCCATATCCCGAAATCCAAACCACACAAATTTGTCCAAACTTGGGGTTTTTTCACTCAAAATCATCGCATTTGAAGGTTAATCAAGCAATAAAATGAAGGTTAGTCCTGATTCCTCCTGCATGCAAGCTCATTTCGATATATAAGAAAAATCAGCCACTCCCTCCATTTTACAATTTTACTTTAACTTTTCAATTTCTCTCTCCCCCTTATCCCGAAATCCAAACCACACAAATTTGTCCAAACTTGGGGTTTTTTCACTCAAAATCATCGCATTTGAAGGTTAATCAAGCAATAAAATGAAGGTTAGTCCTGATTCCCCCTGCATGCAAGCCTATGTGTTAGATTTTTTTCTGGACACTGAACCAGTTAGGATTTTAAATCCAAACTGGATTGTGGCAGTTTAGATTTTAAAATTCGAACTCTACTAGTATCAATTTTCCCCCCTGTTTTGTGTATTTTCTGTTGATTGTGTCTTACCCTTTTATGCATGTTACAGGTAGGGATCCTGTTGAGCGCAGAAGGGGTGATGGAGAAGCAATGCATGCTTCTGTTAGGAGAAAGCGCCAGGAGAGGTTAGAGGCGGAGGGTAGAGTTTCCAGGCGGGGGGTGGCATGACACGTCATGCTGGTGCTGATGATGAGCCTCAACCTTAGCCTGAGATAGAGTACGAGCCTCATCCTCGGATGGACATGGAGATGGAGGATGATGTTGAGGCTCGAGAAGAGTAGATGATGATGAGTAGTAGCAACAACAACAGAAGCGTGTGCCGGAGCCAGATCCAGAGGATCTTGATGGCTATCCTGGTGGCCCACACGACACCACTGTGGTGACGAGGTTCCATGTTCACGTGGTCAGGATGGCGGCTGATGGTGAGGTAAGACACTGTTATTTTAGTTAACTTTGTGTAATATATATTTGATTATTTTTGGTTAATTGTGCACTTATTATGTTGATAATTTTGTGTAATATATATTTGATTAATTATGCACCCATTATATATTCCCTCCATCCCATAATAAGTGAGCCATTTACAAAAAAAATATCCCAAAAAATTGACGCATTTCACATTTCAATACAACATTAATTACTATTTTCCAAATATAACTCTAATTAATACTACTTTCATCACTCCCAAATCAATATATTCTACTTTGCATTTAGGATAAGGAGGAACGCACCAATAAGTAACAAGACACTCAAAATTATTTTTCTCTCTCTTTCACTTGTTCACTTTTTCTTAATATGTGTGAAATGAACAAAAGGTTCAGTTATAATGGGAAGGAGGCAGTATTTTTTTTGTTAATTTAATGTATTATATTGATGAATTTTTTGAACTTATTATGTTTTATTTTTTTTTATTAATTTTTGCAGTGGGGGGGGGGGGGGGGGAATTTAAAATGTGTAAACAACGAGGAGAAGATAGATGTGATGCATGATAACCAAAACAAGACTATTATGGCAGCACAATGGTGGCGTGAAGGACCAAGAACCACCAGTCTTCAGTGGTTGTAGGATACCAGCTACATCCAGATTGACCACATGGTGTGTTCTGCATTTGTGGAGAGGTGGCACGAGGAGACATCGAGCTTCCATCTTCCGTTTGGGGAGATGACAATGACACTTGATAATGTGTCTTGTTTGTTGCATCTCCTTATTGATGTTTTGTTTTTGTCACACGAGAGTATGACAAGGGCTGAGGCTATGGAGATGATGATTGAGCATTTAGGGGCTAATCTGGGAGACGCATTGAAGGAGGAGACTGCCACTAAAGATGGATATGCACGATTTAGCTACTTGAGGAGAATTTTCAAGGAGAGTCTTTTGGCGCAACTGGAGGAATACAATGAGGGTGGTATGGTTTTGATGCGGCAGTTGCAGGAGCACGCTATCTGCATATATTTTGCTCTACTTGGTGGGTATAACGCTCGTCACTAACAAGAGCGCCTACTATGTGAATGTTGCTTATCTGAAGTACTTCAGAGACCTGGAGCTTGTGGCTGGTTATTCATGGGGAGTTGCTGCACTTTCACACTTGTACAGAGAGCTTAACAATGCCTCCCATTACAATACCAAGCATCTGTCATGAAACTTATCTTTGTTGCAGACATAAATAAATAAGTATGTATGTTTATTCATTTGTATGTTTTGATTGTTTCTATATTTACATGTGGTTTTCTTTGTTGTAGGCTTGAGTGTTTCAATACTTCAAGGGTATGGATAACAAGGATCTATGGGGTGGATATCGGGAACGTCAACATCCATGCGCCATGATGTTTGTACCGCTCAAAGGTTTGTTTGCACCAGACGAATACATAGAGCATTTAGATCAGGTGGATCTGGTGAGTGTTACCATGGCCTCATTTGTTGAGCATTGTGTTGCATGTCTGCTCGAGTCGGTCAACATTTACTCTATATGGCTCAGATACAGTACCTGCAAGATGAGATGTCTGCCGGAGCGGGTGCTTCGCCAGTTTGGGTACCTGCAGACCGTCCATAGACATCCACATGAGTGCACTTGTTCAGGGGACCTTAGGTGATATCAGCTATCGCTACGCTCACCATCTTGATCATGTGTTGACAGCTCATCAATTGGAACTCCCTGCTTTCCAGGATGTGGAGGCAGATCCGGGATACATCAGATGGTTTTATCTCATCTCACATCCATGCATGATTCTTCCAAATATGTTCAGGTGCCGAGGCCACCAGAGCAGGAGGCCCTTGATGAGATTGTTGCTGAGAAAGATGGAGAGAAGGGGTACTTGGATGTGGCAGGAAGGTTGGATCGTATCAGAGACCATGTCTATGTTGTCATGTCCAGTGGTGTAGTGGCTCAAGGGTCTTCTGCATGGGTTCATTTGGAAGAAGTCTTGAGAGAGGTTTATGGAGAACGAGTTTACCGCCGTATGCGTGATGTTGAGGGTGGCAGAGGTTGATTATATGTTCTGTTGTTGTAACCGTTGAATAATTTTTATTTTGATTTTAATGTTATGTCCGAACATTTGGTTTGTAACTTTTGGATAATTTTTGTTTTTAATCTAATGTTTGAAATTTGTGTTTTGTTGTTAATTTCTGTTTTAGATTGAATTTTATGTTTGAACATATGATCAATGCATGTTTATATTGTTCAGAAGCAGCAATTTAAAGCGCAAAATGCAATAATTAGCCAAAATAGACCTTGTGTGTCTCTGTGTTCATACATTTCAGATTATATGATCCGAAATGAAATAGGGTGTTTGACACATTTTAGATTATATAATCCAAACTGGATAAAACTTGTTTGAATTATATAATCTGAAACCATCAAATGCACTTCAGCATCAAGATCTTTCATGGTGCATATGGCTACAACAAGGTATGAATTGTTCGGATTATATAATCTGAATCAAGGGTATTTTTAAAGAAGAAAAAAAAAAAATAGGTCACGCAAGAATAGCATACGGTGGAAAAAGTAATAGTCATACATTTAATCAATTGTACGGTAATTAGGGATTCTTTAGTCGATAACTCTAGAGATGTTCTTTTCCCCACCCTTTGGGCTCCTTGCCCACCCTATAACATATTTTAAATTATATAATCCGAATAGTATAAAAATACGTTAAAAACACCCTCCAACACCCTATAACATCTCAGATTTCATAATCCGAACCCAAGAGAAGGGTGGCAAAAGAAACTCTTATAATCCTAATGATGTACCATCCGTCAAAACAAAAATCTAATGATGTATCAGAAGTGGGGTAGTCTCCCAACAAGAACATATGAATGTTTATTCTGAGGCATCAATCTAGCCCCCAATTTTATGATGCAATCCATTCTTATATTGTGCCTTCGATCTTGAATGAATTACAACGAATCTCTTCAGGAAACAGAAAAAAACTTCATCCTTATTCTTCTTGGTTCTCATCTTATCGAATTTTAAAGACGTGACAAGGCACTGTATATCTATCAAACTTGAAATTCTTTGAGGAAGTGATACAATTCCTTGATAATTTCTTTTAATTCTTTGAGCCACATTATGATAATATTGTTGCCAATTAGATTACAAAAGAGATTTCACCATCAATATTAAAATGTGCTGATTCAATTGCTTTAATGGAAGAGGAAAATACCCGATCTACATATCATACACATACATACATTGTTAAGGATCATCGACAAACAAAATTACAATTCTTCACCTCAACTAATGGAGAATTTGTTACTCAGGAAACCAGTTGTTTCCATCCTGCAACAAATTCACAATTTCAGATATAATTGAACATTATTAATCAGGTTTATAATATATGGCGTAGCCATTTCAGATTTACCTTTGCAAAGCTTATATTGCTAAGCGATATCTATACAACTCTTGAGACAAACATCATCTATGTCAGAAAATGGTCAATGATATGAAGTATAACATCTGCACCTTCTATATGTGAGATTTGGTCTTTGACCTGTGAATAGCAAGAAAAGACGGAGAAAGAACAGAGGCAGTTAAAGCGATGTATTCAAAGAAATAGTATCATGTGTGACTCCATATTTGACACATTAGAAAGGGAAGAGCAAGACACAAACCTGAATTACACTATGAGCAGCAAATCTCTGTCTGCTACTATGGAAGCTAACATCTACTTTTTCCCATGACACAGAAGACAAACCTGTTACCAGCTCCTCTGCAAGTTTTCATTCCGGTTAGAAATCTTACATTTTGAAGACAACATAAATAAATATGCCACACATGACTCTATTGTACAACATTCAATGACAATAACAATCAAATCGTATCATATTAAGTAAGGTCACCAATGAATGTAACAATGAACACTAATGGGTTCTATAAAACTATTTTGATGGTATCTCCTAACCAAAAAGTTGTCGTTATAGCGAAATGTTATAATACATTACTCATGGTTTGATTGCACACTATTGTAATTTATATAGATTTCAAGTTTGCATTTAGAGAAAAATTATCTAATGAACAAGATAGTTAAGTTTTATTACAACAGAAAACTGTGAAATTGTTAGAATGTCCAAAAAAATATCACACAATATCTTGATTTTATCCTATAGAGTTATTCAGAATGCCTACGCTCTTATAAGATCTATTGGGAATGGTTTCCGAATCATATGTTCGGTGAAGAAATAGAAGCAAATCCATCAGAGAAAAAAATTATGATAACACTTATCATGTAACGATGGTAGAATCTTGCTTTAGGCTACGGAACACTAACGCATTACATAAATTTTATGCTTTTCATTGTTAGAAATAACTTCTTGATAATGTCCATTTAACTAGAAAAAACAGTATTGCAAAGGAAGGACAAAGAGAATGTCAACATTTATTGAACAACTTTATTATATTAATAATTTTTCCATATTAGTGTAGAGTAGACAGAACCAATTGATCAACGATTATATGAAAGAGGAAAACAATGGAAGGCCAACCATGTAAGAGCACAGTGTGAAAGAACACAATGTGAAAGAACACTAAGATATCAATGATTAAACTTCAAAGAGACCATATATCATTTAAAATGTACGTCAAAGTAACTGCAGATAAAGTGAACATCAAGTTGCATTTGTTTTGAGAAAAATATGGTGATACCTTCTATCTTGTCCGAGCCATTATCTTTCAATAAGTCACACTGCTCCGCATCACAAGCCTTGCAATGCTCTTCATATACAACATGTGGATATTTTTCATTGAGGGTATCCTCCCACTACCAACCAAACAAATTTACATCTAAATGAAAATGAATGATATAATAAAATAGACAGCATTGAAACATATCACTAAATATACCTTTGGAAGTTCATTATCACGTCTAATGGATGATGTTCTCCAGCCAACGATATCTTAAGTTTTTATGAAGGAAAACCAAATAAAAATATATGCAATAGGAGAGTTGAATTCATATATAATAAGTAGAAACATGTAGTAAATCTGAAGGATACGGTCATAGCCCACATTTGAATATATAACTCGTCGTTTGAAAGTGCGCAATGCAGACCTGCACAAAACATGACAAAATCATTTGAAGGAAACAAATTCCAAATATAAAAAGAATTTAACATGAGATAAAAACAAACATACATGAAATAATATCCATCATAGTCTTCAATCATGCGTTTGAGCAATGGAGGTTTTCCTTCATCGTCATCGGTAAGGAAAAGATGCCGGCCTGTTCTTCTAAAAATCCAATGAATAACAACACTTGCAAGTTTCTCAAATGCAGTTACCCCAAAAAGAAATGGAACCTGAAATTCAAAACCCAATCAACAAGTTTAAATACTCAAATATCAAAAACTAATGCAACTTTCTTTTATGCAAATATCACAAACAAATGCAAGATTTCATGTTCATTTGATGGTAAGACATGAACATAGAGATGAATGTGCTGCTAGTTGAATATAACCATGTAACGCTTTTGATGTAAAACAAATATTTGCATCAAAACATGCTATTTAAAAAAAAAAAATACCAATCTATCAAAACAAACCCATAAACTGTCATTCACTCTATAAGATAAACACACCAATAAAGAAATTATAAGAGTCAAAGAAAAAAACAATGTATAGTGACGGGTTGGGTAGTTCAACTGGTCTGAGCTAAGGGATAATGAGTTTAAGATCCTGGGTTCAAATCCGGACAAATGAGAAAAACTGATCTAACAACTAATTACTAACATTTGCCATTCAAAAATTCAAAAAGAAAAAATAATAATAATGTATAGTTGATATAGGATCTGGCTCTTTTTGGACCCTTACATATTAATTTACACGAAACCGAAGAATAAAAGATATAGGATATAAATGAACCAACCCTTCATGATTGACTTTGGGTACTATTCATGAGATGTTAAGAGCCAGACTTAAAATAAAAGTCCGCAACCATGACTGTGGCCACAACATTAGGTTTCAAGGTTTTTTTATACTGTAATTACAGCCGCATTAGCCACATTTATCTATAATTTTCTACAATACCAAAGATTACAACATAATACTGATGCACTTCCTACTATTTTGATTCGCTAATGACATTAGATATGCATTGGTCTATATCTGAAATTTCTGAGTTGTAGATCATCATTATGAAGATAATATTAGGATCATGGTAACATTTGAAGATAAAGAGCGTAATAATGAGAAACCGTTCCAGAAGAAAAACAATCAAAATAGAATGGTAGAAAATATAGAGCTCCGGTAAATAATTTGAGAAATTGACAAAACCAGTAAATAATTTGAGAAATTTACAAAGCCTTTGACCAGTAAATGATGCAATGTTGGTACCTGCTTATTGCCCCTTGACCCCAAATGAGGTGTAGCAACAGTTACAAAATTCATTGCCTCCAGGCCGCATATTGTACCTATTGAGTCCACCTTACTTTCTTTATTGCCTGAATCCTGAATAGGTTCGTTTCCAGGTGGCCTATACAGCTTCCCAATAGCATATCGTGCCACTAATCCTCCAACTGAATGTGAAATAAATGAAACTTTACGCATATTTGGCTTTCTTCGAACCACCTCAATGACCTGAGAGTTCAATTTCCTATTAATACTTGATAGAAATAAAGATCATGTATGTAATGAAATGATGCACAATTGTATAAAGATATCAAACATTAGTATATACATTTCTCTAACTAATATACTGTTTTATTTGAAGGTAAAAGAAGGCATGAAAATTATCCATCTGCAACATATATCGGAAAGTAATTCAATAACTTCCTTATTTGAAATGACAAACAAAGCCTAATTTATCTTTGCCAATGAAGCCCAAATACTTCAAATTTGCTAAAGGGTATGGATAAAAAGAGTAATCTTCATTTTTTTAATGTTATTATCGACCAATACAACTCTGTTTTCCTATACATCACGTGTCAATATTTTATCAAGGCTCTACAAGGAAAACTATCAACAGGTTATGCCTTTACTAGTCACGGAGAAAATATGTACAAAATTATTTCAAGACATTCATTATCATCTATCGAACACGGCAACATTTATATAATATATGTGACTAATATAATGCAATATAATCTAGGGATAATGAGCCTAGTGAAGATATAGTAAATTCATTTACACAAGACATGAGATTCATCAAACAAACCTCCTCTGCCAATCGCTCGCCCATTACGTCCACACCATCTAGTGTATGCTTGGACACATTTCGTTCGCTACCTGAGTGAAAGAAGATGAGAAAAATATAAAATTACATACAGAACTTACAGCCCACACTGGACAATATAACTCAGATATTGTAAAAAATAAGCAAAGAAATCAAGACCCCTCAAGAAAGAAGGAAGTCCAATCCAAAGCTTGTCAACTAAGTTGCCACTTAAACCGCAGACAGAATATTGTTTTTTGTACTTATTTTTGTACTTATTCGAACAAATAAATGCAAGGTTCTATTGCAAAGGCCATCGAATTCCGCCAAAATAACGAAAGAATTTTTTCACCGGTAAACGACAAACATGTTATTAATGTCAATTACAATATTTCAAATTTCTCACACCTTAACTATAATTGCACCAAGTATTAGTTAGATTAGTGAATCATTGAAAAATTCACCATACCGAAACTAATGCTATTGTAAATTGCTAAGACACTAAGGTAGCTAGTTCGGAATTCCAAATGAGATAAAAAAAAAAACAAACATACAATTGGCAAAATTCAACTGCTTGAAATGAAAAAATATTCACATAAATCAAATAATTTCTAACAACAACAACAAACTATTGATTTCACTATGATCAATAAATCTATCTAGAAAAGAAATCAAAGAGAAAAATGATTCTTACAGTGAACAAAAACCTTATCTGGAAGCTCTTTAACGAATTGCTCCGCCGCAAACTTCCAATCCGTTGAACTGCAAGAACAAACAAACAAAGAGAATCTCTTCAATTGATTCCACTAAATTCCACAAAATCTCAAAAATTTCAATTCAATTACAATAACAAACACATCAACATCAACATCAAAACAAAATCAATCAAAAACACAACATTTCACCAAAATCAATACCTTCCAAGAATTCCATTGACCATGACAACAAGATGGTCGGCAGAGGAAGAATCAGAGGATTTGGAACTCCAAACATCGCGGCTTCCATCAACGGATTCCGATGTGCACACATCGTTCTTCTCCATAGGATAAACAATCAACCAAGCTTCAGCAGATTGTGAAATGAAGTCGGTGTTTGGTAGAGATCGAGAAGGGAGAAGGAATTGGAGAGAGAAGAATTTTGGCGAGAAAGTGTGAGAAAATGTGAAGAGTTTGAATGGAAAATTGAGAAGATTTTTTAGATTTTGAATTGAATGATGGGTAGTTAGGTGGGGTAGATGTTGTTACCTGAGGATGAAGAAAGAGCGTGTTGTGCTGTAAGAGTTAAGGGCGTGATTGAACTGTCGACATAAACTAGTTTTACATTAGATTCTGAAATGAGAATCAAGAATGTGAAAGTTACTTTTGAAAAAAATATCTAAACAATACGTGGGTATTATTGGTTTTAACTATAGGAAACAGTAGTTGTACAAGATTTCGTAATAATTTTTGGACATTTTTTCCTCTTATAGTCACATTTTTTTTTTAAGGCCAAAAGAGATATAATAAAAACCACACTAAGATGTTTGAGCACAAGCCGTGCCAAAACGTCCCGGAAAGAACAAGGTAATTATAAATCATCAATAGCAACGAGTGCCAAAATGGCACAAAAGGAAGAGAACTACAAAACTCTATCTAGATAAATTAAGGGATTTAGACTCCAATATTGATAGACAAAATCGAATGTGATGTATGTCGATTTCAACCACCAAAAAGACGGAAGCTTTACCTTTTCACTTAACGCTTGCAACCTCTCTTCCTTCGTTTGGAAAATCCGCTTGTTACGCTCTTTCCAAATTACCCAGACAGTAGATAGTCAAATAATATTGAGAGATAACTGAGATTTGTTTGAAAATTCTCGTAAGCCGCCAAACCGTGAAAATGATTGACTAGTGAACCATGCAAAACTGTTGAAAAACCTAGCCAACCAGCAATAAGTAACCACAAACCACCAAAAAAAACACAATTAGAGAACAAGTGATCTCTGGTCTCATTGGCACCACAATTCGCAACACAACCTTGGCCATTATCATAAAGAACACACCTTTGAGCTAGCCTGTCCTTTGTAGGAACCCGGTTAAGAAACAGACGCCAAGCAAACATCGAGACTTTAAGGGGAACTGCTTTTAACCACAAGAATTAATTATCATTCTGATGATTATTATCAGTCACATATGTCAAGTAAGAATAAGCAGAACTAACAGTATAACGATTAGAAGCATGTAAACCCCACACTCATCTGTCATCTTTATCATCCTGCAAAACAATTATGGTTAAAAGTGCAAGACATTCCCCCAACAGCTCCTCCTCCCAAGCGAACAACCTCCTACGCCACTTCTAAGCGTCACCATTCACCCCCTAACCCAAAGCATACATCTCTGCTACAGTCATCAGTTTGTTCTCTACTAACTCATATAATTTAGCAAAAGATGTTTTCAGAGGCTTCCCTTCAATCCAAGGATCTAACCAAAACAGGGAAGTTGTACCATTACATACCTCACGAGAAATATTATCAAGCAACCATCTGCCATCTACCTGACCAACTCCCTCTCTAACATTATTTTATTTTCTGCCACCACACTGACTCACCGCCTATAGTGTAACACAACCTCCCCTTCCTCTCCATATCGGGCAAATAGGACCCGATACCACAAACTCTCCGGCTCCTCTAAAAACAAGACTATGTTAGACAAAATTTACTAGTAAACGTATAAATGTGTTTTTGGCCCAAGTGTTAAATTTATTTGAATTTTGCTTCAAATTTAACTGCTCGGTTTAGTATTTGAAATTTTACAATAGTTCAATTTCGATGCTTCAAATATCAATTGCTTGATTTTAGTCTTTCAAATCTATCTCTTTTACATTTGCTAATATCATTGACTTTTTAACTGAAAATCGCTAACGTGGCATTTTAAGATTTAAAAAAATGAAAAGGTTTAAAATTCCTCTTCTTCATCGATGTTAAAATATGTTTTTTCCTCTTTTATTTTCTTACTGGTATGCATACTCAAGCACGGGCTAGAATTTTCTGATAGTTTAAATATTGGATGAAGATGTGATATTATTTTCATTGGTGTGAGCATTCTTTATCCACTATTGGCTCCTCTATAAGGTTCAACAACGATATCATGGTTTGATTCAACTTTGTGGAAAAGTATGAGTGGTTCCCAATGGCAGATCCCGGATGCGGAGAGTCTCACAATTGAGGGAGATATATTAATGTGTCAGGTGTGAGTTAAAGATTTACATTATATGCAATTATGGATGTTGAGCAGCAATTAAGTGATAAGACTCCTATACCGAATGCTTTGAGGATTATGGTAAAAATGTAGTGTCAAACTCACGTAGGCGGATTCTCGTACTCTAATGTGATGATCAAGCTCAATGTAGAATCTACCGAAAGTCATAAATTTTACCTTTTGGACGTCATTTGTTTGATTTTTTATCTTTAAATTTAGTTTTGTGATGTCATTCTCTTTCATGTGAATTTTTTCATTCAACCTCTATTATTTCAAATCCGTTCACTTTTGATCTTTTGGTGGCAAGTGACAATGAAAAATTACATATGTGTTATGTTGAATTGACAAAATACATGCTTATTAGACATTAAAATTTTGCGATGTTTTTAAATTGAATCTATTTTTTTGGTAAAATAATGACTCAAAAATCTTCAAATCGTTCAACAAACACATAAAATTATCGGCAAATCACACTATTTCCTACACTCTCAGAAACAAAACACACAATACCTTTTTTTTCCATTATATTCTCTCATGTTCAAATTCCTTTTTCATATATGTTTTTCTTCTAATTTATTTTCTTTCTTCTTATAAAAGAAAGGAACGTAAACCTTCCTCCATAAAACCACCATCAACCATACTTTTTAAACATGTTGTACCTCCATTTAATCTTACTTTATTATGTCACATAATTGCAGACGCCGAAAATTCACACTTGACTAATAGATATTAATATATCAATTGTGAGTTAGAATTCTATATTGGATGAAAGAGTAGATTTTGAATAACATATAAGTGAGTTAGAATTCCTCCACCAACCCAATTTTTTTACCATGTTGTGACTTACTCTTGCATTATTTGGCTATGTCACCAAATTACATGTGCATAGAGTCTCACATCTAAGAGAGGTATGTTAATGTGTCATATTTGAGTTAAAGTTACACATTAGATGCAAGAGTAGATGGTGAGAAAAATAAAGGTGAGCTTATCCATATACCTAAAGCCTTAAGATTTTGAATGAAAATGTGTTGTCAATCTCACTTTTGTGGTTGATCTTAACATAATGTGATTACTCAACCTAATTTAGGTTCCCGTAGAAGTCACAACATTATGATGAACTGTTTTGTTAGTTTTAGACATCATTTGTTTAATTTTTTTACTCTTCAATTTTAGTTTTTAGATGTCATTCGCTTTGATTGTATTTTTTATTCAACATCTATTATTTTAAATTACTTCTCTTTTGGTATTTGGTAGAATCTGACAATAGAAAAATATAGATGTGCAACGTTGAATCGACAAAATACATACTTATTAGACATTTTAAGTGAAGATGTGACGTCAATCTCACTTGTGTAATTTATCTTAACTTAATATGATGATTCAACCTAATGTAGGCTCCATTTGTAGTCTCAACATTATGATGAACTATTTTGTTAGTGTTTAGAGGTCATTTATTTAATTTTTTATATTAAATTTAATTTTTGGATGTCATTCACTCTCGTGCTATTTGTTATTCCACCTCTATTATTTCAAATTCCATCACATTTGGTCTTTGGTCGGATGTGACAACGAAAAATGTAGAAGTGTTCCGTTGAGTTTGACAAAATACATGTTTCTTCAACATGTTAAAATGATGTGCCATTCTTTTTAAGTCTATTTTTATGATAAAATAATTATCTAAATATCTCCATCTTTTTCAACAAATTTGTACAATTACTCAAATCCCTTTTTCGTATTTTTTTTCTTTCTAGTTTCCTTTCTCTTTGTCCATGAAAGAAAGGAACATAAGTCTTCCTCAATTAATCCACTTCCAACCCACATTCACGGACACTTTGTGTCTTTATTTGATCTTATTTGACTATATCACATGATTATGAACGTGGATAGTCACACAATTGATCAAGAGATGTTAATGTGTCAAGTGTGAGTTTACGTTCTACATTGAATTGAATAATAATTTTTGAATAGAAAATAAGTGTGATGACTCATATACCTAGTGTCTTTAAATTTTGTGCAAAGATGTGGTGTCAATCTCACTTATATGGATGGTATTTTTCTAATATGATGATCTAACTCAGTGTAGGCTCACTCGCAAGTCCCAACATTATGATAATTTATTTTTTTTATAGTTTTTGAATGTCATTTGTTTAATTTTTTATCTTAAAATTTAGTTATTGAATGTCATTTTCTTTCTTTCTATATTTTTTTTATACAATCTATATTATTTCAAATTCCTTCATTTTTTTTGTCTTTGGTGGGATTTATGGAAAACTACATATGTGTTATGTTGAGTTGAAAACATATATGATTATATTCAAAAATAATGTAACACTTGTTTAGTTAATCTAATTATTTTTTAAAACATTTACCCAAAAATTTCCAACTCCTTCGATAAACCTGTAAAATTACCAATAATTCACTCTATTCTCTAAACAGTCACAGGCAAAGCATACATTCCTTCTTTTCTAATCATTTCTCTTATGCTGAAATTTATTTTTGCGATCTTCTTTCTTTTTTAAATTTTATCTCTATTCTCATGAAATAAAGGAATAAAAATATATCTTCCCGAAACCACCACCAACCCCCCTTTTTTTTTTTTTACCATGACATGTCTTTTATGATATTATTTGACTATGTTATCAGATCACAAATGCATAGAGTCTCAAATTTCAGGAAGATATGTTAGTTAATATATCAAATGTGAATAAAGTTTCACATTAGATGCAAGAGTAGATGGTGAAAAACATATAAGTGAGATGATCCATATATCTAATGTCTTACATATTTGGATGAACATACATTGTCAATCTCACTTGAGTTGTTGATTTTAGCTTAATGTGATTATCCAACCCAGTTTAGGCCCCCTGGAAGCCCAACATTATGATGAACTGTTTTTTTAGTTTTTGGATGACATTCACTCTGATGCAAAAAAAAAAAAATCAAATTTTTAAGAGTTTAAGGATGATTAAACAAATTTAGTTTTAATAGGGACTAAAACTACGTGAATTCATTTGCCAGGTGTCGCGTCATTTTTCGGAGATCAAAGCTATTTGATTAGCTTTTGACTCACTATTTTATTTCACGACTGAACATTTAATTTTTTGAAAGAAAGTGGAAAAAAGTTCAAATACCTCATTTTAAAGATTAAGGGTTCGGGGGTTGGTTACATAAAGGAAAGGTATTAGCACCCTTTATGTTCGTAGTACTCTACGAGAACCTCTTGGTTTAATTTTTGTGCTATAAACTTGCTTGCTTTTGAAAATGGATTTAAAGTGTTTAAGAAAACAAAGACCTAATTATCTACATTTTTTATTGATTTGAGAGGACGAGTGTCATTTGCCTACGTACCCGTGAGGGATCAAAACCTCGTAGTTCGGGGTAGAAATTGTGTTTGATTGGTTGAGTGTTTTTTGATGGTTTTTGAAAAATGTTTTAAAATGAAAGAAAGCCGAAGTGGCGAATGAGTATTTGTTTGTGTTTTTTAATAGTAAAGAAAGTGATCTTAAAATAAAGTTAAATTGATTGGAATTTGATTAAGAAAATAAAAGAAGAATCACTTGATTTAAGATCAAGGTTTGTTTTAAAAATGTTTTTTCTTGTGTTTTGTTATTTGCATGTTTTTGTTGTTTTTGAATGATAGTTAAAACTGAAAACTAAACTAACGGAGCATAAAAATAAAAGCGCAGGTACCACGTGGTGGCGTTGGACCACCACGAGGACCTCTAACCTAAACTAGAAGCGGGAAAATAAAGCATACACCCACACATGCACACATGCACCTACAACTATTACATTAAACCTATTAATACATTCTAAGGTCTGCGGAAAATAGATAAATAAATTACATGAACACCTATTTACATTCTAAAATCTTTGCTGTAAAATAAATACGCAATAAATAAGTGAATGATAAATATGCAGTCTAAATCTAATTTTTTAAAAGGGAAAAGAAAAAAGTACTACCTTTCTGTTTGGTTTGCTGTCTGTGCGAAGAAACTTCTGTTTGGTGAGAAGAACCTTCTGTTTGGTTTGCTGCTGTGAGAAAAAACTTATGTTTGGTATGCTGTCTGTGCGAAGAAACTTCTGTTTGGTTTGCTGTCTGTGTGAAGAAACTTCTGTTTGGTTTGCTGTTTGTGCGAAAATTGGTGTTTGGTTTGCTGTTTGTGCGAAAATTGGTGTTTGGTTGGCTGTTTTATGCAAAAATTGGTGTTTGGTTGGCTGTTTTATGCAAAAATTGGTACTTGTGATGTTGATGCGGGTTATGAACAAGAGTGAGCCTCTGAGAATGGTTTCTTTGCAGGTTGTGAATTAATTTTTTGGCCCCTTAATGTGTGTTTTGCAGGTTGTATTTATAGTGAAGGATTAGACCTAGGGTTTGTTGAAAACTGCCGAAAATTGTGGCTTTGGATTGAGATGATTTGGATTGGGATGAAAGGGAGTTTGTTACAAGACCTTTTTCTGGATTTAGATGAAAAGAAGTTTGTTACAAGACCTTTTTCTGGATTTGGATGAGCCGTGAACAACTGTAATTCTTGGACTTATCGGACATTAAAAATAGAAAAAGAATAGATAAAATAATTGGACCTATCATCTATGAATAAAAATAAATAAAAGATAAATGTGTTTAACCTAAAATTAAATTAAAAATTGAAATAGAAAATAAAAGATGGAAATGAATTTAAAATTAAAATTAAAAAGACTAAAAAAAAAAAGTGAGAAGAGGTATGACAGATGACACGTGTCGGTGGGATCTTGGGTCAAAAATTAGGGTATGACACCAGGCACTAAAAATAAAATAAAATTAGGCTTAAATCCACTTTTGATCTCCCTTTTTTTAAAAGAAAATATTTTTTTAGTCCGTCTATTTTTAAAACCATTTATTTATTTGTTTACTGGTTGTACTTTTTTTCAAAGTTTCATCCTCATCACATTTTAGGCTAATTTGTTATGATGTGCCCTATTCATAATTACGTGAAAGAACATATATCAATGTGAATGATAGGTATAGATCATTTTAATGTAAACATGTTTATTTTGAATGTTAGTGTAGAAAGTTTATAGTTTCAACTCATCACAATCAATGATGTTTGTGACTTTGAATGTGGTTAAGCTAAAATTAAATGTTTGAATTGATCTTAAAGATGTGATTATCAATGAGAATATATAATTAATCAAAGCCAATAGAATTTATAGGACTCCATTTTTACTCTTAGCTTATAAGTCATGTTTTCAAGATCTAAAACCCCCCTTTTTTTTACTTGATTGAAAAAATATTTGTTATTTGACTTATATGTTTGGATCAACCTAATATGGACATCTAAAAAACAAAAACTAACCTGGAAACATCTTGTCTTTACAAAAAATGTTGTAAGAAACGGGTCTTTTTTACGAAATGAGTCCTTAATTGGTATTAAGTTAATTTTCTTTATGAACCATTTGTTTGGTTTTTTTTAATTATAACAATTTTTATCCTAGAGGAAATTAACATGAGAGACGATTTGCATGGAATCATAGGTTCACTGTTGATATTAAATCAAATACCAATTAAAGAAATTTTCTAATGTACGTATTCTTGAGGACTTTATAAGCCTTCCTTCAACTGTTTTATATTTTCATTTAGGCTGTGTTTGGTAACACAAATAAGCTAACTTATAGCTTGTTAGATTAGCTTATAAGCTCGTTGGATGAAAATGTGACGTGTTTGGTAACAAGTTTTTCTCATGAGCTTATAGCTTTTTGTGAAAAGCTATTTCAAGTAGCTTTTTAGCTTATAGCTGATAGTTTTTTATATTTTCTTCCATTTTTAACCTCATTAATTTAATTTTATTATATTTTTAATAAAAAAACAACCCACAATCATATATAACTACCCACTTTTAGCGAGAAAAAAAACATAACTACCCACTTTTTATATTTAGGTGCAACCTGCATATTGCACGTTATTATTACCTTGCTCTATTTTCCTTATTACCTCATGTTGTAGTTTTTTATATTTTTTTTTTATCATCTTGCTCTTAATTCATGCAATATAAATATAATTTAAAATAAAATATATAATAAATAATGAAGCAAATGTTTAGTAAAAATAATGTTAATTGAATTCATAAAACACATTTATCATTTTCGGGATGAAACTAATTTGAAATAAATTTAAATATTTAAAAAGAAATAAATTAAGTAATTTTTATGTATATATTTTATAAAAAATAATAATGTCATTTTATACTTATCAGCCACTTCAACAACTAATTTTACCACAAACACATTATTTTTAATAAGCGAGCTTTTCAGCTATAAGCTATCAACTATCAGTCATCAGCTATAAGCTAGTTTTTCAGCTATCAGCTAGCTTATAGCTTATTTTTACCAAATAGAGCCATAATATTTCTCTTTCAAGTAAGAGAAGTCAAATACGTAGGTTGATTCATGTTTAAAACAACGGAAATTGAATTGAACATGTACATGATATATTATTCATGTATTGATTTCTTTAACAATTATTAGTTATAGGGCTTTATAAAAATAGAATCAGAATCATGGACTTATGTGTATTCCACAATAATAATAATAATAATAATAATAATAATAATAATAATAATAATAATAATAATAATAAAAAGGATGTGAGAAGAGTTGATCGAATTACTATTCATGTTTTTAAGTTTGAATATAAAATAATATATATCAAAACAAAAACAAATAAGATGAATACAACTAAAACGGCCACATATCAAAATAAATAGCTATGATATCAATAAGAAACATATTTTTTTCATGATTAAGATGTTAATTCATACATTAGAACCATATTCATTGAAAACATGTATGAGCTACAATTTACATCACAAACGAACAAAACAAAAAGGAACGAAATAAATGCAATTCATTAGAACCATGAATCTTATACTGAATTGATTTCAAACATGTTATCTGAAATTGTGTGAAAGAATTGAGGAGATGAAAATGATGATAGTTTCATCAACTATATATAGGGGAAAAACCACCCTTTGCCATAGACAAGGAACGAAACTGCAAATTAGAAACGCTAGGCCGCTCCACGTCAACTGACTAAAAATGATTCGCAAAGTGCAAGAAAACTGTAATTCGAATGGGTTGAACACCCTCCACCACGACACCATCGACCAAAATAGAGCACAACGCATTATGACGCCGTCTATTAGACAACACTGAATGATTTTATTTTTTGAATTAGCATCACTATCACGCAACCATTTAACTTGAGACTACTGCCAACAAATGTTAGTATTAAGTCGGGACAAAGAGTGGATATCCGACGAAATACCATGTAACTCAACACATTTCTCATCTGTCAACACCGCAGTTTCGCCTTTACCATCTAAAACAACCATTCGGTCCTTCAAAACATTAATTTTCCCTGACAAATTCTGAGTATGAGAGACATGTCACTCCTTAAGAGCAAGTTTGATCAATTTAAATTTTTCATTTAACACAAAAGAAAAATTTGGGAGCCAAAACTAATCTATATTTTAAAGGGATTTAACTTATATGTATAGGAGTAAAATAAAATTTACACACATTACATCTTTATTAAGAAAACAAATTCATCATATAAAAAATATAAGAAAGTGACATTTTGGTACGATTGATTGGATAGAAGTATAAAAAAAGTTTTACATGGTCATTACATAAAAATTAATCTTGAAAAAACGATGGTTATAAGTAGTAATGATATAAGATATGATGAGTTTGCATTGAATATTAACGCATAAGAAACATTTTCAATAATCAAATGATAACAATCAATAAAATCAACGGTTGCTATTTTCATAAGACAATGGCACAATTCTGTTTGGGTCATTTATTCTCTACCTATCTTTAATTAGTTTCGCAGGTGCATGGGTTTGGTTGTTTTTTACTTCAGCGACGGACGCCTTCTCTTTGTCACTGGCGGCCACATATTTTCGATCCGGGTTGTGATTCCGCTTTAGACCGGCGTCGCTGTCCATGTTTTGTTGTTGGTTTCGTCTTCCTCTAAATCTGTGATTGCGTTGCTTCCAGTTTTCTTGGTGAGGCAGTTTGGCGGTGTAGTTCTGTCTCTATCGTTGGTTGGCGAGTATTTTCACCATGGTTGCTTCTTCGGAATACTATGACGATGTTGCTGCTTTCCTTGGAGACCTTCATCTTTGGTGTCTTTGCTCTTGTTCTTGTGGACATGATGCAGTCGTGGTGGTGATGCAAATAGGGGGTGGTGGTGATTCAGTTGTGGCATGGTGGTGGTGGTGGAGATGTGTGATGATGGTGGTGGTGTTAATGTGGGGTCGTGTGGGTGATTCAGTTGTTGCAGGTGATTTCTTTTGGAGGCAACCTCTGTTATTCGGGTCCATTTTCGCTGTCGCTCGCTGTTGTTTGAGTTTTGGGTTGTTAAGGTGTTTTGAGGATGCGTGTCTTTCGAGCTGAGCATTTTTTCCTTTTTGATTGATGTTTGCACCACCGTAAATCTTGTATTCTGTCTTACTTATTATGTGCTGGATTCTGGTGGGCCGGTTACTTTTGCTTCGAGATCAGGAGTTGGTGTCTAGCTACAATCTTGTTTGGCCGACTACGGTGTTTTCTCTGGTGGCCCGAGGGTAAGGGATGCCCTTCTGATTTGGTCCTTGTAGTCTGGTGGGCCGATCGCTTTTGATTCGAGATCAGGAGCCAGTTCTTTTTGGTCAAGTTTTGGTTTTGGGCTTGTTTGGTGTTTCTTTCGGCTATCCAGAGTTTGAGAGGTGGTGGAAGCTGATTGATCTTTAGAATAGGGGTTTTAAAGAGGTTTTTTCGGGAGGAGTAGTGGCGATGCTGGGTTTGGATACTGTTTTTCAGTGGTCATTTCGTGAAGGAATTTGTTTTAGGTGATGATGTTAGGGGGTTTTTATTTTGGTTTTGATTTGTGGTTATGGTGTACTGTCTATATGCGGCACCGTTTGTATCTTGTTTCGTCTATACCTTGCGTCTTGCGGGGATGACGTTTAATAATATTTGCCGATTAAAAAAAAATCAATAATAAATAGAGAAAATAGAGGACATGATTAGAGTGTAAAATAATACCATCTTCGAAAAAAACAATCAAAATTTTGGTAAAACCGTGAAATCCATGCAAAATCTCGCAGGTTCTTAGAGGATTTAGAAGGATTCTAATAATTTTTTTATAATGGTCAATCTTTCGATTCGCATGAAATCGCAAGCTTCCCTGACATCTAGGTTTTGAGTCATTTATGTATCATTATTTTTGTGGACTTGAAATTTTTATTCATTTTATTATTTATGCAATTTATAACATATATATTAACATTATTTTTGTTTTGGTGGAATACATCGATTTTTGATGCGATCTTACTTTTTTTGATTTTGCTATCCTATATCGATTAGTTGAATAAAATTTTTTGATTCCAATTATCGTATTGCCATTTTTGATTTTGCTATTCCCTTTCGATCCAAAACAAAATCTCAATTTTGACAACCTTAAACTTACCGAAATTGTTGCACAACCTTCCCAAGCAAACAAGTCTAGCACCGCTTTTCAGATGCCTTTACTCAATGTTACAGATGAGATAATGAGGCAGAATGTAATTGAGCAGCATCCTGTTTTGGAAGAGATAATCCCTTCTATGGCAGCAGCTGGTACAAGTTCTACGAACATTGAAAATGTCACATATACAACAACTATTACCTCTTCAGAAGCGTCAATTAATATGGTAGCAGCTGTTGCAGTTACTATGAACAATAATTGCAATATGGTAGCAGCAAATAACGTTAATTCTGAAAAATATCATAGATACAACTGCTATTACCGTTTCAGAAGAATAAATTGATCTGCATCTCTGGAAAGGAATGGATCTTGTCAACATCTGAATGAGTTAATTGTTTAAATTGATCTTACGTAAAATATTGCATTTTTTGTAATTTAAGATTCTTCTTATTTTTGACCCTATAATATAAGCGTGATCCAAAAAAGTGATCTAGAGATTGCATTTTCCTTGATTTTTTTAGGTATCTTTAGGATTTTTTTTTTCGTCGTGGCCCATTTAAAGCCACGTGATCCCTTGAGAGAAGCACACTCCAAAAATTTCAAGTCAACCACTAGGTCAACCCAAATGAGTTCACAGGCATCTTTAAGACATTAAAACATGGTATTACGCAAAAAAAAAATCCGACAAATGATGAATTTATTATGAATTTTTATTGAATTTTCTTAAACAATTAAGAATTAATTCGTATCTCATTTAAAAATTCCAAAATTTAATGGTGAAGTTTCTTATGATGTTTTAATCATACCTACAAAATTAGAGAACAAAATTTGATCTGTGAGTATACGCTTTACTCGGAACAAAATTGCAATTTCACACGTTTTGATTAAAAAAAAAACCGAAACATCTTTGAAATGCTACGAGATTTTGCAGATCCTTTTTATGTTTTATAGATGTCTCTGCAAACAATCAGCTAATAATTCGATTTTTAGGTTGAGATTTTCATTATTTTGTTTTTTGAGTTTTTGACGTTTTAAAAATTCACAATTAATTCGTACTTAGTTGAAATTTTTTAATTTTTTGGTGTAAAGTCATGTTTTAACATCCTAAACATGCCCGAAAAAAATTATGAAAAAATTCAATCCTCCATATCTTTTAGAACTTCAACTATATTACATGGTAAAAAATAATAAGAATCTCAAATTACGGAATTAAAACATTTACTAATCTTTTTACAAGATCATTTTTCATATATTTCGGTGTCAATTCCAATAAAAGATATGGAGGAACATTTTACTCTCCTTATTTAACTATGTGCAACAAGAAAAGACAATAAAGGCAGCTTATCATGGCCGTTCAATGGGTCCTCCCCAATCTTCCACTCAATGAAGATTTTATATTGGAATATAAAAGGTATAGGCAATTCTGATTATTGGAAGAGTGTTGGTCACACTCTCTCAAGTACGGTTTGGTTAAATACTCTTCCTCGGCTTTTTTTTATGGATTTTTCGAGAGATCGCTTTAGATGGCATAATTATTGTTTTTATTAGGTTATATTCCTTGCTTTGTTTGCCCCCTCGCTCCTATATATATATATATATATATATATATGCTCCTTTATTTCAATAATATATATTGAATAGACAATAATTGATGAAAATTTCAATTAGATACCAACCTCGTTAAATGTTTCCGACCCTCTCTAATGCATTCCTTATCTCTTGACTTATCGAAGAAAAAGATGAGAAGTAGGTTGAAGTATTTGCATTCTTAAAAAGAATTAGCTCACCCAAATTGACACCGAAGAGAATCAAACATGAGACCTCGAGGAGGAGTACACTCACAGATCCTAAGTCATTACCACCAGACCAACACAAAAGGGTTTACAGTCTTTATATTATAATTTTAAATTCTCTATAATTTACGATTCTTCCATCCAAACACACACTAAATGTTCGATGACCATAAAATATCTAAACATAAAGATAATCACAAATAATAATAAAAATAAAAATAAAATTTCTCATTGATATAAAGAGATACACCAAACCCATTTCATTATTTAAAACATCCATGTAACTTCATATTCTTTCACATTGTGCCTATATAAATTGAACTTGATCCCTAGTTTTACATTATGAAATATGAAATTAAAATTTTCAAGAAATGAAACTTAATTAGCAACCCATTACTTTATTGGCCTTATTAGTCTTCTCCACCACAGTTCCATCATTACCAGCAAGTGCTCTATACTTATCCCTCCTAGTAAAGCTAGTACACTCATAAGACAAAGTTGAAGCTACCACCCTTTGTATATAATTTGCAACTTCATGACTTGTCTTTCCCGAACCACAAGTCAACTCCTTAGGCAACTTATTCAAGAATGTAACTTCATAAACAGGACTAGGGTTCATGAAAAAGTAAAAAGGATCCATTCCTTTCCACCCTCGAGCCGTTGTTCCATGAAACATACTCATTCGGTTAACCATAGCCACCGGTACAAGCTCATCGGTTAACTCGGCAAACAAAGCCGAAAACCTAAGAAGAAAAGGCTCTCTACAAGTTGTTCCTTCAGGGCATATAGCCAAGTCACCTTCTTGCAAGAGTTTCTTGATCATGGCAGCATCGGTAGCACGGTCGCGGCTAAGCCTAACCGTTTTAATCGGCGAAATTATCTCCGAGAGACGGGAAACGGAGTAGGTAACGGCTGGAATAGCGCGGCCGAGAGCGGTGGATAGAAAAATAGGGTCAAGTAGGGTTCTATGGGAGCAAATGAAGAGAACTCCAGATTGGTGATTGGTTTTGGATGTTTCAACTGGAGGTGGTGGTGTACCCTTAACAATGACACGAACACCAAGTGCTTTGAAGGCACAATAGACCATTTTCATTGGTAGGAGTGATCCTGCAGCTATTCTTAAACATGCTAAAGGGAACCCTATAGGGATCCATAGAATTATGAGTAAAGCCATTAAAGGTGTTGGTTTTTGTACTAGCCTTCCATCATGGAAGATTATGGGTTTTGGAAGTTTGTCACTTGTCACTGTTGTTACCTTTGGCTTTGCTGGTACTATGTAACCCTCCTGCATCAATATAAAAATTTAACTTATTAGCCACATATATGTATATTTTTTGATTTGATGTGTGCTTAGTTTTTAATTATATCTTTAGAATATACTTTTTTCCTTAGTTCCTTTTTTTTGGCGTCTACAAAGAACACCAAAAATATTGTTATATTTGATGAAACTATTTGTTTTTTTTTCCTACAATACCATTGATTATTTTCTTTTGAGGTAGACTATTTATGATCTTATTAAATTTATTTTTATCTTTACGATAATTTCTAAGGATGCTTTTGACAAATTAATAGTTAATATTGCATTTAAGTTTGAAAAAGGAAAACTGAAAATAGGGGGAAAAGTGTGATAATATATACACACAAAAAATATATTTAATTAGCGACAAAAAATTAGAAATGAAAAAGCATAAAATATATGTCTTCTAACATAGTTATTGAAAATAGTAACAAAATTAGAAACAAATTTCATCTTTAGTCCATATTTTTTTCCAATTAATATTAAATAGGTGAACATTCCTTAAAGTTGTTTTAAAAGTAAACCACCAAATTGTTCACTGAGTCTCCGACTCTATTAATATTTTAAACTAATCCTTTTGTCAAAAGTTTCTCAATTAGTTTTCTCGTCATGTTAATAGAGGCAAGGACTAGGACATGAAAAAATTCTCCTAATAAATTTGCTGATTTACCAAGATTGATTTACCAAAATTCAATCACAAAACCAAAAGGATAATATTTTATTGATTTAGATAATTTGATTGATTAAGTCAAAAAAGAAAATAAATAGCTTGATTAATATTACCTTGCACAAAGCCATGAAGGGAGCATCAGTGACTCTATCACCAAGTCCAATATCAGGCTTTTCATCACCAAAAGTTTTCTTAAGAACTTGAGCTTTCTTATCTCCAACAAGTATTCCAGGTTTACAAATCAATCCAGTAGCTCTCCCTTTATAACTAGCAATTTCAGTCCCCAAAACCATATCAGCCCCCAAAAATTCTTTCAAAAAAGGTTCAACCATGATCCTCGGATTCGCGGTAAGAACACAACGTTTCCCACACGACGAAAACACGCGCCATGTCTCAGGGTGAAGATCAGCTGAATAGAATTTTGGAAGAACTGCTCTTGCTACTGATTCTATGCTTGAAAGTTTCATTCCTGCCATCGACGCGAAGACAAGGACTTGAATTCCGGCTGATTCGGAGATGAAATAGTAGAGAATCGCGGCGATTGGGGAAGCTAGGAGATAGATGAGAAGTCTAAGAACACCACCAACTTCAAAGGCTATAAGAGCAAAATATGGAAAGGAACTACGACCTATTAGTAAGGTTCCATCCATGTCTGCTACTACTGTGTGTTTTTCTCTACCAATCGAGGTGCATTTGTTCACTGTTGGAAAGGTTGAAGATGCCATGGTGAAGATGGTGATTTCTTCTTTGTAACAAAGATACACTCTTTGTTTTTACAAGAACAAGGGTGCATGTTTTTGTGTGAAGTTGTTGTGTTTATATATACATATACATGCAAGAAGAATTGTGTAGGTGGAATATATTTTTGTTTATTTCCTTTTCATTGAAATTAAATAGGTATAAATAAGACTTAAGTTAAAAAAAAAATATTTTGATACATCCAAGTTTGAGATATCTCCACGACAGTTACCGAAGCAATTATGTTTTGTTTTCGAATGAACGTTCTATATTTTTTTGAACGGCAAAATTTATTAATAACTAAACCCCCTGTATAAGATGAACATGGAACGAACGATAAGAGAGATACTACAAAGAAAAATGTGTTGTAGATAGATGAAATATCCAAAAAGAAATGCATACACCGGATATCTTAAACATCAATAAAAAACCCTACGAACCAAACATACCCTAAAAGTTGAGCCAACGATATAAAGATTTAATTTCAAAATTGAATTCAAAACCAAAAACTTTCATTAAGTTGCAACTCTTACTATCTCATCGTAGTATTTTAGGATACATTTGGTGTATTTGACATTGACCCAATGAGAGATCGTGACTGCAATTTTTTGTAGTTAGGTGTCTCTTTCATTCACATTGTAAACATTATGGCACATTGGCACAGATTAAACCGAACTTAAAAAAAAAAAAAACGTTTTCTCATTTTATTTTTTTCCCTAAATTTTTTTCCCTAAAAAAAACATGTTTTAAAATTTTAGTTACTCGCTTATAATTGAGTCGTAAGGAGAAGATTATCGATCGTAGAGAATCTAAATCTTAATTTTAAATTTTAGATATAACCTATAATCATTAAAATATATTTACATGCATTTAAAACTTGTCACATAAGTCCCTGTGAGCTTAGCTCAGTTGGTAAAAACAATGCATAGTATGCAAGGTCCGCAAGATAGGGATTGGTCTTTATATATATTAAGAATTACTTCCACATGAATAAAAGACAAGCGAGCAACAAAATACGTGACTAGATCTCTTTAGATGGTAAAATCAATTCTCGTAAACACAACAATCATGAACCTAGAAAACATGGCATTGATATGTATGATCCCTTTATATTCTATTTAAAAGATCAACAATATCTGATGTTAGGAAACCGAAGGTGTCAAAAACAAGTACTATGAAAACATAATGATTGTCAGAACGCGCCTTATTTGGTCACTTCGCTTGAGGGAGCAGCCCTCTCCTAGAATGGCTACTTTACTAATTATTGTCTCATTCTTTATTTTAAGCTTCTAATTTTGACTTGGGAAAACACGGTTCATGTACAAGACAAATTTGGGTTTGGTATAAGTGAACGATGACATTAATGAATGGTGGCTCGGTGATTTCCAAAAGGAATTGACATATACATACCCTACGATGTAACCGATGTTGTTTGTTGTGTTTTCAGAAAAGGTGCTAAATTTTGCTCAAGCTTTAGTATTATCCGTCACGATTTGTCTTCCCATGTATGTATGTACTTATAAGATCTTGGTTATTATTGTACTAATTATTTCTTGTGCTATGTTATTTTTTTACACATAATGAGACAAAATTCTACAACAATTGTGGGTGGTTAAAACATGTAATAAAGTATCATATTTTATTAATCATAAACCTTACATAATAAACCAAGTACGAGACCCGACCTCTGTTTGGATTAGCTTATTTTAAAGCTTATGCAAAACAATTTATGTAAATAAATATGCTTTAATGTATTATTCATAAGTTTGTTAATGTAATTTATTAAAAAACAATATGAAGGTACAATTTTCGTTAGTGAGAACTTATGAATTAAGATAAAAACTTATTTATTTGCATAAACTCTTATTCTTAAGCTCCAAATAAGCTCAATCCAAACGGGGCCTAAATTCTTATATCAACCGAAGGTATTGAAAAATACAAAAAAATAAAGGTTTTAACCTCTTTTTATTCTAATTTCTTTATCAACAAATATTCTATTTTTAAGAGAAAACATTGAATTAAAAAGTCCATAAAGAAATGACACAAATAACGGTAATAAGAAGGGAAATCAAAAAATAAATTAATTGGAAAGAAACCCTAGGGAAAGAGATCTGTCTCCCTCAAGGGTTTGTCAATTGCTATGACAATGTACACCATGAATTGATGAAATACCCTACACATTCACATAATTGTCGTTATTGAGTGACATACAACAATGAGGGGTGAAATTGAATATAAGGGTATAATACCTGGTGATGGTTTAACGACCCAATATTGGAGGCAGCACAACGTTAAGAACCTGATAGTGGACTCAATACGGGTAAGCCTTAGAAAAATATGTGAATCCTGCTCTCCTTCTGCACAATACACTCTCGCCTTGCAGGCAAGACGATTTTACTCCTGCGCATGTTAACTAACGCACGTGTAAAACCGTGTGTTAGTTAACAGTAACATGCGCTGCGTGACTTAAGTCACGCATGTGTTAACGCTGCGTGACTTAAGCCAGACACTGCGCAAGTTAACTCACGTATAGATTTAACACGTGTGTGAGTTAACTTGCGCAGTGTCTGTGCAGCAGATGTAACTTGCGCAAGTTAAGTCACGCAGCGTGACTTAACTTGCGCAGGGGCATTTTAGTCAATTCAGCTGGGCCAGAGTGTATTTTGTTGGGTGAAGAGCAGGATTCAAAATATGTTAGACCTTGGTGGTTTTTTAAGGCTTTGTTTGGGAGGGGAAGGGAAGGTATTGAAGGGTTGAAAATATAGAGGAAAATGGTAACATCTTTTACAATTTTTGAAAGAGTAATTTTGTAGAGAATGATAAATTAATGTTTATGATTAATATATTTTAAATTTTAATAGTATTATAACTACCTATATTAAATTTGAAAAATTCATGTAAACCCTCCAAAACCCCCCAAAACCTCATCCAATACAATTTTGACTTCCCCCGAATGAAAGTTTGTATTATGAAGAAAACTGAAATGCTAAAGTCTTCCCCTATCAATGTCATCTATTTTCTCCGCTTGCTCCTTCTTCTTCTTTTTTTCAAACCCCCCGCTCTTCCGTTCAATCTCGCAAACAAAGCTTAAGGAGAAATACTTCAATGGTTTGAGGGTAGTTATCTAATGATGAGAACTATCGTGCAACTATGTCTACCATGACTTGTCACTTACATGAGTCTTAGAATGACTTGATTCAGTCTATGAGGACGTGATTTTCTATCCATAAATGGAGATACTTTATCTCATCACCAACTGTTTCTGTGTTAGATTGGTTCTACACGATATAAGAAGTGTCGTAGGACATGAGCATTGCATAAACCATTTGAACATTGTATTATTGATAATTGTGAAATGTCTGACAATGTATGTTATGTTTATGTTTTGAAGGCATCCTAATGTTTAGTACTTGTATGTAGTTTAACATGATTTGAAATTTGAATACTCAACTTCAACTTGTGTTTTGTGTTTGGTTCTTACTAATGCAAATGTACCACAAGCTTTAGGCGATGCCTAGGGTATTGGAGAAACCATCTATCCGTATACTTTGAGTTCTATCTATTATGTTTGAGGGATGCTATAATAAGCGAATGACAATTTTATGAGAACCCACGAAGGTGTATTTTAACACAGGTTTATTCACACTTTAATTTTTGATTTTGTGGCATTCATGTGGCTAGTGGGACAAGTGTAGCAATTAACACTTCTCAGGATAATTTCTTGAAAAATCCTTTCTCTAATACAATATCCTTTCCCATTATGTTTATGCAATGTCAACGTACTTTTTGAACATGTTTATTTTAGAATTTTACCCGCTCTCACAAGTGACACTATATTATTTTTAAATCATTTTTTAATTTAAAAGTTTTAATTCCACATTTGATTTGAACTTATAAGCTAACTATGTGAGGGCTTATGATGTACATGTGATATCATTTACTATTCTAAAAAGATTTGGAAAAACCATATTTTTATTTGCTGAGAATTATATTAAATTAAGTATAAAATTAAACATGCTTTTTTGGGGGTTACGGTGTCACATTGTCTCCTTTTAAATTAATGGTAAATCCTTTTTAAATATTAAAACTCACAATTTACAATAATATATATTTTAGATTAAAATGAAGAAGATTTTCAAAACTCCGGGAACATAAATCTAAGATGAAAAAGTGAAAAGATCCTAAACATTTGATTGTGACAAGGGTCAACCCTTGCCACCGTCATAGTTCTAAACATTTTTCAAGAGACGAATATCTTATCTTATCTTACATAATATAAATCTAAGGTAGTCTGATAGGAGGAAATCTCTAACCCTAATGACAACCTTAATACCTTATTTCCCTCCCAAATCATGACATAAATGCAACTTAGCTATTCTGACCCACCAACTAATTTCACACGTTTTCCTAAGCCTCGAGCCACTTAATACATGCTACTCAATGCATAGAAGAAAATAATTTGGAGACATTCTAGGATTCTGCTTGCCACACTCAAGATCATCTAAAAAATCTCTTTTTTTCTTCCTGATCGCTCCATTTCTTCTTTCTTGAATAATCTACGACAACGATGATATGAGCGTGTTCGAGGACGACGTAGAAACATAAATTGGGGGTTCAACTACGGCGTAGAAGCAGAAATTTCATATATACAGTGAGGTTAACTAATTAATTTTTACCATTAACTTTCATATCACTTTGATATATGTTTGTTTGAGTGAATTTATGTAATGATGTACTATTTCAGTTTACGAAGTTTGGTCTATAAATTATAATTATACAAAAATTATACTTTTCATATGATAATAATGAATTCGATATTGGTTGTAAAATATAATGATATTATGGTATAACAAACCCGTGCGATAGCGCAGGTAGAGAGTCTAGTCATTAGCAACATTCAAGTTGCAAATTTGCCTAGAAGGTGTTTGATGAATTGCAACAAATTTATCTTTAGTTTCCTCTTATTTTATTGTGCCACTCCTAAGATAAACAATAGATCTATACATGTTGCTTTTCTCTGTGAATCACAACGGTTTATTTAGCTTTGTATTTGATAGAAGCAGGGGCGGAGCCACCCCCCAGCTTGCCTGGGCACTAGCCTAGGCTCAACTTCAACTTTCTTTGTAGCAAGCTCATCCATTACTAGAACTTTTAGATTTTCCTGCGGATTTTTGTGTAAATTCCACAGGAAATACATTTCCTGCAGATTTTGCCAAGGATTATAGGTTCCCAGGTGAGGTAATACCTTAGGATTTTAGGATCCGCATGAAAGATAAATCCGCAGAAAATGTGAAATTATCTGCAGAAAATGTGAAATTATTCGCAGAAAGGAAGTAACGTTTTGCGATAAATTTTTTGCCTAGGCTCTATAAAATTTCTGGCTCCGCCACTGGATCGAAGGAACAATGTTTTAGCATCAGTGTAGATCCTACTAGTGGATTGAATAACAATTTCAGTATCGTCTAAGGTATATGAGCTACCAAAGACTTGATGAATAATATTATTAGGAGACATATTACCAGAAGTACCACTCAATGCTTCAATGTGAGTTTTTCACATCTTGAACATTAAGGTCAACCTTAAACCTAATACTCTCCTTATTAGTATACCCAAGATTCTCAATTGAATCTTTATGAATGAAAAATATAATAGATATTTTGTATCACAAAACTCACTAGTTGGGATTGTGTTTTTGGGGTCAAATAGCTCAACAATAGAATCTGAACTAAAACGTTTGCATTTTTAGACTTCAATTTGCCTCCTAAAGGTTTGAAACATTTCAGCTTATATATGTCAAAGATTTATAAAAGATTCAGTTTCTACATTCCAACCAGTATTTTTACAAGATCTAATCAAGCATCAATATAGTTTTATGTTTGCCTTCAATTTTTAGACAATTCAAATTCCAAAAGCCGAAAGATTGTTCGGATTATAGAATCCAAACAAAAAATATTTTGGTAAAAAAAACAAAAAAAAAAAGACATAGGAGGAACAACTAGAATAAGAAAAGTAATAGTCTTTTTTTGAATAAGTTTCTAAGTTGGACCTCTGAAAAAAAAAGTTTATAAGTTGGAGATAACTTGCCACGCAAATCAACAACTTCTAAATATTGCCCTTAAGTGAACCAGACGTCCCAAAAGATTATTCCTGCAACATTTTTAATTCAGTATTGATCAATTCATCACTAGAAAATTGAATTGTAAAAAAGCATCTCCTTTAATGTTTGAATTTGACCAACGTCACAAGTTTTTTGTGCTACGTGAAACAGAGGGATTGCCAGCCACAACAGAGGACGTTTAAGATAAAAGTTTTAAGCAACACCACATGTTAGTAAATCAACTGGAGAAGTTGAAAGCCGACTAGTAACTAAACCTTCACAATTAAAAACAAATCTCAATCAAAATACATCAAAGTGCACTGGCGTACTTACACGTTTAGTTAACACTCTCATAAATCAAATATTTAAACTAAGTCGGATATAAGCTTAAAGTGCTATTGACTGTGCATCTAAACCAAAGAACCTAGGTTCAATATATAGCTTTGGTCTTCCCCTTGCTTCACTAAACTATGTGATGTGGGACATAATCACCAATAACTAATATTTTTTTAACCTCCTTCTTTATTCAAGAAACTTGACAATCAAACCCAACAATCTCCACTTTGATTGTAAGAGTTTCATCTTCCGCTTCCATTGTCTATACCGACAATCATACTCTACCATAAAGAGTATACTTCAGTTGAAACTGAACCATTCCAAGAATTTCTTCACGTCGAAACCTTGCTGAAAGATTATGGTGCAACTCTCATGTTGGCTTCCAGGAAGTTCTTCAGCCATCGACATATCTCACCACACACCTTGCATCAATGCCAACCAATACCCGTGTGTTGTTCTGAATTCGCTAGCAATAACTTGTCCTTTTGCATGGTATAGCAGAAATACCATAAGGACACACTTTATCTTCTAGATAAGATCACCATCATCTCCCAAAACAAGGGAGACATTGCTAGCACTTGCCTCATGGTCTTTTTCAGAAACTGCTCCACCTGAACAATTTCTCTTTAAATGCCCCGACATTCCACACTTTCAACACAACATATTCTTGGTATGGATCTTCTTCCTATTAGCCCCACTTCTGGTTAACAACATTGAGCTTGATGAAGTTCTTTCATCATTTTTCATCCTCCTTTCTTCATAAATAATTTTAGTTGCAACTTTTTCAAAACTCAAACTTTCCTTCCCATACATCAAAACATGTTTGAGATTAACATAAGAAGGTGGAAAGGACAAAATGAGCCTTAAAGCTTTATCTTCATCATCAATCTTAACTTCAATAGATTCTAACTCATAAACAATATTATTCAAAGTACTAAGATGATCATAGATTTTCGCATCCTCATCCATTCGCTTGGAATTGCTCCTTCAACAACAACCGACTTGAGATGCCCTTTGTCTGATATAACCCTTCGAGCTTTTCCCAGAATTCCTTGGCTGATGACAAATTCTGCTCATTCGCAAGAACATTCTTTGCCAACACATAGACGAATTGCACTTGCAGCTCTCAAATCCAGTTCCTCCCACTTATCCGCCTCCATCTTGGAAGTGTTTTCTTTCAACGCCTTGTGTAATCCTGATTGTATCAGCACATCTTTGACTTGTACTTTCCACAAGTCAAAGTTGATTCTTCCATCAAACTTCTCTATGTCAAACTTCATTGCACTTGAATAAGACATAGCAGTTGCACAGTACCACCCTTCTTCAGCACCTTCACAATAACACACTTCTTTTTTCTGGTGTGGAAGATCAGACAATGCTGCAACCACATAGCATATTAAGAATTGTGATATCTCACGGAATTGAAGTTCTTGATACCACTGTTGAGAAATAATAGTGTTGAAGAAGAAAAATAAACACAATCACTACACAAGAATGTAATGTGGAAACTCCAAAACCGGAGAAAAACCACGACCGTTGTCTAAACCGACAACCAGAGAATTATTACTATGTGAAACCGACAACCAGAGAATTATTACTATGTGAAAATGTTTACAACACATAGGCTTCTCTCACTCTCACCCCAATGCCTCACTACACCCACACTCTCACAAAGCAAATATTTAAACTAAGTCAGATATAAGCTTAAAGTGCTAATGACTGGTGCATCTAAAAACAAAGAACCTAGGTTCAATATATAGCCTTGGTCTTCCCCTTGCTTCACTAAACTAAGTGATGTGGGACATAATCACCAATAACTAATATTTTTTTAACCTCATTCTTTATTCAAGAAACTTGACTATCAAACCCAACACAAAATGCATTTATTAGTTAAAAAACAAAGCATCAAAATGCATGTTTATATATACACACATTTTTATTGCTGAGACTATTGTTATGTATATGAATACATGAGATATGGTGTTTAGATTTTATTATTCATGTACTTTAAGGATGATTACATATTGTTGAGATATTTATGATGTTGTTTTTTCCGCTGCGAGTTTTATGAAAATTATGTATGTTTTGAGAAAATGTTGACGCGGCATCTTAAACTCTTTTGAATAAATGATTTATTTGCATGATTTATTGCACTTGGGGTTTAAGGGTGTTTCATTCCACACCGTCCTGCAAAAAAAAATTAGCCAAAAGAGTACAACATTCCCCCCATATCTCCTCCTCCTGCGCAAATAATCGGTGCCACCACTTTCAGCCATCATCCCCTAACCTCCAACCAAGAGATACCATATCGCATACTGACACCTTCTTATTTTTTTGTTAATTCAAATAATCTCATATACCTCACACAAAGCGCTTCATCCCTAATTCACACATCCGACTGGAAAAGCATTTTGGTCCCATCATCAACGACCCACACAAGATTATCATTAAACCATATACACACCTCCAACCAATCCACACTCACAATTCTTTTAAGTTAGTTCCACCAAAATGAGCCTAACATACCCCATTCTTTCTCCATACCTCCTTCGGTTCCGTAACTAGCTGAGAATACCTTAAACTACAAATTATCTTCATAGTCAACTAACCTCCAACACCACTTACTTAATATCGCCAAATCACGCACACACACACACACACATATATATATATATATATATATTTTGATCCTCTTGTAAAATTTCAGCTAATTTCACTAGTGCACGTGGAGCTTTTTAATGTCATGTAAAGTCCACGATTTCTTAGCACATGTCTTTTATTTTTTTAATTCTCATTTATTATTAAAATAATATTAAATATTATGATTTAGGATTTTTAAGATTAAAAATATCCACTCATGTTATGAAGAAACAAGTGACTTGTCTTGAACTCTTTCTATTTAATTAAGGGTATCCTTAAAAAAAGTAATGTATCGTTTTTATAAAATAAAAAGTAATTAACGTATGTTGTAGTTTGAAAAGATTCTTCAAAAATGGGTAACAAACTATTTACACAAGCATCTTTTTTTTTTGAACAGGTATTTACATAAGCATCTTATAAAAAGAGATCAAAATATTTTAACAAAGAAGTAGGTGTGTAAACATGGGCGGATCTGGACATAAAATATCAGTGGGGCTAAAAAAAATTTGTTCATGACTAAATAATACTAAATATATTAAAAATAGTTGTAATAACCAAAATTAAAAAAAAAATAAATAAATAAATATATATATATATATATATATATATATTCTATTATCCATTTGTTTAAAATGAGCTAAAATTTCATCATTACTTACTGTTCTAAGAATAATTTTTTTATAAACGTTACAAGACATGCATTTAATCATTGATCACCCATTTTCTTATTTATTGACTCTTCACATATTTTATAGGTATAAAAGAGCGTTCAACACTTGCAGTTGCCACCGCCAAAATCAGAGCTAACTTCAAAGGTTTGTTCACCACATCAAAGATCAAATGTAGTGCACTTATTTGTTTCTACAAACTTTGCACAAAGAAAGTTAATATTTCTTAGTGTCCTGACTATTAAATTAGAACTAAGAAGCTACATATGAATATTGTTTATATTTTGTTGAGATAATTATTGCTATTAGTATCTTTTCTTGTTTAAAAACTTATAATAAATAACAAATTCTAGGTTGACCACTGTTGTGGGTGTTTGAATTAGAAAGGGGGAGAAAGGGAAAATGTGAGTGTTGGAACTGGCTGAGAGGAGAATGAGTGAGGGTACTAATAGCAATACTTAAGAGATTTTGGCACACCCTAATGGCTGAGAGGAGAATGAGAGGAAAATGTGACTAGGCCAGGTGTATTGGTCGATTTTTTTTTTAAAAAAACATTGGGTTGGGCTGGTGTGGCTATTGCCACACCCTGCCTCAAACAAACCCGTCCCTGTGTGTAAATAAGATTGGCCAAGTTAGACTTTTCAAAACTTGAGTCTGACCTGGTCACAATATTCAAGACCTAGACGTGATTTGTTGTCTGTCATTGAACTATTTTAAATTTAAGTTTGACCTTTTTAAAAGTCTAGTATAATGCGTTAATTTACTTAAAAGTCTATTTTATACAAATATATTTAAATAAGGAGAATGTTATATGTTTTTAATAGACTAATATCCTTTTTTTTAGGGAAACATGCTCATTACATTTCATTTATAATAATAGCTTCAATACAAGATGACATACATAAATAAGTAATGAGACTAGTTAGAAATGTTGCCTCTCCTGCAAGCGTCTGTGCAGCTAGAATTGCTTGTCGCCTAGTAAACTCCACCCTAGAGTTTGTAAAGAAAGCGGAAAATAGAGATTTGCAAGAGGTGATAACACGACTAAACTCAGAGACATCATCACGACACATTGTGAGTAAATTTAGAGTCAATCTCAAAATCCACATTATCGAAGGACATGTTGTTAAGTCATTGTAGAGCTTCATACAAACCCAACGCCTCGCCAACCTCAACCTGGTGTACACTTGGAAAACTAATATGTTAATAGGGCAATAAATTAACCTCAATTTTAATATTTAAAATGATATTTTAGAAAATATATCTACATATAATATCATATTTTAATTTTAGTTTATAATTTGTCAAAAAAAAATTCTAGTTTATAATATTAAATGTAAATATCTGAAAAAATAATGCAATTAATAGAATTTTTTTTTTTATAATTTGAATCAAATTACAAATCTAATGTAATAATAAAAATATATATGATTCATATTAATTTAGTGAGTCGACCTGGTAGCAACAGTAAATGAGAAATAATTTATTTTGGCTAATAGTTATTTTGATTTCTTAATGTTAACGAATAGTCACAATAGTCAATGTATTGAAATTTTAAAATAGTCTTTAGTTATACATTTTTTTAATAAGTATAAGACCATGTGCAATGAGTATGTTGAAGTTGCCTTTCAACACATGTTTTGCTCCAATGGTAGTGTTGAAAGAGTGTTGAAGAATGATGTGGATGAGAGAGAGGTTGAAGCCATTCAACATTGTTGAACATGCAAGCAGAGGAAGCGTGGCGAATTTTGGTTGGTTGGAACAGGCGCGTGTGCAACACGCGCCGACAAAGGAGAGTGAAGCAGATGGCGACGCGGAGAGAGAATGGGGGAGAGAATAAGCTGGACACGTGTTAGTGTTACCAAAATTCATGATTTATTTTTCTCTATAAATAGAGACTTGGTTCATTTGATTTGGACACAGAAAAAAAACCAAATTTTTCACTATCTTAATCTTATTATTATCCTTCTATTAGCTTTTCTTTGAGGTTTTAAACTTCATTTTGGTGAAATGGATCCCAATAATAATCGTTTCAACACCCAAAATTATTTTACTTACCCATTTAACTACCAAAATCCCAACAATTATCAAAATCCAAATCAATTTTCCAACCAACATCCTCAAAACATACCTAATTTTAGTTTTGCACCAAATTTCAACCAGTCATCTTCTGTTTCAAACTTTCATCCATATTATGGATCTATGATGAGATATTCATCTCAAACACCCCCATTTAATGGTTATATGCCAATGGTGCCGCGTGCTTAGTTTGTTGTTGTATTGCATTTTAAGTTAAGAAAATAAAAATAAATTATTTAAATACATTTTTTTTTTACAATTTTTTTTTAAAATTAAGCGTTTTTTAATTTAATTATAAACGATAATGGTATTTTTATGTAATTATAAAAACAAAAATATTATAAAAACAAAAATATAAAATTAAATAAGAATAAGAAATAAAATATGGTGGGGTAGAGTGTTGAATGAAAAAACCATTGGAGTGGATAAAATTGAATGGATGTTGAATTAAGAGAGAGAAAATGATGTGGAGTGTTGAAAATTAAAAAAGTGGGTTTTGAAAGAAAAAACCATTGTAGATGGTCTAAGGACTAATATGATAGTAAGTAGGACTGACAAGACACAAATAAGTATATTGAATGACTGATCACAATGGTGAGCAAATAAGTATATTGAATGACATCCCCGTGAGTTAGCTCAGTTGGTAGGGATATCACATTTTATATGCACGGGCCGGGGTTCGAACCCCGGACATTCCACTTCTCCACAATTAAATTGTGTGAGCTCTAGCCACTAGACCCTTCATTACCAACCCCAAGCATTTTCAATTTCTCGAAGTCTTTAAACGTAAGAGACTCATTTTTTGATACATTGAGAGACTATCACAACTACGTTTACACCGTTACATGTTGAAAAGACAAAAATGACTATCAACTTATTATTTTTTAACCAAAGGTGACAAGGAATATTGGAAGATTTTTTTTTTTTTTTGAAAGCAAGGAATATTGGAAGATGGAAAATGGATTCTGTCAAATTAATATGAGACCAAATGTTCTTTGAAAATTATTATTAAATATTTGATATCAGGGGAGTGTAAACAGGATATTAGGGATTGTAACTAGCAAATTATGTCGATGCATCATGAATGTCTTCTTGTCTTGTTGAAACTTCATACAAGAACATGTTAATTTTTAACAACATGGTAATTAATTTTTCGTTGAATTTTTGTATCATTTTTAGTTCATAATGAAATATTAGCGTCTTGTTCCAGCAATATGGTATCTCTCAATCTTTGATTACCTTAATATTTGGAACTCTGTTGCAGATTCTATCTATGTATGCATAAATCTGCATGTTTCAATCGTCATAACAAGGTAGCTTATATTATTTACAAATTTCTTAAGATGATTTTTTGTTTTGCATTTTCAATTCCATTCACTTGATCATACTAATCATATTAGTTATATATCTCTTGTATCTGTTAAATTAATTAATTGTGTATTATTATGTTGTAAATAGTATTGTTAATATTATTTTACTACGTTTTTACTAATTGTAACACATTGAAATTGATCTAGATTGTTGGTAAAAATAAGGGTGTTCCATATTATTCTTTTGACAGCTTTTGTGAGATTTGGTTCTTGTGTGTGCTTGATCTGGAAATATTTTGGGTTGTTAGATAAGAGAGTTTAGGAGTTTGATCAATGGTGAGTTGTGGGATGTGTAGGAGTTGGAGGTTAAGGGTTCGATCCCCTCTGTAAAGTGTCGCGGATTAGATGATATCAAGCTTGAAAATGAGTTTAAAAGTAGGAGGCATCCCTCTGTCTACAAGCCTATTTTGAAGAGTTTAGTTAGGTCCAACCCAAATTTTAGGATGGTAACATAACCTATCAAAGATCCATTGGTCTATCCGCTGTCGAGTCACGCGGGTCATTGTTCTGATGTACAGTCTTGGGTGTGGGGGTGTTGGATGATATAAAGCCTGAAAAGGAGTTTATTATAAGTGGGAGGCATCTCTCATTTAAGCCAGTTTTGTATGGTTGAGTTAGACCTAGTCCAAATTCGAAGATCCTCTAGTTCCACTGATGAAGGATTAACAACTGACTCAATAACATCTGCGATTCAAATAAGCCTAAAAAAGAAGAGAATCAGGGACACAGGTCTGAAGTGCATTGTTTTGAACTTAATCCAGTGAAAAATTTGCAGGCATATATTTCTGCAGTTATTTACAAGGCCAGCTTTGGGGATTTCCAGTGGTGGAGAAGTAGAGAAACCTTATGGATCGACTCAATGGTCCTGCCAATCTAATGATAGTTTCGGATCTTGATTACACAATGGTAAATATAATTTCAATAGAGATTTGTCTTTGGATGGTTTGTGGGATTAAATGTAGTGAAGCCTGTGTGTTTCATTGCAGGTAGACCATGATGATCAAGAAAACCTGGCACTTCTCAGGTTTAATGCACTATGGGAAGCTTATTATCGTCATAATTCTCTGCTAGTTTTCTCTACTGGGAGATCACCTACTATATATAAGGAGTTAAGAAAGCAGAAACCTTTGTTGACTCCCGATATAACGATAATGTCTGTGGGAACTGAAATTACATATGGTGAATCAATGGTACCAGATGACGAGTGGAAACAGTATCTGGATCATAAATGGGACAGGGACATAGTTATGGAGGAAACAGCCAAGTTTCCTGAGCTAGTTAGTCAAGTACGTATCTATCATGTAATCTGTTAATTTATGAAAATTAAGATTCTTATCATTTATTAGAAGGGTGATCCTTGATACATCGGTAAGGTTGTTGACTTGCGACCTGGAGGTCATTAGTTCAAATCTTAGAATCAGCCTCTCCGTTTGCGGGGATAAGGCTCCGTAGATCTTCCCTCCCGATATCCCACATGGTGAGAGCCTCGTGCATCAGGCTGCCCTTTATCATATATCAGAATTCTTATATGCTGAATCTTGCTAGGGAGAATAACCTTAAATGCAGTGCGGTATTTGCTATTTTAAGAGCATTTATATTTAGTGATCAGTATGTTGTCTTTGAAATTTCTGGAATAACTGCAGTCAGAGACAGAGCAACGGCCTCATAAGGTTAGCTTCAATTTGGAGAAAGGGAAGGCATCAAAAGTCATGCAAGCTCTCTCAAAATGTTTGGAAAAACGCGGGGTAAGATTATTGTCGTTATCTATAAAAACATGGGATACAATTGTAATTTGTAGTTCATAAACAACCTTACTGGTAGAAATTTGTGTGCTTTGTTTGAGAGGTTCTCCGGCATTTTGTTTTTATATGGTTGGCGGCGGCGCTTAAGATGGCTGATCAAGTAGTCTTAATCTAATTTATTTTTAAAATGCCACTTTTTTTTTTGTATTTCCTTGAGATTTTGTGACTTAGGGAATTACTGCTTTGTTTTCCAGTTAGATGTGAAAATAATTTATAGCAATAGTATTGCTTTGGATGTATTACCGCAAGCAGCTGGCAAAGGACAGGCCCTTGCATTTCTGCTCGAAAAATTAAAAGCTGATGGAATTCAACCACTCAACACTCTTGTTTGTGGTGATTCTGGAAATGATGCTGAACTGTTCAGTGTACCTGAAGTGTATGGTGTCATGGTTTGTAACATTATGAAAATTACTAAATTTTCTATTTATATACTCCCAAATTGTCTGCTGTGTTTTAAATTGTGACTACTGTCGTGGTTGTGGTTATGATGTGAACCTTTATATTGCTGTAAAATGTGGTCGAAATTGAAGTTGCGAAGTTGTTGCGTAGACTTCAAAATCCGCAATATTTTGGCCACAATTTCAGTTTCAGACCACAATTTAAAACCATGCTTGTCACAGTTGTCTACTGTGGTTTTTAATTATTATGATTGTACTGTGGAAAATAGTTGCTCACCTCCCATATTTACAGGTTGGTAATGCGCAAGAAGAATTGGTTGAATGGTATGCCGAAAATGCAAGGAACAATGCACAAATAATTCATGCAACGGAGAGATGCGCAGCTGGTATAATGCAAGCTATTGGTAACTTCACTCTTGGTCCAAATGTGTCTCCAAGAGATGTTAGAGACTCAATGTTAAACATTAAAATTCTTAGTCCTAGCCACGAAGTAGTGAAGTTCTACCTATTATACGAGAGATGGTTGCGTGGAGATGTTGATAATTCTGAACAGTATATACAGAATATAAAATCAATATTTGTAAGTTTGATACAATTTTCAAATTTAATGTGTTCGCAAAATTGATTAGAAATCCATTGCTAAGCCTGGTCAGAGTTGAATTTATCTTGCATGCATGAATACTAAATGCTGACTTTTGCCAAGGCCGGCCAAATTATTTTTAATAGTAAGTGGGGCTTAAAGCGAGGTTGGATATATTGGACCTTTTTTGTTAGAATATGAGGCCATTTTGCTTGTAAAATCTAATCAAAAGTAATTGTTTGTTTGTGGGCTTAAAACGAAGGCTTTAGTGGCCTTACCCTTGGGCTGGGAGATGGAATCATAATTCAGAACTGAAATGAAGTTCCAGTTGATGTATGGTCTAGTAAATGCAGACTTTTATATAGCCAATTATTTTCTATATGATGATATGAAACTTTAAATGGGTGGACATGTTTTTCGTAACTTGAAACTATAGGAATGTAGATTTTGAAAACCTAAATAGGAAACTGCCAATGCTATTTTCTCACATTTTTTGTTTGTCTGTAGCATTCTACTGGGAATGTTGTCCATCCCTCAGGAGTTGAACGACCTATGCAACAAATTATTGATACCTTACCAAAGCTGTTTGGTGAGAAGCAAGGCCTAGACTTTCGGGTTTGGATTGATCGTGTATCTTTTGCAGAGGTTAGTTTGGGCTCATGGCTGGTCAACTTTGACAAGTGGGAGTTATCTGGTAAGATTATTTTCTAACTCTCCATGGTCTTTCTTTTATAGCTTTGCTTTTTTATTTCCTTCACGAGGGCTTAGATATGCAAGAACGGACTAGTATTGTGGGAATGCTGGACGTTCCTGTTTTATTATTTGTCTCAACTTCTTTTTGAGATATCAACTTAAGATGGAAATAAAAGAATCTGAAAGTACATGTTAGGATAGAATAAAGATGAATTAGAGTAGTTAAGAGGAATTTGAGCAATTGGTTAGTTAGGTTCTTATGAGGTTAAGCCTGTTATTTAAGTTATTCTTGACAAGTCTTCAGATAGGTCACAATTGGTAGGAATAATTGAATTTTATGACTGGTTAATTCAGTGTGAAAGGAGAGTGCTCTTTTGTGTTCATCGTAGATTTTTTTTTCCTTTCCCTGTTCTTGCTTAATACGATTATCAGTTTGACGTGTATCTTCTGTTGCATTAACGTGTTGCGTCCTTCGTACATTAATCTTTACCTTCGTACAATTTTAAAATGTGTTCTCGCATATTGCACAAGTTACATGTACTGTGAAGTATAATTTGGTTTTATGACTTTTCTTTATATTACCTGCTCTTTTTGACTTATTAATTTCTGTCATCCAAAATCAGGGACTGAGCTAAGGTGTTGTTTAACAAAGGTTTTGATGAATTCAAAGGTGAGCATTTATACTCAGTCTTTTCAAGTATCTGCTCTTATATTTGAGTTAATCGCGCTTTGGTCCCCGATGTTATCTCTCCTCCCGATATTGTGATATGGCAAACAGAGATCGACGTTGTGTTGCTGACATGGCATGACACGCGAAATGGTGGTGCCACGTCATCATTATGACTATCATTGTATCAATGGAGAGACAAAAACCGAAAAAAAGAAATGTTTTGTATGAAAATTTTGATAAATGTTACCAATTATTAATTACCAACATGTGGATATTTGGCAGGTTGAAGCGCCAAATGAGTTTACCTGGATGCACTTACATCAGACTTGGTTGGATGGCTCAGAAGGAAAGGATGATACTTGGTTTATCTAACACTGTTAACCTTTTCAATGTATTTAGCTGAGCATGGGACATTTAAATCTGCACTCATACCTTAGAGGCTGCGTTGCACGGTGCGGGTACGGTACCCGGTACAGGTGCGGGTGCGGGTGCAGGTACGGGTACATTTTGCAAATTTGAGTACCCGTGCTTCAGAGCTTAGAGGTGATCAAGCTGCAAGGTGTAGTTTGTTTATGTAATAATAGTTCTATCATGAAAGAAGTCTAGACTAATAATAGAAGAAACTAATATCTACAATGTAAAACAGTTAGATGAATTTTTCAAAAAAAGTCAATTTATATATAGTGTGGGATAGCTCAATCAACTGGTCTATGCTAATTGATTGCAATTGCATCATTTGTTATGTAACTTTGAAGAAACAAGATTAATATATGATGATAATGATTAAACCACCTAAGTCTATACCATGCGCTTGAAATGCAAAGGTAATACCCAAATTGAAAGGAAAAAAATGTCATCACAACCGCCGCCACGCCACTATGATCACAGGAAATGGCACGACAGCTCGCACCGCTGGAAGAACCCTTGACAACCCAGTCTGTTTGATGGTATTGGCTTAAGACTTTGGAATGTACTCATCCTCAAAGTCTCAGGTTTACTTCTCTCCAGTGTCAATTTGAATGAGCTAATTTAGCTTCTTCAAACAAAAAAAATTGCAGTATACTAATGTTAATACTCCCTACTTTTTAACGAAGGAGCCTTTGACGCAACAATAAAGTTGTTGTCACGTGGCTGAAAGATCACATGTTCAAGTTCAAGTATTTGAAACAGTTTCTTATGTAAAAAACAGGAGAAGCTGTGTATATTGTATCAAATGGTGGAACCCCTTCCCAGATCATGGGAGCTTTGGTGTACCAAACTATTTTTTGTTTTTTAATACTCTACTTTTTAATAAAGAGTCCATTGGGTGCATTAGTAAAAAAAAAACGAACAAAAGGAGTTCCTTGGGTGCTGCTGCAAACATATATTTGTTTGAAAAATTTATTTTTACCCTCGATCATAAAATACATAGAAAAAGAAACTTGGTGTTGTCTAAATTAGATAACAGTGACAGTCAATTAATTTAGAACCATGATTTTGATTCTCCACCAATAAATTAAAACATGAGGGAAAAATACTCTTTAGGCTTCCTGATTTGCTCTCATGCATCCTAAACTAACGAAAATACTCCAAATGACAGTTAATTATTGTTCGCTTGCCTACAGAAGTTAACTACAAGGAAGGAAAGAGTATTCACAATGATAGTGTAAGCCTGGGGCAGTTCTATGGCCCGGCGACCCCGGGCACTCGCCCGAGTTCCGGGTAAATTTTTTTGCATTTTCTTATGTAAATCCCTATGAATTTCTTATATAAATCCCTATAAATTGAGCAATTTCTTTAATTTTTTTGATTATTTGCTTGCACTTTCATATGTAAACACCGATAAATGTGTTGCAATTTTTTTTTGCCTGGGCTTTACAATAATCCTGGCTCCGCCACTAGTGTAAGCTTTATGATGTTTCTTGTAAAGCTTTTCCCGCTCCTCTGTCAAACTTTTTTTTGTTTAAAGCTTATTCATCTACATCTACTAGAATGGCACAACCATCTTCATTTATATCTCATAGTTCTTCATCAAGAGCTATGGCATGACTATGGGAGGTGTAGACAGGTAAGATCATATTTGGAATTGGATTTTGAAGTAATGTTGTTCAACTCAGGGGAAGGAGGAACAAATGTCATTGTTTTGGTTTTCTCAGGATCTTTTAGTTGGTACACAGTTAAATGTTAAATCAACATACCAGGTATAATTGTACCAATTAAAGGAGAGAAAAATACAAGAAGGGGGTTGAATTGTGTTGGATTTTTCTAAAAATCCTTTTTATGTTAAAACAAAATAGATTATATGAAAGATATGCAGAAGAGAGAGAAGAGATCAACACTTATATTTATCCTGGTTCTTCCCACATAGGGATTACATCCAGTTTACTCACAGAGAGATTTTTCCACTATAGTCAATTACAAAAGTACTTACACATACCACGTCTAAAATTTCCTGACTCTTCTTGAGGACGTCATTCAATCCAACAGGACTAAGAGTTTACAAGAATTTGTTGTTTACACTTCAGACTCAATGAGTGGTAAACTAATTTAAGCACAATACAAATGATTTTTTATCTAAACAATATTTTTAAACACTTAAGAAATTCTAAGATGGGTGTTTGTAAGAATTGGATCATAGTTTTGGCACAATTATATGCGTGTTGTTCTCTATTTATCTTCAAACACTCAAGGTCATTTTATAGGAGATTTTAAAAGAGATGTTGTTTGTAGAAGTGTCAGCACAGCAAGATTCCTTGTGAAGTTTCATCAAATTTCAAATCCTTTAATATTTATGGATTTTTTTTGTTGAATAATACATTAGAGTTAATTCCTTCATTGGGAATTATCTGTTGCATACGTTTTGTATCTCACATAGATTTTTCCGATGTTGCAACATGCATTCTTTTAATTCACCAAAAGACAAAAGCACTACTGATCATGGATAGTGACGTTTCTTCATAACAAGACAAAATTGGATCAAATGTTTATCAGAGCGTTGACCTTTTACTTTATTCTTCAAGTCATAGCTCATTTATCGTCAAAGCTTCTCTTGAGTATCAGAGTTCTTCTTCTTTCTTCATAGCATTCAATTTCAGGGCCATAATGTTGACTTTAGAGTCGGATTTTTATTCTACGGTCATGCACACTTAAACAAACTTTAGAGTACCCAATTGTTCTTTTATTATATATTGTTATCATAAAAAAAACTTAGAGATATTGTTCTAAACCCCTTCTTTATTCAACAATGTTCACTTTTCTTTTCTCTTTAGAGATGTATTTAGTTATTATGTGTAACTAAATACTTTAGATTAGGATTTCAAAGATACCTCTATTGAATTATTGGATAAGTTCTCACAAAAATTTTCATGTCTTGATTATATTTGAATTATGCTTATTTGATATATCTTGTTCTTAATGCTTTTTAGTTCATTTTATCTTGAATCAAATTTAGGTTAGAATTTCTCTTAAGCCTTTCAAACCAGAACCAAGATATAATAGTTACTAAGGCAGTTCGCCGAGAGATCGAGAATTCACATTGTATGAATTTGCTTAACGTACCATAGCGCTCGTGAAAATATAAGTCTACTACTAACCTGATGTGCGGATTAGACAAGTGTACCAAATCGTTTACCAAGTAATAAAGTGATAAAGTAGAGTATCGCATCCACATGGATTGTCGTTTCGTCCAAACAATTTGCTTTACTTATTTTTAGTTTGACAAATAAATAAAAGAGTTGAGAGTTAGAGATTTGCAATTTTTATCTGTTTGCAACATATCAAGTTACCTGTTTTAGTTGCAGAAAAAGAAACAGCGGTTAGGATTCTTCGAATCCCCCCTATTTATTATGTTGGATATTAAATAACAGTCATGTCGCATTTATTTATCTTAGGTAGATTATACAAGTGATGAGACCGTTGAAACTACTAAGTTAAGAGAATGGTTATACTAGCTTTACTCCCCAGAGTCGTTTGTTTCCTTAATTCTAACTAGTTACATCCTAAGTTCAGCAGATTTTACTCAGTATTAGTAATGTCACCTCCTAAGTACTTACTACTAGGGTCAACTCTCTTTCGGTATCTTTCGCTAGTTAAAACTAATTACTTCCTAGACATATAGATATTAATAGCAAGATATAAATATCAAGATATAAGCATCTGAATAGTAATATCAATATCAGGCCCTGTTACAACCTAAATATCTAATTTAGGATTACGATCCTTTGAAATAAATAATTCATAATAAAACTAAATAGAAAACAAAAAATAAATAAAATAAAAGCGACATTAAATTAAATAAATATCCAACAAAAATAATTAGAGGTTCATCTTAGAACTCTAACATGAATGGATTTAGTTACATATGGTAACTAAAAACAAATTACTAAAGATAAAAACATACACTAGAAAATCAAGGAGAAGATAGAAACTCTCCTGAAGCTCCAAAGATGCCTTTCTCTTGAATTGCTCCAGTTCTGAACGAGAATTTCGAAATGAGGAAGGATAGCATTTATTGTGAGAGTTTCTAACTGGGTTTGGGGTAAAAATGCGGGCTTTACCCACTAAAAAAAGTAGGTAAAAATGTTGGCTCCCCGAGCTTTTGCATGCTTAGGGCGCATGAGTATGAACCCAAAGCCATGCTCTAGGCGCATGGACATGCTCTAGGTGCATGGCAAGTTTTTCCATGCTCTAGGTGCATGACATGTGCTCTAGGAAAATGGTTCAACATTCCGGGCCCAAATTCTCCGATTTTCCGTCGTTTTAGGTCTTTGTCTTCGAATAACTTACCCCAGAACTTGGGAACAAAATTCATCCCATTGTAAAATCTCATGAGGCCTCTTGAATCTTCATTCTTGTTCTTTCCAAAGTCTTCACAAATCTTTGGATGTTCTTGATTTTTCGATTTGCATGATTTCTTCGTGATTCAAAAATCCCCTAAAATTGCTATGTTTCGGGAAAACTAGAATTACATACTCAAATATAGAAAACATTACAAAAGTCCTAAAATCATAGGCCATTGTTCTAATACTCCTCCTTTTTGCTGCTAAAACCTACTAAAAATGACTGAAAAATTTGCTAAGAATAACGTAAGATTGCCTGTCATCACAATCATAGAGAGCAATATTGAACGAAGGTGCCTTGAGTCATAATTGTAATAGGTCTTACTTTGCTAAGTGTCATGAGCATAAACCTTAAATAGTAATTGGTCTATGAACATGTTCTACCCAACAAGGAGATAAATGGTATTCGAAGAAAACTAATCATCTTGATAATTGTGATTCATTTTACATTTATGCTATAACATGACTATATGCTAAAGAACAAAAAGCAAGACAAACATAAAATAGATTAACTAAAAAACATCATCAAATACGCATAAAGTAAACTATACAAGCTTCAAAAACGCCAATTGATTGTCAGAAATACATTTATGAAGGATGTGCTTCAATCTATTAGCAAGAACTTTTGCTAGTAGCTTGTAAAGCACGTTACATAAAGCAATGGGCCTCCAGTCTTTCATCGTATTTTGTTCATCACCTTTAGGTATTAAACCTATACTTGTGAAGTTTTCTGAGGGAGGAAATTGATTTTCATTAAGCCACTTACAACATTTACTAAAAATATCCGTACTGCATATAGACAAAAAGTGTTGAAAGAAACCCGGATTAAAACCATCTGAAACTGGACATTTATCTGGGTGCATGGAAAACATGGCTTCTTTAAACTCTTGTACCTGAAAAGGAACAGTGAGAACAACATTGTCCTGATCTGACACAACAGACGTGACTGCATCCACAACCGGCATCTGGACGTCATGTTCTTGCAAAAATAATATATGAAAATTACCTTTTACAACCTTACCCAAACCCTGTTCATCTGTAATTCTAGTTCCAACATCATTTTCTAACGCAAGGATACAATTTACCTTTTTACGAGAAGTAGCAAAAGCATGGAAGAATTTTGTGTTAAGTTCACCGTCTCGATACCAGTGAGTTTTAGCTCTCTGTCTCCAATACTTATCTTCCTGAATCATCAGTTAGGTCATTTCTTTCCTCAAAGTAGTCAATTGTGATGGGTCTGCAACAAGAGTTTGATTATGGCTTTTTCAAACCGTTGATGTTGACTTTGCTCCACGAACTAAGATCATAAGCACAATATTCTAGATTCTCAGCAATCGACATACCTGCACTAAACAACCAAATATCAGAGACAATATCATTAATGCCTAGTTCAACACACCAATAATTTCAAACTTGAATTTTCTCTTGAGAACTCAAACTTAAATCTTGTTTTTAGTATAAAAGAAAATATAACTTGAATTGTCCCACAATATATATATATATATATATATATATATATATATATATATATATATATATATCATTCTAGCTAAAAATACATATTAGTCGTATCTTATTCGTTTTAAAGTACCAATAAATTATTGATAATTCTTTGTCTATTACAACCACTACTATTTTTTTTATTTTTTTAGGTCTAAACAACCATTACTATTTATTATTCCTTTTCTTTCAATTATTTATATTTCTCTTTTTCAAACTTTCAATGAAAGACAATTTTGTAAAATAAACTTAATAACTCATAATATCTATTTTTCTTAACATGATTTTGTACAAATACCTTGGTTATATTGAATTAGTTAGTTATTTTAAATTAAAAAATCCTTTGAAAAAAATTAGAAATGTCCTTTAAACAAATTTTTAATGTTATTTCAGCTTCGTTTTGATTTTTTAATTAATCCTTTTATGAATTGGATGATAGTATTTCTTCTGATGAGTTGCCCCATCTAGCTCGGTGTTGGAGGTTGTTTCGGCTGTAGCACTAAGTGACGTGCATTCTGTGGAAGTGGAGTGGTTGCATTAGATATCGCATGAGGAGGTTGAGAACCCCACGATTGATGATGCTACTGCCACGCTTCCTGATGATGTGGAACATAACCATTCGAATCCGCGGGAGCTGGTGGAGAGTCCCAAGGGTTCCTATGGGTATGACCCACACTCATCCCATGTTGAGCACGATGACGTGCGTGAGGTATCTGTTGAATTGTTACAGGTTCATACAAATCATATTGTTGAGCATGATGACGTGCAATATGGTTCATATGAATCCTCTTTGCTCGTTTCATTGATGCTTCATTGGTGGCATAAGATGCCGTGGAGAGGTCCCATGATGGGGTTGAGGTTTTAGAGCAAGAGGTGGTCCCTGTTGGTTTAGCACAGACTGAACTACCAGAAGTTCACAGTAATCCTAGAAATCAGCATGACATGAAGTTATGGCGCCACATTCAAGATTATGATAAAAAAATCAGCTGGAACACCATTCACCCCGGTCTTAACAAGGAAATAGAAGCAAAACCTAAAGAAGACCATTGTGGGTAACTCGTACAACACCCGTTCTACGAGTGATAATTCTTCTATGGATCAATGATAGTTTTATACTGGAATGTTCGCGGCATTGGTAACTCGGACGCAGAAATCGCCTTAAAAAATGGTATTTGTCTCATAAGCGTTTGATTATTTTTTGGTTGAACCTATGATTAATTTTGTGCAAGATCCTTCTTAGTATTGGCATGGCATCGGGGTCACAAAAAGTTGGACTAATAATAGAGGTAACATGTTGCCAAATTTATGGGGTCTTTAGGGAAATGAATGTAGTTATGGGAGCTCATGAAAAGAGGGGATCTTGGCCTCCCCCTTCGGTTTCTTGTTTGGATTTTGCGAATTGGACGAATGCAAATCTGTTAACTCATCTTCCTAGGTCCCTCGGTCGATGGAGCAGTTTGGCTGTCAGTTTTACCTACGGTTTTGCAGGCAGACTTTTATTCGGACCGTTGTGGTATGACTCGGTTTAGGTTTTCGTAGGTGGTTGCTATTTTATATTTCTTTTTCTCTGTTTTTCCTGTTTTTTTCGTAGAGGATTTTGGCCTAGTTCCTCTTGTATCTTTTTCCTTCTTTTTTAATAATATTTCAAGATTGGCAGTAGAGGATGAGGGTTCATCGGGGTGCCAACCTAGTCGGGCTGTCGTTGCTTCTGTAACACCTCATTTTAATTCTATTATTTTTAAATGATGTTTGAATATTGTTTATATGATTTTGCATGACTTATTTGATATATATATATATATATATATATATATATATATATATATATATGATTTTATGTGAAATATATGATTTATGTGTTATTTTATTATATAGTTGTTTTATTATTTAAATAAAATATGAGAAATAGAAATAAGTAGTAATAATATTTATTTAGAATTAAGGGGGGGATTAATTATAATTATGTGGAATAAGTGGGAGTTAAGAGAAAGAAAAGAGGGGTTATGTTTTGGGAGTTAGTAAGGAAAGAGCCAGACAAAAAACATTTTCACGTACAGTAGAGAAAAAGAGAGTTTTTGAGAGAAAGAAGAGAAAAACCAAGAGGGCTAGGAGAAGAGCTAGGAAGGGATCAAACTGTTGTAGGCTTTCAATCGTTGCTGAATTAAGGTAAGGGTGGGATTCCTTTCACTAATAATGTATATAATTCTAAAAATTTGTGATTTGTTGTGTTCTTGTTTCTAGGTTTTAGAAGTTTTGTGTAATTTCTAAAATGGACGAATTGTGTTGTTGATTGCCTGTTTCAGTGTTGTTATGTTGTCTATGTTGTATGTTGAACCCATAAACATCTGTGCTTACACGTTTTAGGTAATCAGGGATCAAAAATGGGTTTTTTTGGATGATTTAGGGTTAGAAAATTCGAGGACTTACCCTGCCCAGACGACCGTTCGCTTAAGCGAACTGCTTGTCGCTTAAGCGACCATTCAAGTAGTTGCCCAGAACCTAGTCGAGACCGTTCGCTTGAGCGAGCCCTGAGCGAACTCGTAAGCGAAGTCACCCTCCCTCTCGGCGTTTTGCTCGCTTAAGCGAAGAAGGCTTTTAGCAGCCGCATTTTGACCTTGGTTCATACTTAAGGTGGCCCGTCCGGGTAACAAAATGCTTATGTTAAGCTGTATAACCCCTGAATAGGCACTAAACCTTATAGAAACTTCTTATTGCTTGAAAATGAATGATATAAGTGAAATTGTGCACCTATTGGTGAACCTTGTTGTAAGAATTTGGTCCAGTCCTTTTCGGTTGTAGTCGTAAGGTATGCCATAGTTGATTATGCATGCTAGATGTTGATGTTGTTGTTGTCCTAGTTGTATGTTGAAATACACAAGTCGAGTCCATTTGCATACTCATAACTGTTGGGGGCTTATGCCCTGGAATGCTTAGCATTCACACCCGTTGGGGGCTTATGCCTTGGAATGTTTATCATTCACCTGTTGGGGGCTCATGCCCTGGGATGCTTTAACCATCCAACTGTTGGGGGCTTATGCCCTGGAATGCTTAGCATTCAACGCGCGTAAAATGGTACCACATGCATAATGCATTTGTCGTTGTCGATGTCACATTGTCGTAGTCATTGTCGTCGGTCATGTCGTTGGTGTTCATTGCTGATAATGACATTGTTGTTGCTGTTGTTTAATGTTGTTGAAGATAATTATGTTGCTATTATATGTGTGTATATTTATTCACATTATATATGAATTGAATAATGCCTGTTGTAAGATGTTGTTGTTTCATTGATTTGATGAATTATATATATTTATTATTGATCGTGTATCTCACCCCTTCTGCTTGAAAATGTTGCCCTTCGTATAGGTAACTTGCAGGTAATGAAGATTAGTAGGATGAATGGCTCTGTGTCTAGGGCTCTGATACATATTAGGATGGGGGTCGTCGCGAATGTTTCCTTATTCTTTTATGTATCTTATCTATGAAAAGACTATGTCGTGGGAGTTTATTATTGTTGAAAATAATATTTTATAACTGTTGAGGCCTTTGTGCCAGGATTATGTTGACGTTGAATTATAATTTTTGAAGATTTATTCCGCTGCAGTTTATGAGAATTTATGTTGTTTTGAAATAAATAGTTTATTCTTATTTATGAAATTTTGAAAAGTAGTGTAATACTCTGTTGTTGAAATACTCTGATATAATTATTTTTATTATTACGTTGTTGGGTGAACGGGGTGTTACAACTTCCCCTTGATGCCTGTCATTTCTCCTGTATTAGCGGAATTTTTTTTATATTATTTTTTGTGTTATATAATTGTATTAATAAGGATTAGAAAAAGTTATAAAAACTATATCACTTCTTCCAACATCTTTGTTGAAACGATAACTTACTTTATTACTTTGAACAATTGAGGGAACTTCCTAGTCTTTACTTTTTGGTGTTATATTATGAATGGTTAATATGTCTTTACCCCCATGTAATTTGGGCGAGTTCCGGTTTACTCCCTGTAAAAAAAAGTTTAGATTCCAACCTTGTAATTTAATATTCTTTCGTTTTAGACCTTGAGGCTAGCTGACTGGACAAAAATGCTGACGTGGCATGCTGACTATGCATATATGATTATGTGGCACGCTGATTGTATAATTAATTTTGTTTTTTATTTTTTAAGGGCACATGTGGCATTTTGCCTATTTTTTTAAAAGAAAATTAATATAAATGAAATTATATTATTTTAAAAATATGAAAATTAATTTTTGAAAATAAAAAAATCGTAAAAACATTATATTTTCGAAAAAAACCGACTTTTCTAAACTTTTTTTTTTCTAGATTTGAATTTGAAACAAAATTCTGGAATTTTTAAAATAAAAAAATTTAGAAAAACAAATTTGAAATTAAAAAAAATTTCAGATTTTTTTTGAAATAAAAAGTTTCTAAAAATTTTATCTACCAAAAACAAAACTTCAGGAATTATTTTTATTTTTTAAAATCTGAAAATAATTTTTTTAATTCAGATTAAATTATGAAAATAAGATTTGAAATTTATATAATTTAAAAATAAAATCGATTTTATTTTAATTTTCAAAATCTTAATTTCATATTTTTTTATTTTTTGAAAATAAATCTGAATTCTGATTTTTTTCAAATTTTTTAAATTTAAAAAAAAATCTGATTTTTTTTTTCAGTTTTGAAATAAATTATCTGAATTTTTTTCTATTTTTAAAATTAATTTTCAGTTTTTATTAATTTTTATTTTTAAATAATATAAATGAAAATAAAAAAATTAAAAATAAAATTAATTATACAGTCAGCGCGCCACATCATCCAAAAATGCTGACTCAGGGTGCCACATCATCATGTTTGCACAGTCAGATGAGCTCATGGTCTAAAACGAAATAATCTTTAAATTACAAGGTTGGAATCTAAACTTTTTTTCTTATAGGTGATAAACCGGAACTCGCCCAAATTACATGGGGTAAAGACGTATTAACCCTATTATGAATTTATAATGAACAACATCCTCATAAAGAATGTACTCAGAATAAAAGATTTATCACTAGTCACTGGCAAAAAAAAAACCCTTGTTAGCAAGAAAATCAGCACGATGAATAGTTTCTCTACACGTATGCGAAACTTAAGTCATATAGGAGGGAAGATTTAGGAGAGATAAACAACTTGCAGAAGAGGTTGCAAGAGAGTATAACTAATATTACATAATAAATAAAAAAATTCAAAACCGTGTAAGATTAAATCTCGAAAATAACCCAAGAAAGAAATAACGTTGGTGACAGCTTAATCCCTATTTTACCTTTTTTTAAAAGAAATAATACGATAACAATAAATTTAAAATATTTCTCTTTGTTGAAGGATAAATTTGGGAAAAATAAAACTAATTGTTAACAAATTTTATATTTCTATCTTGTTTTTTCATTCAAAGGATTTAGTCATTGTAATATTTTTTTATAAGAAAGAGTGATAATAATTAACATTTTAGTATCCTTATAATTGAATTTATACGTGTGTAATCACAATATTAGTAATTCTTTTGCATTTATATCACTTACCATATACGTTCTATGTCATCTTTTCGAGACTTGTCTAGATAGACACAGCTGTTTTAGTATCAATCGATGTAATTCTTCTCTATAAAACGATTCATTCATCATGAGTAAATCAAGTATTTCAATTTCACAAAAAAAAATTATATAAGAAATCCTTATTAAGAACAAAAATATCTTTGCATTCTTTATGTCTTACATTTATCCCTTTAACACAACATGCACCCATTTGACATTGGGTGTGTGTCCATGTCACAAATTGAATACACACACATATCATATTGGAAGGAGATGGTGGGGTTATTCAACTAACTTGATGCTTTTTGATGATCCTTGGAAGATCAAGAAGGTGCTCCAAGAGGATGATCTTGCTGATAAGCTATTGCTAGACAGAGATTTGGTAGAGGAATTGGTGTTGCCTGTGTTGAGTGCTGGTGCTGATCTTGAAAGAGGAGCTTTGGTTAGGATTTTTGATTATGACATCAAATCCATGCATGTACTGGTTCATAAGAGATGTGTTTCTTCAGGAAACTATGGTTTCTTTGACAATTGGTTCTATGATTTTGTTAGAAGAAGGGGGTTAAAGAAAGGAGATGAAATTGGCTTCCATTGGGATCCATATATGAAACACTTTGATTTCTCTGTTCTATTTAGGACTATTAGGATGTAGTCGCATGCACCAGAAGAATTGTTATGTATACTCCCTTCGATCACCGTTGTAATTAAAAAAATACTTTTTAGATTCATTAAATAAGTGATGTATATGACCATTAATATAGACCATATACATTCTTTATTCAATGAACCTAAAAAATAATTTTTTTTGCTTATAATAGTGACCGGATGGAGTACTATATTTTAAGGTGGCATTAAGGAGTTCTTGACTAGTAGTATTTTAAATTTTAAGTGGTTTTGTAATAATCCTTTTTAATTAAAAAAAAAACAAATGGGTAAAAAAATTCACTCTCCAACGAGTCGGTCCTAGTTTTTTCTCTCTAGGTTTTCTCTTCTAGTTTCTTCATTGAGGGGTGGTTTTGGGTCAATTTTTGACCTGAAATCACCCCTCTTCATCTTTTTCTCTCTATTTCAATCTAAATAAGTGATTTTCACATAGATCTAGGTTTTTCCATCGTGATTTCGTCATCTGAGTGCGCTGGTGTGTTGTTCGTCATCTTGTGCGGTGTTGTTTGATTTTCCGTCTTGTTGCGGTGTTCATTTGATTCATATTGAAAGATTGATTATTCAATCGAAGATTTTGGCGTCAATGTTGCAGATCCAGGGCATGGGTATTCCGATCACTTTAATTTTATCATATATTTTTGTAGGCATTATGCCGTTATATGCTATTAATTTGGATGATGTGCGTTTGTTCACAGATTCAACCTTTATGTTTTTAGCGGTGTTGAATGATGTACTCTATCAATTTGAATGAATGAATATCGTTTTGTTTTTGTCAAAAAAATAATACAATTTGATGTTTGTTTTTCACAACCATGTATTACCTTCTTTTGTTCTTATGTCATTTGTTCTTCATTAATGTTGGTTATGATGGTAATATTAAATTCAAGTTATCGGATAAATTTCCTTTATGCTACAACTTTTGCATTCTATCGAGACAACAATATGTTCTATTTTCTAGGTATAGTGATATGGTGTAAGGGAGAGGTGGTTTTTGGTCATTTTGTTGGCTTGGAATAACCTCTCAACATTGTTTTTCCTCCTTTAATCTAAATAAGTGGTATCCATAGAAATCTTGTTTTTCTTTCATATTTTTCGATGATTTCATCGTTTGATTTTGGCATTGCTTTGTTTGTCTTCTTGTTCGCTCCAATCTATTTCAGACTCAATCAATGATTCAGGTATCAACATTATCGGTGTTGTGGAAAATATACATGTTGAAAGAGTCCCACATTTCCTAGTAATGTAAAATAAAAGGGGGACAAGGCTATATGTTGGACTTTAGTTATTCATTATAAGATGCACCAATCAAAACCACTTTAAGTTTATATTTGAATAATTTTCTATTATAATCTTTTTATATTATACTAGTTCTTTATATCATACTCATTCTTTAAAGTGTTGAAAAGGCATGTTAGATATTTTTTATGGAGAGCTTCGGACTATTTGAGGTTAGTACTAGAAGTTTTACTCTTCCTTATTTGCACCTTCTGCTGCAAGTTTGATGGCTTCTGATCATTCAACACCATACGTTTGAATCCTTTTGGTTTTGATTTTTCAGAAGCAACAACTGTTTCATTCCTCTGAAACTTAGACTTTAATATACCAAACTCTAAGTTCATCAAACTCTTAGGTATGGGTTCTGATCTCTTCAGAATCTTAATCTTTGGAGTCTTGGGGTCAGAGTTGATCATTACCTTAGGCTTAGAGTTCTTTGAGTTTGAGATATTCTTAGTTTTAGAACTAGAAATTTCTAATTCTAACTGATCAACAGCTTCAGACATTGCACCTTCAGGTACAAAGAAGGTTTTCAATCCTTCCTTTATGCATTCACAACATACTTTGAGATTGATTTCATTAAGTTTCCCTTCTGAGAATCCAATTCCCTTTCCATTGTTCTTGTAAATGCCATAAATCATAAAGCTACTTTGCTTCTGTCAATACCAGATATGATAAAATCTTCAAGAGAAATTTCATGTTTACTTAAAGATTTTCCACCACATTTTTCTTGTAGCTTCTGACAAAGATATAATAAAATCTTCAAGAGCAATTGATTTTGTCTTCTTGATAGATTCATGCTCATTGAGACTAATCTCATGAACCTTTAGAGATCTCATAAGATCTTCAACACTTAAAGTGTTTAAATCTCTAGCTTCCTCAATAGCAGTAACTTTAGGTCTCCATCTAGCAGGTAAGCTTCTAAGAATCTTGTTTACATGATCAGAAGCTACATAGATTTTCTTCAATATTTGAAGTCCAGAGACAAGAGTTTGAAATCTTGAGTACATTTCCTCAATGCTTTCATCATCCTTCATCTTGAACAACTCATATTGATGAACAAACATAGTAGCCTTTGTCTCTCTAACCTTCTTACTGCCTTCAAAGTTTGCACATAGAGAAGCAAACATTGCCTTTGCGGTGGATTTGTCACTCATTTTCATATACTCTGTGCGAGGTATAAAAGCAACAAGGATTCCTCTGATCTTGTGATGTTTCTTGTAAAGCTTCTTCTGAGCAGGGGTATGTTTCTTTTTATCAATAACAGCTCTTTCTTCATCAAGAACCAAGTCACCAACTCCATCTTCAAGAATATCCCATAGTTCATCATCCAAACTCATGATGTGACTATACATGTTAGTTTTCCACAATGAAAACTCTTCAGGTTTTTTTGGTTTTGATGTTGCAGGGATAGAAACTAAGGAGATTGTCAAAGATGGTAACCAACAAGAAGCTCCTCCGAAAAATGAGGACAACAAGGATAAGGAATTTGAGAGAGATAGCCAGGAGGAAGAAAAACAAGAAACCTCACCATTGTCTCCTCATGTTTGGATCATCACGAGAGACCATCCCTTGGAGAACATTCTTGGTGACATTAAAAGGGGAGTAATTGTAACACCCCGCTTTCCAAACATTAATAATTAACAAATTAAATCAGAGTTTTCACCAAAACGGAATGCTACATTTTCTTTCAAATAAAATCTCCAAATGAATAAATGAATAATTATTCTCCACAAAAATAGTCAATAAAAATTAACCTTCAAACTTCGCAGCGAAATTAATTTAAAACAGCAAAATAAGTCTTTGGCACGCAGGCCTCATCAAATTCTCATAATTCATAAATAATACGTAAGGAAAGAGAAAACAAGTAACAAATTCCCGTCCCGTTACGTATCAGAGCCCTAAGACACTTTGAGCCGACATCTCTACTAATCTTCGTTACCTGCACTTGCCCACAAGGCGGCAATTCCAGCAGAAGGGGTGAGATTCACAAACAACAATAGATATTATAATTCATTAATTAAATTCAACAACAGCGATAAAATGATAAACAACTGTCAGTTTATATTTTAAACAATCCAACAACATCATTAACTACGACACCGACGACTCAACCAACGACAACAACCACAACAACAACAACAACGACGACGACGACAATGCGACTAATGCAAATGCATGTGGTACCATTTTACGCGCGTTGAATGCTAAGCATTCCGGGGCATAAGCCCCCAACGGTTGAATGAAATAACATTCCAGGGCATAAGCCCTCAACGATTGAGTGATAAACACTCCAGGGCATAAGCCCTCAACGGTTGAGTGAAAACACTCCAGGGCATAAGCCCTCAACAAGGTATGAGTATGAAATAGACTCAATAATGTATATCTACATACAACTCAACAACAGCAACGACAACTATAATATGCATAATCAACTATGACATAAGACTCCAACTTAATCAATAGGACACAACGAAAGGGCACAACAAAGCCTCACAACAAAAATTCAACAATTAGGCATGGTACAGTGTTACTCGCCGTGGCGAGCAACTTACTCGCCGTGGCGAGTTCAGGAATTTGAGCTACTCGCTATGGCGAGTTGGGGGCGAGCAAAAGTGGTTACTCTCGGCATTTTGACATTTTTCACCTAAAATCTTCATTTTTAAGTTCCCAAAACCCAAATTTAATTCTGTAAAAAGGTGTCATTCATCCCTAAACATAATAAGGCACTCAAATTGATATAAAAATTGACTTAAAAACATCGTTAAGACAATTAACGACTTTTAATTTAAGCAACTTGCCGTGGCGAGTGCATCTGCTCGCTGTGGCGAGCGTTAAGGCTTCACTACTCGCCTGGCGAGTGGGACTGCTCGCCGTGGCTAGCTACACAGGCATTGCTCGCCTGGCGAGTGGGTTTACTCGCCGTGGCGAGCGACGATTGACAGAACCACGAATTGTACGAACAGACTTCTCCTTTTCAACCCTAAACCCCAAATTTAACACCTAAAGGCTCAATTTTGATGAATTTCATCACTCCTATGCATTCTAACATCAGAACAGCAATAAACAACAACAATTACATGAATTCATTAAGTTAATAGCATCAATTAATCCTTAACCTAATTCAATTCACCAACCCTAACAACCCAACATTAACCAATGAATTATAGAACCTATAGTTGAGAGTTAGTCTTACCCTTACCTTAGATTATTTCCTGAATTCAAGCTGCGTTCATCTCCTCTTGCTTCTTCTCTCTTGTTCTAGGTTTTCTCCTTTTTTTCTCTGTTTCTCACCGTTTCTACGTGAAAACTGTTTCTGACTATTCTTTCCTTCTAACTCCTATTAATACCACTTAATTCCCACTTATTTCTAATTAACTCCCATTAAAATATTAAATAATTCATTTTAATCCCCAACCTTCTAATAATTATAATTCTCACCTATTTTAATTAAATAATCAAAATAATCATATAATAAAATATATCACACCTTAAAATCAACATAAATTATTTAAAATCATAAAAACTTTTTAAAATCAACTGAAATTAAATAATCGACAACTAGGGCGTTACAATTCTCCCCAACTTAAAGAATTTCCTCCTCGAAATATTACCTCAAGCAAACAACTCAGGATAAGACTCTAGCATCTTACTTTCCAGCTCCCAAGTCAAGCTTTCACCAGTTACTCCACCCCAAACAACTCTCACCATAGGTATCTCCTTGCCTCTCAACTTCTTCACCTTACGATCATCAATTCTCAACGGTAAAGTCTCCACCGTAAGGTTGTCTCTAATTTGCACGTCATCTCTTGGTATAACATGCGAAGGATCCGCTACGTACTTCCGCAACTGCGACACATGAAACACATCATGCAGATTCGAAAGATGTGGTGGCAAACCTATTCGATATGCCACTGGCCCAATCCTCTCCGATATCTGATAAGGACCAATAAACTTCGGAGTCAACTTCTTAGACTTCAACGCACGACCTACACCTGTCATAGGAGTGACTCTCAAGAACACATGATCACCCTCTTGAAATTCAAGTTCCTTTCTACGCTTGTCATTGTAACTCTTTTGCCGACTCTGCGACGCTTTCATCTGCTCTCTTATCAATTTAACCTTCTTTGTAGTCTGCTGGACTAATTCCGGTCCCAACACTATACTTTCTCCCGATTCAAACCAACACAACGGAGTTCTACACCTCCAACCATACAAAGCTTCAAATGGTGCCATACCAATACTCGAATGATAACTGTTGTTGTACGTGAACTCAATCAATGGTAGATGACTATCCCAAGCTCCACCTTGCTCAAGTACACACACTCTTAACAAATCTTCCAACGACTGAATCGTCCTCTCCGACTGACCATCTGTTTGAGGATGATAAGCCGAACTCAACTTCAACTTAGAACCCAAAGCCTCCTGCAAACTCTTCCAAAACCTTGAAGTAAACCTCAGATCTCTATCCGACACAATACTTGATGGAACACCATGGAACTTCACAATATTATGAATGTAAATCTCTGCCAACTGAGCTACCGGATAATTGATATTGATCGGAATAAAATGCGTTGACTTTGTCAACTTGTCAACAACTACCCAAATGGCATCATGCCCCTTCGGAGTATTCGGTAAACTCGTTACAAAATCCATGGATATGATATCCCACTTCCATTCTTGCACATCTAATGGTGTCAACAACCCTGCAGGCTTCTGATGTTCAACTTTAGATTTCTGACAAGTCAAACAAGCATACACAAATTGCGCGACATCTCGCTTCAATCTTGACCACCAAAATAACTTCTTCAAGTCGTGATACATCTTCGTAGCTCCCGGATGAATACTTAAGCTACTCCTGTGACTTTCTTCTAAAATCAACTTTTTCAACTCGTCATTATCAGGAATACAAATTCTGCCTCGGAACCTTAACACACCCTGATCATCAACCTGGAAATCACTATCTTCCGCTTCGTTACTAGCAACCATCAAGTCTACAAACTTAACATCAGCTTCCTGCGCTTCCTTGATACTGTTCAAGAATTCATTATTGATCTTCAACATACCCAACTGCACGCTCTAAGGTGCCAATTCACAAACTAGGCTCAAGTCTCTAAATTGCTCAAGCAACTCGAACTCTTTCATCATCATAGCAGACATGTGCAACGTCTTCCTGCTCAAGGCATCTGCAACCACATTGGCTTTACCCGGGTGGTAATTCAAACTAAAATCATAGTCCTTCAACAACTCGAGCCATCTTCTCTGTCTCATATTCAACTCTTTTTGATCAAACAAATATTTCAAACTCTTATGATCACTAAACACCTCAAAACTAGAACCGTACAAATAATGCCTCCAAATTTTTAACACAAAAACTACAGCAACCAACTCTAAATCATGTGTAGGATAATTCTTCTCATGTACCCTCAATTGTCTCGAAGCATAAGCTACCACCTTACCATCCTGCATAAGTACACCACCTAAGCCCAACTTAGACGCATCACAATAAACAACAAAAGGTTCATCTGACTTCGGTAAAATTAAAATCGGAGCAGTCGTCAACCGTTGCTTCAACTCGTTGAAACTGTTCTCACACTTGGTATCCCACACAAAAGCTTTACCCTTACAGGTCAACTGAGTCAGTGGAAGTGCCAACTTTGAAAATCCTTCGATAAATATGCGGTAATAACCTGCTAAACCCATAAAACTTCTAATCTCTGTGACTGACTTCGGAGTCTCCCATTGCGATACTGCTTCAACTTTCGATGGGTCAACCGCAATACCACTACCAGAAATAATATGGCCAAGAAAACTTACTTCACGTAACCAGAACTCACATTTTGACAACTTGGCATACAACTTCTTTTCTTTCAACACTTGCAAAACAATCTTCAAATGCTCTGCATGCTCTTCTTCAGTCTTAGAATAAATCAGAATATCATCAATAAACACAACTACAAATCTGTCCAGAAAGTCATGGAAAATTTTGTTCATATACTCCATAAATACATCAGGTGCACTAGTAACACCGAAAGGCATCACTTTATACTCATAGTGACCATATCGCGTTCTGAACGCCGTCTTCTGCATATCTTCATCATTCACTTTGATCTGATGGTAACCTGATCTCAAATCAATTTTACTAAACACACGGGCACCCACTAGCTGATCCATCAAGTCATCAATTCTCGGAAGTGGATACCTATTCTTTATCGTCACTTTATTCAACTGACGGTAATCTATACCCAGCCTCATGCTACCATCTTTCTTCTTAACCAATAATATCGGCGCTCCCCAACGTGAAACACTTGGTCTTACAAACTTCTTATCAAGTAGGTCCTCCAACTGCTTCTTCAACTCTGCTAATTCAGCTGCTGACATACGGTAAGGAGCCATCGACACCGGCTTCGTACCCGGAACAAGATCAATAGAGAATTCAACTTCCCTCTCTGGCGGCACATCGGGAATCTCATCAGGAAAAACTTCTGGAAATTCATTCACGACTGGTAGGCTATCAATCACCGCTTGATTCTCCACCGACAAATACGCTATCAAGGAAAACATCAGAATTTCGTCGCGCTCTATCTGCTTCAGCTGCTTAGTACTCAAGAAATCAACTTCACTCTCCTCTTCAGCGGAAGAGAAACGTACTGTCTTACTAAAACAATTGATGAGGACATGGTTATACTCTAACCAGTTCATCCCAAGGATTACATCCATACCCGTCAACGGTAAACATACAAGATCAACTTCAAAATCTCTACCAAACACAGACAGTGGACATCTTAAAAAAACAAGAGAAGTAGTCACTGAACCCTTAGCTGGAGTTTCAACAATCATTTCTCCATCCATATTAGACATAGTAAGCCCCAACTTAGAAGCACAACTAACAGCAATAAAACAATGCGTAGCACCAGTATCAATAATAACAATTAAAGGAGTACCATCAAAATAACAAGTACCTCTGATAAGTCGATCCTCATTGTCCGTCTGTGTACCAGACAATGCAAACACCTTCCCTCCAAGCTGAGCCTTCTTAGGCTTCTTGCACTGAGAACTAAGATGGCCCTCTTCATCACAATTGAAACAGACAATATCACCACGTTTGCATTCAGCTATTGTATGTCCCTTCTTCCCACATCGGAAGCGTTTCTTCTCATCACGGTGGCAAGCATTACTCTTGTGGCCTTTCTCACCACACTTGTAGCAGACAACCTCAGCAGAAGTCTCATTCTTCCTGGGCCTCCTCTCATCATTCACCCGTTGTTTCCCCTTATCAGCATGAGCACTGTAAGGCTTAGGACGGCTCTGCTGACTCTTACTCTTCCTTTCATTAATCACCTTGTAGTGAGCTTTCATATCCTCTTCGTAAATTCTGCAGCTACTCACCAAATTAGAAAAGTTGTGGATCTTCTGATAACCAATGGCCCGCTTAATCTCAGCACGCAGACCATTCTCAAACTTGATACACTTAGAGAACTCAGCAGTCTCAGGAGTGTAATGCGGGTAAAACTTTGCCAATTCAACAAACTTGGCAGCATACTCTGTTACTGACATGTCACCTTACTTCAGTTCCAGAAATTCAATTTCCTTCTTGCCTCGGACATCTTCCGAAAAATACCTATTCAGAAACTCTCTTCTGAACACAGCCCAAGTGATCACAGCTCCTCCGTTCCCTAGCACTGGTTGCACACTCACCCACCAATCATCAGCCTCCTCAGCCAGCATATGTGTGCCAAAATGCACCATCTGAACATCAGTGCATTGCATAACTCCGAAGATCCTTTCAACCTCCTTCAACCATGTCTGCGCTCCATCAGGGTCATACCTGCCCTTGAAAGTTGGTGGATGGTTCCTCAAGAAGGTTTCCAGCATGCGAACACCGTCGTTACCACCAGCATTATTCTGTTGACCCACAGCTTGAGCCATCGCTTGCAAAGCAGCAGCAAGTGCAACATCGTTCCTTTCAGCCATTGCGAAAATCTACACTACAACAACAACAACCAGGACATCAAAGACAATACAAAATTGTCACATGACTCTACTAGGCTCGATTCGACTCCACTACTTGGCCGGACGGACCAACTTGCTCTGATAACAATTGTAACACCCCGCTTTCCAAACATTAATAATTAACAAATTAAATCAGAGTTTTCACCAAAACGAAATGCTACATTTTCTTTCAAATAAAATCTCCAAATGAATAAATGAATAATTATTCTCCACAAAAATAGTCAATAAAAATTAACCTTCAAACTTCGCAGCGGAATTAATTTAAAACAGCAAAATAAGTCTTTGGCACGCAGGCCTCATCAAATTCTCATAATTCATAAATAATACGTAAGGAAAGAGAAAACAAGTAACAAATTCCCGTCCCGTTACGTATCAGAGCCCTAAGACACTTTGAGCCGACATCTCTACTAATCTTCGTTACCTGCACTTGCCCACAAGGCGGCAATTCCAGCAGAAGGGGTGAGATTCACAAACAACAATAGATATTATAATTCATTAATTAAATTCAACAACAGCGATAAAATGATAAACAACTGTCAGTTTATATTTTAAACAATCCAACAACATCATTAACTACGACACCGACGACTCAACCAACGACAACAACCACGACAACAACAACAACAACAACGACGACAACAACGACAATGCGACTAATGCAAATGCATGTGGTACCATTTTACGCGCGTTGAATGCTAAGCATTTCGGGGCATAAGTCCCCAACGGTTGAATGAAATAACATTCCAGGGCATAAGCCCTCAACGATTGAGTGATAAACACTCCAGGGCATAAGCCTTCAACGGTTGAGTGAAAACACTCCAGGGCATAAGCCCTCAACAAGGTATGAGTATGAAATGGACTCAATAGTGTATATCTACATACAACTCAACAACAGCAACGACAACTATAATATGCATAATCAACTATGACATAAGACTCCAACTTAATCAATAGGACACAACGAAAGGGCACAACAAAGCCTCACAACAAAAATTCAACAATTAGGCATGGTACAGTGTTACTCGTCGTGGCGAGTTCAGGAATTTGAGCTACTCGCTATGGCGAGTTAGGGGCGAGCTCAAGGCGAGCAAAAGTGGTTGCTCTCGGCATTTTGACATTTTTCACCTAAAATCTTCATTTTTAAGTTCCCAAAACCCAAATTTAATTCTGTAAAAAGGTGTCATTCATCCCTAAACATAATAAGGCACTCAAATTGATATAAAAATTGACTTAAAAACATCGTTAAGACAATTAACGACTTTTAATTTAAGCAACTCGCCGTGGCGAGTGCATCTGCTCGTTGTGGCGAGCGTTAAGGCTTCACTACTCGCCTGGCGAGTGGGACTGCTCGCCGTGGCTAGCTACACAGGCATTGCTCGCCTGGCGAGTGGGTTTACTCGCCGTGGCGAGCGACGATTGACAGAACCACGAACTGTACGAACAGACTTCTCCTTTTCAACCCTAAACCCCAAATTTAACACCTAAAGGCTCAATTTTGATGAATTTCATCACTCCTATGCATTCTAACATCAGAACAGCAATAAACAACAACAATTACATGAATTCATTAAGTTAATAGCATCAATTAATCCTTAACCTAATTCAATTCACCAACCCTAACAACCCAACATTAACCAATGAATTATAGAACTTATAGTTGAGAGTTAGTCTTACCCTTACCTTAGATTATTTCCTGAATTCAAGCTACGTTCTTCTCCTTTTGCTTCTTCTCTCTTGTTCTAGGTTTTCTCCCTTTTTCTCTGTTTCTCACTGTTTCTACGTGAAAACTGTTTTTGACTATTCTTTCCTTCTAACTCCTATTAATACCACTTAATTCCCACTTATTTCTAATTAACTCCCATTAAAATATTAAATAATTCATTTTAATCCCCAACCTTCTAATAATTATAATTCTCACCTATTTTAATTAAATAATCAAAATAATCATATAATAAAATATATCACACCTTAAAATCAACATAAATTATTTAAAATCATAAAAACTTATTAAAATCAACTAAAATTAAATAATCGACAACTAGGGCGTTACAGTAATTACAAGGTCTCAAGTAAGTAACTTTTGTGGTTTTACCGCTTTCGTTTCACAAATTGAGCCTAAGACCATAAAGGAAGCAATAATTGACGAATGTTGGACTCTTTCCATGCAAGACCAACTAAATCAATTTAAAATAAATGAGGTTTGGGACCCCTTCCCTTGTCATAAAGGAAAGTCAATTATTGGGACTAAGAGAGTTTTTAGGAACAAGTTGGACGAAAATGGGTTAATCATAAGAAATAAGGCAAGACTTGTAGCAAAAAGATATAACCAAGAGGAAGGGATTGAATATGAGGATACATATGCTCATGTAGCCTGACTCGAAGTTATACTATTACTTTTGGCATTTGGTTCTTGCCTAGATTTCAAATGGATGTTAAATCCGCCTTTTTAAATGGTTTGCTAAACGAAGAGGTCTACGTTTCCCAATCACCTAGATTTGAGGACATTGAATATCCATATATCATGTTTATAAATTGAAAAGAACTCTATATGGTTTCAAACAAGCTTCTAGAGCTTGGTACAAGTGTTGGAGTAAGTTTTTGTTAGAAAAAGGGTTTTCTCGTGGAAATGTAGACAACACCTTGTTTAGCAAACACAAAGGAAATGATATTCTACTTGTCCAAGTGTATGTTGATGATATTATATTTGGTTCTAGTAATGACATTATGTGTCAAGAATTTTCTAAGTTGATGCAAGGAGAGTTTGAGATATTTCCCATGGGGGAGCTCACCTTCTTCGTTGGTTTTCAAATAAAGCTAACCCGTGACGGAATATTTATAATTTAAACAAAATACGCACTCAAGCTATTAAAGAAGTTCAATATGCAAGATTGCAAGTCAATCTCAACTCCTATGGCATCCGCACTATCCATTGACAAAGATGAGTACGACATCGAGGTAGATGGTAAGAAATACCGAGGTATGATCAGCTCTTTGCTTTATTTAACTGCAAGTCGACCCGACATTATGTTTTGTGTTTGCATGTGTTATATATACCAAGCCTCCCCTAAGGAATCACATTTAAAAATTGTAAAAAGAATTTTCAGATATTTGAGTGGGACTACTAATTTTGGACTATGGTATTCAAGGGGAAGTTCTGGTTGTTTAGTTGGGTTTTTGGATTCTGACTTTATTGGTTGCAAATCATACCAGAAAAGCACAAGTGGTACCTTTCATTTGTTTTGAAACTGTTTGATCTCATGGCATAGTAAAAAGCAACATATTGTTGCTTTATCTACCGCAAAGGTTGAATATGTAGCAGTCGGGAGTTGTTGCTCACAAATTTTATGGATCAAACAACAACTCATTGACTATGATTTAAAACTAAATTGCGTTCCAATCAAATGTGATAACGCTAGTGCTATAAATCTCACTAAAAACCCAATCTTACATTCACGGACTAAGCATATTGAGATTCGGCATCACTTCCTTAGGGATCATGTTGAAAAGAAGGATGTAATCTTCGAGTATGTTGACACTGAAAGTCAGCTTGCCGACATTTTTACAAAACCACTACCATTCGAGTCTTTTCTCAAAATTCGTAGGGAACTAGGTATCAGATGTGCGGATTAGGCAAGTGTACCAAATCGTATACTAAGTAATAAAATGATAAGTGGAGTATCGTATCCACATAGATTGTCATTTCATCCAAACAATTCGTGTTACTTATTTTTGTAAGTTTGACGGTATAAAAGATAGGATGCAATTTTTATTTGTTTGCAACAGAGCAGGTTTAACTGTTTTTGGTTGCAGAAAAGTAAGCAACGGTTAGGATTCTTCGAATCCCCCCTGTTAATATTGTTGGATATTAAGTAACATACATGTTGCGTTATTTATCTTAGGTATATTATACAAGTGATGAGGTCGTTGTGACATTACTAACCTAACTGGTTTATCCCTCCGATGACTAATTGCACCTGCTGATCGCACAGTGATCCTTACATGCGGGATCTTGCTAATTCAAAGGTAATTGAAACATAAACTTAATATGGCTTTCCAGTGTTTCCCAAGGCAATGAAGGACAAGGTTCCCTTAGGTATGCTCATCTATGAATCTTAGGACACTCATATAACACCCTATATATGCTCTTAGTAGTTCTACAAACGGGCAGCCTTAAGGAAGGCTGGTATTTATAGTGAGAGTTTCTACCTGAGTTTGGCAAAAATTGTGGGCTTTACCCAACACAGAAGCAAGAAAGGACAATTGTGCCCTGTACTTCTGCATGCTTGGGGCGCATGCAAAACACCCTAGGCGCATGAGAGTGAGGCAAAATGCATGCCCTAGGCGCATGGTATATACCCTAGGCGCATAGCTTGCCAAATTCATGCCCTAGGCATTTTTCCATGCCCTAGGCGCATGGGGTCTATTTCTTGGGTCCCAATCTCTGATTTTCTGTCGTTTTTAGGTCTTCGTCTTCAAATAACTTGCCTCGAAACTTTGGGAACAGAAGTCCTCTCATTTGTAAGTCTTATGAGGCCTCTTGAATCTTCATTCTTGTTATCTTGAATCTTCACAATTCTTCAGATGTTCTTGATTTGCCGATTTGCATGATTTCTTCGTGAATTATTTCAAAAACCGCATAAAATTGCTATGTTTTGGGAAAACTAGAATTACAGACTCAAATATAGAAAACATTACAAAAGTCCTGCAATCATAAGCAATCGTTCTAATACTCCTCCTTTTTGTTGCTAAATCCTACTGAAAATAACTGAAAAACATGCTCAGAATAACGTAAGATGGCATGTCATCAGTATCTTAGATACCTCTTTCTTTGAATAAGAAAGAGCTTCTTTTATTTATTTTCCTTAATATATTTTCATTATTTCATATTTCTTATGTGTATCCTTCTCTTGTGTGCTATATTTGCATGTTCAACTGTTTTCAATTGTGATTGTTACTTGTGTTGTTCTAACTTGTAATTGTCCACTTATACCTGTGTTGGTTACTCTCCTTTTTGACGTTGTCAAAGGGGGATAAACGGTTGGATGATGTCTTTGTACTATTTCCCTATGTTTCTTTCTATATGCTTGTGCTTGCCGTTTCTTTTTGTATGCTACGTTTCAGGGGGAGTCATTACATCAACGACTTGTTTTGACATCATCAAAAAGTGGGAGATTGAAGCTTATATAGTTTTACTTTTTGTGTTTTTGATGATGTTCTTTAATTCATCCTTTTGATGTTTGTTTTGCTCTTTGTTCTCTATCATTTAATCATGTTAAAGCACCTAGCAACTATGTCTCATTATCCTAGGATTCATCGGTGTCGTGTGCATTGTTTTCATATATGAAACTTAGTCATATTCATCTTTTTTAGTATCTGAATTGATTCACAAGTGTTTGAATCGATTCATTGTCTCTGACTTCTAATGATACAATTCACAAGTTTTTGAATCGTGTCACTACTAAAACGATTCAATTTTGCCTAAAACGTGTCATGGTTCTCTCTGACTTGTACTGAATCGATTCATATAAGTCTAAATTGTATCAATCTTCGTCCTGGGCTTAGTTGAATCGATTCAAATATATACTAAATCGTATCAATCATCATAGATCATCTGGCTTGTATTCTTGCTGTCTGAATCGATTCACACATTTAGTGTGTGAATCGATTCACTATGTTGTTTTTGGCCAAAATTTTGCACTTACCACCCCATTCTATATTTACCCACTTCCTCATACCCAGTTTATTGAATCAGCATTTATTCTCTCTAGGTCTCAAAAACCCATTGTTCATACATTCTTCGAGATTAAATAATTTTTCTTAGAATCACTTTGTTCTTTGAGGCATATGATTTTCTAGGGTGCTAATAGGGATTGTAAGTTGGTTTTTTCAAGGAAATTAATTGGGGTTAATCAAGGTTCTAAAGTGAAGTGAATAATCTCAATCCACCTCCAAAGGTCTTGCGGGTTCTTTCCAATTGTTCTTGTGTTCAAGGGGATCCATTAGTCGAACGTAGCATTGAAGAGCTTGAGTAAAGAGCTTGAGGGGTTTCATGGGTGATTGAGGATTCAAAGACATCAAGAAGCACCGAATTCAAATGGTATTTGATGTTTGGGGGAGTGGTTACGTAAGGGTTGAAGAACTAGGATAGTTTCAAGGAACTCTTGTAATCACATTTGTAATTTAACATTTTAACTATTAGTGGATGTCCTTGGTGGACGTGTTTTTCACCAAGAAGAGTATATGTAGCCCGAAGCGAGGACGAAAGGGAGAACTACTATAAAAATCTCGGTGTCATTCTATCTTCCTTATCCTCTTTAATTTTGATAATTGTATATGCTTAAATTGATTAATTGATAGAATAGAAATTGATTTTGATCTAAGTTATTTTTGGTTAAAATTGGCCTAATTCCTTGAATTATATTTTCACTATTTGACTTAGATCAATTAGTTTCAATTTCTAGTCAATTCATCAATTGCATATACATTACGTTTTTGGTTTTTAGCTTGTTATATTATCTTATAGGTTTGGTTTTGAAATTGTCTCATTTTGCAAATTGTTCAAGTATTATTAATAATTGATTGAAATAAGATTTAGCTTGTGAATCTCTCAATTCTCTTGTAAATCTTATTAGTGCCATAGTCTTAACAATTTGTCATAGTTTGTGATTGTTCAAAGCATATTTCCAATAAGTCAAAACGCTTTCGCAAAAACTTCGTAAATTTTTCAAATCACTAATCACTCCTATCTAACACGCATCCTTATTGGCCAAATAGACCATCACATAGACAAAAATTAATAATTCACTTTTAGCATACATTTTAAAAGTTTGAAACAATTTTGAAATGCATATGAGAGCAAAATTATTATATCTTCTAACCTTGTCACACTGGTGCGAAAGTTTCTTAATAATCAATATCTTCTTGTAGACTATAACCATGGTCTATAAGCATTACCTTGTTACAAATTACCTTCCCATTCATCTAGCTTATTTCTAAAAATCCATCCAGTACTAATGATAGATTGACCTTGAGAGTTTGGTACCAGGAGATGATTAGGTTGGTGATTGGAAGCAGTAGGACTTGATGCCATTGGTGGATTATTGTACGTTGTCATCTCAGTTTAGAGTAAAGGATTAGTTTAGATTTCTTCCCGTAGAGTCTTAAGTTTATTTACTCTAATTTTGCTTTGACACCGTTGTAAACGGTACCACCATAAAAAACAAATACTTATTTCAAAAAGAAAATAAATAAGAAATGGATAATCAATATTATAATCTGATTTAGTCAGTGTTACTAACTCTCCAAGAGTTGTTTCCCTTCACTTTGTAGATTGGGTGGCAGTAGATCTTGCTTCCAAATCTTTCATCTCAAATCGGTTCAAGAATCGTATAAAACTGGATTGAGAATCATTTAAAATATATGAATTAGAAAGAAGAAAAAAAAAACTCGTCCAAAAGTACACATAAAAATATGTGTGATGTTTAAAGAGTATACAAAAAATAAAAGTACATAGAGAAATAGGATACTTGACTAGTCAATTTATTTACAAGTATTGTGTGTTTTCATCTAAGATTCTTATGTTTCTTTTCAAACTTTGCTCGTAATAATAAGGGAGTATTTGATTGGAAATTGCTTTTAGGCTTTCAATATGAGCAAAGATTCAATTGAATATTCGATACTATTTTTTTAAGAAAATATTCAATACTAATGTTATAGAAGATAATTGATACTTATACACACAAATTCAACAACAAATTAAATAGTTAAGGTCATTTAAATATGTAGTTAATTTTACTCAATTGAAAATTAATGAGTAAAACAAGATGTAAATCATTTTTCATCTATTAACATAATCATAATTTTAAATATCATTAACAATAAACTTTTAACCATTCAAATATACAATAAATTCACTAATAATTTCTATAATGTTAAAATAAATTCAACCAAAAATAATAATACGTTTAAATATACGTTAATTATCGAGACAAATAATTACTGAATTTTGGAATTCAAATATACATGATAGTACTTGTTAACAGCAATGTGTTCAAAATATGCACAAAATCATAATTATTTGTCAGGAGAATGGTTAATAAATAATATCTTGTCTATATTCATTAATCATATACTAAACATAATGAACCATATATTTAAATTGCATTCATCACTTACTCAATTTGTTGTCAAATACAGTTCTTTCAATGTGTCAAATAAATACCCCTCTTGTTCTCGTTTGTAACAAGAAAATAAATAAATAAACATATCTCTTTAGATTAAAGTATTTCAAGTCGTTCACCAAACAGAAAGCTTGTGCTAGAATAAATGGAGGCCCTACAAGAATAATCGACAGACTGCCCAGTTGAAGTTATTTGATCACCAGCTAAGCCTAATTTGGGCTATGATACAAGTAAACAATAAAATACAAGGATTTGAGAACACAACAGACCAAATCTTGATCTAGAACTATTACAGATACAGCAAATACTGTAATATCATATCATATACTAATACAAAATTGTGCGCTATGCCTTGTATTGTATAAGCAAGACAAATGAGACCGACCAGCATGCATGTGTTGATTTTATTTTTTTCCTTCAATAGCATCACTTGTCCAGAATGCAACCTCAACAGCTAAATTATTATGGAATAATAACTCACGTTTCAAGCTTATTAATTTGTTGCACTGATCAATAGAAGACTAGCAGTGACAATAATAACCATTTCCATAAACAATAGTCTTACTTCTTTCGTTGCCTGTTGTGTTTAATACTAATACGCTTTCGACCAGACTTGTCAACACCCCCAGTGCCCAACGAGAAACTCCCTCCGGCATTAAATTCTAGACTGCCAGAAGCCTGAAATGGAGATGGATTTTGTGGAGCAATATTCTGTTGACCCCCAAACTGGAACGTATTCTGTGGAGCAATATTCTGTTGACCTCCAAATACAAAATTTGATTGAACTGGGACAGGTTGTTGACCAAACACTGGAGTAACGGGTGGAGTTGCTTGAAATGTGTCCTCAGCCATACTGTCCTCCATGCTTGTCTGATCATTATTAACAGAAGCTGAACCAAATGCAAAGACAGGACTAGGATTTCCAAAAGCAGGCTGCGTATTGGTATTAGCTGCAGCTGAAGTGAATGAGAATTGAGGAGCTGATGCACCTGTGGATGATCCAAATACCATCGGAGCACTGGTAGAAGCAACAGGGGTGGATGCTCCGAAGGAGAACTCAGAGGTAGATGCAGATGAAGATGACAATGATGAACTAAAGGGAGTACCGAAAGGAGATTTGCTGGGCTGCCAAATAGGAGCCCCAAACAATGTAGAACTTGTGCCATTATTGGAGCTAACAGGGATGGCTTCCGAAGAGGAAGCAGGGGTGCTTTGTGCAGAAGTTGTACCAGCGTTGAAAACATTTGTTGCAGGACCTGAAGAAGGGGCCGATGAACTCCCTGAAGAAAAAGATGTATTCCCAGTCTGCCCAAACAATGGGGATGACGAAGATGAACCAAATGCCATAGGCTGACTTTGTGTTGAAGTTGAAAAACCACTAGTAGCACTAGGTGCTAGAGTACCGGTAGACCCACTTATAGTGCTGCCAAAGACAGAACCCTGAATCTGAGACTGACTATTTGCAGAAGTTGCCGACGAACTAAACCCAAAAATGCCAATTCCAGCATTCTGTCCGCCCTTGGTTTCCACTGGTTCTGAGCCAGAAGATGATACAGGTAAACTTATTGATGGTAAAGGAGTGGATCCAAATTTGAAAAGGGACGTTGTTGGAGATGAAGACGTTGTCACTGAGGCAGAGGAACTGCTACTGCTGGATGCATTTACAGCAATGGTGCTGGTTGTCATGCTAGTACTGAAAGTTGCAGGGGCACTAATGCTGCTGCTACTTGTTGCAAGGGTTGAATTGCTGAACATATTCTGACTTGTAAAATTATTTGTAACCGCGGGTAGAAATGGGGAGGAAAGCGTAGGGCTTGAAGCAGCAAATCCATTATTTTGACTTGAAATGTTGCCAGAGGTAAATACATTCGTCGTTGATGTTGACAATGATGAAGATGCTGCAGACGGTTCTGATGATTGGGCAGGGAATCCAGAAACTATATTAGTCTTGGCATCAGCATTATCCGATTCAAGAACTTTTGGCACAGAATCAACATCACCAGCAGCAGTAAATGAACTGTAAATGAAAGGGTAATTAGTGCATTGAATGTCTGTATCACTTCACTGAATACAATGCAAGATGTGTCTATATCTCTTTCAATTCAACAAGGCATCAAAAATTAAAACAGTATAATTATAATTATGATAATCACGGAAATCAGAGTCAAACTGTATAATGTGTGGGATAAATTGTCACTTTTAAAATACCTATTATACACGGGTAAGTTATTGCTGATAAAATTTTAAAATTATTATTATACACAAGACAAGTTATCGCTGATACATATTTTAAAATGACGTACAAAATTTAAATAAGGACAAATTAAATAAGGACAAATTACAGTCACCTCCCCTGAGGTCTATTAAAATGACACTGACACCCCTTCTATTTTTAAAACGTGCACTAACCTCCCTTAAGTTTTCATAAAATAGATTAACACTTCCCTTCTCTCTTAACACTGTTAATATTCCGTTAGTATTGTTCTTTTTTTACATCATTCACACCATTAAACAGAAAACAAAAGGGATCAGAAGTCAGAACACAATTTTATATTATAATCATTGTTCTCGAGAGGAACTTCTTCAATTGATTTTCTTGAATTGATCCTTTAGAGGCATATCACTTCCTGGTTTTTGCATAAGCATCAATATTGTATTGTTCCTCTAATTCAAACTGAAGTGATACAGACACATAATGCACTATGCACAGTTAAAGTATTTATAATCATGCCATGAGAAATCCTATTGAAATTAACGAAGAAAATTGCAATTTGGGGAAGGTATTAATATGAAGGTAAAGACAAAGCAAATGGGAAGGGTTTTGTTGAGGATGGAATTGAATTTTCTTTTTTTGGTGGACGATGAAATTGAAATTAACAAAGAAAAAATTGCAATTTGGGAGAATAATTGGATGATGATATGGAGATGCATCACAGAAAACTTGATGATTAGCTAATGGTTGTGGTTTGACATTTAGTGTGTATGGAACTGATGGTGAAAACTAACAATGATCTCTTTCGTTTTCTGTCAGATGTGACCATGGAACTAAACAAAACAAAAAAATAAAAAGCAAAATAAAATTAACGGAGCATTAACGGTGTTAAGAGAGAAGGGAAGTGTTAATCTATTTTATAAAAATTTAAGGGAGGTTAATGTAGTTTTAAAAATAGAGGGGGTGTGAGTGTCATTTTAATAAACCACAGCGGAGGTGACTGTGATTTGTCCATTAAATAATGTATACAGGAAATAAGTTCAAAATGCATTTTCAACAATAAATGATAAAATTGAAGTTGAAGATAACACACAACAGAGCCTGATAATTTTGTTGAGTCAACGAGTAGACTCAGAATGTGAATGCAAAATGTGTTATGCAAATCAAAATGATACCTAAAAATATTAGGGAATAATGAAAAACATTAAATGAATACATATAAGTTTGCTGTAGCAAACACAGGAAACGTATAAGTTAATTATGAAAGAAAAGATATACTCCAAAATTCCCAATGAGATTACTAGTCCAGAGACAAGTTCTTCACTGACGAAAATGTCAATAAAACAGGCAGAACAAAATACAATTACACTAACCTGATCGAGCTCAGCTTTGAGTCGGAAGCTCCACCAAATTTAGAAAAAGTAGACTCTCCACCAACCGATGAAGAAAAAGTAAATGGCACTTGTGGAACACTGTCAATATTTTTGTTGAAACCAAAATTAAATGATGGAGCATCAGCACTTGTTTCCTTTGATGGTGCAGCTTTGTCCAAACGAAATATTGGACCTGCTTTAGTGGACTCTTTCGATTGAGCATCAGCACCTGACAGCTCTGTTGAAGGAACAAAACTTTTCCCCAAGTTAAACAGGGGAGGATTAGCAGCTGATCCATTTGGTGTAGACTTGTCGGAATCTAAAATAGTGTGTGCCGATGCTTTAACTGAACCCGTATTTGGCTTAGCGGTAGAACCAGCAACAATAGATGAAGTTATTGGTGTTGGTGTGTCAACCTTCTCATCAACTATAGAACCATCAGCATTCCTAAGTTTACCATCTGCTATAAAACTTTTGGATGACGACACTGCAGATGAACTCGGTGGCGTCTCCTGTACAGGTTTTTTGATGCCAAAGGTTGTTTTCTCAGCCGCAGGAGTAGAGAAAAGAGATGCATTTTCATTAGGATAGGCATCATCATCATCATCATCATCCAACTCCAGATAATCCTTTGTGGGAGAGAAAAATAACAGTCAATAATCACAGTAAAAATAAATAAATAATCATGTTTCAATTGAAAGCTAAGAACCAAAATCAAAGGTGTAAAACAAAAAACATCTAGAAATCTGCTCCAATCATCATGTGAGAACTAAATGGAAGAAAGCAATAAATCAATACATAAACACGGTTAAGGGCTCATTTATCTAAAATCTTAAAAACGTGATTTTATAATGCAGTTTTTGAAGATTTTTTCACAAGTTACAATTATTTAGTTCCATGAAAAGCAATGACAGATCTGTCATGATTTTCTTAATTTAAAGAAACATGAACGTCTGCAAACATCTATTAAATAAAAACAAGAATGCAAACAAACTAACGGCAATAGTTCCCTCAAAAAAAAAAACTGTAATAGTGAAAGACTCGTAACATAATAATTCCAAACACTTACAGATAACTACAACATAACATCAACTAGATAACAATTAAGCCAAATATAAGTCTCAAACCTCATGTGCACTCATACAGAATGCCCTCTTTTTTGAGGGAGGGTCAAAAGAATCTCTAGACTTTCCGATAGATATGACTTGGTTTCTTGGGACAGGTGAGTCTGAACCAGTTACTGCAGGAATTAATCCATCATTCGGTGAAACAGACTTCAGGCCATTTTCCACCTTGCTTACCTTTGATGTCGACTTTTGAGTACTAGCAGACAAACTTTTAAGAGTGCCATTTAATTCATTATCATGTAGATTATCCAATAATTTTGATGAATCAACTGTCTCCATGCTTCGAAGAGCTTGTCCTTGTAACATGGAAGATGACAACTTCGATGGAGAATTATCATTCACATGTGGCAGCCTTAGCACCGATGATTTTTCTTTGGGAGAAACCATCTTATCAACTTGCTGCAGTATTTTTGATGCCATCTCACTAGATTTTGATGGTAAAGGAGGAAAGCTGCTACTAGGCATGGTGTGATCATTTTCCGCTGACGATTTGGTACGGCTATGCTTAACTTCACCCGTCAGAATAGGCTTCTGCATGGAAGACGAAGGTTGCTGCACAACATCAATCCCACTACTATTTATAGATACAGGGATGTCTGAATTGGTCAAGGTCAATCCTTTTGAGGATAGAAGACTAGCCTTGTGACGGATTCGGCGTATAGGACCAAAAGACCCTATATCATTGCCTAATACAGTACTTCTGCGTTTTAATCCCTGCAAGGTGGCGTATCAGTAACATATCACTTAAAGAACTCTTAATGTTCTAAGAAGATGGACCTAATAATCAAAAGTAATTGTACCCCTTGTTTAGTTCCAGAAAGCACACCATGATCGAGTGCATGCTGAGATGAAGATGACGGCCCATCTTCAACACCAACCCCAGCACCCTGTAAAGTTAGAGAAACAAGATATTAATTTCGACGTTAGAAACATCGGGATCCAATATACTTTAAGTAAATGGCAAACCTTGGGTGTGGAGTCCGGATAAACTCTAGGATAAGGTGTTCGAGCCATATTATATATAACCGATCTGCCACGAGATCTTGGGGTCAAAAAACCATTTTCATAAACCCTGGCATGGTTAATAGCCCTTGGCACAACTGACATAATAGGGGATTTTTGAGCAAAGTGATGGCCTTTTAGTAAAGTTGAATCCTCCCCAGTAGGACTTTGCATGCTTAACATTGATGGGGATACCTTGGAAGGCCTGCTCCCAATGTAAGCTTTTGCTAGTTGCACAGGTGAAGCAACATCTTCAACAGAAACCTATACACAGTATATGGTTGTACATGTCAATTAGATCATGATAGGGTTTTAATTCCACTTCCATAACATATAATATATCAAAGATAGGTATAAAAAAAAATTGTCATACACTGGAAGTGGCATGTGATGTTGAAACAGGATGGATTTTTATCCCATTTTCTACTGCTGGAGTATGGGGATACTCTTCCTTTTGGTTAAGAGGCAACATTGATTCTAATGGAACTACTTCAGTCTTCTTCCCTTCTTCCCCAACAGCTGTATCTACAGATCTTGAATGCATAAGCTCTACCAGATGATCAATCTCTAATCTGTGGAAAAGTAGACAATTACAAATCAGCAAGAAGCTATCACAAGAGACACGTGAAAATAAGAAACAGATTGGAAATTTAACCACAAGAAATAAGCTTCAATAAATTAGACAGGAAGTGCAAATTACATTGCCATCAAGTATAACCCACCAAGTGGACACAGCTATATAAATTAAACAATGACATTGGCTTGTATAAAAAGAACAAATGATCACATTACTGTTCGCCAATCCATGTCATCAAGATTCAAAAGAGCAACCAACCATATAGAAACCTCCTCTTTTATTTATAGGGTTAAATATGTTTTTGGTCCCTATAAAATTTGAAACTTCTAAGTTTAGTCCTTACTTAATTTTAATAGCTTTTTTAGTCCTTATAAAAATAATTTACATGTAGTTTTAGTCCCTACTAAAACAAAGTTTCTCTATTTATTCTTAAACTCTTAAATTTTTTAACGAATTTTTTTAGACAAGTTTAGAACATTGCAAAAGGTTCTTTTACCAAAATTTAGAATTTTTTAACATGAAATGAATTAAATATGAATTTTTTTAAAAGACAAAAATTCAAGATAAAAGTAACAAAAATCTGGACGTAGAAATAAAATTTTCAGATAATTTTTTGCAGATGAACTTTTAGTAATGTTCTTAACACTTATGCCAAAAATTGTTCAAAATCTTAAAAGTTTAAGCATAATTAAACAAATTTAGATTTAGTAGGGACTAAAACTGAGTGCAGAAATTTTTTTATAGGGACCAAAAGTACTATTAAAATTAAGTAAGGACTAAACTTAGAAGGTTCCAATTTTAAAGGGACCAAAAACATATTTAACCCTTATTTATATGGTTATTTATTTATATAAAAATAAATAAACATACCAAAATTATTTTACTGACACAACACAATACAAACCAGCTAAAATTTAATGTCACTCAATAAGCATAATCACGTAAATGCACATCACTATATAAAATAAAATTGAAAATCACATGATTATCTGCTTAAACCACTGATAAAGAGAGCCTATATTACACTATATGACATCACAACAAGCAGCACCGAACTTGGTCTTTCATGGGAGGATGTAATCCATAACATACTATAGTGTAGGACAATTCGAATTAAGTAAAATAATCTTAATTATTTACACATTATTGGACAATCAAAATTAGCTCTTCTCACCTCTAACCTGATACTCCTAATGCGTTTGTGTTTGTTGTGTTAGAGTTTGAGATTATCGAAATAAAAAAATCCAAGAATTCAATGCAGATAAGATTGTTCAAATGCAGGAAATAAATGCATTTCTCAAGCAACCCAATACTAAAATCAGTTATGCCACACGCACTTCATACCAAGCATACCTGGTGAAAGTCTTCTGCTTTAACACTTCCTCAAGTTCAGGTAAACCAACTCCATCAGATAGGTTAATTTGATCACTACTTTCACCTAAAACTCTCTGTTGCTGGCCAGATGACTCATTTGCCACCTGTTCCTCCTCGTACAACAAACAATAGCAAAAACCATCAATGATGCAACCTACAAACTTGAAGAATCGTCAACTAAAAAAATATTTAAAATTAGACAAGAATCATGCACAGTGACTAATTGGAGCATGGATGGCTCTGTACATTGAAGGAAGCATATTCGGATCCAGTCCAAGTTCTCGTTGATCAAGTCATGAGTGTTGGCTTGAAGCAAACCCATTATCTCTAAAATAAGAGTCCAAGTAATTGCCTAGAGAGGAAGGATACAGGTGCTATGCAAAGCTCCTCCACACTTACTTAGTTATTGATCTCTTTAAACAAGATCTGAGTATACCTCCTTTTCACATGCTTAAAGCATCCATGCTATTATCAATAATAACAGCAACCACTGGTGAATAATGCTCTCCAACACAATGATATCAATACCAGATGCCGGATCTTGACGGCCAGCAAAATATCTGCCATATAAATATGGCCCATTGATAAAATTCCTTTTTAATTATATTTTGTTTGGTGAATAGCGATGAAAAAAAAAGGAAGTTTTATTATTGGCCATTACCCAACCATCATGAATTCTTATTTTCAAAAAAATTAAAATAGGGTTTCATAATCTTAAAGCACCATAAGTACAAAAACTGATAGAGCCATATGCATTTCACCATGCACAATTTATATTTCTTATACCTCAAAAATGCTATTAACTATTAAAACTCCTTGCTTAAAGTCCTTTTTAATTATATCTTGTTTGGTGAATAGAGACGGAAAAAAAGGATGTTTTAATATTGGCCATTACCCAATCATCGTGAGTTCCTACTTTCAAAAAATTACGATATGTTAAAGCACCACAAGTACAAAAAATGATAGAGCCATATCATTTCACAATGCACAATTTATATTTCATATACCTCAAAACTGCTATTGACTATTAAAACTCCATGCTTACAGTGTTACCGATGGTGAATGGCGGACCATGGCGGACAGCCGAAAATCCGCCAGAAGACGCCATGACCTGGCTATCGTAAAAATATCTACCATAGCCGATATTTGACAACACTGCATGCTTATGTTTCCATGAACCAAGCATTAAGCAATAGTTTATTTAAATGGAATAGGTATGCTGTTCATCATAAAAATGCAATATCAAAACACATATACCCACTTCATCCAGAAGCTTACCAATTTAGTTATTCCAATTCCAAACACAAACACTTTTCAGTTTACTTCATCTCCTTCCCAGATAACTAACAATAAAATGCAACACCCAACCAAATGTGCTACAATAGATTTCAAAACATTGCAATACTACTGAACAACACAACTAATCATTGCATGAAAACTCGATTGGTTACAAAATATGTTGTAATTAATTAACATCAAAGTTTTAAACAAGTTTCTTTTCATAAAAAAATCTAACAAACTCCCTATTAATCTTAAGCATGGGTTTCTACACAATGCAGAAGTGGGTTCAATCACGACAGTTGAACATGCCAAAATAACCCATATGGGCCTAGAAAAATGAACAAGTAGTACTTAACTAACAAAAGATAAAAACAGATCTGAGAATAAGTTGAAATACAAACAGACAAACATGATGCATAAGTTTTAATCAAATTTCGATAAGTTTTGATTAAACAAATGAATAACCAGATTGTTATTATTAGTAGCTTTATGAAAACACACAATGATATACAATTTAATTTAAAATGAAGTAAATGGAAAGCACATCTAAGGAATGACTCTTTAAGAAAAGCAAATAGTGAAAATACATCAAAAGCAAGCATACTTACAAAGATAGATGCTTCCTGGCGATTGCCCCTTGCTTCTTGTACTGTTTCTGTGCCCAAAAAAATCACAAAGGATAAACATGTAATCATGATATTGCTTCAACAACAGAGAATAATTGCGCACAATTTTCATAAGCTTTTGTCAACTTATTTTCATAATTTTTCAAATATAGCTTGTAAAAGCAACTTATAGCGTATATAAAACAATTTAATAATATTTTAACTTTTGCAATAAAGATAGCTTATGCAAGCTGTTTATCCAAACAGGCCTTAAAAGCATGAACTAAAAACTCTATTGCTTAGAAACATTCTGATACAAGTGTAAAAATTATACTATTTTTATCATATTCTTGAACATACTTATTGTTTACAAATCAAAGTGTGTTCAGTGATCCAGTCCAATTCGATAACCACACACGCACTTTTCTCAAAAACAACCCTAACCAAAACATTGAACTCAACTTAATAATGAATTACATTCACATCAACATCAAATATTCATTTACATAACTTATTGTTGAATCACCACAAGTTTAACTGGTACACAAACAAGTCTCTACTATCTCTTTAATAATTTTCTCATTAAATCATAATCACAACTCAGATCTAACAAACTTTCGCTCTTTCTCGCTGTTCTCTATCATCATATCGAGTTTCTCAAACTTTGTTATGCCTCAAAAACTAAAGCCCTATTATGAAGGCAACATGCAAAAAAATATAATACAATGAATTGTAAAGTATCATACATACTTTCTTCGAAGCACCGACACATACAAAAATGACACCGACACTTAGACACCAGTAGTAATTTCCGAAAATGACATAATTGATTGTAATCACATGTGTCAGTATCAGACACATGACGGACACGTCTTCAATCAGAGGTGTCGGAGCTAAATCATATAGCATTAGTAAATCTTCAACTATTCAAAACTAAAATTCAATGAATTATCAAACGCAATTATTCAAAAGAAAAGCTAAAAAAATGAGAGAAGAGGAACCTGAAGGAGGTGGTGGATTAAGGCGTTTACGGAAAACGGAGGAGAAGAGCTTATGAGCGCTGTAAGTGATGAGTCTCTGTGCGGGATCAATGAGTTTCGAGAGCCAACCGTTGTTTCGGTTAGGATTTCTCAGAGCTGTCGGCGGTCGATCGTACGGCGTCGTTTGAGTTTTCTTGTAAGGTCGTTTTCGGAACTTGCCGTATCCTCCACCTCCGTTTTCGTAACCGTTTTCTTCACGCGCCGTCGCCATCGGAGAGAAGAGAGAGAGAGTGGTGAATGAGCTTTGAATTCGAAGCTTGGGAGAGTGCAAAAATTAGGGTTTAATCGGCGATTGAGAGAGAAAGAGAGAGAGAACGAGAAAGTGTAATAATAATGAGAGGTTTTTGGTTTTGTGTAAAATAATTAATCATTTTTTTGAGAGCAAAATAATAATTTTAGAGGAGGAAAAATAATTTATTTTTTGAGCGAGGGAGGCATAATAATTTTCTTTTGTAAGGGGGGAGCAAAATAATTTTTTATGTTTTTTTGACAAAAAAACAATTATTGATGTTGAAAATAATGATAATAATGTTAGAAAAATAATAATAATGATAATGAATGAAAACAAAAATACGTTTTTGTAGAATGAGCTTAATTAATCTACACTAAGGCTATGTTTGGATTGATAGAGAATGATGAAATGAAATGGAGTGGGATATATCCACATCCCATTGTTTGGTTAAGTAAAAAATGAATGGAATGAAATGGAGTGTGATGGAATCCATTCCATCCAATAACACTCATTTAACCAATTTTTCATTCCACCCAAATTGGTAGGTATCTAATGGAATGGAACACTCGAATAATAACAACTTGATCCTTATTTTTCATTCTCAGTTTTAGCGTGCACCCTTCCCTCTATTTTTTTTCCTTCACTTCTTCTTATTCCAACTTGCTCTAATCTTCTGTTGTCTCTTAATTGTTCATCTCTGCCACTTCTTTTTTGTAACTCACTCCAACAAGCTAACTCATATTTCTTCATCTTCATATTTGATGCTTTTATGATTTTTTAACCAAGATTTCTATTGTTATTTCTTGTTATTTATGAACCCAGATTTCTTCTTCTTTTCCCAAATTAATTGTGATGTTTCTTTTTTTTTTTTCCCATCTTATTCATGTTTGATGCCTTTCTTCTAATTTTTGAACCCTCTGTTATGGGTGGTTAGTGCTTGCTTTACCAACAAAATTTTGCCTGTAGCAGATTTCAATTAGCTTGTAGCAGACATGGTACAGATTTCAGTGATATTGCTCATGTTGTGTACCTTTTTTAAGTAGTTTGGTATATAAAGGATTCAAGTAAGTGAAGACTATTGAATTTTTTTTAATGAAATTGTGTGTGTCGGTGCTACTCACAAATGATGCTAAAATAACAACATATTGATTGAATTGAGTAGAGAATTCAACTTTTTTATATAAGGGTAAAATTGAAATAAAAAAGTTATAACTCGTTCCGTTCCGTTAACTTTTCAATCAAAGGAATGGAAAATTAGTTCTGTTCCATCATAAAGTATCCAAACAATGGAATGATATCTTTAATCCGTTCTGTTTCACGCCGTTCCGTTGGTTTTCACTTATCCAAACAGAGCCTAAAAGAAAAAAGTTTTAAGTTGAAGGAGTCTAATTACCTATGAAGCTCAGATACTCCAAAACAGAGACGTACCCGTTTAAGACTTAGCTTAGTTTATTTGTTTTTGATGATATTCCTTAGGATAGTTTATCTTTTGATGATTGTCTTTTGGTTAGCATGTTAAAGCACCCTGGAGTCTTGTATATTGGTCTCATTGTTGTGAGTCTGCGGAAAGTTTGTCAAAATTTCAGTACTAGCCTTTTTGAATCGACTTAATGCAATCTGAACCGATTCAGTGAAGTCTCTGACTTCAGTTGAATCGATTCACATCCACCTGAATCGATTCATGAATAAATCATCTCTTTTCTGTTTGAATCGTCTCACAAACCTCTCCGACTTCATCTGAATCGATTCCAAAATTTTAAATCATTTGCATCTCTTCTCTCTAGGTCTCAAAAACTCGTTGTTCATCCATTCTTCAAGATTAAACACTTTTTCTTAAAATCACTTTGTCTTTGAGTGTATAGATTCTCTAGGGTGCTAGTAGGGATTGTAAGTTGGTTCTCTCAAGAAGATTGATTGGACTTAATCAAGGCTTCAAAGGAAGTGAATAATCTCATTCCACCTCCAAAGGACTGGGGATCTTTCTAACCGTTCTTGAAGTCGAAGGGGTTCGTTTACCGGACGTAGCATTGAAGACTCGAGTGAAGAGTTCGAAGGAGTGCACGGGTAACTCTAGGATCCGGAGATTCAAGAAGCACCAAATTCAGGGGTACTTGAAGTTTGGGGAGTGTTTTACATTGGAGTTGAAGAATTAGGGTTTTAATTTGAAGGAACTCTTGTAAACATTGTAATCAACATTTGTTTCATAGTGGATGACGTTGGTGAAGGTGTACTTCATCAAGTAGAGTAGACGTAGCCTTTAGGGAGGATGAAAAAGGATGAACTACTATAAACACCGCTCTCTCTTACCCTATCATTTTTACTTTTGATATTGCTTATGCTTAAATTAAATAATTGATAGGTTAATTGCTAGTATTGATCTAAGTAGTTTTTCATTGAAAATTAACCTAATTCATTGAGTTAGATTTCACATCATTCTTTTAGATCAGTTGATAGCAAAGTCTAGTCAATTATTCAAATTACACTTGCATTATGTTTTGATTTGTTAGCATAGTAATTTTGTTTCTATAGGTTTGGTTTGAAATTGTATATTGTTTTGAGCTATGTTCAAGGTCTATTAATATTTGTATCATGTATCTCTCAATTCTAAGATTAAATCTTATTGCACATATATTTGCTTTTTGTTGAATCATTGATTGTGATAGTTCAAGCAAATTCCAATAGTCAATTTCATTAAAATCAAATCTCCGGAAAATCTTTTGAAAAGCTATTCACCCCCCCCCCCCAAGTGGTATCATAGAGCTTGGTATCTTCTTACGACTAATTACCGGAAGAGTTGATCCATATGGGTAGTAAGGAGCCCAATGGGGCGTATAATAGAGCACCTATTTTCGATGGAGAAAATTATGTCTATTGGAAGGAATGCATGAGCATTCACATCTAGTCGGTGGATATGGACGTGTGGGACGCCATGGCCAACGGGCGGTTTCAACCGCAAGTTGTTGCCAACGGTCTAGCACAAGATAAGCCTAAAATCGATTGGAATGATGATGACAAAAAGAAGGTCCAATACGATTTGAAGGCACGGAATATTCTCATCTCTTCACTTGGAGTTAATGAGTATCATTTTGTATCTCATTGTAAGACCTCCAAAGATATATGGGATGCATTGGAAACCCTTCACGAAGGTACCGATGAAGTCAAGCAATCAAAAATAAATACCCTTGTGCAACAATATGAGCTTTTTTGTATGAAAGATGGTGAAACCATCTCTTCGATGCAATTGAGATTTACTCATATTATAAACAAGTTGCAAAACCTTGGTAAAACAATTTCAAACAAAGATTGCACTAATAAAATTTTGAGATGTATGACAAAGGAATGGCAGCCCAAAGTTACCGCCATCAAGGAGTCACAAAATCGATTGGACACTCACCCACCAGTCATCTGCTTCTTCTGCCAACATGTGCGTGCCAAAGCGCACCATCTGAATGTCCGTACACTGCATTACTCTGAAGATCCTCTCGACCTCCTTAAGCCATGTCTGAGATCCATCGGGGTCATATCTTCCCTTGAAAGTAGGTGGATGATTCCTCAGAAAAGTTTCCAACATTCTCACTCCATCATTACCACCAGCATTCTGTTGTTGGCCCACAGCTTGAGCCATCGCTTGCAATGCAGCAGCAAGAGCAGCATCATTCCTTCCAGCCATCTCAGTTCACTACATAACGAGAACAGGTTAGGAAAATTCAAAACAAAATTAAACTAACATTCGACACAAACGACTCAATCTACTTGGCCGGACGGACCAACCTGCTCTGATACCAATTGTAACACCCCGTTTCCCCAAAGTAAAAATTTCTTAACAAATAATCAGAGTTTCTCAACAAACGGAATGCTACATTTCTAAAAATCTCAAAATAGAATAAATAACGATTTATCCTTCGTAGAATAATAATCATAAAAGGTTCAAACTTCGCAGCGGATAAAAATTCAAGTTAACAAAATAGTTTTGGCACGCAGGCCTCATCAAAACTTCTCAACATAAATTCAACTGAAACTTAATAATATTAAATCATAATTAATACGTAAGGAATAGAAAATAGTTATAAAGGTTCCCATCCCGTTACGTATCAGAGCACCTAAGGACACAGTGAGGGTAGCCACTCACAACAGCAAACAGCAGCTAAAAGCTTAATCACCTGCAAGTTACTCATATCAAGAGCAACATTTCCAAGCAGAAGGGGTGAGATTCACAAAACAATGGCATTAAACATATAATTCAATAATTATATTTAACAACATCGACATCAAATATTTATATTTCTTGATTCCAAAATATACTGAATAACGAATAAGTCCAATATCCTATATCGACTTAGTTCGGCATGGCCATGCAGTTTTACAGTCATATTTCATCAAGAGACCTATAGATATATCTCCTGTTTATGAGGAGGGACAAATCTCATCTAGGACACTCATGTCCCTCAGCATGATTCATCAAGTATCCATCAACCAACATTATGGTTATCCTTTTACAGACAACGTTAGAATGGCAACAAAGCATTTGAGTCCACATTTAGGGATCATAGTGGTTTCAGGTCAAAGAGCGATGTACACTATTATCATTGTGAGAATATCTTATGATAATCTCATAACTTACTATGTAGTATTCTCACGATGGGTCTATCCAGTATAAATATTACTCCTAACATTTATACCTATGTATAGACTTGATATCTCATATCTATGACTCATGAGATGCGGTCATCAGTCTTCATACATAATAGTCTCGACGCTTTATTAATATCCTAATTCATATTAAAGCTTGACTACGGATACATTTAAGAATAGTCTTCTTTATGATAATGTAATCTCATGATTAAGTCACACTTAATATATTATTACATGAACTATCTATTCTAAGGACTTTATTAACATTACTATAAATATATAATAAAGAGTGCCATATATTATTTAATAATAAAAGCCATGATACATAAGATAAGTTTCACATAAACTATTGGCCTCTAGGGCTTATACCAACAATCTCCCACTAGCACTAGAGCCAATCAGGCATAAACCTAATACCCATAGATCTAGTATGACCATCATGCTTCTGCTGGGCAAGAGCTTTAGTAAGTGGATCAGCAACATTGTCTAATGTTGGTACTTTGCATATTTTAACATCTCCTCTTTCGACAATCTCTCGAATAAGATGATAGCGCCTTTGTATGTGTTTGGATTTCTGGTGAGATCTAGGTTCTTTGGCTTGTGCGATTGCTCCATTGTTATCACATAGTAATTTAATGGGATCCGCAATACTTGGAACTATTCCAAGATCATAAATGAATTTCTTAATCCAAACAGCTTCCTTTGCGGCATTAGATGCAGCAATGTACTCGACTTCTGTTGTAGAATCAGCGATTGTTTCTTGCTTTGAACTCTTCCAGCTCACAACACCGCCATTTAAGAAAAACACATATCCAGATTGCGATTTGAAATCATCATGATCTATCTGAAAACTAGCATCAGTGTAACCAATTACAGAGAGCTCTTCTTGACCTCCATAGATCAAGAAAGTATCCTTAGTTCTTCTCAAGTATTTAAGGATATTCTTGACAGCAATCCAATGATCGTTGCCAGGATTAGACTGGTATCTGCTCGTAGAACTTAAAGCATACAAGACATCTGGTCGAGTACATATCATATCATACATGATAGACCCAATTGCTGAAGCATATGGAATATCACGCATTCGATCCCTTTCTTCATTAGTCGAAGGGGATTGAGTCTTTGATAGATTTATTCCTGACGACATATGGATGAATCCTTTCTTGGAATCATGCATATTGAAACGTCTCAGGACTTTATCTATATATGTACCCTGACTTAAGCCAAGCAATCTTTGTGATCTATCTCTATAGATCCTGATTCCTAATATATAGGAGACTTCACCTAAGTCTTTCATAGAAAAGCATTTCCCTAACCAAGTTTTTATTTCTTGTAATGTAGGGATGTCATTTCCGATTAATAATATGTCATCCACATATAAAACCAGAAATGAGACTATGCTCCTACTAACCTTCTTGTAAACACAAGGCTCATCTTCATTTTTAATGAATCCATATTGTTGTACAGTTTCATCAAAACGAAGATTCCAACTTCTAGAAGCTTGCTTCAATCCATAGTTTGATCGCTGTAAATTGCATACTTTCTTGGTTGCTTTAGGATCGCCAAATCCTTCAGGTTGTGTCATGTACACATCCTCAAGAAGATTTCCATTAAGGAAAGCAGGTTTGACATCCATTTGCCAGATTTCATAATCATGGTATGCAGCGATAACAAGTAAGATCCGAATGGATTTAATCATTGCAACTGGTGAAAAGGTTTCATCATAATCCACACCATGAATTTGTTTGAAGCCTTTAGCAACCAGCCACGCTTTGTAGGTATTAACCTTTCCGTCCATGTCAATTTTCTTTTTGAAAACCCACTTGCATCCTATAGGATTAATTCCTTCAGGTGCTTCAATCAAGTTCCAAACTTGATTTGTGTACATGGAATCCATTTCAGATTTCATGGCTTCAAGCCACTTCTCAGAATCAGGGCCAGTAATGGCCTCCATGTAAGTCACAGGCTCATCGTGGTCCATGAGCAATACATCACCCTCTTGTGATATGAGATACCCATAGCTCTCGGGTTCTTGACGTATCCTGCTAGACCTACGTGGTTCTTGTGTTACTGGAATAGGATTTTCTATCATAATAGTTTGTGTATCCTGTTCCTGTTCCTCCATCGGTATTTCATTACTTTGTGGGTCTTGAACTTCTTCAAGATCTACTTCGCTCCCACTGATTCTTTTGGAGACAAAATCCTTTTCAAGGAAGACTCCATTTATGGCAAAACAATTGTGCCCTCAGAAGGTTTGTAAAAGTAGTATCCTCTAGTTTCTTTAGGATATCCCACAAAGAAACATTTATCAGATCTTTGTTCAAGCTTAGTAGACATAAGTCGTTTTATATAAGCTTCACAACCCCAAATCTTTAAATGTCCCACATTGGGTTTTCGACCGTTCCATATCTCATATGGTGTCTTTTCTACCGCTTTGGATGGAACTCGGTTAAGCGTATAAGCTGCAGTTAATAAGGCGTATCCCCATAAGGAATTTGGAAGTTCAGCATGACTCGTCATTGATCGGACCATGTCTAATAAGGTTCAATTTCTCCTTTTAGAAACACCATTCCATTGTGGCGTTCCAGGAGGTGTGAGTTGGGACAAGATCCCGCATTCTTTTAGATGATTGTCAAACTCTAAGCTCAAATACTCTCCACCTCGATCAGATCGAAGCATTTTGATTTTCTTGCCTAGTTGGTTTTCTACTTCATTTTGAAATTCTTTGAATAAAGTAAATGATTCAGATTTATGTTTCGTTAGATACACATATCCAAATCTACTAAAGTCATCAGTGAATGTAATGAAATAGTGAAAACCTCCTCTAGAAGTTATATTTAGGGGTCCACACACATCAGTATGTATGAGTCCTAAGAGATCACTAACCCTTTCACCTTGACCGAAAAAAGGGGCCTTTGTCATCTTTCCTAATAAACAAGATCGACATGTCTCATATGATTCAAAATCAAAAGAGTCCAAAAGTCCATCTTTATGGAGTTTGGAAATGCGATTTTCATTTATATGGCCTAAACGACAATGCCAAAGGTAAGTCGGATTCAACTCATTAGGTTTCATCCTTTTAACATTAATGTTATAGATAGGCATATCAAGATCTAGGATATAAAGTCCATTAATCAAAATTGCATTAGCATATAGAATATTATCCAAATAAATGGAACAACATTTGTTCTTAATGGTAAAATAAAAACCAGCCTTGTCCAAACAAGAAATTGAAATAATATTCCTGCTAATGGCAGGTACATAATAACAGTTTTCTAAATTCAATAAAAGACCACTAGGTAAGGTCAATACATAAGTTCCAACAGCTAAAGCAGCAACCTTTGCTCCATTGCCAACTCTAAGATCGACCTCGCCTTTTGCCAATGCTCTACTCGTTCTTAGCCTCTGCACATCAGTACAAATATGAGAACCACATCCAGTATCTAATACCCATGATGTAGAAGTAGACATATTAATTTCTATAACAAAAATACCTGTAGAAGTAGTAGGAACATTTCCATTCGTCTTATCTTCCAGATACTTTGGGCAGTTTTGCCTCCAGCGCCCTTTATTGTTGCAATAGAAGCACTTGCCCTCCTTAGCCACGCCTCCAGTAGGCTTCAAAGCTTTGGTTGATGGCTTGGCAACAACTTTGCCTTTGCCATTTCCCTTAGACTTATTAGGCTTCTTATTGTGCTTTTTGAACTTGCCATTATTAACCATCAAAATGGCCTTTCCCTTTCCTTTCATGTTTTTCTCAGCAGTTCTCAACATAGCTGCAAGTTGTGGAAGTGTTTTGTCCATATCATTCATTAGGAAATTCTGGACAAAACTGCTGAAGCTTTCAGGCAACGATTGCAAGACAAGATCAACAACCAGTTCCTGCTCAAGGACAAATCCCAATCGAGCTAGGTTCTAAGAATGCCCAATCATTTTGCAGCTCGGGAGTCATGGTTGCTAGCATGATGCATGAGACTTCCACGGAATCATTGAGATGCTTGGTATGAGCATTTCTCAGAGCCGCAGAAGCTCCAGCAGGTGGTGCCTCAGGAATGGGTTCATCCAGCACATACAACTTTTTTTCGTGGGTGAGGACAATCCTCATGTTACGGAACCAGTCCAAAAAATTAGTTTCAGTCAATTTTTCCTTTTTAATGAGAGATCGTAAAATGTTGGTTGATGTGTTATTGGCCATCTACAATTTTAAAATATACAAAATAAGTATCATAAAATAACATATTTAATTTGGCCTTTAATTAAATACGCTCCCACTATTTTACTCAAATCAAATGACCTTCAAACACTTGACTCGGAAAATCCCGTTGGAAGATTTTCTAGTGGATTGAAATCCTTATTTCACTTTGCTTTAAGTCAACGGGGGCTGTACTTAAAACTTAGTTATTTAGGTAGGAACATTTCCAATTGTATCTTATACAACTTTCAAATCAATTAGGTGAATAACTCTTACTCAAGTCTATCATATAGACATTACCTAATTATTGCTTCTAAATCTATTCTAATCTTATTAAAATTAATTTAGTTAAGTTAAACCCAAAAGAATAACACTTGGGTAAATTGGATTACCGCACCGCAACTTACTAGTATAAAATATGCGCTTCACGGAGGCAAAACTCACATATTCGATATTAGTCTTGAAGGGTGTTAAACTTTTGGAAAGCATTAAAATTAATATTTCAAATTTGAAGGATTTTTATTAAAGTTGATCTCACCTCACCACGGCTTATATATCATATATATTCGCACTCTAATCATAACATGCATAACAATTATACAAAGTAAAAGTGACATGATTATGGCCATCCTAACGCTATGATTCTCTCAAGCCAATGAGAGAATCTAAACTAATCCTAGAAACGACCTTGCTTCTCCAAGCTTGACTTCCAGGACTATCCTAACGTCTTGAGTCCTATTACCTCCTTGTATTCTATTTACATTACATATTAAAGAAACTCATTTTACATACGAGGGAGTGGATGAGAAGAGAATGTAGAATAGAGACTTAAGAGAGAGGCACGACACGCAGGCCGTATTTCAATATCCAAAAGAAATAAATAAAAGGACTAAGGCCATAATCATTCACATGATAATAATAACAAACACACTTTTATTATTATTAATTATACCTTATAATTAAACAAGTTAAATTAATTTCATTAAATATGTTTAATCAAATTAAAACATAAAGCAGTAACAAAGCAATCCGATTCAAGGTTTCGTAATTGGCTCTGATACCACTGAAGGAAAATCGATTTCATAAACAGAATAAGCAGCGGATAAAAATTTCGATTTTCTTTCCTTGGATCATTACGAATTACACATGAATCAATGATTCGATTGTTACCTCGAAGTGTGGAATCTGAAAGCTGGAAACTGGAAACACGATCACAGCAAAGCAAGCAGCAAGCAGCAAAACCTCTAGCAAGTCCACACGAACAGTGCTCCTCCAAAACTCGGTGCTAGCCAACGAATCAGAAGTTTCAGAGAGTTTAGGGTTTAAAAAACGTGCTACCTCAAACTTCAGCACTAGGCTTCTATTTATAGAATTCTTAGTGTGCTCTGCAAGTTTAGAAGTCACTATTGAGCTTCTGTAAGACCAATAACGAGTTTAGTAATTCTGCTAACTAATTAGCGTTATTTACTAAACGCACCCCTTATATAAGTCATACTCATATATTTCTCTTTTGACTGTTCTTTGTGTGTGACCCTATAGGTTATAGTCACGTTGGCAATAATATTAAATCTAATATTTAATACTATAAACAATGAGCGGTATCTAGCAACACATCATTGCTTCCCAAGTGACAAGAATGTCAAGTGATCTGACGAAATCTTTTTCCATGATAATACTTATGTATACGATTACTCCTTTGTCCTAATATCTTTATTGATCTCAATGCATAGATTTTGTCACCATTGTGTAGATCAATATTTATATTTCTTGATTCCAAAATATACTGAATAACGAATAAGTCCAATATCCTATATCGACTTAGTTCGGCATGGCCATGCAGTTTTACAGTCATATTTCATCAAGAGGCCTATAGATATATCTCCTGTTTATGAGGAGGGACAAATCCCATCTAGGACACTCATGTCCCCCAGCATGATTCATCAAGTACCCATCAACCAACGTTATGGTTATTGATGTAAGATTTTTACATGTCATACCTATGTACACGTGAGTATATTAGATTCGTTTCCGCAGGGATTGGTGTGTCTCATAAGCGATTTTAACGTCAAATATCATTTTAAGTGTTTGGGTATAATTTGTTTGTTTGTGTAAAACTATTTTCACTATTCGACATAAAAGTAAAACGAGCAGAGATAGGGCTATTTCGCTTGGGGTCAGAGATATCAACCAAGCGTAACAGCTGCAATCTCTCGATCAAATAACGGATTCTAGCTTTTTAAACGATATTATCACAATCACTCGACAATATCATTCGTGTCCAAATGATATCGTTAGTTTAAGGGGATTGTTTAAATGTCGATTTCCCGCTTGTATAAACAATCACAAAGTCATGTGGATCGTTTAATCGACGATTTCTCGCCCGATTAAACGACCCAAAAGCATTAAGTTCTGGATTAAAAGTGATTATCAAATATTAACATCTAAGTCTAGCATGCTAACTTAAGATATATTGTTATTCTAGTTCTCAAATCCAAAAGTATTTATCAACATCATTTTGAATCTCAATAAAACAGTAAACACAAGAATAACAACAAAATTGAATAAATAAGTTAGAACCATATATTAAATGATCAAAAGATTACATAATAGCTTGTTTGAATACCTCAAGACCCACAAGAGTAGATGTAGCTACATATGTCTATGATAGCTTTGCAAGAAATGAAGAAAAGATGAAGATTCCATAACAAGATCCATGATGTCTCAATAAATCTTGGCTTGAATCTTCTCCTAACTACCTTGCTTTGTGTTTCTCTCTCTAGAAATTTCCCTAATCTCTCTCTAGAAAATGAAAATGTAATAAAACAGTGAAAGATAGAAGAAAAGGGGGAGAAAATTCAATTTATATGGCTAAATCCGCAGAATCTCGCTTGAGCGAGCTGGAAGCGAGATGAGGAGCGAATTTGAAGCTGCGTTCGACACACATCTCGCTTAAGCGAATTGATCTCGCTTAAGCGAGTTGGCTTGTTCTTCAACTCTCGCTTGAGCGAAATGGGAAGCAAGCTGAGGCTTTCTTCTCGTCATGAATCTCGTTTAAGCGAATTGATCTCGCTTAAGCGAGATCTGCTTGGCTTGGAAAGTCAATTCTTGGTCCTTGCTTGTCATTTTTCCTGCAAAAATTGAATGGAGTAAGGCAATAACGCATAAGTAGTAAAATTACAACAAATGGTTAATTCTCTTTAGATATCTTGCAGAACAAATCACTAAAATGCCTAGAATAACCCGTAAATTACGGTACTTTTGAGCACTTATCAGTTATCCTTTTACAAACAACGTTAGAATGGCAACAAAGCACTTGAGTCCACATCTAGGGATCATAGTGGTTTCAGGTCAAAGAGCGATGTACACTATTATCATTGTGAGAATATCTTATGACAATCTCATAACTTACTATGTAGTATTCTCACGATGGGTCTATCCAGTATAAATATTACTCCTAAAATTTATACCTATGTATAGACTTGATATCTCATATCTATGACCCATGAGATGCGGTCATCAGTCTTCATACATAATAGTCTCGACGCTTTATTATTATCCTAATTCATATTAAAGCTTGACTACGGATACATTTAAGAATAACGTTCTTTATGATAATGTAATCTCATGATCAAGTCACACTTAATATATTATTACATGAACTATCTATTCTAAGGACTTTATTAACATTACTATAAATATATAATAAAGAGTGCCATATATTATTTCATAATAAAAGTCGTGATACATAAGATAAGTTTCACATAAACTATTGGCCTCTAGGGCTTATACCAACAAATCTTACCTAAATGTTTTGTAGGAATGCCTTGCAACCTCGCAAAGAAAATGGTATTTAGATAGCGGTTTCTCAAGGCATATGACCGGGGACACCTCAATGTTCATTGATTTCACAAGAAAAGAAAGAGGCTATGTCTCCTATGGTGACAACAATCAGGGTAAGATTCTTGGTAAGGGTGTTGTGGGATATCCCTCCACAACCACCATAAAAGATGTTATGTTAGTAGATGGGCTTAAACATAATCTCCTTAGCATAAGTTAGTTTTGCGACAATGGGTTCACAATCAGTTTTGCGACAATGGGTTCACAATCACTTTTAATACTCAATGTTGCATAATCGAACACTATGATGACAAGGATCTTATGTTTAAGGGTTTGCGTGTTAATAATGTATATGTTCTTTACTTATATTATGTATCGTCAAGTTGTGCTAAGTGTCTAATAGCCAAGAATGAAGATTATTGGCTATGGCATAGACGCCTTAGTCACATTCACTTTCTTGCTAAACAAAATTGTGTCCAAAGATCTAGTTATTGGTCTATGATGACACCTTGTCATTACGTAATTTTCTATGTATTTTGATCACAATTTAGAGTTCACAAGGTAACTTAAGCAGCAAGAAAAGCAGAAAAACTGAAGAATTCACAAAGGATCAAAACGTGTCACGATTGGGACAAAACGTGACACGATTCAAGAAGACTAAAACATGCTCTCTGCCAAGGCAAAAACATGTCACGATGACCAAAACGTGACACGATTTGAAGAAACCCTAATTTAGAAGTTTGTTATACAAGGCAAATCGTGTCACGATTCTGCAAAAACGTGACACGATTTTAGGCGAATTTCTGTGCCTATTTAAGCTGAAGGCTATTCTAAAAACGAGGGTTACGATTTGAGAAGAGCAAAGTGCGATTTTTAGACTTGAAGACGGCTGCAGGGGCGATTTCTTCACCTTGTAACCAGTTCATGTATGTATTGTTACCTCTAATGATTATGTTATTTATAAATTCAATTATGAGTAGCTAAATCCATTAGAGGTTAGGTCTGATATGATTCTTTGTAACCCTAATTGATATATGTTGCTGTGAAACTCTATTTATTGTGAATGACAATTTAGTTTTTATTCAATTCAATTGTTCTTAATGCGTTATATATTCTGATCACACACACACACACACACACATATATATATATATATATATGATTTGGTGAGAATGAACGACTACTGACCATAGCTTTCGACTTTGACCTAATTGAATTGTTCTAATAATTATAATTAATCTAGGAATGGATAATTCTTTATTAGTGATATTAGGTTAACGTACTTCAAACCTTCGAAGATTATTAGACCACCTAAGGGATTAGGGGCTGTAATCTTAGAAGAGGGTCCTAACTCAAGGGATTGATTAGGATTATTTTGTTAATTATCGTGAAACTAGAAAATCATTCATAAGAATAGGTACGGTGACCAATTAGGGGAACTCAGATGATTCGAAGACCTAACTCATCTCTCTCTTGTTGTTAACAATCAATTTACTTTCTGTTACTAAGTTTTATGCTATTAAACCAATCTACTGCCTAGTGGCAAAACAAAACAACTTTTATTACATCCTAATTTAATAACGTACTTGACTTTTTGAGATTAAAATCAGTCCTTGTGGGAACGATATTTTTACTACTTCGATAGTATTTGGTACACTTGCCAAAATTCTATCAAGTTTTTGGCGCTGTTGCCGGGGACTGTTGATTTATTTCAACAAGGCAATTGCGTTATAATTTAGGATTTCTGCAATTTATTTTCTGTTTAAAAATATTAAATTGATTAAGTGTTCATGATTTAATTTGCATTGTGCAGTGCTACTAAGGTATTTTGCTGTTTATGCAAGGTAGAAGGAGTTCCGACGACCTAGAATACGATCCTGAGATCGAAAGGACTGCAAGAGCTAATCAGAAAACCGTCTGGTTGGCCAAATCAAAGTCAGTTCCACCGGGTGTACGTGAACAACTACCTAATTCAACACTAGTTGAACCTGAATCAATCTCTTCTCCTAAATCTATCACGATGGGAGATCAACCACAAAGGCCTAAGTTGGGAGACTATGGTTTAGCTAACAACCGTGGTCGACTAACCCACACTTTCCAACCTGCTAATCCTGTTGCGTTTGACATCAAGACCTCTGTTCAGAATGGCTTAAAGGAGAAACAATTTGATGGGTCTGATGCGATGAGCCCTCATGAACATCTAAGCCACTTTCATGAAACCTATGAGTTTTGTGTACCTCCAGCCACGGTGACTGAAAACCAAAAGAAGCTGAGGTTGTTTGCTTTTACTCTCATCGGGAGAGCAAAAGATTGGTTACTTTCTTTACCCAGTGGAACCTTTCAAACATGGGAGGAACTTGAGCTGAAGTTTTTAGAGAAATACTTTCCGATGTCTAAATATTGGGATAAGAAGCAGGAGATTTCAAACTTCAGGAAAGTGGAAAGTGAATCACTATATGATGCATGGGAGCGATTCAATTTGCTTCTTAAAAGGTGCCCTAACCATGAATTCTCTGAGAAACAATACCTCCAAATCTTTACTGAAGGGCTAACTTCCAACAACAGAATGTTCTTAGATGCTTCAGCTGGAGGAAGCCTGAAAGTGAAGACTGACCACAAAGTGCAAGCTTTAATCGAGAACATGGCTGCAAACGAATACCGTGCTGATGCAGAAAAGAAGAATAAGGGCGTGTTTAATGTGAGTAATCAAACTTCTATCCTAGCCAACCAAGCAGCAATGAATAAGCAACTGGAGATTCTCACTAAGGAATTTCATAGTTATATGATATCCAACAAACATCAACAAGTTGCTGCTGTCAAGTGTGATTTATGTGGAGAGGGACATGCCAATGGCGAGTGTGTTCCAGAAGGAGGCAGTGAAGAGGTAAATTACATGGGAAACTATCAGAGACATAATCCTTACTACAATTCAGGGTTTAACAAACATCCTAACTTGAGTTACTCCAACAATAACACTTTGAACCCTTTGTTACCAAACCCTCAACAACAGCAACAACCAAGGAAGCCCTCAACTCTAGAGGAGACTATGATCAATTTCATGAAGATGACTCAAGGAAACTTTGAAGATATGAAGAAGAGTCAAGAAACTGAAAGAAAGAACAATGAGACCTCTAGAAAATTGCTTGAAACTCAAATAGGGCAGATGGCGAAGCAACTGGCTGAGCAAAACAAAGGGGGATTCTCAGGTAACACCAAAGAAAACCCTAAGAATGAAACTTGTAATGCTATAGAGTTGAGGAGCAAGAAGGTTGACACAGTTGTTGAAGAGGAGGATGATGGTGGAGTAGTTGAAAAGAATGTTGGGGAAGAAATATCAGTGGATGAAGATGAACAAGGCAAAGTTGAAAAAGAGAGTACTCATGGCGTAGTTGAAAATGAAAAGAAGAAAAAGACTAATGAGGAAGAAAAAAATGAGAAGTTAATAGATGTTGACTCGATCTTAAAAAGAAGTAAAAACCAACTGCTGAAGGATGGGAACAAGGATCAAGTAATTCCATCTTATGTGAAGCTTCCTTATCCTCATTTGGCTAAAAAGAAAAAGAATGAAGAATGACAATTCAAGAAGTTCATGGCACTCTTCTCTCAACTCCAGGTCAACATTCCTTTTAGTGAAGCTCTTGATCAGATGTCTGTTTATGCTAAGTTTATGAAAGAACTATTGACTGGAAGAAGGGAACCGAAGGATGACGAGAACATTTCACTTTCTGAAAATTGTAGTGCAATACTCCAGAAGAAACTATCTCCTAAGTTGAAAGATCCAGGAGCATTTACTATCCCTTGCTCCATCGGGAAATTAGATGTCGGAAGAGCTTTATGTGATTTGGGGGCAAGTATAAATTTGATGCCTCTATCAATGATGAAGAAGTTAGGATGTGGGGAGCCAAAACCTACAAGAATGACCCTCACATTAGCTGATAGGTCAATCTCTTATCCTTATGGTATTTTGGAAGATGTTTTGGTCAAAGTTAATGACTTACTGTTTCCTGCGGATTTTGTTATCTTGGATTTTGCTGAAGATGAAGACATTCCCTTACTTTTGGGGAGACCTTTCCTTGCAACTGGTCGTACTTTGATTGATGTTGAAAGAGGTGAACTCATGTTAAGATTCCAAGATGAACAAGTAGTGTTTAATATTTTTGAAGCTATGAAGCACCGAAGTGACAATCCTCAATGTTACCGTATCGATGTTATTGAAGAAATAGTGGAAGACAATTCATGTGAACCTCAAACCACACAACCTATGGAGAGAACAATTGTGAACTCTATAGAGACTTGTGACGCTGATGAAGATATGGAGGTGAAGGAATGTGTTGAACAACTTGAGGCAAACAAGCAAGAGAAAGGATCGGTAAAAATTGAAGAGTTACATGATGATGAATCTAAAGGAGTACAGCCCTTGAGCAAGGAGGAAAAGAACAGTCCAGATTTGAAGGTTTTGCCTCCTGCATTGAAGTATGTTTTCCTTAGCAAGAATACTTCTCAACCAGCAATTATAAGCATCACCTTAACACCTTTGGAGGAAGAAAAGCTAATGAGGGTGTTGAGAGAGAACAAGGAAGCCATAGGATGGTCGATTTTTGATTTGAAGGGTATTAGCCCAGCCTACTGCATGCACAAGATACATATGGAGGCTGAATATAAACCTGTGGTTCAACCTCAAAGAAGACTAAACCCAACAATGAAGGAGGTGGTGAAGAAGGAAGTTCTAAAATTGCTAGATGCTGGTATGATTTACCCTATTTCTGATAGTGCATGGTAAGTCATGTTCATGTTGTGCCTAAGAAAGGTGGTATGACGATGGTGGCTAATGATAAAAATGAATTGATTCCCACCCGCACCGTCACTGGTTGGAGAATGTGTATAGACTACCGGAGGTTGAATACAACAACAAGGAAGGATCACTTTCCGTTACCATTCATGGATCAAATGATATAGAGGTTGGCTGGCCAGGCTTTTTACTGTTTTTTGGATGGGTACTCGGGGTATAATCAAATTGCTGTGGCTCCGGAAGATCAAGAGAAGACCGCATTCACTTGTCCCTTTGGTGTGTTTGCATATAGAAGGATGCCTTTTGGGCTGTGTGGTGCACCAGCAACCTTTCAACGGTGTATGCTCTCCATCTTCGCTGATATGATAGAAAAGAACATTGAGGTATTTATGGATGAATTCTCAGTGTTTGGTAAGTCTTTTGATCAATGCATGTTCCATTTAGATGCTGTCCTTAAAAGATGCACCGAAACGAACCTCGTTTTAAATCGGGAAAAATGTCATTTTAAGGTAACTGAAGGTATCGTTTTGGGACATAAAATAAGTACTAAAGGCATCGAGGTGGATCAGGCAAAAATAGAGGTTATAGAGAAACTTCCCTCTCCTGTTAATATTAAAGGAGTGAGGAGTTTCTTGGGGCATGCTGGTTTCTACCGGCGTTTTATAAAAGATTTTTCAAAAATTGCCAATCCCCTTTGTAATCTCTTGGTCAAAGAAAATGAGTTTAATTTTGATTCTGAATGCTTAGACGCTTTTTCTTTGATTAAAACAAAGTTGGTGACTGCACCAATAATCATTGCTCCTGATTGGGATTTACCGTTTGAACTTATGTGTGATGCAAGTGATTATGCTGTTGGTGCGGTTCTAGGCCAACGCAAGAACAAATTTTTCCATGCAATTTACTATGCAAGCAAGGTTTTGAACGAAAATCAAGTGAACTAATCCACTACTGAAAAAGAATTGCTTACGGTAATATTTGCTTTGGAAAAATTTTGTTCTTATCTAATTGGCTCCAAAGTCATTGTTTTTACAGATCATGTAGCTCTTAAATATCTCCTCACCAAGGGGGAGTCAAAACCTCGATTGCTGAGATGGATTCTTTTGTTGCAAGAGTTTGATCTTGAGATTCGTGACAAGAAGGGAGTCGAGAATGTGGTGGCTGATCATCTTTCGCGGCTAGATAACGAAGAGGTCATAAAGAAAGAGAAGGCCATTATGGCCGAATTCCCGGATGAAAAACTATTCACTGTGGATGTCAGGCCATGGTTTGCCAACATGGCGAACTTTAAGGCCGGTAACATCATACCGGATGAGTTGTCCTACCATCAACGAAAGAAGTTCTTCAAGGATGCAAACCATTATCTGTGGGATGATCCTTATCTGTTTAAGGTAAGCACTGACGGTTTAATTAGACGTTGTGTTGCAGGTGAGGAAGCAAATAAGGTTATGTGGCATTGCCATAGCTTAGCTTATGGAGGCCACCATAGTGGGGAAAGAACAGCTGAAATTTTTTTGCAAAGTGGATTCTGATGGCCTACCTTGTTCAAGGATTGCCATGACTTTGTAAAGCAGTGTGATAAATGCCAAAGGACAGGTAACATTTCCAAAAGGAATGAGATGCCCATAACTGGAATCATTGAAATTGAACCATTTGATTGTTGGGGCATTGATTTCACGGGACCTTTCCCTTCTTCTCACTCTTATCTCCATATACTTGTCTGTGTTGACTACGTCACCAAATGGGTTGAAGCGATACCCTGTATTGCTAATGATGCTAAGACGGTGGTCAACTTTCTGCAGAAAAATATTTTCACTAGGTTTGGAACACCTAGAGTTTTAATCAGTGATGGGGGGAAGCACTTTTGCAATAATTTTCTTGAAAATGTGCTCAGAAGGTATAACATCAAGCACAAAGTTGCAACTCCTTACCCACAAACTAGTGGACAAGTAGAGGTTTCAAACCGTCAATTAAAGCAAATCCTTGAAAAGACAGTGGCGTCAAATAGGAAAGATTGGTCGAAGAAATTAGATGACGCACTGTGGGCTTATAGGACAGCCTTCAAAACTCATATAGGGCTCTCACCCTATCAGTTAGTGTATGGTAAGGCTTGTCATCTTCCAGTTGAGCTAGAACATAAAGCGTATTGGGCCATTAAGGCCTTAAACTTTGATCAAGTAGCCGCTGGTAAGAAAAGACTCTTGAAACTTAATGAAATGGAATAGATGAGGCTTAGAGCATATGAAAATGCGCTCATCTATAAAGCCAGGACTAAAAGGTATCAAGACAAAAACTTAGTATCTAGGGATATTAACTCTGAGCAACTAGTTTTGTTGCTTAATTCCAGGTTGAAACTGTTTCTTGGAAAGCTCAAGTCCAAGTGGTCGGGACCATTTGTGGTCAAGAGTGTGTCACCTCATGGAGCTGTTGAGTTAACCACGCCAGACGGTGACAGAAGTTTCAAGGTGAATGGGCAAAGAGTTAAGCCATATCTAGGTGGCGACCTACCCAAAGAGAGGGTAGGACTTGTTCTGACGGACCTTTAAGGGTCCTTGACAGTCAAGCTAGTGACGGTAAAGAAGCGCTTGGTGGGAGGCAACCCACATTTTTAAGTTCAGGTAGTAGTTTTTAGTTTTATTGCTTTCAAAAAATTCAAAAATACAAAAATATTTCAGCTGAAACAACAGAGGAAGAAAAATTTTCAAGTCCAATACTGGGCAAAATCGTGACACGTTTTGGGTAAAACGTGACACGATTTTGCCTCCCTCTGAACGTCTCAAAAAAAATTTCTAAGTTAAAAATGCATGCCTTACTGCCAAGCCAAAACGTGTTACGTTGGCCAAATCGTGCCACGTTTTCTGGGAAAAAAGTTTTCAAAAATTGAATATTGTGACACTTTTTACCCAAACGTGATACGATTATGGTGGTTTTTAAAATCTGACCGTTACAAAAGAAAATCGTGACACGTGTTTGGCCAAACGTGACACGATTTTCTCAGCCTATATATACACCCAACACGATTTTCATTTCATCCACTTCCAAAAGTAGCCAAACTCTGCCAAATTTTTCCCAGAACCCTAACCTGCGCTTTTCTTAACGTGTTTCACCAAATATCTTCATCTTTTCATCATCTAATCACCCTTTCATCAACCTAAACCGTCACCATCATCATTCATTCGATCAAATTCATCACAACCACAAATTCATCAAACCCTAACTTTCACTAACCCTAACCCTAACCATGGTGGATACAAGAAAGAAGTCTCAACCAACCAAAAAAGCCAAAACCACCGCAAAAAGAAAACAACTAGTGAAACCTAAACCATCAAACCAACCACCACCACCTTCCACAGACAGATTCATCAATCAAGAGGCTCGTGATCGCTTCAAGGATATCAAGCACTTTAGGGTGATTCAAGAGCAATCCTTCCTGCTCCCTAAACTTTTCGGTAACCCGGAATTTGAGCAGACTCTGACAGCGAGGGATTGGCATGGGCTGAACGGGATGATCTTTGAGCAAGCCAACAAGACTTTGGCTTTGGAATTCTATGCCAACGCTAGATTCTCTGGGAGGAGGTACGAGTCTTATGTTCGTGGTAAGGAAATTGATTTCTCCCCTGCTATTAATAATCTGTTAAAGCGTGTTCCTCCGGAACAATGCGATGTTAAGAGAAGGAGGGAGACTTGTGGTAGTTGGAACGATGAAGCATGGGAAAAGCTGCTTTTGCAACTGTGTGTAGAAGGAGCTAAATGGCAAGGAGGGAAACGGATGTTGTTGAAGTCTGACTTCAAGCCGGTTCCCAAGGCTTGGGCATCTTTTGTGGTGCAGACATTGGAGGGAACCTCGTGCACTTCTGAAATTCCATTGACACGTGTTCATGTTGTGGCAGCAATCCTGGATGGTGCCCCAATTAATGTTGGTGAGTTAATTGCCGACAACATTGCTCTATTTGCTACAGGTACGAAGAAGGCGGTACCACATCTGAGCCTCATTAACTGGTTATGTGAAGAGGCAGACTGCCAACTGTATGCAAATGATCTGGATGCTCCTATGATGAAGCCTCTGACAGACACTTATATAGCTGGGTTTGTGAAAGACTACTAAGAGCGTCTGCTACAGATGGGAAGAGAGGGAGAGGCAGCAGCACAACAACAAGAACAACCTCCGGTACAACCACCTCCACCTCAACAGCAGTCTGTGCATGGAGAGGGGAGAAGTCAGCAGTTCACTCATGCGCCCATCCATCCCTTGGTGCTAGACTATATGTTTGGCCACTCTAACTGGATGAATGAAGTTTCTGATCAAGAGTACTGGAACCGTCCGAGGTTTGGGCAGAAATTCTCTGAGATGGTAGCCCTTAACAGGAGGCCTATGACTGGGTCTTTTGAACGCTTTGATGGGTCCGAGGAGGCGATGGATGTAACGCCCTATTTTATTATTTATTTATTTTATTGAGTTTAGATATCTTTTTATAATTTAGTCGATTTATTTTGATAAGTGATATTTTGTTATGTTATATGTTGGTATTTGTTATAGAAATATATTTGTTATCTGGTGTAAAAAATATATTTGTTATTTGGTGTAGAAATATATATATGTTATTTGGTGTAAAAATATATTTGTTATTTGTTATAGAAATATATTTGTTATAGAAATATACATGTTATTTGGTGTAAAAAATATACTTGTTATTTGCTATAGAAATATATTTGATATTTGTTATGGAAGTAATTTATATATATTTTTAAATAGAATATTGAGTTGTGGGGCTGTTTTTGAATTAGTTAGAATTATGAGGGAATAAGTGGAATAAGATAAAACAAAAAGAAGAGGTATAAAAGGTAAAACCTAGGTTTAGGAACAGACAGTACGTACAATCAGTTTTGGGAGAAAAAGGGAGAAAACTAGAAGTGGAGAACCAAGAGGCTGCTGCTCCAATTTTATTAAAGTAAGGGTGGGATTTCCTTCAATAATCATAGTATAAAATTCTAAAATTTGATGAATTGTTGTGTTCTTGAATTAGGGTTAGAAAGTTTATGTTAATTGATAAAATGAGATGAATTGTGTTGTTTGATGCATGTTCCTATGTTGTTTTGATTTCTATATTGCCTATTTGACCTGTAAACATCATTGTAAATCATTTTGGGTGATTAAGGGATCAAAAATTGAGTTTTTGGAGTGAAAACTGTTCTTTCCCGTAAGCGAATTCGGCCACCGATTTTCTGAAAGCCAAAACTGGAAAAACACTCACTTTTCACCCATTTCTGTTTTGAATTAGCTTTCGATGTAAACACTAAAGTTATAGAACTTGAGTTATGGTTAAATTACTGCACGTAGGTCACAGTGAATATTTATGAATTTCAGCACAACCATTCCCGAATTTGAAATGAAAACTGGTATTGATAGGTACATAATTGGTATTAGGAGTAAACACGAAAATTGTAGGTATGGATGTTAGCTTTTTAATGCCGTTGATGTGACTTCTAAATGATTTATAGAACTTGAGTAATGGTCAAATTACTGCACGTAGGTCACAATGAATATTTATGAATTTCAGCACAACCTTTCCCGAATTTGAAATGGAAACTGATATTGATAGGTACAGAATTGACCTTTGGTGTAAACATGAAAGTTGTAGATAATTGTGTTAGCTTTCCATTGGCTTTGGTTTGACTTGAAAATGATGTTTGGTTTTTTAGTTATGATAAAAATACTCCAAGGAGGCTTTAGTGAATTATTATATGAATGTATATGTTGATGATAATATATGATGTTTTTCCATGATTAATGGATTATTATAAGAATGTGTATGTTGATGAATATGATGTTATATGATGTTGTTCATGGTTGATGAATTATTATATGAATGTGTATGTTGATGAATATGATGTTATATGTGAAGGTGAGAAAAACACAAGAAGGGGGGGTGGGTTGAATTGTGTTAGCTTTTCGCAGCTCTTGAAGAGTGAGAATCTAATTCCATTAAACTCAGAGTCTGAATGGGATCAGAGTCTGATGGGAGATTAGGTTCTGATGCAGCGGAATAATCAAGAGATAGAGAGAAGAGAGAACACAAGCAATTATACATGTTTCTTCCACAAACCGGAAGTAGTCCTGTCCCCCTTGTACTTCCAAGGAGAGTTCACTAAAATGTAATATCAATTACAAGTTGCTCAAACACACAGTAAGAGACTTCCAATGCTCAAGCACGCAGGCAAGAGACTTCCAATGCTCAAAGACACAACTAAGAGACTTCCTTGCTCAAGGACGCAGCCAAGAGACTTCTTTGCTCAAGCACACAAGCAAGAGACTTCTTACACAATTACAAAAAATTGAATAGAGTTGAAACACTTGACAACAATCAAACGTGTTTCAATTACAACAAAGACAGACTCTGTTTTCTGTGAAACTTAGAAATTCTAGAATACTCAATTTGTAAGAATTATCTAAGTTGAAGATGTGTTTTTTTTAAGACTCAATTGAATACGAAAGCAACGCAGCGTAGTTTTTCTAGTTGTAGAGTCCAATAATTCTTCAAGTCTTCTATCCTTTATATAGGCGTAGGAAAGAGACGTTAAGTCATCCAGCACATCAGGATGATTTCTGAAGCTTGATCAATGACTGTTGATCTGTTGCTTGATATGGTAATAGTCCTTCAATTGCATAATTTAAATTCATTCCCTTTGAAGATTAATACCGGTAGACACAGTTGCCAAACTGTACGAGGTAGTGGAGTAGTGGAAACAGAGTTCGTACAACATACTCTGTACTGGCCTGCCTTCTTTGTCGTTGTGCTTCCCACGCTCAAGTTGACTTTGAGGCTAGCCGTTACTCCAAATGAGAGTTTCTTTTGCATCGCAATGCTTGTAGAAATCCTTGTTAGCAGATTTTCAGATTTCGGGCTTCAGACTCACTATAGCTCAAAGCTTCTGATAATCTTCAGACTCTCTTGGTTTTCAGATTCTGATAGTCTTCAGACTTTGATAGTCTTCAGACTCTGATACAGTCTTTCAGACTCTCTTCGGTACAGTCTTTCAGACTCTCTTCGGTACAGTCTTCAGACTCTCTTCGATACAGAATCACAAGCAACAAGCTTCTCTGGATTTTTGCTCTTTAACATTGTTCAAACATAATACTTTCTAAGATATAAATCTTGATTGATATCCTGCATACTTTAAACAAATATTAGCAATATCCAATTGACAACTTTTTAATACCTTGTTATCATCAAAACTCAAAACGTGGTATTGCTGAACACCTTTGTTCCAACAATATAATGTTGTTCATGGTAGATGAATTATTATATGAATGTATAAGATGTTACATGATGATGTTCATGGTTGATGAATTATTATATGAGTGAATATGTTGTTTCATGATGTTGTTCATAATTGATGAATTGTTGTTGTTAATACGATGTTATATGATATTGTTTATGACTGATGAATTATGATATTATGATGCGAAGTCGTTGTCGTTGTCATTGCCACTGTTGTCGTCAATGTCGTTAAAGTTGCAAGTGTTGGTCTAAGTTGTCTGAGTTGTAAGTGGTTGTTCCAAAGTATTGGAGTCTTATAAGTTGTTGACGTTGTCTATGTTGTAAGTTGTTGAGTCCATGCATACTCATTTAAGTTGAGGGCTTATGTCCTGTGAGCTTTTGCTCTTAAAGTTGAGGGCTTATGCCCTGGAGCTTTTGCTCAACCACGTTGAGGGCTTGATGTCCTGGAGCTTTTGCTCAACTAAGTTGAGGGCTTGATGCCCTGGAGTGTATTTATGCTCAAAATAAGTTGAGGGCTTGATGCCCTGGATTGGTACCACATGCATGAGTAAGATGATAGAGTTGCATAGTCGAGTTACATTGTCGAGTCAAAGATTGTTAAGTCGAAGTTGTTGATGTTGCATAGTCGAGTCGATGTCGAAGTTGTCGAGTTGTCTAAGTTGTCGAGTTGATAATTATCAATGAAGAGCTATATGTTGTTGTTTATGTTGTTTATGTGAAGTATCGTTAAAGATGATTTGAAGTTGATTGTTGTTTATGTTGTTTATATTGTGTTGGAACAAAGGTGTTCAGCAATACCACGTTTTGAGTTTTGATGATAACAAGGTATTAAAAAGTTGTCAATTGGATATTGCTAATATTTGTTTAAGTATGCAGGATATCAATTAAGATTTGTATCTTAGAAAGTATTCTGTTTGATCAATGTTAAAGAGCAATAAATCCAGAGAAGCTTGTTGCTTGTAAGACTGTATCGAAGAGAGTCTGAAGACTGTATCGAAGAGAGTCTGAAGACTGTACCGAAGAGAGTCTGAAGACTGTATCAGAGTCTGAAGACCATCAGAATCTGAGAACCAAGAGAGTCTGAAGATTATCAGAAGCATAGTGCTACAGTGAGTCTGAAGCCACAAATTTGATGATCTGCTAACAATGATCTCTACTGCATTGCTATGCACAAAGAAACTCTAATGGAGTAACGGCTAGCTTCTAAGTCAACTTGAGCGTGGGAAGCACAAAGACAAAGATTGCAGGCCAGTACAAAGTACGTTGTACGAACTCTGTTTCCACTACTCCACTACCTCGTACAGTTTGGCAACTGTGTCTACCGGTATTAATCCTCAAAGGGAACGAAATTCAAATGATGCTATTGAAGGACTATTACCAAATCAAGCAACAAATCAACAGTCATTGATCAAGCTTCAGAAATCATCCTGATGCGCTGGATGACTCAACGTCTCTTTCCTACGCCTATATAAAGGATAGAAGACTTGAAGAAGTGTTGGACTCTACAACTTAGAAAAACTGCATTGCGCTGCTTTCGTATTCAACTGAGTCTTAACAAAAGCACATCATTAACTTAGATTCTTACAAACTGAGTATTCTAGAATCTCTAAGTTTCACAGAAAAACAGAGTCTGTCTTTTGTGTAAAACAGAGTCTGTCTTTGTTGTAATTGAAACACATTTTGATTGTTATCAAGTGTTTCAACTGTATTCAATTTTCTGTAATTGTGTAAAAGTCTCTTGCTTTTGTGCTTGAGCAAAGGAAGTCTCTTGGCTGCGTCCTTGAGCAAAGGAAGTCTCTTGGCTGCGTCCTTGAGCAAAGGAAGTCTCTTAGTTGTGTCTTTGAGCAAGGAAGTCTCTCGCCTGTGTGCTTGAGCAAGGAAGTCTCATACTGTGTGTTTGAGCAACTTGTAATTTGATATTACACTTTAGTGAACTCTCCTTGGAAGTACAAGGGGGACAGGACTACTTCCGGTTTGTGGAAGGAACCTGTATAATTGCTTGTGTTCTCTCTTCTCTCTTTATCTCTTGATTATTCCGCTGCCATCAGAACCTAATCTCCTATCAGACTCTGATCTCATTCAGACTCTGAGTTTAAAGGAATTAGATTCTCACTCTTCAAGAGTTGCGAAAAGAAAACACAATTCAACCCCCCCCTTCTTGTGTTTTTCTCACCTTCAGTTGGTATCAGAGCTCCGGCTCTGTTGTCATAGCACTTAACCGTGTAACAGAAAAGATCCAGAGAAAAACATGTCTTCTAGTGAACCGTCTTCTTCTGGTGCCACTTCTGGTGCTGCTATACCATATGAATATGGATCCAATAACAGCAGTAGAAAGGCTGATTATGGAAAAATTCCTAAGTTCAATGGTGATCTTGAAGAATTTTCTTGGTGGAAAACCAACTTCTATAGTTATGTCATGGGTCTTGATGAAGAACTCTGGGACATACTTGAAGATGGTGTTGGTGACTTACAACTTGATGACGAAGGTGCTGCCATTGACCGCAAACTTCACATTACTGCTCAAAAGAAAATCTATAAGAAACATCATATCATCAGAGGGGCTCTTGTCACTGCTATTCCTAAAACGGAATACATGAAGATGAGTGACAAATCTACTGCTAGAGCCATGTTTGCTTCTCTCTGTGCTAACTACGAAGGAAGCAAAAAGGTCAGGGAAGCTAAAGCTCTTCTATTAGTTCATCAATATGAACTATTTAAGATGAAAGAGGATGAAAGTATTGAGCAGATGTACTCAAGATTTCAAACTCTAGTATCTGGTCTTCAGATACTGAAGAAGAGTTACATAGCTTCTGATCATGTTAGCAAGATTTTAAGGAGCTTACCCTCTAGATGGAGACCAAAGGTCACTGCAATTGAGGAGGCTAAAGATTTAAACACTTTAAGTGTTGAAGATCTTGTAAGCTCACTCAAGGTTCATGAGTTAAGTCTCAATGAACATGATTCTGCAAGAAAATTCAAAACCATTTCTTTAAAATTAAAAGGAAGGTCTTCAAAGGCTCTCAAGGTTGAAGAGTCTGAAAATGAGTCTTCAGCTTCTGAAAGCTCAGAGGAGGATCCTGATGTAGCAAAGGAAATGGCTATGCTTTCAAGCAGAATGCAGTACCTTGCTAAGAAGAACAAGAGATTTCTGAGCAAGAGCAGTGGGAAGGGGTTCAAAAAGGAGGATCAGAAAGGTTGCTTCAACTGCAAGAAAACTGGACATTTTATTGCTGAGTGTCCAGAACTGCAGAAGGAGAAACCCAAGTCAAAAAGGCCAACCTTCAAGTCAAGCAAGTTTAAGAAGCAGATCAAGAAAAGTCTGATGGCCACCTGGGAAGATCTTGATAATGAGTCAGGGTCTGAGGATGATGATGCTGATGGTGAAGCAAATGTAGTTGTTGGACTAATGGCTACAACTAAATCTGTTAAAGAGACACCTAAGGTAGAATCAGATGCAGACTCTGAGAATGAAACAGAGGTATATTCCGAACTCACAAGATCTGAACTTATAGAATCTGTCAATGAGCTTCTTGGTCATTTTAAAGCTAAGACCACTGAGTTGAAAAAAGTCAAACAACAGCTTGATAAGCTGTCAAAAAGACATAATTCAACTTGTTGGAATTAGAAGATTTAAAGGAAGAAAATATCTCTTTATTGATCAAGAAGTGTAGCTGTAAATACTTAAGTGAGCAAGATGTAGCTCTGCAAGAATTTATTGCTACTGGAATTGACAGATCAAGGGTTGCATCCATGATCTATAGCACGTATCAGAACAGAGGACAGGGTCTTGGATTCATTGGAGGAAACTCAAATGAAATGACTCTGAAATCTGGTCCTGATGGAGCCAGAGAGGCGTTGAAAAATGATTTTGTAAAAGAGTCTGATGAAGTCAACACAGTGACTCATTCAGAACCTACAACCTCTATTTCTAAGGTTCTGACTAAGTCAAAATCTCAGAATGTTAAGGTAAAGGGTCTGAAAAACTTTGAACCCAAAGCTTTAAAGTCTCAGACTCTGAAACATTCAAAGTCTGATAAACAGACTCTGAAAAAGCCAGAGTCTGAAAAACCAAAGTCTAAGTTTCAAAGGAGAGAAACTGTGAAAGGCAAGTTGAAACCTAAACCAAACGGTTCCAAACCTAAGGTATGGGAGAAAACATTGCCAATGATTTCAAGACATAACTTACGAAAAGAGTTCAATGGTTCTAAGACTAACCAAAAAGGACCCATAAGAATATGGGTACCTAAGTCTGATATTATTGATGCTGCAAGTATGTCTAAAAGGACTAGAAAAGCAGAAGGCTTGCTACCTGGACAGTGGTTGCTCGCGTCACATGACGGGAGAAAGGTCTATGTTCCTAACCCTAACCATGAAAGAGGGAGGAACTGTGGGATTTGGAGGAAACCAGACTGGCAAAATCATTGGTACTGGAACCATTGGTAACTCTCTGATCTCAATCAGTAATGTGTGGTTCGTTGATGGACTTAAACATAACTTACTAAGCATAAGTCAATTATGTGACAGTGGTTATGATGTATTGTTTAATAAGAACAACTGCACAGTGGTTAACAAGGATGATCAGTCCATAGTCTTCAAGGGAAAACGAAGAAACAATGTATACAAGATAAAATTCTCAGAACTGACTGATCAGAAGGTAATGTGCCTTCTGTCAATGGGTGATAAGAAGTGGATGTGGCATAGACGTTTGGGACATGCTAACTGGAGATTAATCTCTAAAATTAGCAAGTTACAACTTGTCAAAGGCCTACCAAACATTGACTATCACTCAGATGCTCTTTGCGGAGCATGTCAAAAAGGGAAAATTGTCAAGAGTCCCTTCAAGCCGAAAGAAATTGTTTCAACTTCCAGACCCTTGGAGTTACTTCATATTGACTTATTTGGACCAGTTAACACTGCATCCTTATATGGAAGTAAATATGGACTAGTTATTGTTGATGACTACAGCAGATGGTGTTGGGTTAAATTTCTGAAAACTAAAGATGATTCATATTCTGTGTTTAGTAAATTCTGCATCCAAATTCAATCAGAGAAGGAAATGAAAATCTTGAAAGTCAGAAGTGATCATGGAGGAGAATTTGAAAATGAACCGTTTGAGGTTTTCTGTGAAAAACATGGAATTATTCATGAATTCTCTGCACCTAGAACTCCACAACAAAATGGAGTTGTAGAGAGAAAGAACAGAACCTTACAAGAGATGGCCAGAACCATGATCCATGAGAACAATCTGGCTAAGCATTTTTGGGCAGAAGCAGTAAACACAGCTTGTTATGTTCAGAACAGAATCTATATTAGACCTCTGTTGAACAAAACAGCTTATGAACTCTTTAAAGGAAGAAAACCCAACATATCTTATTTTCATCAGTTCGGATGTACATGTTATGTCCTGAACAACAAAGTCTACCTAAAGAAATTTGATGCCAAAGCTCAAAAGGGAATCTTTTTAGGTTACTCTGAACGCTCTAAGGCATACAGGTTGTATAATTCAGAAACACAATGTGTGGAAGAATCTATGCATGTAAGATTCGATGACAAAGAGCCTGGAAGTGAAACTCCAGTGCAAGATGAAAGTCATGAAGAATCTCAAGATTCTGATGATAACTCAGAATCTGATCAGATTCCAGAATCTGAAGATACTTCAGAAGCTGGAACAACCCCTGAAGTTCCTAATGAAGAAGCTTCTGATGAAGCTCAAGATGGTTCTCTGCAAGCTAGTCAATCCAAACAATCTTTCAAATACAAGTCTTCACATCCAGAAGATCAGATAATTGGCAATAAAGAAAGTCCTATGAGAACAAGATCGCATTTCAGACAAGAAGAGTCTGCTTTAGGATTATTATCTGTTATTGAACCAACTTCTGTTGAAGAAGCTCTTGGAGACGAAGGATGGATTCTAGCAATGCAAGAAGAACTGAATCAATTCAAAAGGAATGAAGTATGGGATCTTGTAGCTAAGCCTAATCACAAGAACATCATTGGAACCAAGTGGGTGTTCAGAAATAAGCTTAGTGAACAAGGAGAAGTAATCAGAAACAAGGCCAGACTTGTTGCATAAGGCTACAGTCAGCAAGAAGGCATTGATTACACAGAAACTTTTGCTCCAGTTGCAAGATTGGAAGCAATCAGGTTACTTCTTTCCTATGCAGTTAATCACAACATAACTTTGTATCAAATGGACGTTAAGAGTGCATTTCTTAATGGTGTCATTTCTGAAGAAGTATATGTCAAACAACCTCCTAGCTTTGAAGATTTAAAGCATCCAGAGCATGTTTATAAATTAAAGAAATCACTCTATGGCTTGAAACAAGCTCCCAGAGCTTGGTATGAAAGACTGAGTAATTTCTTGATTCAAAACAACTTTGAACGAGGACAAGTTGACACTACTCTATTCAGAAAGACTCTAAAGAAAGACATTCTTGTAGTTCAGATTTATGTTGATGATATTATCTTTGGTTCTACAAATAGTTCACTTTGCAAAGAGTTTTCAAAAGTTATGCAGGATGAATTTGAAATGAGCATGATGGGAGAATTGAAGTTCTTTCTTGGAATTCAAATCAACCAATGCAAAGATGGAGTCTACGTTCATCAGTCCAAGTATACGAAAGAGCTTCTGAAGAAGTTCAATCTTGAGGACTGCAAAGAAATGAATACTCCAATGCATCCAACCTGCACTCTGATCAAAGAAGATCAAGGGACCAAAGTTGATCAGAAGCTGTATAGAGGTATGATTGGTTCTTTGTTATACCTAACTGCATCCAGACCAGATATTGTATACAGTGTATGTTTGTGTGCAAGGTTTCAATCAGATCCTAGAGAGTCTCACTTAACTGCTGTTAAGAGAATCTTTAGATATCTGAAAGGAACTACTAATCTTGGACTTCTTTACAAGAAATCCTCTGACTACAAGCTAGTTGGATTCTGTGATGCTGATTATGCTGGAGACAGGATTGAAAGAAAATCTACAAGTGGCAATTGTCAATTCTTGGGAGAGAATCTGATATCCTGGGCTAGCAAGAGGCAAGCAACTATTGCTCTGTCTACAGCAGAAGCAGAATACATCTCAGCTGCTAGTTGTTGTACACAGCTACTCTGGATGAAACATCAGCTTGAGGACTATCAAATAACTGAAAACCATATCCCAATTTATTGTGATAATACAGCAGCTATATGTTTGTCTAAAAATCCAATTCTGCATTCAAGAGCAAAGCATATTGAGATTAAACATCATTTTATAAGAGACTATGTTCAAAAGGGAATTTTAGATATTCAATTCATTGATACTGATCATCAATGGGCTGATATATTTACTAAACCATTATCTGTTGAAAGATTTGATTTCATAAAGAAAAATTTGAACATGTGCTATGTCTCTGGGTAATATGCGCCTCTGAAAACAGAATTCAGACTCTGAAAATATTCAGAAGCTATCTGGGAATCAGACTCTCTTTTGGAGACACTGATGAAAGCTTCTAGTAAAATATTCAGACTCTGGTAAGGAATCTTTAGACTCTCAGAAGCTCGTATTAGTAGAAGCGTGACTGTTAAGTTCAGTAACACCTGCCCCACTATGGTGACAGTTACTTTACAGTTTCTCAGACGTGGCCTGTCTGTATTGGGTAAGAACTCAAAGGGCAATGATTTCATTATGTTAAACAAGTTACCTTCGCTTTGTCCCAATACGTTTACGGCTGCATGCTATATGTATTTATTGTTTGTGTTTGTTTGTCCCCTACTCTTTCCAAACAGTTATCAAACATTTTCTCTATAAATACATAACACACACAACTCACTTCTTTTTTCACTCTTTGATTTTCTCTCTGAACATATTTCTTGTTTTTCAATACTTTGCAAAACCTTTTCTTTTGTTCTCAAATCAAACTCTTAGAAAACCCTAATGGCAAGTGATCTCATCCAATCTGGTGTTATAATCAAGTCCGGAGGATCCTATGTTATCAAACCCAGAACAATGAACATCATCAAGGAGACTCTGGAAATTCAAGTTGAATCTCCAGTAGATTTTGGTTCACTCAGTCGTCATGGAGTTGACGTTGCACCTCATTTCTTATCACAAGGAATGATGAGATACTTTGGTATGTTGAAGCTACTTTGGAAGAAACAGTAGCAATCTCGAACAACCCCAGTCTTGCTGGTAAAAACAGAGACCAAATGGGTTTAAGACCGTACAATGGTCTTGAAATAAGGTCTGCTGTAATGGGAATTCCAATAGTTATCACTGAAGAGGTGGTAGCCAGGGCTTGTCAGATGGAGAGCGCTGGTAAATTTCAGTGGAATGTCAACAAGAAAAGTGAATGGGTTGTGGTCTGCAACAAGTTGTTATTTGAAGGGAGACCCTCAAATAAATTGGTGGATATGCATCCTGAGCATAGGGTGCTTCTGAAGATTATACTGGACAGTATGCTTCAGAAAGGAGGAGGAACAGATACATTATCTGTGGATCACAAAGTTCTTCTTTATTTTCTTATCAACAAAATAAAGATCAACTTCCCCAGATATGTGATGCACCACATGTGTTGGGCCATCAAGAAAAGTCAATCAGAAACCATGAGGCAAGTTCCTTTTGGAAGATTAATATCTGAGATTCTGTATCAAGGAGGCCTCTTGAAGGTCTTATCAGAATCTGGTGTGGTATCAGATATTCATCTAGGAACTGTGACCGGTAGAATCATCAATGGCAAGACTCTACAGTACATGAAGATTGTCAAGAGATTCAACCCCTCTAAGCATGATATGAGAGAATCCTATGTACAATCTGATTTGATGATGGACTTCCGTCCCATATCCAAAGAAGATAATCCTGAAGTTCTTGCTAGATTTGTGGTGGATTACTTCAAGGAGACTGGTAGAATAATCAACTATTCTGCTATTCCTGAGACTGCTGGAGGAGGCCCTCTTAAGGTCAAAGGAAAAAGGACCAAGGAAGTGGTTCTCAAGGAAGAGGAAGAGAAGCAGGAGCCTCTCAAGAAAAAGATCAAATCTTCTGCTCTTCCTGGAGTTTCAATTGGTTCTCCTTCTGCATCTTCTGCACTTCGTGAAATTAAGGATGGAAAGAAGGCTAAGAAAGATGAGAAGAAGGCTAAGAAAGCTGAGAAGAAAGCAATAATAGGCAAAGCTGACAGAGACTATGACAAGTTAGCTCAAGATATTGCTGATTTCATTGATGCTGACTCTGGAGGTGAAGAGAGTCAGATTAAGAAGAGAAAGGTGGATGTGATTCCTGTGGCTAAGGATGTAGCACAGAAGATAGGTACTTCTGTATCTATGATTGAGGATGAACACACTGCTGGCAAGGTTATGGCAGCAGATTTGATTGCTGAAGAGTTGAAGGAAGAGACTGTCAAGGAAGCTGCTAAGTTGCTTGCTTCTGCTCTTAAACAGAAGAGTACTTCAGAACCTGCAGAAGCTGAGTTATCAGAAGCTACTGTGTCTGATCATTTTGCCTCTCCAGAAGCTGGCATTGGCACCTCTGGCAACGTGGCATATAGCTCATCTTCTTCTTTGAATCATGAGTCAGAATCAGATTCAGAATCTGACAACAAACCTTTGAGCCAAATTCTTCCATCTCTCAAAAACTCATCTCCCTCACCAATCAAACTCATATCATCCCATAACCCACTTGACCAGGCAGTAGTTGATTATGTTGATTCAACTATGGACAGAGTAATTCAAGACACAATCACAGTGTCTATGAATCTTCCTGCTGACCATCCTGCTCAACCTTCATTTCTCAAACCACTTCAGGTAATTCAACCTTCTGAAAAGCCTGAAGCAACCATTCAATCCAAACAGCCATCCCCCCAAACTGAAACCATTTGTGTAGACTCTCCAGACACTCTAGATTCTCTTGAAAAACATCTAGGAGGAGAACTACCAAAAACCCCTGCAAAATCCAAAACAACAAAAGCTACTTCATCTGTTTCCAAACCAGACCCTGTACCTGAACCTACAGAGAATCTGACCTTAGCTTCTGTTGAACCTTCAGAACCTGTTGTTGAACCAGCTTCTGAAAATCTGGAACAAGCCTCTGATATTGTATCAGGAACTGTAACAGCATGTAAAGCTAAGACCAGAAGAGTTTCTCAACCACTTTGTGACCCCATAACCTATTTCTCTTTTGAAACTTTTCTAGCTTTGAGAGCTTCTCTACCCTCAATCTCTGAACCTCAAACTGACTTATTTGATTCAAATAAGATTGATGAGTTTTATGCTTCTTCATGTAATAAGCTCAAAGAAGTTATTGAGCAAAGGTCTATGCCAATACTTAATGTGAGCTATGAGGACAAGTTCTCTACAGTGAAGACTGAGTTTTTGGATTTTATCACCAAAATTCAAAAGGCTGCTGCCAGGGAACAAGCTCTTGTTACTGCCAAGCATGTGGAAGAAGTAAAGCGGGCTGAGAAAGTTGCTGTTCTGGAAAATGCTCCTATTCTGAGGATAAGAGATACACCCTTCTTTGATGAAGATCAGTATATTCCTAGAGAATCAGTGGCTTACAATTCCTTGAAGAGGAAAATGTATAGAATTCAAGAAGAAGCTAGACTGGAAAGAGAAGCACATTTGCAAAGAACTGAGGCTCTGGAAGAGATGGTAAAGAAACAACAAGAGGATCTCCAGAAACTGATGGATCATCTTGCCAAACAAAACCAACCTTAGTTTAATTTCATTTTTTTCTTATTTTTTTTGTAACTCTTGTTTACTACGTTATGTTTCAATTTATACAAGTTGTTTTTGACTCTATTTGCATTCATTTTTTTTATATACTCTGAATTTTCTATGTTTTCCCTCTGAATCTCATTCTTCCTTAAAACATGTTTACACCCTTACCTTAAGTCATTTAAAAAGGGGGAGGAACTTGTTCTGAACTTTTTTTTGTTGATGACAAAAGGGGGAGAAGGGAGAGTATTTATGTCAGGGAGGAGAAAAAAAATTTCTTTAATTACATTGCATGTATACGTTAAAGGGAAATCTGCGAAAGGTGCTTAGTTAGACTCTGAGCCCTGTTTAAGAATCAATTTACTAAATATTCTGAGTATGAATTTGATTGCTTATGAAAGACAATTTAATTAACCTGGATAGAACTCAAGATGAGCTTACAAACCTCAACTTAAGAACTATCAGACTCAGGGGGAGTCAGAGCTTACAAACCTCAGACTCTGAGCTTACAAACCTCAGAACCCTTTAAGTCAACTTGTTAATTAGATTAACAACAATTGACCTTTTAAATACTAATGTTTGTCATCATCAAAAAGGGGGAGATTGTTGGAACAAAGGTGTTCAGCAATACCACGTTTTGAGTTTTGATGATAACAAGGTATTAAAAAGTTGTCAATTGGATATTGCTAATATTTGTTTAAGTATGCAGGATATCAATTAAGATTTGTATCTTAGAAAGTATTCTGTTTGAACAATGTTAAAGAGCAATAAATCTAGAGAAGCTTGTTGCTTGTAAGACTGTATCGAAGAGAGTCTGAAGACTGTATCGAAGAGAGTCTGAAGACTGTACCGAAGAGAGTCTGAAGACTGTATCAGAGTCTGAAGACCATCAGAATCTGAGAACCAAGAGAGTCTGAAGATTATCAGAAGCATAGTGCTACAGTGAGTCTGAAGCCACAAATTTGATGATCTGCTAACAGTGATCTCTACTGCATTGCTATGCACAAAGAAACTCTAATGGAGTAACGGCTAGCTTCTAAGTCAACTTGAGCGTGGGAAGCACAAAGACAAAGATTGCAGGCCAGTACAGAGTACGTTGTACGAACTCTGTTTCCACTACTCCACTACCTCGTACAGTTTGGCAACTGTGTCTACCGATATTAATCCTCAAAGGGAATGGAATTCAAATGATGCTATTGAAGGACTATTACCAAATCAAGCAACAGATCAACAGTCATTGATCAAGATTCAGAAATCATCCTGATGCGCTGGATGACTCAACGTCTCTTTCCTACGCCTATATAAAGGATAGAAGACTTGAAGAAGTGTTGGACTCTACAACTTAGAAAAACTGCATTGCGCTGCTTTCGTATTCAACTGAGTCTTAACAAAAGCACATCATTAACTTAGATTCTTACAAACTGAGTATTCTAGAATCTCTAAGTTTCACAGAAAAACAGAGTCTGTCTTTTGTGTAAAACAGAGTCTGTTTTTGTTGTAATTGAAACACATTTTGATTGTTATCAAGTGTTTCAACTGTATTCAATTTTCTGTAATTGTGTAAAAGTCTCTTGCTTTTGTGCTTGAGCAAAGGAAGTCTCTTGGCTGCGTCCTTGAGCAAAGGAAGTCTCTTAGTTTTGTCTTTGAGCAAGGAAGTCTCTCGCCTGTGTGCTTGAGCAAGGAAGTCTCATACTGTGTGTTTGAGCAACTTGTAATTTGATATTACATTTTAGTGAACTCTCCTTGGAAGTACAAGGGGGACAGGACTACTTCCGGTTTGTGGAAGGAACCTGTATAATTGCTTGTGTTCTCTCTTCTCTCTTTATCTCTTGATTATTCCGCTGCCATCAGAACCTAATCTCCTATCAGACTCTGATCTCAATTAGACTCTGAGTTTAAAGGAATTAGATTCTCACTCTTCAAGAGTTGCGAAAAGAAAACACAATTCAACCCCCCCCCCTTCTTGTGTTTTTCTCATCTTCATATTGTTTATATAAAGTATCATTAAAGATGATTTGAAGTTGATTGTTGTTTATGTTGTTTATATTGTTATATGAAGTATTATTAAAGATGAACTACGTGGTTATTTGTATTACTAATTGATGTTGTTATGATGATTACATAATATAGCTTATGAGTTGTTCAAGAAGTACTATATGAAGACTTATTATGATTAATTGATGATGTCCATGTTGTTAAATGCATTTGATGAATTATATGCTTATTATTATTGTTTGTGAAATCTCACCCCATCTGCTTGAAAATGTTGCCTTCCCTATGGGTAACTTGCAGGTAACCAAGAATAGTTGCGGTCGTGTGAGGTATCTCTCGCGTGTGTCTTAGGTGCTCTGATACATAACGGGATGAGAATTTTGTTGTCGTTTTCTATTCCTTACGTATTGTTTTATAAACATGTTGAGGAACTAAATTTATGAGATTTTGTGTTGAGGCCCTTGTGCCAAAGATTGTTTTGAAAAGTTGAAATATTTCCGCTGCGATGTATTAAAGGAATTTTATTCTATTTATGATTTTATGAAAAGAAGTGTGACATTCCGTTTACGTTGAATTACTCTGATATTATGCAAAAAAAAAATCAAGTTGGGAAAACGGGGTGTTACAATGAACCATTATTTTGATGTGACCAGATGACGAGCTCAAGATCGAGAACAGGAGATTAGGGCTGATTCTGCTGCTGGAGGTGCTAGCTCCAGATATCATTTTGGAGAGGATTCGTATGCGGAGGAGAACCCGAACATGTGGATTGATCAGGATCAGATGGAGGATTGAGTGGACTACTGATGATCCAGCTCTTTTGGATGTTTTTTTTGTCTTCTTTTGTTTCAGCACTTTTTCTTGATGTACTTTTAATTTAACTTGAACAATTTTATTGCTTTTCTATTATATTTCGGTTGTAATTCCCCTATTATGTGATTGATCTTGAACTTGTTTATTATTGATGAATTTGCTTGTTTAATTGAAAGTTTACAGTTTGATAACAAATGTTTGTTCAAGTGGTATTCCAAAAGTTCAAAAGGAGGAGTGACTTGTGGTTCAAAGGCGAAGTGTACGGCAGTGAATGATAGATAGTCACAACTCCCAGAAATCTAAACTCTGTAAGGTTCATTGCCAAATTTTATTTTTCAATTTACTTATATAAGAGTGTTCCATGCTTTTACATTTCTAGAACTTGCATTGTTTCTCTACTGTCGATTGGTTTTTGTTATTGCATACTGAGGCGAAAGTGCTTGGTTCTGTGAGCCTTTTTGAAGCCTACCCTATTTATATTGAATTTATATCCTCTTTTTAGCAAAATTGAGCCGGTAGGATTAGAACTTTTTATTCGGTGACAAACTACAAGCTTAGAGACTTTTAGGATTTTCCCCATTGTTTTATCTGAGTTAGGCATTGTAGAATGTTGCTAAATAATAAGTTTGGGGTTGCTATTGGAATTTGCAACCAACTAAGTTTGGGGTGGTAGTACTAGAGAACAAAGAATAGAACAACTGTGAAAAAAAATGAATGAAAAATATGAAGGTGAGAAAAAACACAAGAAGGGGGGGTTGAATTGTGTTTTCGTTTCGCAACTCTTGAAGAGTGAGAATCTAATTCCTTTAAACTCAGAGTCTGAATGAGATCAGAGTCTGATAGGAGATTAGGTTCTGATTGCAGCGGAATAATCAAGAGATAAAGAGAGAACAAAGAACACAAGCAATTATACAGGTTCCTTCCACAAACCGGAAGTAGTCCTGTCCCCCTTGTACTTCCAAGGAGAGTTCACTAAAATGTAATATCAAATTACAAGTTGCTCAAACACACAGTATGAGACTTCCTTGCTCAAGCACACAGGCGAGAGACTTCCTTGCTCAAAGACACAACTAAGAGACTTCCTATGCTCAAGGACACAACCAAGAGACTTCCTTTGCTCAAGCACAAAAGCAAGAGACTTTTACACAATTACAGAAAATTGAGTAGAGTTGAAACACTTGACAACAATCAAAATGTGTTTCAATTACACTAAAGACAGACTCTGTTTTACACAAAAGACAGACTCTGTTTTTCTGTGAAACTTAGAGATTCTAGGATACTCAGTTTGTAAGAATCTAAGTTTATGATGTGCTTATGTTGAGACTCAGTTGAATACGAAAGCAGCGCAATGCAGTTTTTCTCAGTTGTAGAGTCACATTTCTTCAAGTCTTCTATCCTTTATATAGGCGTAGGAAAGAGACATTAAGTCCTCCAGCACATCAGAATGATTTCTGAAGCTTGATCAATGACTGTTGATCTGTTGCTTGATTTGGTAATAGTCCTTCAATAGCATCATTTGAATTCCATTCCCTTTGAGGATTAATACCGGTAGACACAGTTGCCAAACTGTACGTGGTAGTGGAGTAGTGGAAACAGAGTTCGTACAACGTACTCTGTACTGGCCTGCAATCTTTGTCTTTGTGCTTCCCACGCTCAAAGTTGACTTAGAAGCTAGCCGTTACTCCATTAGAGTTTCTTTGTACATAGCAATGCAGTAGAGATCACTTGTTAGGAGATTATCAAATTTGTGGCTTCAGACTCACTGTAGCACTAAGCTTCTGATAATCTTCAGACTCTCTTGGTTTTCAGATTCTGATGGTCTTCAGACTCTGATACAGTCTTCAGACTCTCTTCAGCACAGTCTTCAGACTCTCTTCAGCACAGTCTTCAGACTCTCTTCGATACAGTCTTCAGACTCTCTTCAGCACAGTCTTCAGACTCTCTTCGATACAGTCTTCAGACTCTCTTCGATACAGTCTTCAGACTCTCTTCGATACAGAATCACAAGCAACACGCTTCTATGGATTTATTGTTCTTTAACATTGTTCAAACAGAATGCTTTCTAAGATACAAATCTTAATTGATATCCTGCATACTTAAACAAATATTAGCAATATCCAATTGACAACTTTTTAATACCTTGTTATCATCAAAACTCAAAACGTGGTATTGCTGAACACCTTTGTTCCAACAATCTCCCCCTTTTTGATGATGACAAACATTAGTATTTAAAAGGTCAATTGTTGTTAATCTAATTAACAAGTTGACTTAAGGGGTTCTGAGGTTTGTAAGCTCAGAGTCTGAGGTTTGAAGGCTCTGACTCCCCCTGAGTCTGATAGTTCTTAAGTTGAGGTTTGTAAGCTCATCTTGAGTTCTATCCAGGTTAATTAAATTGTTTTTCAAACGCAATCAAATTCATACTCAGAATATATATATAGAAAATTGATTCTTAAACAGGGCTCAGAGTTTAACTAAGCACCTTTCGCAAATTTCCCTTTAACTTTTACGTATACATGCAATGTAATTAAAAGAAGGTTCCCTTCTCCCTGACATAAATACTTTCCCTTCTCCCCCTTTTGTCATCAACAAAAAAAAGTTCAGAACAAGGTTCCTCCCCCTTTTTAAATGACTTAAGGTAAGGGTGTAAAAAATGTTTTAAAGAAGAAAGAGATTCAGAGGGAAAACACAGAAGATTCAGAGCATAAAAAGAATTGAAATGCAAATAGTAAAGAGAAAAATAACTTGTATAAAAAGAAACAACAACCAGTTCAGAAGAAGCAATTAAGAATTACAAAATAAAACAAAACAAAATTAAACTAAGGTTGGTTTTGTTTGGCAAGATGATCCATCAGTTTCTGGAGATCCTCTTGCTGTTTCTTTACCATCTCTTCCAGAGCCTCAGTTCTTCGCAAATGTTCTTCTCTTTCCAGTCTAGCTTCTTCTTGAATTCTATACATCTTCCTCTTCAAAGAATTGTAAGCCACCGATTCTCTAGGAACATACTGATTCTCTTCAAAGAAGGGTGTATCTCTTATCCTCAGAATAGGAGCATTTATCATAGCTACACCTTTCTCAGCCTGCTTAACTTCTTCAACATGCTTGGCAGTGATTAGAGCTTGTTCCCTGACAGCAGCTTTTTGAATTTTGGTGAAAAAATCCAAAAACTCAGTCTTTACTGTAGAGAACTTGTCCTCATAGCTCACATTAAGTATTGGCATAGACCTTTGCTCAATAACTTCTTTGAGCTTATTGCATGAAGAAGCATAAAACTCATCAATCTTATTTGAATCAAATAAGTCAGTTTCAGGTTCAGAGGTTGAGGGTAGAGAAGCTCTCAAAGCTAGAAAAGTTTCAAAAGGGAAAAAGGTTATGGGGTCACACAAAGGTTGGGAAACTCTTCTGGTCTGAGCTTTACATGATGTTACAGTTCCTGATACGATATCAGAGACTTGTTCTAGATTTTCAGAAGCTGGTTCAACAACAGGTTCTGAAGGTTCAACAGAAGCTAAGGTCAGATTCTCTGTAGGTACAGGTACAGGGTCTGGTTTAGAAATGGATGAAGTAGCTTTTGTTGTTTTGGATTTTGCAGGGGTTTTTGGTAGTTCTCCCCCTAGATGTTTTTCAAGAGAATCTAGAGTGTCTGGAGAGTCTACACAAATGGTTTCAGTTTGGGAGGGTGGTTGTTTGGATTGAATGGTCGCTTCAGGTTTTTCAGAAGGTTTAATAACCTGAAGTGGTTTGAGGAAAGAGGGTTGAGCAGGATGGTCAGCAGGAAGATTCATAGACACTGTAATTGTGTCTTGAATTACTCTGTCCATAGTTGAATCAACATAATCAACCACTGCCTGGTCAAGTGGGTTATGGGATGATATGGGTTTGATTGGTGAGGGAGATGAATTTTTGAGAGATGGAAGAATTTGGCTCAAGGGTTTGTTGTCAGATTCTGAATCTGATTCTGACTCATGATTCAAAGAAGAAGATGAGCTATATGCCACGTTGCCAGAGGTGCCAATGCCAGCTTCTGGAGAGGCAAAATGATCAGACACAGTAGCTTCTGATAACTCAGCTTCTGCAGGTTCTGAAGTACTCTTCTGTTTAAGAGCAGAAGCAAGTAGCTTAGCAGCTTCCTTGACAGTCTCTTCCTTCAACTCTTCAGCAATCAAATCTGCTGCCATAACCTTGCCAGCAGTGTGTTCATCCTCAATCATAGATACAGAGGTACCTATCTTCTGTGCTACATCCTTAGCCACAGGAATCACTTCCACCTTTCTCTTCTTGATCTGACTCTCTTCACCTGCAGAGTCAGAATCAATGAAATCAGCAATTTCTTGAGCTAGCTTGTCATAGTCTCTGTCAGCTTTGCCCATTATTGCTTTCTTAGCCTTCTTCTCATCTTTCTTAGCCTTCTTCCCATCCTTAATTTCACGAAGTGCAGAAGGTGCAGAAGGAGCAGAAGGAGAACCAATTGAAACTCCAGGAAGAGCAGAAGATTTGATCTTTTTCTTAAGAGGCTCCTGCTTCTCTTCCTCTTCCTTGAGAATCACATCCTTGGTCCTTTTTCCTTTGACCTTAAGAGGGCCTCCTCCAGCAGTCTCAGGAATAGCAGAATAGTTGATTATTCTACCAGTCTCCTTGAAGTAATCCACCACAAATCTAGCAAGAACTTCAAGATTATCTTCTTTGGATATGGGAGGGAAGTCCATCATCAAATCAGATTGTACATAGGATTCTCTCATATCATGCTTAGAGGGATTGAATCTCTTGACAATCTTCATGTACTGTAGAGTCTTGCCATTGATGATTCTGCCGGTTACAGTTCCTAGATGAATATCTGATACCACACCAGATTCTGATAAGACCTTCAAAAGACCTCCTTGATACAGAATCTCAGATATTAATCTTCCAAAAGGAACTTGCCTCCTGGATTCTGATTGACTCTTCTTGATGGCCCAACACATGTGGTGCATCACATATCTGGGGAAGTTGATCTTTATTTTGTTGATAAGAAAATAAAGAAGAACTTTGTGATCCACAGATAATGTATCTGTTCCTCCTCCTTTCTGAAGCATACTATCCAGTATAATCTTCAGAAGCACCCTATGCATAGGATGCATATCCACCAATTTATTTGAGGGTCTCCCTTCAAATAACAACTTGTTGCAGATAACAGCCCATTCACTCTTCTTGTTGACATTCCACTGAAATTTCCCAGTGCTCTCCATCTGACAAGCCCTGGCTACCACATCTTCAGTGATAACTATAGGAATTCCCATCACAGCAGACCTAATTTCAAGACCATTGTACGGTCTTAAACCCATTTGGTCTCTGTTTTTGCCAGCAAGACTAGGGTTGTTTGAGATTGCTACTGTTTCTTCCAGCGTAGCTTCAGCTTTGTCGTAGACTTCTGACCTAACCCAAAAATCTCTAACAAGCTCCTGATATGTTGGTCCATTCAACATACCAAAGTATCTCATCATTCCTTGTGATAAGAAATGAGGTGCAACATCAACTCCATGACGACTGATTGAAGCGAAATCTACTAGAGATTCAACTTGAATTTCCAGAGTCTCCTTGATGATGTTCATTGTTCTGGGTTTGATAATATAAGAACCTCCGGACTTGATTATGACACCAGATTGGATGAGATCACTTGCCATTAGGGTTTTCTAAGAGTTTGATTTGAGAACAAAAAGTTTTGCAAAGTATTGAAAAACAAGAAATTTGTTCAGAGAGAAAATCAAGGAGTAAAAAGAGAAGTGAGTTGTGTGTGTTATGTATTTATAGAAAAAAATATTTGAAAACTGTTTGGAAAGAGTAGGGGACAAACAAACACAAACAATCAGTACAATATAGCATGCAGCCGTAAACGTATTGGGACAAAGCGAAGGTAACTTGTTTATCGTAATGAAATCATTGCCCTTTTGAGTTCTTACCCAATACAGACAGGCCACGTCTGAGAAACCGTAAAGTAACTGTCACCATAGTGGGGCAGGTGTTACTGAACTTAACAGTCACGCTTCCACTAATACAAGCTTCTGAGAGTCTAAAGATTCCTTACCAGAGTCTGAATATTTTACCAGAAGCTTTCATCAGAATCTCCAAAAGAGAGTCTGATTCCCAGATAGCTTCTGAAGATTTTCAGAGTCTGAATTCTGTTTTCAGAGGCGCATATTACCCAGAGACATAGCACATGTTCAAATTTTTCTTTATGAAATCAAATCTTTCAACAGATAAGGGTTTAGTAAATATATCAGCCCATTGATGATCAGTATCAATGAATTGGATATCTAAAATTCCTTTTTGAACATAGTCTCTTATAAAATGATGTTTAATCTCAATATGCTTTGCTCTTGAATGCAGAATTGGATTTTTAGACAAACATATAGCTGCTGTATTATCACAATAAATTGGGATATGGTTTTCAGTTATTTGATAGTCCTCAAGCTGATGTTTCATCCAGAGTAGCTGTGTACAACAACTAGCAGCTGAGATGTATTCTGCTTCTGCTGTAGACAGAGCAATGGTTGCTTGCCTCTTGCTAGCCCAGGATATCAGATTCTCTCCCAAGAATTGACAATTGCCACTTGTAGATTTTCTTTCAATCCTGTCTCCAGCATAATCAGCATCACAGAATCCAACTAGCTTGTAGTCAGAGGATTTCTTGTAAAGAAGTCCAAGATTAGTAGTTCCTTTCAGATATCTAAAGATTCTCTTAACAGCAGTTAAGTGAGACTCTCTAGGATCTGATTGAAACCTTGCACACAAACATACACTGAACAGAATATCTGGTCTGGATGCAGTTAGGTATAACAAAGAACCAATCATACCTCTATACAGCTTCTGATCAACTTTGGTTCCTTGATCTTCTTTGCTCAGAGTGCAGGTTGGATGCATTGGAGTATTCATTTCTTTGCAGTCCTCAAGATTGAACTTCTTCAGAAGCTCTTTCGTATACTTGGACTGATGAACGTAGACTCCATCTTTGCATTGATTGATTTGAATTCCAAGAAAGAACTTCAATTCTCCCATCAAGCTCATTTCAAATTCATCCTGCATTACTTGTGAAAACTCTTTGCAAAGTGAACTATTTGTAGAACCAAAGATAATATCATCAACATAAATCTGAACTACAAGAATGTCTTTCTTTAGAGTCTTTCTGAATAGAGTAGTGTCAACTTGTCCTCGTTCAAAGTTGTTTTGAATCAAGAAATTACTCAGTCTTTCATACCAAGCTCTGGGAGCTTGTTTCAAGCCATAAAGTGATTTCTTTAATTTATAAACATGCTCTGGATGCTTTAAGTCTTCAAAGCCAGGAGGTTGTTTGACATATACTTCTTCAGAAATGACACCATTAAGAAATGCACTCTTAACATCCATTTGATACAAAGTTATGTTGTGATTGACTGCATAGGAAAGAAGTAACCTGATTGCTTCCAATCTTGCAACTGGAGCAAAAGTTTCTGTGTAATCAATGCCTTCTTGCTGACTGAAGCCTTGAGCAACAAGTCTGGCCTTGTTTCTGATTACTTCTCCTTGTTCACTAAGCTTATTTCTGAACACCCACTTGGTTCCAATGATGTTCTTGTGATTAGGCTTAGCTACTAGATCCCATACTTCATTCCTTTTGAATTGATTCAGTTCTTCTTGCATTGCTAGAATCCATCCTTCATCTCCAAGAGCTTCTTCAACAGAAGTTGGTTCAATAACAGATAATAATCCTAACGCAGACTCTTCTTGTCTGAAATGCGATCTTGTTCTCATAGGACTTTCTTTATTGCCAATTATCTGATCTTCTGGATGTGAAGACTTGTATTTGAAAGATTGTTTGGATTGACTAGCTTGCAGAGAACCATCTTGAGCTTCATCAGAAGCTTCTTCAATAGGAACTTCAGGGGTTGTTCCATCTTCTGAAGTATCTTCAGATTCTGGAATCTGATCAGATTCTGAGTTATCATCAGAATCTTGAGATTTTTCATGACTTTCATCTTGCACTGGAGTTTCACTTCCAGGCTCTTTGTCATCAAATCTTACATGCATAGATTCTTCCACACAATGTGTTTCTGAATTATACAGCCTGTATGCCTTAGAGCGTTCAGAGTAACCTAAAAAGATTCCCTTTTGAGCTTTGGCATCAAATTTCTTTAGGTAGACTTTGTTGTTCAGGACATAACATGTACATCCGAACTGATGAAAATAAGATATGTTGGGTTTTCTTCCTTTAAAAAGTTCATAGGCTGTTTTGTTCAACAGAGGTCTAATATAGATTCTGTTCTGAACATAACAAGCTGTGTTTACTGCTTCTGCCCAAAAATGTTTAGCCAGATTGTTCTCATGGATCATGGTTCTAGCCATCTCTTGTAAGGTTCTGTTCTTTCTCTCTACAACTCCATTTTGTTGTGGAGTTCTAGCTGCAGAGAATTCATGAATAATTCCATGTTTTTCACAGAAAACCTCAAACGGTTCATTTTCAAATTCTCCTCCATGATCACTTCTGACTTTCAAGATTTTCATTTCCTTCTCTGATTGAATTTGGATGCAGAATTTACTAAACACAGAATATGAATCATCTTTATTTTTCAGAAATTTAACCCAACACCATCTGCTGTAGTCATCAACAATAACTAGTCCATATTTACTTCCATATAAGGATGCAGTGTTAACTGGTCCAAATAAGTCAATATGAAGTAACTCCAAGGGTCTGGAAGTTGAAACAATTTCTTTCGGCTTGAAGGGACTCTTGACAATTTTCCCTTTCTGACATGCTCCGCAAAGAGCATCTGAGTGATAGTCAATGTTTGGTAGGCCTTTGACAAGTTGTAACTTGCTAATTTTAGAGATTAATCTCCAGTTAGCATGTCCCAAACGTCTATGCCACATCCATTTCTTATCACCCATTGACAGAAGGCACATTACCTTCTGATCAGTCAGTTCTGAGAATTTTATCTTATATACATTGTTTCTTCGTTTTCCCTTGAAGACTATGGACTGATCATCCTTGTTAACCACTGTGCAGTTGTTCTTATTAAACAATACATCATAACCACTGTCACATAATTGACTTATGCTTAGTAAGTTATGTTTAAGTCCATCAACTAACCACACATCACTGATTGAGATCAGAGAATTACCAATGGTTCCAGAACCAATGATTTTGCCAGTCTGGTTTCCTCCAAATCCCACAGTTCCTCCCTCTTTCATGGTTAGGGTTAGGAACAAAGACCTTTCTCCCGTCATGTGACGCGAGCACCCACTGTCTAGGTACCAAGCCTTGTGCTTTCTTAGTCCTTTTAGACATACCTGCAGCATCAATAATATCAGACTTAGGTACCCATATTCTTATGGGTCCTTTTTGGTTAGTCTTAGAACCATTGAACTCTTTTCGCAAGTTATGTCTTGAAATCCTTGGCAATGTTTTCTCCCAAACCTTAGGGTTGGAACCGTTTGGTTTAGGTTTCAACTTGCCTTTCACAGTTTCTCCTTTGAAACTTAGACTTTGGTTTTTCAGACTCTGGCTTTTTCAGAGTCTGTTTATCAGACTTTGAATGTTTCAGAGTCTGAGACTTTAAAGCTTTGGGTTCAAAGTTTTTCAGACCCTTTAACTTAACATTCTGAAGTTTTGACTTAGTCAGAATCTTAGAAGTAGAAGTTGTAGGTTCTGAATGAGTCTCTGTGTTGACTTCATTAGACTCTTTTAACTAAAGATTTTTCAACGCCTCTCTGGCTCCATCAGGACCAGATTTCAGAGTCATTTCATTTGAGTTTCCTCCAATGAATCCAAGACCCTGTCCTCTGTTCTGATACGTGCTATAGATCATGGATGCAACCCTTGATCTGTCAATTCCAGTAGCAATAAATTCTTGCAGAGCAACATCTTGCTCACTCAAGTATTTACAGCTACACTTCTTGATCAATAAAGAAATATTTTCTTCTTTTAAATCTTCTAATTCCAACAGAGTTGAATTATGTCTTTTTGACAGCTTATCAAGCTGTTGTTTGACTTTCTTCAACTCAGTGGTCTTAGTTTTAAAATGACAAAGAAGCTCATTGACAGATTCTATAAGTTCAGATCTTGTGAGATCAGAGTATACCTCTGTTTCATTTTCAGAGTCTGTATCTGATTCTGCCTCAGGTGTCTCTTTAACAGATTCGGTTGTAGCCATTAGTCCAACAGCTACATTGGCTTCACCATCAGCATCATCATCTTCAGATCCTGACTCATTATCAAGATCTTCCCAGGTGGCCATCAGACTTTTCTTGATCTGTTTCTTAAACTTGCTTGACTTGAAGGTTGGCCTTTTTGACTTAGATTTCTCCTTCTGCAGTTCTGGACACTCAGCAATAAAATGTCCAGTTTTCTTGCAGTTGAAGCAACCTTTCTGATCCTCCTTTTTTAACCCCTTCCCACTGCTCTTGCTCAGAAATCTCTTGTTCTTCTTAGCAAGGTACTGCATTCTGCTTGAAAGCATAGCCATTTCTTTTGCTAAATCAGGATCCTCTTCTGAGCTTTCAGAAGCTGAAGACTCATTTTCAGATTCTTCAACCTTGAGAGCCTTTGAAGACCTTCCTTTTGATTTTAAAGCAATGGTTTTGGATTTTCTTGCAGAATCATGTTCATTGAGACTTAACTCATGAACCTTGAGTGAGCTTACAAGATCTTCAACACTTAAAGTGTTTAAATCTTTAGCCTCCTCAATTGCAGTGACCTTTGGTCTCCATCTAGAGGGTAAGCTCCTTAAAATCTTGCTAACATGATCAGAAGCTATGTAACTCTTCTTCAATATCTGAAGACCAGATACTAGAGTTTGAAATCTTGAGTACATCTGCTCAATACTTTCATCCTCTTTCATCTTAAATAGTTCATATTGATGAACTAATAGAAGAGCTTTAGCTTCCCTGACCTTTTTGCTTCCTTCGTAGTTAGCACAGAGAGAAGCAAACATGGCTCTAGCAGTAGATTTGTCACTCATCTTCATGTATTCCGTTTTAGGAATAGCAGTGACAAGAGCCCCTCTGATGATATGATGTTTCTTATAGATTTTCTTTTGAGCAGCAGTGTGAAGTTTGCGGTCAATGGCAGCACCTTCGTCATCAAGTTGTAAGTCACCAACACCATCTTCAAGTATGTCCCAGAGTTCTTCATCAAGACCCATGACATAACTATAGAAGTTGGTTTTCCACCAAGAAAATTCTTCAGGATCACCATTGAACTTGGGAATTTTTCCATAATCAGCCTTTCTACTGTTGTTATTGGATCCATATTCATATGGTATAGCAGCACCAGAAGTGGCACCAGAAGAAGACGGTTCACTGGAAGACATGTTTTTCTCTGGATCTTTTCTGTTACACGGTTAAGTGCTAAGACAACAGAGCCGGAGCTCTGATACCAACTGAAGGTGAGAAAAAACACAAGAAGGGGGGGTTGAATTGTGTTTTCGTTTTGCAACTCTTGAAGAGTGAGAATCTAATTCCTTTAAACTCAGAGTCTGAATGAGATCAGAGTCTGATAGGAGATTAGGTTCTGATTGCAGCGGAATAATCAAGAGATAAAGAGAGAACAAAGAACACAAGCAATTATACAGGTTCCTTCCACAAACCGGAAGTAGTCCTGTCCCCCTTGTACTTCCAAGGAGAGTTCACTAAAATGTAATATCAAATTACAAGTTGCTCAAACACACAGTATGAGACTTCCTTGCTCAAGCACACAGGCGAGAGACTTCCTTGCTCAAAGACACAACTAAGAGACTTCCTATGCTCAAGGACACAGCCAAGAGACTTCCTTTGCTCAAGCACAAAAGCAAGAGACTTTTACACAATTACAGAAAATTGAGTAGAGTTGAAACACTTGACAACAATCAAAATGTGTTTCAATTACAACAAAGACAGACTCTGTTTTACACAAAAGACAGACTCTGTTTTTCTGTGAAACTTAGTGATTCTAGGATACTCAGTTTGTAAGAATCTAAGTTTATGATGTGCTTATGTTGAGACTCAGTTGAATACGAAAGCAGCGCAATGCAGTTTTTCTAAGTTGTAGAGTCCAACACTTCTTCAAGTCTTCTATCCTTTATATAGGCGTAGGAAAGAGACGTTGAGTCATCCAGCGCATCAGGATGATTTCTGAAGCTTGATCAATGACTGTTGATCTGTTGCTTGATTTGGTAATAGTCCTTCAATAGCATCATTTGAATTCCATTCCCTTTGAGGATTAATACCGGTAGACACAGTTGCCAAACTGTACGTGGTAGTGGAGTAGTGGAAACAGAGTTCGTACAACGTACTCTGTACTGGCCTGCAATCTTTGTCTTTGTGCTTCCCACGCTCAAAGTTGACTTAGAAGCTAGCCATTACTCCATTAGAGTTTCTTTGTACATAGCAATGCAGTAGAGATCACTTGTTAGGAGATTATCAAATTTGTGGCTTCAGACTCACTGTAGCACTAAGCTTCTGATAATCTTCAGACTCTCTTGGTTTTCAGATTCTGATGGTCTTCAGACTCTGATACAGTCTTCAGACTCTCTTCAGCACAGTCTTCAGACTCTCTTCAGCACAGTCTTCAGACTCTCTTCGATACAGTCTTCAGACTCTCTTCAGCACAGTCTTCAGACTCTCTTCGATACAGTCTTCAGACTCTCTTCGATACAGTCTTCAGACTCTCTTCGATACAGAATCACAAGCAACACGCTTCTATGGATTTATTGCTCTTTAACATTGTTCAAACAGAATGCTTTCTAAGATACAAATCTTAATTGATATCCTGCATACTTAAACAAATATTAGCAATATCCAATTGACAACTTTTTAATACCTTGTTATCATCAAAACTCAAAACGTGGTATTGCTGAACACCTTTGTTCCAACAAAATACACATAGAAAAATGGTGTATCAAAAAAAAAAAGATTAAAAAGGGGACATATCATTGAAAATCCGAGTAACGTTAAACTTGATCGTCCCAAAAAGTTACAAATGTTCTCTAGTACCTGTACAAATTGTTGTTTCAAAGGTGATTTATAGGGTGAATCTGTGCTTTAATTTCTGTAGGAGTGCCTAACCCATGATTTTGTGTAGCCTACTTATCCAAATATTATCCCACCTTCACCTAAGCCCCGTTATAACCCTTGAAGACCTCAAAGTATGCATTGACATTAATTTTGATTGACGTTTAGAAACTTTTCAAGCTTATGGTAATATGTAGATAGCATGTCGACTATGTGTGAACCCTATTCAAATTGTTGCGTGGAGTTGTGAGTTGGTGGATGCCTACAAGTCAAACTAGCTCATCTTTAGCTAGTAAGGTGTTGAACTTTTGGGTACTATCGCTTGATCAGGTACTTGTTATTTTACTGTCAATTTTTAATTTCATAAGTAAATTCCTTGAGGACAAGGAATAGTTCAAGTTTGGGGTTGTGATGACACCTTGTCATTACGTAATTTTCTACGTATTTTGATCACAATTTAGAGTTCACAAGGTAACTTAAGCAGCAAGAAAAGCAGAAAAACTGAAGAATTCACAAAGGATCAAAATGTGTCACGATTGGGACAAAACGTGACACGATTCAAGAAGACTAAAACATGCTCTCTGCCAAGGCAAAAACGTGTCACGATGACCAAAACGTGACACGATTTGAAGAAACCCTAATTTAGAAGTTTGTTATACAAGGCAAATCGTGGATGACCAAAAACGTGACACGATTTTAGGCGAATTTCTGTGCCTATTTAAGCTGAAGGCTATTCTAAAAACGAGGGTTACGGTTTGAGAAGAGAAAAGTGCTATTTTTAGACTTGAAGACGGCTGCAGGGGCGATTTCTTCACCTTGTAACCAGTTCATGTATGTATTATTACCTCTAATGATTTTGTTATTTATAAATTCAATTATGAGTAGCTAAATCCATTAGAGGTTAGGTCTGAGATGATTCTTTGTAACCCTAATTGATATATGTTGCTGTGAAACTCTATTTATTGTGAATGACAATTTAGTTTTTATTCAATTCAATTGTTCTTAATGCTTTATATATTCTGATCATATATATATGATTTGGTGAGAACGAACGACTACTGACCATAGCTTTCGACTTTGACCTAATTGAACTGTTCTAATAATTATAATTAATCTAAGATAAATAATTCTTTATTAGTGATATTAGGTTAACGTACTTCAAACCTTCGAAGATTATTAGACCACCTAAGGGATTAGGGGCTGTAATCTTAGAAGAGGGTCCTAACTCAAGGGATTGATTAGGACTATCTTGTTAACTATCGTGAAACTAGAAAATCATTCATAAGAATAGGTACAGTGACCAATTAGAGGAACTCAGATGATTCGAAGACCTAACTTATCTCTCTCTTGTTGTTAACAATCAATTTACTTTCTGTTACTAAGTTTTATGCTATTAAACCAATCTACTACCTAGTGGCAAAACAAAACAACTTTTATTACATCCTAATTTAATAACGTACTTGACTTTTTGAGATTAAAACCAGTCCTTGTGGGAACGATATTTTTACTACTTCGATAGCATTTGGTACACTTGCCAAAATTCTATCAGTCTACCCAAAATAAAATTTGAAAAGGACAGATTATGTGATGATTGTCAAAAGGGGAAGCAAACTAGAGTGTCTTTTAAACCCAAAAAGGTTGTTTCTACTTCAAAACCTCTAGAGCTTCTCCACCTTGATCTTTTTGGTCCATCAAGAACAAGAAGTCTTGGTGGCAATCATTACGGATTTATAATTGTTGATGACTACTCTATATTCACATAGACACTAGTTTTAGCTAGCAAGGATGATACCTTTGATGCCTTCATTAAATTTTCCAATGTAATTCAAAATCAATTTTCCTTGAAAATTATCTCTCTTATAAGTGATCATGGCGGTGAATTTGTTAATCATCACTTTGAAAACTATTGTGACGGATTTGGTATTTCACATAATTTCTCATGTCCTAGAACTCCACAACAAAACGGTGTTGTTGAAAGGAAAAATAGAGTTTTGGAGGAACTAGCTAGGACCATGATAAATGAAATGAGCCTTCCGAAGTACTTTTGGGCGGATGCAATCAACACCGCATGTCATGTCTTAAATATGGTCATTATTAGACCAATTCTAGACAAGACACCATATGAACTACTTAAGGGAAGGAAGCCAAATTTGTCACACTTGAGAGTTTTTGGTTGTAAATGCTTTGTTTTAAATAATGGGAAAGACAAACTTGGCAAGTTTGATGCAAAGGCGGGTGATGGTATTTTCCTAGGTTACTCATCTAACAGAAAGACATATAGAGTTTTTAATAAACATTCTCTCAGAGTTGAAGAGTCCATTCATGTTGCTTTTGATGAGACACCTCCCCAAGAGGTTGGGAAAGGTACTTTTGACTTTTATATTGCAGAAATTGATACCGAGGAGATTGTCAAGGATGATGTCCAACAAGAAGTTCCTCCCAAAGATGATAACATCAAGGATAAGAAATGTGAGGGAGATTTATAAGAGGACGAAAAACAAGAAACCTCACCATTGTCTCCTCACGATTGGATGACCACGAGAGATCATCCCTTGGATAACGTTCAAGGTCTCAAGTAAGTAACTTTTGTGGTTTTACCGCTTTCGTCTCTCAAGTTGAGCCTAAAACCGTTAAGGAAGCAATAGTTGACGAATTTTGGACTCTTGCCATGTAAGATGAGTTAAATCAATTTAAAAGAAATGAGGTTTGGGACCTTGTCCCTTGCCCAAAAGGAAAGTCAATTATTGGTACCAAATGGGTCTTTAGAAACAAGTTGGAAGAAAATGGGATTATTGTAACACCCCGAAATCCCAGCTTCAAAATTTCATTCAAATAATCAGAGTATAACACATAAATCAGGATGTCACATTTCATAAAATCTTTAATATCAAATCGAATAATAATTTATTCTTAAACAGTATTCAAACATAGCAGCGGAATTCATAAACTTCTCAAAATCTTAAATAAATAAGTCTCGGCACAAAAGCCTCATAAAACATCTCAAATTAAGTTACGTCGCAAACATCATAATTAATCATCATGATACATAAAAGGAATAGAAATAATAATAATCCCCATCCCGTTAGGTATCAGAGCTCCTAAGACTCCACAAGAACCTCTCACATCGACGAACCTAAGCTTGGTCACCTGCACTTGCCCACAAGGCGGCAATTCCAACAGAAGGGGTGAGATTCACAACAATTATATTAACATATAATTCAAATAATTATGCTTAACAACAACAACAATAATAATCGTCACATATAACTGAAAACATTTCAGACATCTGCGTATAATAAAATCATCTCAGAACATCTTCACATAACAACGTCTCATAACATCTCAGACACAAGACTCGACTAAATGCAACTCTAACATCTTAACATCATGCATGTGGTACCAATATTTTAGCTTTAATAAGCTTCACCGTCGCTTTGAGCAAATGCTCCACCGTCGCTTTGAGCATAAGCTCCACCGTCTCAAAATATGCAAATGCATGGACTCGACTCTTTAATTCTTAAACAAGATATTACAACGTCTTAACCTCAAATATGACTCTTTATCGACACATGCAAATATACAATACATGGCAGCAGCTCAGCACACTTAACATATATATTCACCGCACATAGTTATCATCACAAACATCATTTGTACTTCGTTCATAAACCTCACTTCATAATCATTTTAATCATAGATTAACGCCAACGTCTTAAAACCATCTTACAACGTCATTACAGGTTCTAATTTAGGTCTTAAACATCTCTAATGCTATCCAAAAGTCTACCCTCAAAGCCTCGCTCAAAACAGAGTTCTAAAACTCAAGTTATAGTGGTATGAGACCACATTGCTCGCTGTGGCGAGTGGGACTGCTCTCCACGGCGAGCTACTTAAATTGCATTCTGCCACTTGCTCGCTACGGCGAGTGAAGTTGCTCGCCTCGCGCGCACTAAAGGGGTTGCTCGCCACGGCGAGCTCAGCTGCTCGCCTCGCGAGTGAATACCTAACTGCTCGCCACGGCGAGCTCAGCTGCTCGCCTCGCGAGTGAATACCTAACTGCTCGCCACGGCGAGCGGGTCTGCTCGCCACGGCGAGTTATCGCAGAGGGGTTACGGGTTCGCTCGAAACCTCGCCAAAACTCGTCCAATTCTTCGTTTTATGCTTCTAATCTATCAGAATTATGGTCCTAGTGATTAATCTAGGTTCTGTAACAGGTTTCTACATCAATTCACATCATTATAACATCAATTCATCACAAAATTCATTAAACCCTAACTTTGGAATTCTCTCAAAATTCTCTCTAATCCTTAGGTTAATCATAACAGATGAATTACAGCATAATATAATTGAGTTAGGCTCACCCTTACCTGGTATGTTCGCAGAATTGAGGTTCTCTCTTCTCCGGCCACTTTTCTCTTCTTTTTGCAAAAGTCTGTAACGTACTGACTGTTTCTCTCTAAACCTAATTTCCTTTTATAATTCTTTCTATTCTCACTTATCCCCACAACTCTATCTTATTTATGAAAACAACCCCATCTCTCAAAATATTTGTTATTATATCCCATCTTAATTTCCATCACATATTTTATTTTATTAAACAATAAAATAAACGTCACACCACAACATCATCTCATACGTCACAAACATCATTAAAATCATATAATATATAATAATATACTATATACTCTAATAAAATAATTAAATAAATAAAGTGGGTGTTACAACTCTCCCCCACTTAAAGGATTTTCGTCCTCGAAAATCTTACCTCGATTAAACAACTTTGGATATGACTCCAGCATCTTACTTTCAAGCTCCCAAGTTAAGCTTTCACCGGTCTCTCCACTCCAAACAACCCTCACCAGAGGTATCTCCTTGCCTCTCAACAACTTCACTTTGTGATCATCGATCCTCAAGGGTAGAGTCTCAACCGTAAGGTTGTCCTTTACTTGCACATCGTCACTTTGGATCACATGAGATGGATCCGGAACGTACTTCCTCAGCTGCGACACATGAAAAACATCGTGCAAATTCGATAAATGCGGTGGTAATCCAACACGATAAGCCACCGTCCCAATCCTCTCTGATATCTGGTACGGACAAATAAACTTTGGAGTCAACTTCTTCAACTTCAAGGCACGACCTACACCAGTCATCGGGGTAACTCGCAAAAACACATGATCTCCTTCTTGGAACTCAAGGTCCTTTCTACGCTTGTCATGATAACTCTTTTGTCGACTCTGCGACGCTTTCATCTGCTCTCTTATCAACTTGACCTTCTCTGTAGTCTGCTGGACTAATTCCGGTCCCAACACTATACTTTCTCCCGATTCAAACCAACACAACGGAGTTCTACACCTCCGACCATACAAAGCTTCAAATGGTGCCATACCAATACTCGAATGGTAACTGTTGTTGTACGTGAACTCAATCAACGGTAGATGACTATCCCAAGTTCCACCTTGCTCAAGTACACACACTCTTAATAAATCTTCCAACGACTGGATCGTCCTCTCCGACTGACCATCTGTTTGAGGATGATAAGCCGAACTCAACTTCAACTTAGAACCCAAAGCCTCCTGCAAACTCTTCCAAAACCTTGAAGTAAACCTCGGATCTCTATCCGACACAATACTCGATGGAACACCATGCAACTTCACAATACTATGAATATAAATCTCTGCCAACTGAGCTACTGGATAATTGATATTGATCGGGATAAAATGTGCTGACTTTGTTAACCTGTCAACAACTACCCAAATGGCATCATGCCCCTTCGGAGTATTCGGTAAGCTCGTTACAAAATCCATGGATATGCTATCCCACTTCCACTCTGGCACATCCAACGGTACCATTATACCAGTAGGCTTCTGATGTTCTATCTTCGACTTCTGACAAACTAGGCAAGAATACACAAACTGTGCCACATCACGTTTTAATCCAGACCACCAAAACAACTTCTTCAAATCATGATACATCTTCGTAGCTCCTGGGTGAATACTCAAGCTACTTCTATGGCTCTCTTCCAGGATTGCCTTCTTCATCTCATCGTTGTCCGGAATACAGATTCTACCTCGGAACCTCAACACACCGTGATCATCTACTCTAAAGTCACCATCTGCAGTCTGGTTACTCGCAACAAGCAAATCTACAAACTTAACATCTTCCTTCTGCGCTTCTTTAATACTATTCAGAAAATCATTGTCAATCTTCAACATTCCTAGCTTTACACTCTGATGTGATCTTTCACAAACCAAACTCAAATCTCTGAATTGTTCCAATAATTCGAACTCTTTCGCCATCATAGCAGACATATGCAACGTTTTCCTACTCAAGGCATCAGCAACTACGTTAGCTTTACCCGGATGGTAACTCAAATCAAAATCATAATCCTTCAATAACTCGAGCCATCTCCTCTGCCTCATATTTAATTCTTTCTGATCAAACAGGTACTTCAAGCTCTTGTGATCACTAAACACTTCAAACCTCGAACCATACAAATAGTGTCTCCAAATTTTCAACACAAACACCACTGCAGCCAACTCAAGATCGTGGGTAGGATAATTTCGTTCATGAATCCTCAACTGCCTGGATGCATAAGCAACCACTTTACCGTCTTGCATCAGTACACCACCTAAACCCAACTTAGACGCATCACAATACACCACAAAAGGTACTTCAGGCTTTGGCAAAATTAAAACTGGAGCTGTCGTCAACCGCTTCTTCAACTCATTGAAGCTACTCTCACATTGAGCATCCCACACAAAGGCTTTACCTTTACACGTCAACTGCGTTAACGGAAGTGCCAACTTAGAAAACCCTTCTATAAATCTTCTATAATAACCTGCCAATCCCAAAAAACTTCTAATCTCCGTAACCGACCTCGGAGTCTCCCATTGCGACACTGCTTCAACTTTAGATGGATCAACTGCTATTCCATCACCGGAAATAATATGACCGAGAAAACTAACTTCCTTCAACCAGAACTCACACTTAGACAATTTAGCATACAACTTCTTTTCTTTCAATACTTGCAAGACAATCTTCAAATGTTCAGCATGTTCTTCTTCGGATTTGGAATATATCAAAATGTCGTCAATAAACACCACCACAAAACGATCCAAAAATGCCTGGAAGGTCCGATTCATATATTCCATAAATACTCCCGGCGCGTTCGTAACACCGAAAGGCATCACCTTATACTCATAATGACCATATCGAGTTCTAAAGGTCGTCTTCTGCATATCTTCATCCTTCACTTTTATCTGATGATAACCCGACCTTAAGTCAATCTTGCTAAACACATGTGCACCCACTAACTGATCCATCAAATCGTCAATTCTCGGAAGTGGATACCTATTCTTTATAGTTACCTTGTTCAACTGACGGTAGTCAATACACAACCTCATACTCCCATCTTTCTTCTTTACTAACAGCACAGGCGCTCCCCAAGGTGAAACACTTGGTCTTATAAACTTCTTCTCAAGCAGATCCTCCAATTGCTTCTTTAACTCAGCTAACTCAGAAGCTGACATACGGTAAGGTGTCATAGACACAGGCTTCGTTCCAGGAACAAGATCAATTGCAAATTCAACTTCTCTTTCAGGAGGCACATCGGGAATCTCATCAGGAAATACTTCAGGAAAGTCACACACCACTTGCAATTCGTCAATCTTCTCTTGATTCTCAAAAGATAAGGATGCCATCAGAGAAAACATCAAAACTCCATCTCGTCCTAATTGTTTCAGCTGCTTGGTAGATAAAAATTCTGCTCCACTTTCTTCCTCTTCAGACAAGAAATACACCGTCTTGCGAAAACAGTTGATAAGCACACGGTTGTACTCTAACCAATTCATCCCGAGAATTACATCCATACCAGTCAAAGGTAGGCAGACTAAATCCATCTCAAAATTACGATCAAACATAGACAACGGACAACTCAAACACACGCGAGAAGTAGTCACCGAACCCTTAGCTGGAGTTTCGACAACCATCTCTCCATTCATATTAGACATAACAAGACCCAACTTAACAGCACAATCATAAGCAACAAAACAATGCGTAGCGCCAGTATCAATAATAGCAACTAAAGGTATATCATTAATATAGCAAGTACCTCTGATCAAGCGATCCTCATTCTCAGTCTGAGTGCCGGTCAATGCGAAAACCCTTCCAGTAGTCCTAACTTTCTTTGGCTTCTTGCACTGCGAGCCAATATGTCCTTGCTCATCACAGTTGAAACACACAACATCGTCAAACTTGCAGTCTTGGGTAATATGCCCTTTCTGCCCGCATCGGTAACACCTCTTCACATCAACAGGACACGCATTACTCTTGTGGCCTTTCTGCCCGCAATTATAGCAGGTAATCTCAGCAGGGGCATCCTTCTTCTGTGGTCGCCTCTCATCATTCACTCTTTGCTTACCCTTATCTCTGGGAGCATCATAAGGTTTGGGACGACTCTGCTGACCCTTAGCTTTTCTATCATTCACTACCTTGTAGTGAGCCTTGGTATCCTCCTCATAAATCCTGCAACTACTCACTAGCTCGGAGAAATTTCGAATCTTCTGATAACCAATCGCCCTCTTAATCTCAGGACGCAAGCCATTCTCAAATTTGATGCACTTGGAAAACTCAGCATTCTCAGCAGTATAATGGGGGTAGAATTTTGCCAGTTCCACAAACTTCGAAGCATACTCCGTCACAGACATATTTCCTTGCTTCAACTCAAGGAACTCGATCTCCTTCTTTCCCCGGACATCCTCAGGAAAGTAACGGTTCAGGAATTCCCTCCTAAACACCGCCCAAGTCACAACAGCACCTCCTTCTTCCAGGATAGGTCGAATACCAACCCACCAGTCATCAGCCTCCTCCGCCAACATATGGGTACCAAACCGTACCATCTGACCATCTTCGCACTGCATCACTCTAAATATCCGCTCAACTTCCTTGAGCCACGTCTGAGCCCCGTCAGGATCATATCGCCCTTTGAAGGTAGGCGGGTGGTTCCTCAGAAAATTTTCCAACATCCTCGTCCCGTCGTTCCCACCAGCGTTGTTCTGATTTCCCACAGCTTGGGCCATTGCTTGCAAAGCAGCAGCAAGAGCAGCATCATTTCTTCCAGCCATCTTATTCCTCTACAAAGCAAACATAAGTTAGAATAATATAACCATAATATTCTAACTCTAAGACACCGTCACTCGACTCTCTAATTGGCCGGACGGACCGACCTGCTCTGATACCAATTGTAACACCCCGAAATCCCAGCTTCAAAATTTCATTCAAATAATCAGAGTATAACACATAAATCAGGATGTCACATTTCATAAAATCTTTAATATCAAATCGAATAATAATTTATTCTTAAACAGTATTCAAACATAGCAGCGGAATTCATAAACTTCTCAAAATCTTAAATAAATAAGTCTCGGCACAAAAGCCTCATAAAACATCTCAAATTAAGTTACGTCGCAAACATCATAATTAATCATCATGATACATAAAAGGAATAGAAATAATAATAATCCCCATCCCGTTACGTATCAGAGCTCCTAAGACTCCACAAGAACCTCTCACATCGACGAACCTAAGCTTGGTCACCTGCACTTGCCCACAAGGCGGCAATTCCAACAGAAGGGGTGAGATTCACAACAATTATATTAACATATAATTCAAATAATTATGCTTAACAACAACAACAATAATAATCGTCACATATAACTGAAAACATTTTAGACATCTGCGTATAATAAAATCATCTAAGAACATCTTCACATAACAACGTCTCATAACATCTCAGACACAAGACTCGACTAAATGCAACTCTAACATCTTAACATCATGCATGTGGTACCAATATTTTAGCTTTAATAAGCTTCACCGTCGCTTTGAGCATAAGCTCCACCGTCTCAAAATATGCAAATGCATGGACTCGACTCTTTAATTCTTAAACAAGATATTACAACGTCTTAACCTCAAATATGACTCTTTATCGACACATGCAAATATACAATACATGGCAGCAGCTCAGCACACTTAACATATATATTCACCGCACATAGTTATCATCACAAACATCATTTGTACTTCGTTCATAAACCTCACTTCATAATCATTTTAATCATAGATTAACGCCAACGTCTTAAAACCATCTTACAACGTCATTACAGGTTCTAATTTAGGTCTTAAACATCTCTAATGCTATCCAAAAGTCTACCCTCAAAGCCTCGCTCAAAACAGAGTTCTAAAACTCAAGTTATAGTGGTATGAGACCACATTGCTCGCTGTGGCGAGTGGGACTGCTCGCCACGACGAGCTACTTAAATTGCATTCTGCCACTTGCTCGCTACGGCGAGTGAAGTTGCTCGCCTCGCGCGCACTAAAGGGGTTGCTCGCCACGGCGAGCTCAGCTGCTCGCCTCGCGAGTGAATACCTAACTGCTCGCCACGGCGAGCTCAGCTGCTCGCCTCGCGAGTGAATACCTAACTGCTCGCCACGGCGAGCGGGTCTGCTCGCCACGGCGAGCGGGTCTGCTCGCCACGGCGAGTTATCGCAGAGGGGTTACGGGTTCGCTCGAAACCTCGCCAAAACTCGTCCAATTCTTCGTTTTATGCTTCTAATCTATCAGAATTATGGTCCTAGTGATTAATCTAGGTTCTGTAACAGGTTTCTACATCAATTCACATCATTATAACATCAATTCATCACAAAATTCATTAAACCCTAACTTTGGAATTCTCTCAAAATTCTATCTAATCCTTAGGTTAATCATAACAGATGAATTACAGCATAATATAATTGAGTTAGGCTCACCCTTACCTGATATGTTCGCAGAATTGAGGTTCTCTTTTCTCCGGCCACTTTTCTCTTCTTTTTGCAAAAGTCTGTAACGTACTGACTGTTTCTCTCTAAACCTAATTTCCTTTTATAATTCTTTCTATTCTCACTTATCCCCACAACTCTATCTTATTTATGAAAACAACCCCATCTCTCAAAATATTTATTATTATATCCCATCTTAATTTCCATCACATATTTTATTTTATTAAACAATAAAATAAACGTCACACCACAACATCATCTCATACGTCACAAACATCATTAAAATCATATAATATATAATAATATACTATATACTCTAATAAAATAATTAAATAAATAAAGTGGGCGTTACAATTATCACAAGAAACAAAGCAAGATTAGTTGCTAAAGGGTATAACCAAGAGGAGGGATTTACTACGAGGAAGCTTATGCTCCCGTTTCCCGACTCGAAGCTATACAACTACTTTTAGCATTCACATCTTGTCTTGATTTCAAATTGATTCAAATGGACGTTAAGTCCGCCTTCTTGAATGGTTTACTAAATGAAGAGGTTTATGTTTCCCAACCACCCGGATTTGAGAATATTAATTATCCGGATCATGTTTATAAATTGAAAATAGCTCTATACACACTCAAACAAGCTCCTAGAGCTTGGTATGAGCGTTTGAGGAAGTTTTTGTTAGAAAAGGGTTCTCTCGTGGAAACTTAGATAAAACCTTGTTTAGTAAATGTAAAGGCAAAGATATTCTACTTGTTCAAGTCTATGTCGATGATATCATTTTCGATTCTACTAATGACACTATGTGTCGAGAATTTTCTAAGTTGATGTAGGGTGAATATGAGATGTCTCTTATGGGAGAGCTCACCTTTTTCCTTGGTCTTCAAATAAAGCAAACTAATGACGGCATCTTCTTAAGTCAAACAAAATATGCACCAGAACTTCTCAAAAAGTTTGATATGCAAGATTGCAAATCAATCTCAACTCCTATGACATCCGTGTTATCCATTGACAAAGATGAATCCGGCATTGAAGTTAACGGTAAGAGATATCGAGGTATGATCGGCTCTTTCCTTTATTTAACCGCAAGTAGAACCGACATTATGTTTAGTGTTTGTATGTGTGCTAGATATCAAGCCTTCCCTAAGGAATCACACTTAAAAATAGTAAAAAGGATTTTTCGATATATAAGTGGAACCACTAATTTTGGATTGTGGTATCCAAAGGGAAGTTCTTCTTGTCTAGTTGGGTTTTTGGATTCCGACTTTGCCGGTTGCAAATCGGATAGAAAAAGCACTAGTGGTACATGTCATTTATTTGAAAATTGTTTAATCTCGTGGCATAGCAAAAAGCAACATAATGTTTCTCTTTCTACCGATGTGGCTGAATATGTGGCTGCCGGGAGTTGTTGCTCTTAAATTTTATGGATTAAACAACAACTCCTAGACTATGATTTAAAACTAGTTTGTGTTCCAATCAAATGTGATAACACCAGTGCCAATAATCTTACTAAAAACTCAATCTTACATTCAAGGACTAAGCATATTGAGATTCGACATCATTTTCTTAGGGATCATATTGAAAAGAAGGATGTGACTTTCGAATATATTGACACCAAAGATCAGCTTGCTGATATTTTTACAAAACCACTACCATCCAAGCCTTTTCTCAAGATTCTTAGGGAACTAGGTATCTTGGAAACCTCTTGCCTTAAATGAGCAAAAATCTTTTTGTAATTTATCCTTCACATGTGAATTTTTGTGTGTTTTTGTTTGCATGTTGCACTATTGTTCAATTGTGATTGTCTCTAGTGTTGTTTTTTTAACCATTCCACTTGTATTAAGGTTCCTCCCTTTTTGACGTTGTTAAAGGGGGAGTAATATATGCATGATGTTCCTTGTTACTCTCTTTTTACCCTTCTTGTGTTTTCACGTTTTGTTTTGTGTGCCATATGACAGGGGAGCCATCATCAATTATTTGACATCATCAAAAAGGGGGAGAATGAAGACTTAACTTAATTTATATGCTTAGTTTATTTGTTTTTGATGATGTTCCTTAGGATAGTTTATCTTTTAATGATTGTCTTTTGTTTAGCATGTTAAAGCACCCTGGAGTCTTGTGTATTGCTCTCATTGTTGTGAGTCAGCTGAAAGTTTGTCAAAATTTTAGTATTAGCCTTTTCGAATCGACTAAATGCAGTCTGAATCGATTCAGTGAAGTCTCTGACTTCAGTTGAATCGATTCACATCCACCTGAATCGATTCATGAATGAATCGTCTCTTTTATGTTTGAATCGTCTCATAAACCTCTCTAACTTCATCTGAATCGATTCATAAGAGTTTTGAATCGATTCATCTTCATCCTAGGTTCATTTGAATTGATTTAAATGTAGTATGAATCTTTTCATCCTTTGCTTGCTTATATCCTGTTTTTAGCTGTCTGAATCGATTCAAGCATTTACTGAATCGATTCAATCTGTCATCTTTGTGCGAAAATTAAGTCTTTTCACTCCTTACTATATGTACATTATTCCTCCTTGCTTCAAAATTTTGAATCATTTGCATATATTCTCTCTAGGTCTCAAAAACTCATTGCTCATACATTCTTCAAGATTAAACACTTTTTCTTAGAATCACTTTGTCTTTGAGTGTATAGATTCTCTAGGGTGCTAGTAAGGATTGTAAGTTGGTTCTCTCAAGAAGATTGATTGGGCTTAATCAAGACTTCAAAGGAAGTGAATAATCTCATTCCACCTCCAAAGGACTTAGGGGTCTTTCTAACCGAGTAAAGAGTTCAAAGGAGTGCACGGGTAACTCTAGGATCCGAAGATTCAAGAAGCACCAAATCCAAGGGGTACTTGAAGTTTGGGGGAGTGTTTTACATAGGAGTTGAAGAATTATGGTTTTAATTTGAAGGAACTCTTGTAAAAATTGTAATCAACATTTGTTTCATAGTGGATGACCTTGGTGAAGGTGTACTTCATCAAGTAGAGTAGACGTAGCCCTTAGCAAGGACGAAAAAGGGTGAACTACTATAAACACTGGTGTTCTCTCTCTTTTCCTATCCTTTTTACTTTTGATATTGCTTATGCTTAAATTGAATAATTGATAGGTTAATTGCTAGTATTGATCTAAGTAGTTTTTCATTGAAAATTAACCTAATTCATTGAGTTAGGTTTCACATTATTCTCTTAGATTAGTTGATTGCAAAGTATATTCAATTATTCAAATTACACTTGCATTGTGTTTTGATTTGTTGGCATAGTAATTTTATTCATATAGGTTTGGTTTGAAATTGTATATTGTTTTGAGTTTTGTTCAAGGTCTATTAATATTTGATTGTATAATAAGATTTGTATCGTGGATCTCTCAATTCTTAGATTAAATCTTATTGCACATATATTTGCATTTTGTTGAATAATTGATTGTGGTAGTTCAAGCAATTTCCAATAGTCAATTTCATTAAAATCAATTTTTTATCAAATCTCCAGAAAATCTTTTGAAAAGTTATTCACCCTCCTTTAGCTTGGTAATTATCTAGCCATATAGACCAACACTCGTATCGGATACCGATATTCCACAGATACTTGCGGGTATGTACTCATTAAGTATCAGAGTTAATTATTTTAATTTAAAAAAAAAAATATTCTGATACTTATTGAATACTCCATAGATACTCAAGGATACTTATAAGATACTTCACATATACTTATTCTAGAAAAGATGAAGGGGAAACAAGTGAGACATTGTTGTAGAAATTTAGTAGAGATGTATATGATTCAATTTTAGATATGCATCAGTATAATTATTTCTGGATGAACCACTTAAAATTATACTTCTTATGGATGAAGGTAAGGAAAAAGATGTGATTCAATTAATCAACATTGTATAAAATTTGTTTGTTCGAAAAAACATTGTATAAAATTTGTTTTGAATGTTTCTCTCGATATCGCAACAAATGAAAATATAATATAGTTTATAAAAAAACTTTACATACATATAATAACGAAAGGTAATCAATGCTTATTTTCTTCAAGTATTTTACATATATATAAGTTTTAGTATAAATGTTTTGTTAATCTATCTTAGTTGTATCGTATTCTAAATTTAAAAAAATTCGCGTATCCGCGTACCCGTATCGTATCGTACCCGCACTTGTACCCGTATCCGGGCTTCATAGCTAATTACTCTACAACGACAATTGAATAGAGATAATTTAATTATTATTAATACACACACACACACACACACACACACACATAACGATGTATAAAAATAAGCATAGCTCAGTTGACAGCCACATGCATTGTTATATGTATTCGAATCTCAGACTCCTCATTTATTCATCTTGAAAAAGGTGATTCTAGCCACTAGACACTTGACCCAAAAAAAGAAGATATATTGTCTACGTATAATAGTCAAACAGACATCTAATGAGTGTTTTTTAATTAGTGAAATTATAAAAATATTCGAAAGTTAATTGTATGACAAACAACTTGATGATGTCTTACTAGATAACGTTGACGAGTTCCTGTGAAATTAACTCAGTTGGTAAGGACAATACATAATATATGCAAGATCTGGGGGTTCAAACCCCGGACACCACCAAAAAAATATAATGTTGAAGAAATATTTACATTGTCATTGCATGTTCATTATATCTAAAAAATAGAATAAAAGTATAATTTATATACATTGTAAATGTAAAAAGTTGTATTATATTCAATGATTTGTTGTCACATCATTTAATTAGTTAAAAGTACACGAGGAGTAATAATAATAATAATAATAATAATATAATAATGGCTTAATTGGAGAGTCGGTCCCTTAACTAAATTTTGAGTTTCATTTTGGTTACATAACTCCTATAACATTAACTTCGGCAAAGGCTACGGTCGGAGATCTCTTTAGGCCTCCTACTGTAGGAGACTTGAAATTCTTTTTCTTTTTTGCAAAATGGATGTCGGATGTATTTAAAAAAAATTGAATGGTTGAGATTTACAGGTTATATGACTCACTAAGATTGTATTATTTAAACATCTATATTCAGTTTTAAAAAAAGGGCTGTTTTTTGCCTTGTTGGTAAAATTGGAAGCAAAGCTCATACAAGCTCCATAATGGTATAGAATAAGAGAGGGATACTGTGAAATGGTGTTTGATGGTTTTAGATTTGAAAAATGCTCTTTTTCCGTCAAGTTTCGCCATTCTCAACTGAATGAACGAAATTACCCCCACGTCACGTTGAGGGACTTCAACGTGAGTTAACTCACGTAAGTAGTAACTGAAGTAGCAATAAATGTCGCAAGAAAAAAGGTGTTTGAATTGTGACCCTTTTAAAATTAGTTCTGAAAGTTAAGTTTGGATTTATATACTCAAGAAGGTTCTTGGTTAATGTTAGTTCAACAAGATTAGAGTAAATAACAATTAATTTATAGGACCAAAATGTTATGAAGAATGATTATAAGCAGAATGAGAAAAATGATGTTAAGTTAAAAATATAAAGTTATTTTAAACTCGGACCAGAATGTTCAGGAGAATGATTAATATAAGACAGAAAAATAAAACAATATTATAAGTTGAATTTAAACTTTAGTTTAAATATTTATTCAGTTGTTTTATCTTGGACCGGAATGTTCTGGAGGCAGATTAATATTGAATAAAATAAAACAACAATATTAATAATTAATCAGGGACCATAGAACTCTGGATTAATTTGGTTGTGATTAAGTAGGACCGGAATATTCTGTAGATTAATAAATATTAATACTAGTGTGATAGTGTGTGTGTGTGTGTGTTATGTAACTTTAAAATAAAGAGAGAGGGGAGAAGAATTACACAGGAGAATTATCCTGGTTCACCAAACCCTGCTACTTCCAGTCCTCATACCTCGTGTGAGATTATCCACTATAGTTGTCTTGCAAACAAAAATTTCTGACTAGCACTATAAGATCTTGATCACACCAGATCAGTTTATTACACCCTATATTATCAACCTCAGCAGACTTCTACAATATTTTACTTTCGCACAAGAAAGGTTGTTACAATTCTTTCTCAAACTATCGTTATGGATAGACTTAAGAATTACAATTCACTTTGTATAATGAGGCTTGGTTTGGATCAAATAAAATTCCTCAACACTTGTTTGAGAATTAATAAGCAAATTCGAAAGCGAATATCCAAGAGATATAATGAGAGAGCTTGGAATTTGCTTTGTTTGTGAAGAGCTTTGTATGTAGTGATGATTTTCACTTGAGAGAATGCTTGCTTTCAAAACTCTTACTTTCAACCTTCAAAACCATTTGTATTTATAGGTGAGGAGTGTCTTGGTGATCAAGAGTGAAAATAGAGTTGTTGGACACATTTTAGGCAGTTGTCCAAAGTCTCAATTGATTTCACTTTTCTTCTTTAAACTAAACAAAATGTTCTTAGAATGTTTTGTACGATTTGTTTGCATTGTTTGTGTTGCTTGCGAAGGAGAGAACCATCTCTAATGAGTTGTTGCTTGTTGTTCATTTAGAAGTGACATTGATTATGTCATCCCTTTTTGCTTTAGTGATGTCATGAACCAAAAGTCATGTGCTCTTTGAGATATTTTATTCCTTACGAGCTTTTGCTATGTCAAATGGGTCGAAATCTTTCTTAGGGCCCAAGAGAACATCTAATAACACATGGAAAAACCAAAAATACTCCCAGTGGTAGTTAACTACCGTTCAGCAAACCGACATCAATTAACTGCAGTGAGGCCAGCGGCAGTTAACTAATGTTCACATCGGTAAAAAAAACCAGTGCAGTCTGCAATTTCATTTCCAACCATTTTGGTCTGTTTTTTACGTGTAATTTCAAACGGCAATTCCGCTAGAAATCAAACTGATACAACAACATCCAGCATTTTTTATCATTCAATATTTTTTTAACATATTTTTTATCATTCAAAATTTTTTATTTATCATTGATTCAATATATTTTCATTCAACCTTTTTTATCATTCAATATTTGTAAAAAAATAAAGTCACAAGTACACTTAATCAATTCAAAAAATACACAACTGTATTTAGTTTTAATTTCATCTACGTTACATTACATTCTTCATAAATATGTGGTATCATTACATTGCATTCGGGTAGACAACTCTCAAGCAACATAAATGAATGTTAAACAACAGCTCTCAAGCATTCACCCGGAAGTTCTATTGTTCATTTCAAAAATTAGGTAGTGATTTGCAAGCCCATTTGGAAAGTCAAAAGATTAAGAGAACACAACATGTATTATGCAGAATCACCTATATATGTCATCACATCAAATTCACTCATATAAGATGAGTCATCACATAAATAATGAGGTGCATTCCGTGACACTCATCTTATATGAATGAATTCGATATCATAACGTATATAGGTGATTATACATAATATATGTTGTGTTCTCTTAATCTTTTGATTTTCCAAAGGGGTTTGCAATTCACTACCTAATTTTTGAAAGGAACAATAGACCTTCCGGGTGAATGTTTGAGAGCTGTTGTTTAACAGGTTTGACCTTATGAAATTTCTCTACCTAATCACGATCTTTTGGCGGAATCAAACTGTTGAGAATATCTTCAGTTGATCTCTGCAACGTGACAAACATATCGATCAACGAAACCATGTTGTGCTGCCAAAAAATCGAGAACATGTTCCTCACGTCGTCGTCGTTCTTTAATTCTAGCCAATTGAACGTTATTCTCCCATCGTCCAACGTTGGATGTTCATACCAAATGTATTTTACCCTCCTTGTGTCTCCGGGGTTGAGTCCTTGGTTGATTTCATCCAGTTGATCCTTGAGACCATTTAACGTTACATTAATGTACCGAACTTTGAACATCTGAGGATTTCCACTGTTGAAGCGTATGCAAACACTGAACAAATCGGTCATTGTTTCAAACCTACCCACACCATAAAAAATCAAACAATCAATGAAAAACTCATTAATTCAAACATTTCATCAAACACTTGGAGCGCAAATTATGCATAAACCCTAAAAAACTCAATTAAACCCTAAAAAAATTAAAAAAACTCAATTTTTTATTATAAATTTAAGCAATATAACTCCATTATAACGAGTATTCATAATATTTGTTAATAACATTTCAGATCTACAACATAACTCTATTAAAATAAATAAATCAAAATTTAAAAATAAAATTACAACTAAAATTATAAACATATATACCAACTAAAATGTATGATAATAGCCAAAGTGTCCTAGGTGATTACTTACTTGTGAATTAGTGGCAATTTTTTTTGATGATTTGGTAGAGTTTTTTTCAGAGAGAGTGAAAATTGAAATTTTTAAAGACAAAGAGTAATGAAAGAGTGGCTCGGAGCTAGGTTCTGACTTGAATATGTATCATTCACAATAGTAGTTAACTACCACTGGGGGTATTTTCAAATTTTCCATGTGTTATTAGGATGTTTTTTATGTCAGAAAAACAATTTTCTTAAAATTCTACCATGCTTTCTTCTTGTGCCATCTTGTATATTTTTTATGTACTGTTTTGTTTACTTCGTATATACCAGAACGTTCTCAATTCGTTCTCATGAAACAAATTCTCACAAAACAGATTAGTAGATAATAAGATTAAATAAATTCAATATGTTTGTAATCTTTAAAACATCAAATAAGGATTTTGTCTCAACATTCTCCCCCTTTTTTATGATGACAAACATTTATAATATATTTTGATTTTGATTTTAAGTTTTTGAAATATTTGTTAAAAACTCCCCCTCAATTTTAGCAACCGAAGATTTTGTGCCTTTTTTGAGAGAATTCTAGAATTTGTTTATAAGTTTTTGAGTTTGATAATTTTATCAAAGAACTCCCCCTTAATTCATGCATTCAAGATTCATATGCAAATTGAGAATCAAAACATAAACAACATATTCATTAGATAATAGATCATAAAGATCTTTACAAGGATTCATACATAGTATTTAAAACATAAAAAAGATCAAGAAATGCATTTGTTTATTTTCGCACATACTAGCAACAGTTTTGAACCTTGATCAGACATAATTAAACACAAACAACAAAAGTCTTACATCAAAATACTTAATTAAACATAAAACAGTAGCAATAGTGATCTATTCTTCCCTGGATCCTAACTGTTTTCCTGGTCCTCCCAGATCATACTCCCCCTTTGTCATCATGAAAAGGGGCAGGAGCAGCAGCTGGTGGTAGTGTTGGGAAGAAGGATCAAAAGAGGATGAGATCGTAGGCACAGAACCGAATCCGAATGACGCTAAAAAAAGAATGCCGCACCCTTGATCATCCACAACCATAACCGAATTGATTGAAATGATCTGAAGCAATGAACGGTAAAACCATAGAGAGACCAATCCATTGAAGAATGTTGTTCCATACCGACCCAAAAAACGAGCAATGAAGAAATAAGTGGTTGACATGTAAGAAAGTTAGTTTGCATGGCATAGAAGAAGTGGAGGTAGTAGCGGTAGGGATCAAATTAGGACTTTAATAGTTCAAGTTTAGAGGGTCTATTGTTATCATAATATTTTACAATTCTTATTATAATATTTTCCATAATATTTGAAACTGGTCTGAGTCAAATAAGAGATTATTATTATTATTATTATTATTATTATTATTATTATTATTATTATTAGTTAGTTAGTGACATGTGAAATGAAGCAAATCAAAGAAACTTGTTTACATGAATTGGCCATGTGAAGAAACTCTTGGTGTATAAACAAGTAGATAGCCAAGAGTGTATAAACAAGTAGATACAAGTGGGCTTGGTTTATTGGTCAATGATAGTAATATTGCGGTGTTGACCCGAAATGAAAGGGAGGAGAGAACTAGGTCACTTGAAAGGGGGAAAAGAAACGGGAGAGCATACTATATAAGGAGAAAGCACACAACACATAGGGGTATCACAGTTTGGTGAGGAACAGTAGCGGCGCATGGGAAAGGAAAAACAAGAACAACACTAATCGAAAGGAAATTGAGGAGCAACACCAATACGATGGAACTCCATTGGTTTAATTTCTTTACTCTGTTGTTTATTCTTTTGATCATGTGTAGCTAATTTTCTTGTGATTAGGTCTGAGATAATTCTACAGTGATCTGTGGGCATATAATTTGTTATACTCTCTTTGATATCAATGAAAACTTAGTCTTTATTCAGATTCATTAATGTTCAGTGCTTTTCTTATGAATGTGTGTATGACTACTAGCACTAGCTTCTCTCAATCACATGAATTGATCTTAGGTATTGATCGACTACTAGCACTAACTATTAAACCTGAACTAATAATTCTGCTTAACTCTACATATAAAACTAGAGATAGGAAGTTGCGAGTTATGACATTAGAGTTAAATAACTAGATTTTTGCTTCCGAAATTATTCAATCAACTTAAGAGATTAAGAGGTTATAGTTGAAGAAAGGGTTTTGAGTCAATAGATTGATCAAAACTATTAGGTTAATCCGTCGTAAAGCTAGGTTAATATTAAGTGAAAAGAGAGGCAAATTATCCGCAGTGAGCATTATAAGATTCAAAGGCTTGATCATCTGCTTTTAATCTAAATTTCAAACAAATTTAACTGCATTCAATTTTAAGTTTTATGCAACAAATTCAGCTTCCTAGGGAAACCATAAATTTAAAACATCCTTAATTTTAACGTTTTTGCCGAGTAGAAATTGAAACAGTCCTTGTGGATTATAAATTTTATTACTTCGATGCATTTTTAGTACACTTTCTAAAAATCCTATCAAGTTTTTGGCATCGTTGTCGGGGACTGTTGAATCATTTCAACTTGGTAATTTCGTTAATATTTAGGATTTCTGCCATCTATATTTTTGTTTATATATTGAAAAAAATTGAATTTTTTTTTAGGATTTATGTTCTTCATGTCTATTTCTTTGTGCATTGCTACTGAAAGGTTTCTCTGAAGAGATCAATATACTTTGTTATGAAAAATGGATGATCTCTCTACATATAAAGGATTTGGAAAAAAAATTGAGTATGAGCTGTGATTTTTGTGGAGGCTATCATAGTAGTTACTATAGTGAGGGCCAATTCATAGAAAAAGAAGAAGAGCAGAAAATGGTCAACATAGATTATAACTCTCAACTTCCAACTATTTTAGATGAATTCTTGAGGTAAAATCGAGTTTCATCTGAGAAATTTGAAGTTCACTGTGGTGATCTTGTTGAGAAAACATGAGTCTCAGAAGAAGTTGGTTGAGATGAAAATCCTCTAGTGAGGAATGTTGGTCTCCACCTGAAGTCTCAACAAATGGAGATTAAAGAAACCATTCAATTGCAAAGGGATACACATTCTTCTCTATGGTGGGAGAGCTTAAATGACAAAGATTTAGCAGCTGGAGCATGTGAGCATATGATGTGCTTTGTATGAAGTTCATGGAATTCCTACCAAACAAGAGGAAGAAGAAGGAAGATATATTTTTTCTGTTATATTTTTCACCCTAAGAGGAGTTGAAGCGTCAAACTTAATGACGTAAAAGAAAGCGTTTGATGGGAGGCAACCCATCAATTTTCTAATTTTTTTTTGCAGGTATTTCTATTCAGTAAAAAAAAGCAAAGAAAAAAAAGTTGAAAAGATGAACAAAAAAAAATTAAGTCCACGTAAGTCGTTCTTAATAATTGTCTTTGTCACTGTGTTCTTTTGAATTCAGTGTAATTTCCATATCTTGTGTACTACATGTGTTTCTTGTTTATTATTAACGAACTTACTTTTTCTT